>OY039073.1:25563672-26824499 GCA_955850985.1 Elophila nymphaeata | reverse complement strand
TATACATTTAAAGCTCAAGTCAACAGTTCATTGCTGGACGTAAGCTGGAGGCCTATGAGGAGTATGAGGAGGAGTATGAGGAGGCCTATGCTGGAGGAGTATGATGGAGTCATATCACGTCATCGTTTTCTATCTTGAAGGTTCCCGCATCCAGTCGCAGCCAGCAGAACAACGGGTCGCAGTGCGCTCGCATAATTGGTCTATACTTGGTCTCCACTCCAGGATTCATCTAACGGCTGTCAGTTCTCCGGCAGACATTACCAGTCCATTGCCACTTAAGCGTACTAATTATTTGTGCTATGTCCATAACTTTTGTTCGACGAAGAATTTGCTCGTACGTAACTTGTCTTCTAACGAGATACCAAGCATAGCCTTTTCCCCATTTTCAGCTCAAGGAGGACATGGCTTGCATGTATCCGAGGCAATTATGCTACGTAGAGATGAAGAAAATACTCTGACATTATTTATTATAATATAATATTATTACAAGTACATTGTTGAAATCTTAGCGACCCGAACCCAGGTAGATGAGATGCTAGCTCATTTATTATGCGAACAGCAAGGGTACGAGACTCGTTGCCCGCTGATTTGTTTCCCGACACATATACCTTCAACCTCTTTAAATCAAGAGTGAATAGCTATTTTGCAGGCTTAGCGTAAATCTTCTTGCATTATACCTTATTTATTGTGAGGTAAGATTTTTGGCAAATGCCAACTGTGCAGAATAATAAGCCTCAGTCCTTTTGTAGTGTTATTTTTTGATTTGTGATTAAACTTATTACTAATTTAAAAAAAAATAGTTATTATTTGATTATAATTTCTGTAATTTCTAATAATAATTGATTAGCAGTGCAGTGATAGAATTGTGGCGGCCAATGCCGCTTCTTCATAGAAGTCACAGATGCCGCTATACAACAGTGCTCATACAAAGCGCGCAATTAGTATGGAAACCTAAATCGCGCAAACGAAGTTTCCCAAGGTGCTCGCTATATATAGAAGTTCCAACTACAGATATTTGGACCGCGGTCCCCGGGCATACAACACCTTGCCCGGCGGAAGTACTTCCCTTTGGACTTCCTACAGTGGTGACCCTCGACAGAGCACTGAAGTTCCTCAGCCATGGACAACAGCAGCGCAGCCAGCAACCCCCACTCCTCATTCCTCATCACAATCAAGAGTCTCTCATCAGCAGTCCACAGCAAGCCAGCATCTCGCCTCAAGGTTTCATCGCAGCATCGTGACGACGCTTCCTGGTTCCTCGGCACACTCGACGGCATCATCCCGACCTGGTCATGGCAGCCCAGACTGGTGCATCATAGTGTTGGGCCCACTCACTCCGGCGTGGCAACCGGCACCCAGCAGCTCGGACGCACCGTCAGCTCCACATCTGGACTCACTCAGACAGGAGCACACTCGCTGCAGCACAATTCATCCTACGCTCGTCTCGACTCACCGTAGACTGTGGGGCTCCTGCAGTCACCTGGCACTTGCAAGCTCTGACGCACGACTGCTGAGCACACATGGACTATCGACCTCTGGTCTCAGGGGGGGAGTGGTGTGGCTGCCAATGCCGCTTCTTCATAGAAGTCACAGATGCCGCTATACAACAGTGCTCATACAAAGCGCGCAATTAGTATGGAAACCTAAATCGCGCAAACGAAGTTTCCCAAGGTGCTCGCTATATATAGAAGTTCCAACTACAGATAGTTGGACCGTGGTCCCTGGGCATACAACACCTTGCCCGGCGGAAGTACTTCCCTTTGGACTTCCTACAGAATTTTATAGAGATTTTTTGCCATCCTTCATCAAATTATCCATGATATTGTTTCAGTTGTCAGTATTGATGGGGCTGGCTGATCTGTGGTCATCTAGATTCTTATGCAGGCTTCCGCCGCATAAAGCCGATTATTATTATACTCACGTAGATGATAAATTCAGCACGTTTGAGGCTTATTGATCGTTCAGTTCCAAGGTAATACCATTATGAGCAAAACGAGAGTCCGTTCCGGGAATGAAATTAAATGAAAAATCTCTTTATTTAAATGGACACGCTAAGTAGGTACTTTTAAATCTTATAATTCTACCGCCATTTTGAAACGAAATAATTATTGCATTTAAATAATAATAAATATTATTATGCTGAGATAGAAAAGAAATGGCGAAAGAAACTCCGCAGCTTATAATTTCGTAATGTTTTCAAAACATCATTACAGGTCAATATATGATAACAATACAATTAAAATATTGATAAAAATATTGATTTCTATAAAATATTGAGTATAAAAAATGTATTGACTTACTTGCTGGCGATTTGGCAATGTCTGTAAGTCAGCAAGTACACTTTGATAAATAAATAAATAAATAAAGTTACAGTTTTAAATGCATAAATTCTGGGCAGTTATTACTCTCAAGCATTTCGATTATTTATTATAATCATTTGTCTTGTAAAAAGTTTTTCTTAATTACTTACATTACCTAATGAACTAAGTAATTTAACTTTTGATGCCCACCACCATTTTGTGATAATGTCCGATAAATTCCTTTCAATTAAGGTATTAAGGATCCTCCGGTTAGCATTTAAATATAAAGAAAAAATTGAAGATACATAATTCAAAATTAACCTCGTACAGATAAACAGACCTCCGATTTGAAAGGAAGCTCACAAACAGAAAGCTCAAGCCCTTATCTAATTAATATATAAAGATCATCCGCGGCTTAAAATTATACCATTCAGTGATGTTAAAGTTAAGCCGTATTAAAAGGGAACAACGACCACTTCGTGACCTCTCAATATTGGCTGGTATTGGCATAATCTCTTCCTTAGTTGAGTGGGGTATTACTGAAAAATCCTTTAAAACGTTGCCAAGTCTTTGATCACTTTTTTAAAAAAGCTGTTGTCTGCTTTCATTTTAATTAACAGCGATTTTCCAAACTCATCTAAAGCATCGCTTTTGATAAGAATATGGGACCTCTCAAAACCTTGCTCTCTCAATTCCCTTAAAAAATTCTTATCATAATATAAAAAGATAAACATTGCCGTTCATCCCTTCCTTTGTGTAAATAAAATTCAATACAACTTGCCAAATAGTCTGCTCGGCCGCTCAGAACTTCCTTTCATCCCTAGAAACTACCTACGAATTGAGATGTGACAAATTTCGTATCCGAATCTAGAAGAAAATTTTTACTTAGTTTGAATTCCGTAATTTTTGTTGACTTTTTGACCTATTATTTTAAAGATCTTTTGACCTATGTTGTTTACAACCTCGCATGTCATTCATATTGTCATTGCCATATTGTTATTCAAAATCAATTTTTAATATTGAAACTGTGTAGTCATCAAGCCTCGTATGTTCAGAGTAGCCAATATTTTTTAATTACGATCTCGCTTAGCCTTTTAAGATGTATAAAATTAAATTTCGTGTATTTCATAAACATCCTCTTCAATACATAGGTATTACAAATATGATTGTATTGAGTATTGGAAATAACGCCTTTTTTACAACAATATCGTAACGGATAATCTCCCAAAGCTATTCGATATTTAAGAAGTCACGGACGATAACCCTCCTTAGTCCGCAGTTTAGTATCACAATCAAAGAAAAATAATATCACAGTCTATAGAAATCTGAAAGTATTTACACTGTGACAATATCATCAATTGTAAAAAGAAAAAAAGTAACTTAATTACAAAATTACAAAATTAAATTTCTAATAAAAAACCAAAGATAGAGAAAAGATATTAATAGCCGACAGATTGAAACATAAGGATTTAAATACCTTGTATCAATAACAGTGTGGGTGGAATAAATTCTCCCTTTAACTGAATTAACTAGAAGTCTAAAAAGGAGAGCCAGACCACTTTTTTACAATGTCTGTAAATGCCGTACTAGGTATTTGTACTTCAACTGTTGAATAAAGATAGTATCTAATAATTTAGTTACTCCAGACTGGAACTGCGAGTCAGAAAATTGTTCTATTTTTAACTGCATAGAGTATTTTTTGTGTCGCATCTGGGATAATGCTTTTGCTTCCAGAATGTTCTCGTATACGAATATAAAGGACCTGGCTAATGGTGCATTTATTTTGTTTAAAGGAACGTTCCCGGAAACTCTTTTATATCTCTGACTGGGAAGTTCTTGATCTTAATCTTATTTGATGGTAAGTGGGGGTAGGTGACAGGCTGGCAACCTTTTAGTATTAAGAGGCACTGCACGGCCCATTTAGACAGATTTGGCTTCATGTGTAACAAAATGTTACCTAAGGCTCTACTTAACCTGATGTCATCATAAAATCAAAATGGCGGATTATTATTCCATAATGTGTGCATTTTTTTTGATATTATTATGAAAGAATTGAAATGGTTAAAAAAAAATACCATCAATTATTTCAAAAATAGAAATAACATAATAAAGTCTGTTGATTTTACTATGAAAGCATACCAAGTTCAATTAAAAAGGGCTTTGCGTTTTTTTTACCCATAGGGTGAGCTTTTTCTCGTATTTCTATGTGTATTTATAAATATGTGTGGTTTTGTAATATTATACTTTTCATATAATATTTGTAGCATTATGTTTTAAATCTCTGTTTCTTGTGCAGCGCAGTCTAATATCCGCCTTGGCATTTTAAACTAGTAATAATTTGGACTCCACATTACAGCCTTCTATAACACTTTTCATGTATTTTTAAAGACTCTGTACCATAAATAAATAAATTAATAAAGAGGTGAGGCAAAGCGGATTGGCTTTTCTTGGCGCGCTTATTTTAGTCAAGGGACACTAGTATACTTATGAAAGATTAATCGGGGAAAAATTATAATGTCTAGCCTTTCCCCGCAGATTATCTTGCTTTTACGTCCATTTTGTCAAAAAAAATATTTTTCTATCCTTCGGGAACAGTCGTTTTGGATGAAAAGTATGTATTTTATAGAAAACTAGCTCCAGCCCGCGACTTCGTCGGCGTTAACATTTTACCCCCTTAGGAGTGGCATTTCTAAAAAAAATCCTTTCTCAGTGAATGTCAACACCGTATAAGGTATCTATGTGCAAAATTTCAAATATCTAGGTTCAACGGTTTGGGCTATGTGTTGATATCTCAGTCAGGACTTTAAATTTTATATTTGTATATATAGATGTACAATTAAATTATATATTTATATATAGAAAAGGCGTAAAGTTACCCTTTTTTCGTAGTCTTTTACTAGCCTGGCACTCGTACCACTGTTCGTCCTCTCAATAATCACTCAAACCTGCTGTCTACACACAACACGTATAGTATCTGGACGTCTTACGGCACAACTTATATTTACCTCAGGTTTTTTCAAAATAAACTTATTACTAGATTTAACAATTTAAAACCATCCGATTTAAATCGTCAAGCACCTGAAATCTGGGATTACTATTTTAGGTTTTCTTAATTCAATCGCTCCCTTCTTCCCGTCTTCTCCGATTTGAACGATAGTTATTAAGTGATACCCGGACTGCTGAGATGATATTGAGTATAACATCTGTTATGGTTATTGACTTTTGCGTTAAATTGTTTAGTGAAGAATAATTGTTTGTTTTTTGGGTTTAGTACCCATTTTATATAGGCGACAGGCTGGCAACCTGTTACTATTTGGAGGCATTACATGACCCATACTGCCAGATGTGACTTTGTGTCTATCAAAATGTTACCTAAGGCTGTGCTCAACCCCTTGTGGGAATACGAGCGTGCTCATAATGTATGTAACTAGTGATCACGTTAGTTTAAAACAATATCTGCCGTAGACATCTAACCGACCTCGAAATTGCGCTCCCCGGCTTCGGTGGTTGGTTCCTCGGGAACATAGTGCCGGAATAAAATGTGTGCTATTCTAGACTATAATCTATCTCTATACCAAATTCCATCCTCATCCGTTCAGCGGTTTTGGCGTGAATGTGTAACAAATATAACCTATCCCAACTTTCGCATTGATCGTGGTACTAGCTTCTACCTGCGGCTTCGTCTGTGTAGGATTAGTAATAAATGTTATTTTGATGTATGAGCTTTATTATTGCAAAGTTTTAATAAAAACTATTCAGTGTTTTTATGTGAAAGAGTACCAAAGACACATCCATCCATCCATACAACTTTCGCTGATATAATATTAAAAAGTTAACGAAAATAATATTTGACTCACCTGGTATTGCGTATACGATCGTAAAACTAAATGTTCCGAACTGCTTCCTGGTCTCGTGACTGGGCCACTCCTCGGTGCAGAAGTGCACATCTCTGGTTTCTATCTGAAATGAACGACATCCATTAATATTTTTATATCATAAACTCTGGCAAGCACTAGATAGAAAATGGACCAGCTCCTAGAGGAAGTAAAGTGAGCACACAGTTTAATTATTATTGCAACATCGAGTGTTGTGAAACATTTTTTGTCAAAGTATATGTTGTCAAATGAACATTGCACAACATGTTGATTTTTTTTTTATTTTACACACTTATATACACGCTTAAGCTTCAAAGCTTCGCCAGTAAGTTTGCTTCTATGTAACCGACTACTTTTTACGCAATTTTGGCCCACTTTAAACGGTCAGATTTCATATAAACTTTCAAGACTTATCAAATACCGATGAAATTACAATAATTCGATAAGAATATCCCATTATCCTTATTAGTAATGCCAGGACTGATAAATTAAACGTTTGGAATGTTAGTTCAGTTATACGTCACTAGATGGTGTTGTCATTATTAAGTTGGCGGTGTTAAGAGTTTTTTAAACTATAAGTACTTTCATCGGCACTTATAATTTGCACTAAAAGTGAAAAATAAAATAATAGTTAAAAAAAACAATTAAAAAGTGAAAAATAGCTTTTTAGTATAGAAACTAAATAATGAACGAAAATTATGATTATTATTTATATAAAAGCGTAGGGTACTCAATTTAATTGTACCGATCGATTATTATATTTTATAATAAGGATTTCAACAAGTTCTTCTTGTCTCTAATTATAATACATGAAATAATCATGAAAAGTATTATAATTATCTATATTCAGAAAGAATTTTATAAAGAATCCGTTTCTGCATTAAGTTTCCCATTTCCGTTAAGCTTCAACAGTATTTATTACCATACTCTTGACCTCGTATGACCCCGGACGGGCGCAGTTCATTTCATCCGTTTTTGAACGGCCGACATTAATTTTTACTAATACTACTGTACAATAAATATAATTATTTAAATTTTATATCATTTGAAATGTAATTTTGTACACTAAACAAGAATGTTTTCGGAAATTGGTTAAGATAAATATATAATATATAACAACTAATGTAACGCAACCTATTTTTTTAGTTTTTAGCAGATTTTCGTCTATCACCTTCTTTCTATAAATTACAGTTTTTATTCAATGAACAAGAAAAAAATAGGTTATGCTTTATCTTAATAATAAAGATTAAATTGCATTGGTAAGATACATATTAATATAATAAAAAAAATTAGGTGCCTCCTACAAAAAATAATCATATTCCAACGTATAAGTACTTAATTTTACACATAAGTATTTGTAAACTTTTATTTGAAACATACTTTTATGTAGATTATAAATATTGTTAGCAGAAATGAAGAATGAATCGTTGCGAATCATGACGTCACCACAACCGCAGCTATAAAAGCAATCGCTAGTTCGCTCTCAGCCCATTTGCTTGTCGGACGTTGAAGAGCGAGGTCGGTTGAAGTGGTTGTGATGTCTAACTAAATATGTGGGTAGTTGTGGAATAGAAAATAAAGGTATACGCCGTAATGGCGGTGACGGCTCGGTTGAGTCAGTCGTGTTCCGACCGCCGGACCGAGCGGACGTCTGCCTCCACAGTGTACAGTGAATCATAAAGTGACTTAGTGTTATAGCACAACCCTCTCCCGACATTCCGGAGGACACCACAGTGGTGATCGATGTGATTTGCAGTTAGTCATTTGTTTCATCCTTATTATTCGGTTATTGTGTAAAGAGTTGTTTTCTGTGCAATCGCTTGTTACTTGTTGTGAAAATCTAATTGAAAGTAAAATTGTTTTAAGTTACGATGATAATTCTTTATTTTTATTTTATTCCATTCCTGATTCCTAAAATCAGAAGTGGGATAATACTTCCTACGCCTACATTAGAGGTTTTTTTAGTTTAAAAAAGAAAATAACAAGCAGTTGCAGGGATTCGATTTATTATGCCGCTACCGTCACAAAATCTGAAAATACGCCACCGCGCCATGAGATTAAGCGTGGTATGTACAAGCAAATCACATCGACACCATTATAGATCTCGTTCTTGTAGTCGTGGGTCGCGTTCACGGTTGTCTAGGAGTGAAAATCTTTCACGGTTTCGTAGGAGTGATACTCGTGTGTCTACTCGGCACGTAGAATGTAGTTTGCGGTCTCAACGCGACTTCGTCACAACAGAACCGATTTACAACATCATCATAGTGACCGTCGCAGGTCACGTATAACGATTCGATGGCGGAGACGTTAAGCGCATAGTGTCTAAACTAAATGCCATTGGGGAAAATACGGCGAGTGTAACGTCAACCCCGTCTGACCGTGTTCCTGTTAGATATACTCCGAATGTAACGCCAAACCCGCTGACCGTGTTCGTGTTAGAAATATTGCGAGTGTAACGCCAAACCCATCTGACCGTGTTCGGGTTAGAAGTACTGTGAGTGTACCGCTAAACACGTCTGCACGTGTTCGTGTTAGAAATACTAAGAATGTAACGCCAAACTCGTCTGATCATGTTAGTGTTAGTCCTACCCCCGATGCGAGGACAGCAATCTAATCGCAGCGCAGGTGCTTGCTGATGCTATCATTAAATAAAGCAAGGGGCCACAGTAACTTTGTATCTAACTTTGATCTATCGTCTATCCATAATTTTGGTGCGAGGAGGTAGTTCGTTTCTGGCCATTTATGTCAAGCCTAACCACAGTAAATTAGTCAGCCATACACCAGCTAATGCTTTTAAGAAACGCTACACTACTCCACTAGATGTGAAGTGTCACTGCGGTCAGACTGGACATTTAAGTGTAATGTGTACCAAAAAACAATTAAGGATATAGGTAGCTCAAAAGTTGGGTACATGTTCTTTGTGTAAAAAGACAGGTCACAAGGAAAGTGATTGTTTTGCCAAGGTTCGCTCACAGGGGCGTGGTCGACGCACAGTTGATTTGTGTAGTGAGTTAAATAATTCTTCAAAAATATTGACATCACCACCGCAGTGATTCAGGGTACACCTGTGGACGTTTTGATAGATAGTGGCGAGCGCGATTTCCCTAATATGCGATTCGGCTCTCACTTTTCTTCTATTCTATTCTTAATTAATGGCGTCGCTATACATTTACGTTACGTGTTTTGCCAATGTCAATATAGTGGAAGAGTAATTAAGTAACTAAGGGTTGTACGGTGGATTTGAGTTGGAAGTAGATTCTCTCAACGCGTGTTTTTGCAGCGAGAACTTTGGAGAAACTCCAACACTTTTCTTGTCGGCGTAATCTCATTGCGTATGTCACAATTACAGTGGAGTTCAGTAACATTGCTTTCGATATTGATTTTATGTTGTATCCGCAACTTGTATGAATGAATACCCCGATTATTATCATAACTGACGTTCTCAATAGAGATGGTGTAATGCGATGTATTGAAAACATTATCTGAGGCGGGATTCTCAATAAATCTTCGAAAGTGTACCTTCCTAACTACCGAGGTAACCTGGGCCGAGTTAGGCCGAGTTAGGGCCGAGTTAAGTGCGCCAGTTTCTGGGCCTGGCCGGTTGTTTCCGCCGTTGCATCGTGTGAAACGTGTTGGTGTTTATTTAATGGGGTCACCCGGGGCGCGGATGGCCGATGCTGCTCATATGGGTTGGAGACTCTGGTGGTCGTCATAGCGTTGCGAAGTTTTGGGCATTATTTGATTGGGGTGGCTTTCAAAGTCTTAACCGATTGAAATGCTCTGGGGGCCGCAGAGGGCAAGACAGATCTGCTGCCAAGGGTTGCACGCTCGATGATTTGTCTACGGGATTTTAATTTTGATATCGAATATAGAAAGGGAAATGGTGTCCCGAGAGAGAACCTAACGCTCTTATGTTACAGTTCTTACTTGCGAACGTCTATGTGTGCGTGTGTATGTGCGTGCGTGCGTATGCAAGTCACGTGGCGCTCTGGCGTGGATCTAAGGGCGTTACCCAAGACGCAAGCGAAAGGTACCGTGCACACACGTCGACGGACTAGTGGGTGGCATACCTATGTAGTGGGATGGACGAGCGGCACTGGGTTGCACGTCTTATGACGTGCGTGGTCTCGCTTTGCGAACCGGCAGACGTATCATTCGATGCGTGGTCTCGCTTTGCGAACCGGCAGACGTATCATTCGATGCGTGGTCTCGCTCTTGCGAACCGGCAGACGTATCATTCGATGCGTGGTCTCGCTTCGGCGAACCGGCAGACGTATTATTCGATGCGTGGTCTCGCTTTTGCGAACCGGCAGACGTATCATTCGATGCGTGTCTCGCTTCGGCGAACCGGCAGACGTATTATTCGATGCGTGGTCTTGCTTTTGCGAACCGGCAGACGTATCATTCGATGCGTGTCTCGCTTTTGCGAACCGGCAGACGTTATCATTCGATGCGTGGTCTCGCTCTTGCGAACCGGCAGACGTATCATTCGATGCGTGGTCTCGCTTCTTCGAACCGGCAGACATATCTTACGATATGTGTTGGGCTTCGGCCTTGCAGACATATCTTACGATATGTGTTGGGCTTCGGCCTTGCAGACATATCATTCGATGTGTGTTGGGCTCCGGCCTTGCAGTACCTTCTTAATTACCGATGTAGGGCCGAGCCAGGCCGAGCGTCTGACAGATGGAGGCGTCGAGCGGTTGCGCCAGTTCCTGAGCTGCGTGGCCGGGTCCGTCGCAGTCTGCGTGCTGCCTACCCGGCAGTCGCGCACCATCCACGTGCGTGCCTCTGCCTGCGCGCCCTGCTTGCGCGCCCTGCATGCGCGCCCTGCTTGCGCGCCCTACCTGCGCGCCCTGATTGCGCGCCCTACCTGCGCGCCCTGATTGCGCGCACTACCTTACAGACATATCTTTCGATATATGTTGGGTTTCGAATTTGTATACACATCCATTGATATGTGTTGGACTTTGGTCCTGCAATCTCGTATGGCTTAGCCTTGTACGTAGAATTGTGAGAATAAGCGATGTGTGTGGTCGATGAAGCTTGTAATATGATGATTGTTAGTGAAGTAGAAGAAGTTAAGAAATAGCATCGTGTGTATCATTGAAAGAGGGCCTTGATTGTGTGAGGAATGAAAGAATAGGCAACTTTACAAAAAAGTTTTGTTTTTGTGTTCATGTTGTTTCTCATCGGCAGATTCCGAAGCTGAAGACAATGATGACACCGGTGCTGAGCCCTGGTCTGCTCAGGTTGACCCTGTTGAGGTCTTCCATTAAGATATCTTGTGAAATGCGGCCGAGGACGGCGCATGATCAGGATAGGCCGTGTTAGCAGAAATGAAGAATGAATCGTTGCGAATCATGACGTCACCACAACCGCAGCTATAAAAGCAATCGCTAGTTCGCTCTCAGCCCATTTGCTTGTCGGACGTTGAAGAGCGAGGTCGGTTGAAGTGGTTGTGATGTCTAACTAAATATGTGGGTAGTTGTGGAATAGAAAATAAAGGTATACGCCGTAATGGCGGTGACGGCTCGGTTGAGTCAGTCGTGTTCCGACCGCCGGACCGAGCGGACGTCTGCCTCCACAGTGTACAGTGAATCATAAAGTGACTTAGTGTTATAGCACAACCCTCTCCCGACATTCCGGAGGACACCACAGTGGTGATCGATGTGATTTGCAGTTAGTCATTTGTTTCATCCTTATTATTCGGTTATTGTGTAAAGAGTTGTTTTCTGTGCAATCGCTTGTTACTTGTTGTGAAAATCTAATTGAAAGTAAAATTGTTTTAAGTTACGATGATAATTCTTTATTTTTATTTTATTCCATTCCTGATTCCTAAAAATATATATAATTGTTATACATTTTATTCTGTGATAAGTAATATATGTAACTGTTGTTCTTCTAACAGAATCGATCTCAAATGGCGAAAATATACACAAAACACGTCCTAAATAAAACTTTTATTCAAATAAAAGAGTGCCCTAGTGTTCTATAATTAGCCTAGTAACAATAATTTCTTAATAAAGTAATTTAATATATTATATATTCAAACCTTTTAGACGTCGGGCACAGAGAAAGGCTTCACAATAAAAGCTATTTTTAAATAAGGCTATTGAATTATAAACGTCTACGCTAATGAGTCAATTACCCGGTTTTAATATTACGATCCAAAATTAACTTCGTAATTAATTAAGTAAGTTCACCAAATTTATTTTAAGATTACGTGGTAAACTGTGAAAATAGGGTAAAAGGTAGAGTTGATAGCTGTATTGTATTGATCTTAACTTAGGAAAATTAGAGAAGTAAATAGACTTTGTATTTGACTTGTTTCATTATATATATTTTAAAGTTTTTACTCTTTAAGTGCCTAATTACCTAACCAAGTGTTAGGCTACTCATGCAAAATAAAAATGTTAAACCAACATTATATTAATTGCACTAAAATACATGTGCATATTATATCTCTAAGAAACATCACTTCCTAATCCATGAATGTGTTTTCACATTTTGTTTTTTTTTTCTCAATTGCTCTTGGCGCATGTCTTATCTGGTGGTAAGTCAAAAAAATGTAGAAGCTCGGTACAAAGGATAATATTGTAAACCATTCTGATATGTCTCCGGAACAAAAATGGGTGCAATAAGAAGTTTGTTTTGAAATTTTATTTTTATAATTCTCAGTTACAACCTCGATTTGGAAGCGCGTCGTACAAGCATTAGCGCACTTATAAGTGCGAACGATACTGACTCACTACTACCAGTTCGAGCAAACACGCCGGAATAAACACGTGTTTTAAGCGCCCGTTTTCGCCAAGAAAAAACGCTGGTCAGACGCATGACGAGTTTTAGCAGTGCAATAATATAAAATCAAATATCTGTGATTTGACAGCTAGGTAGCTATAATATCAGTGTACTCATTAATCACTGTTATAACGCCGTCAGCATTGAAGCAAAATTCAGGACGAAATCGAGATATCAAACTTTTTCATTCGCCATTTAAACCGTTATCTATGTCCAGAAGAGACTACATGAGTCTGGGGACTGACTATTCTTTTTTATAGAACGTGTAACGTGATACTGGCTCTATACATACACACATACAACTCCGATAATCCCAAAAGGAGTTAACCCTTTGTCTGGTAGTGTCAGATATATTGCCACCATTTTAGAACTTTACAGCTATGCGATAAGGTTGAAAAAGAATGTAAAACATTTTTACTTTCTCGTATACGTAGTATGTATAGAGGAAGTCTTGTAATCGTCAAAAAATTCGACCTCGAGATTTTGACGGATTTACACGTTTTGGACCTCCCCGAGTCTGTCTGTGCCTGCGCACGATAACTCGAATATGATTTAACTTATTGCAACCAAATTTAACATGCATGTATGACATCAAAATATAAGGTTTCTATTAAATTTTGAGTCGTTTCCGGTATACGAGAAAGTCCAGGGTAGACCACTCCCGATTTTTTTCTTTACCAGTCATAGGGAAAAGCAGAGTTTTAATTAAAATTTGGTTACACATAGAACCACATCTGGCATTGGCTGAGCACTACTTCAAAATGGTGATAGGTTGCCAGCCGGTCGCCTATTTAAAAAGTAACAAAACGTTTTTATGTTCATCTCAAATTTTTTTCTCTATTTAGAGGAGATCTATGGCGCCGCGGTCCTGTGGTCACTAAAGTCAAGCTACCAAGTGCGCAGTCGGTATTCGAAACATTTTCAAATCGTTTTTTCTCCGTGCTTCGGAAGGCACGTTAAGCACAAAGCACTAAGATAGCAGTCATTCCCAAGGAGGGTTGGTGCCACACACACGGCCGTAAAAATGTAATGCCAAATCCTTAAGCAGTATTGTCGATGTACAGGCATTCTACACTGACTCCAAATAAATAGGGAGTATAGTAGCACAATTATGATCTCAAAATGTTTTTTCTTGCCAGAATTCAAATTCAGTTCCGATTCTGTATCTTTTAGATTGTTGTATCTTCAATTTAATCTCTAAAACCATCCATCCAATTTTCACTTCCATACCGTATAATATGGCATAATGTGATTCCTCACATCAGCACAACACTATACTCATAGACAACAAGTGTGACATTATACCTAGTTAAATTCGTTCATTTAACGTTCAAACCACCACCTTTCTTATTTCTGCCGAGAAGCAGTTCACTGTGTTTCGGATTGAACGGAAAGGTAGCCAGTGTAATTACTGGGCATGGAGGGCATATCATCTTAGTCCCCAGGATGGCAAACGCACTTGCGGTGTTAAGTGATTTACATTTAATATTGCAAGTGTCTATAGGCAGCGGTGACCACTTAACATTAGGTGGACCGCAAGCTTGTTTGCCATCTCGTAACATAAAAAAAAATTATGAGGCTTTTTATAACCCAACTAAACTGGTCTATAAAACTAACTACTACACTTTTAATATTACAATTGAAAGAAAAAGGGTTTTTTTTAAGTTTATTTTAGCCATTTCTTAAAAAAGATCCTTCTTCGAAGTATGTTTCACAAAATTAAACTTAATGTTCTCTTAGATTTGCGCGAGCACTACACATTATAAATAAAACAACTTTTACGGATTTAACTCGCGTGTAATTAGATTTTACATGATGTTATTATTGCCCGACGTTTCGTAACACTTTTCAGCGTTCGTGGTCACGGGATGACTAAAGATGTAGGATGTCAAATTTTATGAAATAGTTAAATCTACCGTCACTTTAATTATTAATTTGGAATGTTCCGTTTCACGCAAACGGAGCTCACGGTGTCATTAGGTCTTGTTGTGTGGTGGTTTGCTTGAGTTTTAATAATTTTAATTACTGGATCCCAAGCAGGTGGTACGGCCCAACCATCTTCTCTATTGAAATTTGGGTGTTTCTTTATTTCAATAGCCTCGCGCAACATCCTTGGGATGTATCGACGTTCCTTGGCGAGAATGTGAGGTTTATCGAACCTTATATAATGGTTGGGCCCTTCTTGCGTATGTTCACACACTGCAGACTTCGTTTCGCGCCTATGTTTTATGTCAGCTATATGCTCCTTCACCTTCATGTAAAATCTAATTACACGCGAGTTAAATCAGTAAAAGTTGTATTATTTATAAAATTAGACTTATTTTCGAGTCCCTTTTATTTCAAAAGTATTTTTTGTATACTTATAAAGTTATTGCAATTTTAAAAGTGCGATACTTAGTTTTGCAAGCCAGTGTTGTTCGAGTATTCGTTTCTTCTGAACAAATCTCGAAAGTAGGTCAAAATCTATGACACCATTAGTCATTATGCTTCAAAGGGAATGACTGAATTCGAATTTCACTGTGTCATTACGCAGATTTTCCGAGATAATAAGGTCCAATTTGCGCTGTGGTACATTTTTGGCAGGGAATTCACTTGATTCAGATTGCATATTCCATTATTTTTGTCAGACGTTCAGTAGAAATCAATTTAAGAGAACAAGTCTATTCGGAATAATGAGTTAGATACACTTTATCAAGTTATATCGCCTGGTTGTAAGGAAAATGGAAGTGAGATTCGCTTTTAACTTATCCTTATCTCACTCTTTCTCCTATCCTGATTGCAATTTATTTGAGGTCGGTCGAATACGTCATGATATCGACAATAAACAAGGAAACTTGCAATCGCAGCCGGGACCGTTAGATAACCATCTGAAGCACTAAGGAAAATCTAGTTAAAAAAAATTTGTTCAACCATTCGAGTACCGACTGCGTATTCAATAACTTACATTTCGTGGCAAAGAAAACATGGCTGTGACGCAATCGACCTCCTCTGCTTTTAAGCATTAAATATTATGCTGTAGGTATTTGTGAACAACGCCAATATTTCTATTTACAAACTAGAGATATGTTTCGGTCACTTTATGCCATTTAAACAGGTCAGCTGTAGTTTTTAACTCGTTAGATTATTATTTAAAGCGTAAATTATTTTTTAAGATTGGATTAATTTTGTGTTAATATTTAGTGCTGATTATTACTGCATTTTTTCTATCCATTATTTCACGTTGAGCCAGCTGGTATAGCATTTCTGAACTTGTCTTTTTTGTTATTAGTTTGACAAAGAACAGGTATACGGCTCATCTGATAATAAAAGGTCACTATATCCTATGAACACTAGTGATACCAGTCTTTTTTATTTTAAATAATCTTAAATAAAGTTCCACATATAGGTAGGACTAAACGAGAAAAGTCAAGGATTATTTGAAAATATAATTTTTCAGTTAGAGCGGCTACGATGGTGCTATGATAATACGATCGCTTTTGTTTTGTTTTGTTTTCTTTTTTACTTTTTTTTGTAGCAAACTTTTTTTGTGCGTGTGATGTATACCTATAATTGATTGTGCATTTAGATTAAGTTTAATTCTAAGTACTCAATTGTAGTATGAATGTAGCAATCGTTGGTATACTAAATAAATAAATAAATCGCTACGACGGCGCTAACTACGGTACAACGGTGTTACGAATTTA
The DNA here is from genome assembly GCA_955850985.1 of Elophila nymphaeata. Classification (NCBI taxonomy): domain Eukaryota; kingdom Metazoa; phylum Arthropoda; class Insecta; order Lepidoptera; family Crambidae; genus Elophila; species Elophila nymphaeata. The sequence goes on along the minus strand of OY039073.1, from coordinate 26,807,840 downwards.
TAAATTCTTCAGTTAGAGAGGCTACGACGACGCTACGATAATAATATACTACGATGTCGCTAACTACGGTACAACGGTGTTACGAATTTATAAATTCTTCAGTTAGAGCGGCTACGACGAAGCTACGATAATACTACTATCGCTATGACCGCGCTAACTACGGTACAACGGTGTTACGAATTTATAAATAATTCTTCAGTTAGAGCGGCTACGACGACGCTACGATAATACTACGATCGCTACGATGTCGCTACGGTACAACAATATTACAAATTATATATTAACGCGCATGGTTGCCAGTCCCCTGGATTACAATGTGTTAAAGTATCTAAACGCCCCTTCACACTAGCTTCTGTCCAGACGCGACGTTCGGCGCGGCGCATTGTTTCGGCGTTTTCTTTGCAGTAAATTGAACGAAAAGAAAGCGTCGATGGCGTAGTGTATAAGAGCGTTGTCGCCCACCCGGGATACACCGGTTCGGCCCCGCCACATACCAATGTGTTTTCAAATTTTGAATTCATATTATGTACGGTTTTTTTAGGTAAATGAAAACATCGTGAGGAAACCTGCTCACACCTATGAAGAAAATCTTAGGCTGTGTGTGAAGCTGACCAACCTGCACATGGCCAGCGTGGTTGACCGCCCCTAATGTGGGTTAGGCTCAATCCCCTCGGTAGGTACATTATATTATGAGCTGTTGACGATGATGATAATGAAATTGAATGCTTGAATGTAAAGCCGCGTTGCTGAGGCGTCATTTACAATAGTGTGACGTCTGCACTGCGTTAGGACAGCGTTCCATTACTACAGAAGAATCGCCGCGTCAACACGACCGCAGCGTCGCGTCGCTCATCGAACGTCGATGCTCGGCAAACGCTAGTGTGAAGGGGTACTAAGGCCTATGAGGGGAAGCTAATCCACATGAAAAAAACAGTATACCTGCATAACTTTCGTAGGTTAGTGCAATAATGAGCAAAGGAATCAAATTGCACATCGCGTCGTTCGGATCCTCACTTGCGTCTGCTCACTACTACATTTAGTTTATGCTGTCAGATACAAGAACAGCTGACTTGCTCACTTACCTATTTTTATTCGCATTACCCCAGTTGCATTTATCGTAAATTAGCTTACCTATTCATCTACAATAAACCCACTGCACTGATGTAAAATGCTTTTTCTTGTTGCTTTTATTACTCTTTCACTGATGAAGTTTGCACAGTGGTGGTGGAAATATATTCTAAACTCAGCGAGTCTATGCTGTCCCGAAAGAGCTTTAAGCTCACAAAGAGTAATTAAACTCTGAAAAGACGTCACTCTAAGAGGTCAATGCCTGTTCGTGTCGTTGTATCCATGTTTTCGCTCAACCTCTTCAGGCATGCTTCTAATGCTCATTGCTGATTCTCAAAGAATTTCAATGTTAATACTTATTACATTTTATTACAATACATACCCTTGCCAAATCTTACCGCAATGATGTAACGTATTTGTTCCAAATTGTTTGCGATTGAATATATTTCAAGTTATACTTCTCTTCGCATATTAGAGAAAAAATGTCAGAGTGAATTTTTACGATGCGACACCTTGCCCGAGGCGCGCTCCTTTTAAATGTATGGCGCGTGGGCGGAGCCTTCAAAGAGCTATTTTAAATTATAAATTCTTGCGTACGTACATAATTCTCTGTCAATTTGTAATGTTGAAAGACAGTTTTCATTATTTTGTGTGCACGAAAAATAGTACTGCGGTCAGACAATTGCTGTCTTTTCTACGTGACTGACCGGCAGACTTAGGCCGCCTGCATGCGCGTGAAATGGTCTCGTCTATCTATCTCGCTCTAATATACTCGTTAGTATGCTCTTTCTCTTTCACATTGCCGATCTACAGTTTCCTATATCTATGACCAAGCACAAAAAGTAATAATCGTTCAGTAAACAATTTCAAACTCAAAACATCTCAACAGTCCGGGTATAATAATATTAATGTGTTGTATAAAAATGCTTACAAAATATTAGATTTCAGAATTAATAACGAGTTAGTTATAAACCTGTGTCACCAAATAGAGCAAAAAAGTTCACAACAAATAAAGGAAAAAATTCCAATAAATAAAAAAGATTGAATGACTAAACTGCGCCCAAAACGAACATTCCGAGGGCGTGATCGGAGCTTTATATTGAAAATTTGATTTACATAGCAAAAATGTTTATTGAAAACATTCCAGGTAACTCAGAAGTGCTCCAAGACTTGTAAATAATATTTGTTTTGATTATTTTACTTAGTAAAATAGAATATGCATAAAAAATGTCGGAAAATTTTTGACCTGATATTACAAAATTTAAAAAATGTGGAAACTTCTTCTTAGTGATATAAGCTTATTCAAGTAAGCTATAAAATGCCGAATTCTTCGAGCCGACGATACAGAGAAATGTTCTTTAAGGGATAAACGAAGCAGTACTTTGAAGATCAATTAGTAGCTTTATAACAAGTTATCAAAATATTTACGTTAGAAATGTAACTCCCACTCCATTTCTGGGTCATTTAAAAACAGATTTCTCGGAACAATTTCCTTTCGTAAAAAATATCATTATGTTTTTGGTAGGTACTGGTTTTATTTGAATATAAAAGTAGCTAAAAGGGTTCTTTTTACTTTCTCGTATACGTAGTATAGAGGAAGTCTTGTAATCGTCAAAAATTAACCTCGAGATTTTGATGGATTTACACGTTTTGGATCTCCCTGAGTCCAAAAAACCCATTTTTAGAATTATGTCTGTGTGTGTGTGTGTCTATGCATTAGCACGATAACTCGAGTATGTTTTAACTTATTGCAACCAAATTTGAAAAAAATGACATCAAAATCTAAGGTTTCTATCAAATTTTGAGTCCTTACTGGTATACGAGAAAGTCAAGGGGAACACCACTGCCGATTTTTATCGTGTAACCTAGCACATAATATAGTATTTCCACGCTTACCTCAATTATCTAGCCCAAAGTAAGTATCATTAAGAATTATGGAGCAGCTAAAAATGGCAATTTGTAAATTTTCTACACCTCATGCTATCATTGACACGTCGTGATGGAGCTACTGCTGCCTACACATCAAGCGGTCCTGGTTCAAATCGTGGTAGCGGCAAATGTTCGTGTGACGGACACGAATATTTGTTGACGAGTCATAGTTGTTTATGAAACAATGAAACAAAATTATTGTGAACACAAATGTGCGTACATAATGAGCAGAAAACATAGCTAAAATATTAGGTTCACCAAATTTTACCCTTACAGGTGTATTCACATTGTAATATCTACTTAAATACAAATATTTATAAACAAATGCAAATATAATTAAATACGAATATTTATTAGAATTACGACTATTTATTTAAGTGTCTTTATATAAATATCTAAAATTTATTATGTACCTCTATTAAAAATTGTCCTTTATCTAGTATCCATAACACAAGTTCTTAGTGATACTTATTTTGGGCAAGATATTTGGTGTGAGCTTAGAAATATATTGTTATTATTTTTGTAAAGTTTTATTAAAATTCATTCAGTAGTTTTTGCGTGAAAGAGTAACAAACACACATAGATTAACTGTATAATATTAGTAGGATAGCCTTCCTCAATAAATTGACAATCCAATACAAAAATATAAAATAATTTTTTAATTTGAATCAGTAGTTACTGAGATTAGCACGTTCAATCAATCAAACTTTTCAGCTTTATAATATTAGTATAGAATTAGATATCTCAACCTTGAATCGAATTAAGCAATACTCTTGAAATTTTGATGTCAAGGATTTTTTTAAAACGTCCATAGCAGGCCGATTGCTGGGTATTAAAGTCCATTTTGATTCCATTTTTGAAATACGGAATCCTGAACAATATAGTGCTCGCAGCCACAATCTAAATGGATTTTATTCAAAACCGTTGATTGAAATGCTTGCAGAGTACAAAATCGAATAGATCTTCTATAGCTGAGTAATTACAACCGAAATAAGTTATGAATATTAATCACGATTTTTTGGGTTGATATATTTTTTTAGAGGATTTGAGATCTTTGAACAATGTACCATATCAATTATTATACCATTTTGAATCGAGAAATGTAAATAAGGGCGATTATATTTTGTACAGAGAGGTAAGAATGCTTTTAAAGCATAGCCTACGTTCAGAAAAACGCGTAAAAACTATTGTTCAAAAATTAAGTAATAGAAATATTATTTATCTTGTCTTTGCATTAATATGAAATATATATTCTATGGTTTAAGTTTACTTTAGATAAACACTTTCTGAGTATTTAAAAGATTATGTAAGCTTCTCTACTTTAGCATATTTCGAACAAGTTTTGTTTTGTATTTTCTTAGTCAATTCTAACAACATCAAGCGTTACTATAACAATACTCTAATAATAATAAATTCATTTATTTCAGGCATGGCCAATAATGACTGGTTAGTGAAACAGTTTTTCTTATCCTATGTAAGCAATTATTTTAAACACATTTATGTATAAAATTATGAATTATTAAAACTACGAATTGAAATTAAATTAAATAAAATTGAAGATTGAATTTATATTTAAATATTAATTTAAATAAACGAATATTCTGTGTGTGAGATGTGAGGTGCACAGTCGCCCAGTACCGCCACATGGCACTATCCTCTCTCACAGCCACGGTGTTCAGGAAGGTGTTGGTGTCGCCCCGTACCTACATCATCAGGGATGCGACACGTTTGCGAAAAAAATTATCTTCGAATTTCATCATAACAGTCTTTATTATTCTATACACTGCTGGGACACAAGGTTCATTGTCATCGAAGGAGGTTAGGCTGTTAGTCTACCACGCTTACCGGAATGATTAACTTTAAATATCGCTGAAGATCCAATTTCATTAATAATAATTTTTGGCACAACAAAAAAGGAATTTTCGTTTTATTCTTAATATACCAAATCCCCTCATTGCTATACAAAGAACGTGAAAAGGTAAAGCTCCTTTTGGTACGTGACTGACCTGACTGCGTTAGACGTGACGGGTCAGGTAGCTATTCTCTTCCTTTGTAAAAGATTTGCTATGGAAATGAGGATAAAAATTGTAAATTTTTCTTGGACATGCAACACGATTTTTAATTTGTTACGGCCACGTTCATAAACGTTTTTATTTCTTTTACTCACGCCACTGGACCCTGTTCCTCAAATCACCAAACACAAGGCAAATGGACCATTCGGAACAGTGGGCAACGTTTAGCAATGGGTGTAATAAATTTAAAAAAAATCTCATAACGATAGTAGTCAGGAGTGATCACTAGGTTCAGGGTTATACTAGTATCATCACCATCATCAACATATATAATGTCCCTACTGAGAGGTTCGAGCCTACCCCACATTAGGGGCGATTAGGCCTTAGTCAACCACACTGGCCAAGTGCGGGTTGATCGACTTTACGCACAACCTAAGAATTACTTCATATGTGTATGCAGGTTTCCACACGATGTTTTCCTTCACCGTAAAAGCGACGATTAAACGTACATGAATTCAAAATTGGAAAATACTGGTACGTGGCAGGGCTCGAACCAGTGCCTCCCGGACGGAAGACGACGCTCTTACGCACTACGCCACCGACGTTTCAACTATACTAGTATTTTATTTTTATTTTATTCGGAAAACAAATAGTGATAAAGTAACTACTTTGACAAAACTTAGTATATTATCTGTCTTTTTTTATGATCAAGCGGAGTATTAGACTATTTGTGGGAGAGTGGCCATGTCTTATGCAACTATATTTTGCCTTTATCACACATCAATGGAGTGCGGAATCTCATTAAATGAGATAGTGGCTTAGATTAAGAACATACAGATACGGTATCCGGGCACTCAATTTGGTGCAACCAATATTAGGCCTTATTTGGCACCATACGGAAACTCTATGCGTAGTCCTCGAGGTCAACGCACTCCGTACGCATCTCCAAGAAATTATTAAAAAATGACGATTTGTGCTATTAAATGGTGTAATAATCGAACTGAAAAAAATAAAAAGAGTGAGAACATTACTTTTCACACGTAAGTTTTTAATATTTTATTGTATTTTCACTTTTTAAGCAATAAAAACCAAATATTTAATTTTGTATTTTTTAAATACTGAGTGCTGCCAGTTACAGAAATTATTTTACCTATTTTAGTTGTTATGAATTTAGTCGAATGCAATAATTTAATCATATTAATTGTTTTGATCTATTAGATTGTTTCTGATGATTAGATTGTTTTGACTTAACGTATGGACATTTTTAACCGCCTTAAGAAAAGGAGGAGGTTTTCAAGTTGCCTTAACCTTCTTTTTTATGTATGTTTCTATGCCTAGACCGGTTTGGAATAGTAGATTGTATGATAAGGGAGCTATTTTGCTCCCTTATCATACAATCTACTTTTACAGCGAGGGCGCTACTTTGATTCAAGAGCGAAGCAAAGGAATTCAAAGTAAATAATAACACAAGTTCTTAATGATACTTAATTTGGGCTAGATAATTGGTGTGAGCGTAGAAATATTTATCCCTACTAATATTATAAATGCGAAAGTAACTCTGTCTGTCTGTCTGTTAAGCTTTCACGTCTAAAGCACTGAACCGATTTTGATGAAATTTGGTACAAATATAGATCTCGGGGAGGGACATAGGCTACTTTTTATCGCGAATAAAAGGTTGAATGGGTTGAAATAGGGGATGAAAGTTTGTATGGAAGTTCGACATGGCGGACGCGACTTTTTGATATAATATCAATATGGGTATCATTTTCGTGGTTTTTGGGGGTCCTGATTACGAATACAACATCTTTTTTGAAATCCAAGATGGCGGACGTGCCTTTTTGACAAAATATCAACATGGGTATCAATTTCATGGTTTTCGGGGGTCCCGATTACGAATACAACATCTTTTTTGAAATCCAAGATGGCGGACGTGACTTTTTGATATAATATCAATATGGGTATCATTTTCGTGGTTTTCGGAGGTCCCGATTCCGAATTCAACATCCATTTTGAGATCCAAGACGGCGGACACAACTTTTTAATAAAATATCAATATGGGTATCATTTTCGTGGTTTTCAGCAGCCCAGATTCCAAATACAACATCTATTTTGAGATCCAAGATGGCGGACACAACTTTTTAATATAATATCAATATGGGTATCATTTTCATGGTTTTCGAGGGTCCCGATTCCGAATGTGACATCTATTTCGAGATCCAAGATGGTGTTTGCGACTTTTTATTATAAAATCGACATAGGTATCATTTTCGACGTGTTTGTCCACGAAAACCACGAAAATGATACCCATATTGATATTTTATCAAAAACTCACGTTCGCCATCTTGGATATCAAAAAAGTTGTTGTTCGTAATCAGAACCCCCGAAAACCACAAAAATGATACCCGTAATGATATTCTATTAAAAAGTTGTGTCCGCCATCTTGGATCTCAAAATGGGTGTTGTATTTGGAATCGGGACCACCGAAAACCACGAAAATGATACCCGTAATGATATTATATTAAAAAGTTGTGTCCGCCATCTTGGATCTCAAAATAGATGTTGTATTTGGAATCTGGGCCGCCAAAAACCACGAAAATGATACCCATATTGATATTTTATTAAAAAGTTGTGTCTGCCATCTTGGATCTCAAAATGGATGTTGAATTCAGAATCGGCACCCCCGAAAACCACGAAAATGATACCCATATTGATATTATATTAAAAAGTCACGTCCGCCATCTTAGATCTCAAAGAAGATGTTGTATTTGTAATCAGGACCCCTGAAAACCACGAAATTGATACCCATATTGATATTATATCAAAAAGTCGCGTCCGCCATCTTGGATCTCAAAAAGATGTTGTTTTCCTAATCGGGACCCACGAAAACCACGAAAATGATACCCATATTGATATTTTATTAAAAAGTTGTGTCTGCCATCTTGGATCTCAAAATGGATGTTGAATTCAGAATCGGCAACCCCGAAAACCACGAAAATGATACCCATATTGATATTATATTAAAAAGTCACGTCCGCCATCTTGGATCTCAAAGAAGATGTTGTATTTGTAATCAGGACCCCTGAAAACCACGAAATTGATACCCATATTGATATTATATCAAAAAGTCGCGTCCGCCATCTTGGATCTCAAAAAGATGTTGTTTTCCTAATCGGGACCCACGAAAACCACAAAAATGATACCCATATTGATATTTTATTAAAAAGTTGTGTCCGCCATCTTGGATCTCAAAATGGATGTTGAATTCAGAATCGGGACCCCCGAAAACCACGAAAATGATACCCATATTGATATTATATTAAAAAGTCACGTCCGCCATCTTGGATCTCAAAAGAGATGTTGTATTTGTAATCAGGACCCCTGAAAACCACGAAATTGATACCCATATTGATATTATATCAAAAAGTCGCGTCCGCCATCTTGGATCTCAAAAAAGATGTTGTTTTCGTAATCGGGACCCACGAAAACCACAAAAATGATACCCATATTGATATTTTATTAAAAAGTTGTGTCCGCCATCTTGGATCTCAAAATGGATGTTGAATTCAGAATCAGGACCCCCGAAAACCACGAAAATGATACCCATATTGATATTATATTAAAAAGTCACGTCCGCCATCTTAGATCTCAAAAAAGATGTTGTATTTGTAATCAGGACCCCTGAAAACCACGAAATTGATACCCATATTGATATTATATCAAAAAGTCGCGTCCGCCATCTTGGATCTCAAAAAAGATGTTGTTTTCGTAATCGGGACCCACGAATACCACAAAAATGATACCCATATTGATATTTTATTAAAAAGTTGTGTCCGCCATCTTGGATCTCAAAATGGATGTTGAATTCGGAATCGGGACCCCCGAAAACCACGAAAATGATACCCATATTGATATTATTGTCGCATCTCCTTTAGGTACTTAGCGGGAATAATGCCTTGGTTCGAGGGTACCTACATAATTAGTGCGACAAAAGTAATCATTACTTATAGGTACGTACTATTAAAACAATTGGTTAGGTAAGTATAACATGATCAAGGAAAGAAGAGTCGGTTGCAATGGCTCAAACAGTCTCACTTATTTCACTATATTAATCTCTACTATTCATGTAGCTTCACTGTACTATTTTCTACTCACAGTTTGTGATGCCAGCCACACAAACCGCCACTTTTCCACCCAGTTTGTGATGCCCTCCACACAAACCGTCACTTTTCCACCCAGTTTGTGATGCCAACCACACAAACCGTCACTTTTCCACTCAGTTTGTGATGCCAACCACACAAACCGTCACCTTTTAGACCGTAGGTAATATATTTACTAGTTGTGATGCCAGCCACACAACTTACTACTGTTTAAGTTATGTGATAGACTGTATCCGGTCTGAACACTGTGTGTCCGGGTGCCTGCGTACCTTAACTTCAAGTCACGCTACATCACATTGCAATGACTTTGTAGGTAATTGTGGGCACCCGCCGGACGTGAGGGCTTTGCCCCCACGAGGACCTCCACCTTCCCCATAGTCCTTCCACGGTTGCTCCAACTCAGTCTACCAACATACCTCCAATTTATATACCTCAGTATACATTGGATGCAATTCTAGAATTACACAGATCTTCAACCAACTTATCCTTCCTCTTACATGGTTTTATCCAGGTTAATTATACAGTAATTAATGTGCAAACTTACCAGTTTTTCTTTTTATCTATCTCGCAACTACCTACTTCTCAACTCCCCGCGCTTAATTTATACTTCTTTTTTTTCCTAGCTATCGAGAGTTGCCATATGCAAAAATGTTAACCAATCTTTTTAATACTTACTATATTTACATAGGAATTTCGCGCTGTGCGCGACACTCCCACAAACAAAGAATGCTAATGTAGCAACGTGAGTATATGACGAGTCCATTCCGGGATCTTTCCCTGGCATGAACAGCAGCCTCTCTTCTATTATTTTGCAATCTTTAACTTGTTCGGAAATTTTTGATATTGCTATTTTATCTTGAGGCTGAACATTATCATTAACATCTACTAAATCAGTTTCCACAATTTCTTGGCTAAATGTATACAGATTAGAACTTTCCTGGATATCTTTAGGATCTAAGGGGGTTGCTAATAATGGAACCTCGTCATTATGTTTAGTATCTTTGACATGCGTACTCCATTGTCCGAGTGAAGGTTTACCTTCCACTCTAACATTGTCTTTTTCCATATGGTGCGGTAAAGTGTTCATGATTGGAATGTGACTTTCCGCTGACCGTTCGCTAGACTGAGATGGTTTCTCATCCCCTATCTCCAAAGGATATAAATGACCAATTGGTTGTATAAACTCAGAATTGCCTACTTTTAACCTGGCTACTCTACATTCGCCATCGGCTCCCTTTATTAAATCTGTGATCTTACTCATGTTCCAATTTTCTCTGATTTTTGAATCAGACTTCATCTGAACTAACCCAAGTAACACAGGAAGCACTTCAAGAAACGAATAGTCAACTTATGTAGAACTTAAGCTCCCTAAAAAACTCATAAATAAGCTCACCGTGCAACTTGACGCTTTATATTGACATTTCAAAACATTTATGATGCTTAACAGTGTATAATTGTTGGATAATAGCATATCTAAATACATTTGTAAAGCCTGTAGCTTTAGAGCAGCAAAACATAACGCAGCTGTACAGCTTTCAGCTGATATTTAGAGCATTTGGATCTATAATAGCATTTGAAATTGGTAAATAACCACTTAATGCTGTTTAGTATCCTAAACACCAACCATTATAATGCCACGTAAATCCGTTATACAGCTTTCAGTTTTTAGTACCGTTAGTTGTTCAAATGAATCTTTAACTGTCGAATAAAGACTAATTGAGTTCTGTTGTACAGCTAACAGCTATTTAATCAAACATGCCTGAATTGTTGTATGCGTAAAGCTGTCGCGTACAGCTTGCAGCTGTTTTCAGTGTCATTGGTTTTATGATGGTAATTTTAAAAGGTAAATAAAAGCTGAATTATTGTTACCTGATTTAATTAAAGAATTAATAAGGGGTTACTCATCTCTTTTAATTTGTTGTGCCCTTACAGGGACCACAACGAACTGCATCTACCCAACATTTGATAAGATCTGTAGATCTTACTTGTTAAGATCTTTTATAAGTTGAGAAACAGCAATAAATTAATATGAATATTTCATAATTGTGTAAGTGTTAAGTGGAAGGAATGTTGTATTTTAATTTATTAATTTCAACAAGAGAATACAATTGAATAATACTTGCTTTGGGTATACAGGTTATGTGGAGATAATTATGTGTTCAGCAAGCCTTCATAGAAATTTCAGGTGACCAAAAATAAGTAATATGTGTTAGGTAAATAGTTCGAAATAGATTTGACGTTTTATTCAAGGATCCCTAAAATTCGTTCTTTATTAATGGAACTAATTAAGTTCAAGAGTCCTGGTATAGATGTCAACAAATAGATAACCACTTTATCAACAATAGCACTATAGTGCGATGTCTGTGGTTGATTATCTATGTTTAAATCGTCTTTTATATCGTCTTGATGGTCTAAATCTTTAATATTTGTAGATCTTATTTCTGGAGTTTGTTCCAGGACCTCCCCAATAGAAAAAAGAGTCTTGTGGTTGTCATAATGTCTATTTTCAGGCCAGCAGTCTTCTTTCCCTGCGGTCCAAAATGCGCAAACATTACGAACGCCACCAACATTGCAAACGCCTTGGACCGAACCGAACACAGTGCTATGTGCATTATTTGCGTGCAATCAACTCGATCCACGCCTTGTATGTAAATGTCAAAATGTCAAACGTCTAATAAGAGGCCATGCAAAAACCATTATTCAAGAGAGTTTCTCCCGAGTTCCTGTCTCAAAAACACGTGTTGAGAGACTCCATTTTTAACCCAATCTACCGTACAACTGACTGTCCGTTACTATAAGTACACTTTCACTTGACATTGGCGAAATACGCAATCTTTTCGCGAACGCCATTAATAAAAAAGAAGAAGAAGAACCATTATTCAAACACCACAATAGCACTCCAGGGCCATTAAAAGAGTAAAAGAACATTATTGCAGCAAATAAAGTAGCTATAGCCAGTCTTTACCAATTCAAAACTCAAAACGCTCACTCCAACAATTCACATACTTAAACGTCAATCTCGAGCCCGACACCTGCTCACACGCTGCACCACCTCTTTTTTGTGTGCACCGCTAGCACTGCTTAATGAAGTCACATATTTCCGTTGGTGCGAACACGTTCAATTCGATTCACTCCGTGTGCGCGCTATCGGTGCCAATAGCGCACATATGCTCAAGACCGCGGTGTTTGTATGTAATGAATTCAGGAGCATTATACCAAAGCTCCTTATTTCACACTACATTCACTTTACATTCACTTTAATCACTTTTACACAAATCAAACAGTTTTCTTTAATAAATAAGACCGCTTCCTCTCGTTTTCCTTGTTTATTACGGTACTAGCGACCCGCCCCGGCTTCGCACGGGTGCAATGCTTATGTAAATATGCATGTATTATACATATAGTCCAGTCAACAAGTTCAAAAACGTGAAAAATAGAGATAAAGCTCCTAAAAATATGAGCAATAGCTCATTGGATTCGGAACGACCTCTAGAAAAATGAGTTTTGAGGATTTTACTGCACGTAAAAAATTGCAATTGTTATTAACAAAATAAGATGAAAAAAAAGAGGTATTTACGTTTTTGTTAATAACTCATAAACTATTAATATTTAAGATATTTGGAAAAAAGGTCCTTAAAGAGGAGGAAATTTCCAAAAAAAAAGTCCCAGCTCTCGGAACTCTACCTCTATTATTTATATTTTTAATTTAACGCTGAAAATAGGGTTCCGCGCAGCCATTACGGCATGGGCGCACTGCCGTTAAAGACAGTTTCTTACATAAAATTATTTTTTATAGTAACAAATATGAATTTAAAAATTTAAATAAATTATGGTGTCATCCAGATACTTGAAAGAATATATTCCCGTTGGAAAAAAATTTTTAAATTAATTTTTCAAAAAGTTATGCAATTGTTAATTAACGAATTTTTTTCCTATCTCCGTTTTCATAAATGACGACATAAAAATTTAAATAATAAACCTATAAATTTTTGGCTCTGTGGAGCTCTTCTTATATATATACTTAACAAGATCCCGCGATAAAAGTTTATTAAAGTTAATTATTTTGTTTATAATAATTTTTTAAAGTTAACAAAAAATGAAAAGTCTAAGAAATGTTATTAAAAAATTTTTTTTAAACAAATGTTATATTATTGCTGCTTTCTTATCCAACAATGACATTAAGTAACATCGGAAAATTTTTTTTTACATCATTTGTTAAGAAATTGTTTATAAACAAATAGACAAGTTTAATATTTAAAGAATTTTTTTTTTTACCATTGTGTTGTCTTGGCAAAATAATGATTTTTTTAAAAAAAAATTTTTCTTAAATAATTTTTTTTATTGTTTATAATCGTTTTTTTTATATTTCGATTGTTTAAATAATTAGTTAAGGAATGATTTTTTCTTTAAAAATCATAATTGGCATTTCTTCATAGGTAAATAGAAAAAATTTTTTTTTTTATCAATAATTTCATTGTTTGTTAACTTAACAATTTGTTATAAACAAATTCTAACTACCGTTATATTTTTTTTCTAGAGCTAAAAAAAATAACAAAAACAGCCATATATATCAAAATTCAAAAAATCGGGTAATATTTAAAAGCGTTATAAAAAATAGAAAAATTTTTTTTTTAGTATTTTGATATATATGGCTGTTTTTGTTATTTTTTTTTAGCTCTAGAAAAAAAATATAACGGTAGTTAGAATTTGTTTATAACAAATTGTTAAGTTAACAAACAATGAAATTATTGATAAAAAAATTTTTTTTTTCTATTTACCTATGAAGAAATGCCAATTATGATTTTTAAAGAAAAAATCATTCCTTAACTAATTATTTAAACAATCGAAATATAAAAAAAACGATTATAAACAATAAAAAAAATTATTTAAGAAAAATTTTTTTTTTTAAAAATCATTATTTTGCCAAGACAACACAATGGTAAAAAAAAAAATTTCTTTAAATATTAAACTTGTCTATTTGTTTATAAACAATTTCTTAACAAATGATGTAAAAAAAAATTTTCCGATGTTACTTAATGTCATTGTTGGATAAGAAAGCAGCAATAATATAACATTTGTTTAAAAAAAAATTTTTAATAACATTTCTTAGACTTTTCATTTTTTGTTAACTTTAAAAAATTATTATAAACAAAATAATTAACTTTAATAAACTTTTATCGCGGGATCTTGTTAAGTATATATATAAGAAGAGCTCCACAGAGCCAAAAATTTATAGGTTTATTATTTAAATTTTTATGTCGTCATTTATGAAAACGGAGATAGGAAAAAAATTCGTTAATTAACAATTGCATAACTTTTTGAAAAATTAATTTAAAAAAATTTTTCCAACGGGAATATATTCTTTCAAGTATCTGGATGACACCATAATTTATTTAAATTTTTAAATTCATATTTGTTACTATAAAAAATAATTTTATGTAAGAAACTGTCTTTAACGGCAGTGCGCCCATGCCGTAATGGCTGCGCGGAACCCTATTTTCAGCGTTAAATTAAAGTTATAAATAATAGAGGTAGAGTTCCGAGAGCTGGGACTTTTTTTTTGGAAATTTCCTCCTCTTTAAGGACCTTTTTTCCAAATATCTTAAATATTAATAGTTTATGAGTTATTAACAAAAACGTAAATACCTCTTTTTTTTCATCTTATTTTGTTAATAACAATTGCAATTTTTTACGTGCAGTAAAATCCTCAAAACTCATTTTTCTAGAGGTCGTTCCGAATCCAATGAGCTATTGCTCATATTTTTAGGAGCTTTATCTCTATTTTTCACGTTTTTGAACTTGTTGACTGGACTACATATAAACCTTCCCTAAGAATCACTCTATCTATTAAAAAAAAAACCGCATCAAAATCCGTTGCGTTGTTTTAAAGATCTAAGCATACATAGGGACAGACAGACGGCGGATAGCAATTTTATTTTATACTATGTAGTGATGATACAATTTATACATATTAAGTAGGCGAAACTAAAGAACGATATATTGTTCAAAACTTATAAAACTCAGTTTAGAGATGCTCGATGATCATCGACATTCGATAATCATTTATGTTGAAAGCAAAAATATCGATGCTCCAACATCGATTATACCTGTACGAAAAATATCGTTACATCGATGCTAACGGAATCGATCATCGCGGTGACACACTTGAGCACCATAAGCACCCGAATAATCCGAAAGACTGCTTTCAAAAGCCGGCTCCACTCTCCATTAACAAAGAAACAGACTAAAAGGATCTTGTTTGTCAAAATTACCTTTCCGTCAGTTAGTTGACAAAAAATATTCGAATATGCAATAATTTGTTCTGTTTCTTAATAAATTTAAAACGATTTTACTTTATTTTGTTGTTAATTATCAGTGCAAAAATCATGTATGTTACCAACATCGATGTTCGGTTCGTGATAAATGTCGAATATCGATTTTAAGCCTTCGATATGACATCGAAGTCAGCATCGATATTTTTCGACCCCAACTTAGTTTAGATTGTTTTAATGGAAAAAGGTAACGTAATGGTCCGTAGTGCACTCACTATAACCCCAGGTAGACCTCGCAATTATAGAACAATGGCAGTCCACGTACCGCCTATTTTTTGTCATGTTTCGGGTTCTTATACGAATAATGAACATTATTTTTCATGCAGTAGATTATTTTTAGAACTTATCGGAAAGAATACAAAAGCTTTCATATAACGCTTTGATAGAACAACACGCAATAGTATATATGAAAAATGTTATTTGATAATATTAAAATCGTACATGTCTCGATTAATAACTCGTTTCAGAATTTTTTAAACATTATGTAAACTAATTGTATTTCAGAATGCTCCTTCTGGCATTTGAAAACTTATTTATTTAATTCCAGCAATATCTATATGTTTATTTTATTTAAATATATATTCATTCGCATCGATAGCATATAATCGATAAAAACGTCAATGCCATGGACATGACAGACTTGTAATCAATCTGTGGTGTTTGGTTCGGTATTTGCGTAGACAGAGAATAGGTTTCTCTGTCTACGGGTATTTGTTATTGTTGTGATTTGCGATGAATTAGCATAACGAATTGTTGTGTAATTCGTAATAATTAACAATAATGCGACTAACGACTGAAAATGTCGAATTCATAATAAATAAATGGTGATGTCATTCGACAGCCAAATATAGAGGTAAGTAGTAAATATAATAAGCTTAAGCACATATTACGTTATACTAGTATTATCCAAACCCTAATATCTTATTTATTTGTTATAGATAACATCTTCAGACAATATCCTTTTGGGAACTAACTATGGCGTTGAGTCTTCTGAAGGGTAACAAGTAGTGAAATTGGTCATTACCACATCAATGATATTATGTGCACTATAATATTGAAGATAATATGATGTAGAGATTTACTGCAGGAGTTCACTAAAAAGTAACAAAGGATGCTAAGATAATTTTAGCTCTCCGCCACATCAAAAGTTAGTAATTAAGTGTACCTAACTTATTTTAATTTAATTATTAGGATCCTATAATATCCTATTTTATTTTAAGTATTTGAAAGATTTTCTTTCAAATGCTATTACTTATAACTGGTATTATAATTAAATATTAATTTCAGATACCATTGTTCAATGCATTCCAACAAGCATGCAGCAAATGCATACTGATGATAAATGAAGACATACTGAAATTTCAAAATATTTGTAGAGTGCTTTCATGAGTGCCAGTCTACTACATTGTTTGTTATAAGAAAATCAATTGAACTATTAAATGAAACCATAGTATTTTTCAAGGCTGCACATACATGATTACAATACTATGTGTACAAACACAGTTTCAGTTTTTTATGCTAAGTGGTTATAATATAATTATAATAAACACTTAAAATGTATATTAATTTTTCATTAAAGGTATTAATTTTTCAAAAAAAAAAATTGTTTTATTATTGTAAAAGATCCTAAAATAAAAAAATATTTAGTGTTTTCACACCATAGTGCTGTGTGTTGTAACAATAAGATGGCAAAATATAGGTTTATTATTTAGTCAATGTGTCTGTAGTATTAATTTACTTGGTAATATTGTTCTCAAGATCACCCTGAAAATATCAGTTTCTCACTTAAGAATACTAGATGTATGAGAAGGCAGATCCAAATTCTTTTCACGGTCTGCTATGTATTTTTTATAAGTACATACTTCACTAATTGCAAAGAAGCAAACAGACAAACTTAAATTGCAACCTATGGACAATAACCAACTGTGACACACAAATGAGCCACCCACCCTGTGGAAATTAGATCGACTAGCTCAATCTGTTCAACAATTACAGCCATTGTTAATGTTATGGGTAGTTGTTACACATAGAAACATACCCATACAGCAATCTAATTTCAAGTAGATTACACTAGGTCACAAACTTAATCTCACCTGTACTCTGTCAGGTTTAGATTTTTGGTAGGGTATCATCGGCTAAAAATACATTCTCACTAAGTAAAAAAAATCGAGGCTAAGAAAACCTCTGTATTGAAACAGCACTTTTAATAATCATTATGTCAGCTACATAATATTTTGTAAGTAGGCAAGTAAATAGGTAGGTGTGTAATCAATTAAATTATTCGAATAACTTTTGTACCATTAAAAATATAATAATAGCCTTTATTCAGACAGTATTTTACATTACATTGTTTATAATAAACTCACATTTCACACTTATTTTGCATTAACTCACTCCCTGTCTACAGGTCACAAGTTGACAAAGGCCTCCTCCAACTGTCCGTCGCCACCTCTCTCCGTCATTAGCTATTCTTGTCCAGGTACGCTGGCTTTAATGTCGCCGACCCACTGTCTAATTGGTCCACCTTGTTTTCTCTTCTTGTCACTAGTGAACCAATTCATGACTAATTTTGACCTTTCACTTCCTCCGAGGGTGTGGCCCGATCACCTTCACTTTAACTTTTTTACTGGTTTTATGACATCTTTTGTTCTGGTTTGTTTTTTAATCGTTGTAATTTTTATTCTATCGGACAGTCTTTGTCTTTTCCCTTCATTCCATGGAGTTTTGACATGTTTCTAGCTTCTTATTTTGAATTTTAGTGTGTAAAAGGTTGGCAAATATTTTTTTTTAAATTATATGTATTTGTATAAACAGTTATCAAATTCTTTTAAAAATAGCTAGTTAGTTATCATACAAAACATTATTTTCATTTATTTAGTGCAAACATAAACTCACCTTTTAAATTGTATGTTTATCAGAAAAATGCACTGATTACACGTTTGTAAACGCAAAAATAAAATTATTCCATGTATGTTTATCGTTAATTAAACATAAAACTATAATCAAATAGGTAGTAAATTTATAATAAGTTATCTAAAGCACACATGTTTGACTGGAAATAAGACCGGCATCAGAATTGGTTGGTTGGTTGATTTGAGTAGGTAACAAAAAGTTTTACAAAACAAATTAATGCCCGCTTAAAATATGAGGTATATACCCGGCGCCTCCACCATTTTTGTCGCATCTCCTTTAGGTACTGTGGCGGAGTCGATACTCCTTCGCCACTGGCACGTTGTTTGCCGATTTATAATTAATAAATCGTATATATTTGATTTGGGAACGCGATCCGCGGGGTGACGTCAGAGAATAGGAGTTGACAGTTTTCACATTAGATGCACGACCGCCGCGCTGTACCTTTGTAATATTTGAGTTTGCTATAAAAGAATATAAGTATATTAGGAAACCAAGTATTTTATTTGAGCTACGCCCTAGACGATCCCGGCGGTCGTCACATGGTGGAGGCGCCGTTGGCTCATGGTGGAGGCGCCGTTGGCTCATAGTGGAGGCGTGAACTGAGCGCAGTTTTCAGGAAAAAGTGTAAAGGAAATGTAAAATAATAGAAGAAAGAACAAAATGGAGCGCTACAATGGATTGTATGGTGATGTATCGGAATTTTTCAGACAGTTTCAGATAATAGCCGCCGTCAATAAATATGACGAAGAAGCCAAAAAGTTTGTATTGGGGGCATACCTGGAGGGTCCGGCCCTGGCATACTACAAATGTGTTTTTGTGGGCGCGCATACGTTTGCCGACCTACAAGCGAAGATAATGGAAGAGTTTGCGCCTACGGAGAATCCGATTGCCGCTTTCTTTGCACGGAAGCAGAATCACGGGGAGGACCCCGTGACGTTCTTCTATGCGTTAGAAGAATCGGCAACCAAGGCGGGGCCTGTTATTGATGAAAAATGTTTCATCCATCATTATCTAAAAAATTGTAATACATTTGTGAAAAATAAATTGTGTTCGCAGATTTATGTCAACAAGAAACATTTGAAGGATGTTGTCAAAGAAATCGGAAAATTATTTTTTGATGGTGATAGAAATACGGAAATGAATCTTCCCGTGTGTGTGAAAAACGTTATGCCCGAGGCTCCGTCTGTAAGGATGGAGGTTGGAGTCGATGATCACTGTTTCCAAACAGCACCGCAGCGGGGGCCTGTTCACAATAATTTTCTCATTCCTAAACCCAGTCCTCCATCCCGATCAAATTACTCGCAGTGTCCTTATAATTTTAGACAAAGAAACAGTCAAGCGGAAGCACCACTAGATCGCCAGCAGCGGACACCAACGCCAGCAGTCAACGAGCATCGGCAGCGAACACCAACGCCAGCAGTCAACGAGCTGAACGCTATCACGCCGAAACCACAACAGGAGGACTTTCAAAGAGGTGTGCCCGTTCCATTTATAAGCGTTACGTGTCGCGATAAAAAGATTTGTGCTCTCGTAGATACGGGTGCTGCTATTTCAATAATTTCAAAATCGATGGCCGATGGGTTCAGTCAACAGTTCAATGCATGTGATTTGCAGTTGAACGCGATCAATGGCTCGAGTTTAACTGTTGTAGGAAAGATTAGTTTAAATATTTTGATAGAAAATGTTGTTTTTACGCATGTTTTTTATATTGTCGATGATGTTGGTAAAGATATGATTTTAGGTCAAGATTTTTTGTTTTCCAAAGGCATTATTGTAGATTTTGCGAATCGACAAATACGTACAAAGAGTATGTTCTGTGATTTTGTTGTAGAGCCTGATGGGGTTAATGTAATTTGCTCAATGGATGTCGTACAGTCGACGACAAAAGTATTATCAAGGAGTGATGATTTACATTTGCAAATAAATAATAATGATGAGTATGGGGTGGTCACTGAGAACAGTTACATAGAATCGAACTTGTGTAAAGAGTTGCCACAAAAGCAATGCGAGAATTTTTTTAGTTTGTGTAACAAAGGCAGGTTGTATAAATGTGGTTTGTTATTTCATAGAACGTATTGTTTAGTGTTCCGTGAAAGACACAAAAATAACAGACGGGTGGTAAAGCGGTATGGTTATTATAATTTCTTTAAACGGTCTCCTGTAATATGTTGTTTTAATTTGCATGGGAAGCGTCACGATAACCGACAGTTTTATGATAACGAGGTAGTAAAATGGAGTAATAACTTTTCTAAGACTAATTCTTATAATAATATCGCTAGACTCAAGACGATCGTTTCCCATGATTATTTAAATGAATTGAAATTATTTGGGGTAGGTTATGTGGATTTTTGTTTGTATAATTCTTATAATTCCTGATGTTGTTTTTTATGTAATTTTCACTTAAATTTTCTTATGTTAGGTTGTAAGGTTTTAGAGTAGTGGTTAGGATTTCTTGTAAATATGTTTGTTTTGGTTGGCAATTACTAGAGATAGGATGACTTTAGATTAGGACTGTGAACGGTTCATTGATGCTGTGTAAATTGTTACATGATTCCTGAGTTGCGGTTTGTGAGCTGTCATGATGTTGCTGTGAGATGACCAGACCTGCCTACCACTTTCTTGGAGACAACCAGATATACGTCCACAAGAGAGAAAAAACGATTAACTAGGTCAACAAATTGTCGGGGAGATAGGAGCTAGGCCGTCATCGTGCCGTGGGCTAGTAACGTATGCTAAAATCCGTTAGTTCCTATGGGAAACGATGGATGTCGGATTGGGTTGTCTGACTGGTATACTTATGAGTCTATTTCGGTCTC
The DNA here is from genome assembly GCA_955850985.1 of Elophila nymphaeata. Classification (NCBI taxonomy): domain Eukaryota; kingdom Metazoa; phylum Arthropoda; class Insecta; order Lepidoptera; family Crambidae; genus Elophila; species Elophila nymphaeata. Next base: position 26,786,613 of record OY039073.1, on the reverse strand, counting down.
TTTATGAATGAGTGATTGTTTTTTTTTGTCTCACTAAATTTTTTTTTTTTTGCGCAACACGGTTGTTGTCCTATATTTCATTGAATGCGATTGACTATTTAATATTTCGCGGGGCTCACTCATTCATGTTCTCCCTGCAAATTAATAAGAAATTATTTTATTACGGTCCAATTACATATTCGAACATAATAATTTATTATTGTGGACGTGTATCGGATTTGGAATGTTTTGAAATGGTTCTTGTAATTGTACGGTGAAAGAGATTTTCTTATGTCTCCATTCCTAAGGTCTGTCACCTCACGTGTCGGGAAGGGAGAGTCACTGTTTGACAACTCGTATTTTGGGGACTCGTGTCAAGTTTTATTTTGAGATTAAGTTGTTTATACGAGTATTGTATTCGTTTTTGGGGGTTTGATTTAAAGATCGCGGAGCTATAAACTGACAGTGACCTCTTGTACCGATCATAGATTTGGTCTTATTTGTGGAACATGATGTATTAATATTTTATTTTCAAAATTTACTTTTATTGAATTGTTACTTCTCGGTTAGAGTCTTACATGGCGTTCGCAAGCTTTTTCGGAGGTTTTTGCTTGCATGGGGTTTTTCCCACCATTATCCCATGATGGATGGATAAGGTGGTAGGAGCCAGTCTATCTTAAAGACCGTCATGAATTGTAAACGATGCCCTTCGTCAGGTAGGGTAGTTTTAAGTAGTAGAATGTGTAGAAGGTCGTGTCGTTAGTTAGGTAGGAAAATTTATTCATTCGACTTGTCGAATAAATAAATTTTAGTTGTACGGGGGGAATGTGGCGGAGTCGATACTCCTTCGCCACTGGCACGTTGTTTGCCGATTTATAATTAATAAATCGTATATATTTGATTTGGGAACGCGATCCGCGGGGTGACGTCAGAGAATAGGAGTTGACAGTTTTCACATTAGATGCACGACCGCCGCGCTGTACCTTTGTAATATTTGAGTTTGCTATAAAAGAATATAAGTATATTAGGAAACCAAGTATTTTATTTGAGCTACGCCCTAGACGATCCCGGCGGTCGTCACAGTACTTAGCGGGAATAATGCCTTGGTTCGAGGGTACCTACATAATTAGTGCGACAAAAGTAATCATTACTTATAGGTACGTACTATTAAAACAATTGGTTAGGTAAGTATAACATGATCAAGGAAAGAAGAGTCGGTTGCAATGGCTCAAACAGTCTCACTTATTTCACTATATTAATCTCTACTATTCATGTAGCTTCACTGTACTATTTTCTACTCACAGTTTGTGATGCCAGCCACACAAACCGCCACTTTTCCACCCAGTTTGTGATGCCCTCCACACAAACCGTCACTTTTCCACCCAGTTTGTGATGCCAACCACACAAACCGTCACTTTTCCACTCAGTTTGTGATGCCAACCACACAAACCGTCACCTTTTAGACCGTAGGTAATATATTTACTAGTTGTGATGCCAGCCACACAACTTACTACTGTTTAAGTTATGTGATAGACTGTATCCGGTCTGAACACTGTGTGTCCGGGTGCCTGCGTACCTTAACTTCAAGTCACGCTACATCACATTGCAATGACTTTGTAGGTAATTGTGGGCACCCGCCGGACGTGAGGGCTTTGCCCCCACGAGGACCTCCACCTTCCCCATAGTCCTTCCACGGTTGCTCCAACTCAGTCTACCAACATACCTCCAATTTATATACCTCAGTATACATTGGATGCAATTCTAGAATTACACAGATCTTCAACCAACTTATCCTTCCTCTTACATGGTTTTATCCAGGTTAATTATACAGTAATTAATGTGCAAACTTACCAGTTTTTCTTTTTATCTATCTCGCAACTACCTACTTCTCAACTCCCCGCGCTTAATTTATACTTCTTTTTTTTCCTAGCTATCGAGAGTTGCCATATGCAAAAATGTTAACCAATCTTTTTAATACTTACTATATTTACATAGGAATTTCGCGCTGTGCGCGACAATTATATTAAAAAGTCACGTCCGCCATCTTGGATCTCAATATATATTTTTTTTTAATCGGGTCCCCCGAAAACTACCAAAATGGTACCCTGATATTCTATTTAAAACTATCCGTCAAAAACTTTGGTGTCGCTTTTCCGTTTCATCGAATTTTCAAATTACGATGTACCTATCGTATAAAAAGAAGTTTCACTTCAAAATCAGAAGTAGTATTCATGTTTTATTTAAATTACCTGGTTTTGGGGTGACGAGATTTTAGTGACCACACCAATTTTTAGTAGTGTGCGTGTATCTGTGTGTAAGCGTTAGCACACATAACAATTTTTTTGCGTCAGTTTTGAAGCGGCATATTGTATGGAACTATCCTTCTAGTATGTTCTTATTCTAAGGATAGTGGCTAATTGAAGGCTTAGTAAATACTTTCTTCCTGGCATCCGTATACACATGGTCGGGCACAAAATGAAACTGGGCTCAGATTACTAAATCGAAGGCAGATAGAAGGTATATGATTTTATTTTAATTTTTAATTTAATTTAATTTGGTACACCAACAGATTATATGTTTACATTAACAAACGAATAATGCAATTCTTAGTCTAGCATGTAACCGAATTACAGGCGAACATAACATTTTTATACATAGAAGAGAGAGAAAAAAAGAATTAAGTATACAGGATCTCATTTAAACTAATACAATTCATAATTACAATAAATTGGTTAAAAGCAGCTGGTATGCTAACTGGATTGTTGATGGAACGACCGTATCTTTAATAGAATTATAATTTTAATATAATATGTTTGTATTCACGTATGGAGGAAATATAGCGCCTAAACTATTCATCTGATTTTGATGAATAAGGTGTCAATCGGTTCTTTATTATAGTCGGGTAAACAAAAACCACTAGGCCACCTACTATGATCTTATCAAAGTCTGTCACCATATTAATATGGTGAAATAATAATGTTTACTGCATTGTTGTATTCCGATAGCAAGTGAAACGTTAGTGTGTGATGTGTAGAAGAGTGGTTTATAATATCCTAATGAAAGTAAGGCGTGTGAAAAGGTGAAATTAAAATAATATATAAGAAAAGCAAAATAAAAATAACTCCAAACAAAGGAAAAGGTGACAAGTAAGGCTGTTATAATAGAAAGCGCGCGCGCCATGTAAATGTATGGCGCAAAGGCGCGCCCACGACTCTAAATATATTTCTTTAGTTGGGCGGCCATACATTTTATCTTCTCTGCGCCCCAGCCGCGTGCCCGGTGCGCTTTCTATAATAACGGACTTGATATAAAAAGCGCCCAAGGCGCGCGTCCGGATGCTCATGCTCTGTACGCATGCTAAGCCGCCGTTGCTGCGTCCTAGACGCGCGAGTCTGTGCCAATGTCTATGTCAAATGATCGTTGTACCAATACGCGCGCCCTGTCCACTCAATATATTTTATACTATTACGAGATAGTGGTTCGTTAATTTGGATAGAAACATCTGGTGACACTGACGAGACTTTATTCTACAGTTTACAATAACCAAGCAACAAAGTCCAATCACAATGCTAACTTAATCCGTAGTATTCGCCTTAGTCGGTATATCACACTAGATCACACTAGTTCAGTATCGCTTTGATCCGCACTGGTTCGCTTCTAACCTTAGAATGTCCATACACTGCAATCAACAGTCCTTTTATACTACGCAAAACGAAATCGCGCAAATACTAGAATGTTCGACTATTATCTTGAACAAACCACTAAGTTCATGTGACGAATATAAGTCAAAGGACTGTAGGTTCATTATTCCTCGAACGTTCCTATCGTTCTTAGAAGTTTCTCGTGTAATTCGTATAGGTCCTTCTGGAAGCTTCGATTACTTTCTCGAACATTCTATTGTTTTCTCGTGATTTCTACGGCAATTTACGAATTCGTAACAATACTATATAAAAAAATCGACTGCACGGGAAGCGTTGCCCGTCGCTCGTCCGCCACTTGTTCGCGCGCCTGCGACGCCAAGTAATTTTTGGTCATTAGAGCGCCATACATTTTATCTGCACAGTGCACTGGCTTTGTGACTGGCACGCATTCTATATCAAGTCCCTAAAAGATAAGTTGATAGCCAGTATAGAGAACTATCAAAATACGATTACAATAAAGATATAAAAGAAGGACAGCAAAGCGTCCGCAACAGTCAGTACTATGATATCCAGTCCTTCCAGTCGGTTCCAGGTGAAGTTTGCTTCCGCCTTGGGCTTTATAATCACTTTCTATGAGTTTAGCACTAAGCACTCATCTTATTCAACTACGAAAGGTAACACTATGTGGCTCCGGTCTTCGCTAAGGTGGAGGTACGTTGCATTGAAGCTGTAACTCCTATGAATTTTTGTATTTAACTTTTTCATAAAATTATTGTTTTTCACATAACTGTCCACCAAAGTAACAGTCAAAATATTTTTTCAGTATTCTGTTAGTAATCAAAATAACAGGACTAGATGGAATTATAATAGTACATTATTATTACGTTCGTATTCTTTAACTTCTGAATGTAAATAGCTGTTTAATATTCGCAATTTCAAACTCCAATACCTATTTCGCTTAAAACAGCACCCAAACAGTATACAAAGCATACAATTACGAAGTATGTTGATGGTACAATATAACTTCTGCTCATCATTCGCTCTTGTGGATTGTGAAACATAAATTACCCCCAAAGGTAAAAGGTAACAAGACGTGCCATCAGTCCGGAATGTTTGTTGTTGTAGAACGGAAATTAGCAAGACCAACAACGTAATCTAGCGAAAATACGGCTCGAAGGACCAAATTTTGGAGTAGGCATAACGAACCTAATGTTATTATTTAGAACCAAATTTGCACTTCTAAGATCCGAACGAAATATTTTTGCAAATACTTGACGCGCAGTTAGGATGAAACGATTTGTACAAAGGATACCTTATATTAAGGAATAAGCATTTACAAACACGTAAATATTTTTAAAAGTAGAAAAAATACTCTTAAAAAAACGACCTGTTTTTAAAATTAGAATAAATTTTTTTTAGTTTATTTTATTATTCCATAATGACAAAATAGTCATCGTAAAAAGCACTAAACGTAAAAAATTCTCAAAAGCTAATTTGTTGATTTTATACCTCGTAACAAATCTAACATAGTGTAATAAGGTATCCAGGCACTTGATTAAATGGAGCGCAATTCCATTTCAGCTTTTGTAATGATAAAATTAAATTGAAATCTTCTTACAATGTCAAATCCACTCAAGAACTTCCCTTAATGTGGTTTTTCTCACAACTGAGCTAAAACGAGTAATTCGGGTTTAAATTACCTTCTATTCGGGGTAGAGCACCTTATGCATGGTTGATACCAAAGCATCGGATTGCGCACATGATGTAATGCAGCCCTCAAACCGATATTCCAAAGATTATGCACGTGATTAACGTCGTAACAAAGGTATCCGCATATGCACTTGAAAGCGTATAGCGCTTATCTGCTTAGCCTAGAGTCCATTTGCTAATTATGTAGGTACCTCCCAGCATAAATGAGTGAAAATCAAACGGGCCGTAACTTGTCGGGGTCACATCATTTTTTTTTTTTTTTTTAATCTATTTTATTTAGGTGCTTTGGTCACGAAGTGACATGTCAGCCCCATCGAATCTTAATCTATGTACACATACAACTTAACCTAATTTTTTATGAGAGTTAATGATGCGACACCATATCCACTATAAATTTTGCAGCTTCGCTAGTGGGTTCTGCAAGAATGCTTAAAAATGCTCCTGTATCGTACTTATTAATACGAAACTTTCGCATCATAAACTCTCTTTCATTTTTAAATTTCAAACATTCTACAAGAATGTGCTGTACATCATCAGTCTTGCCACATAGATTGCAATTGGGAGAGTCAACCTTCCTCATCATAAAAGCAAACTTATTGCCAGGGAAATGACCAGACCGCAATCTATTAAGGACGACGATATAATATCTATTTAAATTAAAATTATAGAACCATGGTATCCGAGGAGGTTGACATTGAAGTGTTTTATACCAAAAACCCTTTTCTAAACTTGTTTTATTGAAATATTCTTTGAACATGTCATAACATATATTTTTAAATTTAGTTAAGACTTCGGTGTAAAAAGGCAGGATTGAAAAAATTGATCCTTGCACACATGCTAATTTAGCTAACCTGTCAACCTCTTCGTTACCTCTTAATCCTAAGTGAGATGGAACCCATTGCAATTTAAGGTTCATACCTGGTATATTAGTCAACTTATATATTAGCTCTAAGGGGTCACATCAAATGTATTTGTTCATGAAGACAAGTTTTATCCCCCATATATAATTGTCTAATTGTATATGGGGGATAAAACAGACAAAGCCAACCCAACAGTTTACTAACCGATTCCAGAATTCAATTTTCCGATTCAAGAGTTCAGCAAATGGACGCAACTCTGTAATTAGTCACTCATTCAAAATGTTTGAATCATTAACTTACCGTTATTAACATAGACAACTAGCACGGAGTACACAAAATTTAGTTGCAAATGCTAAGTCAAAACCGTATTCTTTAAACTGTTACGAGTGTTGGTAAATTTTGCATAAGGATTTTAGGAATTTCTCTATTGATTACAATTTAAGCCTGCGCCTGAGATATCCACCTCATAGGCATTAATTTTTCAAGAATAATAAGGGAGCAAAATACACTCGTCCGCAAAAATAAAGGGTCACCTCATTTTTCTCAAATAACTTTATAACTACACATGGTATCTGGTAAACTGAAAGTAATTTAAATAGCTCGTAAAATAAACTTCATAGTACATCGCCCAAGGGAAAATAATTTGCACTCGAGTCATATACTCTACTTGTAATGTAATTAATGAATACATTTAATAAAAAAAAGACATCTGAATAATATAAGTAAAAACAATTACAAATTTATATTTTTATTTGATACACTAGCACACTTATAAAGGAACAAACCGACAGTTTTCGCAAAGAATGTATCTAATAGTATCGTTTTTTGTCTGATCACGCCCGTATTTACGCACAGGGTCGTAAAAACCTATTCATAGACTATTACTTGAGTGGGGATTCGCATGAGATTGGCACATTACTACTTAAATATGAAAGAACAGCCCAGGTAGCTAGCTACATTACGCAACGCACAAGCGAGATGTCCAAAGGTTAAATTTTAAAGTACTGTAACATCAGTCAATCTAACTAGGTGAACTACGCGGGTCCATATTGGCTCATACAATATTTTAAATCCTATTTTTGTCTTACTACCGATTTGTGTTCGTAATAATCACTCTTCATAATTTTATTTTTCATACTTTTTTTATTTATACATTTTTAATACTAGCAACGGAGCTCATAACAGTTAGTGATCATATTTTTTTTATTAATACTGTTACTACCTTGTTGCTAACAAAAACAGTGCCCTCCACCTGGTCATAAAAAAAAAACCCTAACCTACCCATCACCCAGCCATGTAGGTGCATAAAACACTAGACTCGCCCAAAAATGTATGACTAATGATATTATGAATTTCAATGATTATGTTTTATGGAATTATGAAGAATGATTTGTTATGAAGAATGATCAATTGATCATTATGGTTTTAAATAGTGTGAGAAATATTTTCGGACCTCCAATGATAGGAATTGAAAAGTTGTAAGAAAATGCGCACCCGAACTACGCAACAGTAACGAACCAGTAAAAGAGATCTGTTCAATGCATTGCGTTTACTTATCAAAGAGTCGTTTCAGTATTTGTTTATGAATTAATGGCATAATATGGCACGCACTAAGAAACGTATTATTTCGCATAGCATTGTTTTTTACACAGGTATTATTTGTGAATGCGGGCGAAAGTCACCTTGATATATTCAAGTATATTCATATGTTAACACTTGAGAAATTTCACCTTTTCTTGAGTTGCTCTCGAAAATTCTTCGTCTAACAAACAAAATAGGTTACTCGTATTATGATCTCTACTTGATCTTATTAAAATGTCGACAATAAAGTATACGAGGTGTCTTCAGTGTGTCACATGTCCTTTTTTTCTCTTGAGGGTTTTCTTTGTCATCTAATTTGAGGGTAAAGAATGAAAAGGCTGAAAATAGAGATGACATTCACTCCAAATAGTGAACCATCTAGAGATTTGCTGTATTAATTATGATCTGTCCCGATACAATAATACGCTTGTTCCCAACGAGTCACAGTGTTACAGGTTACAGTGTTACAACTTTGTTAAATAATTCCCAACCCGTCACACTGTAACAGGTTGGGACATCTTTCTTAAAATTATTTCCAACCAGGCACACTGTGACACGTTGGAAGTCCTTTTCGAAATTTACGAAATACGAATACTCACTTAACAAACGAATTTTATTTAAGATAAACAGATATTACTGTTTCCAGGACACTAATCCCCATCGACTTTCGCCATCAATGTATCCCACATTGATGGCGAAAGTCGATGGGGATGTGAACTTTTCAGTCTGTATGTTTCCAACCTGAAGTACCAAGCTACCATGACTATGCAGGAGATGTTTAGCATACTATTAAATCATAATCATAATTGGGTTAAATAATCTTTTATAATAATAAGTAACCTCTTATATGAATTGAATTGATCAAAGATTAAATAAAAGGTTCACCTATATAAATAGAGTCCAAAATAGAATCCTATCAGCAGGTTGGCCTAACGTTAGGAATGATTTAAGAAAGTTCTCCCAACGTGTCACAGTGTGGTGTGACTGGTTGGGAATTATTTAAGAAAGATGTCCTAACGTGTTACAATGTGATTGGTTGGGAATTATTTTACAAAGTTGTCCCAACGAGTCACAGTGTTACAGGTTACAGTGTGACTCGTTGGGAACAAGCGCAAAAATGCTGTTAGCACTATTATTCTGGAGATAGACATGGAAAAGTTGGTGGCAGCTAGCAAGGCGGGCTTAAAGTAAGTCATATTATCAACTACAGAGAGCTTAAATTCCTTCTACTCTGGAAAGTTATAAAATTATTCTAAAAAAGGAAAGTTTTTTATTTTATTATTAAAGTTATGTAAATACCTATTCATATCATTATCGTCATCGTCATGTCAGCCGAGAGACTGTTTGATATAGGCCTCCCCAGATTAGGAGTCCAACTCAATCGGTTCTGCGGATCCCGTCATTTCTGATAAGATCGCGCAAAGAAACTCCGAGCATAACCCTTTCTATTGCCGTTTGAGTGACCTTGAGCATCTGAGCCTTGAGCTTTCTTATAAGGCCCATTATAAGCGGCTACGTTTCGGTTCCATGGGTCATCACTGGCAACACACACGTATTAAAGACTTACGTCTCGAGTCAATGTGGCTAAGAATATGCCGCGTAGGTTCCTGAAAGCTGCTCAACCGAGTTAAATTCGTCGATTGATCTATTTCTTGAAGTGGGACAGTTTACCTAACCCAGGTAATCATATTCGTCGACAACTTCCAGTGTAGCATCGGACTTTCACATGAGTGGATACAACATGGGAATTCGACATAATTTTCTTTTTACCAATGTTTATTTTAAGACCTACTTGTTGGAAGACTATAAAGATATCATCGATAATAATTATTGTGCCCAGGTCTTTGAACATCTCAGCCTTTCAGTATATCTAAGTAGCATGAGATTAGGAAATTTTTAATTATTATTATTAGCTAACCCTGCAAACGTTGTTATGCTACATATTTTTTACTTTCTAGCGGTATGAAACTCTACGACTTATTCTCATACCTACTAAATAAACACAAACAGAATACAAAAATCGGTCGAGCCGTTTTGAAGAAGTTCGACCACAAACTCACTGACACAGGATTAGACATATTAGAATATCAAGGGGTTAAAATTAGAAAAATATCCAATTTGGTAGAAGCCCCTTTGAAATTCAGATTAAAACAAATGTGTCACGGGGATTGAATAATTTATGAAACGTCGATATCGCCCCAAGCGTCGAAAGCATAGAACTCCTTTCATTGTCGCTTCGCTTGTTCTGCTTTTATTTTATTAAAATACCTGTTACAAACCAACTTTTATTTTAAAAAAAGTTATATTTTCTCTTATACAGAGAAAGGATGGAAAACCAGTACCTGATAAACTGTTGTGTAGATAAAATCGGCATAGCTGGAAACATTTTTATTATGTAGTTGTTACTAGTTATAATAGTATTATAGTAGCGTTATATATTTTTTATATATATTATGGTAGAACAAAGTTTGCTGGGTCAGTTAGTAATAAATAAATAAACTGTCCCTTATTAAAAACATGGCGACTGCTTCGATTGTTTAGTTGCATTATTACGACTTGTCTTCATTTCGAAATGTGCAAGGCGTGTTTATAAAAGCTTTTGCCCGCGACTAAGTCCGCGTGGAACAGTTAATTTGGGTAGCATTTAAATTTTTTAGGGTACTTATTTTGCAAAAAATACATATAGAAACTGCTGTAGATTACATATAGTAAACAGCTTATATTAATACATTTTTATAAGCTACGTTTTTTGTTTTTCCATCCTTTGCTAACTTCCAAACTATCTATGATTCCTTATTTCTTCCCCACACGGGTGTCAAAGTTTCAGAAATGCTACAACATGTTTTTTTACTGCTTATCACGTGCTTAAATACATAACGTCATGGATTTATCTTCGGAAATGAGGAATCCTTTACAAACTTTCAATATAATATTTCAACCCCCTCATTACCTTTTTTTACAACAAAAGGTAGCTTATATTCTTTCTCAAGGTCTAGTCTATTTGTGTGCCAAATTTCATCAAAACCAGTTCAAATGTTAAGCACTTAAGCGTGACTTTGTTTGTCCTTTCTAACTACTTTGCATTTCCTATTTCATCACCACATGGGTAAATATTTCAAAAATGCTAGAACAAGTACCTTTTTTTTACTTTTTAATTGCCTTCATTCAAAGTTTCGTGTTACTATATTCAACAATGACGAACCCTTTAAGTCTTTTTTTCACGATAAAAGTAGCATATGCCCTTTTCCAATCTCTAGTGTATATTAAAACTAAATTTCATCAAAAATCGTTTAGTGGTTTAGAAGTGAAAGCTTAGACAGACAGAGTTAATTTCTCATTTATAATAATATTAATATTATAAATGCGAATTAGGGATTTGTAAAGAGAATTCCTAAAAGCTCATGACATGGGTAATTAAATAGAGTTTATTTGCTAGACGCCTACAAACAGTAGCTGAAACATGATTAATAATAATGGTTGAACTATGTTGAGGTAACTTTTATATACTAGTTGTGATGAGTGTCTTGTTGATTGTCATAAATAAATAAAAATAGGTAAAGACTTTCTGGAGTTATGGCGTGACCAAGGAAAACACGGATTCATTTTTATATTTGTATATATGAAGATTAAATAGAAAGCGAAAAATAAGAAAAATGCTTTTCATGATAAGTACTGAGATGGAACCCGGATCACTTGATGCGGTGTAAGAGTGTTAATGGCTAATAATATCGATAGTTGTGCCGCGACATAAGTAAATATTACACCAAATTAAATATTTTGATCAACGATTTTAATCACAACACATCTTACTTACTAAGACCTATATAACGAGTGTAAAAGACATGAACAGTCAAACGAAAACCATGTATTCTGCTCACCATCATAATATTGTTCTTCCTTTAGACTATACCTGGGAAATTGATAGTTACGATTTTATTGAAGGTCAAAGTCATAATCATAATTTTTTTCTTCATATTTGTATGAAAACATATTCTAAACATGTTTGTCCAAAGAAACATTATCATTTTTTTTTAGTATTTCATAAAAAAAATGGCTTCAAAACGTCAGCGTTCAATGTGAACGGACACAAACGAACGGGGCCGCCGCCTGGCAAAATTATCACGGTTTTGCGAGTTGCGTGCGAGTTGAGCGCTTTACGTTGCACAGTACAATTTACAATATTTATTAACACCAAAAAATAAAAATAATTTCCCAGCAATTATTTTTTGAAATGTGTCTTATTTTTATATAAAGAATACATGGTTCTAGTTTGACTGTTCATGTCTTTTACACCCTCTATATAAAATTAAAAGTCATGAAAGAGATATCAACGCACAGCCCAAATCGCTGAACCTACAGACTTGAAATTTTACACATAGATACCTTATACAGTGTAGGCATCCACTAAGAAAGGATATTTGGAAATTCCACCCCTAAAAGGATAAAATAGGGGATGAATGTTTGTATGAAAGTCTGTGGACGAAGTCGCAAGCGGAAGCTAGTTTTGATGTTAAAGCCGCGTAAATATTTTAGACTCTTAAGTTGATTAGACTCGAAGTAATTTGGGTTCACGTAAAGAAAATTTAATTAACTTAAATTAAGCAACCCCAAGGAATTTGGTAACGCATAAATCCCTAACAATTCTGTTGATGGAAACCGGAATGTTGTAAATGATAGCGGCGATTTTATAATAAGATAAACTTGTGTTGCTTTACGTGAACTTTACCACGTTATTGGAAGGGTCTATTATCAATCCCTTGAGTGCTTAACATCAAGAGCGCTGTGTTTACTACTTACCACCAGGTTTAAAGTATGCTTGTTTATTACGCATATTATTTGCTTTTAGTTTCAAACCCCATTAATTTGTGTAGGTGACAGGCATGCATGCAATCTGTCACTATTTTGGGATACTGTATGCCACATACTGCCAGATGTGGCTTTATGTGTAACCAAATGTTACCCAAAGGTCTGCTAAGCCTTTTGGGACTATGGATGTGATTATATTGGAACTAAAGCAAAAGGAATTAGTAAAAAAAAAACAAATCACAACTGGATTGGTTACATTTCACATATGGAAACGAAACAAGAAAGCCTATCGAGCTATTACTGGTAGTTATGTGGATGTGACGTGGATATGAAAGACGTTGAAGGATCAAATCAAGGAGCTGCTTTATCATCTAAACCTGCTGCGGAAACTAAACACTTAAAACTTTTAAAGTCCTTTAAAAATTTATTCAGACGCAATGTCTGCTCTGAACGTTATGAAAGAAATTAGTTTTAAGTAAATAAGTTATGAACGTTGTATACCGAAATGCCTAATACATTCACATTACGATTTTTTCCCATATATTATAATTTTACATAATTTGTCTAATAGACACTACTGGTCAGTTACAACATCTTACTGGATTGTAATGGGTTAATATGCTAAAATTTTCCAACATCTTAACACTACAAAATGGTTATGATTACTCACCGAAATATTCTTATAGGTTTTTGATATAATTGGCACTGTTTCCTTTCTAACTGAGGCAACCATCAGCAAAGGAATGAAGATGAGCAATGCCGCGAACCAGAGGAGGGACAGGAGCATCAGTGCCTGTCTCCTGCCAGGAGGTCGAAGCCGCGGCTCCGGGGATATGGAGAGCCAGCGGTCCACCGACATTGCGGTGAGAGTGAACACGCTGGCGGCCACCGCCACACCTGGGAAAGATAGAAACTATTGTAAGTAATGAGTTTCATTAGAATATAGAAGACACTGGAACACCTAATTCGTATTAGAACGTTAAACATATAAACTGCCACGACAGTATAAAAACATACAGGTCCATTAAGGTCTGGTCGCGGGAAGCTGTTGGATGTGGGCAGCGTTGGAGATCCATGGGGGAGGCCTATTTCCAACAGTGGGCTTCTCTTGGCTGATATGATGATGAAAACTTAAACTCGGCTATTATGTGAGAAAACGATTAAATTCCTGCTGCTGAATTAGCGTAACAAAATTTATTGTTGATTTATAATTCAATTCGAGTACATTAGATACGTTACGTTTTGTATACTCTGAATTTCATAACACTGTTAAAACTTTGATATGAAGATTTGCATACTTTGATTCACAAATCTGTTGAAATTTGCAAGAGAAATTTAAGACTTAAAATTTAACACAGAAACGTTTCCCTACAGAAATCTGTTGATGGTTTTAATTAATTTAATGTTTTATGTTAAAAACAAATATTCTATTTGAGTTTTACATGATTGTTATTATTATATATAAGTGGTTAATATGGATAAATATGCTTTAAGTTATTTATAAAATGTGAGCAATATGCATTATACGCAAGTACTTGTTAAAGGCGCGAGTTCTCCCGGGTTAAAAGGAGTTGATCTGAAATGAGATGATAACAGCCAAGATTGAAGAAAGGTTCCTATCTATCTTTTTCCTTTGATTTTATTTTTCCTTGCCTAAAAAAGCAAAGACATTGAACATAAAGAATTAAGTTAAATGCTTTAAGATTGTAACGCAGTTGTAAATAAATTTTAAACGCTATTAATATAGAATTAAAAATAAATTAAATATTAAAACTACTTCTGCCTTCTAAAGAGCTAACACGTACAAAAACTTCTTCAGTCTAACGCAATTAAGTTGCTTTAATGAGACTCTCATGCAATAGTTCGTCGATCGTAGTAATTCTGTAGAGAGGGTTGAGGACTTTTCAAAGTCTCCGCCTTCTCAATAACCTGGTAAGGCCATTTGCATTCGGCTGCATTAGTTAGTCAAAAAATAACAATTAATCAAATTTGTGCCCACGGCTCAAGTTTTGGGCCACGAAGATTACCGACGCGACGTCTAAAGAATTGATAACCTTAAGTGGTCTTTTTTTACTAAGTGGACTGACGGCCGTTGGGGCGGAAAGGTCCTCAAATGGCGGCCGCGTACCGGGAGACGCAGCGTTGGTAGCCCCCCCACAAGGTGGACCGACGATCTGGTAAAGGTCGTGGGAAGCCGCTGGATGCGGGCAGCGTAGGACCGACAGGTTTGGAGATCCTCTTGACTGAAATGATGATGATGAATGACTTTACCTTGTTTTTTTAGTGTTGATACATAGATTTATTATAGTTTATAAATTATAAATTCTCACACTGTCTCCATTGTCGTCGCATCATTTTGTAATATCTAACCAAAAAGTACTAAAATAAATGTTATGTAAGCAATTTTAACTTCCCGGATAAGGCCCTTAGATTACCAAAAAGAATAATGATAGGTGATCCGTCATACTGTGTAAAAAGGAGAATGATTGGCAGTTTCTTTGTTTGTGTTTAATGTATGTTTTTTATAACACACCCGGCAATAATGCCCATTGGTCAGTTACCTGTCATGTACGTACATTGCATCCCTAGAGATTGCTGTTCTCGTTAGCAAATATTACCTGTAAAATTGGCAAGCTATAATGTGTTAGAAATGAAAGGCAATGTTACGTGATATATGAATACCTACTGTAAATCTGATATTTCTTTTTATATTATATTAACAATGTTTGGAAAACTTACAGCTGCGTATCTAAATTAATAGAATATATTCAATAAAGTCAATTAAAAAGAAAGAAAGAAAACATATTTATTAGAAGCATTATGAAAGCATAACACACACATAGAAACACACATAAAATCAATATGGTTTAATTACAAATTTTCACATATGGGCTTAAAGAAAAAAGACCAACCACCAAAAAGACCAAGATCCAAAACCCCATGCTTATAAGTCGACGAACATCATCATATCAGCCGAGAGACGCCCACTGTTGGACATAAGCCTCCCCAAGGATCTCCTTTACCAGATTTATACTAATACTAGTTGCCCTAACAGACTTCGTTCCATCAAAAGTTTTGGCCTGTCACATTCTCTGTAGTTCGCATGGAAAAAGAAAAGTGTTGTTTTTGTGCCTTACTGAAAATATGAAAAGAGAACACCCGAATTGGTCGAGCCGTTCTCCAGCACTATTTTTATTTATATAGATTAATTACAGACATCATACATCAAGTTGCACCTTTCTCCCATAGGGATAGGCAGACTCACTTCAGTTCTTTCCACTAACATTATTGATTTCAGCAATCCAACTTATCAGTTAGCGGTTCAGCGGGTATTTAAGCTAAATATGACGCACAATCCTATCCGTAACCCTTTAGATATATTTCAATTACGAAAATGTAGGACAATTTAACTGTTTATAAAGGTGTACTCCGAGGCGGAAATTTAATCAGATAATAAGCTGTCCCAAACCTATCCTTGAACTTTGATTTCAAATGATCGCAAATAAATAAAAAGGTTTGAATATTTTGAACATGGATTTTAAAGTACCCAGTCATGGATAATTCCAGGACGATGGAATCATGTTTAATCAGTGAATTGCGTTTGTACTGTTTATGCGTTAAATTGGATATTGTATTTATCGAAAAAAAATAACTCCTTTATTTATTCTATTACTTCAGTTCTACTGCTTATCTATTGACCTCTACAAGGGACTCAATACTAAGGCAATATCCTGAAACAAAATACACTGCAAATATTCAAAGAAACCAAATAGACTCAAGCTAATTGTGAACTACAAAAGATGAATGGTAAACTATTCCCATTCTGTTTGCTCTAGAATGTAGCTAAAGGTTCTAAATAAGAATTAATTGGGGTAAATATTATCGAGAATATAAACGTCTGAGAGCGTATAAGAAACTCGTTTGTTAGAAATATTCCCGTATTTTATTTAACGAACTAAATAACTAACGAATCAAACTACTCAATAATTGATGTTCTGAATAAATATAGAATCAACATGAATTTTCCGTTTGAATCTAGAAGGTGGGGCGGGGTTTTATTGCAGATAAAATCAAGTTTATCTCTGTAAATAAACTAAAATGTAGGTACTGTTAATAATTTTTATTCTGTTGCATTTTCATCATCATCATAACAGCCTTTATAATTCGACCCACTGCTGGGACACAAGGCCTCTCCTTGTCATCGAAGGAGGTTTAGGCAGTAGTCCACCACGCTTGCCCAATGCGGATTGGTGGACGGAGTATAAGGTGATCAATACCCCTTTGCTGATCCATTAGTCGCCTTCTACGACACACATTGGAGGATATGGGGTGATGCTCTTCTACTCTGCCGGCATCACACGACTACGTTGCGTTTTATTTCGAGATAATTTGAAATCAAGGCGCACTAAGGAGGCAATATAATTAATATTGACATGAAGATTTTACATCGCGCGATGAAAGTGGTCGCACGATGGGTCAACAGGGGTGTCCTATTATCCTAATAAGGGCTGCGATAGCATCGCAAGATGACGATAGCCACTTATAAACGTATACGTATACGTACTGTTTTCACTCGATGCTGGGCTTCAATTAGGACACTGAAGAAATCTTATAATATGTTGAACTCATCGTGCGACAAAAACGCAATGGGGACGATGGACGCCAGAAGCTTTGGATCTGCGAAATACAGGTCCTAAGTACGGTAGCTGACACAAAAACTTGTCGACCGAATAGTAAAAGTCGCAGAATAAATTTGCGCCTCAGGGAATCATCATAATTTGCCAAGCCTGTTCCCAATTCTATTTGGGGTATAGTATGTTATGAATACAAAGAGGTTTTCGCTGAAATTCTCGACCGGCCTGCATGACGTCAATATTCATTGAGAATGCTTTTGTGGTGATTGCTGTACAAGGTGACCTATAACAATAGTTCGTTATCGTCACATCCTAAAATAATAGTACGATTCCGGCGATCCGTTCAAATTCTCTTAAGCTGGTATTAAAGAACAAGTCTCAAGAATCAACGCCGTACTGAGCATCGTGCGTCTCTATCACTTTGCGCTTGATAGAAAGTGACAAACGATTCTCAAGACTTGATTGATTTCTGAGTGTGATTCTGTAATAATATACGTTGCTTAGTCACTTTTTACGTCACACCACGAGTAGGTCTTAGGTTAGTGATGTTTATATATACTTGAACAATACTGGATGATAGTCGTACTTATATTTAGAGAACGCAGTTCACTGTCCTGTAAATTAAAGGCCATTCCTTTCCCTTCCCTCTCTTGGGCACAACACTGACGCGACAGAGCAGTATCACTTTGTTCGGTATGGACTTTCGCCGCGAATTCGAAGGACAAGTAGTTTTTAAAACCACCCTCTCAGTTGACATTAAAAGTACAATAATTTCAACTGGGCTTTAATTGTCGTCGTTATAGAATCCTGTGATAGCCAAATGCAAACCGCGATTTCATAAGTTGTGGGATAGGCTCACTTGTATTGTGTCAGTTTTCACATCCGCTCATCTGGCTGACGACGACGCGAGGCACCAGTTAGCTTGTGACACGTCGAGTCAAGGTACATAGTATTTCTACAATTACTATATTAATATCGTGCGCGCTTAGATCCTACATAATTATCCAAGTTATAATAACAGGTCGCTCTACTCTCGCAAAAGACACACGTTTCCGTTGATAAACATGTCTTCCAAAAAAAGTTTCACACAGACCCTTGTCATCCTTGACATTGTTGGTACTTTTTCTATTCTGAGGAAACAAGTAAATTTCTTTATGAACATAATTTTTTCTACATACAGCATTGGGCTCCGTATTTAATGTTTTCTAACGTAAGAATTTGTGGCTTAATATTGAAAGAGCTCAGATTTTTTCATACACTGCGCAAAAACTAACCTATTGATGAAAATTCTTCATAAAATTTTCGTTCGTTTACTGGACAATCGCGCATCTTATTTCGGCTAAGAATGTGTGCGCCACAAGTGCTGCTTTTTGTTATACAGTTGTATGATAAAAGCAGCACTTACCTAGTGCGGCTTAAAACTTGCACTATTATATTACTCATTGAGGAAATTCGACTGAACTTGTTATATTCTGTCGGTCGCCTTTAAAAGATATTATGGTGCAAATCTGGAGAAAAGCTTTACATTCTTCAAATAAGCATGTTTATTTAAAAATATCGTTTTTGTTAAAGTGTCCAGTTTTAGCGTTGCCAGACCCAATAAATTTACTAAATAATTATGTTACTGACAAATTTATGAGCAATTGTAAATTTAACCCAGTAACTGTAACAAAACACATAAAATAGTAAAATAAATGCATGGTCGTACTCGCACCTCGCTGCGCTATTTTTCAAACTCTAGAATGGAGCATTCATAATCAAATTTATACATAGGCGTTTCAAAATGGTGAATATTTTCGCACAAATTATACAGACGTAGTCTTGTTTATGGATATCTGATCTTCTGACTTTTTTGGTTGTACACAAAAGTAAAAACAAAGCTTACAAAATTAACTAATCTATAATTATTACTTGAAACAAAAATTTTGTACCGCTTTTTACGAAAATTGCGGGGACGGAGAAGTATGAAATTTCACACACATAGTTTATATGGAGAAGGAGTCCAGAATGCTAATATTTTCTAAAAAACATTACACATAAAAAATATTGACGGAGAGGTATGAATTTCACACACATAGTTTGTATGGAGAAGGAGTCTAGAATGCTAATATTTTCTAAAAAACTTTACACATAAAAAAATATTGACGGAGAGGTATGAACTTCACACACATAGTTTATATGGAGAAGGAGTCCAGAATGTTAATATTTTCTAAAAAACATTACACATAAAAAATATTGACGGAGAGGTATGAATTTCACACACATAGTTTATATGGAGAAGGAGTACAGAATGATAATATTTTCTAAAAAAACATTCCACACACTACCATGTATTTGACACACGCGTATATTCTTTTGTTTATTATTTAAGTCTGTGGTGTAAATTGAGAATAGATTGATATTGTTTGTCTTTAAGTTGTGTAGAAATAATCTGAATTAACAATATCATGCAGATAATCATACATGTGATCTTTTATATTTTTTGGCTACTTAAATTTTGTTCTTCTCGATTTCAGTTTCAAAAAACTAAAAAAATAAAAGCATTCTTTATTTAAATCAATTTATGTTTTTTTTTAAATTAAAATTTCGTATAATTTGTTTTAAGAAAATAGGCAAACTAACAGTGCAGCGTTGGCGAAATCTGTGATTTTAGAAGTAAAGTTTTTGGCAATAGAAACCTAATAATGTTCAAACCTTTAATTTAAATTAATTATGGTTGAATTTCGACCACTGGTCGACCACTAGTATTTGTAGTAATTCCATGTTACAGCTCAGAAAGCAAAGCTTGCTAGTCCATTTAGTTCTGATGCCATTGCTTACGTTATTTTAAAAATTTATTCACAAGTCAAATTGGAGTGAGACAGTGAAATATTATTTACACAGTTGACTCTATTTGGAATCATTGATTTGGAATAGGGTAAACTGTAATAATCTTTAATGTCATCATCATCATCATCATTTCAGCCGAGAGACGCCCACTGTTGGACGTAGGTCTCCCCCAAGGATCTCCAAACCGGTCGGTCCTGCGCTGCCCGCATCCAGCGGCTTCCTGCGACCTTTACTAGATCGTCACTCCACCTTGTGGGGGGCCTACCAACGCTGCGTTTCCCGAATCCTTAATGTAATAATCTGTAATAATCTTCGTGAAACATAGACGTTAATTTACAGACAACTCTTACCTTGAAAAATGCACTGAAAAAAATCGACTTGCCTCAGGCGGGACTCGAACCCGCACCTTCCACAATCCGGGTGGAAGGTGCGGGTTCGAGTCCCGCCTGAGGCAAGTCGATTTTTTTCAGTGCATTTTTCTAGTATTATATTTACGCGTTTGTAAACGCAAAAATAAAATTATTCCATAACTCTTACCTTGTATGTAATTGACTATCTTGCAAACAGTCTCCCCGTAGAACCAGACCAGGGTGATGGCTTTGCTGAGCTGTATCGGCATACAGATTCCAGTGACCAGGAGATCAGCAGCCGACAGGTTCACCAAAAAAATGTTGGTGACACTGAAACAAAAGGATAAGATATTATTTTCTTCACTACTTGTCATAAATTGGCGGTTTTAAAGTTGAAAAATTACGATCGCGCCAAACAGCCACGAAAATAAGCCAAAATTGTTTCGTGTGTTCGGAATTTCACGTGGCTTGATTAGCGTGGCGAAAATTTTTGGATATCCAGATCCATCACTCCATCGCTCTAAAATCCAAATACGCGCGCTCGTGTGCTGCCGATCCCACGTCACGCGACGTGTCAGAACTCGCTGCGTAGAATGAAAGTAAATTAGAGTGACGCGAAGGTTTATTTGCTTCCGTATCGACTCTTTTTAATATGAAAAGGAGACAACGCGCCACGGTTCGTAGCCGTTTAGATCTTGTCCAGAAGAGTGAATTTGCCGCGAAACTTTACGCGCTAACTGATACTGAGGCTCAACGCGCAAATTTGAAACTCGTGCGACCTGTTGTGGACGCAATGTACTGCGGCGAATTCTTTCTTCTGGACAAGGTCTCAGGTCTCTGCCTCGAATCTTGCGGGCAGCGGGGCGGCGGCGCGGGATGGACCTACTCTCGAAAACAGCGGCGCGGGTGCGAGCGAATACGCATAAGATTCTGCCGCTCCCGCGCCGCTGACGCCACCGCCCCGCTGTCCGCAAGACTCAAGTGAAATCTCTACGTGGGTTGCCGAGGTACTGGGGCTCATTACACTGCGTGCACAAGCTGCGCGCGCATTTCAAGTCCGCGCGTTGAGCCTCAGTATGTGCGTTATGTTTTCGCACGTAAAGATTCGCGGGAAATTCACTCTTCTGGACAAGGTCTTAGTAGCCGCTGTTCCGTGGTATTCATAGTAAAGAACAGACGTTCTCTTTCCAAGTGTCCTATTACCCTTATACATACTTTCACGTTCATAGTCCAAAAAGGTGTGAGAAGAGCTTGAGGTATAAAATAGAAAAATATATTCAAGAAAGCACAGCTCTTGTACAAAGCATTAATTATATGTATAAAATAATGCAATTGCATGTCGACATGTATAAAGATTTGATGACATTTTAAAATTGTTAACTCTTTGAAAACACCTCGGAGGCAAATATCTTAGTACATAACTGTTATATAATTATATGTTACTGTTAGGTAGCGGCTAATCGGCTGGCGCCCAGTAATGCTTACTTAAATCAGACAAATGTCTGCAATAAATCTTCAACTTTGTAACAAGATACGAAGTTTACAGTAAACTTAAGTGTGGTCTATACAATAAAACCTTCTTCCGAGTCTTGGAGTTAGATACGTTCAATCATAACTTCTATGGGGGTCCTATTTAATTGACGATCATCATCATCATCATTTCAGCCGAGAGACGCGTACTGTTGGACATAGGCCTATCCCAATGATCAATTAATTACTCTTATGCCGTATTGCAGAATCACACTCAGAAGTCAAACATGCCTTGAGAATCGTCTGTCCCTTTCTATCACGCACAAAGTGATAGAGACGTAGGAAGCTCAAGTCGGTGTACATTCTTGAAACTTATTCAATAATACGAACATTAGTGAGGATATAAATGTTAGAGTTTTATAACACTTGACCTTTTGCCCTTTACACGAAACATATTGGTCGTACTGATCGGAAATTGCTGGTATTGCTTGCTGGAACTTTTGTGTTTATATTGTTTATGTGCCTAAGTAAATGAAAATAAATAATTAAATAATTAATGCGCTCCAAATTAGAGCGAGAAATCCGCTATGCCCGTACAGGCCCTAAATCTCTTTTATAGGCCCTCCAGACTCACGCGAGAAGTCTCGCCGAGACTTGACCCGAGAAATGAGAAGATATCCACACTCACGCGAGCTTCTCACTTGCGTTCTCGACCGTCAAGCGAAATGGATGACTGACAGTGCAGCGGCTTTGGTATTTACAGTAAACCACAGCAGTTAGTAGGATCGAAAAAGTGAAGAAGTGATATTATAAAAATTAGTACAACCTAACATTATAATTATATCATCCGTTTTTACTAGGATATTGGTTGTTTTAATGTTAGCAATGAGCTGTTTTAGAATATTGTATAGAGGATACCAAATTAAATAGAATAGAAAAATAAACCTGGGGTGGAATGGATAAGTGCTGAGACGGGACTTAAACCTGAACGAATTGCTATGAACTTCGATCTTAACTAAATACCAAAAAAAATTAGAAGCAAAATCAATGTTTTAAACTGTTTTAAATAGAAGATTTAAAGTATGAGTGTAGATAAAATTAATTATTAAGACAGGGCCTTGTTTCTAAGCTCAGATTAATAATATAATAAATGCAAAGCCCACACATGCAATAGAAATTACTTCCTACATCGCAGTGAGGCCGAACCAGAACAAACGAGAATGTGATACGGTTCTCTTTTCTCGCCCGAGAAACCCTTTGAAGCGGGCCAAAAAACTGACACCGAGCCGAGAACAGGCGAACCCGAGAACGAGAACGCGAGAAACTAATCACACTCACGCTTCTCGGGTGTTCTCGGGGGTTCTCGGCGAGAGTATGGAGGGCGCATTAGAATAGCATTTTATTTTTTTTCCTTCCTGTCACTGTCAATGCCTTGTCCAATCTTCCCAAAAAGGTTCAATATGACATATTTTATTACCAGTTTTCCAGTTTTCCTTTATTAAAGACAACATATTACATCCGTGAGCTATAAAAGTAAATGTTATTGCCAAATTCTATACGAACTCGGGTTTATCAAGTTATCTGCTCCATTTATTGTTTACATCAACTTTTATTATCACTTTCTGTAATCCCGACTAGTTATGATAGCTTATTGTTGAACAAACTTGAGCGAATGAGATATTGTTGCTGAACGACAAACTTGTAAAGAGTTTTTGTGTATCTGTACCACACCGATTAGACGGATAAGACGGAGATTAAACAGACAGCATTTATAACTTACTTTGACCAGTTATACAAAGAAAACTCACAGGTAAAATTAATTGTTTCGTTACCATAATTTTTCCTAACTTTCATATTATCAAAACGCAAATTAATTCATATCGATGTTCATCTAACTCGTGAGCAATGACGAAACGCAACTTTAACGGTTGTCATGCATTCACTCCTGATATTCTGCGCGTGAGACGAGGGTAGAACACAATTCGATCGCCATCGTAGTGGGCGCATACGTGTCTCGCTTACTGTTTTATTATTCATATTATTGCCAAATAATTCCTCAAGAAACTGTCTGTGCAAGTGTAGTCCTAACCAGCTGGCGAAGGAGAAGAAGCGAAAGTGGAAGTCATCGCGAGCAGTGGCAGATTAAGGTACGTGAGTGCATTATATTTGTCGTTGTCTCATTACAAGTTGAACATCGTTCTCTTTTATCGTGGACGTCATAGAAGTCTGTCCCAAAGGTAGCAGGAAGCCACCATCACAAATAAAAACCTGGTGCGTTTGCTACATTAATAGTTATCAAAAAATAAAAAAACACGGTTTTGTATTAAATCGGACTAAAAAGTGAAAAATAACTTTTTAGTATAGAAACTAAATGATGAACGAAAAGTGTAATTATTATTTAGAGAAAAAACGAGGGGTGCTTAACATTAGTTCTTCAAAATATTCGATCGGTACAATCAAATTGACCCCCATGCTTTTCTTATTCCCTTTATTAATTCCCTATAAGGACTCTTCGGAAAATAAAAAAATATTAAAATCATAACCTAATAAAATTTGTAAAACCAATTTAATATTTTCACAAAAACAACTTATATGTAAGATTAAGTAGATAATAAAGTCCGAAAATATGTTTACATAAATAATTTTAATAAATTAATATTAAAAGACAACACACATAAATATTATAGATAACAGAAAAAATATTGCTTCTTAGTCTTTAATATCCTTAATATTACTTTTAATCTTGTAATTACATAACGAGATAACGAGATTATCAGCGTCAAAGAAAATGTGTAAAACTCATAATAAATATGTGAATAATCTGGAAGAAAACATTAAACTGAATGTTATTACAGTCATAATTATTATGTTTCATTATATTTTCATTATAATCATATTATAGTTATGTTGAATTTTCGTGGGCATGGGGTTGAACAACAAAAATGTGAAACCAAGATGCCCGTGAGTTAAATCCGTATAAGTAGTCGTATTAAAAACATATTATTACATTCGCGGTCCTAAAGAGGCAGTATATGAGTATATGAATATGAATTCATTCTTATATTCATATTCATATACTCATATAGGTACTGCCAAGATTTTGTGGTATTCTCTATTCATACAGTTATATACTTTATATTTTTGCCGGCTAGGCTCAAAAAACTGTAGTACAGAAAATGTTGTGGCCTCAACAGTGTTAACTATGTAAATTTAATTAATTGGTATTTTAAAATTATTTCTTTTTTGTTCTTTTTTAGTTTTAGTAAGTTATTTGTAAGTATTTTTAAATGTTATCTTAATGTTGTTGGATTCTCTTTTAATTGCAAGTGTTGTTTACCTTAAAAGATTGATACCTACACTAAATTTTAAAAAATGTTAGATGTAATTATTTAGATTAGGTAATAGTGTAAACAGACATAGGTGAACTTTAAATAAATAAATATGGAGAAGAGAAAGACCAAAGAAAAGACGGATAGACGGTGAGAAAAATTATATAGCAAAGAGGGTGTATGGTGTGATGATGGTGGATTGAGGACTGTGGCAGAAGAAAACATATGTCGACAACCACAAAAAAGCTGTGGTCATAAGCGAGTGTCAAACTCATACTCGACCTGCAATCGCCTATTTCGCGGCCTTTGCAATAAGGTACTATTATGTCACGAACGCTGGGAAGGTACATTACGGCTGTTTGATACATCCACAATGTTAGTATTTATCTATCTACAGGGTGTAAAAGACATAAACAGTCAAACGAGAACCAGTATTCTATACATCAAAATAAGACACATTTCAAAAAATAATTGAGAGATGATTTTTATTTTTTGGTATTAAAAAATATTGCAAATTTTACTGCGCAACGTAAAGCGCTCAACTCGCACGCAACTTGAATAACCGTGATATTTTTTCCAGACGGGGCGGCACCGTTCGTTTGTGTCCGTGCACATCAAGTGAGCTACATTGAACGCTAACGTTTTGAAGCCATTTTTTGTTATGAAATACTAAAAAAATTATAATGTTTCTTTGGACAATAATGTTTAGAATATGTTTTCATAAAAATATGACAAAAAATTATGACTTTGACCTTCAATAAAATCGTAACTATCAATTTCCCAGTAGTCTAAAGGAAGAAAAATTAATTATGATGCTGAGCAGAATACATGGTTTTCGTTTGCCTGTTCATGTCTTTTACACCCGTTATTTTGTTAAGACAGTGAATAATCCATTTACGGAGGGTACCGTAACGTTGGCTAGTCGATACCGGCACCATCGTAAGTCCTTTGTGGGAGCGTTTCGGCATCGACATACTTGCCTGGTGTACTGCCTCTGTACAGTCACCGAAATGACCCTAGGCTAGCCCGGCCCGGGGTCCACGTCCGGAAGCCTCCTGCTGGCGGACCCTGGTAACGTGGTGTTGAAACTTTCTCGGCGGGTGTGTGGCTTTTGATGTCAAGGGTGTCCCCTTGGCATTCGAAGTCACATGCCATCGTCGAGTTGGACGGCCCTTTTCAGGGCCACGACCGCGCCCGAAGTCCCCCGGGTGCGGTCCGACGGCTGTTCCAGGTGTCCTCGTCAGGAGGATGCGCCAGGTTGAGGAGGCGGCCTATAAGGCCGGCGTCGGCCAGCGGCCCGCAGGGGCTGGCGTTAGTCGGTAGCCCCTGTGGGCTGCTGGCCACCAATTTGTGCACAAGGAGTGCCTAGACGGGCAGCGTTGGGACGGTCTCGGTGTAGTTGCGCTCACATGCGCAGATCCCGAGCCGTCCCGCAAAAGCGCACTGGAGGTCAGGCCGGGGAGGATGTTTAGTGGGTATGGAGGAAACGCCTTTACTTCGAATCCCACATATCCCCCGCGGTTGGCACCACCCCGCAGGGACGATGCGTAAACGCATTTGACCTCCCTGTCAACAAAAAAAAGGCTAGCCCGGCCCAATAGTGAGCCGGGTGACGCACCGGTAGGGAATTACGCTAGCCAATCCACAGACGGGGGCTAACACGTGTGCAGATCACACCTTATGGCCAGACACTACTGGCGTTCATAACTGCAAGTCCCGGCGTGCTGGCGTTCATAACTGCAAGTCCTACCCGTCCGTCTATGCCGGAGGAGAGCGGCAGGAGCGTTTTACTCTTGCTTCCTTTCGGTTTGCATCTATCTACTTACACTCATATACAGGATGTAAAAGACATGAGCAGTCAAACGAGAACCATGTATTCTGCTCACCGTCATAACATTTTTCTTCCTTTAGACTATACCTGGGAAATTGATAGTTACGATTTTATTGAAATTCAGTCATAATTTTTTTTTTAATTTTTTTATGAAAAAGTATTCTATACGTTATTTCTTAATTATTGTCTAAAGAAACATTATCATTTTTTTTAAGTATTTCATAACAAAAAATGGCTTCAAAACGTTAGCGTTCAATGTAGCTCACTCGATGCGCACGGACACTAACGAACGGGGCCACCGTCAAGCAAAATTATCGCGGTTTTGCGAGTTGCGTGCGAGTTGAGCCCTTTACATTGCGCGGTACAATTTGCAATTTTTTGTAACACCAAAAAATAAAAATCATTTCCCAGTAATATTTTTTTTGAAATATGTCTTATTTTGATGTATAGAATACGTGGTTTTCGTTTGACTGCTCATGTCTTTTACACCCAGTATATACAGTTGGATATATCTACACCTACTAATGCCTCATCCACGTTTCTGAAATAGAACTACTGGACTAAATCATCAATAATAAACTACACCAACACCAGAAACCCTTCTTCTCTGTCGGCATAGAAACAGAACAATCGAAATATCTAATACATTTGACATTGTTACTGGGACTGGCAACCGAAATATTTATCGCAATCTCCGAAGGACGTAACAAAAACAGAGCAATTTAGATAAATCTGAAACGGGTAAGGTGACAATGAATAATTAGAGCCATTGATATCAAAATGGACCGTTATAGTCGGCCATCTCAAATATAATAACAATTAGTAGAACTGACTAGCAAATAATTTGTAGAATGGAAATAACTACGCGTAGATTATGCAAAAAAAAAACTGAATTTAGTTGATCTTAATATTGGTTTTATTGGATGTAGTTGATAAATCTATGATGTACCTTCTTTTCTACGTATTTCACAGTCTCATCATAACAGCTTCTAAAATTAGACCCACTGCAGGAACATAAGGCCTCTCCTTGTCATCGAAGGAGGTTCAGCATTCTTGCTTCATCTTCTGATTAATGTTCGTTCGCAGTAAAGTGCTGATAAGTTTTAAGTAAAGTTGCGTATATCTTCAAATCAAGCATGTATTGTAATGAATGAAAAAGCTAAAGAATGAAGCAAAAAGGATAATGTAATATGTGCAATTAAAGATAATACATTTCTCAATCTACTGACTATTCGACTTCGATAAGGATTTTTTTATTTTATTTAGGACAATCAACAAGACACTCATCAAAAATAAAAATTTACATTCTTAATGCTGTCTTAATTAAAGATTGCCACGGCATGCATAGTAGACTAACAATTTTATTAACATAATTTTAACATAAGGATAACATAGTATGTGCAATAAAGGATAATGTAATATGTGCAATTAATGATAATATTATATATTCTCAATCTACTGACTATTCCACTCCGACTGCGTTATATGACTCATGTTCACGCATCAGTGCTTGAAAAGTGACAATCCCCAGCTTGTCGCCTGTACTCTACTGACACATAAAATTTGTTTAATTTGTCATTCCCGAGCAAACAAACGCTGTTCATAAATCTTAACAAGTTATGCTACATATATCTAATGTCAATAAGTACAGACGAAGTAGCAAAAATGTAAGTAAATAAAATAATTTTATATGTTTATTTCCTTTTGCGATTACTGTTTGAAGTTATTTATACCAAAATTTTTTGCTTGAACGTAAATTCTTATGAGAAAGTTTTCCATGTCAATAATGTTTTTCGGTGCTTGAACTAGAAAGGCCCTGGGTAAGAATGACTTAATTACTCTAGTCTATCGTGTATTATTACTTCACAAGCTAATGTATGCCCAACCAGCGAATGGTTAACCAAAGTACC
This sequence comes from Elophila nymphaeata, assembly GCA_955850985.1. Lineage (NCBI taxonomy): Eukaryota > Metazoa > Arthropoda > Insecta > Lepidoptera > Crambidae > Elophila > Elophila nymphaeata. Next base: position 26,757,683 of record OY039073.1, on the reverse strand, counting down.
GTTTGCTGCTTAAAGATTTTTTTTATTAATATCCAAATTACATCTCCTATGAGATTTTTACAAATACAGTTAAGTCTTTATTTTGTCATATTACATTTGAAAGGTTAGGAAAATTCCAATTGTCACACGAAAGTAAAATCTCAGATGAAAATTTCAAACATTTTTAGCAAGATAGAACCCTTGATGTTTCTAATTTCATTATTCAAAAACAACCGACGTATGTAATTTGTAACAGGAAAAGTTTTACAGCAGGGGCAAAGTTTTAAAGCGGTTCTTACAGCAGAAAATGAGGTAAATATGACAAGTGAGCAGTCTCAGAAATACATCAAACCAGAGGAATTACAAAAATTTTCTGAATTACCTAATTAAATTATTCCAACATTTAATTTCCAAAAGTTCATAAAAATATGCAAATAATGAAACTTTCTGAATTGTTTTGGTTAAACGTGGAGTTATACCGCGGCTATTGTCAAAACAATCCTCCGTTTTTACGTTAGCTGCATTCTGTTATAATGTATTTTTTTAAGTATTCAGAACATTCATGACGTGTTGGATTTAAGCGTTAGCTAGCTACTGTTTAATAATTAAACTCAACCTTCGGCAGAACAGGCTTTTTCTACATATACTACACACGAAAGGATAGAGGGGTATTTTGTCATCCCACTACATTTGTTTATAAATAACACTCGATTAAACACATAATGTGTATCGATGAACTAATATTATAAATAACTACACATTTATAATATTAGTTCATCGAACACATAACCTCGATGTATTAGTTAAATCATTTATTAGGAAGTTTCATACAGTTAACAATTTTATTTCTAAATTTCACCAGCAGTTCAGACAAATATCTTTACGTTATTAAGAAAATATGGGACAGTGGCATTAGGTATACTGGTAAATATTTTTTACTTTTCTTTTTTTCTTGTGCACATTGTACCCCTGGCTAGTTTTTGTAGTTTAGATGGACGCTCACTACCCTTAGATGGACGCTCACTACCCCATGTCATTCATATGAAATAATTAGAAAAATGGTGACCTAAAAAGAAAGAGGGGTTAAGGATCACCCCTGCAGGGTCTATATAGCGGAAACTAGAACCGATCTGTATGTGGTAATATCTGAGAAAGATTACTCAATCTTTGATATGAGAATAGAGAAAATCACAACTACACTCATCGAAGTGCAAAAACCTAGAACAATTTCTATCAATGCATGGGGTGCTGGGTCCCCGATCATTCCGATACTAAAATATGTTTTGGCTGTATATTCCATAGTTTTCAAGCCAGACGTATTTTTTATACCACTAGATGGAAAACAAGCTTGCGGCCCCCCTGGTGTTAAGTGGTTACCGTCGCCTAAAGACACCTGCAATATTAAGGGTTAAAACTTAACACTGCAAGTGCCTTGCCATCCTGGAGACTAAGATGATATGCTTTCCATGCCCAGTAATTACACTGGCTACCTTTCCCTTTAATCTGAAACACAGTAAACTGCTTCACGGCAGAAATAATAAAGGCGGTGGTACCTACCCATACGACTCTACATATGGGTATACCACCTAATAAATTTTTTATTTAAATTTTTTATTTCATAGGAAGACCAACAGCTGTACACAGCATAGAAACTTAAGATAAACAACAGAAAAATGTCCTCATACGTAGACACATTCTTAAAAATAACATTACACTATGCAAAAAGAGACAAAACTCACACATTGTATAAATCATCAATTATACACTTTAAGAGTTCACTAACTCTCGAAAAATGTTCGGCGCATAAGGCACTTTACCAATGTTAGGCTAGTATTAAATAAGTCTATATCTAACTTCTTCGCTGTACTGCAGCATTGAAACTATTAGCCGCACGGCAGATAAATACATTCTGACGGTACTTTGAAGATATAATAAAGCATTCAATCTAAGCGACTTTACAGGCGTTCGAAGAGCAACAACAATTATATACAATAATATGTGTATACCACTTAACAGACCAGTATGCGAAAGAGAACAGGTTGATTAAAAGCTCCTTCACACTAGCGTCCTGCGGAGACGTCGCAGGCAATGTAGCTGCGACGTGTTAACTTGGCGTTTCTTCTGTAGTGATTAACTTATTGGTCCCCACTCGGTTGATATATACCGGGAGACGTTAAAAATCAATTGTGTCTGGATATTATTAATCGCCCACAGATTACACCCTGTAAGAGCGCGGTGCCTTTTGGTGGTCACCTTATTGCAAATGACGCCACAGTAACGCGTCGCGCATCCGCGATGTTAGCGCATCCTTCAGTTTCATCATCATCATCATTTCAGCCGAGAGACGCCCACTGTTGGACATAGACCTCCAAGGATCTCCAAACCGGTCGGTCCTGCGCTGCTCACATCCAGTGGCTCCCCGCGACCCCTATCAGATCGTCAGTCCACCTTGTGGGGGCCTACCAACGCTGCGTTTACGTGGTCGCAACTTGAGGACCTTTCCACCCCAACTCGCAATATGCCCTGCCCACTGCCACTTAATGTCCTTTGGCTGACTTTGAACCTTATTATGAGGTGCAACGTTTCGGTTCTATAGGTTATCACTGACAAAACTCACGAATTAAAGACTTTCATCTTAATATATTGCGGTAGATGGGCCGAGAATATGCCGCGTATCTTCCCGAAGGCTGCCCAGCTGAGTTGGATTCGTCGATTAACCTCTTTCTGGAAGTTGGACTTACCCAGTTGGACTGTTTGTCCCAGGTAAACATAATCGTCAACAACTTCCAGTGTAGAGCTTCCAACCTTTACAGGAGTGGATGCAGCATGGGAATTTGGCATCATTTTTAACTTATCCATGTTCATTTTAAGATCTACTTGTTGGGAGAGTCGAGATCTACGAGCATAGTGCCCAGGTCTTCCAAGGTATTGCCATGTACTCTAAACAAATGCTAGTGTAAAGAGGGTCTAAACAGACTAAGACGAAACTCAAATAAATTGCAATTCTAAAGCATCGCTTATAGCTTAATTTTTCTAGAGACTCGCACAATATAAGTAAATACAGTAATTGTCGAAATATCGTTGGCTTTAGATGGTTTGTTTACTGTAGAATTGTTAGGTTTTTTGTTTGGTGTCCCTTTTTGTGTAGGCAACAGGTAAGCAACCTTCACTATTTTGAGGTACTGTATGAGCCATACTATCAGATGTGGCTTTGTGTGTATCCGATTGTTACCTGAAGATAATGAACGCGATTATATTATGTATCTATGTTACCTTGACTTGATGTTTCGGTTGCTTTGTAACGGCCGTGGTCACTAGCAAACTCTCGAGCGTCTAGAAAAGTTTCTCAAACTTTTTTGCGCACCGCCTACTTTTAGATTTTTTTTCTAGAGCCCAAGTCTTATTCTACTTAAACATCAATATATGCTCCTAAATGTCCCTAAATTTAATCTGGGTCTTCTACTGCCCCCCTGGAATTCCCCAATCGCTCATTTTGAGAACCTATGGTAAACCCTACATAATTATCCAGGTGATGAATACAACGTGAATGCTTTAATAAAATTTAAAACTCACCGCCTAAAATTTCAAAGATAATTAATTTTCTTCTGTTTGACTTCATTATTGTCTCTCTATAGGGTCTACAGCAGCTGTAACGTGTTTATTGCCGAAATTACGAGGAAATTTATATGATAATGCGAAAGGAAGCTAGCAAGTAAGATAGCAACTCAAACAACAGAAGTCACACAAAAAACACAGACAATAATGGACTTCCAGAAGTTTACTGGAGGCGAACGCAACTTTGGAACTTGGCAAATTTTCTAATGAGCACAAAGTTCGATTGAAAGTACTTTGACGACCTAATTTCATTGTTTATTGCGTAAGTATTTATTTATTACACATATAATAATCATGTTTGTCAAGCGTTTCAAATGGAATAAAGCTCATTACCATTTTATGTGATTAATGTCCCAAATGAAGAAATGTGTCATCATCATCATCAACAGCTCGTATAATGTCTCCACCGAGGGGTTCGAGCCTACCGCATATTAGGGGCGATTAGGCTTTAGTCAACCACGCTGGCCAAGTGTGGGTTGGTCGACTTCACACACATCCTAAGAATTTCTTCATAGGTGCGTACAGGTTTCCTCACGATGTTTTCCTTCATCGTAAAAGCGTCGATTAAACGCACATAATATGTATGTATTCAAAATTTGAAAACACATTGGTACGTGGCGAGGTTCTAGCAAACCTGACCTCATGATAAGCAGTGGATTCAACCAATATTTTTAATAAATTAATATATTCAATTTGACTTTCATATTAGTTTCATTCCACAATGCACAAAATTTTAAGGAAAAGGAATAAAGGACGGATGTATGAGTTATAATATGGTATAATGCAAAGTGGAAGATTGTGTTGGGATCTTTAAAGGGACTCAAGGGACTGACCCTAGGAAAAACATTCAAAGCAGGCTAGGAATATAATAAGGATTATTTAGTATAATCCAACAAGAGATACTATAACCGAGTTTAGATTATTTTCCAAACTAATATATTTTCCCTCCTAAAAGTTATGGTACACCAGTATCCAGTCAAATAACAGTACATTTTTGTGGTGTGGTGTGTCTGTTGTTACACACATAATAATCATGTTTGTCAAGCGTTTCAAATGGAATAAAGCTCATTAGGCTGGCACCGACTCCAAATATATCGGAGTATGAATTATAAATAAAGAATTATAAATGTGTATCAATACTTTCCTTGGTTTTCTATGACGCTCTTTTCAACTACTTCATAAAAAAATTATTTATTTCTTACTTTTTAGTTTAAATTTGTACGCATTGAAGTCGGTTTTCCTATTATTTTTGCTAAAAATTTTTTATTAGTTTTAGCGAGACATACGGCAGTTGATTTTTAAATATCTATGGTGGAGTATCACGTTTGCTCAAAGTTACGCTGCCTGTGTTATTTTTAACTGTCATATCGATCATGTGATATTTTATGCAGCACCTCTTCTTGAAGACGTGGGTGGACGTGAGGAGCAAAGTTTTGATTAAAGAATTTTGTTTTCCTACACCTTTCGCTAATGGACTGAATGAAAAAACAAATCTCGGAAGTAAAATTTTGCTTAGAAGTTTAATTGCAAATGTTTTGGTTGGTTTTATAAAGATTCTAGTAACAATCCAGATCTAAAAAAATCACTACATGGTGTGGAGACCCCATGGAAATCGTCAGCACTAACATAACTCATTTATTTTGGCTTCTACAATTACGTCATTGAGCGTATTCTATCGTATATACCGCGGCGAGTGTTCTGAGGAGCTTTTTTAAGCTATTACTTCTCTAGGCGCGTCATGAAATAAAAAAATGATGACAATGAAATTTTAATACTAGAAAAAATGTGCAGTGAAAAAAATCGATTTGCTTCAGACGGGAATCGAACCCGCATCTTCCGCAATCCGCGCGGCTGCGTTGACCACTACGCCACCGAGACACTAGAATCGGTGCGTTTTCTATACTAAAAAACTTACACTAACCACTCTGATCAATTCGGGCGGTTTCGCTAAGTTTTTACTAAAAGCTTTTCGTTTAGATATTTACAATATATGTATTTATAATTAGAGTGAATATCTCAAAAGAAAATTTTAGTTTTTGGGAAGTCATTTTTGTAACTTTTTTGAGTTGTAACTAAAATCCGTCATAACTATTAGCTATTTTATTGATATTTATCTCACAAAGATTATTGTATTGCATTTTCGAATATCCGGTATCCGGCCGAATATGAAATTTAGGCCGGATACCGAATAGTTACCGGATATCCGTCTCATCTCTACAAAAAGTATAACTTCTCACGTGCATACATAACACACACACATTTTTTTTTTCATAATTCCACTTTTTTTTCTTCCTTCTTAAAACTACGCGTGCTAGCTAACCTGTCACCGATAAACAATGGCTACCATTCCAACGCGAATAAGGAATTTCAGCACTTAATAGAATTCCTAGTCAGCGTACGTGTTTTGTCCATCGCACAACCATGGGTTATTTAAAAGAGGCGCCAAGAAGCACCTTGCTGATTGGGAAGGCAAGTGTGTAGATAGTGCGCTGCATATCTTTGCATTGGACTTCTGCTTACCATCAGGCGAAATGGAATCGTTTCCTTGACCTTTTTATTGAAATTATACCTTATAAACTGGATTACCTATTGAGCTGCTTTCATTCACGCCTATCTGCGTGATAGGTACATACTTTTAAATGGAACAAATTTAGTGCCCACCAACAAAATAGTACAGTGCTAACCAAAATGGATATTTTTTCCACCAAAAACAACTTTTGGTGAAAATTTACACTTTTACACATTTATCCTTTTATGTAGGTTATGTTAGTTTTGTATGGCGTAAGTTTAAATACAAGCCCTTTTAAATGATGAGAAAAAGTAAGCTGAATTTTTAAAAACACGTGCGCTCTAAGACATATACGTCACCGTTGACGGGTTCATTTTATTTATAGTAAATATCAAAAATTTTAATGTTTTTATATTAAAATTGTCTGTTATCATTTCCACAACACACTCTAGAATACTAAGATATTACGCGCGCAACACATCCTTTCCGTATTGCGATAGAGCTATTGAGAATACGATGACGCCGCCTCAGGCGCAGCTTTAAAGCAAAAATTTGCGCGTGGATTTGACTTTTATGAATCTTTGAAAAGGTAGCTGAAATGTCTTTATTTGAAAAAAAAAACAAAAAATATACTGTTGCAACCCTGCCTGTGAACAGTATCTTTAATTATCATTAACCATTGTAAACAAGTGTGTATATTCAAGAATATTTTATGGTCAAAAGCTTTCAGAATGCGCCTCTTTGATATACAGACGAAATTATACCAAAGCGTCTTGATTAGAACGTAAATAATTAAGAGGAGTACGAATCATGTGGCAGTAATGACATTTTCGTCTTTATTATTTATAACTTTCATCAAATATGTAATTGCTATGAAGTACTCGATTCACATATTAAATGCTAATTTTAAAATTGTCTTTTCAGTCTCAAGTGCTAGTAAGTTTTAGATTAACCCTTTAAGTGTTGATCATATTATGTGCGGCGCATATGTAAGAAATAGTGTAAAATTTCTTGGCTATGATCAAAGGGAGAGGGGGGCGTTGACAAGGGTTTGCGATAAGCCTAGAAGCTAAGAGGTTTTAGAAAATTAATTTATCAATTAATTTTCTTGTTTCATTTAGTAGTGTAACAGTTGAGAACAAAGGATTGCTTCTAGGGCATGAATTATTCATGTTTCTAACGATGTAGCTTATTTGGAGGTGATTCAAAACATAAAAGTAATAAATAAGCAAAGAATACACTGAGTAAAGGTTAAGAGAATATTCGAATAAAATAATAACAATCAAGTAAGAATCCGATCTCCTCCTTCGAGTGGTTAACCTGGTACAGGTTAGCCTAGTATCAGATTTATACAAGTCGCCATATCTATCCTCTGGCGTGACCTGTTTTTACGACTGGTATCTTTCGGCAGCAAGCTTGTTAGATTAACGTGCCTTCAAAGTACGGCGGAAAATCAAGTTGAAAAATTTTCGGTCGATCTGACTACCGACCGCGCAGCCTCTGCAATTGTTATGAAGAACGCAGCGCCACTGATTTTTTAGATCAATTGATTTTATGGAGTTTTAATTATATTTCTTGAAGTTGGGATTTCATTGAGTATTCAATGTAATTTTTAGAGTAACTTTAAGTAATTTCTTAAACTTTGAATAATGTCGACTAAAAAAACAATAATAAAGATTTTATATACTGCGTAGTATATTTATCAGCTTGAAAGGCTTCTATTACTGTGAAAAATGGCGATACGCTAGGGACCGTAGCCGTTTTGTAGCCGCTGTATCGTAGCGTTCATAGTAAAAAAAACTACAAAATTTAAAATTTTATGTAACCGTCGACATAAATTTATAGCTAAGAACCATCTCGACCACGTCAGATTTCAAACAAAGGAAACCGCATCAAAATTGGTCCACTCTTTTAGGAGCTACGATGCCACAGACAGACACACAGGTCAAACTTATAACATCCCTCTTTTTGCGTCGAAGGTTAAAATGGTGTTGCCAAAAGGAAGAGATGCGATCAGGGAGTGAAAACTGCTTTGCATTGCTGCTTTATGACCACATAAATTGTTCAATAAAAAGTTATGTGTCGAGGTACTATTTATTTTCATACTGTTATTTCAAACTAAAACATCTTAGTAGTCAAAGTCAAAGTCAAAATTACTTTATTCATTTAGGTAGAATTTGTACACTTATGAAAGTCAATTTTGATGCCATCGATTCGAGAGTCTACCAGGAGGCCTTGTTCTGAGAAGAACCGGCAAGAAACTCAACAAGTTTTATCCTCCCTTTACAATTTTTATAGTATTGATTTGGAAAGAGTCATAATTCACATTGTCAAGTCTTTAATAATTAATCATAATAATTTATTAAAATAAAGACTAATAATTAAACTTAAAATAAAAATAAAAAATATATACAAAAAAATGTGATTTAAGACATATTAAAATTTTACACATATTGATATCTCACTAGATTACAATGGAGAATCGAGCACATTTGGATGTGTCCACACATTTTTATCATCTATAAATATTCCTGAACTTTATAATACGCTTTCTTCATTAAAATTTGTTTAATATGAAGCTTAAATTTATGTGACGGAAATTCAGTTACATGATGTGGGAGTTTATTATATATTTGTATACATTTCCCCATGAATGAGTGACTAGTTTTATGAAGTCTGAAACTTGGAACAGCAAGTTTATTTCTACCTCTTGTGTTTAAATTGTGATAATCACTTTTCTTCAAATATTTATGTAAATTTTTATGAACATACATAATGTTGTCATATATATATTGGGAAGCAACCGTGAAAATATTTATTTCTTTAAATAACTCTCTAAGCGGGTCACGAGGTCTTAATTTATAAATGGCACGTACGGCTCTCTTTTGTAATACAAAAATGTCTTGAATATCAGCTGCTGATCCCCACAGCAATATACCATATGACATAACACTATGGAAGTAACTGAAATATACAAGTCTTGCCGTCTCAACATCAGACAGTAATCTAATCTTTTTAACAGCAAAAGCAGCAGAGCTAAGTCTTCCTGATAGGGTAGTAATATGAGGATTCCATTGTAGACGTGAATCTAAAGTTATTCCTAAAAATACTGTTGAGTCAACACATTGTATAATTTCTTCGTTAATTTTAATATTTGTACTGACCTGCTTGACATTTGGTAACGAAAATTTGATACATTTAGTTTTATTTGAATTTAGTAACAAGTTATTATTAGTAAACCAACACATTACAGTAGGTAGACGTAGTCCGTCCACAGAGGATTACACGACACTTGTGTTTTGAGCAGTAGACAATTTTATATTTAAATTATAAGAATTTTAATTGAGAACTCAAATATGTACATTTAAATTAAATATGTTTTACAGCTTGTGGAGTACATCAAGGTGCTGCTCATACCAAACACATAAAAAAAAATGTATACTCAATCGATAAATCTCTACATCAATAATCCCAAGACATCCTTTTGCAATTTGACACATATCACTCTCACGCTCGCGTAATGCCTGTCGATTTATCCTAGGTTCCCTTCTGATTTGAACGCCCTAGACACCCGCTGTATATCACTAATAGCGTGGTATAATCGTACCGATTTTAAATCCATCGCTACCTCGGGAATAGTCCCGCGAACTTTCGACAAAGTCCCACATGCGCCGCACTGCCTAGCCCCACATTACGTTACGGTCCGTAAAGGATTATCCATCTCAATAAAGGTGATGTTTGCATCGCTGGCTCGAGGTCCAAGATCTTCGCCTTGTCTATATGGGTGACGCAATTGCCCAGCCATCAGTAACAATCATTAAAACTATCTAGGTCCGCTATTACCCATAGTCCTCCTTACATTAACCTCAAACTCGTTTCGTTAAGCTATAAGCTAAATAATACCATTGTTTTTATTAAACCATCACCAGCAATAACAACCGGAAAGTCGCCATCTGTCTTATTTTTTCCTGTCACCGGCTGCAGAACATTTCTTCAAAGAATATTAATGGCAGCTACAATGACAAGGCAAAAAGGTTTGTTCTGTGTAAGTGAATAATATTTTGAAATATAGGCATTGTTTGACCTTATTCTTTGAGGTTGCCTATTACGTGCCAGTAATAAGAGTAATTTTTCAGGTAAACCCGAGTCTGTATTTAGGTGTAAAAAATTTCAAAGAATTTGCTAAGGAAATCTCGGAAATCAGAGCTACACGTGATCTTTTTAACTTTTAAGTCATGATAGTAATCAAAAGTTACCATAAAATCAAAATCTACCATAGGGTAGATTATAAAAAAATAGTCTTAATACACCTTAAAGTGATTGAAAATCTGTATTCAAATGTCTTACCATAATTTCAGATAGAGAAGCCAGGGCTGTGGACGTGAGTGCTGATCTATCATAAGGGGGGCCATTAACCCTACACCTGGATCACAAATCCCAAGAACTGCTCCTGCCTCCCCTCTTTGCAATACTATGAACCCAGCATCCCGCCCCCCACACTGTGAATCCATAGAATCGTGGAACGCTATGAGTATTTGGTAGTAAAATTGAGTTATGCAAATCATTGCTGGAAATGTAATCAAAATATTACCGCATACCAGTATCAAGTTATTATTTGCTTGCAATATTCGAGTCACGCTGTGATGCTCAACCGCTTAATCATAATTTCTTGCGCAAGACACTTCTTGAATACATATTGTTGTCACACAAAATTATCAAACTAATTTGTTTGTAGAACTAAATCAAGATAAGCTGTAACATCAATCTTTCAGAATTTTTGATGTACAGTCGTCTGGGTAGGTACCACCGCCTTTCCTATTTCATCTGTGAAACAGTTTGCTGTGTTTTGGATTGCAAGGAAAGGTAGACAAATGTAATTAATGGGCATACAAGGTATTTCATCTTAGCCCTCAGGATGACGTCGCATCTGCAATACTAAGTGATTTTTTCTTTGTTATTGCATATATTTATAGGCGACGGTATCCACTTACCACCAAGTGCCTACTTGGTGACAATGTTAGCTGTCGAACGATATCAATTGTAGCTTCCGTATCAAGGTGCAAAATTTCCGCTTTTTTCAACCGACTTCAAAAAAGGAGGAGGTTCTCTATTCGACTGTATGTTTTTTTTTTTTTTTTTTTTTTTTTTTGTATGTTTGTTCCGCGATTACTCCGTCAATTATGGATCGATTTTGAAGATTCTTTTTTCGTTAGGAAGGACATACTCCAAAGGTGGTCCCGTATAAATTATACCGAAATTGGTTCAGTACTTTTTTGTTAAAATGATAATTTCATTGGGGATGATATAATAATATCGTCCACGAACACAAAAATAATGTAAATTTTTTTTTTGAACTTGCCATTACCTAATATGCAATAGTGAAATTTTGGTTAGTAGGTCCAATAGTCTACACATAAACTATGACAAATTATTTTATGAACTTAAGTTAAATAACTAGGTTCATAGTTCATTAACTTACCATTCATTTTGAATGAATGGCAGGCATTAGTAATGAGCTATAGGTCTGAGACGTGATATTATTTGTTAACCGACTTAAAAAAAAGAGGAAGTTCTCTATCCGACTGTTTTTTTGTGTTTGTTACCTGATTACTTCGTCAATTATGAGTATTACAGCTCGATTTTAATGATTCTTTTTTAGGTACGTCAAGATCAGAGATGGCCCGTATAAATTGTATCGATATAAATTCGACCCTTTTTGAACAAATCAGTAATAACAAAAAAAAAGTTTTAGTTAAAGTTTCCATTAAGTTTTAATGAGCGCCTAGTAGGCCTATCCGTTTTCAATAAAATATACTTTATTTCCACTAAAAATAATAAAATAAAATCTTTTTAGCAAAAAAATAGGACAACCGACTTCAATGCGTACAAATTTAAACTAAAAAGTAAGAAATAAATAATATTTTAATGAATTAGTTGAAAAGAGCGTCATAGAAAACCAAGGAAAGTATTGATACACATTTATAATTCTTTATTTATAATTCATACTCCGATATATTTGGAGTCGGTGCCAGCCTAAGCAAAATAAACTTACCTAATAGATACGAACTTGATTAATCCATTAACTATACATAATAATGAATGATGCAGATAATCCGCCGCTCCGTGAAGTTCGAAAATTGCAAACACTATCCTCCTTGGCTAGCTGGCACCGGCTCCAAATATATCGGAGTATGAATTATAAATAAAGAATTATAAATGTGTATCAATACTTTCCTTGGTTTTCTATGACGCTCTTTTCAACTAATTCATTAAAATATTATTTATTTCTTACTTTTTAGTTTAAATTTGTACGCATTGAAGTCGGTTGTCCTATTTTTTTGCTAAAAAGATTTTTAGTAAAAATGAAGGAGCTAGATCCCTTAACTTGAGGTATTTTTATCCATGTAATTGGATTAAACAACCTAGTCAAACTAGTGTGGGTACCGGGACATGTAGGGATTGAAGGTAACGAAAATGCTGACAAACTAGCAAGGAAGGGATCGGCTCAAAACATCAATGGGCCCGAGCCTTTTGTAGGATTATCTAGAAGTACCATAAAAATGGCACTAAAGGAGTATTGTCAAAAGAGACACCTCAGGGAATGGTTGTCCACTCCCCGACTGACACACTCAAAGAAATTTTTAGGATCCTCACACATAGGCTACCATAAAAGAATGGGAAGAATCAGCAGAACCCAAATCCGCTGCCTCATAGGCGCTCTCACTGGCCACTTTGCCACTAGAAGACACCTGTGCACAATAGGCAAAGCTGATGCCCCCATCTGTAGAATGTGTGGTGAGGAGGAAGAAAGCACATACTATGTGACTGCGATGCACTAGCCAACAGGTGACTAAGGGTCCTAGGTTTAGCTTACCCTAAACCAGAGGACTTTATAGACCTTATTCCCGCCAACATCGTGAAACTCATACAAAATGTTTTCGATGTTGGCGGGGATGGGTGATAAGGAAAGGGGAAGCACAAAAGATCAAGGTACATTATCCCATAGGGACGAAGTGCTCTGAGATACGGCCTCAGCCCCTTATTTAAGAATAATAGAATAATAATAATCCATGTAATTGTACGTAGAACACGCTCTTTAAGTTTGATTACTACTTTCCCTGACAAACTGTTTAAAGAATACTGACCGCATGAGACGCAAAGGTGTTGGCCTTGTAGCGGGTGACTGTAATGTACCATGACATTAATGCGTTATAAAAGACTTCATTAATATACAAAACCATTAGGCATACTAGCACTTGGTAAATTTTAATAGCGCGATTCAGAAATCTTTAAGTCCTATATCGATCAAGTACTTTAGGCCCGTACGCGGGTCAGTCATCAATGTTCATGTATATACACATGCATGTTGATTCTGTATTCGCAAGTGTCAGCAGAAAGAGTCATGGTTCACCCGCAAGAAAACTTTCATAATTTAAGTCTATATTATTTTAAGTTAGGTAAATGTAATACCTGTGTGCCCCACAAGAGAGAATCTTCCAAAACGGCATACATAACGTAGAAATACATCAATAGAAATACGAGGGGTAAATCGAGTTAATATTTCGAAACGATCAAGGTTCCAAGGTAAACGAAAATGAGGTGCGATATTTTATGATTTCTTAAAATCAAGCAAGTTGATTTAACACCTTTGGGACAGAGAAGCGTCTGTGAAGTGACAGGGGTACTTTGTTGTCACGATATTCAATTCAGATTTTTGAGGATAAATAAATCAAAACATTATTCCCTATGCTCTCTGTATGACAACGTGGAAACAACCTTTTTATTTAATAGGATCAACTTCGCGGATTGGGAAAATAAACGGCAGTTGGCACGATTCACGCACATAATCTCAAAAGGGTTGTGCAGAGGTTTTGGTTGTATTAAAAACGCATAATCAAAAAGGTAATCATCCTTATACCAGCCCACGACTGGGACACAAGGCCTCACCTTGTAATCGAAAGAGGTTTAGGCAGTAGTCCACCACGCTTGCCCAATGCGGATTGGTGGACGGAGTATAAGGTGATCAATACCCCTTTGCTGATCCATTAGTCGCCTTCTAAGACATTCATTATAGGATAAGGGGTGATGCTATTCTTCTCTGCCGGCATAACATGGCTACAAAAAAAGAAACAAATGGTCATGCAGTGCCCTAAATAAGTGACAGGTTGCCAGCCTGTCGCCGTATAAAAGGGGTATGAAACCCAAAAAGTAGCTCAACCCTCGGTGAATCAACAATAAAAGTCAACAACTACCACAGACATCTAAAACTTCTCAGAACTATCTATATATATAAAAATGTTATGTTGGTTTGTGTAAGCTTCAAAAACTCAAAAAGTTCTGCACCGATTGAGTTGAAATTTTAACAGGATATAAAATCCGCATCAAGGATTGTTTTTATCTATTTTTTGCATCAGTCACATATCTGCGACCGCAAGAAAACAGTTTTTTTAACGATCAGCTGTGTACCAGTGACCGCGCCATTTGCCAAAAGCGAGGAAAACACTCGCTGACAACCGAAATAGTAATGAAAAAATAACAACCGTAACAAGGCAACCGCCATCAACGTCAATCAAAAAACTATAGACAATGTGGTGGCCAGTCGCCAACATGTAATAAACTTATATGAAATGTATTCTTTGTTTTGTTTCTCATTTCTCAACCATTCAATCACACTGTGCCACTGCGAAGCGTGGCAGGGTACAGCTAGTGACTTATATAATAGAATAATAAAAATATAAAAAGAAAACATTCCTTTATTCTCGAAAATTATATAACTCTACATTCAAATTGACATTAATTCCATTAAGGAGACTATTAAATCCAAAAACTTTATTGAACTAAAAGTGAATAACAATCCTTAAATCGTACTAAATAAACGGAAAAATTAAAATAGCATTGTCAGTTGTCATTTCATGTCTTGTATTCGATTTCAGTTTGGGTAATAATTTAACTGTTTGTTAACTTTTATCTGACAATTGGAAAATCAGACATAAAATAAAAATAGTTCACTTATTTATTTCTAATTGCTTTTTATTTTTTATGAATATTGTGTTCTGTTTTCGAAGTCGTCTACACTAGAATGTAGCTACGTCTAAAGTTAAAACCTAAGCAATATATTCCACACTTCGGTTATAACTAGTGACTTGCCAATAATTACATGCTAGAAAACGATTACCTACCTCTAGCTTCGCCCTTACACTTACCTACTCCAACTAACAGACAAGCCATTATCAAAGTTAAGCAATTTGCCGAAGGTCAAGCTGCTAATAGCTCTTCACTCACGCGTGAAAGCTGTCGAGCTGCCTTCAAATTTAGAGGTGAAGTCTCGTCTTAAATTTCCAAGTTGTTGGTATTAACTTACAGCTGCTTTAAGCACTTCTGTGGTTTAGTGTTCCGCCGAACTGTATAAGACAAGATTTAGAGATTTTTTTTAGTATTATATTTACGCGTTTGTAAACGCAAAAATAAGATTATTCCATAATGTAAGGTAGTTTCATCTTAGTTGGGCGTCAAATATTTGCAAAAATATTTCGTTCGGGTCTTGGAAGTGCAAATTTCAAAGATTTGATGAAACGATGTTTACCATAAAAACATAAGCACCAAGCACTGACAAATTTCGACAGCGAAAAGCAGTGCCTCGGTGGCGAAATTGGTCAACGCGTCCACCCGGATTGTGGAAGGTGCGGGTTCGTGTCCCGCCTGAGGCAAGTCGATTTTTTTCAGTGCATTTTTCTAGTATCATATTTACGCGTTTGTAAACGCAAAAATAAGATTATTCCATAATGTAAGGTAGTTTCATCTTAGCTGGGCGTCAAATATTTGCAAAAATATTTCGTTCGGGTCTTGGAAGTGCAAATTTCAAAGATTTGATGAAACGATGTTTACCATAAAAACATAAGCACCAAGCACTGACAAATTTCGACAGCGAAAAGCAGTGCCTCGGTGGCGAAATTGGTCAACGCGTCCACCCGGATTGTGGAAGGTGCGGGTTCGTGTCCCGCCTGAGGCAAGTCGATTTTTTTTCAGTGCATTTTTCTAGTATTATATTTACGCGTTTGTAAACGCAAAAATAAGATTATTCCATAAGATTTAGAGATCCCAGATTTGATCCTTGTGTTGCGCTCGGTTTGGTTGTAGCCGTAACACAGGCTTCTAATGTAACAAAAACAAAATCAGACAACTATGATGTACATCATGCGGTCCCTAGACGATCAAAATTGATTAACAAACATGCTTGATGTGGCTTGAAGCAATGTCAAGCATTCACATTTATTTCGTTGTTGTCGCCACAGACTGACCCATGTTGAACTTGCGCTCAGAAACATTCTGCATACAAAATTAAAGAATGCAGATATGGCGTTTCTTGCTCTCATAATTACTTAAATATGGCACCATAATCCCGCGACTTGATGTCCCACAATAACGGCGCATCTTTGTATAACGATATCATTAACAATGTAAAATCACGATCGCTGTGATCAGCGCGAGCGTCAGCGCCATTCCCTGCCCGTGTCTCGTCACCGCAGGTCAATTTATTTGTTAAATACCGAAAAAGTATTGATTGATCTAAAGAATACTAGAAAGGTTTGATAATAATTGAAAAACCACAGCTGTATTCTAGCTTTGTTAAATTAAATATTATTACCAGAAGACAATCTTACCGCAGCCATTTTGAATTCGGTAAACGCGCAGTGCAGCACACAAAAAACAAGGTTTCTCTCACAACTGTCTAGCTGGCACTGGCTGGCGAGCTACTGCCGAACGCATCCAAACGATGCGAGTGATGACCAACCTGCTACCGTGTGCGAAATACAGCTAGGCGAGCAGGCGAGTGAAAACAAAAAAAAAAATAAGTAACTCTGCTGCGAGCTACAGCCTAACTCGCACGTACGAGTTACTCGTAAGTTAAGTCCAAACCGTGGGAGTAATTGCCCTGCCAAGTAACTACACTGCAGTAAGCAGTGCAGTTACTGGGCAGGCTAACTCGTACGATAGCTCGCACTTTGTAATGTATGCCCTTAGTACAAGTTGTTGGTAAATCAAACAAATAAATAAATAAAAATCGCGAGTGGTCTCCCCTTGACTTTCTCGTTTACCGGAAACGACTCAAAAGTTAATAAACGCCATTCTGGATTGATACTGTTTGACGTTTCCTTTTTCTTGTTGTGATGGGGTGCGGTGACAAAGTGCACGAAACGACGACCAATCGGGTGTTTTGGAAATATTATATAATAACCTAAGTACCTAGAAAATAGTTATTTATTAGGATTATGAAAGCGTATCGTTATTAATTTACAGCAATTTAAATTTCTTGCTCAAATGTAGCTCGAGAAACTTAAAATAGTTCTAGTCTTCGTTAATATATTATTAAAAAACCGCAACATCTAGAGAATTTACAACTTTTATATTTTAATTACCGATAGCTATCGAATGTCATTAATCGCGTTCGTGTACACAAATTTTATCGGGTGGGTCAAATCTCTATAGAACTTCTGGTATTGTCCTTTCAAATCAGTCCAGGCGTCTTCGAGTGATCGGGGAACTAATCTAAAAAAGAGATGAATTCGAATTGAGAACCTCCTCATTTTTTGAAGCCGGTTAAATAGTACCGTAACCTAATACTCAAAGTAGAATCTGAATGTTGCATTACAGGCAATTGCTCCCGGTGAAGGAGTAGTAAAGTACTGTCGCATTCTCACACACATTTTGGGTTGGCTGGAAGAGATCTCTTGTAGAGTTCGCCCTTGCATACATTCTTACCGTAAATCAGTTACTTATGATCTGTGAAGTGAAATAAAGAGTTTATTTTTTAAACAGAAAAACAACTTTTACGCAAACATGATAATATAATTAATACTCAGACTGCTTAGATTATTTTGAGTGTAACATCTGTCCTGGTCATTGTTAGTTGGTTTGTCAACTGAAGGATTTTTAATTTTTGGGTTTGGTGCCCCTTTTGTGCAGACGGCAGGCTGGCAACCTGTCACTATTTTGGGATATTATATTGCCTATACTGCCAGATGTGGCTTTGTGTGTAATCGCATGTTACCAAAAGTTCTGCTCGGTCCCTTTTAGGATTGTGAGTGTGATTAAGTATAATATTGGCATTATCATCGTCATTTCAGCCGAGAGACGCCCACTGTTGGACATAGGTCTCTCCCAAGGATCTGCAAACTGGTCCTGCGATGTCCACATCCAGCGGCTTCCCGTGACCTTTAACAGATCATCAGTGCACCTTGTGGGGACCTCCCAACGCTGCGTTTCCCGGTACATGGTCGCCACTCGATGATCTTTCCGCTCCAGCGGCCGTAAGTCCTCGTAATGTGCCCTGTCCACTGCCCCTAAGGTTGGCAATTCTTTGGGCTTTGTCAGTGACCTTGATTTATAATATTATATTATGTAATAAAATTGTGAGTGAGATAGAACAGTGATTCATAACATCAACTATTGGTTAATATTTTAAACAATTAGTGTGTCTAAACAGTGTTTTGTTTTTGAAGATTACTGATAAGCTTGTTATTTCTATCATTAGTTTCAACCGCGGCTTAATTTCATACACAAGCGTACACCGACAATAATAAGGCTAGTATACTTAATAGTCTCTCCAGACAAAACAATTATTCATACTAAATTTGGTCTAAAGCATTTCAAAATTTTAATTTAATCATTATGACAATGTTTAAAATTAAACTTTAAACTCAAGCGTATTCAAGAAAATATCTTTTATATACTAGGAATTCTCATTTAAATATTGTGAATATTTAAATGAGAATTCCTAAAGTAATAAGTTACCAAAAACTAATAACTTATTCGAATAATCAAAATTGCTAGCAAAACAAAGCAAAGGGGCCACACGCATTTAATTTAATTACTTATAAAGATTACATTTTGTGAAATCTAGCTTTTCTTACAGTTCATTCGAAACGAAGCTTACTAATTGAACAATTAGAATCCATATTCCCGTGATATTTCGGAAGGTCAGATGCGTCGTGTTAAACGAAGGCATAAAATCCCGAACAGCACCACTCCCACGAGTCGTTATATTTGAAAGCAAACAGCCGCTCCTTGCACGGAAATATAGATTTTATTATTTCCTAAAGCTTTATCTTAACTAATAAATATTTTGATTGAACAAACCTTAATAGAGTGATGTAATAATGAAATAATATCATGTAATTAAATATAATGTAATTATAAAATGATATAATCTGCACCCGCATGGTGAATCCATGGAACGCTAAGAGTTTGCGTCTCGAAATATAAATACACCTATAAATTAAACGTCTAGCTTTTCAAACTAATCTTACTTTGGGTGAAAATATTCTGTACTATTTATTCTGCGTGCTCAAAACCTCTTTTCTTGTTTTTTTCTCAAATAGACGAGCAGAATCTTGACCTTTTGCACACCCGATAATATTGACGTTAAAGCCGAAGGTCATTGTAAGCTTCATTCGGGACCCTTAACCGCTAACGGACTGCCCGTCTGACTATACACAATAAACCTTACAGTTTTCCTTGTGCGGACTATGTGAATGCGAGTTATATTATTATGTTTGAAGTAGAATCCAAATTTAGGAAATCTTAGGTAGATCTTATGTCAGGGCCGTGAGTCTCCTCAAGATGTTGGTACTTAGACCCACCGGGATGTTTTGTGACCACCCTTTCCTTTGACTCTTGTAGCTCCTTAAATTATGTAGGCCATCAGCGTAGCTATATCCATGGGCTTGCAGCTTGTTATGCTCTGGCCTGGGACAGGCCATTCTGGTGGTTAAAGATATTTATTTCTCATTAAGAATTCATACGGTTCGTAGGTAGAAATTTTCGTTGACCGTTGAACTAACGAAACTGGATGAAGCATGCGCCAGTGTACCTGTTATGAAAAGTTTGGATATCATAAATTTTTAAGCATACTATTTTTACGATTTAACCTCAGAATAGAGTTTTCATTCTAACCCTGGCTAAAGAATCGCAGTCACAGAGCAGGTGTTCCATTGATTCTCAGTCATGCATATATGCTTTGCATTTGGTGATGATGAAAATTGCATTTTATTGAGCTCAGCGTGTGCTTCGCGGCATAGTTCCTTGTAAGCATGTAAGCTCACCTAAGTTAAGCTGTACTGTTGTTTGCTGTCTCCATATAATTATGAATTTACTCCATCCAATAGGATTGTCTCCTATGAAGGATCCTGAAGTACGATTTTTTCTTTATCACAAAGCTGGAACAATTTTGAGTCGATGATTATTTTCAGTCACCCATAGACATTCTAATTCTGAATATAAAGATATTGTTCTTGCTATCTTACATAGAGCAGATGATGGGCATGAGTGAGTGACTACTTTCATACAAACTTTATACTGCGTCTGACTATCTCAATAAAGTAGGGTCTTTAATTTATAATGTTATATCCTATCAGCTTACATCTTGGACCTAGAGAGAATTATAACAAGCCAGACACTGTTGAAGGGTTCACACTTAACCATAACACACTATTTTACGAGATCAAAATAATTTATGCCTGAAGTGGCTACCAAGTTTATATACGTATATCCAGGCAACGGACACGACTAAGCCGATAGTTTTGAGACCCTTAGGTTAAAATTTTGTTATAGGTTGAGTGTTAGCATGAAAACCTTAATTAACTATTAACTTCAAAGGAGCAGGCATATTTCTATTTTGATCGCTATTAATCTTCCACACACAATCAAAATTTGAGGATCATATTCGCGAGCTTTTAAAGGTCACAGGCTATTTTGTATGTTAGATCATAAGAGTAAATATTGTTTCAACGGAGATAAACATAGCATATAAAACGAGCGTCATATCATTTGGCCAGTTTCTCAAAGGCAATAAAACGTAAAACGTGAGCGTGCGACGTGTACATCTAATGGATGTTGTAGTAAACCTGTCCTTTCTAAGCGGTCGTCGGACCCTTCAGAGTGGATCCTTCCGTATCGAGAGAATTCGGAGACTCGAAACTACAGTGAGGTCATCTTAATCGAAGTGATAATAATTAGTAATCATCATAATAATATATTGTTAATCTCTGGCACAGCTACAAAATACAATTAGTAAAAGAAACTTATTCTAAACATAGATATAGAAAACTCTAGATAGGCAATATGAAAGAGTAAGAGCATACTCACACATATATTAGAACGAGATAGATAGACGAGACCATTTTACGTACACGCAGGCGGACTAAATTGGCATGTCGAAAAGACAGCAACTGTCAGACTGTAGTGCCGATTTATCACGCACACATGCGAATTATTCACAAATTAGTCCATTTTTTTGGTCTCGCCCTAGTCGATTCATTGCCAATCTATAAACGTCAGTACTTATAAATCTCACACATGACAGTATTAGTATGTGAAAGACTGACATCTGTACTATGAGACCTATTTGAGAGATTACCAGCCTATCCAGACATTGGACTCGTGTGTGTGTTCGTGCGTATGCGTGCGTGAGTACATACGTGCGTGTGGTGTGTGTGTGTGTATGTGTGTGTGTGCGTGTGCGTGTGCGTGTGTGTGTGTGTGTGTGTGTGTGTGTGTGTGTGTATGTATGTGTGTGTCTGTGTTTCACCAAACATTAGTTTCACAAATGTGATACTTTTGACGCTTGTTTGTTAGAGCAGAGTCAAAAGAAAGGTTAACATCTGCTTCAGAACAAAGAGAATGATAATAAATGCGCAGATGAAAGCGAATGCTATCTTTGTCTAATGAGAACACTTTCATACGAGTCTGAACCAATTTATGACTAGGCAAGTTGCAGTGGAGAGTTAGGAGTAACTCTCAGCATTGAGTCTCACTCCCAGCTCTCCACTGCTGCCTGCCAGGGCTAATGTTGGAGGCAGCAACCTAATAGAATACGGGAACAAATGTTTTGACCACCGAAAAATATTACTAAACCCTAAACTCTCTTACTAAAAAAAATATACTAAGCACCAAAATTTTGTTCACAGACAATAGTAAATGATTACCAAATATTATTTATAAATAAACAACTAATATAAAAATCGTGGTGATATTTTTGGTGACCCTTTACTGACATCCAATAACATCCATACAATCCTTATCCTTCGATGAAGGAAAGTGCCTTTATACTCAATATTTCTTGATTCGTTTTCGTAGCCTAATAAAGTTTATGTTCCAACAAATTGTTCATCGAATAAGATACCATCAGAGCGGAATGGATTGTAAAATTGAGATAACGTAAATACAACTCTGTTATATTTGCAATAAAGTATTGAACTGGCTTCAATAATATTGGTCACGCTGACATCTTTCAAATCAATTTGCATTTTTTGTGGAAATATATTGATAATTTCCTATAGTAAACATCTCTTGATTTATTTTAAAATATTCCTAATAGCAGGAACATTTAAGAAGAAAGTACAGCGCGCAAGTCTCCATACTAATGGAGAAAATGTTTTTCTACCCCCATTTCTTATCCAATCTTTATGATGTATTAGAATGTCTTTAAAAAAAACGTCTGTGTCTGTTCGTTTTCCTTTTTCAAGATACCTTATAAATTGAATGTTATTTTGTAAAAAAAAATGAATTCCAAAAAAAGTGAAGTGTTGGACGTAGTCTTTTATTATTCTAAAAACATTCTAAAATATCATAAATATAGAATGAGGGGGAGGAAAATGTTATCTCCCTTTGTGTTATTTAGTGTGAAGACAGTGCTCGCTGCTATCCTCTTATAGAGTTAGGTAATTCTTTGGTAAGAACGATCAAAGTTCCATTAGTCTTTTAAACACTTACACGTATTATGTTATAAACTATTATAAACATTTGCAGTGCTTGTTGCTTATGTTTTTATGGTAAACATTGTTTCATTAAATCTTTGAAAGTTTTTGCAAATATTTGACGCCCAGTTATGATGAAACTACCTTATATTATGGAATAAATTTTGCGTTTATAAACGTGTAAACCAGCATCTTCAGCAATCGCAGCCGCCCAATTCAATTCCCGCCTGGAGCAAGATGATTTTTTTCAGCGTACTTTTCAAGTTTTAAAAATTATTCCATATTATAAAGATTAAATTTAAATCAATTATCTACGAAATGTTATAGTTGTTCATAAAAACATTTCCGACAGTTAGGACATTACTTTCTCAAAAAACTCGCTAAACTGCATTGTTTAGTAAAAAAAAAAATATTTTTAATTAATAATATCAAAGTAATATTTAGGTATTTCTACATACTACATTTGATATATAATACTTTCATCTAAAAAGTAGAGTGAATGAAGGTCGTCGTTCATTCAGATCCTCTACTACTACACAGATTATAGCAAAAGTTTATACTTGAGATAAAAAGAAGAGTAAAAGAGCTTTCTTTTATGTTACGAAATAAAACCGACAATCGTAATGTTCATTTGACATTAATTTTTAACAGTCGCCTCTGTTTAAGTCGGGAGACTACTATCATATAAATACTATATTCCGAGGTGATGTAAAAACAAAATGACCCTTTTATATTAGAATAGAATAGAAAGATTTTTATTTCCATAACAAACGACACGTGCTTACAACAACAACTTACTATTAGCACACGTGAGACATTACAATAAATCAATCAACAAATAACAATAAAATAACAAATAGGCTGTGATCGCACGTCGTCGTGGGTTATGGTAACGAGGTTCACACTCAGCTTGTTGCTATGCTACGTGCAAGACGCAACACAGCGCTGGTTTTCAGTGTGAACCTCACCTATTATATTTCCAATTAGGGATACAAATTAAACTTTACGTTTGCAGAACAGTGAAGATTTCGTGCTCATAAATGCTGGGTGTAAATAACCTATTGTCTTCAGGAATATTTAGGTTGAATATTTTTATGTGCGTGCTTGTATTAATTAAATAGAATTTTTATAATTTTAGAATTTTTATAATTTAGATTTTTATAATTTAAGCTAATATTTTGCAATGCCTCAACGGGGCTCATGTGATTGTTCCATGTACTAGTTTTAAGATCTTTTGTACCACATGACGCAATAAATGATCTATCTATCTATCTATCTATCAGGTTGGGGAAAAAGTCTTTTCGCATTATAGTATGTATAAACTTGTAATAAAATCTCTTTGGCTATACTATTTGTATCAGGCTGGTTTTGGTATCATTGAAAGTTTAAATTTTAAAGAACATAATTCCAAATTCAAATTAGGAAAATGTGTCATTTTCATTTGTTTTTCGTACCGCCAAGATGAGTGAATCTAATGAAGAAATTCGATACATTTTAAAATTTTACTACAAAAAAGGTAAAAATGCAACGCAAGCCGCGAAAAAAATTTGCGATGTTTATGGACCTAGTGCAGTGTCTGTGAGAGTAGCACAAATTTGGTTTAAGCGTTTTCAATCCGGAAATCAAAACCAGAAGTCCCAAAATTTCTATAGCAATGGGATCATGTCCCTACCTACAAGATGGCAAAAAGTTATCGAACAAAATGGTACCTACATACTTTAGTTAAATGTAAATAAACTATATTAAAAAATGTTTTGAATTTTCTTAAAAAATGCGAAGAAACTTTTTCCCCAACCTATTATGTACACTTTTGCTTACTATTATAGGCAAAAGATTTTCGCAAAAGGCCCAGGTAAAGGTTGCTTCCATCTTTATTATCTACGGTTTTATTATTACTTTCCATTAGACAGCATGTATGCCAAGAACTTTTTTTTAGCCACAATGCTACATAATTAAAAAGTTGCCACAATGCTACATAATTAATATTTTATATTATGTAAAGCACTCAACTAATTTGTCACGTGAATCTTGAATTTTGAAACCTAATTCATTAAATCTTACCCCAAGTTAGTGTAGTTAGGTAACAGTGTCGAAAAGTTTATCTTCGTGTTCAAACATTATTTGGGGCTTAAACTTGTCAAAGTACACGCAAGCTTGTCTGATATATCAAATTCAGAAATTTCTTGTCATGTGACTAAGTTTTTCAGGTCATCAGGTGTTGCAATAGGAAAATCACCATTATGTTAACAACATAAAGTTGATATGCTTAAATAAATTTCTCTAATTATTTAAGCATATCAACTTTACGAAAATGTTAATGCCTAAGAAAGACATCTGATATTATTTACTTAATGCTAGGTCGTTTATTGGCACTGCGTTTTATTTTTAGTTTCATGCCACTGGAAAAATTAGGGTATTTCTCATTTTTCTCGTTCAGATGATAATAAATAGTTCTATAACACACGGGTCGTGAAAAGCTGTGGAAATAGCACTTGCTAAAAGCTTCCTTACGTCCCAATTGTTAACGGGATACCTTTACCTATAACTAGCACAAGAAATTCGAGTGGATTATTAATTAGTATTTCTTTGGGTATCTATCTCACCTTTATTGGCGTATGAAATAGAATCAGTTAGACCTAAAATAATATTAAAATGTCGAGTGAGTTTTCGATTCCACTGCTATTATTATGCTTAATTCCTTAAATTCTATGTTTAATTTGTGGGACTAATAAATTTAGCAACACACTTCTATGGCGCATAATTAAGAAGTGGAATTCACTTCCGGCACACGTGTATTCTAAAGAGGCGTGAAGAAAAGCGCTCAGTGCTGGTACAGACGCTCACAGAGTCAATGGGCATGTAAATTTAGATATACATATTATATTATTCACCCGTGTTCCATGAGATATAAATACTAAAACTGAAAGAAATGTATTTGCTTTTTGACTTTGATATTTTTGTTAGTTAGAATTTAGAAGATTGTCCTTCAAATTCAAAGTCAAAACTTCTTTATTCATTTAGGTACAATTTGCACACTTATTAAAGTAAATTTTCAGGCCTCTATACAGACATTTGCAGTTGGGACAACTGCATTTGAACTGTAATAAGCGATATTTGAATCCATCTTTCACAATTTTCATTCACTTTACGGACACGGCTTGGCTGTAAAATAAACCTTTATAAAATCACCTAAAAATTAATATTCACAAACACATGTACAAAATTTCTTCGTTTCCTACACGGACTACACGTTTTATGGGTTCCAGTAGATGCTCGCTTTCACTTTTTTCAAAGGTTTTTTTTTATATAAAAAGGTCAACCAAATGACCTTTGGCAAGGCAAGGAGAATCAATTCCACATAAACTTATCAAGTTATAAAAAAATGTTTTACAAGTAACCGAAAATAAAAAGTTCTATAGCCTGGCCTTCCATTACTAGCTACGACTATATTTACGACTACTGTCTTTCGACATCAGCTGGGACATTCAGCTTAACGTGCCTTCCGGAGGATGGAGGAAAATCGAGTTAACACATTTGGTCAGTTGGTCACCCATCCGAGTAACAACCGCGCAGTTAGAAGCTTATCTTCTGCAATCGACAAGAAGAACACACGACCGCGCCGCCACCGACTTTGTTAAATATCCAAAAGGCATCAATATTGAAATGGGCAAAATAGCGCTTAACTGAGTCACGATTCAGGTAAATTATTTATGTTAAGCAAACCTGACGGCCTTTCAAATCCAACCATTTCACAGATGGAATACGCTTGTAGATGAACAGCCAACATACATTGAGGGTACTGAAGTAGAATATAATAAAGTAAATCTTGTGGATTTCCCCTGTATTTTTAGATGAAAAATGAGCAAACTGTGCTATGAACTACGGAGAATCAGTAGGTTAATATTTATGAAGGAGGAATGAAATGAAATGTTATGAAATGAAATTGCCGACTGATGTTGGTATTAATCCTTTTTGATATATTTTCTTTTTACTTTTTAATATTTTTGGAGTTTACTCCTTAAGAATCGATTTGCATATATAAGGGGCCCGGTATGAGAAAAATGTGAGGAGTAAAATCTATCCATGAATGACCTCGTTACGTTTTTGAAGGTCAAAGTCATAATTGGTGCGTATCCTATGTCGCGCAACTTTCTAACTGTCAAAATACGGATGACAGCAGGTGCACCATCTCACCTGTCTCGGAGTAAACTCCAGTCCTGCGTCGGAGCTGACACACACAATTTTTTTTATACTTGTTTTGTTTTTGATACTTCAAAGGTTGTATTTTTTACGTTTACTGAATACAGTGGTTTTCTGGGTTTCTTTGTAGCTTTTGCCACCGGTTCCGTTTACTTCGTCTACAGTATTTTGGTGCCAAATAAACGTATATTCATTTATTCATATTTAATTTTGAATGCGTCAACTATTTATAGCAAGAACATTTTTTTTTATTTTTTCACGAGTCATGGTTATTTATTTATTGAACTTTTTTTCAAAAATAGTTATATTATTTAGTATCTATAACACAACTTTTTAATGATACCTAATCTGGGCTAGATACTTGGTGTGACTTTGTACTTACATATGTGTGTATGATAACTCGTATTGTGTTTTTACGAGGAATATCATACTGTGAACATTTTAATAATACGAAGAATCTAATCTGTGGCCTTTGTATTATGTCAGCCTTCACATTGTGAATGGCGAGTTAATTGAATATGCGCGTTGTCGTGGATATTTTAGTAAAAAAAAAACTAAAATATCCATTAAGTTATGACATGTGCTGTCGGGAAAGATGGAAGGGTAGTTAATAAATGTTGTAATTGGGTGTGTGTTCAGAATAGGAAACTGTATTGAAACGTGTAGGTACTTACTATATTTACGTTTTAAAGATGTTTCGGGGGGTTGGTGTAAAAACGGGGGTTACTCTGATGAATGAAAAAGAAGTTAACCGTTCTAACTTTTGAATTGGTTGCTCTGAAAAAAGTAAAAAAAAAACCTACATCTAAAAATTATTTATTTATTGGGTTGTTGGAAGATTTACAGTCACAGTACAAAAATATTTTATATTCTTTTATTTTGAATTATTTTATAAAGACATGATTTTTTTCTGTCTTTCATTTCCTATTTGACTTGGTATTTTCAAACATCTAATAATCGGTTTTAAGTTCTAAAGTTCTTTCGGTAGGTTGAAAGAAAAAACAAAATACAAACAAACATACATTAATCACGCTTATAGTCTTTAAAGGGGTTGAGCAGAGCTTTAAGTAACATTAAGTTAAACATGAAGCCACATCTGGCAGTATGAGCTAAGTATACTGAACATCCCAAAATAGTGACAGTCTCAATATCAAAATCTGTCGCCATAATTATAATGTTATCTTATCTTATCTTATGATGGGGTCGTGAGTTTCCTCACGGTGCACTTCGACCCAACGGGATCTTTTGGGTCTCCCCTTTCCCTTTACTCTTGTCGCTCCTTGAATATGTAGGCCATCAGCCTTACTATGTTCATGGGTTTGAAGAGTTTATAGTCCTCTGGCCTTGGATAGGCCATTCCCAGGATATTCATTCTAATCCTGGCTATGGAATCACAGTCACATAGCAAGTGTTCCATGGATTCCCGGTCGTGTCCACATGCTCTGCAATTCGATGTTGTCGAAATTTGCATTTTGTTGAGCATGTGGTTTGTGGTTTGTGGCATGGTGTCCTGTAAGCCTACCCAAGATTAGGCATGCCTGTTGTCTGCTGCCCCCATATATGAGTTTACTTCATCCTCTAGGACAGTCTCCTCTGAAGGATGTAGAGTGTTTCATACCAGGCGACAGTTTCCATTCCATATGATGTCTTTTATGGACATATTCTTTAATGGCTCTGCAGATGTAGCTTTTGGAAATTGGGATAAAAGGTTCAGGACCTATGAAAGGGTTTTCTGATCCTTTCCTTGCCAGTTCGTCAGCTTTCTCATTGCCTCTAATCCCCTCGTGACCTGGGATCCAGATCAGCTCTACTATAATAATGTTAACAATATTAGTGTTCTGGCAGTTAATGATAAGATAGCGAGTGCCTCTGTGGTTGAGGGTTGCAGGTGAGGCTCGATACCATCTTCGGCATTAACGTCAGTTAGCATCAGGTGAGATGAGACCCAAGAGCTTCTCTGTCAAGAACAACATAAAAGTACTACGGGAGAAACTTACTTTATTTGTAAGTTTTCTCGCTGTAAAAGAGAAGATTAGCGAGGGCGATTTTTAATTACCTTTGCATATTGTTGTAGAACAATGCCACTTAGCTATTGTTCTTGAGCTCATTGGGGTCAGTTTCAGTCCCTCCCTAATTTAAAATGTAATTTTTTGCTAAATTTCTATTAAATTTGTTGTTTAATTTATGATACTTCTTTTTTCTAAATACATTTTTTACCATAAGAAGTTCTAAAGTCTTCTTATTTGCCTTGACTAATGTCTCATTTGTATTTAGAAAAGCTGTTGTATGTCTTTCCAAAGTTCTCAACTAGTCCTTTTAAGTTGGTTTTCCGGTGGTTATTGCAAATAATATTTTCTTTCATTCTTATGGTATCATTAGGAAGTCGCGTTATGGATACTAGGATGTATTATTATAAGCTAAAATAAGTACAAAACTCGACATATCGAAAAATATATTAGTGTTTGACACAACACCACGATTTTCAAAAATAATCCGGTTTTTATCTTATTATACCTAAAATAGCCTTAATTGAGTACTGTGGTATAAGTATGTAGATCTCATTACGTGATACACACATAATGATTCGAGCGTCTTCAAAAATATTGGTGGCCAATTCTTCAGAAATTGAATCCATAAAAATAATGTATGAAGAAGAAAGATTACGAAAGCTTAATATGATTTCATTGGAAGAACTTAGAGACTTGTTACTTTTATCGTTTCTATTTATAAAATTCCATCACAAAATACACTGCCCATGTTTTCTTCCTACATAATTTTAATTTTCGTTTTCCTGTAAGAAACCCTCGCCAAACTCAAATGATTGGTGTCGAATAAGTAATTTTATGTTGAACTTTTTTATTTAGTTATTTTTATTAATTAGTTATACAGTAGTAATAGGTAATCTAAAAGTAGTAAGCTTGAAGTTCCAAATCTTTCATGCAAGCTGTTTATTACTGTTGATTTTATTACTGTGTTTGTTACGTTAAGTATTATGTTGTCACAAGTTAAATAGTTATTTCAACGTAAACAAATAATGGTGTTAGTGAACCTTAATATAGAAATCACATACGAGTATGTCGCCGCCGTGTTAAATTGGTTACTTACGCCGCCTACATATCAAGTTGTTCGGGTTCGAGTCCCAGTATTGGTAAATGTGCGTAATGAACACGGATATTCGTTCACAAGTCACGGTTGTTTCTATGATAATTTTAGTATGTTTACATAATTAAATAAACTATTATGTACCTTTATACTCGTTTATCTAGCTAATATAACAAAATTTCTTGTGCAAGTCGTACTTAATTTGAAATAGAAAAAATAATGTGAATGTGAAAAAATATGACTATTATTACCCACGGCCATGGTGTAAATTTTCTCTATACAAATAAATTGAATCAATTGTATCGAGTATAATTTTGAACTGAGTTATTGGATATAAATTTGATTATTGACCGAAACAATTCGTCAGTTTGTTTGGGTAACCTGAATAACCGAAACGCTGAAAACTTTTAATTAGTTAAGACACACTTAGAGTTGAAATTTCAAAGTGAGGTTAATTACTTACGTTAGTGTCATTTCTAATCTACATCAATAACGACTATGTTGTGTCCGTAAATGTTAAGAAAATTTATCAAATCTACAATGCTAACGCATTAGTTCACGCACGGGTTCACGTTACCAAGACTTAACAAAATGCGGTTACAGTCGTGGTACGGTCAGCAAAAGAAGAATATTAACAGTTTATTACCTTGTCATACATAATAATCATTCGGTTTATTTTTCCAAGCAAACATTTTTTATCCCATACGTTACACCTCTACAAATATAAATTACTAGATGACCCGGGCATACTTCGTATCACCTACCCACGGAGTACCTACTAAACTTCTTTGCACCTACCCTAACGACATTAAAACTCTCCCTTCGCTAAAATGGCTGAAAGTTTTGATGCGTAATATCCGGTATTACCATTTTAAAAGTTTTCAATCTCGGCCAAATGTATGTGTGAAATAACACAATAAAGACTTTTTTCTATTTATATCTCACACATTGATAACCATCAAAATAATTAGGTATTTTTGTCATTTTCAGAAAAATTTGTCATTGTATTGACTACAATGACAAATTTTTCTGAACGAATCAACAATGACAACCATCAAAATATTAAAAATTAAATACGCCTTAGATTAAGAAATACGCGATAATCTGAGTAATGTGGATAAATGTTGTCGATTCAAAACCCTTAATTTAATACGTGCTTCAATTCGAGTGGACCCGAGTCTACCGTATCGAAACGAAGATCGTCAAATGTTTGACAGGAAAGTAGGCAGAACAGTTTATATGGGAAAATGTAAATGTTGTTTTTACTATCTTCCTCGCAATTTCTCCATATTTTCTCACCGTTTAAACCTTCCCTAGACTACGACAAACATTTCAAAACCATAATCAGCTAAATCGGCCCAGCCGTTCTCGAGTTTTAGCGAGACTAACGAACAGCAATTCATTTTTATATATATAGATATAGATTAATTATTAATAAAAATCTGCCCACAAACTTCAGCAAATAGGTAAGGTTCAATATATCGAGTAACCTATACGGGTCCGGTGAGGATTAAAATGCACTGCAAGCTGTTGAGTAAACTACTTGGTACAATTTGTTATACTTACAGTAGGTATTTCAGCATTTTTTTTGTAGACTAAAAAGATCACGGGCGCAAGGTAAGGGATCAGGTAATCTGCTCACCACCATGTAGACTGCATACAATCATAGGTTTATTAAAACTTTAATGTTCATAAATAATTGTACATCTGGCAGACTTAACAACTAACTTCGTTATCTTAGAGTCATTGTTAAAATGTGCAGAGACAATTAAATGATATATAATACATAAATACTTATACACATAGAAATACTATAAATTCACAAATTTATGGTGATGACGATGATGTGACGATATTCAAAGATGATCAAAAACTTGATCAATAAATAAATAAGTAAACAATGTTTGTCACAAAAAGATGGATGGACACAGTGCAAGAATAATCGGGTTGGAGATCCTTGGGAGAAGCCTATGTCCAACGTACGTTAGGCGTTAAAATAACGACAGCCTTCAAAATAAGAAACGTTTGTAAAAAAAATTAGTCATCGTAACGCTACATATATTTGTGCCAATATTTTCGCTTTTCCTTGGCTATTTAATATTAAAAAAATTCAAAATTTAAAAGGTCGCCTAATGATTTTATGTTCACTGTCAGAAATAAGCCGCTTTCTAATTATTTTTCAAGGCTTCCACGATCTTTTTTCAAACATAAAAATACTTGACGACCTGAGCTTTTGCAGAGGAAAAATTGAAGGGTTTTTTACAGAGAAAAATGTCGATGGAAAATAAATTGTTTTCGGATAACGAACAGAGGAACATTAAATTAAAAAAATGATCAAAGTAACGGAAACGATATGGTTATATTTTTAATGACATAGGTAGTTAATATCAAAATAACGTCTTTTTTTATGAAAAAGGGGACAAACGAGCTGACGGTTTACCTGATGGTAAGTGATCACCGCCGCCCATGGACATTTGCAACACCAGAGGCATCGCAAATGCGTTACCGGCCTTTGGAGGGAATACGCTCTTTTTTTGAAGATGTCCACTGTCCAGGTCGTATCGGTTCGGGAACACCGCTGGCGAAAGTTGGTTCCACAGTCTTGTGGTCCGCGGTAGGAAATTGCGCGAAAAACGCACCGCAACCGACTTAACTTTACTGGAAAGGTTTTGGCTTCCATCTCACGTGATAGTAAAGCTGGCTGCACACAGCGAGCGGGACGGGGAGTTAACCGGGACTTTAGCATGCCGTCGATATTTGTATTGTATTTAAAATGTTTAGGACAAGTACACTGTAATGGTTCGACAACGACCCGCCAGGTGGGTAGCGTTAACAGAATACGACCACAGAGTTCATACAGTCTGCCAACGAGACCGTCTAGACAGGGTTATCATGAGGACGCGGGACGAGAGGCGAGCGGTGGCGCTACCGAACTGCCATACACTCGTTCGGTAGACGCTGGTCCTCTGTATGTCTGCTGCACGCTATCTAGACAAAAGCGGCATTTTCCTCAACTTCAAAGAACAAAGTAGTGTATCTCATTTACTATTTAAAGTTCAGACACGCACATACACAAACACACACGCACACACACACACACACACACACACACATACATTTATACCAGTATATCTATATTAGCTTATTCTGTTATGTAATTATTTTGCTTTATCTAAAAATAAAAATAAATATTTTTGTTTCCTTAACATATTATAGTTATACTAGGGAAGAGCAGAAACACCCAATACAAGCATTATCACATGCTTACTGGGTGGTTCTGGCCACATGTAATATTGTAAACAAAGGATAACGAAATAAACTATTTTAATTTTTAATTTTAATTTTTAAAGAAGTCGAACCACTGTATGTTGTGATACAACTATCTGCGGCACGTCGAAGTCCCGTCGACACCCCGTGCCGCTCTCTGTGTGTTGCCAGCTTAAGTTTCTAAGGGACTGACTATCAACAAGCTATGCTGTTATCACAACTGTTATGGCGATAGACATTGATCAGATTGTGGCTGCTGAGCGGACTTAAAGCAAGTAAAAGAAGCCGTCAAAAGCCTCTGGCTTTGACACCGGTAGGTAAACCACGGAGGCGGTTAAATAATCCATGAAAATTTAACTTACAATCTCTTATCTAGCAGATCGATAAAAGACGACTTATGATTAATACCCTTCAGATAGATTAATTTTAGACAAAGTTTACCTAGCATTTTGTTAACTGTTGGTTTGGTCATATCGACCCTTTTGCCGTTTGACCTCATATCTTCCAATGCAGGCGCACACTGACTAAACAGAAACACTAGAAATGAAGAGATTGGGGCTTTAATTGAAGCTATTGAGGAGATATATATATTGATAGGTATCATTGGGGTGAACTAAATGGAATTGTAGTTATTCCACATCAACATCATTCATCATCATCCCCATAATTTTTCTGAGGAGATGATTTC
This sequence comes from Elophila nymphaeata, assembly GCA_955850985.1. NCBI lineage: Eukaryota > Metazoa > Arthropoda > Insecta > Lepidoptera > Crambidae > Elophila > Elophila nymphaeata. The sequence continues at coordinate 26,723,569 of OY039073.1, read as the reverse complement.
ATCCACCTGCCCTGCTTCCAATTTTAGTTGGGGTTGGCGTAATATGTTTTCTTCTTTCACTCTCCTCGATTAGCCGTCAATATTAACAACCTTCTTTGCCATACTATCTGTCACAGTCTCTCCATCTTTTCTTCGGTCTTCTTCTCCATCTATATCCATCCACATCCATTCTCATTACTTTCTTCATTACCTACATGCTCATCATTCTTCTCATTATATATACCATGCCATACTGTTCTCTCATACTGTTACCTCTCACTCTTTCTGCCACTGATGCTACTTTCAAACTTCCCCTAATGTACTCATTCCTCACTTTGTCCGTTCTTGTTACACTACAGATCCACCATAGCATTCTCATCTCAGCCACGTGTAGACGATTTTGATCCATTCACCTTAATGCCAAAAAGTACTACAATAGTCAGGTTAATTAATGAAAATTTCTCAATAGACTTTGAACTCTACGACTATCGGATAAGCTTGAATGTTTATTGAAGATAGTGTAGGTAGTTTGATCTGCCAGCTGTTTGGTATATTCTATATTTTACAATACTATTACTCTTTACGCATTCTTGGTGAATAATAAAGCGAATCTATCTCCTTATATATATTATATAAATTACACAATATACCTTTTGTACCACATGACGCAATAAACGATCTATCTATCTATCTACCAAAATTGTATTTCAGCACTTTACCTGAGTAGTAAGTCGAGTCTTATTATAATCAAACTGACTGATTTTGACTCGACAAAGACAGAAAATATACATTTCCATAAGGTTCTACCATGGGTCGAGTTTCTATTTGCTCGATAGTACTTAGTATTCTGTTTGTCTCCGAAGATTGTATTCTTAATAAATCTCTTTCTGAATCAGAAAATGAATGTGGTAACATAATAAAGGAATATATTATTAAAGAATTTGTATCACCACGTACTGTGGCGTGATCTGCTTAAGAAATAGCTGAAGATGACAATAACGTAATATTTGCAACTCATTCAAGTTTTCTATTAAGATACGAATTAGAATAGTATCAAGAATTTGCTTGATTTTAACACACTGAAAAATTCAAAATTTTGAAGATTGTTTTCAAAGCTTAATTCAATCTTGAATCCTGAAATTGGTTTCCAAAATATTTTATTTAGGAGATTTAAGACTTTTGTTCTGAATATCAAACCAGTTACTGAACAGAAAATTACTTGTTTGAATAATTTATTACTTGTTTTTCAAGAGAATCGTATCTTAAAATTAAGCAGAATTCAAGAAATGTAAACTGGAATTCTATTCCAAGATAACTTTCATACGAGGAACTAAGGAGCAGATTACGAACTTTTCGTGGGATTCAGACCGCATGGTGTTATTTTGCTTCATAAATTGAGATTATATTTGTGCGAAAAAACTTCCGTATCGTTAATGTGTTTGCATAATTACGTGGATCATCACCGACTTCTACCAAGAACACTCAATAAATAAAGTGGCCGACGCGGTCGCTTCGTGAGTAGGTAATTATTTTTTATTTTGAATTTTTTCAAATATAGTAAAGGGAGGTATGTTGGTGATATAAGTAATTTGGTGATATTTTTTAAACTAATGTAACGGTGCAATCTAGTTGCATCGTTCCCTTCCTCTTAATTGTAGTATTATTTTTTTAAACTATGTAATTTAAGCGAACGCGCGAAAAGGTCTACAATGCGTACGCGCACGAGTGTTAACGAGTGTCGCCGATAAGACCCGACAGTGATCGGAACGGCCGCTCGGTTTCCGTCGATACACTTGCTTCCCGGGTGCCTGAGGCCTTAGTATGAGTTTTGATAGTTTTCGAGCTCGATCAAACGTATCGTCTTTCTTCATACATTGGCCACTGTTTCTGATAGTTTACGCTAGGGGCGCTAGTGGGCAATGTATGAAAAGAGACGATACGTTTGATCGAGCTCGAAAACTAACAAACTCGTACTAAGGCCTCTGTACGTGCGACCCGTGTCGTGTGCTGATTAAATTAATAATTACGTTGCGGCTACGTACGAACGTATACTAATTAGTTTTTTTTTTTTTTTTTTTTTTTTTTTACAAGAAGACAATGGCAGATAATAATAATAATAATATATTTCCACGCTCACACCAATTATCTAGCCCAAAGTAAGTATCATTAAGAACTTGTGTTATGGATACTAGATAACGGACTTTTTTTAAATATACATAATATATTAGATATTTTTATAAATAAACTTAAAATGAATATATAAACAACCATGACTCGTCAACAAATACTCGTGTTCATCACACAAATATTTGCCGCTACCAGGACTCGAACCCGGACCGCTTGATGTGTAGGCAGCTATACTGACCACTCCACCACGACGGCGTCAATAGTTAGTTATATACTGTTTATATCCCGCTAGGGTGAGTTCCATTGTTTCGTTGCCTTAAGTAGTGCTTAGTGCGGTTGTAACTGTTCTAATTAAAAGTGTAGTCCCGCCTGTGCTTATTATTTAGTGTTGTAACTTCATACATGGGAGATCACTGGATCTGTATTTACGCTTATGGAGTCTGTAGTGGCAACCTTCCCGAGGATCAATTATTAAGACACCAATTTGTGGGTTTCCAGGATCGCTGTTACCCCTACCTATTTACTGAGGCCTACCTGCAATTGAGCTTCTGCTACCACTGCTCTCTGCGTGAATGCTTGCTTAAGCAAGCGAGCCTGCCTGAAGTTCTACCACTTACATAGCCAGAAGATCTCACCTACATCTGCCAGCTACGCGTATCAGGCCAGTGTTTCTCCTTATTTGCTCAGCCGCACATTTTAGGTTCCAAGAATAAATTGTTATCTCTTTTATATTACCTTTAGCAGTCTTTTATTCATAGACCCATCTAAGACTATCCTGTATGCAGCTTAACTGCCCAGCTGTTACACTAACAACCACACAATTCCCTATGCGAGCACGTTCATGAGACAGCGCTAGGGCGTTGCTACGAGTGTGAGGTAGATAGATATAAATCACGCGCTCCGCTCTAACGTTCCTCTGTTTAGTATACAAACTTTTTCGACAATTTTGTACCTGTAGCGCCATTTTTCAGTGCCTGCTACGTTTTCGTATTTTGGATAAAATAAATTTATTTAATGAGTGTTTCAAAGTAACAATAAACTAATTAACATTGAATTAAAGCCATAGTGAAGTCGTGTCTGTGTCAAAGTAAGTATTTATTCCTTATTTCCCGGTTGACTGGTAGAGAATGCCTTATGGCATTAAATCCGCCATTTGTATATTATTTTGTGTACAATAAAGCTTAAATAAATAAATAAAATAAATATTTCTTAGTGTTTTCGTCAATATTTTGGATACGTTTTTGAGTGGTTAACTTTAGATTTATTTGGTGCTTGTATTAAAAATAAAGTGGAGAATAAATTCAAGTAGGTACACACTTCGAAAGGTTTTATTTTGATGTATCCGTAAAATGGGTTATCAGTCGAATTTAGGTTACTTTTTTATCGCCAAATTAACTACTTCTTTTGTAACTTCTAGATTGGCAATGGAGGAAGGGAGAAAATATAGGAAGTATAATCAGCAACATCTTCAAAAAGCTGTCAGTCTCGTCAGAAATGAAGGTGAAACCATAAACTGCCAAGGAAGCAGACGTCCCAAGGAGCACCTTGAAACGTTACCTTGGAAATGAAAAGGATTCCTTAAGGGGGATACCCAAGGGATGCCCTATGCACTGTCTTGCAATTTAGGGTTGAAGCTTCTGCCCCAAAAATAAAAAATCAAAACTCGCGAGAGAGACAATAATTGGGATCTGTGAAGTCTTGTACTGCACTGACACAAAAAAAAGAATGGAGCAAAATGGATCCAGTGTTCTTACTGTCCTACTCCATACCACGAGATTTGCGTATCTCTCGAAGACGCTAATCCCGACGAACACCTATATTACAGATGTGATTATTGCCTGTAATAATGTACTAAAGAATCATACATTTTATTTATTATAAGTACAAATTATGTAATTTAAAATAGTTCACCAAATTACCTATCCACTATCACCAATCTACCGACCCGTGTCACCAACATACCTTTGACTTCTCGGGAATTTAATAAACATTTTTTCTTCAAAGTATTGAATAATTATTACGTAAACTGTATTAATTATTTATTTTAAGTATTATACAGTTTTACCAAGTGGTGGACCATATAAATTAGGTCATAAGCTGATCCACATAAATGGACACACACAATCATAAATTTTATTTATTTACATTGGTAAATAACATATTACATTGGTATATTCATATTTACATTGGTAAATAAATAAAATTCACTTTTTGTTTCACTGTCGATTTCCTATGAAGCTAGTATTATTATTTTTATCACCAACATACCTTCCTTTACCCTACCTACTTTGCAAATTAGAATAATGGCTTTTAAATTTGTCAACGGCCTAAAACATTCTCAATACTCCCATTTATGTGGATCAGCTTATGACCTAATTTATATGGTCCACCACCTGGTAACTGTATGTCTTAGGCGGCTTAGATGGCTAGATTCGCTTTTTATAAATGTGGTTTGCGGGTGTGAGATGTTTTTAAAATATTCAAGTGATTCGAGAATTCTCTACAGACTTTTTAAATTAACGTAATTGAAACTGTGTAAGTAATACATATAATCAAGATCATTATCACAAGCTTTAGGTAACAGTTGGTTACGCGTAAAGCGACATCTGGCAGTATGCGCCATACAATACCCAAAAATAGTGACAGGTTGCCTGATTCATATTGGTTGATTCAAGTTACTCACAGAATGTTTGGACCGCAAATTGTGTTCTAGTTTGCGATGCGAACAAATGTTTGTTCAACATAACTTCTGTCCTTGGTAACGAAATAAATTATCTTACTGTAGCGAGAATAAGCAGTATGAAAACTTTGATTCCTGCTAGTTCATCAAATTGGACTTAAAATTTAAGCCTAAACTAATAATATTGCTTAAAGTTGTATGCACTAGACTTTGAGGACTCTCTGGATCTTCGCTGCAGATAACTTAACCAAGTTATATGTAAAATTAAATATTGTAAGCATCTTCTACTCATGACGGTTGTCACTTCAATTAGAATTGCAGATGCGAAGTACACGAGTAGCCCCGGGAATATGAAAATCAGCTATTTAACCTTGAGAAATAAGCTATTCAAGCGTCTCTTAAAAAAAAGAAGGATACGCTAAACGTCATCTACGAAGTTTACAAATCCCTAATAATGCCAATTTAATTAACATCGATGATATTGTAATATTACTTGTGTGTCTAAGAGATCTTGAGATAGTTTCCTGAAAATTTCTATACTTAAAAGTTAAATCACAAAAAAGCATATAATAAATTATTTTTAAATAAGAAAAACCGCATTCAAAACTAAAAACGGTGATTTAAAAAATTTGTTTACAAAATGTAAATGTTTTTGAGGTCAAGGCCAATCACAATATTTGGAACAAAAGTTGTCACTTGTATTTGGGAACGACCTCAAAAAACATTTTGATTTTCATAAAAAAAAATTTTCTTTCACCGATTTTAGTTTTGAAGGCGGTTTTTTAATATGAAAAGCGCTACGGTCGTTTCTTAGCTGCCGTTCTGTAGTGTTGATGGCACAGAACATTATCTATGTTCTGTGGTTGATGGTCAAAAGAAGCGTTACTCTTCTGAGGTGATAAGATGCCATGAATGTCTGTCCTGGTTGTTGGTATTTGTTTCTTGTATTACTGAAGGATTGCTACTTTTTTGGGTTAGGTGTCCAATTTGTGTAGACTACAGGCTGGCAACCTGTCTCTATTGAAGCCATTATATGGCCAATGCTGCTAAATGTGGCTTAACTCTAGAACCGTACCCATCATAAACTCTCAGTAACAGTACCCTGGGGTACTAGTGTACCCTGTAAATTAATATTTTTTTACATAATTATAAAACATTTATTAATAATTAGCTTCTAATATACTGTTATGGCACGTATTTCAGTATCACATAATAGAGTAAGGCCTAAATAAAAGTGACTTGTTTTAATTAATTTTTTTACAAATCTTTGTTTGGGGCTATAAATATATAGGAAAGTTTGACATATTTCACATCAAAAAACAAAAAGCGAGATTTACAGTTTTTTCATCTGTGACAAAATTAAATATCGTCCAGATTTTGATTCTGGAGCGACGGGAACATCAGATGACACGTTTTTTCCCCTAATATGCCTACATTTCTAACTTGGATATCCATAGGCAAAGGGTACTGAGCAACCTTACTCGCATTTTGCCACGACCACGTACTAAGAGGACTCCCGCCCGATAGATGGTTTAACGCAACCATCATTCCTGTACAAATACCCGATAGCGCAAAAAAATCCGTTGTGAAACAAAAAAGTAATCGCAAATTTTCAAATATTTTTTTGATTTGTACCCCAGGGTACGGTTTTAGGGTTAATGTGTACCTACACTCAGTACCACGACCGGTCGCGATATCTCGCTCGGAGACCGCGGCCCGACTGTGTACATCGTTGGAACTTATATTGATGTCCCTCGGAAACTTCGTAAGCGTGATGTAGGCTTGCATTACATATTGTGACGTTTCTGTGTCATGTCTTGGCTCCGTGTTTACATTTGTACTTTTCGCTGATCCACCATTTCTCAGTTACTCGATACTAACGTACAGCACTGTGACGTAGTCGCTACACACAGTTACTGGTAAGACTGCCAGTTTCTCTTTGGTTGAGGGTTCGTCTTCAGTCTTATCATAATTTACCATTAAGTTAGACGAAGGCCATGAATTCCCTGTTAAAGATATAAAAATGGGATTAGCCTCCAAATTTGGAGCACCTGTCTCACGAAGCGACATACCTCAGCTGGGAGAAGATCAATAGTAAAAGTCACTAATTGCGTGGTTAGTTCTCGGACGGCTGGATAAAACTTTTTAATTAAATTTCCGTGAAGGAGCGTTAAGCTGCTCCCGTCCTGAAAGTCGCCGAGGAAAAGTTGCCGTCGTGTAATGTTCAGCAACATCCAAGTTCAAATCCCGGTTGTAACAAAAGTTTGTGTGATGAACACGCACATTTGTCGATGAGTTATAGTTGTTTATTTATAAAAATATTTGAGTCATGTTGTAAGAAATATTTTAATTGGTTTGTGCTGAAAACAAGGATCTATTTTCTCTACGATACAATAATAGTGTGTTTGGTATGGCTCCACGTTTATATAACCATCTAACTAAGGATTTTATTGAAATTGAGCGCTTTTCTATTTTTAAGCAAATACTACATAAATTTATTGTTGCAAAGGGTCTATTATTCTTAAATAATAAAATTGAATGTTAGTATTATTATAATGTTAATTACTTCACCTGACTAAAATTATTGTAAAAGATGTCATATTATATTGACATTCTGTACTATATGTTAATAAGTTATTGTAATTATCTTTATAATTTGCATGCCGAAAGGTGAAATGTCGGTTGTTCCATTCATGTATAACTTCTATCTGTACCTACCCACATTTGCAAATAAATGATTTTATTTGATTTTTTCCATGTACATTTTTTATCATTTTCAGCTATTTGATATGGGAAGGTTATTATAATCCCTTTATGATCTGAGAGCCCGTACCCTTTAGTAGTAACATCAAAATGGTAGGGCAGAGTTATCTCTGTGAAGATTTGTACATAATTAAGTCTTTGCATTTGCATATGTATGAGGTAGGAGTGATTCTGGTTGGTTTCCTATTTTGTAATATGAAGTTAAAGGTTTTCATAAGGTTTAGCAAATCTAGAGTTGGGTTATCTTGCTCTAAAATGTCAGAATTAAAATCGCCTACCAATAATTATGTTCTTTTTACTCTCTTTCTTTGTTAACAGCTGTAGTAATTAAGTTAGTGATTTTCATAAAATAATTCTGACATTCTATTTTTGCTAGGCAAATACAAAGTTATTATTTTTTTTTTTAATGTTTGATAGGCTGAGCGTTTGGCCACAATCTCACCTGATGTGAAGCGACGATGTGGCCTAAGATGGTACACGCTCGCCTAGAAGATGCTTGTTCACTCTGGCCTTAAAGATATCCAGATTATATTGATCCGGGAAAACAGACCTTGGCAACGAGTTCCACTCCTTAGCTGTGCGCATAATGAAAGAGGAAGCAAAGCGCTTCGTGCGGATGGGAGATATATCTACAACGTAAGGGTGAAAACCTTCGCCGCGTCTGGTCGTCCGGTGGTGAAAAGGGGCTGGGGGGATCAAATTATGAAGAACCTCCGCACACTCTCCGAAATGCAACCGATAAAAGACCGAGAGGCAAGCTACACGCCTTCGGTGGTCAAGGCTCTGGAGATTAGCCTCAGCGAGTGCCTCACTGCCGATGAGTCGCCTCGCTCGGTGCTCCACCGCATCCAGTGCATCCAACTGATAACGTGCAGATCCGTCCCAAAGGTGACAACAGTACTCCATGCAGGAGCGTACTTGGGCTCGATAAAGACGTAGGAGCTGCTCAGATGTAAAATATCGTTTCACCTTTGAAAGAATGCCAAGTTTTTTGGCTGCAGTTTCAGCAATGGATTCGATGTAGTGACCGAAATTGAGATTGGCAGAGATATCTACACCCAAGAGGTCCAGATGGTCGTTAACCGGAACGGAGACATTTCGGAAAGTCGGACTCAGATGAAATGGAGTTAAATAAGTATTAAGTTCAACTTAGATATTTCTATTGCACTTAACTCTATAACAAATTCTATTTTCTTTATAAATTATATTTTCCTTTAGCAGTATGCACACTTGCTTACAAGATATGACTATTAATAGAAGTGGCAAACGTACACACAAGTCTTATACAGTCTGAGCGAGTTAGGATTGTTTTAATTTAAAAAAGCTCATTAAGATATGTTTTATTTAAATTGCATTATTATAATTTGAGCATTTCTACAAATCGGTGTAACAATTATTACTCTTTGTCCAATAGTCCAATAGTTGATGTTATTGTTGATCAAATCAAATTTGCGGTGGGCATGCTAGTCAGATAGTCGAATCTTACCATCGATTGCTTTGTTAAGAGGATAGTATGTATGGCAAGCACCTCTCCATAAACGGATAACGTTTCCTTACCCCTTTTAACTATACGATCTGTATGATATTTTATAAAGTTTGTAAAAATTCTAATTTTAGGACCTCGGCTTGGTGAAACTAACCGGAAGCCTCAATTCAACTTATATTACATTTATGGTAAAAACTTTACTGAAAATAACTTTATCCCAAAAATTTTAAGTTCTGTTCGTAAAACCAATATTTACAAAGCAAATATTGAGACTGATAAATGAGCAGAGCTCAAATTAAATTTACGATTATTCTGTCGGGTTTTTCTTTATGTAAATTAACGATTGGGTTACGTGACGATTGTTTGGAAGTACTGATTGGTTTCAGTTTATTTTTAATTATCATTTTTTTAAAAGACGCGACCTTAATAAAATTACAAGTATTATTAATGATAATATATGTAAATCGTAATTCTCACACTATATACTAAACATAAATATCAAAATCTGTTAGATCTCTGCTCAATATTGCTTGGGATTATAAGCACGATTGTATTTGTGTATGTTTTAATTTATCTCTACCAAGAGGAAAAGTTTTTTTCCATAAACATAAAAGAGTCCCTCATTCTGAATCTTTTACTTTTATATTATTGCTACGATTTAATTCTAAAATACAATGCTGTTAGGAATATAAGCCATTGTGACTTATAGACTAGGTAACATAGTGACATCCGAATACCAACTTTTTTATTGGTTTTGTTAATGTACGTGTCCCTACTTCTTCAGATCCTGGGTCATTTAAAAGAAGCGCGAAGAAGCACCTTGCAAGTCGTCAAGGCGACGGTAGCTAGCGCAGCGGTTTGTCTCTCGCACGAACTTTCTTTTTAATAACTAGATAAATACACTGAAAAAAACGACCTGCCCCAGGTGGGAATCGAACCCATCTTCCGCAAACCGGGCGGCTGCGTTAACCACTACGCCACCAGGTCATTGCTTTCGCTGTCGAAATTTGTCAGTGCTTGGTGATTATGTTTTTATTCTATACTATTCTATTCTTAATTAATTGCGTCGCGTCGCATTAAGCGTACGCATTTTGCCAATGTCAAGTGAAAATGTAACTAAAGTAACAAAAATTGTACGGTTGATTGAGGTTAAAAATGGAGTCTCTCAACACGTTTTTTTACAACTCGGGAGAAACTCCCTTATGTTTTTAACCGACTTCCCAACAGGAGGAGGTTCTGTATTCGTCTGTATGTATTTTTTTTTTTATGTATGTTCACCGATATCTCCGTCATTTCTGGACCGATTTTCAAAATTCTTTTTTTATTCGATAGTGTTTACTCCTGTGGTGGTCCCATTGTCACCAAGTCAGGATCTGGTGATGGGAAGCCAGGGAAATCGAGGGCAACCCTCAAATTTTATAGGCATATACAACGTTTTTCATATTTTTTCTAAAGCTATACTAGCATTTGCGTCTGGTAGTCACCATCTCATGTTGATGAGCTGATGATGGAAGGTAAATGTATGTTCACCGATATCTCTGTCATTTGTAGACCGATTTTCAAAATTCTTTTTTTATTCGATAGTGTACTCCTGAGGTGGTCCCAGTGTTACCAAGTCAGGATCTGATGATGCAAAGCTAGGAAAATCGAGAGCAACCCTCGAAAAACAACGGAAAAGGGAGGGTTATTCATATTTTTTATAAAGCAATTCTAGTATGATTGCATGTGGTAATCCTCTCATGTTGATGAGCTGATGATGGATGGTAAAACTCCTTAATTGTTAGGAGTTGGTTGTTGATTATTTAAATATTAAAGGTACCTAAAGACCGATAGTTGTGTTCTTTAATGTAATTTAGGTGAGCTGATGATGAAACAAAAAACTCCTTAATGGTTAGGAGTTGGATGATAATTCTTTAAATATTAAAGGTACCCAAAGAGCGATAGTTGTATTCTTTTAAGTTATTCAGGTGAGCTGATCATGGAAGGAAAAACTCCTTAACGGTTAGGAGTTGGATGATAATTCTTTAAAGATTATAGGCACGTAAAGACCGCTGGTTGTATTTTTTCAAGTTAATCAGGTGAGCCGATGATGGAAGGAATAACTCCTTAACTGTTAGGAGTTGGTTGATGATTATTTAAATATTAAAGGTACCTAAAGAGCGGTAGTTGTATTCTTTCAGGCTATTCAGGTGAGCTGATGATGGAAGGAGAAACTCCATAACGATTAAGAGTTGGATGATAATTCTATAAATATTAAAGGTAGGTACCTAAAGACCGAAAGTTGTATTCTTTCAGCTTGTTAGGTGAGCTGATGATGGAAGGCAAAGCACCGTAAAAGTTAGTATTTGGATGTTAAACTTGTACAAAACTGTAACATTTTCTCACACATAAAACCACATCTGGCAGTATGGACCATACCATACTATGCACAAAACCCAAAAATCACTTCTAATGTTAAGTGATTTATGGTTAATATTGCAAGTGTCTATAAGCGACGGAACCACTTAACACCGAGTGGGCCGCAAGTTTGTTGGCCATCTCGTAATATATATAAAAAAACAACAATTATTCCACATAAAACACTAAAAATAGAAAAATAAACAACTTTTAAAAAAAAAGTAGAACCGACTTCAAAAAGTATAAAAATAACATATTATTAAAATGTATGCTAGGTACCTGCTGTACTGTTTGAAGTCGGTGCCAAGCCAACTAGGTTTTATTGATCACACCATCCCGCGATTGCGACCGACCGAACGCGCCAGCTTAGGTGATGAGGGGCTCGTGGTGCTGAACGATTGGCATGGCTTGGCACCGGGTTCAAACAGTACAGCAGGTACCTAGCATACATTTTAAGAATATGTTATTTTTATACTTTTTGAAGTCGGTTCGACTTTTTTTTTAAAAGTTGTTTATTATGTTATGGTTTCTTTTTTATGTCAAATGTTTGACAGGCATGCCTGCCTGATGGTAAGCAGCCACCGTAGACTATAGATGCCTCCAACACTGACTTGACACTAGTGCGCTGCCAACCCTTCCCCCTTCCTGACCTCCTGGAGCACTGGCAACAAACAGAAACACAAAACCAAACGTAAAATGTGGTCGTGAAACCAGAGTCGTCTACTCTTTAATTGCTGTTAATTATTAGTGACGTTCCTGTCAACGCGCCAACTTCTATTGTAACTCTGAGTCGCGTACAATTAATCTGAGACGGTAACAAGAACGACAAAGCAACTTGTTATAAGGAAACTTTGTACGTCACAATTTAGATGCCGCGCCAGGAACACTTTTCTTAGTAAGTACTTTTTTATGCTACTAGATGTCAAGCAAGCTGACAGCGCCACCTAGTGGTAAGTGTACCGTCGCCTATAAGAACCTGCAATAACAAGGAAAAAATCACTTGGTATTGTATGTGCGTTGCCATCCTGAGGCCTAAGATGAAATGACTTCTATGACCGGTAATTACACTGCTACCTTTCCCTTAAATCCGAAACACAACAAACTGTTTCACGGATGAAATTGGCAAGGTACTGTGGCGGAGTCGACACTCTTTCGCCACAGGCACGTTATGTTTGCCGATTATAATTAATAAATACAGATATTTGATATGGGAACGCGATCCGCGAAGTGACGTCAGAGAATAGGATTTGACAATCAGATTAGATGCACGACCGTCGCGCTGTACCGTTGTTAAATGTTGAGATTTGCTATTAAAAGAATATAAGTCTAGTAGTAATCAAGTATTTCATTTGAGCTACGCCCTAGACGATTCCGGCGGTCGTCACAGTACCTACCCAGACGTCCCTACATACAGGTTTGCCACCTAGTACTAAAGCAACATCACTTTCTAAAGCAGGAAGAAATATTAAGACACAACTCCGTGAATATTATAAATACCTAGTGATCATTAATGTGAGTTATTATACATATAGCCTATAGTTTTACTTGATAAATGGACTAACTTACTCAAAAATATTTTTTGGTAGTAGTAGTCCTTGAGATTAGCGCGTTTAACCAAACAAACAAACTCTTCAGGGTTTATATTATTAGTACCTATAGTTTCCACAATTTTAAAGCGTCAGAGCTTCTTGATGACCAATTTCCTCTAGAACAACTGGTACTGAAACAGTTCAGTGAAAATATGTTGCTTTTAACTTCACGGCACACCAGAGCCGAGGTCCAAAAGCCTCTAGTGGCTTCCTTAAAAATTAATTTTGAAAATTACCTTCAAATTTTCACAACCACGTTAAAAATCTGGGACTCCACATCGACGCAATCTTTAGTCTATATTCTGCCAATAATCAAAAACCAATTTCAGGCTTTCGCATTATTTGCAGATTTCAAATTGACAGTGACGACGCCATGTTAACTTTTTTCCTAAATAGAATATTCGAGAAGCAATGTAATCGAACTGTCGTTTGGTAAATACTGAACGAGCAAGATTGACGGTTTTCACCTACTTACTTTTTTTGGAATGAAATTCGCAGAAAATATTTATACAGGAATTTTACTTAGGACTTTCTAGAACAGAATAGAATAATCTTTATATTGTTTTGAATTAACGTGGTCACTATAATTTAAATGAAAGAAAATATAATTCTTGGTTAATCCGATATTCCGGCGCAGTAACATGCGCCATGATCACGGATGAACTGAAGTCTAATGCGAGTTGATGTTATTGGCAGACAAATTGGTCTACCCTCTTTCAAAGTCTTTTGCTACGCTCGGCAGCCCTACCACTGTTCTCAGCCTCAGTATTCACTCGAAACTGATGTATACACACAACGCATACAGTATCTGGACGTATTATGGCAAAACTTAAATTTACCCCGATTTTTCCACATAAAATACAAAAGTCTGTATATGTGTGTGTATTTACCAATGTTCTTCCATAGCAACTAAACTATTCCTTGCAGCCCACCTGGTGTCAAGTGGTTGCCGTTGCCTATAGACACTTGCAATATTAAGGTAAAACACTTAACACTACAGGTTCGTTACCATAATGGGGACTAAGATGATATGCCTTCCATGCCCAGTAATTACACTGGATACCTTTCTCTTCAATCCGAAACACAGCGAACTGCTTCACAGCAGAAATCTGCATATCCTACCGATTTATTATTAGTATAGGTTCCACAATTTTGCAGCGTCAGAGCTTCTTGATGACCTTCTAGAACAACTGGTAGTGAAAAGTACAATGAAAATATGTTGCTTTTCACTTCACGGCACACCAGAGCCGAGGTCCAAAAGCCTGTAATGGCTTCCTTAAATATTAATTTTGAAAATTACCTTCAAATTATGGGGTTACAGTTTTTTGTATGGAAAAAGTCACTCGTTTACTTACGGCAGTGTTCCCTTTATTTATTTCATATCTATACAGTTGCCTTCCTTAAATGTTTTTTGTTATGGTAAGCTAAGGATATACACATCAGAGTTTGTCATAAAAGAAGAAAAAAAAGTGAAAAATATATAACAATGATTTTTTAAGCTATTCATTAGAATCAAGCTTAGGAGGGCCATTAGTCTTCTGCTATCACGAGATAAAACATGTCAATGACCTCAGAGGGCGGAGCCGTGTCACAAACATTAACCAGATTAGTTCAGTCATTTGGCTGATGCCAATGAAGATAAATATCCATTCCGAGAGTTTGTTAAAGCAAAAAGCTTTTGCCTACTTCAAAACACAATTTTGTTTATTTGAGAAGTGTGCATCGTATTATGATCGAGTCGGGCGACTTCAAATCTTACTTAAAATACAGAGGTTTTATTTCATGAGATTACATATTATATACTCGGTATGGAAGGTTAAGTTAGGTTTAGGTTCTCGCACTGGATGGTGGTGAGACGCAGAAGTAGATTATTACTTTAGTACCGTGACATAACGAAGCCATCGCTTGTACAGTAATAGTTGCACGTTGTAGTCCTTTAAAAATCAAGTTCGGAGTCATTTCCTTTCCTTTGTGCATGTTTTTAGTTGAGTCATTTTAAACTACTGTTAGTTTAGCTTGTTAATTTTATTTACATAAACATTAGTGTTGTTTTTATTGATTTTTAATTTCTGACATAATTTAATTTTCTATTCTTGCACCTATCCTGTTATTCCAACAAAATCCCTCCACCCAAGGTTGACTGGAAGAAATTGCTTATAGCAATAAGGTCGCCTACCTTGTACATTTTCTTTGTCCACTTCTAATTCTGCCAGTGGCATTTTGATGTTTCGGAACAATCATGGAGAAATAGCAACATGCACATACGGTAGGGTAAAATGGAACTTTATGAAAATAGACTTGGTAGATTATTCTCAACCCAGTCTCTTGGAATTGTGACTCTGAAAATTCTTTTGAGCTAAATCGTAGTGGCTTCAGGATCTGATGTCGTATCGCCGTAGGTGTTTTGTTTCAGGTGCATTATAATTATGTGGCAGTATCCTAATAGTAGACCGAAATTAAATACCTCTACATTTTCGAAGTTCTTTGTTTCTGTCAGTTGGAGGTACGTGAGTGACGCATCTGTATTATGATCAGACTACGGGAACTGCTTATCATCAGGCAGGCTATATGCTTTTGTGCTAACCACCTTTTTTACCAGCTAGCATTAAAAATGCAGTGCTAATCAAGAAAAAGTCATAATGTATTCACTTTACATAAAAGTGTAGTCATATTTTACCTTATGAGTAGAGAGAGAGAGAGAGAGAGCTTTACATTAGCTTAACGTCTACTTGCCTTGTTTAAATTCTAGAAAAATACGCTGAAAAAATTGAACTGCCCCAGGCGGGAATCGAACCCAGCATTCTCTGCAATCCGAGCGGCTGCAACCACTACGCTACCGGGGCACTGCTTTCGCCATAGCAATTTGTCAATGCTTGGTGCTTATGTTATTATGATAAACATTGTTTCATCAAATCTTTGAAATTTGCAATTCTAATATCTGAACGAAATATAATAATTTTTAAAACTAAAAAGAATACACTAAAAAAATGGACCAGCCTAAGGCGGGAATCGAACCCAGGAATTATTGCATAAATTAACATAATTTCCATAATAATTAAATGTCATCCAATTAATTGAAGCCATGAGATGCCGGCAGAAAGCTATTTGTTGCTTGCAGAGTAGATTTGTATGACCCCATACCCTCTTATGAGTGTCGAAAGCGACTAATAGATCAGCAAAGGGGTATTGATCACCTTATACTGTCTGTCCACCAATCCGCATTGGGCAAGCGTGGTGAACTACTGCCTAAACCTGCTTCCAAGATAAGGAGAGTCCTTCTGTCCCAGCATTGTGTCTAATTATTAAGGTTGTTTTGATGATTATTCAAATTTAAAGAAGGCAATTTTGTAAACACGTTTTTTGTAACGCTTTCACGCCATAACAAATTTTAATTAATTTTATAAAGAGAATGAATTAATTAATTATGTATAGAGAAAGCTTTCTAGGATTAATGACCTTTTTATGTAAGCGACAGTCTAGGCACCTGGCTGTATTTTACGCCGTCGTGGTGGAGTGGTCAGTATAGGTGCCTACACATCAAGCGGTCTGGGTTCGACGTTAACGGCACATATTTGTGTGACAAACAGGAATGTGTGCTTGCGTGTTATGGCTGTTTATATATTTTTTTGAAGTTTATTTAAAAAAATATCTATAATTATTGTGTATATTAAAAATGTCCGTTATATAGTATCTACTAGCGACCCGCCCCGGCTTCGCACGGGTGCAATGTTTATGTAAATATGCATCTATCATACAAATAAACCTTCCTTAAGAATCACTCTATCTATTAAAAAAAAACCGCATCAAAATCCGTTGCGTAGTTTTAAAGATGTAAGCATACATAGGGACAGACAGACGGCGGATAGCGACTTTGTTTTATACTATGTAGTGATAACACAAGTTCTTAATGATACTTACTTTGGGCTAGATCTCTAGATAATTGGTGTAAGCGTGGAAATATATTCTTTTTATTATTAAACATTACCAAAAGTGTGGATTTATATATAGACAAAGTTTGTAACAGCTCTCCATAATTAAACAATTTACATAAAATCAAATGCAGGAGTTACCAAGGAAAACGCAAATCTTTTTTCATCTTTAAGCAATATCTACATGTGCCACCTATAGCACTGATTAAATAACTGAGTACCCTTAATTTCTCCATGATGCCATCATCGAATCCTGACCTGATGAAAATGGGAAATATACGCTTCTAAACTAAAAAATAATTAGCCAAATCTTCTCTACGACTAATCGGCTAACATAAAGAAAAGACGAACTGATAACCTCCTCCTTTCATTGAAGTCGTTTAATTTTTTTAAAATTAAAACTAATAAACACGATTATTTGCAAATAAAGCGAGTTGTCATGCAGCTAAAATCTTTGAATTATTACTCTTTGAAGAATATCTTTAATGTTTACATAAATAGAAAGAAAAATATTTCGTCCGAAGCGGTGTTAGGGCTTTTGACGATTTATAAGTACCTAGATAAGTTCATTTAGCAAATAACTTTATGATTTGTGATTTAGATTTTTTACTGACTGATAGCATTTGAATTGATATCGGGTATATTACTTGTTCGTGATTTAGGGAATTGCGTCAAGAAAGTTTATTTACGCCATATGTAGTTGGGCGCAGAAATTTTAGGATATTCCCGTCCTGGATCATTTTAATGTAATCTGGGTAGAGAATATGCCTTCCCAAAGGCAGGTTTTTTTAGTGGATGACATTTCTACTTTTCATATGTATTTATGTACGTACATGGAAAATAGGACTTAATCTAAGTTCAGTTTTACTTAAAGGTCACCACAGCATGCATATTGGGTAATTTTTAAATTAATACAAAGAATATGAATTAAGACGGCCAAAAAAACAACTAATTTTATTTCAATTCACTTATAAATTATATTTAATTAATACAAAGTATATGAATTAATAGTGCCAAAAAAAAACAACTAATTCAATTTTAATTTGCTTGTGATTACGCAGAACCGACCGTGAAAGATGACAAGATTCCTTTTCTTATTTGTGCAGCTGTGTCTTTAAAAAAAGCTTTATATATTAACCAGTCTTTTTTTAAAGATACAACTGATATTGTCAGGTAGATTGAAAATATAGTCAGCCATCATAAAATTATTAGTTGATATTTGACAGGTGAATTTGAAATAGTTCTATAAATAAGATGTCCGTACCAGGCAACAGGCACAAACATTCTAAATTACATCAAAATACAATTATTTTAATATTACCAATCAAATTAAACAATTTGTTGACTACCCAGAAATTGATAATTTATTTTTCGTCCTTTATTTTATCAAAACCTATAAGGGAGAAATTCTCAGTAGCATTAATGCGGCAATTGTTCTAAAACGGCCATATTGTAATTCTAGGGAGATTCTAAACATGCCATTCTGGAATCCTATTCCAGTACGAACAAAACAAAAAAAAATGAGTACTCACTTTTTAGTATAGTTGCATTTCACAGCAACCACTATAAGGAGAATGTTCGCAACAAGCGATAGTAGTATGATCGGGACATACAAAGTAATTAAAACGTTTTCAGGCTGAAACAGTATGTCCAACTCTGCACCGAACTGAAAGGTTCCATTGAGCGCTTCAGTGAAGTTCAAGCCAGATAGCGGCTTGAAGTCTTTAACTGTCACATTTGCAAACATTTTCAAACGGTCACCGCAACCGAACACAAAATCACCTTTATGTATATAGCACTTACACTTAAAATTGCACGACACAACGTCCAATCCATTGTTTGTTTACCCCAAAGCGTGCTAATCATAAACGCCCCTCTAAATGTAAATTATTTATTTGAAACTTGCTCTTACAACAACACAGATGTCTGCAACAAATCACTATGTCTTCCTGAAACGTTAAAAGTTTGTTTCTTCGTTTCTTGCAAAGAAATATTTTTTGTAGAAATGTTTTATTCTACAAAGTACATTATAATTATGATATTTCGTAGCTTCGGCTACAATTTTTTTCAATTTAAACTTACATTACACTAAAGCGTTGAACTTTAAGCAGTTCAACTGAAAATGTCGCGATAATATTCTCGATACGCGACCTTGAACGAATAACCCGAGCACGTCCGACCTGACGAGAGATCGGAACAGCACTGAATGAACTCCAGAGACTTGGAACATCTCTTGCATTTTTGTCAATGAAAATTCGTTTTGCGACGAGAGGAAAAACAGCTGGCATTGAAACAATCAGATTTGATTTACGCGTATAATTTCATTCGTATATTTATGATAAAATATGATGAAGTACAGGGTTTTGGAACGAGTGGGCGGTGAATCTGTTAGTTACAGCGAGATCGCGGTATGTCTGGTGTTGATAGCTGATAGCGACAGATGAAACAAAGCAACTGATTATATTATTGAAGTCATCTTCGTAACTCTTTTACGTTATACGGAAAATATTGTGATTACCGCATTTTAACCTAATTTTAATTTACTTAAAATTCCATCGTCATAATTAACAGTCAAGACATATCCACTTTTGGACATAAGCCTTTTTTACCAACCCAATCCCGCAATCTTTACCAAATATTCGGTCCACCCTGGGTCCACCTGTCAACCAACGCTGCCAACCTTTTCGCCTCAACGGAAGTCAATCCTCTACGCAATGTGCCCTGTCAACTGGTCAGGTGCCGCCAGCGGGGCCTGGTCATCTCATGTTTTCTCGATTAATGTAAACGTAGGTCTTATAATTAGTTGTTATCTTTAGATGGACAATTGTATGACACATGCAATAATAATATGTAATAATTGTTTTTTTTGTACAATGTGTGGACATTGTATTCTTATAACATTGTTAACCGGAGGATCTTAAATGTATGCTTACCACTTATATTGAAAGGAATATCTGTAAGTACCTAACTAACAATAACATAAAATGGTGGTGGGTATCAAAATTTAAATAGCTTAGTTCAATAATATGATTAATTAAATTATATAGAAAAGCTTTTCACAAGATAAATAATCCAAATGCGTGGGAGTAATAACTACCCAAACTTTACGCATGTTAAAATGTAACTTAAATTATATTGATAATTATTTATTGACGTGTATTGATGTTTTGAAATTATTACCAAATTGTAAGCTGTGGAGTTTCTTTCGCCATTTCTTCTCCATATCAGCATAATAATAATTATTCGTCCCGAAATGGTGGTAGGGTTTTGACGATTTAAAAGTACTTAGCAAAGTCCATTTAAATAAAGAGCTTTTTCATTTTCATTTTCATTTAACTAAAAAATAAATACAATGAAAAATATCCACAAAAAAATATCTACAATGACTTAAAAAATAATATATTTGTTGCCTAAAGTAGCAGACATTATTCAGTTTTTATAAATCCTTGCATTTGAAAGCTCTTGTAGTATAATTATTAGGTAGGTACCTACTAAAATATTTAATCGCTGCCAAGTTATTTTTAGTACCTAACTAAATAGTCGCCCTTTAAGTTGTTAGTCGCCTCGAAAATAATTAGCCTTTGTAAACAGTAATACCTATTTGGCTTTTATTAAGTTTATATTATGGTTGTAACTTTTGTTTTGATTATGTTGGATGCCTTTCGTAGTTTGTATTATGTGTGTGTTGGTGTTGGCTAAATAAAAAATATTATTATTATTTATTTATATGGCATTTTGTCCACCCATTGCTGGAGAATTCAACGTAGTCGTGAGCTTTCGGCCAAACGACGACGGATTGGTATTTTATAGAGATAAGAATTTACTGACGATTCTGCAAGTGTTTATTATTATTATTATTAAATTTATAAACAATTACACAATTTGATTTTAAATATAATTTATGGCTAAACTAAAACATAAATTTCAATAACTTACCTATGACAATTTATTATGTAACAAGTGGTTAGAGGTTTTTGTTAGGCGTGTTTTACAATTGTAAGTGATCTAACTACCAAGCGTAGATAAAAAAATCTGCAAATTATTTTAGAAATTTCGATCCAAATAGTTCCTGCAAAATTACCAATGCGTAAATAATAATTCATAATAATAATAATTCATTTATTTCAGGCAACACAATGCTTACATAGATGTTAAAATAAACAAAGGGCCCATAGATAAATACCTTAAAAACTAACATATATTATATACAAAATAATATAACTTAAAAACTAAGGCACACGTAGGGTCGGCGACGTGTAGCGCAGCTCGTTAGGGAGTCGTCCTCGAAAACGTCGAAAAACGACTCCTTCCGGCCAGAATTCCTCCTTCATGAAAGTCGGCAGATGATGTGTTGGAACTCTCACCACAAAAGAAGAAAAGTTTACTTTGTGGCGAGACTCCAGTCGCTCGACTCTCAGCGTCCAGGTGGTCTTCTTTCTGAGATAGTCTACGACTTCCTCCACTTTCGTAGACCAGTGCAAACGGGACAAGTACAGCTGCGTCGTTCGAACTTCAGGACGCAGTTGATTGTCCCCAGTCGGTGCGGTTCCGCAGTGGTTGCGGATGACGGACTTCTTCTTTCTCCTCTGCACCTTGGTAAAGCCCTCCTCATCGCACTTATTCTCCTCCCGATGAAAAAGCGGAGGCTCTTTTTTGCTAGCAGGCTTACAACGGCTACTAGCCTTTAACGGCCGCTGAGATGGTGGTGGTAGGACCCCGGCGGCGGCAGCAGCATAAGCACGCGGTTGGCTCGCTGTTATATCGCGCCCCTGCGGCGTCAGCTGTGTCGCGTCACGCGCGGGGCAGCGGGCGGTGACGGCGGGGCATAATGCATCACACGTAGCGGTCGCTGACACCGGCGACACAAAACTGCCGACAGATGCATTTTGCGCTCCACGACGTCGAGTGTTGACGTTGGAAGCCTCGGTTTCAGGTGACCTACATACCGAAGTACTATTATTTTTTAATAAAGATAATTCGGTACGCAGCTCACTTATAGTAGATTCTGATACTTCCAACCTACACTGAACTTCGGCCAGGCTGGTTTGCAGGGACGTGATGTCCTTCAGCAGTCTGGTGACGTCGACGTGGTCGAATGTGACGGGGGGCAGCTTGTGCAGCTGTTTCGCCACGAAAGCTGGCACGTCGTCTGGATCGGTCTCCTTCAATAAGGTGATGACGTCCTGGACACTCCTCTCTCCTCCATCCCTCCTGCGGGACGGCATCTGCGCGGTCTTGCCGAGCGTATCGAACAGCAGCTTCTTACCACTGCAAATCTCGTCTTCAGGAAAACTTGACTTGCAGATCTGCATGATGCTGACCTCGTCCATCGTGTCTATGGCATGTTGAACAAATGCCAAAAACTCGTTGGCTATGAGTTTATCAGAACCCATAGCCATCACGTGCAGCGGCTATATGCCGCGCCAATCGCGAATTAATTTTTCGTATCTGTGCAATGTGACACGACTATTTCCGAGCGCGCATCGCACTGCAATGAAGAAAGGTACTAAATAATTTTTCAGAATCAAAGACACATTTTACTCTTGTCCTATAACGAAACATGGGACAAGAGGTCCCGCGAGGGTTTGCTGTCTATCAAC
The DNA here is from genome assembly GCA_955850985.1 of Elophila nymphaeata. Lineage (NCBI taxonomy): Eukaryota > Metazoa > Arthropoda > Insecta > Lepidoptera > Crambidae > Elophila > Elophila nymphaeata. Next base: position 26,701,019 of record OY039073.1, on the reverse strand, counting down.
CTTAATTATTGGCGTGACATAATAATTCAAGTAGCCGTGCCGTGACCGTGTCGGATGACGAACGTAAAGTGCTATATAGGCCTTTACAACGGTCCTTTAGAGATTTAGGTCTGACTTTGCTGATATTTAGGCGACAGCAGCTGAAGCTACCCCAAATATTATATATACAATAAAACTACATTACAAAGAATAATGAGAAATTCCGACTGTTCGTGGTCAGGATAACGCGCGGTCGTCTTTCGACCCACACCCTTGTTACTTTTGTCCTGCTGACGTGGTGAGGTTACAATTGAAATAATTTTTTAATGTGTTTGCGATTCGTAAAAATACACAATAATATGGTAAATCAAGATATGAAGGAAATTTTATATATATGGCTTTATTAATTTCATCAAAATAATAATATCAAACTAGAAAGTATAGTTCAAAATTTTATTTTTTACTAGGTCTACTTTACACATGGCAAAGGAGAGTAATGTAACATCATCACGAATATGCTTGACAGAGAGAATGCGATATAAGACTATTTGCAAAAATAACTCTGCAGGTATACGACATGACATTTCTTTCGACCTCTCTCTTTTAAATATAATATTAGGTATGTAGCGTCAACGTCACAGTGCTACACAGACAGTTAACTATCGAGTAACCGAGAAACGGTTGATCAGCGAAAAGTACGAATGAAAATAAATGAAAACAAATCAGGCATACAAGTTTCTCATAAGTTCTTGTAGTAAAAACACGTGTTGAGAGACTCCATTTTTAACCCAAATCAACCGTACAATTGTTGTTACTTTAGTTACATTTTCACTTGACATTGGCAAAATGCGTACGACGCTATTAATTAAGAATAGAATCGAATTGGGCATACGAAGTTTCCGAGGTACATCAAGTTCCAAAGATGTACAGTCGGGCCTCGGTCCCCGAGCAAACATCTAGCTCGACGGAAGATATTCACTTTTCTCTGAAGATGTGGCGAATAAGCCACATCTAACAGGTGCATAAGTTTAAATAGTTATGTAGTAATATTCAGAAATAAAGCATTGGTATCAAAAGAGTCAAAAGCGCTTATATAAAACCTTCCCGCACAAGAAATATTGTCACAAAGCCAAAGGATCAGAGTTCCTACTGAAACAAAAATTCTTTATTTCATTTCGTACAGACAACAGCTGAAGCTGATGAAAAAAATATAAAATGTAATAGAAAACGGTTCAGGACGTGTAAATGATTTAAGTTATCATTTTTGCACACAAAAATGTATGGCGAAAAATTTAATTTATTTATAACTAGTAGTCGGCCGCGGTTTCACTCTCGTCAATGTCGATTAAATTATAGCCTATATGTTATTTTGATGTATGAATTATATTATTTTGAAGTATAATTAATATCCGTTCATAGTTTTTGTATGAAAGAGTAACAAACACACATATTTTTATTTTTATTTATTTTTTATAAATAGGTCAAGCAAATGACTGCATTCCACCTGATGGTAAGCAGAAGTGGAGATGTACTGCCGCGCTAGCCACCCTCGCCTTGCTGACCTACAAGGTGCTTCTTCACGCCTCTTTTGAATGACCCAGGATTGTAGGAAAGAGGGAACACGTGTGCTGGCAGTGAATTCCATTTCTTGGTTGTGTGACAAAGAAGCGAGTTGCCAAATTTCTTAGTTCGCGTTGGAATGGTAGCCACAGTTTGTCGGTGACAACGTAGACGTAGTAGCACGCGTAGTCCTTAAAAGGAAGGGAGACGGTGGGATAAGGGTGAAAAGTTCCTCAGAGCACTCGCCGTGGTACAGACGGTAGAAAGCGCTCAATGACGCAACATTGCGACGCAATTGGAGAGGCTCAAGATGTTTAGTCACCTCTTCGTCGCCGATGATGCGGGAATATAGATAATATTAGTAGAATATTTATAACTAGTGGTCACTGGTGGCTTCACTCCTATCAATGTCGCTTAAATTATAGCCTATTATATTATTGTGAAGTATGAGCTATATTATCGACAAGTTTCCTTAAAATCAGTTCAGTAGTTCTTGCGTGAAAGAGTAAAAAGCACACATACTTCTGAACAAACAAACAAACAACAAACTTTCACGTTTACATTATTACATAGTAGGATTTTATTTGCCACGCTTTGATTGCTTTGAAGATTGGAGTATCAATTGTGCCTTTTCACTCTTTAGAGTTCAATGAGTTTTTACAGTTCAATGGCTTTTTTAAGCTCTACAATTAGTTTCAGTTAGTCTATTAGTAATCAACGTTTTAGGAATAAAATTTATGACACAAAAACAATCGGGATCGGTCTCCCCTTGACTTTCTCGTATACCGTAAACGACTCAGAGGTTGATAGAAACCTTATATTTTGATGTCATACACGCATGTTAAATTTGGTTGCAATAAGTTAAAGCATGCTCGAGTTATTGTGCTAACGCCCAGACACGCACATAATTAAAAAAAAAATATTTTTAGACTTCTGGAGGTTCAAAACGTGTAAATCCGTCAAAATCTCGAGGTCGAATTTTTTGATGAATATAAGACTTCCTATACTGGGTGTAAAAGACATGAACAGTCAAACGAGAACCATGTATTCTATACATCAAAATAAGACATATTTAAAAAAAAATGTTGCTGGGAAATGATTTTTATTTTTTGGTGTTAAAAAAAATTGCAAATTGTACCGCGCAATGTAAAGGGCTCAACTCGCACGCAACTCGCAAAACCGCGATAATTTTGCCATACGGCGGCCCCGCTCGTTAGTGTCAGTGTGCATCGAGTGAGCTACATGGAACGCTAACGTTTTGAAGCCATTTTTTGTTATGAAATACTAATAAAAATTATAACGTTTCTATGGACAATAATTAAAAAATAACGTATAGAAAACGTTTTCTGAAAAATTAAAAAAAAAATATGACTTTGACCTTCAATAAAATCGTAACTATAAATTTCCCAGGTATAGTCTGAATGAAAAAAAATGTTATGATGGTGAGCAGAATACATGATTCTCGTTTGACTGTTCATGTCTTTTACACCCTGTATACTACGTACGAGAAAGTAAAAATAACTGGACTACCTAGGTGATTACAAAGCAAGTTTAAAGTGAGTATACGTAATTCTATTTGCGTTTATTAGTTTTTGGTTCGCGTACTTATAACACAGAACTAATTTCCGAGTTCTTAGAAAACAGTTATTGTAACACTTAGGACTCTTGTTGCTTAGCTAGACAGCAGGCGGTTACTTAATTAAGCAGCCGTAGAATGTTTTAATAAAGTTTTCTACCTGGAAAAAGTCTTGCTTTTCTAAAACTTTGTTAACCCTTATCCAATGTCGGACAAGAGATTTGATTTACAATTCGTACTTTCAATTCAATTTGTATTCATGAGGAATTTAGATTAAATTTTTAGATTTTATTGAGGTATAAACAAATTATTTTTAATATAAGAAAATACACTGGAAAAGTTGACTTGTTCAGGGCGGGAATCGAACCCGGCATCTTTCATAGTCAGGAGGCTGCGTCAACCACTACGCTATCGGGACACTGCTTTCGCAGTTGAAGTTTGTCAGTGCTTGCTACTTATCTTTTTATGGTAAACATTGTTTCATCAAATCTTTGAAATTTACATTTCTAAGATCCGAACGAAATTATTTTTAAAATTAGAAAATACACTGAATAAAATATACCTAATAAAAGTGTATTATCTAGTTTTAAAAAATATTCATTCATTTGTTAACACAAAAAGAATTTCATAATAAAAGCAAAAAAAAAGGAAAAAAAGCAAAAATTTTATTCTAGACTTAAGCAATAAAAAGATTTTTATTTTCACTGAGCAGTTAAGGTAGAAATCTCAATCAACAACACGCAAGGAATTTTCCACCAATATAGACGCGATTACTCTGCGTATTAGCCAAGATATTTTATAATCCTAAACACAATAAGCTATGACGTCGTAGGCGATAATTAGCCTCCGTACGATGGCAACGACGTCACGTACTGTTGATATTGAGTTTGTGGATTTCTGAGTAAATGTGCAAATCTTACGAAGCACCTATGTATACGATATCTAATCGTATAATTCTAAGTAACTTAAATCTATTTACACAAGAGGTAATAGTGCCTGGAAATACAATATAAATTAAAGTAATTTCGCACCAAAAATATTTTTGTAAAATGTTGCCAAGACGACGCCATATGGCTTACACTGTCAAAAAGTAATCAGATTTAGAGCTAAGCTGCTAACTCTACATGCTTTAACTCTACAGCCCCTAACTTCACAAACTCTACACCATATTCAAAATGTGTGGCATCGCCGTTTTGCTACCGACTAATGGGGTAAAATTAAAGATATTCACTGTTTATAATTTTTTGGTAAAAATTAGTTCTTGTAGTAATGAAAATGCCAAGCACTTTGAGTACGGTGTAGAGTGAAGTTATTTTTTTTTTATAATATTTCATTTTACAAAACTTTTCTTATCAAACTGTACATTTGAACTGTACATGTACATTTTTTTTGTTTGTTTTGAATAGCATTTTAGTACACATAAAAGTTATTTTGGTAATTCTTTATTGTGTGAATAATTTATGATTAAGATCTTTGATCAAAAAAGTTAAAACTGTATTTACGTAAGTGTTTTCTAAAAGTAGGATTGTTACGCGGAACCCAAACATAATTACTTACTAAAATAATTTAATGGTGTGCAATAAAGAATATTCTATGTATCTTAAATATCAGGTTTTAATTAAGAAGCTCAGAAAAGTGTTATTAACATATCCCTTAAATATTTGTAAAGCTGCTTAGAAGGGTTAATTTTCAATCTACTTGCACATACTCTTAGATAGGTACGTAAGGCTTCATTTTCATTCTTGTACTCGCACATCAAGCTACTTTAGGAACTAAAACGCGGCGAACATACAATAATGTTTTATGTTAAGATGTTATCTGGTTATAATAATTAATAACTATATACACTATCGCCTCAGACTCAGACACTCATCAGTGTCCATAGGCTGCGGCGATGGCTTACTGTATGCTTGTTTACCAGCAATGTGTTATAAAAAAAACCTTCGAGGTTGTGGTTTAGCCTTTTCAGTTACAGTTCAAATCACAATTACTTACTTAATCAGATTACTGTACTGTACTAGTGTACACTGAAGTAATACAGTAATTTAATATATACAGAAAAAAACGATACAGCGTGTTTCTTATAATGTTGTGCACATCTATAATTTAAATGCATTAGTATAAAATATTTTTCCTTGTGGTTTTATTGTAAATTGCTAGTATGTATTTAAGTGTAAACGTCTTTTCTTAACATAATAAACCTTAAAGTTTCACAATAAGATTTTTTTTTTCTAATTTTATTTCTCATGGTTTGAAATTCCTGCCAAGTTAAATAGAAGACAGATTTGATAGGGTCATTCGTTTCCAATTTAAATAGAACACAGATTTGATAGGGTACTTCCCTTCCAAGTTAAATAGAAGACAGATTTGATAGTCCTTGACTTCCAAGTTGAATGAAAGACAGATTTGATAGAGTCCACCACTTCCATGTTAAATAAAAGACAGATTTGATAGGGTACTTCCCTTCCAAGTTAAATAGAAGACCGATTTGATAGAGTCCTTCACTTCCAAGTTAAATGAAAGACAGATTTGATAGAGACCTTCCCACCATCTTGTGACTCAATCAGAGACGGAAGACTTGAACAAATTCATCTTGATGTCACAGTCCTGTGTAGCTTAGTCAAAAGAGTGTTCTTCCACACTTTTCCAGATCACAAAAAGTTGCGGATTCGAATTCCGTCTCAGACATAATATCATGAAAGGACATTTTTCTTTTCTTTAATTTTCTATATAATTTGGATAAATTTCAAACATTTTAATGTGTTTAGGTTTTAATTAATGATAGAAATTTATAAGTCGTTTTCTGTAAAGTTTATTAAAACTTCGGTCTAAATTTTACCCTAGGGTACCGCTAAATATATTCTGATATAAGGCTTAGGGCTAAGCGGGGATCGGATGAAGTTCTCGAATAAATGTATTTTATCGTAATAAGATCACAGGAAAAGATATGAAGGCAGTAGTATAATTTTCTACCTCTTAGCACAATATAAATTACTAGGTGGTAGACCCATATGTAGGGTCGTCTGGGTAGGTACCACCGCCTTTCTTATTTCTGCCGTAAAGCAGTTCGCTGTGTTTCGGATTGAAGGGAAAGGTAGCCAGTGTAATTACTGGGCATGGAGGACATATCATCTTAGTCCCCAGGATGGCAAACGCACTTGCGGTGTTAAGTGATTTACACTTAATATTGCAAGTGTCTATAGGCGGCGGTGACTACTTAACATCAGGTGGACCGCAAGCTTGTTTGCCATCTCGTAACATAAAAAAAAAATAATAAAAAAAAAAATGAGACATATTGAAATATATCCACTATTTGCTATCACGTGCTTCTAAGGAGAAGTCTTAACCTATTATTCAGGCCATTAAATGAGTTATTTTTCATTTTAATTTATTATGGTCGTACCGCACCTCACCGTTAGCTAGACGATGCGGTGTTTAGAATTAACTTGGTTAAAGCGCCTTACTAACTGAAACGGTACTTTTTCGTTTCGGTACTAAATCTTTATTAATTGCATGCACTCAGTAAATAATCGGTTGGGTGTCTGTACAGATTCGGTACCAAAAATAGCCGGTGAGGAAGGCGCCTTAAAATACAAATATCTTAAAAACTAAGGTTAATCATGTTTAACCGACAAAGTTCGTGGTGTTCCACTTGAAGACGATAGTCACGTAGCACTGACGTGTTCGATTGACAGCGATCCGTCTTCTCATAAGGAGGCGGGTCGTCTGGCAACCGGATTAAGTCAATAAGAGCCGACAATGTCGTCGGTAGCGCTAGAGCGACAGCGCGAAAGGAAGGTGACCTATGCGGAACCGGAGTAAAGACGCTTTGCCTTATTGGCTGCGCCATATTATGTTGATATTCTATTGGCCGGAGTAATAAGTAGGAGCTTGGTGCAGGGCAGCCAGTTAATGGATTCTATTTGCTAACTGGAACACCTAGAACTTTGTCGACTTGAAATCTGTGAAAAAATCAAATGCCAAAACCTATTACAGTACCTAGTCGATATCAAGGCATACCGCATCAACCCCAAAAATAAACTGAGAGGAGGTTAGGAGAAAGATTCCTTAAGAATAAAGATCAAAGGTCATTGGAAAATATTTACAGTTTGTGATTACCTGATCTACTGTTTTCTGTTCATAGCAAGTGAGTCAACGACAGCAATACTGCATTATTAGTTTCTCGCATACGTAGTATAGAGGAAGCTTTGTAATCGTAAAAAAATTCGACCTCGAGATTTTGAGGGATTTACGTTTTGAACCTCCCTGAGACCAAAAAAAATTTCGAGTATGCTTTAACTTATTGCAACCAAATTTAAACTCTTTATTGCACTTCACAGTTAATATTTAACAAACATAAAGTAACAAGGTTTGCAAGGGCGAACTTATCTCTAAAAGAGATCTCTTCCAGTCAACCCAGATTGTATGTAAGAGACTACAAAAATAATAATAATTGAATTTAACATGCATGTATAACATTAAAATATAAAGTTTCTATCAACTTTTGAGTCGTCGATCACGAAAGTTAAGCAACCAAGTGTGCGGTCGGTACTCGGATGGGTGACCAAAATTTGACATGCATGTACGACATCACAATATAAGGTTTCTATCAACTTTTGAGTCGTTTCCGGTATACGAGAAAGTCAAGGGGAGACCACTCCCGATTTTTTCTTACATAATGCAAAAGTTACGTACTTTGTACAAAAAAAAAACAGATTGTTAATGCCACAGTAATATATTTTTATGAAATGTTTATTACCCGCCTCTACCTAGTTGGAAAAATGTATAATTGCGCTCATTATGAAAGTCAAGCCAAAACGGGTTGTTGTAACAAATCTCTAGTCATAATTCGTATGCGAATGCTTGTAACCAGAGACAGGGAAACCGACACATAGAGTAAAAAGGGTTAACGTCGAGTAAAAACTTACCAACTCGCTCAATGCCAAAGTTTGGAATTCCATACTTTTGTGAAACGAACAATGAAATAATCGTTTCTGATAAAATGGGTTATTGATCAAAAGATTACAATCTCTTATTTTCACGTTTAGTTTAATGATTTTGACTAAATGCTGATTCAATTCTGCAGTATTAGTTACATCTTCACGTCACGTCGTAAGAGACCTGGAGACGCTTAGTTAACTGTGAGCTACAAGCAGTGGGGATGTCGTGGCAACAGGAGTGTACAGCTGCACAAGATCGGAAAACATGGAGTGGTTACATCCCAGCGGGGGATAACAGGCAATTAAGAAGAAGAGGTTGCCTAACGCTTTTATTCTTATTCATCATAATTGTCATATCAGCCGAGAGACGTCCACTGTTGGACATAAGCCTCCCACAAGGATGTCCAACCCAAACGATCCTGCGCTGCCCGCACCCAGCGGCTTCCTGCAACCTTTACCAGATCGTCACTCTACCTTGTGGGGGACCTACCAACGCTGAACCTTTCCGCCCCAACGACCGTCAGTTCTCCTAGCAATGGGCCCTGCCCATTGCCACTTATGGTTCGCAATTCTTTGGGCTATGTCGGTGACCTTGGTTCTCCTGCGGATCTCATTAGTTCTAATGTGATCGCGCAGAGAAACTCCGAGCACAGCCCTCTCCCTTTGAGTGACATTGAGCCTTCTTATGAGGCCCGTTGTAAGCGGCCACGTTTCGGTTCCGTAGGTCATCACTGGCAACACACACGCATTAAAGACTTTCGTCTTGAGACATTTTTCATCGCTCCCTATTTACCTTTGGACGTGCTACCCTCCTGAAAAGCACTAGCGCTAAACTATGCTCTATGCTCTGTATCCATTCTTAGTGCATCTCCTTCGCTAGTCGTTTACCTATAATGTCGTGTTAAAAACATACAAATTTGTCAATGACCGCCTCGTCACGACGATGACGGCGCGGCATCGAAATATTAATAAAAAATCTTTTTTAATAAAAAACAGCCTTCTAGACTAAAAACGGAGAAATTAAAAAAATGTCTTAAAAAACTATTTTCTGTTGAGGGCGATCCCAAATACAAGTGGCTACATTTATTCCAAATATTGAGGTTGGCACTGACCTGAAAAAAAACATTTAGATTTTTAAGTATTTTTTAATTAAATATATATTTTTTGCTTGTGTTCTAAGTATCGAAATTTTCAGGATATTATCTCTAGATCTTTTAGACAAACAAGTAATGAAATAATAACGATATCGTCGACGTCAATTAAATAGGCATTACTAGGGATAACTCAAAAACTACTCGTCAGATGTCGATCAAATTTAAATGGGACCAATTGACAAGCACCAGCCTCCAAATGTCAAAAGAAAGAGTCATGAGGTAATGCACATAAAAAACATACAGGCGAATTGAGAACCCTTCCTTTTTTGAAGTCGGTTAAAAATATATAAACGTGTGATTGGATATCTTCTTTCAGCCAACTGGTTTCATCAAGTTTTATCATCTTTAGTCCGTTATCGGCAACTTTTGAGCATAGACCTCTCTTGTACGCTAGATCGCCTGTCCCGATCCCATGTTAACCTTATCCAGGAGACTAAAAAAGTAATTCAAATAACTTATGCCCCAATTTTCATCTTAACATATATAATAAAATATGAATAAAAAAATATATTAGTCACAGACTGTTAAATTAGCAATTCGTCTCCTCACGTCTCCAAAGTTCGTCTGCGAGAACAAATTTCTTAGTGACACGTAACACGATCGTTCGGTTCGTGAGCTAATTTATTCATAGACGAAAAGTAAAATAATTTTTCTGACTCTCATATTGGCGTCGTTGTGTTTAATTATTTTTAAAAGTTGGCAGTAAAATAGAGGACACAGAGTTGACTTTTCGACTTCAACTCCAATAAGCCTGTAACGTGACGGCTTGTAGGGGTCCAAGAAATAGGACACCGAATTACGTCACCAGTTATTTATTTCAAACTGGTAAAATAAGTCCCGCTGGCATAAATAAAATATACTATAAAACTGAACACTTTAAAACACTTAAACTATGTAGATACACTCAAATACAACATAAGCTTATAAGGTACTTACAATTAGTGCCTTCAGATAAATGTGTGTCAAGCCAAGCTAATGGCGGGCGTCGAAAGCTAGCCCCCTTATTATAAAACGTAGACTATAGTTAGTTATGGTTTAAAACTAATGTTGTCACTTTTATTTGCTGAATGGAAGACAGAGTTAGCATCAGTTTTAAAACACGATTAACTTATGTCCACGATTTGTAATAAAGGGGTAGTAGTTTGAAAGAAACGTGTGAAGAGCCAGCCGTTCAGCTATAGAATGATTCTTATTGTAATCTGATGAAAGTATAAAATAAAATAATGACGGTTGCTCCAATTTTAACTAGCTAGTCTGCTGTATATAATTACACTTATTAATTATTACAAAAGAATCACTGTTAGGTAGCGGTAATTCCCTGGAATTACCTTCTATCTTATGATTGAAATTGATACCAAATTAAATAGAAAACGAAAAACATGGAAAAAATCCTGACATGGATAAGTGTTGAGACGGACTTTTCACATATGGCACCTAATACGTCGTCACTTGAAATGGATACGAGCTTATGCGGGTTGAGGTTTGACTTCTTTTGCGTTGAGTAATAGCGAGCTTAGCCTTTGATTCTGCAAAAGGAAAAGGCGGTATTAGACTGAAATTGTCTTTGAATAAAACTGTCGCGTCAGATAAATGAATGCTAAGATTCTTATCATTATTTCTGCTGATAAAATATCATTATTATTACTAGTAGGCGTCACCTCCACGAGCGAGTTCATCACGACGATGTGTCGCCACATGGCGACATTAATTATAGAGAATTTTGTGGCACGGAGATAACGTTTGATCAAGACGTTCAGGGAGGCGACGGCAAAGTAATTGTACTTTTGGCTTTTGCCTTACTCTGGATGCAGACGAAAACTGGCTGTGATACCTAATTTATATCTCCTGGTTCTCCATAGTTTCAATAAACTAACGTTTCCTATTACTGATCAAGCTTTAGGTTCCTATACAACGAGAATATTTATATTTTTTTATATATTAACAAATCTCTTCCTCGTTTTCTCTACTCTCACTTCTGTGAGTCTGAGTTAGGTACCTACATGTTCATAAAATAAGATATTAAAATTTAAAAGGCACTTGAACTAATATGTATAAGCAGATGATAAATTTGAATAAATTGAATAATATATTGAAATATATTTTCGTTTCAACAAGTCAAGGTTTGTCACAAGTAAAAGTCGGAAACAGTTTTAGTAAATTAAGAAAATTACGTCATTACAAAGGTACGATAATTATGGTATAATTACTCAAAAATTTACTAGCTCAACAAGATCAATTCAAATAAACGCGAATGGAATTTCAACTGAAAGTAAACGAATGACTAAAATATTTTAATAATATTATTCGCGGAAAGCCAAAGTGTAGTCCGTCTTAGGGTGATGTTGTTACATGAAACAGAAGAAGAAGAAACAAAACAAACTATATTTTTGTTTGAAAGTGAACCAATGAACATGAACAGCCATCAATATTCGAGTAAAATGTCCCCTTCTCAAGGACAATAAATTATTATATTCTTTTATGTATTGTATGATTTGAATGTATTTATAAAACGCCTGTCTAAAATGGAGGTATGTGCAGTAGGCATCGAGTATTTGTACCTGCAAGTTTGTGTCCATTAAGACCATTTCTATGTGGGAACCGGAATATAAGAATGTCTGAAAGAGCACTAGCTCTATCATACATTTTTCATCATTAACAGCTCATATAATGTTCCCACCGAGGATAGTCTCGAGCCTACCCCACATTAGGGGTGATTAGGCCTTAGTCAACCACGCTAGCCAAGTGCGGGTTGGTCGACTTCACACACAACCTAAGAATTTCTTCATAGGTGTGTGCAGGTTTCATCACGATGTTTTCCTTTACCGTAAAAGCGTCGATTAAACGTACATATGAATTCAAAATATGAATACACATTGCCGCCCATGAGACCTGGTCATCTCGTTTTCTTGAACTTTTTATTTTTATTTGGTGTAATTAATAGGATAATTTGTGTTATGAAATTGTGTAAATAACTAATGTATTAGGTATTGGATTTTTTTAATTTATTTTGGTATGCACACATTGTATTCTTATAGATAAATTTATTAACCAAAGGATCATAAATGTATGCTCAGCACCTAAATTGAGCGAAATCTATCTAACAATAACAAAAAATGGTGGTGGGTATCAAGACTTAAATTAATTAAAGCTTTTACAACATAAATTATTATTATAAATGAACCAAATGCGTGGGTGTAATAACTGCCCAAAATTTACGCATGTAAAACTGTAATTGTAATTATATTATTATTATCTATTGACCCGTAATGATGTTTTGAAATCATTACCAAATTGTAAGCTGTTGAGTTTCTTTCGCCATTTCTTCTCCATCTTAGCATAATAATAATTATTTCGTCCCGAAATGGTGGTAGGATTTTGACGATTTAAAAGTACTTAGCAAAGTCCATTTAAATAAAGAGCTTTTAATTTCATTTTCATTTCATTTCATTTCATTGGTACGTGGTCGGGGCCGAACCAGTGCCTCCCGGCACGGGTGGGAGACGATGCTCTTACGCACTACGCCACCGACGCCTCTACATCATTCCTACATTTTTAGACAGGCGAATTTGAGCATCCCTTTCTCAATTCTTGTCACCTTATCTTCTTTCAAAGCATAAATTTCTCTTGTCACGTCATTCATATAGAAAGAATGGGTGAAAGTAGATTGATAAAAAGGATTTATCAATCGGAAGTGAATGAAGATGCGGGAGGAGAAGAATTAGGCGTACAATTATCGATAAAATCGAAGACGTCTTGGAAAATGATCAGGTCAAAAATACTTCAAACCGCCGATTATGCATGACGACTGTAACGAGAACAGATGAAGAGAAAGAAATAATTTAACGATCGTAGCAAATCGGAACAAGTAATTTCTATATTTCTACCGCTATGGGAAAAAGGTGCTACTTCATGTACGTATGAGATGTTTGAAAGAGATAGATAGAGTTAATTTGGCAATTTTTACTTTCTCGCGTACGTAGTATTGAGGAAGTCTTGTAATCGTCAAAAAATTCGACCTCGAGATTTTGATGAATTTACACGTTTTGGACCTCCCAGAGTCCAAAAATAGTTTTTTTGGAATTATGTCTGTGTGTGTGTCTATGCGTTAGCACGATAACTCGAGCATGCTTTAACTTATTGCAACCAAATTTAACATACGTGTTGACATCAAAATATAAGGTTTCTATCAAATTTTGAGCCATCGATCACGAAAGTTAAGCAACCAAGTGCGCGGTCGGTACTCGGATGGGTGACCAAAATTTAACATGCAGGTATGACATCAAAATATAAGATTTCTATCAAACTTTGAGTCTTTTCCGGTATACGAGAAAGTCAAGTAGAGACCACTCCCGATTTTTAGTCATTGCATTAAGGACGCGGACGTGTGGAAGTTTATTAATAAAACATACTGTTTATCTCAAACACCTTTTCATTTTGCTCGTCCCCACATCTCATCAAGTCTAGCGTATCAAACGTCAAGTTTTATGAGTATATTGTGGTGTTAACGACCGAGCGAAACGATTAGCGTCCACTTGCGTAGTGTGGCTCCATTACGAGAGCGAGAGGACATTTATATACTAAAGCTAACAGGCCGTGCTATATTGAGGTTTATGTAGGCGTATATTTGCTTGGACGTACTTTCCAGTGAGCGAACCTCTAGGCCTCGGGGCGCGGAGTGGCTTTTCTAAGCGGAAAAATACGAGTATTAGTTAAAAATAAAGCAGACGAAATGACTTTGATAAGAAGGTTCAAGGTCACTAAATTAGGCAATGTAGAGGGAGTTTCTCTGCGTGAGCATATCAGAAATGATAAAGTACGCAGGAGAACTAAGGTTACTGACATAGCCCAAATAATTGCGAACCTTATGTGGCAAAAGGTAACGGCATCTAAATAGGTATCAGAAGACGCATGATAGGTCCGAGGCAGGATATGGTAAAGTTCGTGAGAAGATGCTGGATGCGGGCAGTCAGGAGCAATCAATTTGGAGGCCCTTGGAGGAGGTTTATGTCCAGCTGTGAGCGTCTCACGGCTGAAATGGTAATGACACTTGTTAACCCCTTATATGCGGGTTAGCTTGATGGTGAACAGCTACCGTAAAATATCACTCGCTGCCAACTGAACTTCGCCATGAGCTCAAGAAAATCCTGCTCATTCACAGTTTGTTCAATAATAATTGTTCAATAAATTATGTATTAATTTGCCTCTCAGTGCATCTATTTGATATTTGTATCTATCATAAAAATAATGAAATGCATATATTTTTGTTTGTTACTAAGTCGAATATAGTTTTATTGTTACTGATATTATTGATTTTAGGTTATTTGTGTCGTATTTCGTGCTTTATAGTTACGTGTCATTTAATAACTATGCATGCTGTGGTTACCTATTATTGTAAGAACAGTTAGCTTAATTAAGTTATTGTGAATGTAAAGCTTACTGTATTTAGAAACACTGTTACTTATGTTGGTAATCCTTTAAATAAATAAATAAATAGAGAATACTAATTGATCTACTATTATTCGCCATTTAATGGTATGGTAGGTGTTAGCGACGGCGAGGGAGATCAAGGAAAAGAGTGGAATCAGAATTATAGGCGAGTTTACTAGTAAAATTTACAATGTAAAAGTTAATTGGCAAAAAGGCAGAACAAAAGGTAAAAAGCAGAATGACATTGAAATGAAGTACAAACATAAACAATATTAAAAACTATACAAAAAGAGGTTCGGTTTGCCACAGTAGGCTTTACAGATCCACTGAATTGATTTCAAACAAATTTCAATACAGTTGTAAAACCTTAACAAACAAAATAAATTGGAAGCATCGACGCCTACGCGTGTGTATCCAGTACTTTACGCCATGTCGTAAAACAGATATAAAACGGGATAACACCTCATTTATCTTAAGAGAGATTTATCCAGTGACGTCACAGCGAGATGACATTCTTTTATTTGCGAAGCTTATAACGCCATGTCTGTTCAGAATGATTTTAAGTATTTAATCATTTTGTATTACATAAAGTATTAAATTTAGCATCAGCTAAAGTTAAAACCTCAGATTACTGAACAAAAAGGCAGAACGAATCGTTTGGCAAACAATTAGCTATGCGTGTATTCCGAATTTGAAATATTTCGATCAAATAATGAATAAAACAGTTTGTATGCAATTTTCATTTTGTATTCGTTTGCCTACTATAGGTACTTTGGTCTCTACTAATTTGAGCTGTGAAAACAATATTCATCCTTTACATTAAAGGCCATTAAACAGTTTAGATAGTTTCATAAAATGAAAAGTGAGTTGAAAGTGATAATATTATGCAAAAGATGTGTGATTTTCGGCAAATAACTATAACATGAACTCAGCTTTGGTTGGTATGAATAATTAACAAGCTTTAAAATATACGTAGTCTTGAGTTCTAGAACTGGTTTCAAGAGGTTTCAAGAAATTTATTTATAGAATAATAATAATAACTTTATTAGAACAATTTACAAAAGTTTAACAAAATGATTTTCCCCACACTAGGATTCCCTGTGTTGTGGCGGACTAGTCTCTTCAACGTGGTGGCCTTTGGTTATCAGTTAAGATTATATAAGATTAGTAACAAAATATAAAAACAAAACAATAATAAAAAAAATAATAGGTGAATAAAAGAAACTAAATATTATATTTTACATTAGAATAAATATTATATTCCTAAGTCGTTCCATATTAAATATAGATTGCGTCGCAATGTTGCGTCATTGAGCGCTTTCTACCGTCTGTACCACGGCGAGTGCTCTGAGGAACTTTTCACCCTTATCCCACCGTCTCCCTTCCTTTTAAGGACTACGCGTGCTGGTCTACGTTGTCACCGAAAACTGTGGCTACCATTCCAACGCGAACTAAGAAATTTGGCAACTCGTTTCTTTGTCGCACAATCAAGAAATGCAATGCACTGCCAGCACACGTGTTCCCTCCTTCCTACAATCCTGGGTCATTCAAAAGAGCCGTGAAGAAGCACCTTGCAGGTCAGCAAGGCAAGGGTAACTAGTGCGGCAGTTTATCTCTCGCACCAGCTATCTTCGCATTTGGACTCCACTTCTGCTTACCATCAGGTGGAATGGAGTCATTTGCTTGACCTATTTATAAAAAAAAACATGCAATTTTGTATAAAGATAAACATAAAGAGCATAAATAGAAGTAATAATAGTTTGTAAATACTGACTTTTGAATCATATTTAAAATGAATATTATTTGTATTATCCTGATACTTTTTGTATCTTTCTGTTACAACAATATGATAATGTACTTAGTAAACTATTTAACAGAGTACGGCTTAGTGCTATGTCGTGTTAACCCTTTTTTGTTGACGGGGAGATCAAATGCATTTACGCATCGTCCTTGCGGGGTGGTGACAACCGCAGAGGATATGTGGGACTCGAGGTAAAGGCGTTCCCTCCATAACCACTAAACATCCTCCCCGGCCTGACCGTCAGTGCGCTATTACGAGACGGCTCAGAATCTGCGCACTTGAGCGCAACTACATCCCAACGCTGCCCGTCTAGGCACTCCTTGAACATAGGCCGTCCCCTCACCGACGGGTGAGAAAACAAAACAACTCGACGATGGCATGTAACTTCGAATGCCAAGGGGACACACTATGTCATGTTAACCATAGCACTTGTGCACTAATAGTTGCCGTTTTGTGTATGACATTATCTTGACAAGGTGCTATAGTGTAAATCTACTGTTGATGCTGACTGTACCCTGTAGTATTTATGTACGTGTACGTACACAGTCGTAATGATATGCAAGCCTATACTTGTAATATAGAGTTGGCAATTTACTGGATAATAGTATCGCAGAAAATCTGATAGATTGTAAACATTAGCAGTTATTGGTAATGTATAAGATATTTATTGAGATAATATAATTGTTTATAACTTTTACCACTTTAAATCTAGCATGATATTATAAATACCTAAAGATTTTGTAATTTTATAGTAACTCTGTAGCCCCAAATTAATGACGTTTTTAAAGTTGATTTATTATCAATCAACTTGTGAAAACATAAAAGTGTAGGTACAATAGTAAAATGCTCGATAAAAAAACCATACGAGTGATACTAATTAATTAATATTTAGAACATACTGTAATAAGAAATTCCATTCCATTACTGCCCTTGTTATGCTGCTCCTAGAAACAAATGGAGCTTGTTAATTCAAAGAAGCTAAACAAATTTTAATTAAACCACATTTATATTAAACTAGCTGAGCCCGCGACTTCGTTCGCGTGGATTTCCCGTTTTATCAACATTTTTCATTGATGCTCAACTCCTTTTAGTGGTAGCGTGATGTTATGGAGGTATAGCCGTAGATGTATAGCCTATATCAGGGTTTCCAACGCTGCGACGCCCTGGGGTTTGAAAGCATTGTCCCAGGAGCATCGTGAGGCGATCCACATAATAATGACTGTCTAGCTAGCTATGCGAGCTAGTCGAGCGAAAATAAATGTGGAGAAAGAAATGAGAATCGCGATTTCAAATGTCACTACATGGCTCATACTACCAGATGTGGTTTAATGTGTTACCAAATATAAAGATCTGCTCAACCCTATTATGAGCGTGATTGTATGTATGTCTGCTATTTTATCCGCCACTGCGATAGTTCCTTTGTTTCAAGGCTTTGATAAAAGCGTTAAGCTCGCGCACTGAACTAATCTCCTATGTAATAGTCAAGATTATTATCATACGTAGAGCAAAGATTACGTAACAAGTCATTGAATATCGATAAGCAATATTACGCTACCATTTAATCCAATTCAATATAGAACAATACTAGCAAATTAACTGGTTTCGCTGGCACGGTCACGAGACTCTTTGAAAGAGTAAATTAATTCTAATATTAACCCCATTCTGTACAGTTACTGGCATAAATTTGCATACGTTACTTACGTTACTTAATTTCGGAAATGTTCCGAAGGGGCTGCTATGATTTTTAAATAAATATTGGAACAAAAAATATACACACAACACTACCCTTTAAAGGAATAATAATAATAATATTCGTTTATTTCTCACCATAAAAAACGATACATTACAGGTATGGATAATTGTAATAAAAGATATTATGGTGGGTTGATACCTGAACTAGGATGATTCCTGTATCTCAGGTTATCAACCCTCCACTCCATTGAGTGGTCTTATATCCAATAATTAACATTACCAAAACAAGTTAATTCAATAAATTTAAGAAGCATATAGTGGTAATTTAGGAGGGTAGATGTGCAATCATTATAATTACAATAGCAACAATAAGTAGTGCTTGAGTTAGAAGACCTTCTAACGAATCTTCGTGTCCTATTTATCTCCCTTGCACTAAATTTTTGCAATCTCAAAACTCTGCTAAGATTAATACCGAACGCTAACAGGCGTGCAATTTGTGTAAAATATGAAAGCCGCGAGAGCCCGTATCATTTAGAGCTAACCATCTCTGTTTGTTCTTAGCCAGACTGCTGAAATGATTTTGAGTGTAACATCTGTCCTGGTTGTTGGCTTTTGCGTTGGATTGTTACTTTTTGGGTTTGGTGCCCCTTTTATGTAGGCGACAGGCTGGCAGGGGTCCACGTTCGGAAGCCTCCACGTGGCGGACCCTGGTAACGTGGTGGGGAAACTTTCTCGGCTCTTGATGTCAACTGCGTCCCCTTGGCATTCAAGTCACAAGCCATCGTCGCGTTATTTTTGTTTTCCCACCACGGCTAGATCTGGACGGCCCTTTTCAGGGTGACGAACTTGCCCGAAGTCCCCCGGTCCGATGGCTGGAATAAAAAACCGCCTTCAAACCTAAACACGGAGAAACAAAAGTTTTATGTTAAAAAAAATCGATTTCTATCCTAAAGACAAATAACTACGTTTATTCCAAACTAGCTGTGCCTGCGACTTTGTTCGCGTGTTATACTGCTATGTAACCTATAGCCTTTCTCGATAAATCGTCTATCCAACACTAAAATATTTTTTAATTTGAACCGGTTGAGTTTAGCGCGTTCAAACAAACAAACTCCTCAAAAAAACATTTAGATTTTGTGAACATAGTTTTTTTATGTCTACGTTTTTAGCTTTTAATGCGGTTTTTTATTAAAAAATAATTTATTTCTTTATTTCTCTCTCCGTTGTAGTGGTTGTAAGAATAAACATTTTCAGGAAACTATCTCGAAATCTTGTAGACAAACAAGTAATAAAACTAGAACTATATTATCGATGTCAACTAAATATGCCTAATTAGGGATGAATCAAAAATTGCTAGTCAGATGTCGCCGAAATTTAAATTGTACTACATGACAGGCAAGTTAAAATAATCGTCACAATCAGTACCAAAAACATACAGTAGAATTGAACACCTCCATTTTACTTTCTCGCATACGTAGTATAGAGGAAGTCTTGTAATCGTCAAAAAATTTGACCTCGAGATTTTGACGGACTTACACGTTTTGGCCCTCCCTGAGTCCAAAAATTTTTTTTTTGGAATTGTGTCTGTGTGTGTGTGTCTGTGCGTTAGCACGATAACTTGAGCATGCTTTAACTTATTGCAACCAAATTTAACATACGTAAATGACATCAAAATATAATTCTATCAAATTTTGAGCCGTCGATCACAAAAGTTAAGCAACCAAGTGCGCGGTCGGTACTCGGATGGGTGACCAAAATTTAACATGCATGTATGACATCAAAATATAAGGTTTCTATCAACCCTTGAGTCGTTTCTGATATACGAGAAAGACAAAGGGAGACCACTACCGATTTATTAAAGTCGCTTAAAAATTAATGTGAGCGTTTTTATTATTTTTTATCGTTAGTACATGTTTAATTTTGTTAGTTTTGTTAGTACTAATTAAAAAGATATCCATAATTACGTAAATTTTACTTCAAAACCTATGCATTTGCGTAGATGAAGCCAAATGCAGAATCAATACAAATGACGTCACTGGAAATGTTACTACAGAAACTGTGTCGCCGCTGTTGATTTATATTCTGTGTTATTTGCCTTTGTAAGCTTCCGATACTCCCGTGTGAGGCGTGCTGTTAGCAGTTTCTATTTGTTGTATAAACAGGGAGACCTCGCTCTACCAGAATCAATTGTTTCTGCTACACTATGCTGCAGAAGATCGTGGTGTAGTACCTTTTGATTTCAAATAAGACTACTGTAAAGCTCGGTCCAGACTAGCGGACGTTCACGCGTAGTGCACACTACGCGTCTCGAGCGGCTATAGACGCGTAAAATTCAACGCGCTCGTGCTCGCGGACTGTTCACGTGCCAGCACATGATAAAAACAAATAAAAAAAAAATAACTGTAGATAAACCTGTTAAAAATAATAACAAGTACATACTTATTTGCACAAAATTCTGTTCAATATTTCTTGTTAAAGTGGAAATAAAAATACATAATCTGTGCAATTTTATTCTCACTTTTCATATAGTTTTGATAAAATCTATTGGTAATGATAATGAAACCTTCCTACTCGTACTTGGGCGGTTCTTTTTATGTAACGAGATGGCAAACAAGCTTGCGGCCCACCTGATGTTAAGTGGTCACCGCTACTTATAGACACTTGCAATATTAAGTGTAAATCACTTAAAATCGCAAGTGCGTTTGCCATCTTGGGGACTAAGATGATATGCCCTCCATGCTCAGTAATTACACTGGCTACCTTTCCCTTCAATCCGAAACACAGCGAACTGCTTCACGGCAGAAATAAGAGAAAGGCGGTGGTACCTACCCAGACGACCCTACATATGGGTCTACCACCTAGTAAAAGTTTAGTTTTTTTGTAAAGCTATCTGGGTTTCATTCGAAGCTGCTTTATGCTATACTAGCTTCTGTCCGTGATTTTGTCTGGGCAATATCAGTATAAATTAAAGCCTTTATCTTATTATGATTTATGAGCTATATTATTGTAGAGTTGCATAAAAATCCGTTCAGTAGTTTTTGCGTAAAAGAGTAACAAACACACATCCAGACATCAATCCATACATCCATACAACCATACAAATTTTCGCGTTTCTAGTATTAGTAGGATCTACAAAATAGCTATAATTTAAGTATTATACTAATCTTGCGTAGACGAAGTCGCGGGCACAAGCTAGTCCACTATGAAAGAGATGCTGATCTTCAAACGGCTGAACATCCAATCTAAATCACAGCTAAGAGCACTCCCGATTAAGTTACCTTTTAAAAAA
The DNA here is from genome assembly GCA_955850985.1 of Elophila nymphaeata. NCBI lineage: Eukaryota > Metazoa > Arthropoda > Insecta > Lepidoptera > Crambidae > Elophila > Elophila nymphaeata. The sequence goes on along the minus strand of OY039073.1, from coordinate 26,679,601 downwards.
AAAACTAAATCAAACTTGGATCATCCGTTTGGGAATTACGATGCTACTGACAAATTCACTCGTCAAACTAACCAAACACCCACATTTTTCCGTCGGGGGTGAAAAAAATCCCGATCGTATTTTTCCACAGGGACTTCGACTATTGATAGCACCGTGTGCTCTTAGTCACTGCCATTTTTCCATCGTATATAATCACTAGGGTGTGTTCAGAGGCACCACACTACACTCAGAGTAATTGTTTGGTTGTTTTGTGTCTTGCCCGGGGTGTCGAACGACACAAGTTGTTCTTATAACCTCAAATTTTGACATTACCTATTTGTTTCTGTTAGTTTTCAACTATACACTTATCTGCAATTCGATTCCCTTTTTATTGAATTACAGACATTTCTGAATCTAAAGGACACATTTCTCACTCTACCTACGAGGGTTAAAGCCGGACAATGTCAGCAATCTTATGTGACGTTTGTAATCGTCAGAGTGTTTTTTGACTCACAGACGTCTAGAACGAGGTGGTTGTGATAACCGAATGTCATACCAGCACGCCGTTAGAGTATAAAGTTTTAGGCAAGTATTATAGAATGAGTCTCAAGAATCAACGCCGCCTTGTGCGTCGTACGTCTTGCTTGATAAAAAGTGACAAACGATTCTCAAGACATGTTACGGGCCTAAATCTCTGTTCGCGCCCCTACAAGTCAAAACCCTTCCTCCGTTTCGAGCCTTGGTCTTGTCATTAAGCCCTGCTCTACGCTTCACCTCAAAATAAAACGTTCCACCATTATCCTTCAATATCGAGAACTGTTTAGATGGCCAAATCCACCCCAATCTTTCTTAATCAATTTAATCACTAACAATATAATACTTGTAAGTGTAATCATTATGAATATTTCTCAGCCGTTCAAAATTAAATACCGAACCAATACAGTTTCGTCGTAGGTTATTATTCGGAATAACGGAAGCTCAAAGCAGTGAGCCTTAGCACGTCCTGTGAAGTCTGCCAAAGCCTCAGACAGCGAGCGACGGCTGTGTTATTACAAGTGACAATTCCTGAGCCCCACTGAGCCTGTGACGTCAGGAAATCCGTGTTGCTTAGTGAATTGTGTGGGGGTGTTTGTAGTAATAAAAATGGGAAATCGTTCAAATTCTTCAAAAGGAAATGAGAAAAAGCACAGTCCTTTTGTGGATGATCAAACGAGTCCTCACGAGTCCTGTACAAAATATTTTTTTTTTAAATAAAATACTAAATTATAATAATTTTAATAAATATTGTTAACACCAGATCAACAGCTCATAATGTCCCCACCGAGGGGCTTGAGCCTACCCCACATTAGGGGTGATTAGGCCTTTGTCAACCACGCTGGCCAAGTGCGGGTTGGTCGACTTCACACACAACCGAAGAATTTCTTCATAGGTGTGTGCAAGTTTCCTCACGATCTTTTCCTTCACCGTAAAAGCGTCGATTAAACGTACATATGTATTCAAAATTTTAAAACACATTGGTACGTGGCGAGGGTCGAACCAGTGCCTCCCGGGTGGGAGACGACGCTCTTACGCACTACGCAACCGACGCTCTTACGCACTACGCCACCGACGCTCCCCTTATTATATTGATAACACCATTATGTGTTAATATATTATAAGATAGCCAGTTCAAGGTGAAGTTTGTTTCCGCCTTGGGCTTATCATCTGACATCTTTTGCAGTAATATGTGTGAAGAAGAAAACATAATCAATCACGCCAGCCCCGAATAAAATAAGGAGCCGTGGCTAGTATCTATCTGTAGTCCTACTTGATCTTGTTATGATTTATTTAGGGCCACAGCCCTATATGTAGTAATTGTTAAATTCTATATTTTTATCAAAAAAGAATTTGTACTTAATATCTAATTCTTAAGCTTCATTAACGTTTTTAATTAAAACTTAATTTTAATACTCAATCAACCTTATTACATTTTTCTGCGAACAACCAAAATTTCCTCCCAAAAAAAATAATTATCCGTAAAAGTAAATATTCTGTCCATAGTGACTCTGTAATAACATTCTGAATAATATTGAGTAAAAGGACGATCGAAAGCCATGTTAATTGAAAATATGGAAATAGAATTTTAGGGTATTGGATAAAAAAGGGATAAAACAATATTCGAGGTTATAAAATTCGAGGGAAAATATTATGAAAGTGTTTTGGTTGAACGGGGTGATTCGGTACCACTAGAACAGTGTCTAGACAAATGCCCAATCAATTCCATCGTACGCTTGAAAAAAACGGATAAAATGTATGAAACTCACATATTTAATTGCTGAGTAAACCATGGCGACCGTCGTCGTGTCAAATGTTATGTTTGTATTATGGAATGAGGCTAAAGAATCAACGCTGTACACGTACGCCTCTATCTATTCGTGCTTGATAGAAAATGACAAACGATTCTTAATACATTCTGAGTGTCACTCTGTTAGTAAGCGTTGTTATTCACAGAAACTGTTTGTATCGTTTGCCACTTGTCAAGTCAGTTATTCTAACTTTAATAACATATATACTGTTTATTTGTCATATAAATACATTTTTACCCAGACCAGCAGTCTGGTGCAGTGCAGTAATTTAGAGTGTAACCAGTCCTGGGTCCCGATCGCGGTAATATAACACATAAATCGTCGTTTCGTTTGTGTTCCAGCTGCATTTGCGTTCCATTTGAGTTCTAGACAATGTGAAATTCGGTATCGCGGTAAAGTTTACGCACAAGCAAAGATGAAACGCATGAACGCAACTAAAACACAATGGTTTTAATAAATTATAAACTTTAGAGATGTAACCTTAATGCTTACATTGATACGTCATATTTCAGAGCGTCGCTCCCGCACCAATGATTCTTTTTTAAAATTTTGAATTGTATGTTTCACGCTTTTTACGGTGAAGGAAAACATTGTGAGGAATCCTGCACACACCTATGCAGAAATTCTTAGGTTGTGTGTGAAGTGACCAACCCACACTTGGCCAGCGTGGTTGACTAAGGCCTAATCGCCCCTGATGTTGGGTAGGCTCGAGCCCCTCAGTGGAGACATTATATGAGCTGTTGATGATGATGATGGGATTTTTAAGTACAATCGATGGTCGACTTGGTGAATTTTCGTTACCGCACTGGGTTTGACAGCTGTTTCAAGCGCGGTTTTTTTTTATACTACGAGATAACAAACAAGTTTGTGGCCCACCTGGTGTTAAGTCGTTACCGTCGCCTATAGACACTTGCAATGTTAAGGGTAAATCACTTATCACTGCAAGTGCGTTGCCATCCTGGGGACTAAGATGATATGTCTTCCGTGTCCAGTAATTACACTGGCAACGTCCCTTCAAAGGCACCACCGTACCTACCCCGGCGACCCTACATAATGGGTTTACCACCTAGGGAATTATGTAGTGACGTAGGTATTTTTTGAACGTTTGTGTCGTATGTTTTAAAGTGCTTATAAAAGTATTATAAGAATGTGTGTGAGATTTTCAAGTTGTATCGAATTTTACAAAGGATCCATTTTTTCCTCCATACCACTTTACCCAAATCATGTACCACTTAGCTTGAAAGCTGAAAGACTTTGTCTAGACACTAAATTAAGTGGGAGTTTATTATATTGAGTTCAGGAATATATAGACGATAAAAATAAGTGGACACATCCAAATGTACTTCTTCAAAAACTTCCATTTTATAATTGACAATATTGTAAGGGAAGATGTCTTAAATGGCATTATTTATTTTTATATATTTTTTTGTAAGTTTAATAATTAGTCTTTATTTTATTATAAATTGATTAATTATTAAACACTTGACAATGTGATAATTTACATGGCTCTTTCCAAATCAATACTATGGTAACCCTTTACAGTTAAAGCTTGTTGAGTTTCTTGCCGGTTCTTCTCAGAACAAGGCCTCCTGGTAGACTCTTGAACCGATGGCATCAAACTTGACTTTCGTAAGTGTACAAATTGTACCTAAATGAATAAAGAAATTTTATGTTTGAGTTTGAGATTACCTAAAGCTCTGCATAAGCCCTTATGGGATCATTAACGTTATGTACACCTACATTATATACGTAAATACCTTTTTGAATGTTCTTCTTATATTAAATTCTCAAGCGAAGGAAATTAGACAGCTTGTGTCAATTTGATAAGTCCACCATACAAAAAACTGCTACCAGCTCTATTTAACGTATCTCTCTACCCCGTAGAGACCTGGAAAATAAATGTTAATGACTTTTTTTTTTTTGTTTTGACCACGCTCACACCAATTATCTAGCCCGAAGTAAGTATCATTAAAAACTTGTGTTACGGATACTAGATAACGGACATTTTTTTTTTAATAACTTAATAATTTTGGATATTTTTATAAATAAACTTAAATAAATGTATAAACAACCATGACTCGCAAACAAACATTCGTGTTCGTCACACAAACATTTGCCGCTACCAGGATTCGAACCCGGACCGCTTGATGTGAAGCCAGCTATACTGACCACTCCACCACGACGGCGTCAATTACTGACCGAAGTATAATTCCCAAGTGTAATGTTTAATTTTACTTTATTTTTCGGCCTGGCTTTGGCTAGGCCGAGGCTTGTTTTAAAACTGTCTATCTAGCAACCACCATTTTAATTAAGTCAGTCTTATTATAAATGGCGTGGTCGTATTATAAAAGGCGAAAATTTCGAAATCAGTGGCGTGTCGAGCCAATCTCCAATCACGTTAAGATCACTAAACTTCACCTTCCTTAAACCTAATTTTCTTAAAATAGGAAATTCTAGTTTCTCTTTCATAGTTATCTTAAACAGATTAACGCTTAATGTCAGGAAAGTACTTCTAAATTCTACCTTTAAAAATGTCCAAGCTAGCAACATTAGACTTACCTTTAAAGGAATTAGCATAACTTTTTTCATCCTACGCCATCGTAAAAACCGGTCACTGACCTTTCATTAAAGGCTGTCACTTATCTGCTCAATATGATTACATAATTAAATCAATCGAAGCTTTATCACGAGCTCTATACAAAAGTAAGTAAAGAACTTTTGCAATGGATTTTTAAAAAAATCATTGAATTTCTTCAGACTCTGTCAGTAGCAATCAGTTTAAACCAATAGTATTCTGAACAAGTGGATAAAATTAAGGATATTTAAAATAAGTTGTTCGCTTTAACGTGAATTTTAATGTGAATGTTTCATTTGACGTAATGTTAGTGAACGGACGTTACGTATGATGTGGACGTCCGTAGTGTTTCCTATTGAAATAATTGGCGCGTCAAATATAAATAAAAGTATCATAATAATAAAAGTAAAAGATATTTTTTTTAAATTAAAGAAATAAATTAATCAAAATACATTGCCGAGTATTTAGATTAAATTCAAAATTTGAATATGCCAAAGTCAAATATCGCGGCCACGTGCTCAGACACGACAGACATAGGCTGCTTCATTTGATAAAGATGGACAGGGTGGAGGGAAAGAGACGCGCTGGGAGACGATGAAAATCGTGGCTACGAAACATTAGGGAACGTATCGCAAGCCGAAACAGTTGTTCAACGGAGGTAATCCTCGAAATCCCCGAAAATACACATTTAAAAATCAGTTTGAAAAAAAAAGAGCGTATTCTTACCTTAAAGGCTGGCAACGCATTTGTGATTCCTCTGGTGTTGCAGATGTCCATGGGCGGCGGTGATCACTTACCACCAGGTGAGCCGTCTGCTCGCTTATCCTCTTTTCCATAAAAGAAACAGCCAGGACAGATATTACCCTCTAAAACATCTCAGCAATTCGGACTTAGGGCTAGTATAAATAATTCTATTGTGATTTTTTATGTTATTTGGTTGGTAGATTGGCAAACACGCATAAGGGCCTGCCTGGTGATAAGCTGGCCGTAAGCCTATAGACGATTGCATTACTGACATGACACTCGTGCGCTACTAACCTTAGTCCCCTGCCCTACATAGTGCTCTAGAAATCTTACCCACCAACAGAAACAAACCACCACAAAAATGTAGTGCTATTTGACCATAGATTTATTATTACTGACGTTTATAGATTGACAATGAATCGACTAGGGCGAGACCAAAAATATACACCGATGTGTGTGTAATACGCATGTGTGCATGAAAAATAGTGCTGCACTCTGACAGTTGCTGTATCTTCTACGTGACTGACAGGCCTCCTTAGGCCCCCTGCGTGTACGTGAAATGGTGTCGTCTATCTATCTCGCTCTAATATACGCGTTAGTATGCTCTTTCTCTTTTACATTGCCGATCTACAGTTTACTATATCTATGTATTTGACTATGATCTTCTGCATACTACCTCAGTTCAGACAGTGTCGCCTTGCACCAATGAACATGTACTAATTTTAACTTTAATATAAAATAAGGACTGTTGGAACTCCCAAGTCAGTATAATTTGATGAAAATAATTTCTCGCAAACTTGTTCTCGCTCAATCGTAACAATTTAGTTTAATTAACATCGGAGCTTTCGACGCTTTAATAACTTTATCATAAGAAGCCACCGACATTTACCCTGAAATTATGTATTTATTACTGAGAATTAGTCAACATTTTCAACAAAATTTGGTTTTGTACGTTCTTATTCAACAAGGCAATGCTAGAAAACTGGGGTAAGCCTAGTATTCTTAATAATGTTAACAATTATGGAATAATTTTTACGTTTACAAACGCATAAATATTTTTAATACTAGAAAAAATACGAAAAAATCGAAATGCCTCAGGCGGGAACCGAATCCGGCATCTTCCGCAATCCGGGCGACTGCGTTAACCACTACGCCATGTCGAAATTTGTCAGTGGTGAGTGCTTATGTTTTGATAGTAAACACTGTTTCATCAAATCTTAAAATTTGCACTTCTAAGACCCGAACGAAATATTTTTGCAAATATTTGACGCCCAGTAAAGATGAAACTACCTTACATTATGCAATAAGTTTTGCGTTTACAAACGCGTAAGTATTTTTAAAACTAGAAAAAAACACTGAAAAGTTGTTTCCTGAAGAACGTGCAGCAAAAGCGCAAAACATGACCTAAAAATCAATTCACTTTAGACATGAGATCATTAATACAAACACATTTATAAAAAAAAAACTTTTCTTAGTTTCGTGATATACGTCTATTGTGCTGCCTAAATATTTAACACAGAGCTCATTTGCTTAACCACATTAAAACAGTGAAGTTGACAACAAGAATACGTCTGAGCTTAGTAACTTGTAACCGTTAATTAAATAGAGTCGTTTATGCAAATAATGTAACGTTATTTCGTCTTTAAGACGAGAAAATGTTTTTGAATTTTTCGTTCTAGAATTGTGAAAACGTGCCAAGGACGTAATTGTTATAATTTGGTTTATATTTCGCACCCAATCAGTGATTCACGCGTGATTTTCATTTACGTCATTTTCATTTCATTTCATTTCATATCTTTTCAAAGTCCATAGCGACGTCTATATTGATATAAGCATTATTTTAACAGTAGCTACCTCTCGTTTTTACCCGACTACGGTAAGGCAAAAGGAAGGGTAATGATTTTTAGCGATATATGTTTGTATTAACGTATGTTCCACCGTAGCGCCTAAACTACACATCTGATTTTGATCAATGAGGTGTCAATCAATTCGTTTTTATAATTCGAGCTAAAGCAAAAGCTATATTTTAACCGACTTTAACAGAGTTTGAGATGTTTTCCTTGTAACCGATTTAAAATTAATTATTTTGAAATTTGTACACAAGATCTCGTTTTTGTTGCTAAGCAAAATGATGTTTGATTGTCGATTCTATTGAAATCGAGTGCAGTTGATGTTACCTTGTTAAGCCCGATTTTCCGCAGTGGTTGAAACTGACTTCCATCTTATCGACCAGGCTTCTTAATTTTCGTGACCTTCCCACTTAATTTGTTTAAAATCTATTTGAATTAGCTGAACAAAAGCGTTGTATAATACAAAACAAGGAAATACGTCTTAAAAACAAATTCAACTGCGAGTCAAACTGGTTAATCACTCAATCCAACTCTAGAGATTTTTATTTAAGCCCCAGGGAAATTGTTTTGATGAAAACGGATATTTTGAAATCTGATTTTATAAGAGGAATGATGCAATGTTTTCGACGTGTATTTATCTTTTGATCGTAATTCTCAGTTGAATGAAAGATATCGTGTTTGCGATTCGACTCTGAACTGAATCGCTGTCAAAATGTAGCGCCAAAACTGAGTCGCTGATGTACTCGTAGGGTCATTGTACGAATCAACGAAACCTAATTCAGTTTAGGTCTAAAATTGGATCACGATGAAAGATGGTGGTAAGGTAGCAGATATATACTCGAAGAAGGTACTTCTATTTTAACTTCTATAACATTATCAAAGCCACTATAAAATTAAATTATATTGCGGCCTATGTATATGTAGAAAAGTATTGGGGTTCACTTTGTAAGTAGAACCTACTCGTATATCTTTTTATAAATTGAATAGAGTTTTCCAATTGTAAAAAATGCGGTTTGTGTTTGTTAGCCTTTCTTCTTGGTGCCGGACAGGATCCATCAAGAAATGTTGATGAATTTTGTCAAAGAAAGGCGGGAGTTTGTGACTGAAATGAAAAAATCAGTTAGTCAGATATTGCTGTGTTTCACAGCATTCTGGCTCAACCGTGTCGAAAGAACGTGGGAAGAACCTAGACTGCTGTATTGCTTTATATGTCAGCCGCGACTAGTTTAGCGAATTAGTTTAGATGACACGATAGGACTTAGTTATGTAAGTAAATTCACGAAATATAAAATACTTTTCGAAATAAAGAGAATAAACAAATATTCTTATGGAATAATTTTATTTTTGCGTTTTCAAACGCGCAAATATTAATACTAGAAAAATGCTCTGAAAAAAATCGACTTGCCTCAGGTGGGACCGAACCCCCATCTTCCATAATCCGGGCGGATGCGTTGACCAATTACGCCACCGAGACAACAATATTCTTCTCAATCTAGAATTGAAGTGAAGTCAAAGGTGATAACTTTGTTACCATTGTGAAATGAAGTCGAGGATCCTTACTTCATCCCCTGTAGAGCACCGAAGCAATATTTTGCTCTTATACGAGCAATAAACATTAACATTATCAAAGAAGTTTCTCTCCAACTTCGCTCGTAGGACCGATTATTCATTTTCCTCTACAAAGTTTTGACAACCCCAACATGTTGTGGAAAGTTCTAGAAAACTTCTAGCTGTCGATGATTTAGCGAATATAGAAGGAATTAAAAAACGAAGGAAACTTTGATGAAAATAATTAAAAAAAAACTAAAAACAAAGAAATAAAAAATTTGCTTAAAAAATCTAAATGTCGGTCGGTCCCAAATGCAAGTGACAATGTTTATTTCAAATTTTGATGTTAACACCAAGCTAAAAAAATATATTTTTTACAGATTTTTTAAACAAAATCTTTATTTCTCTGTTTCTAGTTTTGAAGGCGGTTTTTTTTTGCCTTTTAGTGTTTTTAGAATAGAAATTTTTTGGAAACTATCTATCTGACAAACAAGTGATAAGATCATGATATCATCGATGTCAATTAAATAGGCATCATAAGCGCAAGTACCCTGTTTGCGTTAAAGCCACAACCTAGAGGAACACGTCAGTTGTTAGTGGGTATGCCACATAACTTTGGGGTGGCCCTCCTGCCCCAAAGCCTGAAAAGCATTTTCTGACTCAAAAAAAATATATATAAAATTTAAATGGAACCACAATATGACAAGCAACAACTTCCAAACGTTAAAAGAATCTTCAAAATCGGTACACCCCGTAAAGAGTTATGAGGTAACATACATAAAAAATACAATCGAACTGCGAACATTCTCATTTTTTTTAAAGTCGGCTAAAAAGAAAAGATATTATAAGCTTCCGAATTTGCAATCTGCAACCACATGGCTAGGGCAGGTGAGCCTAAAATTGGTACCCGGCCTAAAACGGGTAGGGTTGCCAGTATGTGTATTTTATGTGTTGCTGAGAATGTGTGAATGCAGAACGGCGATCTCGATCTCGATCCTTAACCTTTAAGGGCCAGTCGACTCGATAGAGTGAAGCAAGTTGTTTAAATTTAATATAAAAAAAAAATTGGGATGTGTTAAGTAATAAAAAAATTAGATATCTTCTTCGAATTTTTGTGTTATCATTTTGCAAGTAAATGTGCTTATTATCTGTAAGCTCTAGTGGATTCCTGCATTTATAATTTTGTGGCAGTGGTTCTTGAAATTTAAAATTTATGCTTTCAAGCGAAACGGGTAAGGATAAATTTACCTTGCTGTATGATAATGTGCCTTATTATGGTTATTTAGGTGGCTGAGATATTTAATTTAGAGAGTGGGCATAGGCCTAATGCTACTATTAGCATTAGGCCTAGCAGCCTTCTGTGATTCACCCAAAGAGTAGGTGAATCACAGAAGGCTGAAATAAATAAAAAAAAAAAAAAAAAATTATTTTATTTTTCTCCACAAAAATAGCTTATACAATAAATTAGGTACAGTAAGTATACACCAGATAACATAACTAATTGTGGAGAACTGGCGCCTGAACTAGGTATCTAAAAGAACCTGTAATACAGGTCACCAGGTCTCCCCAGCTATATGGTACAATGTTTGGTATTACGTAGACTATGTAAAAAATAAAATAGTAATAATCCATGCTATAATACTCGTACGTATGCTATGCCATAATACTCCTAGGAAAGATAAGTATCCTACTAATATCATAATCGTGAAATTTTGTATGGATGTATGTGTGTTTGTTATTCCTTCACGCAAAAACTACTGAACGGACTTTAATGAAACATTACAATGTAGAGAAATAATGAAAATGAGAATCAATAACATCCGTTACGATAGGGGTAGTAACAATTTCTCTGTTTCATCGTAGGTTAGTGATTGTAGCCAATCTGTAATGGTTTTCTTACACTTAAATTTGTTGAGGGCAAATATGGGTACTTTTTGATTAATAGTTTTATAAAGGAAAGGACCAAAAAAACAAAAGAATCTATGCATAAAGTGATTTTTAAATAAGGGTAAAGGTATGTCGAGTCTGTTATTACGAATGAGCATTTGGGGATTATAAGGGAACAGTGTATGTTGTTTTATAACTGTGAGTTGGATGAAGAGTTGTCGAACGGTAAGGACTTGAAAATCTTTATAGAGTTGGGTGGTTGGATAGCGATAGGGTTTGAAGAGACAAGTTTTAATCACAGCTCTTTGAGCTCTCTCGATTTCAATAAGATGGGACTTAGCCGCAGACCCCCATGTCGTGATACAATAACATATTATAGATTGGCAAAGGGCCATATACGTAATTTTGAGCGTAGGGATATCTACAATATGACGTAAATTTTTGAAGATAAAAATTAGTTTCCTAACACGAGCGGTTAAACTCTCAATGTGTGGTTTGTAGGTTAAATTGGAATCCAAGGTAACACCAAGGTATTTAGTTGTTGTTATTTGGGTAAGATTTGGACACTGACATGTGGAGAGATTGCAGCTATCGGAGGAAAAGGAGTGAGCGACGATCTTGTATTCATTCAAGTGAGGGAGAGTTGAATTTCTAATAGAAAAGAGCATGTAATTTGTTTTTTTTACATTAAGGGTTAATAAATTCTCAGCGAGCCAGTTATTTACTCGATCAAATCCCTTCTGAGCCATTCTAAATGTGTCAGTCCAGGACTTGCCAGTGAAAATAAGGGCTGTATCATCGGCAAATGTGATAACTTTGCCGTTCTCGAGCGATAAGTTACAAAGCTCATTGATATATATCAAAAATAGGTATGGTCCGAGAACGCTGCCCTGAGGCACGCCGTAAATAATTTTTTGATCTGTACTTAAGTATTGACCTATTTTCACCCTTCGTGTTCGGTTCTCAAGATAATGCCTGAAAAGATTGAGCTGATTTCCCCTGACTCCAATTTTCTCTAGTTTGGTAATGAGTCGAGAAAAGCAGACCGTGTCGAATGCTTTTGCAAGATCTAGGTAAATGACTAGGCACTTAGACTTGGAGTCAAGGGCTGTGGCAATATGATTAACAAGAGCATCCACGGCTTGGGAGCTGGATTTGCCCTGGCGGAAACCATATTGAGATTCAGATAGAAGTGAGTTTTTTTCCAAATAAGAGACTAATTTCTTGGATATAATACGTTCAAAGATTTTAGAAAGTACTGGCAGGACTGATATTGGGCGGTAATTATCCACAGTATCAGTATTACCTTGCTTGTGTATTGGGTAAACTAGTGCAATCTTAAAAGTAGTGGGAAATATGCCGCAGTCTAAGCACAGGTTTAAAATATGTGTTATTGGAGAAGTAAGCTGAAATATGTATGTTTTCAAAAATTTGGTAGAGATTCCATCCCATCCACTTGCAGAGTCTGTCTTAAGAGAATTGATTACAGAGCTGACCTCCTGATCTGTAAAGCTGTTTAGTACGAGAGAGTTGGTTACAGAATAATTTGGGGGAGTTATATTGGTTACTTTAATTTTTTCAGCAAGATTTTTGCCCATATTGGCAAAGAAGTGATTGACGTGATTTATTGATTCTAAAGGTGTGGGTTTTATCGTTAGAAGAGCTTCAGATTGGTTGTTTTTTTTGGTGGAATTTGTTGCTTTTCGTATTGCTTCCCATAGTTTTTTTGGGTTTTTTGAAGCAGAAGAAATTAAGTCTTTGTCTTGTGCGCGTTTTAGTTTTTTACAGAGGTTACTTAAATAGTTGCGATATCTCTTATATGTTGTAGCTAGAATAGTATTTTCTGGGTTTGCTTTAAGTTTCTTGTGCAGATTGTCACGGTGTCTCATGCAGCGTAATAGGCCAGGGGTTATCCAAGATTTAATAGACCTTTTGCGACATGGTTGACGAATTGGTTGTGAGTTATCTCTGATAGATTTCGTAAGAATGTTGATAAAGTGAGTTGCTGCAAATTCTGGATCATTCGAGTTGTAGATTGTGCTAAAATCTTGGTTCTCAATGGCTGCACTAAGTTTCGTATGATCTATTTTTAATGATAAATTGGATTTATGAGTTGGTTTAGATTTAAATAGTTCTAATATCACGGGATTATGGTCTGTAATGTGTGTGTCAATAACGGCAGTAATAGCAGACAAGTTAGTGGATTTAAGAATAACATGATCCAAGCAAGCGTCGTTCCGTGTGCCCAGGGAGTGGGCAGGAAGTAGGCCGTGGAATGCAAGCAGATTTAGGTAGTCAGAGCTACGATGATCATTTCCGTTTACTGAAATATTGATATTTATGTCACCTGTGATAACCAAATGTTTGCACGTGGATAGGTTAGAGATTACAGAGTCTAGGGAGTCAAGGAATTTTGAAATGTTGTTGTATGAGGGATCGATAGATAGCTAGTATAGCAGTGTGCTGATCTATTTTTAGGATGACGGAATTTGCTTCCATAATATTGAGGTCACATGTGACAATTCCTCTCAGGCGTTGGGTCACGTAAACCACTACTCCATCATTTTGCAGGGGGTTTATGGGACTGATAAGATAGGAATATCCTTCAATGTGAGGTATTTGGGGTGAGGAGGATAGCCAGCATTCCCTTAAAACAATTAAATCAAAATCGACATTTATTCTCTTTAAAAGGACTTCCAACTGACGAAAGTTTGCACTTATACTACGTATATTTTGGTTTAAAATTGTGAGATGCTTATTTGGGTTCAATAATTTATTTGTTACAGACTCGGGACTACATGTTATAGATTCAGATACTGCGATAGTATCGATATCAGACATTACATCTTCGATGCTATTCATGAATTAAGTAAATATAGTATGGGTATAACTCAGTGGGGTAGGAGAGATAATAATTTATGTCTATTTCAATTTTATGTAGTAAGAAGTGGATAGTCGTATTATGCAAAGAATAACTATTACATGATATGTGTTTTGTGTGGATGAGTTGAATGATTTTCTGATTGTGTGAGTGGTTTGTGATTGATGATAGTTGTGATTTAACTATTTTGGGCGAGTAGGAGTAGTATTCAGTTTCGAACTTATCTTTATCAGTTATAGGCATTAATAATAAGATTAATATGGGTTTACATTTAGGCAGTTGTGACAAACTTAACATATTTAACAAAACAATAATAACCAAGAAGTAAAATAAAGAAAAAAAATAAAAGACCTTTAACAAACCAATAAACATTCAGATAAAAAAGCCGAGCATACAATTTGTTAATGGAATTTAAACACACGTACCCATTTGACATTAATAGTCATTTGATTTTTAGAGCATTGATGTCGTCCTCGGTCTTGATTCTTATTAAGGGGGCACCCATCTCCTTGCGCATGAGAACGTGTCCGTATTTGGTCCAGCAGTACTTATATGAGTTTACTGTAGCAAATTGTCTGGCGAGGTAAAAGAGCCTCTTGTTTTTTGGGGTAAGGCATTCCGACAAGAAAATTGGGAAAGTAGGTCCTTTAATTTTAAGGGTAGTGGACGAAAATTTGTTCTGTGGGTTCTTTATATTGTAGTTTTTGACAGCCTGAAGTACCTGTTCTTTTTGAATTACTGAGTTGAGCTCGGCGATCACCGGACCATTGCCATCGGGCTTCATTGATGCACGGTAGACATCGCAGATGTCTGTAGTTTGTATAGGTGTGTCGAGAGCTACACCAATAGACTGTACTAAGGCCACAAGGTCCATTTTGGTCTCATCCTTTTTATGTGGCATGTTTCTAATTTCTAGTGACGTAGATTTGTGAATTCTTTCCAGGTTTTCTAGTTTGTTTTCCAGCATGGTAGTATATTCGCGGTACTCTCTATTTTCACGTTCTAGGGTGTTTATTTTTGTTACCATTTCATCGTATTTTGCTGACATGAAGTCCATCGACTGTCTTATGTCAATGTTCTGGGTTTTTATTTCAGACATGGTGTCAATTAAAATGTTGTGTTTAGTGTCTTGGTCTTGCTTCCATGCGTTAATTAGTTCCATTATGTATTGTTTTAATTCGGTGACTTCACTCTCGCGTGGACGTTTCATTCCACGTACTGTTATATTGGTATCAGACCCCGCTTTGGTGGTTGACAGCTGGTTAACGATGGTAGCGGTTGACGAACTGGCATCGGTAGAGGTAGAAGTGGCAGGAGCGGAGCCGACTGCATTTGTAGGCGTTTTAGGAGGGGTACGGAGCATTTTCGGCGGTGTTTTTTTCGTCATTTGTACTAGTATAACAGAGTTGATTAGGAGATAGCCAAAGTTTGGTTTTCTGTAGATGTTTGGATGATCATACGGGCTATACGTAAGGAGTTTTGGTATTAGGGTTACAGAAGAATGAAGATATATTCCAGTTAGCAGTCCTATGAATGAGCAGTCGTGAGGTCAGGTGGCGTCTCCAAAACACAAAGTAACGGGATACGATAACTTGATGGAGTTTATTTATATTATACTTCAACGCAGCAGCTAGTTCTTGTTCGTTCCTTGAATTGCCATCATCTCATATTTGTTAGGTTTTTCTCGTGTCCGAGGCCAAATCCCTACCAAGGCACAATAACAAGGGAAAGATGTAAATAATATTTAGTTAGTAGTTCGGGCAGTAGTTGGTCGTTGATAAGACGAATGATGTTTCTATATGGCCTTGATACCAGGATATAAGAAGAAAACAGGAGACTCAAATAATAACTGTATCTTGTTTCGTATAAAATAACTGTATGTTGTTCTTTAACTTGACAGGCCCTTGATTAGTACCAGGGTATAAGAAGCGGACAGGAGGTCAATGATGACCGTGGTGTGCAACCCTAGTAGTCTCCGCCTCTAGTCGCACTGGGCTAACTTTGGATAATCTTCAGTATCTTGTATACGCGTGTATAAACAGCCTGAGATATGTTGGAAGTATTAGGCGAGCATAAATAGAAGGAAATATATCACCTGGCGGAGTTGATGCACGCTACGATGTCGTGCGTGGTCAATGGTAGAAAGATACTAGTGTTGGCTCAGTCCGTCCTCTTCAGTCCTTGGTAGAAGGTATATTGATATTGCGGGTGTAGACGCGACAGAAATATTTTGCGCACACAGTCAAATATGTTGCTTGGTCTATGCGTATACGCAGTAGTTCTTGTTACTCGTATGAGTGGATATATTACCCGTCCTTTTGCTTGAAGGAACGGCGCGATGAGATATACCGCTACCGTTCTATGCACTCCTATTATTTTAATATTATTTAAATTGATAATTTCTTGTAAAATTCGGAGAAAAATTTATGTAATTTAACTGAGACACGTCTACTCGATATCGAGGTCCGGGAGGGAGAGCTATACTTACAAGTAAGCATAAAAGAAGAAAAAAGATAAGGGAAGATGTGTTTCTAAGACGGATTCGGCGTTTGAATAAAACGAGTAATAGCTAAACATATGAATGAATGAATGAAAAAGCTCTTTATTTAAATGGACTTTGCTAAGTACTTTTAAATCGTCAAAACCCTACCACCATTTCGGGACGAATAATTATTATTATGCTGAGATGGAGAAGAAATGGCGAAAGAAACTCCACAGCTTACAATTTCGTAATGATTTCAAAACATCAATACAAGTCAATAAATAATTATCAATATAATTTAAGTTACATTTTAACATGCGTAAAGTTTGGGTAGTTATTACTCCCACGCATTTGGATTATTTATCTCATGAAAAGCTTTTCTATATAATTTAATTAATCATATTATTGAACTAAGCAATTTAAATTTTGATACCCACCACCATTTTATGTTATTGTTAGATAGGTACTCACAGATATTCCTTTCAATTTAAATGGTAAGCATACATTTAAGATCCTCCGGTTAGCAATGTTATAAGAATACAATGTGTGGTATACGAAAAAAAAAATCCAATTGAGATCAATTAACTAAAATAGATATTTAACATATTTTGCAACATCCAAGCCTTATATTCTAATGTATCCTTTTTCAAAGAGTCATAATATTATTAATTTATTTATTTATGTCTTACGAAGACCAACAGCTTATCAACTAAATAGATGGAGACATTTCTTTCCACCGGTAAGTACAAATATACTGTTAAATTGAAAAAATATTATGTCGCGTGTGGCGACACTGGCTCGGGTATTAACATCGCTTGATACGACTTCTAACCTTTTTTATCTGTTCTGTGGTATAGCGAGTATAGCCCCTATATTTTAGATATTATCGCCCTATATAATATAAAGACTGAATAAGAAACGCCATCTTTTGGTAAACTAATAAACTATTAGAAACACGAAAACTGAACCATACAGAAAGCGTAGAAAGCTCAGACCATAATCATTGGTCTGAGGTAGAAAGCAAGGAAAGGTCGGACCTGTTTTCAGGAACTCTCTGCGCGAGATGTATTATTTCAGAACTAGATGGCGCTGTTACTTTTTTGGCTTTTTGGTGTTCGGCAAATTTTCTACTAGTTTTATAAAAGCACAGATAATATAATACTAGATAAAAGCAACATACTCTGTTTGTTTGTTTGGTTGAACAGGCTATTCTCAGGAACTACTGATTCAAACTGAAAATACTGTAGAAAATAAACAAAAAAAAAACTCTACGACCAATAGTAGCTGATCATCAATGAAAAAAAATGCAAAACAGGAAATCTACGCGAAGTCACGGGCACAGCTAGCGAAAATCTAAGGGCCAAAACTACGTAGAGGTACAAAGTAGCACACAAAAAAGACGACAAGCTACGAACCGTAGTCCGTAGCCGTTTCGTAGCCGCCATTCCGTAGCGTCCATAGTTAAAAAAGAGGCGATCCCTTTCTGAGCTCAAAAGAGGCCTAGCCAAGGTGACCAGTCAACTGCGTTGAACGCCTAACGAAAATAATAATAATGTAAGAAAGTAAATGAAGTTTTAGTGAGAAAGCTCTACGGCGACCGTAGTCAAAAATTAACCTCCTATCCTCTAGCACTTATTTCGCATGATTTCGTATGACTACCTAAATGAATAAAGTAATTTTGACTTTGACTTTGACTTATCCTCATAGATGAATTGTAGAGAAACATCGTAGGGACAAATAAAACCGGTGAGGCCACTAACTAAATATTATATCTACATGTTTTCCTGCGACTTTATCATTCCTCGCCAGTCCGAGAGGAAAAGCAATCCATTTGTCACCATACACACGAACTGATACTAGTGGATGGGGGGCTATCTATTATCATTTCGTTCGATAGAAACCTGAGTTAGAAACGTTGTATCGCTTGCCACTTGTCTAGGCCCCAAGAACTGTCTTATATTTTCACTAGCTGTGCCCGTGACTTCGCGCGGATTTCCCTCTTTACACTATTTTTCTGTGATGGAAGAGGCTGCCTAGGACTAAAATATACTCATATTTTACAGATTTGACTCTTGTGGAAGCTATTTATAACCAACATAAAAATAAAAAAGGAAGCACAGTTTTTGCATTATGTAAGTTTATACCAGCTTCTAAACACGGTCGCCAAATTTCACGAGTGTATATATGTCTGTATGATTCTAAATTATTTTTTGTTACACTAAGTTTACTCCAACTTAGAGATCTGTGCAAGTTTTATCAAAATTGGTTCAGTAGTTTTTGAGATAGACTAGTGTGTATCAGTCATCGCTCAGTAGCCGTTTGCTTAACAGCTGAATTCTACAAATACTCATGTGCATGTTGTTTTAATTACAACTGAAAAAAGAGTTAAGAAATAGAAAATAATTTAAAGAAATTAAACCGACTTCAAAACAAAAAAGAAAAAAATAAAAGTTCATTGTTTTAAACGATCTGAAAGTTCCTAAAGTCAATATGCCATCATTTTTGGTATTTCATTTTTTTTCATACCGTCTGTGTTAATATAGAGTTGTTAGGTACTCATGTAATTATTCCCTTTAAACTAGATCTGGCACCGATCTCAAAAAATAATTAGGATGTTGACTTGTAGATCATTTAAAACATAAAACTTTTATTTCTTTCTTTTCAGTTTGGAGTGGGTTAATTTTTTTGTCAAATTAGTACTCGAGATAAATTTAAAATAATTACACAATATTATTTTTAACTTTATTTACAATTCATGATTTATACATTTATTTTCATAACATTCGATGTTGTAAGCAATTTAATACTTGTACACATTAATTTTATTTATTTGTACAGATTAATATTAACAAGAGTACAAAAATAATAGTACTTTTTTCATTATAACATTACAAAATTGAAAACCAATCAGTTAAATATTACCCAAACGAAGAATCTCTAGTAATAAATACTTATGCCCGAATCAAGCTGAGTGGGTCTTGCCTATTGTCGAATTTTAAGCGAAAATTTCAGAGAGCTTTAGGCATTACAGTAAATACCTACCTAATATAGATGGCAATTACGGAGCGCAGTCGCAGCCACAAGAAATTGTAGTTATTTCTTTCATATTTATGAAATTACTAGATGGCCCGGTGTACTTCGTATCCCCTATTCACGGAGTACTAAACGTCTTTGCACCTATCCTAACGACATTAAAACTCTTCTTTCGCTAAAATGGCGGAACGTCAAATGTTTGACAGGCAAGTAGGCAGAACAGTTTATATGGGAAAATGAAAATGTTGTTTTTACTATCTTCCTTGCAATTTCTCCATATTCTCTCACTGTTTAAACCCTCCCTAGACGTCCAGGAACATTTCAAGACCAAGATAAGATAAATCCGTTCAGTCGTTCTCGAGTTTTAGCGAGACTAACGAACAGCAATTCATTTTTATATATATAGATAGATTATTAACTACGTTTCTCATTTTCAAAGTTCAAGTGTATAAATATGTATCCACCTCACTATGTCCATTGCCAACTAAACATTTGTTAATAATTGAAAAGTAATTTTTGGGGTAAACCAGATTTTGCTTATAAGAGTAGTTATTATATTGTTTAATCAATACATTATTTTTTGGTGTAATCCGAATTCTTCTTGATTCTATTCTTAATATATCACACGATTATAAAAGGTACAAAGTGGATAGAAAAAGTCTTTCATGTGTCGAAATCAAACAAAATTTCTAAAAATCATAATTATCTAGAAAATAAAAACATTTACATTGCATTAGTAGGAAACTATCTAATATTTCATATACATACATTTTATTTACAAAACGAATTACCATAAAGTTATCTTTACACTATAAGTAATTAGCTAACTTACAATTACTTTTTCCGTTTTTGTTTATTTTTCTACAAATTATAAATGAAATTTTTGTAGCAATTTTCTCAACCTAAGCTTTGGAGCTCTTATAAAATAAAAAAAACTTACAATTTACAAAATGACTAGGTACATTTCTTTTTATTAATAAATGCTCTTTATTATAGTTTTTTAATAAATGCACAAGCACACAGATAAACTTGTCAAACAATTTAAGTAATTTTAAGTATTTTAATCTTGCTAGCGCAATTGAGCTAAGACTAATACACAGTCATACACTACACGGATACAAACACAAATAGTCATAACTCAACTCCAACACTGACGGGATAGCTCAGTGGCGGCACTGACATACACAGTCATGGCTGACTTAATTACTGAGATAAAAATACACTTACTTTTCGAAAAAGAATGGGCACCCCCACTAATTTCATACAATTTGACGAACATGAATTTGACGAAGTCCCAGATTAAGAAGAAAGTGCAGTTTTGATGATTGTGTCAATGTACGAGGGAAATGAACATGTTTTTAAGGAATCACCCGGATGATTCCAACAAAATCTTCGTTTTTTCATAGAAGTTACTGAGTAAATTCTTTGTTAATCCCATATAACGTTATGTGCAAGGAAAAAAATTACTTACACAGTAGCTTCTATGGGGAAGCGAGAATTTGATCATCCGGGTGATTCCTCAAAAACATATTCAGTTCATCTGGGTGACTCATTAGAACATGTCAATTTCCCCCGTACATTGGCACAATCTTCAATTCAAAACTTCACTTCCTTCTTAATATGTGTGAAATAAGGTCGCGTAATCAAACCGGTTTTATGGCATGATATCGTGCCGTCCGAGTAATAATCGGTTAAACAGGGACCTAGTTAATGTGAGGTACTTTGGATGAAATTAGTAGGGGTGCCCGTTTTTTTTGGAAATGGGTTTATCTATAATAAACTTAGGTATGTTATTTAGGAAACGGGTTACTACCCGTTTCCTCAACAACAATCGTTCAATTCTCATCTCACGATGAGTTCAACATACAAGATTTCTTCAGAGTGAATTAGGAAATTTAAATTAGCTCGAAAGTCCTCGTGCGAGAACAGAAAATCCTCATTTCTCATTTCTCAATACTAAAAAAATTTTTTTTCTATTTTTTATATATTAAAATTTTTTTTAGTATTTTGATATATATGGCTGTTTTTGTTATTTTTTTTAGCTCTAGAAAAAAAATATAACGGTAGTTAGAATTTGTTTATAACAAATTGTTAAGTTAACAAACAATGAAATTATTGATAAAAAAAAATTTTTTTTCTATTTACCTATGAAGAAATGCCAATTATGATTTTTAAGGAGAAAATCATTCCTTAACTAATTATTTAAACAATCGAAATATAAAAAAAACGATTATAAACAATAAAAAAAATTATTTAAGAAATTTTTTTTTTTTTTAAATCATTATTTTGCCAAGACAACATAATGGTAAAAAAAAAATTTCTTTAAATATTAAACTTGTCTATTTGTTTATAAACAATTTCTTAACAAATGATGTAAAAATTTTTTTTCCGAAATTACTTAATGCCATTGTTGGATAAGAAAGCAGCAATAATATAACATTTGTTTAAAAAAATTTTTTTAATAACATTTCTTAGACATTTCATTTTTTGTTAACTTTAAAAATTTGTAATAAACAAAATAATTAACTTTAATAAACTTTTATCGCGGGATCTTGTTAAGTATATATATAAGAAGAGCTCCACAGAGCCAAAAATTTATAGGTTTATTATTTAAATTTTTATGTCGTCATTTATGAAAACGGAGATAGGAAAAAAATTCGTTAATTAACAATTGCATAACTTTTTGAAAGATTAATTTAAAAAAAAAAATTCCAACGGGAACATATTCTTTCAAGTATCTGGATGACACCATAATTTATTTAAATTTTTAAATTCATATTTGTTACTATAAAAAAATAATTTTATGTAAGAAACTGTCTTTAACGGCAGTGCGCCCATGCCGTAATGGCTGCGCGGAGCCCTGTTTTCAGCGTTAAATTAAAATTATAAATAATAGAGGTAGAGTTCCGGGAGCTGAGACTTTTTTTTCGGAAATTTCCTCCTCTTTAAGGACCTTTTTTCCAAATATCTTAAATATTAATAGTTTATGAGTTATTAACAAAAACGTAAATACCTCTTTTTTTTCATCTTATTTTGTTAATAACAATTGCAATTTTATACGTGCAGTAAAATCCTCAAAACTCATTTTTCTAGAGGTCGTTCCGAATCCAATGAGCTATTGCTCATATTTTTAGGAGCTTTATCTCTATTTTTCACGTTTTTGAACTTGTTGACTGGACTATAGGGCCTGCGTGTATCATGACGAAGCTTCGTGCACGATACGCGCAGATGTGACCGGCCGTTATCGGCTATCGTCGCGAATATTCGCGTTGCGTGTGCGTTATCGGCCGGGAGGCGGTACGTCAGGGTTTTAGCGCGCTAGCCTATCGCGCTGCGTGGTCAGACATGCGTTGTTCATTTCGGAGGTTGTTCTCCATTCGTTCAGACGCGTACGGGTGACTAAGTATACGATACGGCTGAGTTATTTTTTTTATAAATCCATTACGTAATTAGGACACAATTTAAAAGTAAAGAAAGTGATTATACATAGTTAAACGCAAAGAGGATAATAATACTACGCAATTTACACGTCTGGAAATGATTTCGGCCATCTTGGATTACAGTTCGTGCAAATAAAGAAATGTCACATGCTTTATCGCGATAACTTTGCTAGGGCCTGCGTGTATCGTGCGAAGTATCGCCATGCATACTTCGGGACGATAGGCGCAGGTGCGGGCGAAGCATTAGGCGTTGTCCTAACTGTCATCGATCGCACGATGACACGATGCGTCTTTATCGCGTGACCAAACTAATGTTTCTGTGCGCCTGCGATGACTTGCATTCTCAAACAGGACACTCTGAAGAAGTGAAGAAATCATTTATGTTGAATTTGTCGTGCTTTTCCAACGCAACGATAATTCGTGAATTAGACGCCGCCTGATAGGGGCGCATATAATTATTCTATACATTTCACATCGTAGCATTGGCATTGCGCAACACACCCCCATTGCGTCAACTTGAGAGTACTTTCGTCGCGCGATGAAAACGCATCGTGTCACGATCTTTGCCAATCTGGACGATGCCTAATACGTATCGTATTTATGAAACAAATTCATTAGTCTTAATCGGTAGGTACGCACAATTATATTTTCCCAGTGCATAGGGAATTGACTAGGCGATCTCACTATACATTTTAAGAGTATTTCTTTATTATATTTACAAGAACTGGGGCGATTTCGTATACCGGTTGCAGCCGTTTTCCCTTGTGGAACCCCTGTTAACTCTTCCATATTGAATGTTGGGATTTCCATTGACTCTTGAAAACTGATTATTGCTGCTTCTGAAGGTCACCGTGGTACAGGTCCTCATGCTAGAAGTGTTAGACTTTTGACGCAAGCCTTGCATCTGTTGGGAATAAGCCTGCTGTAAGTAACAAAAGGTATATTTATTCGAGAATACTAATTATACCAAAGATTCTACTATTAAACAAAAGGCGTGGACTTCATGGAACAACGAGGTGTGACTGGCAACCGAATGAAAAGTGCATCAATCTTTTGTATTCGTTATTTGACCAAAATATTTGAAATACACTCTGTATGTTTGACGGTATATTATCTAAGGTATATTACTATCGTATTACAACACATCCCGCGTCACAGCGTGGCATCGGTTTAGCGTTCTAGCAAGCGCTAAATACGAGTTCTATTTGACAAACCCTTTATTGTTACGAACGGTCCACCTGTATTTTGTTTAGTAATCTGAGACCAAGGGAATATTAATGCTTATTTATAACACATTGTGTAATGTGTATGTGCTTTATACAGAAGCAAGCGCTTGCTTTTATATTTAAACGCAGGTGTGGACGGGTCTTAATGAAATTCAACCTACGGGGTAGGCTTAAGAATATACATGGAAACCGGGTAATGAAGTCTTGTGGGATAATATCGGAACTGAGAAGTCGGGGTAAGGTAACATTAAAGCAAAAATTGCAGCTTTTGATGACAATCGAAGTAGGTGGTCAGCAGTAGAATAATATATGACACAATTTATATTTACATATTTATCACAAAAAATATATATAATTGAGGCTCACGTTACTATAAAAGATGAACATTTATGATGAGATAGATAATGAAACTGATAATATTGCTCTTAATTTGTATAGAAAATTAACCAAGGCATGTAGTGCAATGACAATACACATATAAGGTTAAAGTAAAAGAAAGAAGGAAATAAAATCTTAGCTTTGAAATCAGAAATATTAAATAAGGAATAGTTTATAGCAGCTTGACAACATTTCAAATGAGATATAGTAGAAAATTAATAATATTTTCTACTTTCTTAATAAAACTTTGATAAATTATTTAGACTTATTGAAAAAAAATTGAAATCGACGACGCTGACTAATCGGCGTAAGCAGATGAATGCTATAACAGTGAAAGAATTTCTAGTTTTGTGGAGAACGTAAATTGAACATTTATTACTAAACAGATTTCTAGTCCAGAAAACTGATGCAGGGGTACTTGTAAATGTACAAAGTGTACTTAGGGGTTATGTAATTTAATATCTCCTCGACAGTCTTCTACGGGTATTGATGACTGATTGTCCATTAGTCGTGTGTTTCTCGCACATTTGCCTGCCGTGGACTACAAGACTGTGGAACCAATTTTCGCCAGCGGTGTTCCCGAACCGATACGACGTGGACAATTGGACGGACATGTTCAAAAATGTAGCGTGTTCCTTCCTCAAAGGCTGGCAACGCATTTGCGATTCCTCTGGTTTTGCAAATGTCCATGGGCGGCGGTGATCACTTTCCATCAGAACGGGTTTTTTCCTTTTTTAAATTTTCCGCTCATTTCCACAGACCTAATCGCATCGAGATTCATAATGCGTTCAACAACGATGAGTAATGCCCTCTTTTTGTTAAACGATACGATAGCTACGTGTGCATTATCTTAATCCTCAATATCAGTAGACACACAAGTAAAAAAATATGTTTTAAAGTACTACTTTAAATAATTTACGGCCATAATAAGCCGTAAGCAACAAATATTATTTGGTCGGTCATATAATAATATTCTCCACATAATCCCGGAAGGGGAATTCGGACCCAAAATTTAGGTTAAGTAGCCAAACATTTAAGATACGTGGCTCCTAATAACTATCCCTAGATATATCGGATTGGGTTAATTCCTTACAGACCATAACATATTATTAATTTTATTGTGCTTTTAGTCGCATTGTTATTTTATTTTAAAATGTACAGCTTGATAATATGCTTGAAATATGAAAATAATCTTCAGTGTATTACTGAGTCGGTTTATTGTTCTCATTTTAAAGGATGGTCATGCCTAAAATTACAGACGAATTTTTATGGTTACTCTTGCCGTTTGATCTATATTAAGCCTTTTTAGCCAATTACGGCGAAGCCAAAAGGACGGATTATGATTTATATCAATCTATGTATGTATGTTAGTATTTACGTATGTTCTTCCGTAGTTCATAAACTATTCATCAGATTTTGATGAACAAGGTGTCACTCGATTTGTTATTATGGTCCGAGTAACATAGGTTACATTTTGTCGGTTTTACCTTTTAAGCTTCAATTTTAACCAATTTCATTCCTTTCTTCTTTTTCCCTAGTCGGGTTACAGTTTTTGAAACCTTTTTCTATTTATTATAATTATGGCAAATTTCATGCCAGTTCTTGTGATTGATGCTGTACTTTTAAAGTACTAAAATTGTATAAATAAGTTGAAAATATCAGAATAGAAATTGCTAAGAGCTCAAATAAGAGAAACATTTCTAAGTTTTCTTAAAACCTTTTGTATACCTGTGACTTGCAAGTAATAAATGAAATGAAATGAAAACATTCCAAACAATTTTATGGAAATTATATATATATATATATATATATATATATATATATATAATTATATATATTAGATAGAAAATAATTAGTGTTTATTTTGTTTACCTTTTAATAGACAAGTTATTCGTTCGTGCGTAAGGAATTCTTTGACGATATAGTCGTTTTTCATTATTATTTCAGAAAACCGGACTGCTCAGATATTTTATCTGTATTGGTAGTCCGTTTGCTTGTCGGTTCCATGAAGGCTTAGGTACTTGGTTTTTAGACTTAGGTACTTTAGGTACAGGGTTACAACCTATCACTATCTAGGGACACTGCATGACCCGTATTGCCAGATATGGATTTATGTATAGCAAAATGTTTCCTAAACAACAACACTTTTTGGTGTTATAAACGTATCATACCAACGTAAGTCTTTGAATGATAGGTTGTAATTTGTGTAGTAACTGGCCCAGTCAGTAATGCCTTAAATCTGAAATGTTGTCAAGATGCTAACATTGATATGTGTGAACTTACATGGAAATGAGTACTAGAGTTTATGTTACCGGTGTCGTGGCAGATGAGCTTGCGGAGGGACCGTCTGAAGTTTCTTGTCATCAGGCAATAAACTATCGGGTTGATAGCAGAATTCGCGTGTCCTGACAAAGAAAAAGTAAAGATATTTTTTATTGAAAAATTGGCGATTTTGGAGCTACAAGTCTACAAGTTTGTGATATTATGACTGTATTGAGAAATGTTCAAATGTGTGACGTAAACTGTAACATCTTGGTGTAGTGGACGGAAACGATACATATACAGTTCAGGTTCAGTCAAATCAGGTTTAGATCCTTGTGAATCATCTTCTCATCATAACAAAAATACGGAGGATACAGCAAAAATTTTCAGCTGCATTCATTGTCGTGGCGCATTTGAAGCCAAAATAGTAAGGATTGTTTTGGCACGGCAAAGCTTGTGTTAAATTTAGTATTTTCTATGATTTACAAGTGATCTCCAAATCTGCAGAACTTATTTTGAAAATTCTACACAGTTTAAAAACAATATTCACTGAGTAGTTTATCACGTGATCTGTGTGTGTTTATCATGTGGACGCGTTAGGTAGGTTGTACGTACATAATTTATACTAGAGTGCTAAGCTGATTAATAACGCAATTTAAATGATAAAACATTTACTCTTCCAAATGCAATGATTATTTTTCTGAACAGTTAATATTAAAGTCAGTAATCAATTCTTACCCAATAATAACGTGTATGGTAGCGCTGATGAAACAGATTCCACTTTCACAGCATTCACATCTATTAGAAGCTGAAGAATGTTGTATGGAAGCCAGCAGAGCGCGAACAGCACTGCAAGCAGCAGGAGTATCCAGGCTACCCTCTTCCTTTCGCGAACTATTCGTAACCTCTGAAAAAGATTACGAATTGTTATTTGCTATGAGGACCTTTAGAAAAACTTAATAATAAGTAACCTGAAAATTCACTACTATCGGTCTATATGTACCTATAATACTTAAAAGAGTTGTCATCCAACTCTTAATAGTTAAGAAGTTTTACCTTCAGTCACCAGCTCACTAACATGAGATGATGAATACCAGGCGCAAATACTAGAATAGCTTTAGAAAAGATATGAAAAACGTTATACATGCCTATAAAATTTGATGGTTGCCCTCGATTTTCCTGGCTTCCCATCATCAAATCCTGACTTAGTGATAATGTGACCACCTTATGAGTATACACTATCGAATAAAAATCTATATCACTATCGAAGAGATATCGCTGAACAAACATGAAAAAATACATAGAGTGGAACATAGAACCGCCTTCTTTAAGTACAAAAAACTTTATACAATGAAACAAGTAATAAATTATTAAATTGACGGATGTCATTTTCTTCCTTTTCTTCCCTTTTCCATGGTTTTATTTTGATAACCACAGTGTAGGGACTACAACAGGGTGATAAAGAAATTTGTTACGTCAACCCTAAAGTGGGAACATGGCAGTCAAATACGGGAATTCATCAACAGGGAAATATGGCAAGGCCAAGGGCGTCTCTAACGGAATTATAATAGGCATAAGTTTATTGTAACATTATTATAACTTACATTCTACACAACAACGTAGCTTACCATTATTTTTAACGCACATTTATAATCTAATGAATTGATAAGTACATAATATGCAATGTATATAAATTAATTGATATTCAACTTTACATTTATCTACAAATAATTTGTAGGTAAATTTACGAGTTAAACACACTCAGCTGCGGAATTTTATAAGCTTTCGCTAAGTAAGTCTAAGCCTGCTGTATGTGAAACAGCCAATCCATTAATCAAGTGGCAAGTATTAATTAACATGTCAACATTGCGGTTCAGGGTACTTAGCGATAAACTTCATAGCCCCTGACACTGACTTTATAACTGAATCTCTTGGCGTAGTCGAAATCGTTACCTTTCAACCAAGGTACAGTATTTACTTAAGTACTTTATTATGTTACGAGATAGCAAACAAGCTTGCGACCCACCTGGTGTTAAATGGTTGTCGTCGCCTTTAGACACTTGCAATGTTAAGGGTAAATCACTTAACACTGCAAGTGCGTTGCCATCCTGGGGACTAAGATCATATGCCTTCCATGCCCAGTAATTACACTGGCTACCTTTCCCTTCAATCCGAAACACAGCGAAATGAGAAAGGTGGTTTGTTTCTATCTTCCTGGCGAAAGCAAAAGCTTCGCGATCCCGGTACGCTGTCATAGTGTGCCTTGGTAGAATGGAGAGGATGTTTTGGGTAGTGGGAACGTCTTTAACCCCGAGTCCCACACACCTTGCAGTCTTACTACAGAGAAGATGCGTAAACGAATTGACTTTTACGTAAAAAAGATACTTGTTTTAATATGATATAGGTATTTTTTCGTCGTGCATTCTTAGTAACTATCACGAAATTTAAGCAACCAAGTGCGCGCTAGGTGCTCATATGGGTGACCGAAATTTTTTCAAATCGATTTTCCTCCGTGCTTTGAAAGACATATATAGCTGGTGGTCCTGGGTGCTGTCGAAAGATAGCAGTCGTCCCCAAGGAGGGTTAGGTGTCAGACACATGCAGTATTGTCGATATCAAGGCATACTGGACCGACCCCAACTAAATTGGGATCAGGGTAGGAAAATGATTATAGGTATATTTTTGACAGAAATGCTCTAGGCATCCATCTCACTTACATAATGGTAAGTGATGGTAAGGAGGATACGAGATGCAGCCGGAACCCTCAAACAGTGAAGAACTGGCTATGTTAATATTAACTATTGCAAGACAGTAAAGGTCGCACACTCAGCTCGGAACTGTATCGCCTCTCATCATCATCATCATGACAGTCTATTTGCTTCGACCCATTGCTGGGACACAAGGCCGCTCCTTGTCATCGAAGGAGGCTTAGGCAATAGTCCACGGATTTGTGGACCGAGTATAAAGGTGATCAATACCCCTTTGATGGTCTCAGTCGCACATCACATGGCTGAATATCGCCTCTATTTACTACAAAGAAGAGGCAATG
Organism: Elophila nymphaeata; assembly: GCA_955850985.1. Lineage (NCBI taxonomy): Eukaryota > Metazoa > Arthropoda > Insecta > Lepidoptera > Crambidae > Elophila > Elophila nymphaeata. The sequence continues at coordinate 26,649,922 of OY039073.1, read as the reverse complement.
CATTACGGTCCATACCACCATGCTGTAGCGTTTACAGCAAAAAAAAGCGGTCCCTTTCAGAGCTGATACGTGGCTATGACCTTAATGCTGTTAGCACTATAATTACGACAGACATTGAGAATATGGTAGTAGTACTGGTATAGTATTATATTATCTTTAGGAGTAACTGCCTGTCCAATCCAAGCTCTTAGTTCGGGGAACCCCTAAGCCACGGAGGCGGTTGGAATTTAACAATAAGGTATGTTGGGGTATATCAGTTTGACGAATTTCTGCGCTCTGATAAGAACATTCAAAAAACGTTGTCGCTGACAATACTTCTAATCCTTCGTGCTTTGGAGTTCATGCCTAGCCGAATATCCCAGTAGATGTATGATGATGGCACTTGTAACCACCAGCCACGTCAAATCCATGGTATAAGGAATGTCAGAACTCAGAACAGATATATTGTCTCGTAAATCTCTGATACTAAGCTGTTGGCTACTCACGTAATAAGTCTTTGCATTAGTTCAATAGGTTTCTGTACAAAGTTAGCTTGGTAAAGCGACTATAATAGAGAGCGTGGCTAATTTTCTGCAGAACTTTTATTTCGTAACTGGGAATAAAGGAAAATCGATTACTCGCTAACTTCTGGTCGAAAATTCTCTTGTGAAGACTTGTGAATCACGTAACTCCGTCTTTAGGTAGCATTAACATCGTATTAATTATGAATTATTAAACTGGGTTCTCACGTTATAAGTATATAGGGACTTATGACCGTACGAGCTCTTAATGCCATACAAAATCTAGTCATATAGGAATAGTATAAGGATGTATCCTATCAAGTCTGACATCAATTCATTTGACCTTTAAAAAACTATCAAACAATTTAAAAATTCAAAGGACATTCTAATTAAGCCTACTTATACTAGACACTAAGTAGACTTTGTCCCATCATTAAGAAAATAGCTAACTAAAATTTTAATTAAATATTTCACTCAAGGAAGTCGTTTTCAAAGTTCTCAAGTTAGGAGAGAAATCACCGGGGAACATAACGTGGCGTGATTATGATCCCGGACGAATGAACAGTAGGTACCTTAGGCGGTTCGCAAACGTTACAATTTTTGTCTTGTGTTGAATACAAGATACCAGTGAATATTTTACTTTCATATAATCATTATGCTAAAATAATCAATATGAAATCATCAATTCCTTGTACAGGCGTACGATCTATTTGTATCAAGTTGTTTCCACTTGACACGTACGGATTACCTCGATTGGCGAATAATAATAACTCACGGTTTCTATCCACGACCCTTCTGGTCCAGAGGATATCCAGAGGAGGAATCTTGAGTTGCATATTGAGTTTTGTCCCCAATTTTGTACGAAACATCTATTAAGTAATGTCAGCTAAATATAGATAATATATATAACAATTAATTAGAATATTAACTAGTATTAATGTACTAATATCAATTTTCATATTCATATTCATATCTTTATTGCACTCCATAAGTTACAAGATGTTAATAAATATATGTAGGTACAATTATGGACCCTGCAGGGCACGGCAAGTAGGAGAGGCGAGGAGTCACCTTATTTATAAGAATATATTTATATTTAGTTTATTATATTATATACATTATCTATAGATAAATATATATACTTAGTTTGTATATACATTCATTACTTTAATTTAATATGTATTATTTGAAGTTTTTATCATCTAAAAATTCTTGAATGGAGTAGTAGTTTTTATTATTTAATAATTGTTTTAATTGTTTTGCAAAATCTTTTTCTATAGTTATATCTTTTATTGGGTCGGGCAATCGGGCATTTTCATTTTTATCAATCAAATAGTTACATTTGGAAATACCAGCATGGCTAGTAGTAGAAATAAAGCAGCACTTTATAGATAAGCTGAACACTTGATTACTCGGATTTACAATCAAAAAGTATTCGGTGTATGCAACTGGATACTAAAAGTTGTCAGTTGAAGACACAAACAAACATTAGCAAATTTCCTTAGACTAGTACGGACTCGCAACGTCAACTATAATATCCTGTGTGTATCGTCTTCTTGATAGGCTACCGGAGACTAAGTTTCACTGTCACTAAGAAACACAGCAACTACTGTTTGCTGTTATAGTAACAAAAAACCGGCCAAGTGCGAGTCGGACTCGCACACCGAGGGTTCCGCCGACAAACGTAGCGGTTTACAATTTATGACGTATTAAATCAAATTCTCAGTTCACGGGAAGTACCTTGTAGGTTTTGATTCCCTAGCGTGTGACGGAAATTCGTCTAAGGTGTCGGTATAAACTGCTGTATCTTTTGATCGCGTTAATTTAGAAGTTTGATTTTTTCACTGCTTAAAGGGACAATAGACCTAGGTATTTGGTATAAATTTCAATTTGATACCTTTATTCGTTCGTGAGAAATAAGGTAGTAAGTTTCATTTTATTAAAATATTTTTATTATATTATATTACTAAAAAAATGTGATTTTCGCAATTTTTCCTATATTTGCATTATATGACAATGCTTCATGCCAAATTTCAAGATTCTAAGTTTACGGGAAGTATCCTGTAGGTTTTGATTCCTTTGCGAGTGTCGGAAATTTGTCTAAGGTGTCGGTATAAACTGCTGTATCTTTTGATCGCGTTAACTTAGAAGTTTGATTTTTTCACTGCTTAAAGGGACAATAGACCTAGGTATTTGGTATAAATTTCAATTTGATACCTTTATTCGTTCGTGAGAAATAAGGTAGTAAGTTTCATTTTATTAAAATATTTTTATTATATTATATAACTAAAAAAATGTGATTTTCGCAATTTTTCCTATATTTGCATTATATGACAATGCTTCATGCCAAATTTCAAGATTCTGAGTTTACGGGAAGTATCCTGTAGGTTTTGATTCCTTTGCGAGTGTCGGAAATTTGTTGAAAATATCGACATAATCGGCTGTATCTTTTGATTGGCTTAGTATAGAAGTTTGATATTTTCACAGCTTAAAGGGACAATAGACCTGAGTATGTCATGTGAATTTCAGCTTGATACGTCCACGCGTTCTTGAGATAAAGGGTCTTGACAGACAGACAGACAGACAGACAGACGGACGACAAAGTGATCCTATAAGGGTTCCGTTTTTTCCTTTTGAGGTACGGACCCCTAAAAAGTGTCGACGTTAGCCGTTAGCTCAAATCAGTCTAGTTGTTTTGAGTTTATTCGTTGAGAATATACAAATCTTTCTCTTTATAATATCACTATAGTAAAGTTTTAGTTTTTATGATTTTTCATTACGCTACGAATTATATTCAAAAACGTATTCATTTCATTTTATATTTTTCGTTTTCAATATAATCAATGTTTATTTCTCGAACGTGGATGGCTGTTGTTTCATATAAACAATATTTTTTTCCTCTGCTTACACTCTCATTCTGCTTACTATCACGTGGAATGAAGTCATTTGTTGAACTTTTTTTAAAAAAAATTCGTGCATGAAATGTTTCTGTGTGTGACACTGCCAGCTCTGAGTGTTTTCCTGCATGCTCTCACACCGACTTATGTAAATTAACGCTTAAAAATACGAAAAATCAAAGAAACTATTAGGTATATTAGATACCTACTCTTAAATGGAAGTTTCAGAAAGCAATTTTTTGGAAGCTGTATTGTTGAAGACTTGACTGCTTAGACTATTATACGAATTTGAATGTATTATGCATACATTAATCGCTCCATCATGTGACTTACTCGATACAGCTGCAAAAGTTCATATAATACATTTAAATTCTCGGTGGATTTACTCGTATTAACCAATGTTGTATAGATTATAACTGTTAAGCCCTAAGGGAAATAAGCCAGAGTATTGAAGCCATCCTGCATCAGCGGATTATAGTAAAACCCCATATCTTCATCCAACGCTAATTAAACTGGAACGTAACTGCCATAAGCACAGTTAACTGCTGCCTGGATTTGAGGTTTAACACAAACGGAACTTCACAGAGAATCGAATCGGAATTCAATGTAGAAAATATGGGGAATAATCTAAAAACTATTTGAAGAACGGCTAAGGTTTCACTTTCTACCTTGCAAATTAACTCCATTTGACTAAGAAACCCCTCACAGATTGCTTCCTTACGCTGTGAAATAATTAGGCTGCGAGATTTTCCTGCCGTGATTTACCTTTCCAAGTGAAGGCGATGATCATAAATCATAAATGTAACACCTGTTGTATAATTGTGCTCTCATACTCGATTACTACCTACTGGGAATAACATAATTACGATAAGGAGATTTTAAAAATCCCAAATTTAAATCGTCAATATTGCTCGTGTTCCCCTAGATAGAATTTGTTAACTATGATGTGTGATTTTGATAAAGTATTACACAACTCAATTATATTATGTATTTACCTTGTCTAATTCCCACTGGAATGTATCTAACGTAACTAGACGCTACTCCATTCTTACGTTAATAATATTCCACATATACCAGACACAGAGCTATCGTAATTAAAATTATTTTACCAACTAATTGTAATTACCTAACCCAAATGTGTACTCTTCAAGTATAACTTCGAGGGCATTCAACGTTCCACTGAATAAGCACATTCTACATGAAATAAATTGAAATGTGAGTCGGCCTTGCCATTCGTTACAATTACGTAGATCAATGTTGGTTTCATATTTAAATCTTCCATCACTCTCTTTGCTGTTCAATCTATTTGTTGAATGAAATAAATTCCCGAGAACCGGTAGGCGGGTTTATAATTAAAATTTATTTTATCTACTCAACTATGCCATTTCGATATCATCCATTTCCGAGCTAAGTAAACTATGCCACTTACAATGATTTAAATACGAACTTCGAATATATTGAAATAAGCACATGTGATTTATTTAAATCAGAGTGGATCCGGCCGCATAATTATTATAAGAAATACGCAAAATTCTACAGCGAATGTCGGCAGAGGGCGTCTAGGCATTTCCTGGTACATAATCTCCTATGAGTAGATTGACTCGCCTTATAATAACTAACCTGTTGACTGTTAACGCTTCCCTCGGTTTGGTCAAACGGGGGTAGCACAGAGCACAGCCTTCGTCCCATCAGGGAATACGACACCACCACCATTGATCCTGCAAAAACACGAAATGTAACCATATTTACTCTTTATAACTTCAAAAGCTTTGTAAAGGGAAGTGATTTCCATTTTCGATCCATCGATTATCCCAAACTGATTTGAAGCTTTATGAATAAAAATAAGGTTAGCCTTTGAGTTTGGGTATTATATTGAAAAGAGGATTGTTTTTGTATAGATAAGAGTAACGGAAACAGCAATTTTATACTTTGGAATTTTTGAGCGTTGTGAACGTATTATTAGCTCAAGAAGGAGGCATATTTTCTAAATTCTTAACAAGTTTTTCATCTGATAAAGCTAATTTCCAGGTTATTATTTCTGGCTTTGGATACATTAGCTGTAGGTTTAGTATTAGGTTAAGCAACGCATGCGTTATCACTACAGTGACCACTTCCAATCAGTGAACGCATATATATGCGTTCACTGCTTCCAATCAAGACACTAAAGGGCGATGCGGTCGTGCGTACTGTGCAAACTTTATTACCCGATTACCATAATACACAAGTTTTGCAACAACCACGTGGTTGTTGATAATAATATTATATTATATTTATATTATGTAATATACATATAAAATTTATATTTTCTTACTAGCTTGAAAGAGCACGTTTAACAGCGGTAACAGATGCAGTTGCAAAATGAAATAGGTATAATAAGACACTCATAATGTTGATATGAGGAAAAAACACGATATTGCAGTTGCTGCACAGAATAAAGAATACTTGTGTGGATATACGTTTTTGTGACAAGCTTCAGAATAATGTTAGAGATTTGCTTATAACTCTTATTAAAGGTATAACAATAAAGGGATCACTGCCAAGAAAGTTTTTTAACTTTTAAATATATTATGAATTTTATTGACAATTTTGTTGTACAAAAGTTAAAATCACGCGGTGTTTTTTTAAAGGAAATTATTTTATTTGGGCCTTTTCGCAATGTGCCAGTCAACGACAAAAAAAATAGTACAAGAACTAGCCATTTGGAGAAATAGTTAATACGGCACAAAAGTTGTAGGATGACTATAATACGTCACGTTATAGAAGTTTGATAATCTATCTTTTGCCTACATTTATTGAATTTTAAATAATAATAGACATTGCTAAAAGTCACGATCCAAAGTCATTTTGAGACAAATCAAGTTAGTAGCCCATCATTTTTTTACCTTTAAAAATAAGAACTCAGATTTTTATTTTTATAATTTTAACCCTTATTTCGATAGATAACTAGGTACTTAAATTACATTTTTCTTGAATATTATTCAAGAGAGAGCTGATGACCTTAACCCACCTGAACAGATTTTCATGAATTGTAGCTAAGAACCATCCTAATCAGCTTTCGAACAAAAAAAAACGCATCAAAATCGGTCCGTTTGCTTAGGAGCTATGATGCCACAGACAGACACACAGACCTACAGACCCACAAATACACTTATAACACTTTTTGCGTCAGGGGTTGAAAACAGATAACGGTAGAAGATCACAATATATTTCTACAAACAGAGTAATGAAAACATTTCGAATTGAACAAATAACGATTTTTGATGGCTTTATTCAACTGAATACACTTCAAATACCTAGCTACGGGAATAAGTCCTTTGATCAAATAACGAGAACAATTGTTCACGCAACAATATAATTATAGAAAATACTTCATTTATTGGAGTTCCTCTTTCTGTTTTGTTATTATGTTTTATGTTTTTATTTACCTTATATTTTTTTAATATTTTAATAGATACCATCGCATTCGTTTGTAATTGAAATAAGTTTTGTATTAGGAAATGTATTTATATTCTATTATACTAAAAATACATACGAGTGTATAATCTGTGAACCTAATTAACCCTTCTAAATTATAAATTCTCTCTTTGAGTATATGTATGTATATGTTATTAACTTTCCTTATTGCCACAGATTTTATGTTACTCGAATTACTTCACGTAACTCATTTATTATAAACTATACTTAGATTCGAGTCAGGGACATTGTGAATTAGCTAAATTTAAAATTCCCGCTGTGCTATCAATTAAAAAAAGAATGGATATGACAAAAGACACTCCGTTTCCAATTACGAAATAAATTTAAACTTTTAAAAACCGTAGAATGAATCTCCAAAAATCTTATATTACAAGGAGCCCTGACCTCCGGAGAAATTATTCTTAAAGCCGTTAGTTTAGCTTAATGTGGTAATACAAAAACTGTTTTCAACAAACTTCCAAAAAGGAAGAGGTTCAATTCATATTCATCATTTTTAGCTTCTTTAATCATGTTCCCCAATCACTCAAAAACGCGTCTGGACCGATTTTTTTTTTTAAAGAATATACTTTCAAAATGGTCCGATGACAATGTAACTTGAATCGATTCAGTAGTCTTTTTTAGAATCGTGATAACACGCATTCGCTTTATGAATTTTTCCAACTTTTCCAACTTAATATATCAATATCCACGAAATTTGCTGACCTATTTCAACTATTCTTCTTTTATCTTAAAGCTCAAAGTCTCGAGATAGTTTACTAAGTGATAAAAACTATAAAAATATACTTAAACCACTAAAAAGCAAAAAATAAAATGATTTTTAAACATACAATTTATATTTCTCCGTTCTTAGTTTCGAATGCAGTTTTTGTTTTATTTTTATCCAATTCGTCGTAGCTGTGGGATAGAGCAGTACATCTGCGAGACGCTGAGCGTTGAAAGAAACGTCGTAGACGTCACATCACGACGTTCCGCTCGACAGGACGTCGCGCTACATAAACGCTCAGCGTCACACCGACGTTTCAACGAATGACCGCAGTGCGGCGTCAACAATAAGGTGGAATAAGGTGGAATTGTCGATGGACATTGGACATTTTTGCTTGCTATGCGTAACATTTATCAATCATTCCCTATAAAATACAAAATATATCGACAGCTCGCAAATAAAAGCGTTCGTGGATAAGCTATTGTCACGCGATATTAGACCTATTACAGAGAAAACACCTATTTCCCTAAGATAGAGACAGGTGTGGTCTACGCATGAATCTATACTTAAATCTTTGTACTATCTAGGTTCATGAGTATACGCATATATCGGCCGCAATCAACGTTAACGCATTGGTCGTTTGTTTGGAAGTGGCAACGCTTTGCGAGCATTGCGCGTAGATAATTTAGTTTAGTACTACATCGATGTGTCTGTTGTTGGTAACGTGCCACTTAAGATAAGGCTGTTTCTAGTATAACGCTGGTCATAGGCGCAGATGTGATAATATACATAATATATTGCTTATGAAGCGTTTTGTGGTCTTTCGATAGCGCTGAGTGAGCGGTGCTCAACATTGATCACGCTCGCGCGTTTTTCCTCATTGATCGTTAAAGCAACCGTAATAAATATTGACGCAACTGTGCCGATCATTAGCGTGATACTAAAACCAGCATAAGAAAGGGAGGGTACAGCAGAGTAACTACCCACTAAAACCTAAAGATGTCCCTCATATGCACCTTGGCGCAAGATCAACGACCGGTACCTCCTCCCCGTCGTCGGATGAGAACGAGTCGGCCACGGATGTGTCGCTGCCAGACGAGACTTGAAAGTGATGATAAGGCTGAAGTAGAAATTAACTTCACCCGGAACCCTGCACCACTAAGGGACTGGCTATCTTTTAATTAACTGTCGACACAATAATGATATTAACATTATGGCGACAGGTTTTCATAAGATGGTAGTAGGGCAGACGGACTTACAGCTGGTGCCAGCAAAGTCCAGGTCGGGAAAGAATATTTCTTTCATCTGTAGGAGACAGACGACGTTTAATTTATTTCATCTTGAAAAATATATATTCCAAAGCGACATTTACGTCGAAAATTCTGCTCAGACAAATTTAAAAATACTCATCGCACACTTGTCTACAACAAGTTGCAAACTCTATTTGTTTAGCTATAATCTTCCTTTCAGTCCACAGCTTTCCCTTGGGACTTATTATTAAAATAAAGTTGCATGTGACACCTTTGAAGCCGTTTGACGACATACTTGCAGCGAAAGTTAAGCATAGTTACTGTTTAGGAGTTTTCTGGAATTAAATTTTTACTGACGAACCTTGCTATGATTTGGCAACTATGTTTCTTGGTAATTTTATTACATTTCATTTTCTACTATTTCTACTTACATATTTAAGTTCTATTCTATTTCAGAATCCAATAGACCATTTATTTTTAATCACCTGAGAATCGAATCAGGAAGGAGGAGATACTTAAAACAGCGCATTTACTCTTATATAACATCTTCGAAGGTTTAATAGTGTATCAATGATATTGTTTTATATATTTTATTTATAATAATGATTATCATTAATGTCTTACGTCTAACTGCTGCAAACAGGCTTCCCTACAATGTATATAAGTTTCAGCCAGTACTAATACCTCCGTACAAAAATAAGATTTGTTGTTTTAATAAAACGAATTAAAATACAATACGTAGTTAATTGTGTAATTGAACCTGTGATACTGGATAGAAAACACTGCGAGGAGGATTTATGGCCGTTGGGGCAGAAAGCTCCTCAAGTGGCGGACAGCGAGAGTCCACACCACAAAATGGTCTGATAAAGATAGCGGGAAGCCGCTGGGTGCGAGCAGCACAGGACCGTTCGGGTTGGAGTTCCTTTCGTGAGGCCTAACTATGTCCAACACTGGGCGTCTCTCGGCTGATTTTTGATGGTGATAATTAGTTATTTTATTTTATCAATGTCTCTCGAACCTGGGACTGCTAACTGGATCTAATTTTAGTGGCCGAATCACTAGACCGTGTAGGCCATTAAATAATTGTTTTGTCAGCAGAACCCAAGATTATTCGATTTCTTATTTCATACTAAGCAATTTCATACTATTGGATTCAATTCATATTTTAATATGATGTCTGTACGAATGGTGATCTCCTGATCGACAATATTGATTTCGATTCTCATAACGAGTATAATCCATTTTAGGTACTTGTGCTCGTCGTTGCCTTAGGGCATCCGAACACTAGGCGTGTTTTCAGTACATTCAAGCTTGTTTTTATAAGCTCGTTTGTAAAATCAACGGTGTGTGTCTTACCATCAGGTGAAATGGAGTCATTTGCTTGACCTTTTTATAGAAAAAAAAACATGTTACCAAAGTCCAAACTCACGCGTGCTTTTAGTGTGCAACGACAGTGAGAACGACGCTGGCAATGATCTCGAGCGGTTCCAATACATTACTTGCTGAAAATAGCGCATTTCGAACAGTTTTGAAACAAAGCAAGCAATGTACTTGAACCTGTCCCGCGGCCGCTACTCGCGTCGCTCGTGCTTTGTTTTCACGCTTAAGCTCTCATAATATTGCTGCCGACTTACTGAATTTAGTTAACCATTTAATTAAATTCAGTAAGTCTATTATTGATATTATTAGTATTATTGATATTGTAACTGTAAAATTGTCAAATTTCACTAAATTCAATTTAACAAATAACCGATTTGACTTTGATGCATTCAGTCAATCATTCATACATTCAACTATTACTGAACATGCGCTGGCGTTGATATGTTAAGGTACTGAAGTGTAACAGCCTTATTCATAAACACACAATAAATCTATTTTAGTTATTACCTTGTTAAAAAGTGTTTTGTATCATTAATCTCGTGCCAGAGTGACAGCGACAAACAATGTGTAACTCTGTAATAAATTCACTTGTTTTTATGAATAAGGGGGTTAGTCTACTTCTGATGCTGTCTCCTAGTACGCATGATCCGTTGTTTTTTTTCGGTATTTTCATCATTGTAATATAAGCATATTAAATATACGCTACGACGAAATATACGAAGTGACGACCAGTATGTAAGCAACCTACAGTCCTACAAGCTATCGCCGATCTCCTAAAAAACTTTACTGAATTTTTGGATCATTGTAAAGATAATTTCATTTAACTCTACCAAAGTAGAAATTATGGTATTTAAAATTGATTTTTAAATATTCTTTACTGGTTCACGTATGTCATAGACCAAATTAAATTAGGGTTTATCGTACTGCGGTAAGCTTTGATCGCGTAATCAATTACGTTTATCTTAGATAATAATCATGATTTTATCAACTACATACATACGAGTGCTTTAATAATAATTTTATTAATACATCCAATGCCTATTAGTTTGGCTATTTATGAAATAGTCAATGATCCTACCGAATCAAATTAAATCAAGGTGAAAAACACTTATCGTTTTATCACAATTCGTTATGGGCTGATAATAAAATTGGAAAAACAAAGAACCTTATTACAATAACGGAAATTACATATTATTTTGGTATCTTTGTCAAGTCAATTAAACCTTTTTTAGGATACATGCCCTTGCCCATAGACATTTTTTTTTAAATTCGAGGTCGTATAGATTCGGGAACACCGCTGGCAACAGTTGGTTCCATAGTCTTGTGATTCACCGCATAAAATTGCGCGAAAAACGGACAGTTGTGGACAAAAAAGCATCCAGACTGTGGGAATGGATTTGACGTCGCGTCGTGAGGAGCGATGACAGAATGCAGCGGCAGGTATGTCTCTGAACTCCGAACGGTCGTGGAAGTTTCCGCAAGGGCTCCCTTGGTCCCGTCTGGCGATGACACATCTGCGGCCGATGCGTTCACCTCGTCCAATGACGGGGAGAAAATAGCGGTCGTTGATGTTTTCGCGCCGATGTGCATGTGGTGGACACTGCTACTTTTTAGTGGGCAGGTCCTAGCTTCCCTAGAGAGAGCCCCACATAACGCTCACGCTACCCCAGGCGTGACGTTGATTTCTAGTTCGATTGATTGTATTCCACCAGATTTAAACGCCATCCGACCGGATTCATACGCAAAAACATAAAGCAATTTTTATTAAGCCTCAGATGATATATATTTAGCGCCAAAGGTAAAGTATGTTTTAGTTCCCTTCATTCTTTTGAGAAAAGCACTTATATGCCTCATCGGGAAAGACAGTTGCAAGTCGAGTATGAGTTTGAAGGCCGAGCCGTAGGCGACGACTTCACTAATACCAGACAGGTAATTCGCGGCCTTTGCAATAATGTACTATTCATTGTTTGTTCTCAATGGTGAAACTCATTCTGTTTATTGTTCGCAGATTAAAGATGCAAAAACAAAGTTAATCCTTATTAAAATGGATTTAGTTAGTCTGTGCGTAAGTTTCGATTGAAATGGGAATAGGCATTTTTTAATAATAAGACTGTGAGGGAAGAATTTAGAACTGGGGTGACCCCGCCTGAAACTAAAAACTCGGTTTCATTAAAACATGGTTCTACTATGGACCAGAAAAAATTATGCAAATAACCTAATTTCTTTATTGCCTCAATACGAGTAATGCTCGTACCTATATTGAGAGTGTTTATCCTAAGCTGTTTAGCTTGACACAACAAAATGCGCCTGTTGTTTAAACGATCTCCTGTTTGCATTTGACGTCCGATGAAAAACGACTCACAAACAATAGAAGTTTGCATAAATTGCTTTTAACTTTTAATTCATATACATAGAGTCCACAATACTTTGTGTTGGTGACCATCGCTTTGTTTCGTATTTTATCGATATTTATTTCTGCCTTGGTACTCTAAGGGTGTTTGTTTTTCATTTAAAACCTATTGTTAATGGTGGGAATGTATTTATACTTAAGGGTGTGCATTCAATTTATGTCAAAATATAGATGGCATTTTGTGGATTTTTTCAGACTTTATTTTGAAGCGATGTGGACAGACTTTGCAAAGAAATTATATATTATAGTATAATGAATTAAACAATCCAGTACGGCACAATCGTCACATTTATTCACTCGAACATAATTTTGTTCTCACTCACTGCTTACACAGAATTACTATAGTTTAAACTCAAAACCTCGCAACACGTGTTAACTGAACGACGACTCGAAACAGACTGACTGCCTTCCACAATCTTTCAAGCCACCTCAATGACGCGCTTCGCTCTGATTGGCTCACGTTACAACCAATAGGGAACGTTCACCAATCAGAGACAAGGAAAGTGTTGCCAGTTTACAGACTTATAAATTGCAGACGCATATCTTAAAAAGCTAATATTACTTAGTTTTATTTACATAAATTATAATTATACATTTTGTTCTTTTTGCCACATAATTGCATTAATTTTGTATTTGACTTAATCATGAACATATTTCCTGAAAAGTACTTACGATAAGTCAAAACCACAACTAATATTGACGCAAAATAGCAAAATCATTACAATAGGAACTTTAATTCTTGATTGAAACCACTATAGAGAGATATTTCAATTTACACTTAAAGTTTTGTAAAGCGAGGAGAAACTTATGGCGCAGTTTTACGAAAATGCAGTTTCAAGCTATCTTTCAGATAAAATACAAGTATTATAATGGCAAACAATACTCTGCGAAAATTCTTTTTCCAATAGAAAGTATACTATTTTAAACCATTATAGAGCCTGAAGAAGTGAAAAATTGAGATAATATACCAAAAAAAAAATATAAATTAGTAAATTTTAATGAGGATTATTACAATGTTTTTGAAATTATAGGTGTTTAATATCCTTTCTATATAATAAAACATAATTATAATAGTACATATAATAACGTTATTATAACAATGTTACATGCAATGAGATATTTTTAATATTTATTTGAACAATGATCTAAATTGGAGCTCGCGGCCATTTATCGATGGTGATCGATCATGTCTATGTGTACAGGGGATCACATTGACATGTTTATCCAACAACAATACTACGAAAAAAATATTATTCGTACTTCGATAAATGCACGCTCTTAAACACTTTCTTCACACACCAACTGAAAATTTCCTATACAGAAATTAATCTAGTATTCGATACTTTATTGCATCTCCAATGGATGTTAAGTGTTATCTTAATAATTAGGACCTTATAGACCCTTCAAAGGCACTTTAATTGAAGAAGAGACGAATTACTCTACAGGATTCAAAGTGTTTATTTTATAATTTAATGAGTTATGAATAATAAAAAATCATAAAAATATTAAAAAAAAAAATGTTTGTAATTTCCTTATTAATTTGCTTTTTCAAATTACTTATATTTTATTGCTTGAATAGTATGATTACTAATCAGAAAAAATACTAGGTAGGTGTGTAAGAGCTTCTAATTAAAATACAAAAATAATAACTTAATGGTTACATAAAGACACATCTGGCACTATGGGTCATGCAGTGCCCTAAAATAGTGACATGTTGCCAGCCTGCCACCTTAATAAAAGGTAGCCAGTGTAATTACTGGGCATAGACGGCACATCATCTTAGTCCCAGGATGGCAAGGCACTTGCAGGGCTTAGTGATTTACCCTTAATATTGCAAGTGTCCATAGGCGACGGTAGCCACCTAACATCAGGTGGCCGCAAGCTTGTTTGCCATGTCGTAATATATAAAAAAATCTAATGCCGGTGGATTCTCCACCATACGCGGCTACCTATCACGACAGATAAATTAACAGGCCAAAATTCACATAGCTAGCTAGCTACCATAGCTGTGCGTTAGTTTTAAAGTACGTAAAGTTCCGTACCCGTAGTGTAAGTCTTTTCGTATAAAAAACGCAACTATTTTAGTTAAGTTAAGAGCTCAATTTGTATGGGAAACATGATTGGCGCTTCTTTCCGCTAAGTGCGCTATTCACGTTTCCTTTACAAATTGAGCTCTAACGCAACTAGAATAGCTACGTTTTTTATACGAAAAAACTTACACTACGGGTACTGATCCCTATTTAAGTATTGTCTACGAATAGGTTTTTATGACCATGTGCCACTCGCATTGACCTCATATTAATGCGGCCAATACGGGCGTGAGTCAATTCTGTATCAATATTTTTGTTTAATAACGAAAAGTAAACTCACCGGGCACAGCGTAAACAAGGATGAAGCTGAACGTCCCAAACAGTTCTTTTCTTATCGAATCCGGCCATTTTTCTGTGCAAAACTCGATGCTCCTCTCGACCCACACCTGCGAAGGAAAGAATAGAAAAATATATTTGTGTCTATTAATTTATTTTTATAATGCGTAAGTAATAAAGGTTACAGAATATGCGCTTCGTAATACAATAGTATTTAAGCAAAGAACCGATTATAAAGACGAGTGATATGAATCCTGAAACGCAAACTTGGACAAAAGATTTTTTATCAACGTTACGTTTACTTCACTGTCTTTCGTTACTATTTTTGAGGCCTTGTGTCCCAGCAGTGAATCGAATTATAAAGGCTGTTATGATGATGATGGTGATGATTATGATGATGATGATGATGACTTATTTTAAAAGGATGCCAATGCTTTCCCAGTCATCTTTATATTCTCTATTATAAAGCAAAATACACTAAAATAGTTCAGTAAACAGTAGCTGTGTGTATGTGCTTTTAGATATGATTTGCAGCAAGCGGCGCGTGCTATAACGTATTTATATAGGCTTATGGCTTATCACTGTTGATCGAATAGGCCGCTTCAAATAAAGCCGAGACATCTGTAATTGATGGAATATAAACAAGACTCTATTGACCGACTATTAAGAGATTTTGTCGCTCGAACGATTGATATTTTTACTGTTTATCGAATGAACGTTTGGAGAGTGTGTCAGTATAATATGATATTCTTAAGTAGAGTTTCGGTAATTATCAGTAAGAGTCGTAACCTAAACTTAAGCTTAAAATTCAATCAAAGTACCTAAAACAGAAAACAATTTTATTTTATTTGATGCAATGCAATTTCTTAAGCCCTCAACTTTTTCAACTAAAAGTTAAGGCGAGTAAGTAGATAATAATTGTCAATGCAACAACATAATTATCTCTTTTGATATGTTGTTTAGTCGATCAATCACAGAATCGCAGAAGCGGTTAACAGAATTTCGAATAGCAGTTGGCCCCATTTATGTTGATAAAGCTGCCCAATTGAGCCCAAGTGTGACCAAAAACATAAGAGTATTGATTGTAATAGTGAAACGCACACGACCTACAAAAAGGCAGTCAGAAAATTGATTTAAATTATATGTAATGAAAAAATCGGCCTGATAGTCGATGCTACAAAAACTCTGACTTGGAAAAAAGTCGATATGACATTCAAGTATCGTTACAGATAATAAAATATAATGCCACACGCATAACATTATGTCGATACAAGACATACTAGAAGACAAGTAGAAGAAGAGTTTGGTCGAGTTCCTTAGATCTTCCCCTGACAATGTTACCGGATTTATAACCGTGAATTTGAAGTTATAGAAAAATTTATCAAGCATTCTTCGGAATGTTCCTTTAGTCACGTTTTCGTTTAGCGATAAACGTGCTTCTTGTGTGTGTTAAACGATCCAAAATGGCGAAACAAAAAATATGACTGGTTCCAAAAAGCTTTTAGCATATTTTATATGTGTCATATTGAAATTCCAGTCTGTTTGAGACGATAATATTAGACAAAAAGGATTACAGATATCATATTATTCAATAGCCCGAATAATCAAAAATATTATGAGTATGTGATTTATGAACCAAATAAATCACTGCAGACAAAAAGCTGATAAAAATAATGATTTATTTTAGACCAGGATTTGATATTATATCTACTAATAAAATAACCGATATCTTATTACTCAGACAAATTAACATTCCGTTGTCAGTTGTCATTTCGCGTTTTGTATTTGTTATGCTTGTTGATTGCAAGAGACGTTTGCTTTTGTTTGGTTAATAATTTATCCAACTGTTAACTTTTATCTAGGGATTAAAAAATCAGCCCTTAGTCTAATTACTCGTCATTAAGCGCTATCAAGCGTAGCATATACTAAGGATAGTGTTCTAAGTAGTTTCCCGCATAATTACAAAATTAAATTTTCTGCCAGCACACGCGTTTTTCTTAAATCCAGAATTTTAGCAATGGACCACCCTCGCCTCACCAATCTGCAAGGTGCTTATTTATTTATTTAACACTTAATGTACACACAAAGACAATTACAAAATTATATAACACTGAGAATTGTACAAAGGTACTGCTTATTTCTAAAAAAAAATGTATTCCAGCAGCCCCATATATGGGAGAGAGATTTTGATAGGTAAACGTGTGTACCAGTTTCATATAATATTATAAAACACATATATTTAAATAAACATAAATACATTATAAAGAAACAATATATCAAGAATCAAATACGATAGTAATAATAAACATACCAACTATAATAAAATAAGTAATATACATAATTTGAGAAAAATTTAAAGAAAAATAATGCGCTCTTACTCGCATCTTAAACTGCGATGTTGTTTGAGATTCGCAAGTCGAGGATGGTAATGAGTTCCACAGCCAGACTTCATGGACAGTGAAGGAGTAGGAATAGAAATCGGATTTCTGAGGTGGGATGAAAAGAAGTGTGCGAAGATGTGATCGACAGGGAAGCTCGGGAGACCTGGAGAAAGAGAAACGCTCACGAAGGTAGACAGGATAGGATGGATTGTAAAAGATGTTGAAGAGGAGACAAAGGATACGAGTGTTCCTGCGATCCCTGATAGGAAGCCAGTTGAGTTTCTTCGGCAAATCCTCTTTGCTTCTTTTCCTAAAAAATATATATAAATGGTGCTTCTTTTGCTTAAAAGTTTTCCAGACAAGGTTACAAAGCCAGTGTAACAAATTATCCGACCAGTAAAAGAATGTCAGAGATAAATCTCCTAAGTCCTTAACTATTCATCTAGTGATCTTAAAAAGTTGATGCAAATTTAACGATATGTTTATTCCTAAAGCTTGCATTTCATCGGGAGTCGCCAACTAATTTTATGGCTTCAACGGATTCGTTTTGAATTCATTTCAGTTTACATTTCCAAATTGGATTGCAGTGCAATCAAGTAGACGCGATTCCATCTAGATCGTCTGTCTCTGGTGGGATCGTGATCTTTTTATTGAAAGTTGCACAAAATAAATGTAGTATAGAAGGCAAGCTGTATCTATTCTACTCTTGACCAACTTAATCTCAGGAAATCTATAAGCAGCCTGAGCACGACAGTCGCAAGCTGCAAATCGCCAATCTATTCCATCTATCAACTTACGACTAGAATATAATTATATTACTGACAAAATATCACAGCGGCCTATTATAGTGTCAAATATTAGAGTTATGGAATAATTTTATTTTTGCGTCGAGGCAAGTCGTTTTTTTGTCAGTGCATTTTTCTAGAAATATAGTTCTTTACTCGCAGAAACGCTGTGGAATGTTTGTAATTTGTCCAAGTATACAGTTAATTTACGATTCTGTGGGTTATGTCCGGAGAATTAGATGCAAAACTTTGATTTCTGAGCTGTATTTATATTGTGACCGATAACAGTCTCAGATCGGAACGATTGCCCATTGTCCTTGCGGTTTGTGATGGAGCGATGCCAGCTACTAACAAGCCCATTTCAGATGCTGAATTGAGGCAAAATAGGTAATTTATCCAAAGTTAAATAAGAATTTTAGGTAGTTATAGGTTTATTATAGGTATATTATGATTCGCACGGTTCGATTCGATTTCGACACGTATATCTACGGTATATGGGTTTAAGCGTGAAGTTGTGCTTTATTTTTTTTATTTCTTTATCTACATTAAACTAATATTTTTACTAGATTTAAAGACGGATTCATTGAGAAGTTAAATCAACTTTTTCTATTTTAATGGAGTATTTCAAGTAAAAGAAAATATTCCTTTAATGTGGCCATAATTCTGTAGGTATGTACTTTTTTCTGTAGCTTAACCTAAACTTATATTTTTATTTTTATTGTTCTACTATAACTTATGCCAATAGTTATCAAATATAAAAAAATCTTTAGTATGAAAAAGCAACATCTATAGAAATATACAGAATAATAGCTTCACGCTTTTATAACTATTATAGATAATTTTTTAATGATTAATTTGTAACACAAACAATTTATTTTGCATTTGTGACCACGAACAGTTTTAGTCTGTTAATTAGTTTAGTTCTCATGTAAGTGACGATGTAATGCCTTTATGAGAATAAAATTTTAAGCAACTCACCACACCGTTTGCGTAAAACGGAACACTCCAAATTAATAATTAAAGTGACGGTAGATTTAACTATTTCATAAAATATGACAACCTACAAAAGTTGTAGGTTGCCATATTATTTTATGAAATAGTTAAATCTACCGTAGTCATCCCGTGACCACAAACGCTGAAAATTGTTTACGAAACGTTGGGCAATAATAACAACATGTAAAATCTAATTACACGCGAGTTAAATCCGTAAAAGTTGTTTTATTTTCAATGTGTAGAGCTCGCGCAAATCTAAGAGAACACTAACTAAATAGTAATATCTTCTCTACTCTACATTTAATTAAATGAATTATTTGTGTATTTATTTATTCACTCCAACACAAAAGAGCCTTACTGTTTGCGCATTGCCTAACGCTATTTTGTAGGTTTTATGGTATTTGTAGTAATTATCAATGTATCCGCAGAATACCAGCGTCGAAGCACTCTGTGCCTCGGCTTAAGCTGAGCCTGGACCTATTTGGCCTAAAAACCTTTCTTGTATTTTTTTTGTTACTTTTTAATTACATTTTTTGTGCCAAATAAACGATTATTCATTCATTTCATTCATTCAATCGGTTTAAGGTCCAGTAACCTTGCAGGCAAAATTCACGCTTTCTATTTTCTACATTATGAAAAGTACGCTTTGACGTAGTTGACAACCACGGCAAATCAAAGACTATCTCAGTACTAGACCTACTAGTATTATATCCAAATTGGGGTAACCTATTAGAAAAACTATTAATAGAACACCATATCAAACGTCATTACAATAAAATCTGCTGAGTGGGCCACAGCAGGGGTCGAGCCATAGTTCTGAAAGTACGTTATGTTATAAAAACGAAAGTAACAAAATTGTATTTATACTACACCTGAACGGAACAGTAGCTTTTATTCTCTCAAATTGAAAAGAGAAAGTTGATCTTTTCTTTGACCTAAATATGCGAGAGGAAAGTTCTATGCAAAATCCATTTCTAACGTGTTATGGCGGGAAGAAAAGTTGTATGAAAATCCATTTCTAACGTGGTCCATTCATACCCACTACAACTCGTGCTGTATTTTGCCGCAGAGTCAATTAATTCTCACGAACCTCCAACCTTCTACAAGCGCGGCGGTTATGGGCTCTGTCTGTCCCACCACGAAAATCAGAAGTATTGCAACACCGTAGCACGAGTGCGCTATCGCCCGTATTGTCTCAAATGTCCACTACTAATACTAAAACAAAACTTTATCGTATCGTTTAATTTGACTGCACAAATTGTAACATTATATTTAGATATATTTAGTCCCATACAAATGTTGTAATATTTGTATAATTCTATTAAACTGCTTATTTCAATGAAACAAGTATTTAAATGCCCCTCAAAACTGTAGTATATAATAAAGCACTATGTAGCACTTGGGAGAAAGTTCGATTCTCTTTCTTCCCGCGGTTAGCAATGTCCTATTCTTCTATATGTTTATAAAGCTCTAGCAAATGACTCCATTCTATTTGGAAATGGAAAGCGGTGCTCAAACGCAAAAGTAGTTAGTGTCAGAGATAATGTAAATGCCTCATTACAACCGATATACGATATTCTAAATCATTGATACCCAAAGTGGCCTATATTGTAGACACATTAGGGTGGATCAGTTCGCTACACTAAAAATAAGTTTTCAAAGAAGCACTACGCCAGCTGAAGTGTACAAAAAACAGATGAAGATATTAAGTGAACAAAGAACAAAATATATGGCAAGGGGTAGGTCGACGAGACAAAGAAGTTGGGAACCACTAGAATGAATTATTTACTTTGCAAATACAAGTATCTTTATGCAATAGTATGAATTTTGCAAGCAAAATTTAACGTGACTCAAGATTTGCTTTTGCCAGGTTCATCAAATATTTAGTTCACGAAAAGTATTCACAAGTACAATGTGAAAAGGATTCTCGCAGATTTTACTGTCCTTTACTGAAGTTAGAAGTTTAAATTTTCAATATAAGATAAATCTCACGCAGTGAAAAGTTTATAATTCAATTGAATTCAATACGTTTATTGCAAGTCACACGTTACAATGATTTTATAACATTAAATTAGACCGATATGTGACATAATTATCTTAAAAGCAGACTCAGGGAAATCCTTTTAAATGAAAATTATTTTGGCGGGTTATCTAGACAGTATTTTCTGCCATTTCCATTGTTAGACTTGGCAGAGATAAGGCAAGTCAGATGAATAAGTAAGGAAGTAACTTAATTTTTAAGATGCCGAGTTTGGGTAAATTTTGGCAAATTGGATATTTTAGAACAAACATATTTGCGGTTGTTGATCCGCTCGCTCTCCCTAGAAATAATATTCAGGGTGTTTATTATTATGGTTGGATAATATAACTTGACGACACTGCAAGTTGGATGAACAAAATCATAATAATTATTTTTTTAATAAATAAATTGTGTACCTAACACTCCTCTCCTCCTGCGTCTGCCTACCTCCGGGATCAGATCTGAACTTGGTATTTCTGTGTAATTCTGTTAAGCGACCCGCTAGATCACGGTGAGGTTAAAATATACAGGGTGTAAAAGACATGAACAGTCAAACGAGAACCATGTATTCTGCTCACCATCATAACATTTTTCTTCCTTTAGTCTCACACAAGTTATAAGTGATAAAGTTCTTTGCTAGAATCCCTTGATTTAAATTATACTTACCTTGGGAAAATATGGTAAGTAACAAGAGGCGTGTCCTTGAAATATCCTCGAGATAAGTTTCATATAGATTTTTCCAGAAATTTACCTCATTCGGGCAACCAAAACGGGACCTATCTCTTAACTTCAACACGTCAGATTTATTCTTTAGATAGATAAATTACTAAATGTTTTTCTTTGTAGATTTTATTAAAATCAAGGTCTTATACTTTTAGAAGTCTATTTAGGTCAGGAAATTGTCTTCTCATTTTGTAAGAGCGATAAGCCATGATTCCACATTCTGTCGTTCCACGTTCAACTTTATTACAGCTTTCATATAAAACTAGGCCAAACAACGAATCAGCAATCATAATACTCAACACCATAGTGGTTAGTGGTTATAATGGCATCCAAGTTATTTCTGAGCGTACTCTTCGTCCAGGTGAATTTAGTCACGAACTTCACGAAAATCATTTACCTACTTTTGACTGCTCAACATCCTTATTATCTAGGCATTAAGAGTCACGGCTCACGAGCAGTGTTGGAAATATTATTCATGCTTTATGTGCAATCAAAATTTACCTAAAACTCGAGCAGAGCTGTATGTAACATAGGTTACACAAAAAGTCACAAAGCAAATTAATAAATGCTTATAAAATAAGTTATGTTTACGTTTGAAATCAACGAGACAATTTCTGAACAACCAGATAACATGGAACAATAATTTTTATATAGCTAGTAGCGTGCTGAGACTATAAAATGTTGACTGTTTCGCACACAAAATTAAATGTATAAAAATTATGGAGTGCTAAAGTAATTGCCATGTAATAAACTATTGTTTCGAGTAGCTTTCGAGCATTAACATCCTTGGGAATGAAGTCAGTTAAGATTTATATAACCGTTAAGCGCGGGACGTCTTTATTCGACTCCTTGACCTTTTTAACCGACATAAAAATAAAAGGAGGTTATCAGTTCGATATGTAATTTTGCCAGAATTGTACCGTTTTTATGCTATTTGCGTAGATATATATGCAAAATCTTTCTGTGCAGAAGCGCTCATTGTCAGAATTAACGCACACATAACGACACGTCATGGTGGGGTGGTTAGTATAGCTGCCTAAACATCAAGCGGTCCGGGTTCGAATCCTGGTAGCAGCAAATATTTTTGTGACGAACACGTATGTCTGTTTGCGAGTCATGTTTGTTTATGTATTTATTAAAGTTTATTTATAATAATATATTTTATTATGTAAATTAAAAATGTCCGCTATCTAGTATAACACATGTACATAATGAATGATACTTACGTGGAAACATTATTATTTTAAAAAACATTGTTGAAACTTGTAATTGGCCTTTTTTAGTTTTTTTTCTTAATATTCAGTTTTTCTTCAAAAACAAGCAACAATTTTGCACATTTGACTACCAGCGCAGACCAGTGCCGAAAAGAATTGGCAGAACGACACTGGTAACCAGTTTTCTTTATGTATAAAATGCCCTAACACAGCAATCCGGGTATTGTGAGCTTAATTGTGCTCTCGTAGTGCAGACCCAAAGATGTTTTCCAAGAATTTGTAATTCCATTGTCCATTGCATCTGATGTGATTTTGGACAGCTTATCCCTTTTGAGCCTTGCAACATTTTCGAACAATTTGACAACTCATTAAAACCAATTGCATCCTTCATTGATATTGTAGTGAACAAATAGAAAATAAAAAATCTTAACAAACTTAGACCTTTTCTATTTTGTTGTCAATAATGATTTTGTCAGTATTTTTCTTTATGTTATTTTGATATTTATATTTTTTTTAATAATAAAAATATACACAAATAATTTGTAAAATTTGTTGCAGTTTGCTTGCTTCGCCATGAAAAATATATACGTCAAATCTGCATTAACATAAATAAAGATTTTTTATCTTTGAATCATTTTCATATTAAAACAGGAGAGATTTCATGTCAGTCTTAATGTTACATAACTTTGACGTCCACATTCAAAGGCCAAAGTATAATTAAACAATTATGAAATTACTCATGAGAATGACAATATAATTAGATTTTTGTTCAGTATTCATTAATCTCATTATATTACTGTTATGTATTAGCGTTATTATTCTTGAAAGAAGGCGCAATCTCTTAAGGTACTGTCTGAATCTAATATTCGTCATAATGTAACATTATGACAAATGTTAGATTCGTCACTTAATTTCGACAAAAAATATTATAACATGTTCTTTCTGTAATAAAACTATCCCCTGCGAGTATTTTCATCTAGAAATCTAGTTTCGTAAGACTTGTGTTGTCGTTAAATGGATTACACAGAATTCAGTGTCACGTTAGTTTTGTTGAAATATTATTTATCGTAAACAATTTACTAGCGACGCGTAGTACAGAATTAGAGTTATGGCAGCAATGAAAAGTTGGCGTAAACAATTTTTGTTATGCTACAGGGATAGTTAGCAAGAGTTGACCTGGCTGACTGTAAGCGTTCACGTCACAGATATCGACCTTAGATTGATAAGGAGATCGGTCGAATCGCCGAGTTCATAGGAAGACCGAGTGTCGCGATCAGCGAGGTGTCAGCGGCCGTACTACATAACATGGTTCTAGTTGAGCATGCCGTAATATACACTATTTATTGCGCGCGTCTTAAGGACTGCGAAGCGATGACAGTTAAGCACAGCCGCAAAGGAGATCGGTCGAATCGCTGAGTTACGTATTCACTTGACTTTATCGGAAGGCGAAGTGGCGGAAATGTATGCCCACAGGGCATACACTTGTCACAAGTTAAACGCCGGCTTGGCCTATCTCCTTGTAGAAAAGCAATGTAAAAGTATGACTGAAAAGCAATTAATTTAATTATATAGGGGCATTATTTTTGTTTCACGAACGCGTCGTGAATCTATGTCACATGCACATTCATGCCTCTTTGTGCGTTGATGACGTAACTGAACAGGATCTCTGGGTCTTATTGCAGTGGACTAACTACTAGTCCACGGGGATGGTTAAAAATAATAATTATTATTTTGAGCTCACCGAACCATTTCTCGTTCTCGAAAACCACGGGACGATTTCTCTCTCGACTGCTGTGACAGCTAGCAGGGGTGCGAAAATAGCGAGGGCTAGCAACCACAGCAGCACCAGCAAGCTGCAGGCGCCTTTCCTCGACGGCATCCAGGGCTGCCGGAGAGACTGCGTGATGGCGAGGTACCGGTCCACCGACATCGCAGTGATGGTGAACACGCTGGATGCTACAGCTACACCTGGAAAGAAAATAAACATTGTTGTTGACTGTGGTGTGCTCTGGAGTATCCGGAGAAAGTTATGCTATAACACTAAGTCACTCTATGATTCACTGTACACTGTGGTGGCAGACGTCCGCCCGGTCCGGCGTTTGGAACACGACTGACTCAACCAAGCCGTCACTACACTAACTACCCACATATTTAGTTAGACATCACATTGACTTATAATAAACTGCCAAAAGCCCGCGGCTTCGCTCGCGTTAACGTCAGATTTTTAGCCTAAAGCATTCCTCGATAAATGGACTATTCAACTAAAAATATTTTTTCAATTTGGATCAGTAGTTCCTGAGTTCAAACAAACAAACAAACTCTTCAGCTTTAGAATATTTGTATGTATAGATAATGGCAGATGAAAGAAATTGAACGACCAACGCAGGACGAACATCATTTGACAGGTAGGAACAGTTTATATGAGGAAATTCAAATGTTGTTTTTACTTTATTATAAATTAAAATTAAACCAATCCTGTGTCGTGCGTTGGAACAAATCCAGCAAAATAAAAAAAATCGACAAAATCTGAGAGTAATTTCGGAGTTTATAGGGACCAAACATTGCGACACGTGATTTTTGTATCTATAAAATTACATAATTTATTATTTTTGTCACTTCTATGTTACAGCAAAAAAGGCCCCGTTAGAATACCAACACGCTTCTGCGTAACAAAGTCGCAGTGGCATAAGTCCCAAAAGGCATCTCTTAGCCTCCTACAGAACTTTATATGTTTTGGAATAAAATACTTTAATTCAGGTTACCGTTGTTCAACTTATTTCTTATTTCTATGTTTGACCGTCTAAAAAAACTAACTGCCTCTTATTGGCTCAATTCGACCGGACGACCCGCCTCTCCAATAGGGGGAGGTCGCTGTCAAACAGACACGTAGTGCCACGCGATTATCGCCTACAAGTGCAACACCGGCAACTTACTTACGGCAACGGCAGAGTACTATGATATAGTTGACCTATAAAACACCCTATTTTATTCTGTAAGACATCTGGTCACAATTCATTAAAAGAAACGTCATTGTTTGAGTAAATTACTAGCCAAGTGTCCAGTCGATTGCGTTGAACGTCTAACGAAAATATTAATAATGGATGAAAATGACGCAAGGAGTGCCTAGACGGGCAGCGTTGGGACGGTCTCGGTGTAGTTGCACTCACGTGCGCAGATCCCGAGCCGTCCCACAATAGCGCACTGGAGGTCAGGCCGGGGAGGATGTTTAGTGGGTATGGAGGGAACGCCTTTACCTCGAGTCCCACATATCCCCTGCGGTTGACACCACCCCGCAGGGACGATGCGTAAATATATTTGACCTCCCCGTCAAAAAAAAATGTTAGTACAAAGTTAACACTGACTTTCCTCGAATTTGTGACCCAATAACTTACCCTGTGTAAATCTGGCTTAACATTCATGGAAATTTATAAAAAAACGGAATTTATAAATGAAAAATGATTTTTAAATTAAGGAATATTAATAGTCAAATTGAGTTACGTGATTTCTTATTATATCATGAGATGAGAAAAAAGTTGAGGCCCACCTGGTGTTAAGTGGTTACCGCTGCCTATAGACACTTGCAATATTAAGGGCAAATCACTTAATTTGTGCGTTGCCATCCTGGGGACTAAGATGATATACCTTCCATACCCAGTAATTACACTGGCTGCCTTTCCCTTCAATCCGAAACACAGCGAACTGCTTACCGGCAGAAATAAGAAAGGCAGTGGTAACTACTAGGTCTACCACCTAGTGAATAAAATTATATCAATTAGTCAATATTCAAAACCTCTATAAATTCAACACCGTATAGTCACGGTAATGTTATCTATAGTAAAGTAGTATGTATTATAGTTAGGTTAGCTAATTCAATAAGAAATTTATTAATAAAATTAACAAAAGATCCATTCACCGCCGGTACTCCTGTTATAATCTGAATAATACCACTTGGGAAATATTATAGATTTCTCATTATAAAATCCAATTATTCCAATGAATTTAATGAATCAAGCTGCTCAAGTAATTGATACTACTGAAGGTACAAGTTGTACCTTCAGTAGTATCAATTATTTATTGGTTCATTGCTGCCCGATATCACTACATAGTATAAAACAAAGTCGCTTCCACCGTCTGTATGTCCCTATGTATCCTTAGATCTTTAAAACTATGCAACGGATTTTGATGCGGTTTTTTTAATAGATAGAGTGATTCTTAAGGAAGGTTTATATGTATAATACATGCATATTTACATAAGTATTGCACCCGTGCGAAGCCGGGGCGGGTCCCTAGTTGTATATAAATTAAATTATATGTCTCATTTTGTATGACACAAAAGCATAAAACGTGTTTTCACGTTTTGAAAAAGACTTCTTGTAGTAGTCCATCACAATACTTTGCTACTTTTGTTTTTAACTATTAGAAGTATTAAGTAACATATAGTTGTGTGTTTTTTACTCTATCACGCAAAAACTACTGAACAGAATTGTAATGAAACTTTACAATAATATAATTCATTCATCAGAATATCATAAATTTAACCGACTTTGGCGCGAGCGACGCGCGACCACTAGTAATTAATTAAACTCCTTTTACTAATTTCTCGCGTATATTTGTTTCACATTTTGTTATTACTATTGCCCAATGTTTCTAACATTTTGCGGCGGTCATGGTCACGGCAAGACAGAAGTCGGTTACTTATCGTATTCAATGAAATGGTTAAATTAAGAGAACAATGCACGTTTATTCTAAGATAATGTCTTATTTTATGAATTCAAGAACAAACTTCTTTTAACATTTACCATTGGCCGTTCTAAAATAACAAAAAGAAATCAAAAATCCAAACAGTATTAAATAATGTAGATATTTGTAAGAAGATGATTTTTAAGCCGCGTAATAATTAATCTCGCTAACAAATTCTCAAAGATCTTAAGGAAGATGGTCTCCCTAATATTTCAAAACTCAGCGAATTCTTTAGAAGCTTTAAGCATTCAGGAAGTAATTGTTGTTGATAATTTAATCACATAGAAAATCAAGAAGAACTTTTTAAAATAAGAAATTTATAAGAAATTTTGATAAATTGATACAGGGCCCTTACCATCATCTTTAAATAAGCGATTCAAATTCCACTCGGTTCAGCATAGCTTCCTAAACTACATCGTATTATTTCGTAGCGTCATGTCACCGATTGAATGAACGAGCGTTGTCGCTGTTCTGTTATTTCTATTAAAACGCATATAAAAGTATGAAAATGAATATAAAGAAATAATTTTATTTTTGCGTTTACAAACGCGTAAATATTTTTAATACTAGAAAAATGCACTGAAAAAAGACTTCGAAACCGCATCTTCCGCAATCCGGGCGGCTGCGTTGACCATTACGCCACCGAGACACTGCTTTACGCTGTCGAAATTTGTCAGTGCTTGGTGTTTATGTTTTAATGGTAAACATTGTTTCATCAAATCTTTTGAAATTTGCACTTCTAAGACCCGAACGAAATATTTTTGCAAATATTTGACGCCCAGTTAAGTTGAAACTACCTTACATTATGGAATAATTTTATTTTAGCGTTTACAAACGCGTAAATATTTTTAATACTAGAAAAGCACAACCGACCGGATTGCGGAAGATGCGGGTTCGATTCCCGCCTGAGGCAAGTCGATTTTTTTCCGTGCATTTTTCTAGTATTAAAAATTCAATATTATTGAAATGTGTGCTAGTTACCTACTGTACTGTATGAACTCGGTGCTAAGCCGTGCCAATCGCTCAGCACAACGAGCCTGTCACCTAAGCTGATGCAACGATGGTATGAACATGAATGAGATGTGGCAGGCGGGGCGGATGTACGGAACCTAGCACACATTAAGTACATAAATATTTTATTTTTATACTTTTTGTTATTTTTAATGTAAACAATTTGATAGTTGGTACGTAGGAAATTGAAATCTAAATATATATAACTCAAAGGTGACTGACTGACTGACATAGTGATCTATCAACGCACAGCCCAAACCACTGGACGGATCGGGCTGAAATTTGGCATGCAGGTAGATGTTATGACGTAGGCATCCGCTTAGAAAGGATTTTTGGAAATTCCACCCCTAAGGGGATAAAATAGTACTTCATATAAATTGACTTGTTTTGCTCAGTTACGGTGCATAGACTTTAAGGCGCCGCAAAAGCCTTCATTGATTTAAGCAAAAAAAATCGCCAAAGGCCAAGCTCGCGAAGTCGCGTAAAAATATTAGATGCTATTGCTCTTTGTGCCTTAGAGCCGAATAAATTGCTTATGATATGCAACGAAGACGAACCCAAAATTCAACTTTGCATGTCTTTCCCTAGAGGGAATTTTATCTGCAATTTAAAGTATCATAAAGTCCTAACCATTACGGAGTTTAACCTTCCATCATCAGCTCACCCGAATTAACTGAAAGAATGCAACAAGCGGTTATACACCTATTATACAGGGTGTAAAAGACATGAGCAGTCAAACGAGAACCATGTATTCTGCTCACCGTCATAACATTTTTCTTCCTTTAGACTATACCTGGGAAATTGATAGTTACGATTTTATTGAAGGTCAAAGTCATAATTTTTTTTTTCATTTTTTTATGAAAACGTATTCTATACGTTATTTCTTAATTATTGTCCAAGGAAACATTATCATTTTTTTTAGTATTTCATAACAAAAAATGGCTTCCAAACGTTAGCGTTCAATGTAGCTCACTCGATGCGCACGGACACTAACGAACGGGGCCGCCGTCAAGCAAAATTATCGCGGTTTTGCGAGTTGCGTGCGAGTTGAGCTCTTTACATTGCGCGGTACAATTTGCAATTTTTTGTAACACCAAAAAATAAAAATCATTTCCCAGCAATATTTTTTTTGAAATATGTCTTATTTTGATGTATAGAATACGTGGTTTTCGTTTGACTGCTCATGTCTTTTACACCCAGTATAATAGGTACGTTTAGACTGCTAGTTGCATTCTTTCAAACAAAAATAATTACTTATCAACCGACTTCAAAAAAGGAGGAGGTTCTCTATTCGACTGTATGTTTTTTTTTTTTTTTTTTTTTGTATGTATGTTCCGCGATTACTCCGTCACTTATGTTTCGATTTTGAAGATTCTTTTTTCGTTAGGAAGGACATACTCCAAAGGTGGTCCCGTATAAATGATACCGAAATTGGTTCAGTACTTTTTTGTTAAAATGATAATTTCATTGGGGATGAAATAATAATATCGTCCACGAACACAAAAATAATGTAATTTTTTTTTTGAACTTGCCATTACCTAATATGCAATAGTGAAATTTTGGTTAGTAGGTCCAATAGTCAATACATAAACTATGACAAATTATTTTATGAACTTAAGTTAAATAACTAGGTTCATAGTTCATTAACTTACCATTCATTTTGAATGAATGGCAGGCATTTGTAATGAGATATAGGTCTGAGACGTGATATTATTTGTTAACCGACTTAAAAAAAAGAGGAAATTCTCTATCCGACTGTTTTTTAACCGACTTCAAACAAAAAAAGGAGGAGGTTCTCTATTCGACTGTATGTTTTTTTTTTTTTTTTTTTTTTTTGTATGTATGTTCCGCGATTACTCCGTCAATAATGAATCGATTTTGATGATTCTTTTTTCGTTAGGAAGGTCATACTTCAAAGGTGGTCCCGTATAAATTATACCGAAATTGGTTCAGTACTTTTTTGTTGAAATGATAATTTCATTGGGGATGAAACAATGATATCGTCCACGAACACAAAAATAATGACCATTTTTTTTTGAACTTGCTATTACCTAATATGCAATATTGAAATTTTGGTTAGTAGGTCCAATAGTCAACACATAAACTATGACAAATTAATTTATAAACTTAAGTTAAATAACTAGTTTCTCTTCAAGTTTCATAGTTCGTTAACTTACCATTAAAACTATACCATTCCTTCTGAATGAATGGCAGGCATTTCTAATGAGCTATAGGTCCGAGACGTGATATAATTTTTTAACCGACTTAAAAAAAAGAGGAAGTTCTCTATCCGACTGTTTTTTTTGTGTTTGTTACCTGATACTCCGTCAATTATGAGTATTACGACTCGATTTTAGTGATTCTTTTTTTAGGTACGTCAAGATCAGAGATGGCCCGTATAAATTGTATCGATATAAATTCGACCCTTTATGAACAAATCATTTATAACCAAAAAATTTTTTATTTACGTTTCCGTTAAGTTTTAATGAGCGCCTATCCATTTATCCAGTAGGCCTATCCATTTTCAATAAAATATACTTAACTAGCGACCCGCCCCGGCTTCGCACGGGTGCAATGCTTATGTGAATATGCATGTATTATACATATAAACTTTCCTTAAGAATCACTCTATCTATTAAAAAACGCATCAAAATCCGTTGCGTAGTTTTAAAGATCTAAGCATACATATAGGGACAGACAGACGGCGGATAGCGACTTTGTTTTATACTATGTAGTGATTTCCACTAAAAATAATAAAATAAAATATTTTTAGCAAAAAAATAGGAAAACCGACTTCAATGCGTACAAATTTAAACTAAAAAGTAAGAAATAAATAATATTTTTATGAAGTAGTTGAAAAGAGCGTCATAGAAAACCAAGGAAAGTATTGATACACATTTATAATTCTTTATTTATAACTCATACTCCGATATATTTGGAGTCGGTGCCAGCCTAAGCAAAATAAACTTACCTAATAGATACGAACTTGATTAATCCATTAACTATACATAATAATGAATGAATAATAAAGATGAGAAATAATCCGCCGCTCCGTGAAGTTCGAAAATTGCAAACACTGGCACCGGCTCCAAATATATCGGAGTATGAATTATAAATAAAGAATTATAAATGTGTATCAATACTTTCCTTGGTTTTCTATGACGCTCTTTTCAACTAATTCATAAAAATATTTATTTCTTACTTTTTAGTTTAAATTTGTACGCATTGAAGTCGGTTGTCCTATTTTTTTGCTAAAAATATTTTATTAGGTATTTAGTTTGAGGGAATTATATAATAATCAAATTCAATATAATTGAAATCTATGCAACTAGCGGTCTATACGTACCTATTATATTTAAAGAATAATTATCTAACTTCCAACCATTACGGTGTTTTACCTTCCATCACCAGCTCACCTAATAACCTGAAAGATTACAACTATCGGTTTATACGTATCTATAATATTTGAAGAATTTTTTAATCATTTCCATCCTAAGGTTTACCTAGAAGGTCGCCTTTTGTACAAAATGTAAGTTTTTAGTGTTACATACTGTCTTTTACAACTGGTTGATGTACAATAAAGCTATATTATATTATATTCTATTATAATCCAACTTCTAATCGTTAAGGAGATTTTCCTTTCATTGTTAGCTCTACTGAATATCCTGAAAGAATACTATCGGTCTATAGGTAACATAGATATTTAAATAATTACTATCCAACTACTCCTAACAGTTCAGTAGAGTTTTCCTTCCATCATCGACTCACCTGAATAACCTGAAAAAATACTACTATTGACAGACTAATTACTTTTCTACCTATTATAACGCACTAACTGCCATTCAAAGTTAAAATAGAGTTTCTTTATTCTTTTACGAGCAATTTACGAAAGTCAAAATGCGAAACCATCCCGTTCGCAAGCCTTCTTGGAAATCTATTTCTGAGATGAATTGTGCAGAAACTCAGTTTAATTTCGCTCTTTACTTATTTTATTATCACGATTCTAAAATACTTATAAGTTAAGTTAAGTTGTAGGAAGTCCAAAGGAAAATACTTCCGACGGGCAATGTGTTGTATGCCCGGGTACCGCGGTCCAACCGCTGATGGCATTTACTGCTTAACCGGTTTTTTAAGAAGGCGAAGACCTTGGAGGGTCCTTAAGCCTGTAGGTCAGCTGTTCCTAGGGGATTACTGGGCGACCGAGCATGTCCCCCATGGGGAGTCTCTCGACCGCCTAGCGTCCCAGGGCGTCCGAATCGGAAGGGAGCGACACGCCCGAGGGTGCCTCTTAGGGCTCGGCCCTCGGCTTGGGCGCGTCGTGTCTGTACCGGATATAGCGCGAAGTGTGTAGACCGGGTCGACGCACCCTTGTTCGACGGGTGCGGTGATCTGAAAGTGAGACACTAGTGCTTGGGTGTGTAGTGTTGTTCTGATGCGGTAAAGGAGCGTTGGCGATCGCCGGGATTCAAACCCAGACAGCATGTTACGTAGGCAACGTTACTGATATCTCCACCACGAACACGGGCGTTGAAATGATTTTTTTTATTGTGCCTTTATTTCTTGTAGTTCTAAACCTTACATCCACAAGCATTCTAATATCACTCTTTCTATCGCCGCGCGATATATCTTTCTCAAAGAATTGAGAAAATAAATCTCTTGATACATTTAGCTCTATGAGCGAAATTAACTGAATGCGCTTAACGGGGCCATAGATATAACCATTGCCGGGATTAACGCAGGAGCGGTAAAAGTGTGGTGAATAATAAAAAATAATTGTTGATTCTACTAAGCAATTCCTCCTAACACATTGGGCACAAAATAAAAGGAATTACAGAAGGTAAGTTTCATACATTCGAAAGCACAGAAGAAGACGCCTCTTACGGATACGTAATTTTAGAAAATCTCAAAACAATCGAAGTGTGGGTGCCGCATGCCGCAGATGTTTGATTTATAATACCGATCATTGGTTTTAATCAATAAAAAAGTAGACTGAATTTTTTACATGTCATTGGAGGCAATAAAGCACAATCTTTTTAAAATAAAACTACCTACTTTGTCGGATTTAACTCGCTTGTTTTCAGTCGTGAAACGTCTATGTAAAATCACAAAATATGAAACATAATTACATGCTAGTTATATTGCCTCTTCTTTGGCTTTGGCTCCTATTTGAAGCATTGCATTAGTTATAATCTTAGAAAAGCTCAATTAGGAATATATTGCAAAACCTAAGCCTATGTGGAGTATTTTGTTTCAACGCGACACTATTCCAATGAGTGACGAGGATATTGTAAATTAAGATCTTGCATACATTTTAGGTACAAAGTCTTACCTTCCGTACTATCTTTATTTTGTGTCTCGATAATTCTCAAGTGTGCTGCTAACATGGAACATTGACCTAATTAATATAAACACCAAGCTCAAGTAGCTAGAGTGCCTTCTATCCTTTTTCATCATATTACGTTACGGTTGCGTATTTAATATTGATGATACAGCCAATGTAATTAATAATATTATACGAGTATGTAATATCCCACCTCACATTTAATTATTCTAGAGTAGATTTTGGACTTTCTTTCAACGTTAAATGTTATTTGGGTATGATTTTTATTGAGTTCTGTATCATGAAATTTCATTTTCACTTGCATATACCAAAAAAAATATCATACAAACAATCAAACCTTTTCTGATATAATGTCCCCACCGAGGGGCTCTAGCCTACCCACAGGTGCGATTAGGCCTTAGTCAACCACGCTGGCCAAGTGCGGGTTGGTCAACTTCACACACAACCTAAGAATTTCTTCATGGGTGTGTGCAGGTTTCCTCACGATGTTTTCCTTCACCGTAAAAGCGTCGATTAAACGTACATATGAATTCAAAATTTGAAAACATATTGGTACATGGCGGGGATCGAACCAGTGTCTCCCGGGTGGGATACGACGTTCTTACGCACTACGCCACCGACGCTTTTTACCGTCGAACAGATACACATACCATTAATTACTATCTCATCATCATCATTTTAGCCAAGAAACGCCCACTGCTGGACATAGGCCACCCCCAACGATCTCCAAACCGGTCGGCCGTGCGCTGCGCTGCCCGAATCCAGTGGCTTCCCGCGACCTTTACCAGATCGTCAGTTCACCTTGTGGAGGGCCTTCTAACGCTGCGCTTCCTGGTTCGTGGTCGACACTCGAGGATCTTTCCGCCCCAGCGGTCGTCAGTCCATCTCGCTATGTGCCCTGCCCACTGCCACTTAAGGTTCTCAATTCTTTGGGCTACGTCGGTGACCTTGGTTCTCCTGCGGAGCTCATCATTTCTGATATGACCACGCAGATATACTCCAAGCATAGCACACACACATCACTGGCAAAACACACGAATTAAAGACTTTCGTCTTGAAACACTGCGGTAGGTGGACCGACAAATCTTATTTGTTGTGATTTTGACTAATAGGTTAGAAAAACTACATAAATGTTAATATCTAAGTACTAAGACGAATAACATTATTTTGTTCCTTACGTACGGAACAAAATAATGTTATTCGTCTCGGGTTTAAGGTTGTAAGGTAGCAAAGCTTTTACAAGATAAATTATTATTTCAAATGAGCGAAATGCGTGGGAGTAATAACTGCCCAAAATTTACGCATGTAAAACTGTAATTTTAATTATATTTTTATTATCTATTGTAACCTGTAATGATGTGTGTGCTTTGCGCCCTACTATATTTAAAGAGGTGATTAACAGACTTTGACTTAAAGCTCATTTAGCATTATTTACAGTAAATTGTTGGGCTGTTAAAAACAAAAGCAGATTTTGACGTTCTTTACGTTATGCATTTTTACAGTTTGACAGTGAAAACGTTCTATACCTACGTTACTTTTTCAGTGTGTCTTAAATCACTATTAATGGCCATATTGCTACGGGGATTAGACAGAAAGAAAGAGAAAAAAAACTAAGTATGATGGCATTCATTACTCATTTTGGCTAAAATGTGCTTTACGTCAATTGAGATTACAAGTATCGGTATGTAGGTATGCATGAATTTTCTTTCAGGCAATCTAGTCTATCAACAATTTAGTTAGTTGATCATAATTCACAATTACCTTTTACGTGCTGTGAGGATAATTAAAGCGATGTTAGCTCGACCTCTTTATGCCTGTTCCAAGTGAAGTTTCAAGGCAATTAACTTTACATCACAACACTAAACAATGTTGTCCTCGAGAAAATGCATCGTCAGCAACGAGCGAATTATTCAAGCTTGTTTTCTTGTTCACATTTTTGAAATATAGTATAAGTACTTATACCTTTGGCTCGATTTGATATTGTTTTACGATTTCATCTTAAAACTCGAGTGAACTTAATACGATATGTAAGGTACCTACAGCGGATTAGTTGCTTGAAATATGAGTCCTCGTCAAGGGGATGTAATATTGCCTTTTCGTACTAATTGCAAAATTGCGTTGTGCGGTAAGAAATATTTGCTTGATGTACGAGGTTGACAGACAAGCATATTGCCTGCCTGGTGGCAAGTAGGAACTGTACGACGCAACGATTGCGAATCTACGAACACCAGTTATTATAAATCTACTAGCTTCCGCCCGCGACTTCGTCCGCGTGGTCATTTTACCCTGAGTTTTACCCCCTTAAGGGTGGAATTTCCAAAAATCCTTTCTTAGTGTATATGGTATCTATGTGCAAAATTACAAGTCTCTAGTTTCAGCGGTTTGGTCTGTGCGTTGATATCTCATTCAGGACTTTATATTTTATATATAGACGGTGTAACCCAAGCTCGTAACAAGAGCACAAGTTCTTGATGACACCTAAAAAGAATCTTAATAATTAAAATAGAATATGAAGAAGTCAATGAACAACTGCTCCCGTAAAATATAAGCAATCATTCGGCTGCTCAAAGTTCTCAGACTGATCACAGATATAGCAGAAAAAAATGGTGTACAAAGATTCTACTTGTCTTCTTATTCCACGCTCACACCAATTATCTAGCCCAAATTAAGTATCATTACGAACTTGTGTGGATAGATACTAGATAACAAATAAATTTTAAATACATAATAGTATACATATTTTTATAAACAAAGTTTAATAAATACATAAACAACCATGACTCTAGAACAAATGTACGTGTTCATCATACCAACATTTGCTCCTACCTGGACTCGACCGCGGAGCGCTTGATGTGTAGGCAGCGTTACTGACCACTCCACCACGACGGCGTCAAGAGTTTAGTGAGGAATTTCAACGTAATTCGATACCATCAATCACTTCTTTGACTACGACCCATGACAGACAGTTCCCTAAGTCAATCGAGATATTAACGCGCCATTTATTTACCTTATTTGCAGATTCCCGGAGCTCCACGAATTTGTCACTTCATATGTTTGGATCTTATTAAATAACGTTTCACACGTGATAAGATTTGTCTCCAGTTAATAAATAAGCTTCTTGGGAATTTTAGGAGATTCCTCGACGACCTCTACATTATTACCACGGGAAAGTGATCGCAAACTTAAGGCGGCTTAACAATTAAAGCAATTAATGAAGTTGACAAACTTCGACACGCTTGCCAGTCTGTCGCCTAAAAGGGACACAAAACCAAAAAACTACCAATCCTTCCCAGTATACAAACAAAAGCCAACCACCGGAACAGAAGCGCCTTCCTCACCGGCTCGTTTGGGTACAGAATCTGTACAGATTCCTTACAGATTTACAGAGCACATGCAATTACAATAGATTAGGTACCGAAACGAAAACGAGGAAGGCTTCTTAGACTCAAAATCATATCAGCAGTCCAGATATGTTGAATCTGTTGATAAATTTAATGAGCTGTTTATTAAAACGAATGACTATTTTTAAAGCCCGACGAAATAAGACTTATAAGTTTAAGATGTGCGTAGTGGCATCGTATAGCTTCCAAACGGATGATCCGATTTCGATTTTATTTTTGTTCGAAAGATATTTTGACCAGGAGGGTTCTAAATTATGATTCAAGAATATTGTTCAGCCGTTTGAAGATCGTCAGCTCTTTTATAGCTTATGAAGGGATCTGGATAACTAGCGCAGGTCTGATCAATTCGAAATTTGTTTTACTGCATCTTCATCTGGAATCATCGGTATACCTAACTCCTCACAAAATTACAGGAAAGATGTCATGTTTTGGCTCATTGAATTGATCTCAATGAATAGTTTATACACAATATAAGTATAGGATCGGTAATTATATAAACATTTTGATGTTGCTGAGCATTTCTTTGGAAACCCTTGTTTCTCCTTTTTACGTTATCCGTAATTTTTATGACTCTGCTGAGAGAAAAATTACTTGCATTATTGTTAATTTAAAAATTGATTATTCCTACCGATTTATTGATCCTCTTACTTGACTTTAATTGTTATTACTCTTTTAATTGTTTTTGTTTTGCAATTTGTAAAATCAATAATATACCAAAGTTTGTCACAGTAAAACGGGTAAGTAACAGGGTAAGAAACGGGTTGTAATCTTGGGTTCTTGTATGACAAATAGGACCAAAATTAATTATTTATTTATTGTAGATTTTGATTTATTGAGCCCTGACTTAAAGCGTATAGGGTGGGTGGATATTATGACACGCGACGCGATTGTATGAAGGTAGATAGATTAAAGTACAGACTAAGGAGAGTTAGTAACATCCTGTAAGAGGTAATTTTAAATTAAACTCTTGTTGAAAATATAACACAATCAAAGCTTATCTTTTCAACGCGTCAAATATATTGTTTACCGTTCTTGTGGTTACAAAGTATTCATTTGGAAGAACAGGAAAATACGACAATTCTTATTTTATTAATAATTCGATGCTATCAGATGATAGTATTGATCGTGATACCATTGTCAAGTTTTTGTCCGTTGGAAACGTACAATGAAATTGCGATCAAAACATGAACTACTCAAAAAGTACTTAAAGGTTATGTGTTAATATAATACAATACATTACGGATTTTAATACGGATCTTAGGAAAAGTTTTGAAACTCCAATAAAGCATGATAAAGCATGAATAATTTTGTTTTTTCTAAAGCTCAGCATTAAAGTCTCTCCTTTTCACATTTTTTTTTGTGATCAGTGAACTATGTTATTTTCTTCCATTATAAAATTATTTTAAAATTTATTTCAATATGCTTAAAAAATTTAATTATTATGTTTATATTTTAATGATATTCCAATATTATTTTGACATGAATTTCAGTTTATTTTTTATTATTATTGCTTATTTTTAGTCTATATTTTGACCCACAAATATTGTATGAAAATTTGTTCATTGAAATAGAATTGAATGAATAAATTTGCAAAATTAATTACATGGATAAAAATTATAAATGAAATTGCATTAATATTATTAGATATTAAGGGATTGTATACTAATAAAAATGAGCCAATAAAGCTTAATAAATATATTTACTATTATTATTATTATTATAACAACACTTAAAACATTACTTTGCCATAATTATCATAAATAAAAATGCACACCCATAGACGTACCTGCACCCCAAGTAAATTGGGGGCTGTTTAAGAGAAAGAAGAAGAAGTATCAGCAATTTAATAAACAGAATTGAAATATATTTAGAATCATGGAAATTATTAACTAAATATCATGTAAGAAAAATTTGTAATTTTATGGGTAACTAGATGACCCGGTGTACTTCGTATCACCTATTCACACGGAGTACTACGTCTTTGCACCTATCCTAACGACATTAAAACTCTTCCTTCGCTAAAATGGCGGAACGTCAAATGTTTGACAGGCAAGTAGGCAGAACAGTTTATATGGGAAAATGAAAATGTTGTTTTTACTATCTTCCTCGCAATTTCTCCATATTTTCTCATCGTTTAAACCTTCCCTAGACCTCCACGAACATTTCAAGACCAAGATAAGATAAATCCGTTTAGCCGTTCTCGAGTTATAGCGTCAGGAAGGAAAACCCGACTTATTTTTATATAGTAGAGAATACATATTATATTACTAAGGACCACGTGTTTTAAATAATGGCTGACTTCCACATCTTTCCCTGCAATTTAATATAGGCTGTTGATTTAATGGCTGTATCCTCTAACAGATTAATAAGCCTCTCAAACCTTGACAAGGGTGTAAAGGTAAATAAAAGTGATAACACAACACACCTTTATGCCCTGTGAGTAACCTCATACATAAGTTAATGGAGAATTTTCTCAGCTACGTCCAACCAGGGTAACGGCCTATCCAATTCATTGACAATCTTGTTGTGCGTTTTTTCTTTAGTCAGGATTAGTTTGAAACTGATTAAAATGGTGCCGCCTAGCCGTCAACTTGCGGTCGGGGTGTCATATGCGCGGTATCGCCTTGCGATAGCTGAGTCGACGCACCGGAGCTGCTGGTGCGATTTGATTTACGTTGGGTTTAGGCCTGGTGGACGAACAGATGAAATTCGATACGATGACGATCCTTTTGCAAGTTGATAAATGTGCTATGACCTTTAGAGAGTTCGAACCTGTTGAAACTTGAGCTGTGGTTACCACGAACAGTAGCGGTAATCACCAACAATAGCTTTCCATGGGAGGGTTCAGTCTGGTAGGTTGCTTATGAAAATTCTCATCCAAATATTTTAAGTGGTACCTACTAGCATCTGCCCGCGACTTCGTCTGCGCAGGATAAGTATAAATTATAGCCTACATTGTGATATTCTGATGTATCAGCTATATCATAATTGTAAAGTTTCATAAATCAAAATCCATTCCGTGGTTTTTTCGTGTTGTGTTTAATTTTAGTGTTACGTAGTATGTATTAAGCCTAATTTTATTTACATTTATAATTTATGGTCTGAATAGTGTTATTTAGAGTGTACTGTAGTGTTGTTGTGTGCATGTCACATAAGAGGTGCTTATTTCTAATGTTAAATCTAATTTTATATTTTCTCTTAAGTCCTATATTGATGTGCTATAGTGCCTTGTTGTTTTACAGTGTTTTTGAAGTTATATAACTCTAGGCTAATTGAAGTTATATTTAAGAGAGTTTCTTAGTTCGAGTCCGCGCTGATCCGCGCCAATCCGCGCCATGTCACAGTCCGCGGCGCTTTATAATATTAGTATGAAGTATGTTTTTAAAGTAATACGCCGACTATAAAGAAAATT
Organism: Elophila nymphaeata; assembly: GCA_955850985.1. Classification (NCBI taxonomy): domain Eukaryota; kingdom Metazoa; phylum Arthropoda; class Insecta; order Lepidoptera; family Crambidae; genus Elophila; species Elophila nymphaeata. Next base: position 26,608,921 of record OY039073.1, on the reverse strand, counting down.
TGCTAAAGAGCACGCAAATTATGATGGGTCTACTTTTTATAGTACGTAGAACTATACTAGCTTTGATAAAAAACCGAAACCCGCGTTCGTGACATAAAAATACTGTATCTAAAATCCCTTATGTTCATTTAAATGGCTCTCTCAGTTCAGTAAAAGGAAAAATTTTATTACACTGTATTGTGATAAAATCGACCCGTTTAGATTGAGTGAATGAGCCCTCATTCTCCCCGTATTCTGCTATATAAGTTTAGTTTCAGAAAAAAAAATATTATTTCAGAAATCCTTTCAGTTTGCAATCCAATGATACTTTCATGTTATCGTTATTGTCACTGAATGACATCTATTTGGTATTGATATTCTATTAGAAAAGTGCCACATTACACTGAAATTGTAAGTGTCGTCTACCGATCGTATACTTAAAACATAAAAAACATAAAATACTCTATTTCTTCTTACATAGCGGTTGGGATGCCCTCTTGTAAGTTTATTATAAACCTGTGTTAAAGAGGTCCCCTCTTTTCCGTGGTTGTGTGAGCAGTGTAAGTATAGTACAATAATTTTTAACTATGATAGGTACCTACGCTTATTATAATAATCTCAGTAGGTACCAATATAAGACTTACAATTTATGGCGCTTTTGAGTATCATGAAGGACAAACATCCACCAAACCTGATTATCTTAAATTAAATTGTCATAAAACACGTACCTATTAAATATAAATAGCACGGATAATGACAGGCCACGTCATATGGAGAACGACAGTATAATTGGGCAGATAGGTTTTAGGTTGGGTTTGGATAAAACTCTAAATTCATATAATGACAGATTAATAAAGTTTAATTTAGATTCACTTCTCATGCGACGGCAACGTAGTGACCTCTCAACATTACATAAAATTCTTAATTCCGCGCTTGACTCTAATTTGTTGTGCCAGACAATATCTTTTTCATACACCCTTAACTAGAAACAATGTATCCCACAATAATAAATAGGTCTCGAGGTCACAAAATAAAACAACTTGCGTAAAGTTTTCAAATAGTTTATCTATACAAGAAAGTAAATATATGCTATCTACGTGTAGTAATATCTTCACAATATTATTTTCAAATCACGGAAAGCGATTAAAAAAAAAAATATATATATATATATACCTTACATCAAAAGCATGATTTTCGATTTTTTATTATGGACACATACTTTTATGTTAACTTTATTGTAAAGCTAATACATCGCAGAATATGAATACATAAGTTGTAAGTTTTATAACTAAATAATAAATTACACAAACATTGTAAAGCTGTCAACTTAGCTTTGTTTATTACCCTGTTTTGTTGGCTTCTCAGAAATACAAACATCAACGTTATAAGTGGATACATCTGGTCTCACTAACAAAAACACTTGAATGCGCCGTGCGTAGCGATAAAAAACGTGTGATGTCCGCAGAGCGCCGGAAGTTGGCCATTAACGACGTCGTCAGGGCCGTCTGGGCTTGACAGAGTAAGGAACTCGACTTAACTCATACGGTTAACAACTCAATAAATCTTTAAACCCTGAACCCTAAGCCTTATTCGAGTCCAAGACTGGGACTCAAGGCCTATTTTAAGACTGAGTCATTTTGAAATGACTCCGAATTTTTAACGACTCGGCCGCAACGAAAAGATTCGAACCCTTTTAAAACGACTCGGTTCGCGGGAGTCTTAAGTCGTGAGGCACGCTCATACTCGTACAGACTATAACTTAAAAAATAGCAATAATTTATATCAATTTCATTGCAATTATACTATGTTATAATCTTGAATATATTGAAAAACTAGTCGGCGTTTTAACTTTTCAATTTCATTAGAAAAAATATTTTGTAATAATTTAGAATTACGATAATTGTCTTTAAATTATAATGTTAAAAAATATCAAGTGATGCATAATTAGAATACTCAATAATAATGCAATGACCACATACTGAAGTTAATTATTTTATTATAATCTCATGTTAAACAGCTCATCTTATGTTAAACGACTCGAGCTCTTTACTAAAAGGCTTACGGCTAAGTCGTTATAACTCTTATTAATAGACTCGAGTCGTTTTATTTCAGAGTTGAACTCTAATGACTGAAGTCATCTTACATTAGTCGTTCAAGTCGTATTTTTGAGTCGAGTCCTAAAAATTGAGACGAGTTTTAATTTAAAAGGTTTATAAACCTCGAGTCCTTTCATCACTAGATAGAACCCAGGACTTGGTTCTAATTCCGTTGTGCGAACCACTAGACCACGTCAAGCGTAAGGCGTTTAAGTTTCTGCAAAAAAGCTTAAATTTCTTTACATAAGACATTCTCGTAATAAAAATAAAGTTTAAGCCCCAATGATGATTAAGTACTGCTCCATTTTAATTTAATGTCCGTAAATTACTTTTAATATCAAATAATCGCGGTTTGATAGCCGCAAGTTTCCTTTGACTGTTGAAAGGCGTAACATCTATAAATTCAAATTAGGGTGTTAGCCTGAAGTACTTTTAACTCTCACCCGATGTGCCTGTCGGCGACAGATAAAGGACATTCTTTGTATAAATTACATTAATGGAAAACATTTTGATTCCATTTAACGATGCTTAAAACCTTCCCGTATTCATATTCTTTTTACTGTTTGTTATGTATTGATTTCTGTCACTCTTGTTAAACTCTTTTTTCAGTTTATTGTATTGCGATAATTAATACTTAATATGATGAATAGGGCCATGCCAAAGTTATATAGTAGTTAACCCTTAACTACAATCGCTATTTTGATCAACGATACTGGAATCGTGGGTCAATTTGTACCCAGAAATAGAGTTGTACATTTTCTGAATTTCCACTAAATATTATTATTATATCTTTACTGGGTTTATCGATATTGAAGATTCATTTAGATTTTTGAAGCAAATTTTTATTTCTCTGTTTTGTTTTAATTCTTCTATTTATACAATGATTAATGGAATAATAAAATTAGATTAAGTTCTATATATTTAATAAAATAATAAAGAACAACAAGCAAGCCGAACAAACGGGAAATAATAACACCAATCAGCATAGACATCCGCGGGTTTATTTCTAAATGGAGGATTTCAAGGAAAGAAATTCCATTTTGGCAAAATACTAGAACCTATTTCACTTTGGATGTGCAGAAGGCCTAGGCAATACTGAGTAACGAGAATTCGGCCCCATGATTATTGAAATTGCCAGAATCAATTTGAAGTTCGGTTCTCGGAAAATGTTGAGAAATTTTTTCGTCACACTGTGCGGCCCTTGAAAGACAAAGTAGTAGTAATTGTAGGAACACTGATTATGCCTGAATAAAACTATTTTAATTGATTTATGTAAAATGTAACCTAAAATGAAAGAAATTTATTTGACACTAATACAAAATGGCAAAGGGTATCAAAGTTAAAGGCGGGTCCAGATAATATGTATCATTTACTCGATCCGATCAGCGTATCCGTATCGCCGACGCGTATCATGATCGCATATGTGGACGGGTGATGATACGCGTATTATGATACGCAATCGATACGGCCCATCTCGTATCGTGTCGGTTTTTGTCCGATCATCAAAGGTGATACAGATACAGGCGTCGGTCAGTCTGGACGTGTTCATCACTCACTCGCGTTGCACGCTCGGTTGCCGTTGCAAATATTCGAAGTCGTTAGGTGACATACGGGTGAAGTTTTTGTATTTACCACTAATGTGTTGAAATTTAAGGTCTCTCAAAAAAGCTCTTCCTAAATTCCTGTTTCTGTTTCTGAACAATTCCGTTTGCCACCACCGTCTCTGTTTTGGATTCGACGTTTTTTTAAGAATATTGTGAATGACAATAAAACAGACACACAAAATTGCTAAATTCTCATACACTTCAAGCAACGGCGACGACATGTTTGATCGAGGGCTAACACAGAACTGGGTAATTTGATACGCTATCATGACTATTGTGAAGATACGGATACGGAGCAAATCAAGGCATCCACAACTTGATACGGGGTTCGATACGTGATACGCTGATACGGATACAGTGATCGGATCGGGCAAATGACACATATCTGGACCCGCCTTAAATTACTTATTTCAGAAGAGCTTTGGCAGAGCTGTCCAAAGAAAGGCCGAGGATGGAATCGAGCTTCACATGGAACCCTCACACAGGGACTGGTTATCTTATCTTTAATTGTTGGAGCACAACAATGATGTTATCATTATTGTTATGGCAACAGATTTTGATAAGATTGTGGTAGCTAGTCGGGCGGTCTTTAAAGAAGTTCTACCAACAACCAACCTAAGTACAAATTGGTACTCCCCTGGGGATCGTTCAGGGGACCTCTTGAATAGCATAGAAAGTATAGAAGGATTTATTTGTGAAATGTAGGTGTTAAATACAATGATCACAGTTGTTAAGGTTTTTTGTATCACTAAATTTCCACCTTATATAGAAAGGTATTCAAATAATAATTACAGTATAATTATTATAGTACAATTAAAGGTATATCAAAACAATTATTTATAGGCAAACACAACATTATCAATTTCGTACGTATAAAATAGGTCTACAATTATGTCTACTTGATCTTAGTTGAATTTTAACCGTTGAAAGATAATCGACGCCTCTAAGACGTACGCGAGGCACAAATATTGCTGTTTCTTTTATAATTCGTAAAGTAGCGAGTCAATCTCAGTTGCCTTAATCGTCGGGTAGACTGTAATGCAATATGGCAGTAGTGTCATCACGGTAATTAAAGTAATTACATATATACCTACATTCTGGAGTTTCTCTTGAGTTTTTGTTGTAAAAACACGTGTTGCGAAACTACACTTTTAACTCAAATCAACCGTAAAATTTTTGTTAGGTACTTTAGTTACATTTTAACTTGACATTAGCAAAATGCGTACGTTTATGTATCGCGGCTCCAATAAGTATAGAATATACACAATTGCATGAATGACACGTCCGTTAGACGTATGATTATCTTTTGCGTAACTTTTGAACTTAGTGCCATATAGTAAGATATCCTTTTGTTTGTCAATTCTTTTTATGTTTTAGGTAAGAGAAATTTTGATAATTCGCTACAATAACGTCCTTGATAATAGTCAGATTGAAGCAATATTGGAAAACTCTGAAGACAATAAAATATTGTCTTCAGAGAGTGAGAGCGAAGTAAAAGACGAGTTGACTCAAGATAATGTTTATAGTGGATCCCAACAAACATTCCCCTAGGTCTTCGCTATCGCACATACACTCACTTTCTATTCTTATATCCATTTGGTCAATTTCCTTTTACGCATACTTTTTACACGACCATCATTGTCACTATCTTTTCTTTTACTGTAGAAAGCCAGTAGAGCAGTAAGTCTTTAATAAGTTAATTAAATTTCACAGTTCATAACAGCAAGAAGTAATAACTAAGATTTGATAATTTAATGAAATCTTTAAAGCGCTCATTACCCAAATTTCCCTGAAAGGCAACTTAACCACCTCAATCAGCTAGTAGAGAAATTCACAATATTTCAGTGAGAAAATTATTTTAACCAAACACTATTCCATTTAAAATAAATCAACTCTCCAATATATAGTTCCTGTGCCTTTCTAAGTAATTCTGAACAAAAGCTGGCACCGACCTCAAAAAAATGTTGGCTTAGTTATGTTTCCTTTAAATGTATATTTCTCCATTTCTTTCTATATTAAGGTCATTCACAGACTATATTGGTTACGGGATATGCAACGTGCAAGGGTTACAGTGACGGGTTATCTCCAAGCGAACCGTATACTTATTTGCCATCCTATTATTTTTTGTACTTCTTGTAGAATAAGCGCAAAATATAAGCGAATATTTTTTACTGAGATACTCATATTTAAGCAAATTTCTTAGTTTTCAAATCACGAGATCTTACTTGCTCGTCCCTATAAAGTTTGAGTGCTCAGCCTTGTAAGCCTAGTCAGTTTTCATAGATAGAAACGCTTTTGGAATGTTTAATATTCTGAACGAATTGCGAAAGAACATAATTTAAGCGAATAACGAGTATTTTGTACTCGCCGTGTTACGTTATCGTCAGTAGAGTTTCGCTTAAGCAAAGAGGCGTCTAGGGATGTAATTGGAGCTGCTACTAATTGTTTTAGTTAGTGCACGATGAAATCTTTTGCTCCAATTCTAGTTACACAGAAATTGTACTTCAGTGTATAACTGAGTGCAGCAATTATATTACTGCTTATTAATAATAGGGGTTAAAGTATGAAATTGCCGATTTTTTCCTCATTATTCATGAGTGTAGTATAATTCTTTTAATATAATAGCCATTTCTATTATTCTTTTTTTATTTTAAACTTCATCACAAGGAATTATATTCATGTATAAAATTTTATTTTTATTTTTTGCATTGGAAATACATCTTCAAAAACAGCTCGTCCTAAGAGGTGCCGGTTTCCGTTATAAAAATATATTTTTACAGGTGTCAATTCTCAATTTTTTTCTCTACGTATCCTCTAGCTTAATGTTGTCTAAATATATTCACATTAATAAATATATTCAAATTATACAAAGTTTAGATTTGTGGTTCCTTAAAAAATCGCAAATGTATTTGTATGGGAAAATGAATTTTCGTTAAATTCTGCATACACGGCAATTTCATACTTAAACCCCTAATATTATTAAATTATTATTATTATTTGAACACCCGTAGCACATTTATCATCTTTTACTATGAAAACGAGGCGTTGTGCTACGGTTCGTAGCCATGTCGTAGCTGATGTCCTGTCACGTTCATAGTAAAAAAATTAAAAAACCCGCCTGCATAAAAAGACAATTAGTCAACTGAAAACATGGAAACAAAATTAAATATTAAAGGCAAACTTAAAATATATTGATGGTAGTTTTTAGAACTCTTGTTCAACTTCTTTTTTGTGCAGTTGGAGGCATGACATTATGTATGATTTGAGTTAATAATAAATTCTATGCCTCCGACTGCATGTTACTATGTTGAGCAAAATTTCTTAAAACTGCCATCAATATGTTTTAAGTTTGCCTTTAATATTTAATTTTGTTACTTTCTCGTTTACGTAGTATAGAGGAAGTCTTGTAATCGTAAAAAAATTCGACCTCGAGATTTTGACGGATTTGCACGTTTTGGACCTCCCTGAGTCCAAAACGACGCTTGAAAGGCAAAATTGACTAAGCGACATGGAGTTAATTGTTCAGGTGGACGACTTAAAGATTCATTTTTCATTCAAAAAAAGTGATAATTCGTAAAGTCCAAAATGCAGAAGCGACATTAAAAGTCGTCGTAGGAAGGCGTGAGTTAGACCAAACGACGCAGAAAAATTAGGCGATTCAAACTGTATATATAACTCAATTTGGCTCAAAATGGCGCTTAGTCAACTTTTCCTTTCAAGCGTCGAAAAATATTTTTTTTGGAATTATGTCTGTGTGTGTGTCTGTGCGTTAGCACGATAACTCGAGTATGCTTTAACTTATTGCAACCAAATTTAACATGCATGTATGATATCAAAATATAAGGTTTCTATCAACTTTTGAGTCGTCGATCACGAAAGTTAAGCAACCAAGTGCGCGGTCGGTACTCGGATAGGTGACCAAAATTTGACATGCATGTATGACATAAAAATATAAGGTTTCTATCAACTTTTGAGGCGTTTCCGGTATACGAGAAAGTCAAGGGGAGACCACTCCCGATATTTTGTTTGTTGGTTCAATGAAAAGATTTCGTTACTTTTAGAGTTTGGTACCCCTTTTATGTAGTTGAGAGGCTGCCAGATGGGGCTTAGCCAAGTATTAACTACTAAATTCCTTATGGGATTATAGGTGTCATAGGTGTGTGTGTATGTATATTTAACTACAACTTACTAAGATGTATCTAATTTAATGTTATTGATTGATTTTGATTTATTTTTTTGTAGTAGCAATTCATATTTTTTTATGAATGTTTTACAACTAATTGAATTAAAACATTTTAAATGTATACTTCTTGATTTTTATTTTGGTAATGTTATTTATCATGGAATACAATATTGAAGTGTGACTTGACCTTAGTGTCTCTGGTATTAGTTTAAGGCCAAATGTGAGAAGTCCACTACACCCGGAATCATCATCAAATGAGAAACTGGCTGTCATTAATCTAAATGCCGAAATTCAACAGTTAAAACTAAAATTATCAGTCTTTTTCCTTACGATTAACAATTAAGAATAATAAGTCTAGCTTACAGCAAACCCTATCACGAAGTCCCCTCTGGGAATCGGGATGTCTGGGTTCAGGCTAACAGACGAACCAATAAATAATAGAGGCGATCATAAAATTAATTAAGTAACTTCGTGTTTCATCCCCAAACCTTTTCGTCCCAATGGGATGCAACACAGATTTAAAAACATAATTTTAATATTCCTACAAACTTATTCACAAACACTCAATAAACCGATTTTAGTTATTACCTTGTTAAAAAGTGTTTTGTCTCATTCATCTCGTGCCCGAGTGACAGAGACAAGCGATTTATAAATCTCTAATAAATTCACTTGTTTTTATGAATAAGGGGGTTATTGTATAGGTACATAATTAAAATAGGAGTTTGTAAATAATAAGTTTCTCTAAATTTCAAGCATCTACGATATAATCTATAATATGGTACTTATACTAATATTATAAACATGAAACATTTGATTGTTTGTGTTTGCATTTAATAGACTCCAAAACTACTGGACCAATTTTGATGAAATTTGGTAAGGAGATATTTTGAGACCCTGGGAAGGACATAGAATTCTTTTAAGCGCGTCAACCGATATTAACGTGAGCGGCGCAGTGGGCGACCACTAGTTATAAATACGAGTAGATAACTTGGATCTCTAACATTAATTAAAAAGTTGATAGAAGCCTTATATTTTGATGTCATTCAAGCATGTTAAATTTTGGTCACCCATTCGAGTAAGGACTGCGCACTTGGTTGCTTAACTTTTGTGATCGACGACTCAAAAGTTGATAGAAACCTTATGTTTTGATGTTATACGTGCATGCTAAATTTGGTTGCAATAAGTTAAAGCATACTCGAGTTATCGTGCTTACGCACAGACACACAAACATACAGACACACAAACATACAGACACACACACACACAGACATAATTCCAAAAACGGTTTTTTTGGACTCAGGGAGGTCCAAAACATGTAAGGCCGTCAAAATCTCGTAGTCGAATTTTTTGACGATTACAAGACTTCCTCTATACTACGTATACGAGAAAGTAAAAAATAACATTCGAAATTAATAGACAGTTCACAATGCTCAGAAGTCTAAAATCCACATTTTAGGCAGTGTTCATTATTCCGCACGATTGAATACAATTTAAATAATTTATTCTAGCTTCATTTTGTGATTCTTAGGAGTCAATATTATAGGAAATTCTTCATGGACACAATTTTAAATTAATATTGAGAGTAGAATAAAAATTATAGAAATCTCTTTTGGTCGTTATCTTTACGAATTCAACGATCTCATACTGTGCCATTTCGGTCATGGATATTCCTTTGAATTCATTATCGAATTAATGTGAATTGAAAATGTTTGAACCACACCCGACCGCTTTAATAAATCTGAACACAGCCTGACGTAATTAGACCCTTTCAAGATAAATAAGGGTGAGATCAATTTGGGCCGGTAAATAAAATCACGAGGCGGCGACTATCTTTGACAGGCAAAATTCAAAGAATTCGATATTTGATGTTGAATGGAAGGAAAACTTAAAGGAATAGCTGTCGGGAAAAAAGCGAAATGGAAACTTCCAAATATTGAATTTGTTAATTACGCAAAAGATGACTTTTAGGTCAATGATTTTAGTAATCTCTTTACTTTCGAAAGCAATTACCGAGAGCAGGAGGGAATGTTTAAATTAGGTCTATTATTGTTTTGTTCGCCCAGTTAAATACCTACTAAGGGTCAGTTTTATGTACCATCTAACAAATCCTGAGCCATGGTAGAATCTTATCACAGTAAGCAAATGAAATTTGCTTAAAATAATTATGGTGTCCTTTTCACGTCAGTAAAAGTTAGTTTGATTGGTGTCGTCGAAGTAATTTTTTTCGACAGTACTTTCATCTTCCATGTAAGGACAAAAATACAGAGCAAAACACAGTGTATTCATATAAACAATGATTATGAAGACTTTTGAACATTTTAAATTGAATATTAAGGAATCCAGCATGAGCATAGCAAGTAGTACAAGTTTATTAAGAAACTCATTACTTGGCTACGTGTTTATAGAACTATCTAATGAGAAAGCTGAAAGCTAGCGTCAGAAACCTGTTTATTTTAATTAAGATGAAGTCATATGCCAGTTAGTAGACAGCACTAACGATTTTAGTAAAGAGTATATTGTGTATATATCATCATATTTAATGATGAGATCTGTAAGAGCACCAAAGGCACCGACATAGCCCAAAGAATTGCGAACCTTAAGTGGCAATGGGCAGTTTACATTGCGAGGAGTACAGACGTTTGTGAGGGTGGATAGGTCCTTATATTGCGGCCGCTTACCGGGAGACGCATTAGTAGGCCCACAAAGTAGACCAATGATCTGGTAAAGGTCGGGGGAAGCCGCTGGATGCAAGCAGCGCAGGAGTGACCGGGTTTGAGATCCTTTCGCCTATGTCCAACAATGGCCATCTCTCGGTTCTAACTCAAACTACCTATAATTTGTACACTTATGAAAGTCAAGTTTGATGCCATCGGTTAATATTTAAATGATGATATCGTGTATTAGTAATGGCCTGTTTAAGTTTTCTCTCTGATGAACTTACTTTTGAATAATCATACCGATATTGCGTCGTATGCAGCTTCAATAACTTCCACTGTGAAGCACAAAATCTACATACATAGCTTCTTACACTTTCAGGTGTTCTTTGGCTCATTTGAATTTTGTATTTCTGTGTTGTGCTTACGCCTATATGTGATGGAAATAATAATAGTATATAAAAATAAAAATAGTTAGTAGTAGTTAATTTTTAGTAATAGTACAGTAGACTCACACCACGCTTGCCCATTCTGGAATGCTATGTAGAAACTATCAATTTAAAATTTGATATTACATCGCAAGAGTGAAATTTATGACCGAACATTTATTTCTTTCGAACTAAATTTTAAGTAGTTTTTTAAATAGGGATTAATAGTGATCGTGGTGTGATGTCCTCAGACGTATTGCATGTACACATCAGATTGGTCAATAAAATATGTACCTTTGATATTATAATAATATAATTTTTTCGATATTTTAGTTATTATAGCAAGACTTTTGGATAAAAGTTGCTTAGTACCATGGACTGCTTTTGCTTGCGCTAAATCACAAGCTACAACTAGTAAACATTGAATGTTAATAAGATGTAGGAGTTTTAGGGTCCATATAACAACATGCTGCTATAAAGTTTCAAATTAAAACAACAGCTCAACTGTAGATTTCGCGAAGCTTATAAATATGTATATTTCACAAATGATTACGTTAACTATCTCCTTGTTACCTAACCTGCAGGAATAGAAGTTAATAGGTTTCATATTTAGACTTCGGAAACAACTTTGTAAAGACCTTGAGGAAAAAAGACAAGGAAGGCTTATCGGCAGTGAAATGGTATAAAAGAAATACATAAATGCCTATTTATTCAAATTCATGCATTCGTTGTCGACTCAGTGATAAGAATTAGGTATGCTGGCGGAATAAGTAATATATTACACCTCGCAAGCCATTCTTGAGAAATGTAAGGCACAATGCTTACATATACCACGTAAAAGTATAAAAGTCATCCATTTAAATGAATATTTGTGTGACGAACATGGGTATTTGTTTGCGAGTCATGGTTGTTTATATTATGTTTATTTAAATTTATTTATATAAATATCTAAAATTCTTATGTATATTGAAAATGCCCGTTTTCTAGTATCCATAACACAAGTTCTGAATGATACTTATTTTGGGCTAGATAATTGGGGTGATCGTAGAAATATATTATTATTATATGTATTTCTTGACTTAAGGTTTCACAGGTATTAATTATCCTGGTGAAATAATAAAGAGTCACGGGCATTGCCAAGTGTCTCTTAAAGTTTGGATGAGGACGTTGGAGTTAATGTCATTTATTTATTTATTCAATTCAGTTTTACATGCTGGTTTACAGAGCAAGTCCAACACACCAGCAAGTCAATGAAATACATACAGAATCTGAGTACAAATAATGATTCATAAATCTATATCATAGCATTACATGTCAATCAAAAGTCAAAATATTCATCAAAGTCAAATAAATTACAAAATCAATGTCAGTTATAAAAAAAAAAAACATGAAATAATAAAAGAAAATGTCAAATTATAAATTAAAAACTAAAATAAATAGATACAATACAAATTATTAGAGAAATATGTCACGACAGCGATTAATAGATAATCAGATAAAAATAATAAAACAAAACAAAATTTAATAGCGTCAAATGAATGAAATTAAATTAATTTATGTCACTTATTGAAAAATAAACAATTGGGTAGTTGCCACCAAAGCCGCTAGCCCGTCGGCAAACAAATCAGAATCCTTAAATTGAGCGAGCATATCCCCGATCAGACGTAGAGCGCGGATTGTAGGTGCTTGGGCAGCGTATACGGTGCGAGTGGTCGGTATTGGCAGCAGGCGCGGTTTGCGCCTCGGCGCTACTAAACCGTTGCAGTCCCAAGATATGCGGCTGGGCACTTCGAGACAAACACGCTCGAGCACGCACGGGCAATCTATCCTATGGTACAGTACGGAGAGGTAGTGCACCATAAGAAGTAATTTCCTTCTCGAGTCGAGAGTAGCGAGACCTACTATGCCGTAAACGAACATCGAGGGGATCGGGGGGGTCATTGTCAGCTTCTAATTGTAATAAAATGCGGACTATACGCTACGTGTTTTTGTTATTTTGACGTTTATTTCAGGCTCTACTGGAAAAATGATTGACTAGAAAACCGCCTCGTTGATGTAGTGGTTCATCCACCGGAAGTACATCCAGAGGTGGTGGGTTCGATTCCCAGGGCAATACCAATTTGTACTCGATTTGGTTGGTTGTAGGACTTTTTTTCAAGTCAGCCTGCCAGTTACCCCTATCTCATCAAAATCTGTCGCCATAACAATAATGTTAACAGCATTATTATATTCCGACAATTAATGATAAGATATCCAGTCCCTCTGTGGTTGAAGGTTCAGGTGAATCTCGATTCAATCTTCGGCCTGATCGTCATTTACCATCAGGTCAGATGAAGGCCAAGAGCTTCTCTGTCAAGAATTGAAAAACTCAGACAACTCCTTAGAGATTTTACGTGATGAGGCTGCACTTGCACAATCTATTCAAAACCGCCTTCTGCGAGCGTCTCCTTGACACGAAGTCTTCAAAGATGGAGGCTGCCATTTCCCATCACTGTTCGCTTTTGCGTCATATGACTGTCTAATTAAGGTTTCGGAGATGGGAAGGAAATTCTTCAAGTTCGAGAGCATTGAAGTTAATGAAAGTAACAAAGGTATTATCTTAATAATATAAATATTTTGTCATATCATCACCATCTAGGTAATTCTTATGATCATATAGTTTTCTTTGAGCTTATTATTAAATTCTCTATAACATGAAAAGGATTTTTTTATTAATTTCAAACTAAATTGTTCCTGATAACATAAAAAAGTATTGACGGATTCCAACTTTGACTTTCCGACGTAATAATAAAATGGATATTACGGACATTTAATATCCAATAAATTGTTTTTGTCTGCATTTTATTGCATGACTCATTATTGATAAAGTGCATGAGCTTGGTGATGGAAAGTGCAACCTGGGTTTCGAATCTAAGCAGTTTTCTTTGCCTACACCAGGATGCGTCACCGAATTTCCCCCACAACCCGATGCGCCCGAGCCGAGGTCCGAGCCTTTAGAGGCACCCTCGGGCGTGTCGCTCCCTTCCGATCCGGTCGACCTAGGGACGCTAGGCGGTCGAGAGACTCCCCATGGGGGAGATGCTCGGTCGCCCAGTAATCCCCTAGGAACGTCCGCCCTACAGGCTTGAGGACCCCCCAAGGTTTTCGCCTTCTCAAAAAATCCGGTGGAGCAGTGAATGCCATCAGCGGCAAACTGCAGTAGTCATTCAAAAAAAAAAAAAAAAAAAAAAAAAAAAAAAAAAAAAAAAAAAAAAAAAAAAAGTCAGCGAATTCTCACGTTTACCCGACCTTTGAAATATAATCTAAGCAAAAAAAACTTTTAAACCTATAAATATTATGAAAAGGTATTTATCGTATGGGCATTAGTAAACCGAAGTAAGACCATAATATTTTTTATTGGAACCTACCTTGTAAAAAATTGACAGTCTTGCACATAACTTCTCCGAAGTACCAAATAAGGGTGACGGACTTCGCGATCTGGACGGGCATGCAGAACAGCGTCACCAACAGGTCTGCCACTGATAAGTTGACCAGAAAGATGTTGGTCACACTGAAACAAAGAAATCACAAATTAAGATACGCGAATATAGTAAAGATCGTCCAATCTAAAACTGAACTTTAAACTTGACGGTACTTTTATGAGTAATCGAAGCGTGCTACCACGTTCTTGTCTAGCCAGCGACTGAATCAACTGAATGAGCAATGACTATAGGTAATTTGTGTGTGTTGCATCTGTACACTGATTGTGTATGTAAGAGTAAGACAATGGAGGTGCGTTCAGTTTTAGTTTAGATGATCTCTACTGCACTATGTACAGCTTGACAGTATCTGTCTTATCAAACTCACGGACAGGCTGACCTAGGCCGCGAGCGTGTACGTGAAATGGTCTCGTCTATCTATCTCGCTCTAATATACGCGTTAGTATGCTCTTTCTCTTTCACATTGCCGATCAACAGTTTCTATATCTATGCATTTGAAGGGAATAACCACACCACTTGATGGTGAAAGAGTAAGAGTAAGTAGGGGACAAGTTGCTTTGTAAGACTTATTAATGATTTGTAAGACTCTTTAAGGTTTACACGTGTTTTTATATAATAATATCTGCAAGAAGCCGTGTGATGCTTGCAGAGTAGAACAGCATCACCCCATATCCTCCAATCGGTAGAAGGTATACTGTTAATAATTACTGTTAGGTATAGCGACTAAATAATGTACAAAATGGTAGTAGCCAGTTAGACAGACTTAAAACAAGTGTAATACCAGAAATCAACGTAAACACAAATTTGTTCGCCTCTCATACTCAAACCAGATGCGGGCTACGTTTACCCCTATTTTTCCCTTAAGAGTGAGAGCTGCAGCTTTTTCTCTCCACAAATTAATTCCCTGGCGAGCGTTTATCCTTTGTTCTATCTTCGTCATCTTTATTCGCGCAATCTTAAGAGCCACTGAACAAATTTGCATGCGTAAATTCCTTTGAGAATGCCTAATTTGCACGTGTAAAATCCTTCAGCTTTTGATTGTTCCGAGTACATACAGAAAGGTTTCTGCGTGTAACCAAATGCTAAATATAGCTCTGCCCAACCCTGTTTGTGATTCAGAGCGTGATTATATGTATATATAAAATACGTACAAAACTAAAAACAATGTTTATTCTTTAAGCTACATGCACAATACCCATCATGTTTGTCCATAACATAATTATAATTACTGATGTTAATATATATTTAGAAACATATATCACCCCTATTCATGAGAGTGGTCCAGAAAAGACAAACCAGTTTCAATAGTGCCTGAGATACTACTCCAATCCATTGTTCACTATCAGGTTTCATGCGTGGAAGGTCGGCTCACCAATCTCGCTATTCTTACCGATTCAGTTAGGTACTAGACATATGGACGAAGGTGTCCAAGTTGAAGCCGCATACACTGACTATTCGAAGTGCTTGTGAATTAACTAATGTCGGTATTTACGATGACCTCTTGAGGTGGTTAAATACGTATATTATAAATAGATTACAGGCAGTGCGGATTGGCGTTTTCAAATCGAATTTTAAAACAGTACCATAGGAAATTTAGAAACTGTGAAAATTTTGTATTGTACGTTCGTACGCAGCCATTTGGAATATGAATCGAAGGTGTGGAATCCCCAGTACGCCGTATACACTAATCGGATTGAAGGAATCCAGAAGCGTTTCCTGCATTACTTAGATTACAAAGCACACGAGAGGAGTATTGACTATCAACATCGGTGTGAACGATACCATTTCCTACCTCTGGAGATAAGACGCAACATAAGTGACATTATTTTGTTTATTGGCATAGATCGCCACTGGTATGATAGACAGCCCTGAGTTGTTATCTTAAATATCACTCAACACTAATCTACTTAGGTTGTGATCGCGCTCGATTTTAAGTGTGTACCTTCCCTCTGCAAATACCAAGTATAGTTTACCGGAATACTTTTTTTAAGTCAGAGTTTTTATAGTTCTTCCAAACTATCAATTGACCTGGTTTTCACCAGCATTGCATGAATAAAGCGACTTATGCCTGATTCGTATTTATATTTTTGATTTGATTTAGATTCTCGAACTTTGATGACAATGTACATAATGTTACCTGAGTTTACGTTGTAATGTTTTTGTAGTTGCTGCAATTAGATATTTTTTTCTATATGAATACTTACATGCAGAGATTTGTAATTATTATAGAACTTTCTATAGTGATTATTGACACTGGTAATCTTCCTAAAAAGTTTAAATTAAAAATAAGAAATAAAATACACATAACACACATCTACCGGATCGAGTGTATTTTTTATTAACATTCTGTTTTTTTTTTGCTGTACCTACAGCCTGCCCGGTTCGCGTGTTTGATCGTCCTTTAATATTGATTTTAATGGCTGAGTAATCATTTAATTCCAAGTATTAATGTTAATTTCACATAATGTAAAGCTTGCAATAAACAAAAGAAAATAACATTTGGTCCATACCTTTTAAAGTCAAATATTTTGAAGCTGAATAAATTCTGCTGAAAACAAATATCTACATTCCTTCAAAGAGTACCTCAAAAGATGTCATAAGGCCAAAGCTATTTTAATTTATTTTCTACTTGTATTTCAATTGGAATCTGGTAACAATGTTCTAAATGGCCGCAGATACCTATCTCCTTTCCAATTGCCAAGAATTGTATGCCAATAAATGTATACAGAACATTCTTAGTGCGTAATAATTGTGTGTAAATATTTTCTTTTCAAATCTTGAACATCAAAGTTTGCAAACTGTCAATATTTTGTCTACAGTATTGAAAGCGACCGAAAAGCGACTAATTAATATTTGCAACGAAACCGCTTTGGTTTCAAAAATATATTATTGAAACCAAAGCGGTTTCGTTGCAAATATGTTACTTTGAGTTGGTGTCCACTTTTTATTACTAAATGAAAAACAAATTACATACCTTGTATTACAAACAGGACAAGATTTTAAATAGAAATGAGGTCGTAAGGGACTTGGGTGTAATCTTTGACGAAGAGTTGACTTTTCGCCCTCACTATGCTCACATATCAAAAAATCGGGAGTGGTCTCCGCTTGACTTTCTCGTATACCGGAAAAGACTGAAAAGTCGATAGAAACCATAAATCTTGATGTCATACATGCATGTTAAATTTTGGTCACCCATCTGAGTAAAGACCGAGCATTGGGTTGCTTAACTTTCGTGATCGACGGCTCAAAAGTTGATAGAAAACATATATGCATGTTAAATTTGGTTGCAATACGTTAAAGCATACTCGAGTAATCGTGCTAACGCACAGACTTACAGACACACACAAAGACATAATTGCAAAAACGGTATTTTTGGACTCGGGAGGTCTCGAGATTTTTTGACGATTACAAGACTTCATCTATGCTACGTATACGGGAAAGTAAAAACATACTATTATGTACCTATCGTGCAAGAGGTGCCGTGTGATGCCGGTAGAGTAGAATAGCATCACCCCATATCCTCCTATGGGTGTCGTAGAAGGCGATTAATGTACCAGAAAAAGGGGTATTGATCACCTTATACTCCGTCCACCAATCTGCATTGGGCAAGCGTGGTGGACTACTGCCTAAACTTCCTTCGATGACAAGGCCTTGTGTCCCAGCAGTGGATCGAGTTATAAAGGCTGTTAAGAAGAAGTGCAAGAGGTAAAGAGTTCGTGAGAAGGTCGATGGCGCCGCGGTCATGCATTTTCCATAACGATAAGAAAAACTTTCTACAAGACTTGGTAGCCTACCAAGTACGCGGTCGGTAGTCATTGGGTGATCGAAAACTTTTGAACTCGATTTCCTCATTGCTTTGAAAACACGTTAAGCTGGTGGTCCTCGCTGCTGTCGAAAGATAGCAGGCATTTCCAAGGAGGGGTAGATTTAGTTAGGTAGGGTAGATTTTATTAGGGAGAGTAGATTTAGTTAGGGAGAGTAGATTTAGTTAGGAAGGGTAGAATTTTTGCTGCTGGCCACCTACCTGACGTCAAGGTAGATGGCCAGCAGCAAAAAAATCTAATGCCATAACCTATAGCGCAGTATGATCGACTTCAAGACATACTGAACCGACATCAAATAAGTCGGGAGCAGGATAGAAGAAAGAAGATTTATCATGCAACTAGTTGTGTGTAATATATTAAACATCGTCATCGCTAAACCTAAAGTCGTTCCTGAATTGTTTTATCTTTGACGTAAAAACTCCCGGCAAATCTTACTAAAGCCCTTAAGCCAAGGTTTACAAAATAATCACTTTGTATTCTATTTAAAAGTATCACCCTTCGTACAGTCGTTCTTATCCTGAAAGCAGCTTAACCTCGTTTTCAGCAGCAGATAGGGTTCATTTGCAAAGAGTCTACGTCATTGTGGTATTAAGCACATTATGCAGTCCAATTCTGTTATTTATTACTTCAATTAATTTATTCCTTTTAAGTGCACATTTAGTGCCAAGGATTAGCTGCCTTGCCACTTTAGTGGTTCACTCACCAGAATCAAATCTTGAGTTCCCGGATTTAAGCCCAAGGAGAGTACAACTTTGAGGTCAGTCTGAATCTACGATCTTATCAAAGTCTGTAGCTAAAGCGTTAACAACAGCTATCAGATCTTATTTCATAAATTTGTTGTTATAATATTTAAAAAATAGAGCCCCACTTTGTAAATCGTCTTGACGTAGTTATGCCATTTTTATTTCATGCGTAATGTCTTCCTCGTCTTCCTTGTGAATGCGCTCTATGAACTACATGTTGATTGCAGCTCATTTAATTAGAAATAAATTAGTTTTTATACAGTTAAAGTTCTGTTTATATTAAAAACCCATCATTATTCATATTTTTATTAAAGCCACTACTTAAGTGGTCAATCCTGGCCCTCAAGAGTGTGTGACCAGAAGGTTAACCACCAAGACTGCTGTCACAATTATTTTATTTATTTACTAAAATAATTAATTAATTAAAACCAACAATAATAGAATAAATAAAGATGGTTTTATATTAAATAATGTCAGAATCGCTAGGTATGAGCTGATTAAATTAGCTCTCAGAGTTCATGAATAATTTACAGTGTAAACTATTTGTACAGTAGGTTTCATTCTGAATTATTCATGAAATCTAGTCCAAGCTTGACTTTCTGGCTTTAAAGAATTAACCTTGGTACCAGAACTTAAGATATCTAATAATCCTTCCTTAGTTGAACTTCATAATTGTTACCAAACTCTTTAGCTACATTTCGAAACTTTTGTTTTAAAACAATCAAGTCACCGAATAAAAAATATTGTAGGTCGATTATTGATTAAAATGAACGTTAGATTATTGCATTATAATTTATTTTCCGTTATCATATCCCAGAACAGATAATTGAGTGACACGATATTCAATCTTGTAAGTGCATATACTACACTTACGTGCAATGAAATCGACTCACCTCGTAGGTTTCGATTCTTAATATAATTCGGTATATAAAAATAAGATAAGATTAACAAAGCCTACAGGCTTTATTTACAATATAATTTGAATGTATATTCCATAAGCTTTATTTAATCTACTCTAAACACCCAAAAACGAAGTATTGGTGACAATAGACTCATTTCTTCGGAAACCCTGGTTTCTCATTTTTACGTCATACGCCATTTCTGTGACTATGCAGAGTGTTCAGAGTTAATTGAATCATTGTTTATTGAATAACTGATTAATCTTACAGATTTATTGACCCTTAAAATTCAGCTGATTTCCCCAAAAAATTTAGCTCTTTTAACTGTATTTGGTTTTCATTTTGTAAAATCAATAAACTAAAACCTATCACAGTAAAAACTGGTCTAATGTAAGTTTAGGTTCTTGTTTAACACACGGAATTAAAAATTATTATTTACCAATTGTAGATTTTGATTAGGGAGTTCTGAACCAAAGCTTACCGGTGAGTCGATTTCATTGCACATAAGTGTACATTGAATATCTGCAAGCATACGGCTTGGAACTCCTGAAGCAGTGACCGTAGAATATAGGAGCTTACAATACCGATATGTCAAGACGAGGTTAAGCATTGCGTATTAGCCGCGGAATCGGAGCTCCCGAAATGGGATAGTACCTCCACCATACAGAAGTACTCAGGCGTATAATTTAACCCAGATGTTACTGAAACTATTTTTTGTTTCCGATCTTGGTGATATTCGGATATGATAGTTAAAACTACTCTTAATAACTGGGAAAAATAGTAAAAAAAATAACATGTTTCCAGAAAAGCCTGGAAAAGGTGGGCTTTTAAAAGTCCCGTCGTAGTATGGGGGTTGTTTACATGTATGTGGCGGTCTAAAAATAATAAAACAAATTGTTATAATATCAGCTTTTAATTAATAAATCCAATAATAATTATACACAATAATAATAGACAATGATATAATATCACAATAAAACAACAGTACTTGGTGAACATTGCTGAGTTTTAGTGTGATATTTGAGGAAACAGTTCTTAGGATGTAAATGAATTTTACACTTTTGGCAAATACAAAAAGGACTTTTAACTAAGTTGGGGCTAGTATGCTACGATATGGGGTTGCTTCAAGTAAAACAACCAATCCCAGTAGACAAAAATTATTTAAAAGAACGTGTTCAGGGGTCGCAACGTCTACCGCCGGTTGCACTACACTCCACTACTTCCAAATTAGTCAGGTCGGTTGAGTACTGCCCTGAGATGGTGGATCAATGGTGGTGATCGGGAGGGTCTGCAGTCTGCCAGGAACAGCTAGGGTCGGTGAAGGTAGCCCAGTACTCTCTCTCCTCTTCAACTCTCCAGCCTGGCCGCGACAAAAAGGCGGGGGGCCCGGTTTTTTCACCCGTAAATTGCGACAGACAAAAATAGTATTATATTATATGTGGTTGGTTTCGGGGAACTGTCGGCTGAAACGTATAACTAGTTGACACACTTGAAGTAGTGGGAGATGCAGTGGGACTAGAAGGTACGGCGTCAATATCGTCTGAAGTCAAATCCGTCGTGCGCCTTCTTTTTGACAAACTTGACAAAGGTCGGAACCTCGGCTAAGTTGAGAGCATAAAAAAAGATCTAAATATTGCATCCATATAAGCAAAACAAGATAGAGGAGTGAAGAAGAAGCCCTGGACGACCTGGTTGGCGACTGTTCAGAATGACATAAAATGCACAAATGCAGATGAAACGACACACACAACCGTACGGTGTGGCGCAGAAGTACTAGGAGGGCTGACCCCAAATAAAAATGGGACCAAAGCCAGGAGAAAGAAGAAGATAAGCAGAACAAGATAGAATCATTGATACATAGTTATATCAACCAGAAAACATTTATTTACCTAGTAAATTTTGCAATGCCACAAATTCTTCATCTCCAGAATCCTCATCTGTGACGTCGGCATTAGCATTCTCAGGTGGAAAAATTGTAATTTGAGTTGGCAACTAATCAGAATCCTCATATCGCTCTAATTCATCAACTATTTCGTTGAGATTGAGTGCTCTCAAAGGTCGGGTGCTAAAAAGAAAACAATCATATTATCAACCCCCATATTGCGACGGGGCGTTTAAAAGGCCATCAATTTGAAACGTGAAAAGGGAACAAGTTTTTGTTGCACTAAAACAAATTGATAACCTGATATTTTAGATAACATATCTAAAATTAAATATTGAAATGAATTAGCTACAACATCCACATATATAAATGAGAAAAGCTTACCTTTGTCCAGACATCATGAAACAGATACTCCTAAATCTTCAAAGACACAAAAACTTTAAATAAACAAGTGTCTAGTTGTAAACGTAGCCGCATCAAATAATACACGGATAGGTACTCAGTAACCTGACAGTGCAAATATCTTTGAGAATTCATTTTAACTACTCAAAAATTGAGGGTATTTTAAATACTTTTTTCGGGCCTTTTAAAAGCCCCGTCGCATTATCTGGGTTAACAAGAACATTTTTGTGGTGTTGTGTTTCTGTCGGTGAGTACGGTTGCCAGAGATCCACAGGGTAGGGAAGAGGATTGGGGTTGGCAACGTGCAACTGTTACGTCAGTGTTGTGAGCGTCTTAGGCTACGGTGTTTGCTTACCACCAGGCAGGCCGTATGCTTGTCTGTTCCACCACGTTTTTCAGGAAATAATACACTGCAAAAAAACACCTTCTAAACTAAAAACCCAGAAATAAAAACTTTTTATGTGCAGTCCGATTGCTGCTCCCGGTGTCCTCGTCAAGAGGACGCGCCAGGTCGAGCAGCCGTCGGTGAGGAGGCGGCCTATAAGACTGGGCATCGGCTAGCGGCCCACAGGGGCTGGCATTAGTCGGTAGCCCTGTGGGCTGCTGGCCACCAATTGGTGCACAAGGAGTGCCTAGACGGGCAGCGTTGGGACGGTCTCGGTGTAGTTGCGCTCACGTGCGCAGATCCCGAGCCGTCCCGCAATAGCGGAGGGAACGCCTTTACCTCGAGTCCCACATATCCCCTGCGGTTGGCACCACCCCGCAGGGACGATGCGTAAATGCATTTGACCTCCCCGTCAACAAAAAAAAGGTAGACCGAGTAAAAATATATGAGGTAACACCAATAAAAAAAAAAACAGTCGAATTGAGAACTCCGTTTTAGAAGTCGGTTAAAAAAATGTAAGGTCGCCTGTAGCGCTCAAAGTTCGAATAGGTTAAATTACTGAGCTATATCACGCTCCTAGTAAAACTATTCGTATTAAGCACAAAAAGCTTAGTCATTCAAAACACGGATTCAATTAAGTGCGCCTCAAAATTATCTGCTTCAGTAGAGGCGTATTAATTAGTGTGTAATCTAGCTATTATGCATAGCTCTGAACACATCAGATTAATTGAAGCCGTCGATGTCAATTAACTCATCACCATTGTTTGATGTGCCGCGATAATTTTAAGCACGGCGTTATTTCCAATTTCGCTTTTTACCTATATAAATAACTATTGGTTTTATAGAAAATTCGCTTGCAAAGTGAACTCTGAGTAAATCGTTCGTAGAATGGGGGCGGATTTACACGTTTTGAGTGTAAATCCGTCAAAATCTCGAGGTCGAATTATCTCGTTGAAAACTCCCCGAGTTCAAAAATACCCTTTTTGGAATTATGTCTGTTAAATTTAACATACGTGAAAGACATCAAAACATAAGGTTTCTATCAAATTTTGAGCCGTCGACCACGAAAGTTAAGCAACCAAGTGCGTGGTTGGTACTCGGATGGGTGACCAAAATTTAACATGCATGTATGACATCAAAATATAAGGTTTCTATCAACTTCAAGGGGGGACCACTCCCGATTTTTTGTTATACCTTTATTAATCCCTGGACGATTATTAATATCCAGACACAATTGATTTTAATTGTGTTCTCGCGCTCCTGAGCGCGAACGGGGCTTAACGAGTTAAGAGTTATAAGCAAATCTCTTACATTATTCTGAAACTTGTCACAAAAACATATATATCCACACAAGTATTGTTCATTCCGTGGAGTCGAGTTGCACGTACTGCAATAACTTGTTTTTTCCTCATATCAACATTATGAGCGTCTTATCATACCTATTTCATTTTGCAACTGCATCTGTTACCGCCGTTAAACGTGCTCTTTTCAAAGTAGCAAAAAAATATAAATTTGATATGAATATTACATAATATAAATATTATATAATAATTATTATCAACAACCCCATGGTTGTTGCAAAACTTATGTGCTCTGCTAATCTGGTAATAAAGTTTGTGCAGTACGCATGACCGCATCGCCCTTTAATGTAAGGTTTCTATTAACTTTTGAGTGGTTGAAGGTATACGAAAAAGTCAAAAGGAGACCACTCCCGTTTTTTTTATTTGATGACCAGAACAGGTACCAGGGCCTCTTTTGTGTAGGCAACCTGTTACAATTGTAAGGCACTTCATGACCCATACTTTTGCATGAACTGGACCATTTTGCATAAACTCTGAAAGTATGACCTATGTTAATACGATTACCGATACGATTTAAGCCCAATTTGTAATATTCCCTTGCTTACACAATCAAATACACTTTTATTGTTACCCAATACTCCAGAGGGAATAACAAACAGCCAATAAAATCCAATATTAAAACTAAGCTCCATAAATATTTTCCCGCTTATGAAACATATTTTATATCTGACTCGGATTATTGTGTTTCAAACATCCATTTTCACTCAATACATTGTTCAGCACTGAAGTGGCATTTACACATATTGGTTAAGGATTCATTTTGCGGAAAACCCTTACTGTCACAAAAGTTTGAGGGCAAAATAAACATTTCATACGTTCTGGGTTGAGCGCGTTCTGTCGCTTCAACGAGCAGAAATTTGTGGATTTTGCTCTGTTCTTACGAGTATTCGTGGTTGATGACAACTATTATTTTATGAAAACTAAAACTATTTGTTGTAAAGCAAATTTGAACCATAGAGATAAGTTACATAGATACAATCACGCTTATGATTCCAAAAGGGGTTGAGAAGAACTTTAGGTAACATTTGGTTACACATAAATCTGGCAGTATGGCCCAAGTTGCCAACTTGCTGCCTACGTCAAATCCAAAAATAACTAAACCTTTAGTACAAAAAATCTGGAAACGCGACTTTCTCTAACTGAAGCGATTTTGATGAAAATTGTTATGGAGATAGTTCGAGATCAGTTCATGGGACACTTTTAACTGCGGTCAAACACTAGTGAATAATAAATACCATTTAATAGATTATTTAGTTTGTTTCAATTTAATTGCGGGTTCACAGTAACACACATCGCTTACTGCTCTCTGAAGACAGTAACTAGTCGATGGAGCAAGCAACCGATCAGTTCTATTCAATCGTTGCCATGCAGAACAATTCTATCAGCTATAATTTCCCTGCTAAATGTACACGATTTTGAGAACAATCGACCAACTCCCGAGTGAAGTCATACAATATACCTCGTATGTTGGTTTAGTTTATACCTATGCTTAATTTGTAAAAGATTATGAAAAACTGTCAAATAAATAAGATTGTCAGTTATATGAAATTAAGAAAATTTAAGATAAATGTGAATATAACGGGCTCATCGCTCTGATAAATCAATTAAAAACAAAAAATTGTTTTGCTTTTAATTTTTAATAAGCAAAACTGATTGATTTATCATGAGAAAAAAGTAATGAAAATAAAATAATACAGTCCACTGAAGGTTGTACACATGAAGCCACAATCACCAACGAGAGTGTTGGTTTTAATATTTAAGATATCACTATGGAATTTATGAATATTATAATTTTTCTGTCATCGATCATGATCAGGGCACGTGTTTAGGAGTATAATCTAGTTTCAAGTATTGTTATATTTTTGATATTGTTTGTTATATATTGTTATATTATGTTTCGTGTCTTTTATAATAATAAATAAATAAATTGATCCATCCATCTCAGCATAATAATTTTTATTTAAGTAAAATAATTATTTCGTTCCAAAATGGTGCTAAGTACTTTGAATCCGTCAAAAGCCCTGCTTTTGACGAATTAAAAGCACTTAAAGAGCTTTTTCATTTAATTTCAAACACTAGCGCTTCGCCGGTGACTTCGGTCGCGTGGGTTTTTTTTTAAACAAGTATAGCTTATAGTCTTCCTCCATAAATTGACTATCCAACACAAAAATACTTTTTCATTTTGAATCAGTAGTTCCTATGATTTAACCAACCAAACAAAAAAATCTTAACCTTTATAATTCCTTAAATAGACGTTGATTATTACGGAAATAATAGAAATAAGCAAAGTAGTTTTGACTCAATCACTACATTGTATAAAACAAAGTCGCTTCCGCCGTCTGTCTGTCCCTATGTATGCTTAGATCTTTAAAACTACGCAACGGATTTTGATGCGTTTTTTTTAATAGTTAGAGCGATTCTTAAGGAATGTTTATATGTATAACACATGCATATTTACATAAGCATTGCACCCGTGCGAAGCCGGGGCGGGTCGCTAGTATTGATTAAATGGAAAATTGCATCACTGGATTATTTTAATTGATGTCCCAAGTTACCTTAGCTATGATAGCTGCAGACATGTTGGTGACAGACCCAAAACTGTCAAATGTCATTTATCATTTTTCAACTCTGCTTCATAGCCAGTGTACTTTAAAGTCTATTCAGGGAATTTGTAATATTTTACTACTACTCCCCTTTTGTACATCTCTTCTAAATTGTATGAAAATAAACGGTCATTTCCACAACTCAGTACGGGCCCGAGCAGCCTACTTAAATTTGAAAGTTTTAACGTGAATCGTACAAAACTTCCCACCGGTCTTTTCTGATTCGAAAACTTTACTTAAATTTGCATCGAAATTGTAATTGAAGGCTACCAATAAGTTTAAACCAACAGGAACACAACACCACAAATTAAATTAATAATATAAATTTTAACTTTTACTAACTCATAATAGTGAATCGTAAAAGTCACGAATAATCAAAGAAATTGTGTTATGGATGTATAAATATACATAGTAATTTTATAAATATTTAAATTTATAAACAACAATGTGAGTCATTGTTGTTTATTACATCATGTCATCATTTTCTTTATCAGGTCTCGAACCTATATAGCTTGATGTATAAGCAGCGGCGATGAATAAATTGGTTGAACCTAACAGGATAGTACGGCGAGCAACTTCCACATTACTACAACGTTTTGCTACTCCTAACTCTTATCCCATCTTATGATATTTGAGAATGTTTTTAACATGCTAAAAAACTATGTCTGTATACTGGGTGTAAAAGACATGAGCAGTCAAACGAAAACCACGTATTCTATACATCAAAATAAGACATATTTCAAAAAAAATATTGCTGGGAAATGATTTTTATTTTTTGGTGTTACAAAAAATTGCAAATTGTACCGCGCAATGTAAAGGGCTCAACTCGCACGCAACTCGCAAAACCGCGATAATTTTGCTTGACGGCGGCCCCGTTCGTTAGTGTCCGTGCGCATCGAGTGAGCTACATTGAACGCTAACGTTTTGAAGCCATTTTTTGTTATGAAATACTAAAAAAAATGATAATGTTTCTTTGGACAATAATTAAGAAATGACGTATAGAATACGTTTTCATCAAAAAATGGAAAAAAAAATTTTGACTTTGACCTTCAATAAAATCGTAACTATCAATTTCCCAGGTATAGTCTAAAGGAAGAAAAATGTTATGACGGTGAGCAGAATACATGGTTCTCGTTTGACTGCTCATGTCTTTTACACCCTGTATACGTTTTACTATTTTCAATATTATTTTTTTGGTAAATTATCTTTAAATGTGTGTCGAATTTTGAATAAAGGAAAACGTACAGTTTAAAACATTCCAATACATCACAAAGATTGGATAATTGCGCTGATATTTTTAGCATTTGGCACTGATATTTTAAAGGAAACATTCGCACAATTTAAAAAAATAATCTTGTTATTACAAGATTATTTTTTTGTAATAACAAGATTATTATATAGCAAAATTGACCGTGAACTATTGTTCACGGTCAAGAATTTAAGTTAAAATTTAAATTTAAAAACTAAATTAAGTTAACAATCTTAATATAAACTTATTTTGTTGTTTGTTAGTTTTTTGTTTGTCTAGTTTAAGTTTTGGTTGCCCTATTAAATATTTTCTTTTTATTTATTTAAGAAACTTTATTGCACATAGAAAATACAAAGGGTGGACTTAATGCTATACAGCATTCTCTATCAGTCAACCAATAAGGTGCGTGGATAGTGTAGAAGGCAGGATCTACAAAAACTGAAATATTTAGAAGAAATATATAGGTAAAAAGAATTACATTCGATTCATATAAATACTATAAATGTAAATATACTTATATAATAATTTGAAACTCAAACTCAAATTTCTTTATTCATTTAGGTACAATTTGTACACTTATGAAAGTGAAGTTTGATTCCATCGGTTCACGAGTCTACCAGGAGGCCTTGTTCTGAGAAGAACCGGCAAGAAACTCAACAAGTTTATCCTCCCTTTACAGTTTTCATAGTATTGATTTGGAAAGAGACATAACTCATATTGTCAAGTCTTTAATAATTAATCATAATAAAAATAATATAATAAAATAAAGACTAATAATTAAGTTTAGAATCATAATATAAAAATACATAATATAATATTGTAAGATGTACATGTACTTAAAATTCATTCATGTCAGAGAAAAGAAGCAATGTTTACGTAATTTCTAGGTAGTGATCATGTACTAGCTTCTTTGTACTAGGCTTCGTTATTAGGAGCGCTTTGTATACAGGGCGGTAGGGCATTCCAAAGCCTAATAGTAGTTGAGAGTAAAGAACTTTGAGACGAACTTAGAAAACATTAGGGGTAGGACAACTTTATTCTCCGTTTGTATAGGGACGTACGCTCCGTACTATCTTCTTAATATTTACCAGTGTTTGGCCTTTACGGTATACCTTAATATACATGAATTATTAGGTTTTCGTCTTTATGGAAATGCAGATGTTCAAAAATATGGCAAAACTCATTAGATTTACGAATATTGCATGTCCATTTGCAGAAAACCTTTTTACTAGATTGCTGGCTTATTTATTACTGACCTTGTTATTCAATTTCATTGCGTTTTATTGGCTCAGTAAACTCCGTAATCTAAGACTTAATTTTCGCAAATTGCTATGAATGAGTATTAAGTAGATACATATTTGTATCAGACACAATTTTGTTCCACACTGATGTCTTAATTATTATTAGATTTCTGAAAATTTAACCTCTTGGGAATATGCGGACTCAAGTCGTTTCAATAGACATAAAAGTTATATCGTCTAGTTGATTGGGTTTAAACATTTTAAAACGAGCTGATATTTAGGCAGTGTGGACAACTTTATTAAAAAATATATATTCCGTTTATCGAATGAACTCTTTCGGTACTCCGAACAATAAAACACTTTCCTGCTCGCATTTACATTATAATTGATCTCCTCTTTTGAAAGTAATACAAAACGATGTCTTAAATCTTAAGGAGAATAATTATTATCTTGAAGTTGAAAATACAAAACAAAATATAAAATAATTAATGCCTTTAGCAACGATCATCCATTGTTCTCCTTCTGGACTTAATGCTTGCAATCTATCCGATTTAAATGTTTTACAGCTTTCTAAATATCTTTAATTAAATTAACAAATTAGAGGTTATTTTAAGACCATCGCTAACGATCCTTTGTCTCAAAGTTATTAAGAAACTAGCGGAATATCTATTATCTATAAAAAATGTTCATTCATTTACTTAAGAAGGAAAAAACGTTAAGATGACTTATTTCAGTGAAACTGATTTTTTAAGTTTTTAAGATAATTTTGGAAGTATCGCTTTTTTATATAATATAAAAAAAGGTCAAGCAAATAACTCCATTCCACCTGCGAAAGCGAATATAGTTAATTACACTGGCTACCTTTCTCTTCAATCCGAAACCAAGCGAACTGCTTCACGGCAGAAATAAGAAAGGCGGTAGTACCTACCCAGACGACCCTACATAATATGGGTCTACCACCTAGTAAAATGTGATCGATAGATGTGAACCATTTTGCTTATTAGTGGAAAAAGATATGACTGTAACATCATCGAGGTATGTAAATTTATGCGGGGTGTACTAAGGTTTTCTCTAGATCCTGGATGTTTGCGATAAAGCAATGAGTAGATTTTCTATAATCGTGTTGTAGCCGCATTAAGTCAGTGACGCAAATCAGCACAGCATTCTAAGAAAGGTAGGATGGTGGGAAAGGACAGGAGAATATTCTAGCCACTTCATTCCAGCGCAGACAGACGGGCAGGAGTAGGCAGTTGGCAATAATTATCTTATCTATCCTACATGTTTATACACTTAGTATGCAAATAAAGAATTGATTGATTGATTGATTGATCTTCATCACCAGCTCTAAGGCCGCGATTCCATTGAACAAGTGAGTCTTGTATCGTCGTAATTACTTACACGTTGCTTGCCTTGGGAATATGTTTTCGAGAATGTGCAAATTTTATGCAAGTTTTATTTGCATATATAAATTGAGTAGGACATCATAGGCGGAATGACGTGCTGCTGTAGTCGATGCTGCTTGCAGAGTAATTTCTGAGATAATCATTATATTATCGATTGAATAGACAGAAGCGTCGCCGTCGGCCTGTTCAGTGTTCGAAACTGGATTCACAGTGTAACTAACATTTTCGCGTTCAATTTGAACGTCACTTGAATGAAAAATATACAATGTCAAACTACCTCATACAAGTTGTAACTTGTATGCAGGTTTGTTCAAGTTGTATGCAAATTGAAACTTGACATACTTGGTATTGATACCATACTTGACCTTATGACTTGATACTATTACTTGACTTTTTATAAGAGGTCCATAGAGAGATTCGTCATCACACTTAACTATATAATTATATCATAAAAACAAGGTCGTTGAGTTATATTTTATTTACATTGCATTATTAATATTTCAGCTATTCTACAAACATAGCGCGTCAGCCAGAAATGGGTCTTTTTTTTCAATAATAACATCGGAACTATTGCACGTAGACTAATAATTTTGACACCGTTTTATAGAACTGCTCCAATATTAATAATACAATGTAAATAAAACATTTCTTAACGACATTGCTTTTATAATATTTTTAAGTAACCGAAATAAAACTTAAAAAAATGTTTTTTTTTTTTAAATTAAGGCCATCCTTACTCTCTCAAAATGTATGAGACTATGTTACTGTCGTTAGCAATCGAACGATACAAAATTGTAGCTTGTCGTAGAAGGAAAAGGTCAAGATTAAGAAAAAATATTTAAGATCTTGTATTTCGGCGAGGATAGACTAGACCTCTAAATTGAGGTATTTTATTTTTTTCATAGAACATCCTCTTAAAGTTTGATTACTACTTACCCGGACACACTGGATACAAAAGCCCGTCTCTTACATTTTCTACATGTTGTGCCTCTACCATGTTGCCGAATCTAGGTCGCGAAATTATATTTTATGCCTTCATTTCACTCTTTAGTTTATTTTCCAGTACCTATATAATTGAATAACAATATTCGAATTCACATCACACAGTTCCAATATCCTTAATGGAATGAATTTTATTGAATTGCCTACCTTAACATTTTCAGAAGCACGTGTTTTGTTGATGACGAAAAGCTATTATACTTCTAATATAATATTATTTGTGCAGATAATTCATTTCAGAAAAAGAAGCCAATAGAATAAAGACGTTAGCTATTGTTTTAACATAGAAAATGTTAGGCAACTCAGTGCGTGAGTGGTACTCAGAAGGGAGACCAATTATTTTTAATTCGATAAGAAATCTAAAATGTTTTCTCTTGCGGTTTTAGTGCTTCTTACTTTTGCATTGACAAATACTTAAGTATAGTTGAAGCGAACATCAGATACCTTGCCAAGAAACAAAGTAAATCAATAAAACTTATAAGGAATTTCCAAACGACGCGAATAACAATGGTACAACGCGAATGTTTTGTAGAACTTTGTAATTAATGGTCGTCATTGTTGTATTTTCTTGAAAAATAAACCCGTAAAGCTCTCTACAAAAGTTTTGGCACGCAGTTCAGTGGCATTTAAGAGGAATAAAAACAAATGTTTGTTTCAAATCAGTCTACAAAGTTGAAGAATTTGATTGTATTACGCGTTTACGCGGTTTGACTGAAAATCGGCGCTTTTCAGCTTCATAAATTCCATGAATTCTTATTTTACAAATATAAAAATTGTAAAGCCTTCTAGATAATGTTTTTGTGCAAATATTTGTATGAGAAAATGTTTCATTTCATTCAATATTCGTAAATTATATCAAAATATCTGAACAGAGTTTTTTGACTTTTATGTTTAGACTCAATTTTGACGCTCTAAATATCAGATAAGACTCACAATACAATATATAGTATAACGGACAATATCCCTAATAAAATAGTTGTAGGAAAAAACAATAAATTAAAATCAAACTGAAAATATTAGACTTCGATAATTGATATTTCCAACATTGAATGTCGCCTATTTAAAGAAACCGAGATGATAAGAGAGGAACATCTTCTCTAATTTCAGAATAAACATTGTATTTGAATAAGCTATAATATATTTTTAAGATCAGCATACTAGTAAAACAGGGCGCGCAAACTCGGTCCATGATCAGTTGTAAACGCTCATATTTATCTGCAGTGGTGGCAAAATAAATGTTTCAATTCGAATATAAATTTTGGGTAATAATTAAATGTCGATTTTTTAATTATTAGGGCAATGTTTCATATACGGTGAATTAATTGTATTTTTTTTATTATAAATTAAATTTAGCAGTCCATGACAAAATTGAATCCTGTTTTTGTTCGCCGTAATGTTGTCCTGTCTAACTGCATGATTATTTTTGCAGGGAAGCGCCTCAAATGAGGCACCATTAACGCTGAATTTGTTATTGTTTCTCTCCAAATGAGGTACTTGAGCGTCTAATTTAAGATGCGACTAACAGACCAAAATTTCGCGATTCATCAACATGGTAAAGCCAAATATAGGTTTTTGCCACTGAATTGCACGTAGACTGGGTAGTTACGGTAAAAAATATTTGATTTTGGCCTTAAACAGATAGAGGATTAAGTTCATGTTTATAAATAACTATTATGGATCTTCAATTGATCACACGGAACATTATGACAAGATATGAAATATAGATCTATAACAAACCAGAAAGACTTGAAAAAGGAGTATATGACGTAAGCCAATAAATATTTTGCGTTTGTTTTACTCATGAGTTATACAAAATGTTCTGTGTTAGCAGGTGATGACACATGGGATTAGTCACACAAAATTGAACATGCCCTAGGGAAATAAGACATTACAAAGGATCGCTGTCAAATAAAACTACTTAATAAACCCCCTTGGGTACGGGATAGTGCCAAAGTTGTCATCAAGTTGATGTTACAAGTGTCTCAAAGCTATGGGGACTACTTGCCATCAAACAGAACATTTGCTTATTTACCACGTTGAAAGCTTTTTTAGTTTTCCGTATCTCAAAAGGAAAAAAATCATTACTCGGCTCGTCGTCCGTCAGTCTTTCCGATATGACCATTTTCCTAAAAATATTGGTGAGACTAAGGTTTAAAATAATTTTAAGAGCTGTGATGTCATATTACATAAGATACTAGCGACCCGCCCCAGCTTCGCACGGGTGCAATGCTTATGTAAATATGCATGTATTATACATATAAATAACCTTCCTTAAGAATCACTCTATCTATTAAAAAAAATCGCATCAAAATCCGTTGCGTAGTTTTAAAGATCTAAGCATACATTGGGACAGACAGACGGCGGAAGCGACTTTGCTTTATACTATGTAGCGATAAGTAGGGCACATCGTCACCGTAGGCGTCCGCAACTGGTACATGTGCGGCAGCCTTCATATCCGCGATAAGTTGTGGGAATGTCTCCTTTGCTTGCTGGTACGTAACGTTTTGAGAAGGCCAGCAACCTACATTGGCAACACATGCCTTGCTATACCATCTTCGCCAGGTGCCGGTAAAAAAGGTAAACCTTAGAAACGCTGGCTTGATGAAGTGAAGGAGGACTTACGTGCCAACGGTCGCTCCACCAAGGATGCAGAAGACCGCGCGAAATGAGCTAGAAAGATTGGGAAGGCTGACCCCGGTCCCTCGCGCGAAAGCTGTTAAAAACCGAGAAGACACAGAGATGATGATGATTCAGATGACAATATAGAATAAAGAAAAACTAAGGATACCTATATAAGCTGTTAATATTGTATTAACGATGATAAACAATTTTCAAACAGTTGCGTCACCAACTAATAAGCGTAAAATGCTAACGTCTGCACCCATTAAAAAAATCAATGGACCTAAAATAACAATTTAACAAATTAAAACCTTATTTATTTTTCAAAGTTTCATTAAAACCCACCCCAGTATCTGTAAGCGATAAGGCAGATATTCCTATATGCATCTTTCCTTAACACCTCATCGTAAAGTTTCACGAGCGTTCCAAGAGCTTTAGAATAATTTATGAAGCGATAAAACTTTTAACGGTTTACGGGCATTGAGAAAATCATTGAAAAGTAATTAAGTTTTTTATCCACCATAATATATCTATGCATTATTCATCCTCAGTGATTTGAAAGTATTGGAACTGCAACGCCAATGCCAACAAAGATTTTTTATACTCATCGAAGTATTTCTTGATATCCCTGAATGATCTAAAGCAAACTTTAAAAAAAGAATCGTGAATAAAAACGTGATATTTTTTTGATTAGAAATTCTAGGGACGTTTTCGTATAAATTGATGAAAGTTAAGAGCGAGTCTCTATTTACTTGAATTTTCAGTAATTTTATTAGTCTATGACTTTCTATGAACGTTCGTCAGTTGCACAAATGTATGCTAACTTTATTCGAATTTTATTATATGGATATTTTAATTTCAATCACAGAGTTAGATCTCACATAAATATCTCGCTAAAATCTTAATCCGATCGGGTTGGAGATCCTTGGGTGAGGTCTATGACTAACAAAATTATCAGAATGATGCTACCTGTTGACCGAATTGAAAAGAAGTAGGGCACAGTGGTCTAGTCGATCAAAATTGAATCTTTTGATAGCTAATTGAGTAGGTCGTATTGGTAATGTTGCTAGCCAACTTAGTAGGATGCACAAGATTGGAAAAAAGTTTATTGAACGAACGTGGATATCTGGTGATCTGTGCATAAATATATTAGGAAAACTGGGCACAAGATTGAAAATAGTTTAACATAGGAACATGGATATTTTAGAGGTAATCTGAACATAAATGTATTCAGAAGTTATGTGCGAATTGTGCATGTGCAATCAATTTATATAAATGAATATATGTAATACCTATGTTTTTAAAAATCACGTGTCATGATGTTTGTCGTCGAATTCCCCTGAAATTGCGCCTCGGCCGATTTTTAATATATTATATGAAAAAAGGTCATAAAGTATATTGCGTAATGCTAAGATGAAAAAATGTATATGTGGCAGAACTACGTTTGCGGATTCAGCTAGTAATTTAACGGTAGATATTATTTAAATGCACATTTTAACATCCATCAATTTATGTTCATCAAATATACTGATTGCACATCAAGAGTTATGTCTCATGTGCCTACCTACATAGCCGAGTGATGGTTAGTTACAGGATTTATTTTGCTGTGCAGTGCGCAGTCAATATTTCGATTAGGCTTATTTTTCCAAGCCATCAGTATTTGTGATATACAGAAGGTTTTTTTTTTAAATTTACTATCCGTAGTTTAAATAACTCGTTTTTGAAGTATTCAGTTTCAACTGGTGGTTGACATTTCTGAAGCTCCACACGGAAGATTCATGGTTGGCAGCGTACGAGTGGGTACTTTTCCATTTCTCTTCTCTTGTATGCTGCTTTCAACAGAATACTTCCTCTTGTTTTTTTAAAGGTTCGTATTACGCAAATGAAGTTCACTGCATTGTATTCTATTCTTAATAAATGACATTCGCGATACATAAGAGATTACGCATTTTGACAATGTGAAAACTGATGACCCCATCTGTAGAATTTGTTGTGAGGAGGAAGAAAGCATGGAGCACATACTATGTGACTGCAATGCACTAGCCAACAGGCGACCAAGGGTCCTAGGTTTAGCTTACCCTAAACCAGAGTACTTTATAGACCTTATTCCCGCCAACATCGTGAAACTCATACAAAATGTTTTCGATGTTGGCGGGGATGGGTGATACGGAAAGGGGAAGCACAAAAGATCCCATAGGGTCGAAGTGCTCTGAGATACGGCCTCAGTACCTTATTTAAGAATAAGAATAATAATAATGTCAAGTGAAAATGTAATTATAGTCACAACAATATTGTACGGTGGATTTGAATTAAAAATGGAGTATCTCAACGGGATGCAGACTGAATTTCAACAGTACAATACTTCGACATGTTTTTGTGTCCGTACTCTCCCAAAAACATTGCACACCGCCTGGTTATAAAAAAAATAACCCTAACCTACCCATCACTCAGCCATTTAGGTGTATAAAACACTAGACTCCCAAGTTCGCTACATGTCGAAGTATTGTACTGTCGAAATTCAGTCCGCAAACGTGTGGTAATTGTCGCGTCTCCTGTAGGTACTTAGCGGGAATAATGCCTTGGTTCTAGGGTACCTACATAATTAGTGCGACAAAAGTAATTATTACTTATAGGTACGTACTATTAAAACAATTGGTTAAGTAAGTATAACATGATCAAGGAAAGAAGAGTCGGTTGCGATGGCTCAAACAGTCTCACTTATTTCACTATATTAATCTCTACTATTCATGTAGCTTCACTGTACTATTTTCTACTCACAGTTTGTGATGCCAGCCACACAAACCGCCACTTTTCCACCCAGTTTGTGATGCCCTCCACACAAACCGTCACTTTTCCACCCAGTTTGTGATGCCCTCCACACAAACCGTCACTTTTCCACCCAGTTTGTGATGCCAACCACACAAACCGTCACTTTTCCACTCAGTTTGTGATGCCAACCACACAAACCGTCACCTTTTAGACCGTAGGTCATATATTTACTAGTTGTGATGCCAGCCACACAACTTACTACTGTTTAAGTTATGTGATAGACTGTATCCGGTCTGAACACTGTGTGTCCGGGTGCCTGCGTACCTTAACTTCAAGTCACGCTACATCACATTGCAATGACTTTGTAGGTAATTGTGGGCACCCGCCGGACGTGAGGGCTTTGCCCTCACGAGGACCTCCACCTTCCCCATAGTCCTTCCACGGTTGCTCCAACTCAGTCTACCAACATACCTCCAATTTATATACCTCAATATAACATTGGATGCAATTCTACAATTACACAAATCTTCAACCAACTTATCCTTCCTCTTACATGGTTTTATCAAGGTTAATAATATACAGTAATTAATGTGCAAACTTACCCGATACGGAGTTTTTCTTTTTAACTATCTCGCAACTACCTACTTCTCAACTCCCCGCGCTTAATTTATACTACTTTTTTTTCTAGCTATCGAGAGTTGCCATATGCAAAATTGTTAACTCATCTTTTTAATACTTACTATATTTACATAGGAATTTCGCGCTGTGCGCGACAGTAATAGCGCACTCTTTAACTCACTCTTTCGGTAACTGTAGAAAAGAATATCGGTCTTAAATGTTTTCTAGAATAAGGTGAAAACTACAAATACTTCAACCACCCTCTAACTAACTTGATCGTAAAGTCAACTCGTAAAAGCATCCGATGTCTCTATATAGAGTTTGCCTTGGTCGATAAGCTAAAGTGATTATGTTATTTCAAGCTCAAATCAAAACACGTGTATTTTAAATATTGTATTAATATCATAAACGTCAGTAAATAAATCTATGATTTTTATAATAAATTCTGTACCCTCAGTGAAAACTGATATAAGTCTGAAATGACAGTTTTGAGAAAAATGGCTTTAAAAAAATTGCACTTTTATATGCGTATTACTCTTTTATTATCAATTTTATTCAACATGTAATAAATGACTCCGATAGATATTTTTAGCCTCTAAACTATGTTATATGAATAATAGCACTATATTTAATACATTTGGAGCAATATAGAGAAAATAATAATTGTATTATCCGTCACATCAGACTTAGTATGTGTAAAATAATTTATGTCAAATAATATTATTTTACACTACAACAACTGGGGTAATTGATATTGGTGAAAAATAATACACCAACAAATTGAAATAACATTTAAATACATTAATAATAATAACTAACACTAGATCCAAAACAAAAGTATCGTAAAACAGAAGCATCTTTACTTTGAAGTTGTTTAAGTACAAAATTGTTATATTTATGCTAAATATATCATTTGACACAAAAAAAAATAAAAAATATATATGTGTTTAGTAATGCATTTCAACTTGTTTTGAGCGCTGGGTCGTGTCAAATGATATAGTTCGTTAAGGCAGTATAATAATAGTATTTTTTTTAAGTTTTAAGGCAAAATTTTAGGTTGATGGTTTGATGGTAGTTTCTATTGTAGGCTAAAAATCTTAAAGTAATTTCATCATACCAGCTTTTATAACTCGACCCCTGCTGGGACACAAGGCCACTCCTTGTCATCGATGGAGGCTTAGGCAGTAGTCGACCACGCTTGCCTAAAACGGGTTGGTGAACACAGTATAAGGTGATCAAAACCCGTTTTTCTGGTCTATTAGTCGCCTTCTACGACACCCATTGGAGGATATGGGGTGATGCTATTCTACTCTGCCAGCATCACACGGCCGCAAAATAATTTGATAAATATTTAATTAAAAGATTCACCTAATGTTTTAAGAAAACAACCCTTGCAAATATTGTACTCAATACCTAAGTGAGTAAGTTTGTATTTATTGGCATATTCCTTGAAATGATCCTGGTTCGATCACTGCCACGTACCAATGTGTTTTCAAATTTTGATTTCATATGTACGTTTATTTGACACTTTTGCGGTGAAGGAAAACATCGCGAGGAAACCTGCACACACCTATGAATAAATTCTTATGTTGTGTGTCGACCAACCCGCACTTGGCCAGCGTGGTTGACTAAGGCCTAATCGCCCCTAATGCGGGGTAGGCTCGAGCCCCTCGGTGGGGACATTATATGAGCTGTTGATGATGATGATGATGATTAAACACGTTAAATTCGTTGAGCAGCTTTCACTTTCAGGAATTATAATTGGTTTAATGGACCTTTTTTACGTTTACTTTTTTTTCTGAATAACCCCCTCACCCTTATCGCTTAACTCCGAACTGTTTGCAATGTAGTTATCACTACTGCCATCATTGAAATCAAAAATGTCTGAAGAGAATTGCTTGGTGGTATGGAGTCAGAAATAACATCATTAATACCGTCGCGGTCATTATCACTGCCATTCTTTTCTTATCTTCTCTGCTACTCCGCTCTTGTTATAAGCATCTTTCTCTTTGTTATTTTTCGGTGTTTCACAGCTTGTTTCCTCTGTTGTACCTAATTTTAAGGTCTATCTACGATGTCATATCCATGTAATTAGTTTCTCCTCTGCGTATTTTTTCTGTTTTTCGTAGCTTCTTTCCTCTACTGTACTATTAGGTTCTATATCCGATATCACTTCCATGTAATTAGTTCCCGTCTCTTTGTTAATGTTCTGTATTTCATAGTTTCTTTCCTTTTCTTTCTTTCTCTGTTTTACTATAGGGTCCTATATCAGATGTCACGTTCATAGAATTAGTCTCTTCCTCTGCATTATTGTTTTGTTTTTCATAGCTTCTTTCCTTGCCTGTACTACTAGCTCCGATATCCGATGTAATTAGTACATTGTTCCTCTTTTTATTCTTGCGTGTTTTCTTTGGCATACTTCGGATCCTAGTTACGTGCAGCTTGTAAGAAATATAGATAAAAATAAAAACACTCACTGAGTTAAAACGATGATACTACATATAGACGTTATTAATATTGGTAGAGAGAGCCATGGAATGAATGATGCCTCACATACATGATGTCGGTGGTTCCAATCGCACCCGTGGCTTTGGATTTTTTCTAAGTACGGATTAGCCACTCGCTCGGGCGGACGGCAGCTGCAACACTTCATATTTTTGAAACACTACAAACACATACTTTAGAATATTGTTAATCAATCCGGAAATGAAATGTAATGAAAAACCTCTTTCCATCTAAATGATGGCCTTTGCTACGTACTTTTAAATAATTTGTACTCACTTGATGATCAAGCGATTATATCAAATTACCAATTATTACTAAGAGAATCGTAATAAATATTGTGTTTAATAATACAACTCTGTTGTGATTCTTGATGATCAAGCGATTATATCCAATTACCAATTATTACTAAGAGAATCGTAATAAATATTGTGTTTAATAATACAACTCTGTTGTGATTATCACGTTTTATTGATAATAATGACAGATCACGGTGAACAGATTTCGTGTCTAATGATTTAAGTGAATGCCATCACCATTGTCACAGCGGCGGGTGCACCGTGAAGTGCGCTATTTGCCTCTTTCCCGCCGGAATGACGCCCACGCATTAGAAAATTGAAGACTCAAATTGTATATCACTTGACACCGACAGACTTTTTGTAATGCTTGTAAGGACCTGGTAATTTTTTTGATATAAGTGAGTGGTATAAATAGACACAAGCATAATAGTTTATAAGCAGTCTCGTGAAAAATGATGTATTTTGAAATATATTTGAATAGAGCAATTTTTACCAATATTTATTAAGTGTCAAATGTAATATTTCGAATTAAATCATTATTCATATTAGAGCTATTTAAAGATGGAGTCGTGAACAGTAATACATTTTTAATTGTATCATAACACACAATCCTATATGAATGAACTGTTTATGGGTAAGATGATTTAACTGAATTTGTATTATTTTACACTCATTTTTTACATGAGTTATACTCAATTTGATTAGTGGATGTCAAGTTATAGCATAACACACAAAGCTTTAATGACTTTTGCAGACTTGTATTATTGCGAACGAAAAATATATCCGTAACCAGAAGAGATACGGCTACGTGAATTAGACAGAAAAATAGAGCATTTTACACTGATTACATATGTCTAAAAATATAAAAAGTGCTTTAACTCGACTTGTATCAGTTTTCACCGAGGGTACAGAATTGAGGCATTCGTAATACTAATGACTGTAAAGCAATACACGGTTAAAACTTGGATGGGTGAGCAAAAGTTTTTCCGCTAAATGTTTCTCTAAAGCATGAAAACGCCATCAGCTTAGATGGTGCCAGCTGTTTTCGGAAGATGGTTGCAAAAAACAAATCAATTTGGAGGCCTAACCCTAATCATCATCATCAACAAATTTTAGTGTAGGCCCCCTTCAACCAATTTCGGCCTGCTACTTTTCTGATGTCATCTTTCTATCTCATTAGCGGTCTCCCAACTGGTCTTAACAGCCACACCTATTTTATGTTATAATAAAGTAAACTACAAAAACAAAAGTAAAAGCCTAAGCAATAATGAAGTTAAAAAGTTTATACTCGAATACTTAACAAACTTGGACTATGAATCAACTGAAAACTTATTCAAAGGGCTATGGTGAGATACTACACATACACAGACGCACACACACATGCGTGCGCGCACACATATACACATAAACTCACACAGACATCCTTATAAAGGGAAAACGTATTTTTGTTATTTGATGATAAGCAATGAAGAGGAAAACTGTAACCTTAACACAGTTTGTTATAACATTGTATTATTTTTGGAATAAATGATTAATAAATAATAAAATTAAATAAATATAAAATCATAAATAAATACTGTGACAAGACCTAATGCTGCAGAAATATCTTGAAGGCACCCAGAGTCACCAGCGCGGATGATCACTGGCAGTTCGTTCACCGTATATGGCACGGCGAAACAAAAAAAAAACTGGAAATTTTTGGCCACTTCCATTATAAAAGAATCAGCATAACGCTGAGAAAGGGTGGCTATAACATTAAAAGCGTGTCGGTGTAATCCCGAGCCTCGCCGAGTGGAATCCTCGTAAAATGTTATAAGAGAAGCTCGAGTTGCAAAAAAAAGTCTGTCGCCTCAGGTCAGCGTATTGCGAAGAATCATACAATATAATGTATAGGCCGGTCTGCAGTTGGAGTCCGGAAACCTTCGTCAGTTTTGATATTTAACTAGCTGTCCCGGCCACGCATTGTTGCATTTCATACTACTGACCTATAACATTGTATCTGCAATAAAAAAAATATGACTACTAATCAAGATAAAAACTATCCTATCTCTCAAGTTGGATCAAACTGCACACGGTGTACTGATTAAAATCGGTTAAGTATCATTTATATATTGTGAAGCTAACAACGTGACACGTAATTTATATATACTCATATTAAGATTATTATTGTATATTTAATTATTCTTATGTGTTTTGAATTGTTCGTCTTTTGCTGTGTCATGGCAGAATACCAGTGTTAGCTCACGAGAGCAAAGTCATGCTGAGTCAAGAGCCCTTTTGTACTACTGCAGCACACCTAGTTTTGTATATTGTGTTAGAATAAGTTTTAAATTTGAAACATTTATATCTCTGTATATTTTATTTATGTTCATCTTCTTCTCTTGTTTTTCTTATTTTTATTACTGTGTAATTAAAACCAGTGTGAATGTTATTTGGTAGTTAGATAAACATTTTATCTATCTAACTGACTTAACTAGCGCTCCACCAAATCATTCAATAATATGTAGAAAGAACAAAACGTATTGGGGAAAAATGGGAGGAGAGTATATAAATGATACATGATAATTCATATCTCTAAAGGTCAAATTCACTAAAAAACAATCCATTCTAAGGCGTAATTATTATAAGATGTAAATTATAAAGTTATTTAAATGGACTTTGCTAAGTAGTTTTAAATTGTCGAAACCTCATCCACCATTTCCGCTGAGAGGGAGAAGAAACGGCGAATTAAACTCCACAGCTTACTGTGGTTTTTAGATTTTTATTTCTCCGTTTTTAGTTTTAAAGGCGGTTTTTTTTATTTAAAAATAATAATTTTTTTTGCTTTTTAGTGTTTTAAGTATAGAAATTTTCATAAAATCTCGAGATCTTTTCAACACGCAAGGTATAAAAGATTACGATATCATTGTTGTCAATTAAATAGGCATTATTAGGAATAACTTATAAACTACTCGTCAGATCTCAATAAAATTTAAATAGGGCCACATGACAAGTACCAGCTTTCAAAGGCCGAAAGAATCTTTAAAATCGGTACATCCAGTAAAGAGTTATGAGGTAACAAACATAAATTAACGGCATTATTACTCAATCACGAACAAGTTTCGTTATTGAGTTATTCGTGTTCCAAGTTTCGTGATTGAGTATATAACACCCTAAAAAAACATACAGTCGAATTGAAAACGTCCTCCTTTTTT
Source organism: Elophila nymphaeata (assembly GCA_955850985.1). NCBI lineage: Eukaryota > Metazoa > Arthropoda > Insecta > Lepidoptera > Crambidae > Elophila > Elophila nymphaeata. Next base: position 26,565,506 of record OY039073.1, on the reverse strand, counting down.
GAAGTCGGTTAAAAATTCCATTAATAATAATATATAATATAATACGTTTATTTCAATCAACTATGGATCATACACGGTCATTAATCAAATTAACTATTTCGAATAATTACGAAACCAACTAATGGTCGCATTCCTTTGCGAATGTTAAATACTACAGAGAGTGAAAAAGAATACGATTTCAAAATTTTGCTATTTATTATATAAATTATTTTGACGTCTGTAGTCTCTCAGATGTAAATATTATATGAGTCGAGTAAAAACTTTATTCAAGTTATGGAATTTATCTAATAATAATCCAGAGGAAAGACGTAGTATCGAACACATTTGTGCAAAATATGCTAACGTTTTTCATATCCCCGGTGATAAATTATCAACCACTAATATTATGGTTGATAATTTATCACCTTACTCATACTATATTTTTAAAAGATAACGCTTCACCTAGTTATGTGAAGCCTTATAGGATACCTCATTCTCTGAAAAAAGAGGTACAATGCCAAATAGATGACATGTTAGCTAATGATATAATATTATAGAGGGGACCACCTCCGAGTGGTCCAGCCCAGTGGTGTTAGTTCCTAAAAGACTTTATAAGGGGTTTTATGCAGTATTTAAACCCGTTTGTTACCGCACGCGTGAATCGAAACGTTTTTCTTTATTTTTAATATGGCAACATTCTTTTTTGATGGTGTCTGTTTCCGTTTTTTTAAGATGTAACAATTCTCTAGCACTTACTATATATCTGTTCAAACCCATGTAACGAATTTTCAATAAATTCATTTTTTAAATTATCACGCATTTTCACAAAGCGCATACATATCTTGTGGACCTTCGTCGCCGCATATTTTGCCAAATACGACTCAGCGATCTTTGGACGTGACGTGGCCGACCCCATCGCAGCGGGAATTTAGCCAACAATTCGCAAGAAAAAGCCCAAGAGAAACTTTGGAACCGGTGTTAAGACGTTGGAGGACCTGCAGCTTGGACCTACACTACGAACTACGCAATTTCGGTACGGCCAGCCATCCTCCCTAACTCCATCCATTGCGACTCAGTTGTGTGATACCGTGCTTTATTCAAATTTCACTGTCTTTGCATCACGTTGAAGGCAGTTTTGTGCCGTAGCTAGCACCAGCTGTCCTCGAAAGCCGAGAACAAACTGTAAGTCTTTCCATATTCCACCAAAATGTCTTTAGAACCATCTACTTTCCCCACATCTCGCGATAAGTCTCCTGTCAGGGCCGTTGCTCGCAACGAAAGTAATTCACAATTACTTTCACAATATGTACTTTCGCGTGGTATTATAAAAGGTAGATTAACTAAACTTGCAAATTACATAAATAAAATTTCTGATGAACAGATATCCAGTCAAATTCGCATTGATCTAAAGTTAAGAATTCAAGGTGCTACAGGTTTATTCTCTGAATTTAGTGATCTTCAAACTAAAATTGAAAATATGGTAGCTGATAGCAACATAGAAGCGCAATTAACTTATCGAGAAATGTTTGAAGACAAATATTATTCCATATTATCACTGGCAGAGAATATTCTTGAATCTACAGGTGTATCTGAGAGTTCCAAGTCTTGTAGCAACAAAATTCAGTCGATAAAATTACCCACTATAACTATGCCCTCATTTGACGGTGCCTATGAGCATTGGCTCGAGTTTAGAGACACCTTCATGTCATTAGTGCACAATTCCAAAGAAATTAGTGATATACAAAAATTTCACTACCTAAAATCATCATTAAAGGGAAGCGCAGAGTTGGTAATTGATTCTTTGGAATTCTCAGCTAGTAATTATTCTGTGGCATGGGAGCTACTACTCAACAGGTATAACAATAGCAGTCTATTAGTTCACAATCATGTAAAAGCGCTATTTACTATTCAAAAATTAACTAAAGAATCACCACACTTGTTGAGAAGGCTCTCAGACACAATACTTAAAAATTTGCGTGCATTAAAAATCCTAGGCGAGCCAACTGAGCACTGGGATACGTTAGTTGTTTTCATGATCACTTCTAAGTTAGACGACACCACCGAACGTCAATGGGAACAATTTAAATGTAATACGCGTCATACAGATTCTAAGTTACGCTTAAATGTCGATAGGTTGCTTATGTTTCTTAGGGATAGGGCTGATATGTTGGAAGCATTGCAGGTGTCACATACTAAATCTAATAATTATTCTCATGACTATAAAAAACACACTGCAAATACACATAATCACTCAATTAACAAAGTACACTGTAATGTTTCCACCAACAAGCCGCAAGAAACACGAAACACGTTTACTAAACATTCTTGCTTTATGTGTCGGGCTGATCACGCACTGTATTCATGTCAACGCTTCTTAGATTCGAGTTTAGACACTAAGCTTAAACTTATAGCCACACATAAGGGTGAATTTCCCGGGACCAAAAATTGCGCGGCATCGATGATATCAGTATTAAAAAACAAAGCTATAACGTTCTTATTTTTTTTCTAGATACATGAAATAGTTATCTATGTGGGGCACTAAATATTTTAATAATAGAAATAATAGGTACTTCAAAAAAAATTATTAAACCTCGAAATCTTTCATTGCCGTGTTTGTCCACACGTCACCTTGATGTATATTATACCTCATTGCTAAAAATCTATTGATTATTTATATTGAAAATTAGTTTTATTTGATGCGTGAATAGTTAAAGTATTGTTACAGAATACATTTATTCAAATTATTAAACAATACAACGAATAGTTATCCTAAATGCATTTGTCCCAGAACAAACTTTCATCGCCATGTCCTAAACATGTATAAGAATATTGTTTTATCTAACAACCTGCGGCCCCCTCTTTGTGTGCTAAGCGTTGCATATTAGTGTCGCCTAAGTACTCGACGTGGAAGGACGTACACTAGTGCATGCGTTTTTGCGGTATAAATAAAAGTATTCCATTTTTTATGTGATGGTCATTTTTTCTTTCATCGCCGTGGATAGGTATAACTTCTATATGAATAAGTTTGTCCTCAAGATTGAGTTTTCAATAGAATACCATTTCTCATATGTTTATTTGTTAAGTGTTTATTACCTCGAATAACTAGTAGTTTTTTTATTTTATATTTTTGCCTTGATTTTCATCGCCATGCTTTCATTGCTGTGGTTTCCGTGGCCAAAATTTGCTATGGCAATGAAAAAAAAAGACACGGAAATGAAAAAAATTTCATTGCCATGCCTTGTAACATAATTTAGTTTCATTGCCGTGGCCAGGTGTTTCATTTCCGTGGCCAGGTGTTTCATTTCCGTGGCCAGGTGTTTCATTTCCGTGACTTATGTTTTTATTGCCATGATAAGATAAGGCAAAAAATACATCTTTACCTGTAATACAAATAATGTAATACAAAAAAAAATTGAAAAATTAATCAGGTTTGAGAATCACCAAAACAGTTTTTAATTACAAAAAGTTATAATGGCATTATAGAATTTTTTGATAATGAGACTAAATACCGAATGCTGGCTTTTCTCCTGCAGCTGCGCTTTCGTGGGTCGGTGTAAGGGATAACCTATATTTCTGAAAGTCTAATCAATGTATATTCCAAATTTTATCAAAATAGGTTCGGTGATTTAAGCGTGAAAGCATAACAGACAGATAGAAGGAGTTACTTTAAAAATGATGGTGATAATACTCAGGTAAGTATGTATTGTACATATATAAAACTAGCTTTTGCCCGCGACTTCGTCAGCGTGGAATAGTTACTTTGGGTATAGCATTTTTATTTTTTTGGGTACTTATTTTGCAAAAGATACACATACAAACTGCTGTGCATTACTGTAAATAGATTATTTTAATACATTTTTACAAACAAACTTTTTTGTTTTTCCATCCTTTGCTAACTTTCATGAGACCTTCCATCCCCTATTTCATCCCCACATGGGACAATATTTCAAAAACGCTAAAACAAATATCTGTATACTTTTTGTGTGCTATTTAAAATTTCATGGACTTATCTTTGGTAATGAGGAATCTCATAAAAAAATTTCATCTCTTATTTCAACCCCTTCATTCCCATTTTTTAAAAAAAGTAGCATTTATTCGATTTCGAGGTTTAGTCTATTTTTGTACCAAATTTCATCAGAATCGGTTCGGCAGTATGGCGCAAAAGCGATTAAGTTAATAAGTCGCGTCCACCATCTTGGATCTCAAAATAGATGTTGTGTTCGAAATCAGGACCCCTACAAATATGATACTCATATTCATATCAAGTTTAAAAAATGCGTCCGCTATCTTGGATCTGAATAATCTGACCTCTGTAAACCACGAAAATGATATCCATATTGATATTAAGTTAAAAAGTACAGTCCGCCATCTAGGATCTAAAAATTGATGTTGTATTCGGAATCGGGACCCCCAAAAACTAAGAAAATGATACCCATATTGATTTATATCCGAAAGGCGTATCCGCCATCTTGGATCTCGAAATAAAAGTTGTATTGAATCAAGACCGCCGAAAACCTCAAAAATTATATCCATATTGCTAATAAGTAAAAAGTCACGTCCGCCATCTTGGATCTCAAAATAATGTTGTATTCGGAGTCAGAACCCCTAAAAACCACCAAAATGATACCCATATTGATATTAAATTAAAAAGTCGCGTCCGCCATCCTGGTTCTCAGAATGGATGTTGTATTGGGAATCGGGACCCCGAAAACTAATGCCATATCGATTTTATATTAAAAAGTCGCAACCGCCATCTTGGAACTCGCAATAGTTTTCGTATTCGGAATCGTGTCCCCCGAAAACCACGAAAATGATACCCATATTTACATTTTGTCAAAAAGTTGCGTTCGCCGTCTTATATCTCGAAATAGATGTTTTATTCGTAAACCGGACCCACAAAAACCACGAAAACGATACCAACATTGACATTATGTTAAAAAGACGCGTCCGCCATCTTAGATCTCAAAATGGATGTTGTATTGGGATAATCAGGACCCCCAAAAACCATAAAAATAATACCCATATCGATTTTATATTAAAAACTCACAACCACCATCTTGGTTCTCAAAATAGATGTTTTATTCGTAATCCGTACCCCCAAAAACCACAAAAACGATGCATATTGACATTATGTTAAAAAGTCGCGTCCGTCATCTTGGATCTCAAAATGGATGTTGTATTGGGAATCGGGACCCCCGAAATGAAACCATAAAAATAATACCAATATCGATTTTATATTAAAAAGTCGCAACTGCCATCTTGGTTCTCAAAATAGATTTCGTATTCGGAATCGGAACCTCCGAAAACCACGAAACTGATACCCATATTGACATTTTGTCAAAAAGTCGCGTCCGCCATCTTGGATCTCGAAATAGATGTTTTATTCGTAAACCGGACCCACAAAAACCACGAAAACGATACCAATATTGACATTATGTTAAAAAATCGCGTCCGCCATCTTGGGTCTCTGTTGTATTGGGAATCGGGACCCCCGAATACCATAAAAATGATACCGATATCGATCTTATATTAAAAAGTCACAACCGCCATCTTGGATCTCGAAATAGATTTCGTATTCGGAATCGGGTCCCCCGAAAACCACGAAAATAATACCCATATTGACATTTTGTCAAAAAGTCGCGTCCGCCATCTTAGATCTCGAAATAGATGTTTAATTCGTAAACCGGACCCACAGAAACTACGAAAACGATACCAATATTGACATTATGTTTAAAAGTCGCGTCCGCAATCTTCGATCTCAAATGGGTGTTGTATTGGGAATCGAGACCCCCAAAAACCATAAAAATGATACCCATATCGATCTTATATTAAAAAGTCGCAACCGCCATCTTAGATCTCGAAATAGATGTTTTATTCGTAATCCGGACCCACAATAACCACGAAACCGATACCTATATTGACAATGTTTAGTGTGTTGTGTGTTAGACGTAAATGTGTGACTTTGTTTGGATTTTCTTACGAACCTTCATCCCCTATTTCATCCCCACATGGGTAAATATATCAAAAACGCTAGAACAAATATTTATTTATTTCTCATCAAGTGCCTACATGCAAAGTTTCATGGTTTCGTCTTTAACAATGACGAATTCCATACAAACTCTCATCCCCCATTTCACCCCCAAACAGGTCAAAATATCATAAATTTTTGATCAAATATTTTTTTTTCATAAGAAGTGCCTAAATTCAAAGTTTTATGGTTCTATCTTCAAAAATGACGAACTGCATTACAAACTTTCATCCCTGTTTCAACCCCTTCAAGCCTTTTTTTTGCAAAAAAAAGTAGCCCATGTCCTTCCTCGAGCTCTCGTCCATATGTGTAACAAATTTCATCAAAATCGGTTCAGTGGTTTAGATGCAAAAGCTTAACAGACAGACAGACAGAGTTACTTTCGCATTTATAATATTAGTAGGGATTTTATGTTGAATATAGATTTTTATTTCCGTGGATGTGTTCATTCCCGTGGCACAGTTCTTTCATTGCCGTGGACGCTTGTTTCATTGCCGTGGACGCTTGTTTCATTGCCGAGCACGCATGTTTCATCGCCGTGGCACGAAATTTTTAATCTTGTATATCTCGTTTGTTTTTTATGTTATCTGCTAGATATTAAGCAAAAATACATACATTATCAAAAACTTTATAACCCGCTATTTAGTTTTTAAAAAAACTTTAAGATAAAAAAGTCCACGGAAATGAGAATTTTTTTGGTCCTGTTGAAATTCACCCATAAGCTTTGTGAGAGTTGTTTACGATCAGGGCATTCGGTTGGTATGTGCAGGTTCGGGCCATGTCGTAAATGCAATAAAAAACATAACACTTTGATTCATCAACAACTGCCCAGTGACATGCAAATAGCAGCGGCGCTCCACGCAGTCTGTGATGCGACCGCAGATGAGCCCGAAGGCTCCCCCTTCACACCCGCGCCCGTGGCCGCGCCTCCTATCCCCGTACAAATTCCAACGTCTCAGGTAAACAGCGCACACATTGATAACACAAATAATTCCGCTATTAAAATGCGGCCAGTCTTGTTGTCGACTGCTATGATCGAGATACGTGATAATAAACATAATTATCACCATGTCCGCGCGCTCCTCGACTGTGGCAATCAACATTGTTTTATTTCACATTCATTATGCAAATTATTAAACGCTACTTGTATACAGTCCACTTATGAAATTCGAGGAGTAGGTAATTCTGTCACACAATCCTCACAAATTTGTAATATCGAAATAAGATCAAGAATCGGAACCTACTCATCGCAAATTAAATGTTTTGTATTACCATTCATAACCTTCACGTCACATTCAGCTGCATATAAACAACACGCACACTTTAATATACCTAATGATCTACAACTTGCCGATCCACACTATTATGAGTCACAAAATATTGACATTCTTATTGGCGCTGACATATTTTGGGATCTCTTATGTGATGGCAGAATAAGATTGCCTAGCGGGCCCTTTTTACAGAACACAAAGTTGGGCTGGATAATATCCGGACCCATTTTATATAATATACATAATAATAATAACATTAACACGCAATCTTTGTGTAATTTCACACACACAATTGACGCACAATTAAGACAGTTTTGGGAGTTGGAGGAACTGCATTATTATAGTCATACTCACACAGACGAGGAGCGTGCTTGCGAAGAACATTTCGTTCGTACTACTACGCGCACTGACGACGGAAGGTTCTGCGTATGCTTGCCGCTCAAGGAGCCACCGACCAAGTTAGGTGAATCGTTTTCTCAAGCCGAGCGTCGCTTTATAGCCCTTGAGAAGCGATTAGAACGCAATCCTAGCTATAAAAAACTGTACTCTGATTTCATCCAAGAATATATTCAATTAGGTCATATGACCAAGGTTAACTCATACGGAACACCACACTATTTTTTACCCCATCATGGTGTATTTAGAGAGCATAGCACAACCACAAAATTACGCGTTGTTTTCGATGCTAGTGCAGTCACTAGCAGTGGTTTATCTTTTAATAATATTCAGATGGTAGGGGCGCCGCTGCAAAGTGACTTATTTGATATTTTACTTCGCTTTAGACAATATAGGTATACTGCATGTGCCGATATTGAAAAAATGTACAGGCAGTGTCTCGTACACGAATCACAACGCAATCTACAGCTGATTGTTTGGCGCGACGATCCATCTGAACCTTTAGGAATTTATAAGTTAAACACCGTGACGTACGGAACCGCTTCAGCTCCATTTCTTAGTGTCAGGTGTTTGAAACAACTCGCGCTCGATTGTACGGAACCTAACGTGCAAAAAATAATCGCCAATGATTTCTACGTTGATGACTTATTAACTTCTTTAGATAACAAACATGATTTATTAACTTTATGTCATCAAGCTTCACAGGTTTTACAGTCTGCCTGTTTTCCTTTGCGGAAGTGGTTATTCAATTTTGAATGCAATGATACATCTGCTCCGTTTGCCTTATTCAAGGAGTTATCGTTAGGGGAAAATGCTCAAAGTAAAACGTTAGGTTTAGGTAGGTATAACAAATTAGATAGTTTTTATTTTAATACACAATTTAAAAATGATATAATTAACAAAGTCACCAAACGCATTATTCTTTCGCATGTTTCTCAAATATTTGACCCGTTAGGGTTACTTAGTCCCACTATAATCCTAGCTAAGGTTTTACTACAAAGATTATGGTTGCTACAATTACAATGGGACGATGAAGTGCCGCAAGACGTGTTACGTCTGTGGACGCAGTTTGTGAATGGCTTATCTTCACTTACTGATATTTGAGCGCCGCGACACGTTATAGATTTAAGTTTTAACAATATTATGAAATTAGAACTGCACATTTTTACTGATGCTTCGCAAACCGCGTACGGTACTTGCATTTATGTACACGCCATTAGTGATAATGATGTAGTTTCGGTAAGATTATTGTGTTCCAAAAGTAGGGTTGCCCCTTTAAAACCTGTAAGTATTCCACGATTGGAATTATGTGGTGCTTTACTCGGAGCCAGGTTATATGATAAGGTTCAAAGGGCACTACAGCGTCAGTTCAACAATGTCATGTTTTGGACTGACTCGACTATTGTTTTAGGCTGGTTACACATGTCACCCAATTTACAAAAAACATTTGTACAAAATAGGACAGCCGAAATACATGAATTGACGGGAGATCATGCATGGCGCCACGTCAGCGGCAAAGAAAATCCTGCTGACTTAATATCACGAGGAGTTCAGCTTAAGGATTTGGCCTCTTCTAAGTTATGGTGGGAGGGTCCGTCTTTTCTCCATGAAATAAGTTTTCCGTCCAACATAGTCCCTTTACCTTCAAATAATTTACACGAAGTTAACTTACCTGAGTTAAAATCTGTTGCTACGCATTCATTAACAATCACAGAGCGTGTGTCATCATTATACCCGTTTTATAGATTTTCTCAATACAACCGCATTAGACACACAATGGCATATATACATCGTTTTATTTATTACACACGCCATAAGGGCACAGATCGCAAAGGGATTTTTACTGTTGACGAATTGAAAGAAGCTGACATATCATTAGCTAGGTTGGCTCAGTTAGAATCATTTCCAGATGTATATAAAATTCTTATTAGTAATTCTGTATTGCCACAAAAACACAATTTATCTAAATTAAATTTATTCTTAGACAATAAAAATATTATTCGCGTTGGTGGCCGCATAGTTAATTCACCTGATTTTTTATTAGAAAAAAAGCACCCTATTCTTCTTTTATCTAAACACAGACTTTCTTTATTAATATTTCAACATGAACACGCAAGATTGCTACATGCTGGTCCACAGGCGCTTTTATATAATCTAAGAGAAAGCTGGTGGACTATTGGCGATAGAAACCTTGCCAGAAAGGTGGTGCACGATTGTACTGTATGTAGACGTTTGAGGGGTAGAACCCCTGCTCCACCAATGGGTAATTTACCGAAGGAACGGCTGACGTCTGGTTTCCCTTTTATGCGCACTGGGGTAGACTATGCCGGACCAATGCTCATTTTAAATCGCAAGGGCAGAGGTTCTCGACTAACAAAGTGTTACGTATGTATTTTTATTTGTTTCACTATGCGGGATATACACTTGGAACGCGTCAGTGACTTGTCAACGGACGCTTACCTGCTGGCGCTAAAAAGATTTATTTCTCGACGAGGTAAACCTGTAGAGATTTTTTCAGATAACGGTCGAAATTTTGTCGGTTTGATGAATGATTTCAAAAAATTTCTGGATACCTGTTCTCCTGAATTATTAGAATACGCTTTAAAAGAAAATATTAAATTCAGTTTTATACCACCTTACGCTCCTCATTTTGGTGGTTTATGGGAGGCAGGCGTTAAATCTTGTAAATACCATCTAAAACGGGTCGTAGGTAATGCGCATCTAACCTACGAAGAATTCAGCACGGTATTATCGCAAATTGAGGCTGTCCTGAATTCACGTCCTTTAAGCCCTATGTCTTCAGACCCACTTGATTTCACTCCTTTAAGTCCAGCTCATTTCCTGGTTGGCCGTCCACTAACTGCGCCTGCCAGCGATGACCTCACTGAAGTCCCTGCAACTCGTCTTACGCGCTATCAACGGGTGGAGCAGATTCGCCAGCACTTTTGGAACCGATGGGCGAAGGAATACGTCTCCGAACTTCAAGCTCGGACCAAAAAGGGGAGAGATGCTAATCCACTCATGCCAGGAATGCTAGTCGTCATCAAAGATGACAACCTTCCACCTTTGAAATGGCGTTTGGGAAGAATTGACAACATTATTCCTGGAACGGATGGAGTGGCCAGAGTAGCTGACATCCGGACCGCGTCGGGCATTGTACGTCGCGCTTACTCCAAGATCTGCCCGCTGCTCGACAACTAGATCCAGCAACGACTACGATATTGAAAATTTGAAAGCCGGGTGCTTCCAAGGCCGGGGGCATGTTACCGCACGCGTGAATCGAAACGTTTTTCTTTATTTTTAATATGGCAACATTCTTTTTTGATGGTGTCCGTTTCCGTTTTTTTAAGATGTAACAATTCTCTAGCACTTACTATATATCTGTTCAAACCCATGTAACGAATTTTCAATAAATTCATTTTTTAAATTATCACGCATTTTCACAAAGCGCATACACCGTTTCCTCAACCAAAACTCATAAATACGCGATGTTTCATAAGCAATTTTTAATAAATATTAAACCAGTGTGATAATTAACAGCGACATCCCCGCTCAGATAATACCGGGGTTTTAATATAATTACGAACAAAACATAAATTAATTGTAAGCCTTTGAAAATAAAAATTACATTTTCCGCGCACGCATTTTTGTTGCGTAAAAGTTGACTATTAAAGTTAAATTGCCTTTTATACGGGCTACTGGTATTTAGAGCATTTTTTGCTTGAATTTTTGTATTCAAATATATGCAAATTTCTTTAAAATATTATAATATCAAAATTCATATCTTATGTAAATAATAAAACAATCGACTTGTAACGTCTAGAAAATAAAGAAATAACCTCTAACTTGTCTGCCTATAGTGTCACAACTTTTTTCTAACTATCAAATATTTTTATTGTGAGGATTGCCGTGTGAAGCCGGCAGAGTAGAATAGCATCACCCCATATCCTCCTATGGGTGTCTTAGAAGGCGACTAATGGATCAGCAAAGGGGTATTGATCACCTTATACTCCGTCCACCAATCCGCATTGGGCTAGCGTGGTGGACTATTGCCTAAGCCGCCTTCGATGACAAGGAGAGGCCTTGTGTCCCAGCAGTGGGTCGAGTTATAAAGGCTGTTATGATGATGATGATGATGATCATGAGGAGGTCGATGCTGCCACAGTCATGCGTTCTTAGTAATAATCACGAAAGTTAAGCAACCAAGGCCGCGGTTGGCACTCGGATGGGTGACCGAAAATTCACCGAATCAATTTTTCCTCTGTGCTTCTGAAGGCACGTTAAGCTGTTAGTCCCAGGTGCTATCGAAAGATAGCAGTCGTTCCCAAGGAGCATAATATTGTGGAGAAATGGAAACCATTCTCAAGTTCATTGTTCATTTAGTGGAGTTTTCAAATGCGTGTCTCTTATTGAGATTTTTAATGAACGCTGAGTTACGGTGCACAGAAAAATCATTTGTGCACCGTATTCAAACAGTTCATTTTAATGTAATATTGTTAGTAATAAACAAATTGAACCATCATCATCAACAGCTCATATAATGCCCCCACCGAGGGTCTCGAGCCTGCCCCATGTTAGGGGCGATTAGGCCTTAGTCAACCACGCTGGCCAAGTGCGGGTTGGTCGACTTCACACACAACCTAAGAATTTGTTCATAGATGTGTGCAGGTTTCCTCACGATTTTTTCCATCACCGTAAAAGCGTCGATTAAACGTAGATATGAATTAAAAATTTGAAAACACATTAGTACGCGGAGGGGTTCGAACCGGTGACTCCCGGGTGAGAGACAACGCTCTTACGCACTACGCCATCGACTGCTCACCATATCAAATGCTCATTAGTTGCAAAAGCAAATCTTAGTCCTAGCAAGTACACAAATAATTATCTACTAGCAACTTTAAGCACGTCCGCCATCATCCTCAATAACCTGGTTATGAATAAGCTATCATTTGCAATCGAATTTATCTAATTTGGTTACCATAATAATATTTAGACGTGCAGTTTGTGATATTTGCCTACATGTATGTGCCAAAGCTTCGTCAAACTTTACAAAATATTCAAAGGCAAATGCCTACTGTCATGTAAAGTGCCAGTATAATAAGACGATTGGAATTAAGCTATCGGCCGCTTGTTTGATCTTGTACTGTAGTTGGTCGATAGATGCTCGATAGTTTGATAGCATAGGAATGGGGCAGTGGTTTGTAATAGTTCGATCTTGCGTTAATGTGCACACCGCCATATATGTGCATAGCTCCATACTGATCGATTATACTATCGTCTAACAAAAAATCTCAATTGCGCGGTGGCGCATATTATGCTCTGAAATAGCAAGTATCAAGAATGATACATTAGCAAGCACATGGCTTAGTTCCAACAGATGCCATACGTATTTGCATGTGTACTGCAGACTGCTCGGAAACTTGTTGCTGATTCGCCCTTAGTCACCACTGTTCCACCAAAACATGATACCACTACCCACTGGCTAATTGTACACAGCTTACAAACGTAAACATTTGTTGTTACAATATCTAGTAGATAAATTTGCAAAAAAACACAGTCAAATAACACTACGTATTTGTGGTGCTGTGTTTCTGTTGACGAGTAAGTTTGCCAGAGATCCACGGAGTAGAGAAAGAGATTAGGGTTGGTAGCGCGGCAATGTCGCGTCAGTGTTCCAAGCGTCTATAGGCTACGATGACTGCTTGCCTCCAGATAGGCTATTTTAATCGTCAAAAAATTCCACCTCGAGGTTTTGACGGATTTACAGAGTTTTGGACGTCCCTGGGTACAAAAATACCGTTTTTGGAATTATGTCTCTGTGTGTGTCTGTGCGTTAGCACGATAACTCGAGTATGCTTTAACCTATTGCAACCAAACATGCATGTAGGCATAACCTCAAAATATAAGGTTTCTATTAACTTTAACTTTTGATTCGTCGATCACTAAAGTTAAGCAACCAAGTGAGCGGTCGGTACTCGGATGGGTGACTGAAAATTTAACATGCATGTATGACATCAAAAAATAAGATTTCTATCAACTTTTGAGTCGTTTCCGGTATACGAGAAAGTCAAGGAGAGATCCCGATTTGTTTTGTCTGCCAAAGAAATAATATTTAAGAAGAACGATATTTAAGAAGTACACGAAAGGATTTCACTGGATTACAAGTTTCGAAGCAGAAAATACCACTTCAACATTGGAACAGTGTCAGGTGTCCATAATACAAAAGCTTCACAAAACACTTTCAAGGTTTTCTCGGTATGTTTAGCTGAACACTCCAAAAGTCCGACAAACAGTATTACGTTTTTAGACCGTGAAGTAATCCGACTTTTTCATGGGCTTAAAGGGTTTACAGTGATGCGAAACTAATTTAAAATGAGATTATACGACTTCAAATGATGAAAATTTATTTTTAACTTACAAAAAGAGGGTGTTATACCTTTTACGCGTGTATCTGAGTTTCTCATTAATTTAACTTTTGGAATTTGGAAATAATCCATGCTTAAACAACTTTATAGACAGCTACAGAACTATTATAAATTTCCTAACTCTCGTTAAGAGGATGGTTCGGCAAGCACGTCTCCATACAAATGGAAAAAATGTTTTATTACTTCTACTTATTTCTTAACCGATGTTTATTATAGATTAGATTTTTTTAGTAAAAATAAAAAACAATGTCTTTTCATAATTTTCTCTTAGATTTGCGCGAGCACTACACATTATAAATAAAAGAACTTTTACGGATTTAACTCGCGTGTAATTAGATTTTACATGATGTTATTATTGTCCGACGTTTCGTAACACTACGAAACACTGCACGAACGCTGAAAAGTCTTACGAAACGTCGGGCAATAATAACATCATGTAAAATCTAATTACACGCGAGTTAAATCCGTAAAAGTTGTTTTATTTATAATGTCTTTTCAGTTTTCTTCTTTGAAAATTCGACATAAGCACATTTTCAAGTTATATTATAGATATGTATGTTGAAAAAAAGAAAAACGTAGAGACGTACACCCGTATTCACAAACACTACTATGAGATCACTCGACACTTGAATAAGAAACGAACCAATCACAGATCTCTATTCAAGGTCATTGCGTTGAATAGAGCTCTGTGATTGGTTCGTTTCTTAACCAAGTGTCGAGTGATCTCGTAGTAATGTTTGTGAATACGGGTGGTAGTTTCTTCTTCTATTCTATTCTTAATTAATGGTCTTCGCAAATCTTAATGATTATGCATTTTGCCAATGTCAAGTGAGAACTCAATTATAGTTTTATGAAAATTGTACGGTAGATTTTGGTTAAAAATGGAGTCTCTCAACACGTGTTTTTACTACAAAAACTCGGGAGAAACTCCTAGTTTCTTCTTATTTTAAAGAAATGGCGATGATGACACATAAAGATTATGCATTTTCGCCAATGTCATGTGAAAATGTACATAAAGTAACAGGCAATTGTACGGTAGATTGAGATTAAAAATGGAGTCTCTCAACACGTGTTTTACAACAAAAACTCGGGAGAAACTCCAGACGTAGTTTATACAATGTTAAAAACGTCATCATAGAAAAAAAGTCAAGAAATACGGGCAGTGAAACGGTTTCTCAGTTTGTATGCAAACGGTGCTAGCTATATTGTCCTCTTAAAAACATTCCTCGGCGAATATTTATACGGTTGAAGTATATTAACCTTGACCGCAGTACCCAGCCCGGCACCTATTATAAATTCTTTATTGTACACACAAATATAAATACAACATAGTGCAGGAAAAAACATGTACAAAGGTGAGCTTATCTCTAAAAGAGATCTCTTCCAGCCAACCCTAGCCTTAGTTTAAGCGTTTAAATGCGGGAGTATTGTGTACACGGCATATAAACAATATAAATAATAGTAGGTGCCTATCTAAAATTATAATACTAAACTAAAATAAATAAATTATATTTATAAATACATAATTTACATATATATTTATATATTATTCATATACTATACAAATATATACCTACATATAAGCATACACATCTACATAAATATAAATACATACATTTAAGGTAAGTTGGAGAGATAGTGCTCTTTCAATTTTCGTTTGAATGTAGTCACAGAATCACTCTCACGAATTTCAGTCGACAATTTGTTCCAAAGCTGTGCAGCATGCACAGTAAAAGATTTACCAAAAAATTTTGTCTTGGCGGTAGGTCGGACAAGGGTTTTAGTTATACAAGAACGCTTAGGACGGGAGTCAGAGGGAAGGAAATTAAAACTGGAACGCAAATAATAAGGATGTTGAGGGTTATGAAGGATTTTATACAATAAGGAAAGGATATGTACATTTCTGCGAAGACGAATAGGGAGCCACTTTAACTTTGATCGAAATTCTGAAATGTGGTCAAACTTGTGCACTAACTAAATCGAGAAAAACTTGTATTCCTCTAGGGATCTTGCATGGACCCTCTAGATCTTCCGAACCAAGAGGTGGCTAGAAAATTGTGTGTGTCAGCTCCGACGCACGACTGGAGTTTACTCCGAGACAGGTGAGATGGCGCACCTGCTGTCATCCGTGTTTTGACAATTAGAAAGTTGCGCGACATAGGATGCGCACCAATTATGACTTTGACCTTCAAAAACGTAACGAGGTCATTCATCGATAGACTTTACTCCTCACATTTTTCTCATACCGGGCCTTTCATAAGGAGTAAACTCCAAATGTAACTTGTGTCAGTATGATATAAATAAATTTAATTCAGTCTTACTCAAAAGTAATACGTATTCAAATTATTTCAAAGTTAATAAGTTTACTTATTTCTTTTCGCTGTAAATTCGCTGGCTGGAATTTGATTACAAATATTATAATGCTACTTAGGAGTTACATTACTAATGAAAATAAGTGTAACTTTAGAACTACAGACAGCTTCAAATGTCGTTCCAAATAGAAGGTGACCTCAAAGCTACTGAAGCAAAAAATATATTATAATTATGTCATGGAAAAAAGAAATAAGTAAGAAGTTTTATTTGTTTGCTACAACATACAGACATAAAGAGAGTACACAAAATAAACAAAAAAAATATACTTATGTACGCGCGTGAAAAGTTATACTTCTTGCAAAGAAATTTTATTTGATTTTTTTTAAGTATTAAATAGGTTATTAATAATAAATATTTAAAATTAAGAATCTTCTATTGTTTAGTACAAGTTATGTCATATTTATTTATTTCGAGACTTTGACTTTGACTTCAACCTGTGATTTTTGCATTACAGTGATGCGCGCGCATCATAAAATTTCACTCTCACCATTTTTTCATAACGCACCTAAAAAAGTATAACTTCAAAAAGGGGTAGAAAATATAACAATGCATGTGAATTTTTTGCTCCAGAATCCCACGAGCAGGCTGCTGTTATTCAACTTTGACTGGTCTTGCCAAAATGAGAGTCTCCTCCCGAACACAGATCGCGGACAAGTGCAAGTAAAAAATAGTATCTTTGTGATCATCATCATCAACAGCTCATAATTATAATGTCACCGACGGGCTCGAGCCTATCCCACATTAGGGACGATGAGGCCTTAGTCAACCACGCTGGCCAAGTGCGGATTGGTCGACTTCACACAAAACCTAAGAATCTCTTCAGTTGTGAGTTGCAGGTTTCCTCACGATGTTTTCCTTCACCGTAAAGGCGTCGATTAAACGTATATATGAATTCAAAATTTGAAAACATATTACTACGTGGCGTGGTTCGTAAAAATACTTATTTAAAAAATAACCTCAATATTTGGAATAAATTTCACAAGAATCGTTCTCAGATACGCAACTAGAGTTTTTGGAAAAAAAAATTTTTGGAGAAAAAAAAAGAGTAAAATACTAACAAAAATGAAACGAAATTCGAAAAATAATTTAGATGAAAAAAAAACTTGTAGCAGCTTGAGACATCAAAAAGATTATAATAATAATATATTTCCACCCTCACACCAATTATCTAGCCCAAATTAAGTATTAATTTGGGCTTATTTTAAGAACTTGTGTTATGGATACTAGATAACGAACGAATTTCAATATGCATAGTATTACATATATTTTTATAAATAAACTTAAATAAAGACATAAACAACCTTTACTCGTTAACAAATATTCATGTTCATCACACAAACATTTGCTCCTACCAGGCCTCGAACCCGGACCACTTGATGTGTAGCCAGCGTTACTGACCGCGACGGCGTCAAAGTTTATAAGCATAAATATTTATTCGTGTATGCTTTCTTAAAATATCGATGAGCAGATTAGCCACTCGAAAGTGGGGCGCTTGCCCTGGGGAAATACCTCCATCTTATTGAAGATCCCAAGCAATTTTAATAACACTATACCTTCGTAGCTTTGATCCCAATTGACAAACAGGTGACAGTAGTAAAATGGTTGGCTTGAAAGACTAATAAATAATATACTTCCAATATTATGCAAGTTTCATTTTATGCAAACGAGGAAGTTCTCGGCGTTATTCTCAATTAAGCGATAATAAGTCTGGGTGGAAGTGATTCCCACTCGGAACGCTCAACTTTTGAGGAACCAACTATCTTATCATAAAATAAAGTTATCATAGAAATTAATATACTCACCTAATAAAATATAATAATAAATAAATAAATCCTTTATTGTACACACAAAATTTTACAAAACATTAACAAGAAAGGACATGTACAAAGGTGAGCTTATCTCTAGCAGAGATCTCTTCCAGCCAACCCTAGCTATAGTTTAAGCAATTAATATGCGGGGATATAGCGTACACAACATTCAAACAATGAGAAAAAAAAAAAACAATACATTATACTAAAAAGCATAAGTACATATTATATAAATATAATTACCTTATAGATATATACAATATAATCCTATACATACACACATACACACATACCTACATACATACATATATAAATACATATATAATATATTTAAGATAAGGTAGAGAGATAGTGCTCTTTCAACTTGTGTTTGAATGAAGTAATTGAAACACTCTCGCGAATTTCTAATGGCAATTTGTTCCATAGCTGTGTAGCCTGTACAGTAAAAGATTTACTAAAAAATTTTGATTTGGCTGGAGGTCGAACAAGGGTTTTAGTAATACAGGAACGTTTAGGACGGGAGTCAGTAGGCAGGTACGTGAAACGGGATCGCAAATAACACGGATGTTGAGAGTTGTGTAGGATTTTATATAATAGACAGAGGATGTGCACATTTCTGCGAAGTCGAATAGGGGGCCACTTTAATTTTTCACGAAATGCTGAGACATGGTCATACTTCCGTAGCCCGAAAATGAAACGAATCGCCAGATTTTGTAGGCGTTCCAGCTTGTTAAGCAGCTCTTCAGTTGCATCTAAATAACAGACATCGGCATAGTCAAGAATGGGGAGTAAGAGAGATTGAGCTAGCATAACTTTAGTTTTAAAAGGCAGGAAATACTGAAGACGCCTGAGAGAATGATAGGAAAAGTGCATTCGACGACTAATTTCATTAATGTGTGAAGACCACGACAGCGTGTTATCAATAATTAGACCAAGGTCTTTGCTCTTTTCGGCGTACTGAATTATAACACCATCATACAAAACCCTAGTAATTTTACCATAATCAATTTTGTTGGTCATCCTGTTGCTGGTAATAAGTAAACATTGTGACTTGCTTGGGTTGACAAGAAGCCCAAACGATTCTGCCCACGATTTTACTGTTTGTAAGTCCTTGTTAAGACTGCTTATAGAGGTATTAATGTCATCCAAGTTTGAATGTCTATATATCTGTAAATCATCTGCATACAAGTGGTAGGGAGGAGTAATGACCTTCGAGAGTTCGTTTATAAATATAGAAAAAAGAAGTGGAGAAAGGACGCCGCCCTGCGGTACGCCTGCAGTAAGGTGACACCAGTCTGACAAAGAATCATCAAACTTGATGCACTGCTGACGTCCGCGAAGATAGTCTGAGTACCAAGCAATCACGGATGGTGAAATTTTATTAGAGCCAAGGATGGATAGAAGGATATCAAAATCTACCGAGTTGAACGCACTGCTAAAATCGAGTAAAACAACAATAGTAGCTAGCCTGTTGTCTAAGGCTTGTCGAATGTCTTCAGTAACGTTCAACAAGGCACTCACAGTGCTATGATGAGGACGGAATCCGGATTGAAATGGACTAATGAGATTGTTATTGGAGAGGTAGGAAGAAAGTTGATTGTGAATAGCGCCTTCAAAAACCTTCGATAGGAATGGGAGTATAGAAATGGGACGAAATTGGGCATAAGTGGTTGGGTTTGTAGATTTAGGAAGGGGAATAACGTGGGCCAGCTTCCACTCTCTTGGAAAGACGTTAGTGCTAAGTGAGAAATTTAAAATGTGCGTGACAATAGCAATAACATCATCCAGTAAGAGTATCAGCATGTCACGAGTTATACCGTCGTGTCCCACGGCTTTGGATTTAATGGATAGGATGCTCTTTTTAACATCATCCTCCGTGATATCGCGAAATGAAAAGGAATCACAGTCAGGTGGTTTAATGTTGTTGAGAAGAGTCAAAGTTTTAAGCTTGATGTTATTGTCCAAAATGACAGGAGGCTTACAAAATGGTCACATGCTTAATAAAGGTCACATGTAAAATGTATTAACTAGATTTATTCAAGACATAAATATCTCAACTTTGATTTAAGCAGAGGTTAGAAGTATTTGTGATAATCTTGGTTATAACATTTTACTTAATATACTTAGCTCTGACTTAGCTAAATAATCTTATTACTATTGTGTATGTGTGTGTGTGTGTGAGACATTTCGATGTAACAAGCATCGCGAGCTATTATAGGCCTGGGCGGCCTCCGGCCGGGGCGTGCGTCATAAAAGGGTATGGCGAGTGCATAGCATCAGCCCATTATTATTATTATATATTTAACTAGCCATGTGATGCCGGCAGAGAATAGCATCACCCTATACCCCCCAATGGTTGTCTTAGGAGGCGACTAATGGATCAGCAAAGGGGTATTGATCACCTTTTACTCCGTCCACTAATCCGCATTGGGTAAGCGTGGTGGACTACTGCCTAAACCTCCCTACTACCTATAAGTTTAGAAATATAATTTTGGAACTGAAATTCATACATAAAGACCCGTTCTGTGTGTAAATATATTGATGCATTGAACACACACACACACACACATTTTTTAAGGGTTTTACTTAGTTTTGTAACGTTCTATCTATTACTTTAAATTTAAGCTGTTGTTGTTGTCAATGTAATATTGTTATCCGTGTCTTAACTGGACTCACTGAAAACCAGCGTCACGGTATGCCGTGACATTAAGCGGAGTGAGTGCCATTTTGGATGCATTTTATTAGTATTTTTTTTTCTCTGTTTTTGTACCGTTTGTTATGCTCCAAATAAATATTTTTCATTTCATTTCATTTCAAAGTTCATTGCCGAAACCACAATATCAGTAAAATACAAAAATACATACCTACATGCCATTACGCTGATATTCCGAGATACGGAATCATAATTCATAAATTAAGAGTTGACCAAAACTTTAGGTAACATTTTATTACACACAATGCTACATCATATCGGCAGTATGGGTTATACCACAGATTTAATAATACAAGGAGATAGGCCAAGCCAGCGTTTCACTTGTGACAAGTGTATGCCCACAGGGCATACATTTCTACCACTTCGCCTTCCTATAAAGTCAAGTGAATACGTAACTGAGCGATTTGACCGATCTCCTTTGCGGATGTGCTTAACTTTCATCGCTTCGCAGTCCTTATGACGTGCGCAATGAATAGTGTATATTACGGCATGCTCAACTAGAACCATGTTATGTAGTACGGCCGCTGATTGCCGACACTCGGTTTTCCTATGAACTCGGCGATTCGACCGATCTCCTTAGATTGATATATCTAAGGGTTATACAATGCGTCTAAATAATGTCAGGTTGCCAGCCTGTCACTTACATAAAAGGGTCACCAAACACAAAAATAACGATCCTTAAGTCAACAATCTAACTCAAGAGCCAACGACCAGGACAGATGTTACACTCAAAATCATCTCAACAGTCCGGGTAAATAAAAAAAAACCGAACAAGTGCGAATCAGACTCGCCCACCGAGGGTTTCGTACAAATTTGTATTTTCTGTGGCATAAATGGCCGTATGTTTTTTTGAGTTAACTTAGAAGTTTGATTTTTTCGCAGCTTTAAGGGACTGTAGACTTACGTATATGGTTTAAATTTGAACACGATGCCTCCATACGTTTCCGAGATAAAGGCAAACATCGATGATTGATTACGTACTTTAAATAAAGACTATATTTTTTATGATTTAATTACAAATATAAAGTTTTCAGATTATTTCCTGTACCTGTGGTACAATACGATATTACTTGCCAAATTTTATAGTTCTAGGTCAACGGGAAGTGCCCTATGAATTTTGATTCCCTTAATAGTGTCGAAATATACGTTTTTTGCGGTATGAACGGCCGTATATTTTTTGCATCAACTAAGAAGTTTGATTTTTTCACAGCTTCAAGGGACCGTAGACTTGAGTAGGTTTTAATTTCAACTCGATACCCCCACTCGTTTCCAAGATAAAGGGTCTTGACAGACAGATGGACAACAAAGTGATCCTATTAGGGTTCCGTTTTTTCTTTTGAGGTACGGAACCCTAAAAATATAAAAATCTCTCTCTCTCTCTGTTTCGCTTTCATGCATAAATCACTGAACCGATTTTGATATAATTTATTATGGAAATAGTTTGAGACCTTGCGAAGGATACAACGTACTTTTTGACGCGGTAAGCGAATTGATGCGAGCGAAGCTGCAGGCGATCACTAGTATAGTATAAAAAATAGTTTCCCCACAGTTACATAGCTCTAACTGCTAAGCACCTTGTAATTTTCATGGCAGCGTCTAGGGCACTCGTTAAGATTTTGCGCGCTGATAATTATTTCAAACAGACTCAAGCATTTACGAGAGCCCATATAAAGGCCGCATGACTGTATTTCCTGAAAAGGTGTTTTCTTTACTACGTTCACGGTTGCTTCAGATATCCAATCTAGATTGGAAAAGATGTAAGATCTTATTCCACTGAAGAACAAAGCAAACTTTATTATTTTTTCTCCAAAAAAGAAATTTTAAAGTAATTCCCTAAGTTTTAGCTGTAGAATTATAAAAATAATATTATTTGCTGGTAGTTAAATTTAGTTTCTTGATATAGTATATTTAAATCCAATATTATCTTGGTCTTGGTAAGCTGTGTTACGTAAAATGTTTTCTTAAAGATATTATAATTTAACTTAACTATAATATCTTTAAGAAAACATATTTCGCATGCTAAAAATTTTGAAAATGTATATTAAGAATAGTAGCTTGTCTAGTCTCTTCTATAAACGAAAAGATCTAAAAAGTCTTCCAAAAAGGTCTTCCAGTAGGTTATTTGCAATATAGTTAGAAGTATACCGAACCTTTTCTTTCTTGGCAAATCAGGTTGAAAACACAACACAGCGCTAAAATCGGCAGCCTGCCAAATCAACCTCACCAAGTAATTGTACTTACGAGATGTGAGCAGCATTGTTCTGACGACTTTTGCGATACGGTACCGCACTACTCTGTTGTGCTTTTACTCTAACTGCTAATGTCACAAAATTCGAACCACGG
Source organism: Elophila nymphaeata (assembly GCA_955850985.1). Lineage (NCBI taxonomy): Eukaryota > Metazoa > Arthropoda > Insecta > Lepidoptera > Crambidae > Elophila > Elophila nymphaeata. The sequence goes on along the minus strand of OY039073.1, from coordinate 26,542,170 downwards.
GGGAGGTTGGGAAAAGTCTCTAACAATAGGTGCAGCTACTATAGTGAGGTCTGCACACGGGTTGACCCCGCTAGGGATTGCCTACTACCCTAGCGCAATCCTCCACTGGCGCGTCATCCGGCTCACTGAGGGACGCTGATCTCGAAAGGGTTTTTGGGGGACAAAGGTCTTAGGAGGGTACTGGTGAGTAAAACCGGCGTCAATGTCAAGGCGTCGGGGAGTTCCACACACGCCGCATAGTTGCGCAACTAGTCAAATACGGTCCGTAAATGGATTTTCAATCGTCATAAAAAGGCATAGATACTAAAGAAAACTCGCACTGTAACGGATGGGGTACCGCCGATAAACTACACTTGATTAATTTGTACACGTTTGTTAGCTTTTAGCACACAAAACAATAACGTTTTAATTAAGCTATCTGCGGGGTGCGACACGGGGTTCTCTCGGGGGCAATCGGCTTACCTGCCGTTACATTTTTAAAGTCGCACGCGCGGGAAGAGCGTCACTTACCTTACCCTCCGCAAACCTTAGACAAAATATGTACATAACATAATAGGTCGTCGCCTACACGCACCAAGTGCTACCCGCGCCTTACACCTAATCGCAAATGTGCTCACTCAGCATAAAGTTCTCATTATCTCTCAGCAAATATTCACTCGCATGGTAAGTATATCTTTCTTGGGAGAGCTTACTAAAATAACTTCTCATATTTTGAAGAATTGATAAAGTAAATACTGTTTAGAAATTAAACAAATCATGGAAGCTTTTACACATTATTCGATATTACACTGAAATATATTTTGCCGACAATAGAACTGATAGTGAATAATTTGACTGCCTCTAATTTCGAAATTAGAACCAGACCAGCTAACTAGGCCGTAGAAATGATGAAATCAGCAGGAGAACGAAGGTCACCGATACGTCACCGTTAGCTCAAAGAATTGCGGGCAGGGTCCATTGCGAGGAAGTCTGACGGCCGAAAGGTCCTAGAATGGCGGCCGCGTACCGGGAGACGTTAGTGGACCGTGGATTCCCGCGACCTTTACCAGATCGACGGGAATCCGCTGGAAACGGACAGCGCATAAAATATCTGGGTAGAGATTCTTGGGGGAGGTCTATATTCAACAGTGGGCGTCTCTTGGATGGCACGATGATGATGATAGGTTACTACCTAGCTATCTTATTAAGGTATTACATATTAAATATCAATTAAAAAAATGGACCAAAACCTCCAAATTTCTTTCCTCGTCACTTTTCTGTTTTTGCTGCTCAACTGAAGCATCATGCTTAAAACACAACTCAGTTGCATTTACCAAATTTTCGTTTTTATAAACGTTTTGAATTTTTTATTAAATTACATTCTATTACATAGCTAAGTTTGTGTATATACGAGTATTGTTTTAGGACACACTAAAACAGTTAAATAAAATATGTACAAAGTAAAGACATTACAAAGGTGAACTGATTTGGAAGTTAAAGAAAATATATTAATATAGACATGTATTAAGATGTCTCTTCCAGCCAACCCTTCCTTTTGTATGATAGGAAATAAAACTTTAGTTACGGGTATATCATGACACAACTTGTAATATAAAGTATACTCAATACATGACAATATACGTATATACATAAACAATAAATATGACAATATAATTATATGCGTAGTATGCCTACATACATAATATCTGACGTTTAAAAAAAGTGACCGTTGAATGGATTCGGCAAAAAAAAAATTTGGTGTGATGGCGAACTAAAGTTTTTGTGACACAAGCACGCTTAGATCGTGAATTAGACTAAAGGAAATCAAAATAAGATTGCAATTTATCGAGAATTTGATAATCGTGAAGGGTCATAAGTAGTAGGAAGAGGATGTGCTCATTTCAGCGAAGTCGGATAGGGATCACGATGGATACTCCTTATTGCACATAAAATACATAAAAAAGGTTGTCCACAATATAATTTGAACGGGCGAATTTATCTCTAGATGAGATCTCTTCCAGCCAACCCATGAAACTTCATAAGGTAGGCGACGTGAATGAAAAATAGTCAAGTACTTTTTCCATCTTAACTTTGTGCAAAATGCAGATAAACGGTAAAATTTTCTGCAGCGAAAATAAACCGTATTGGTAGATTCTGAAGTCGTTCCAACTTTAAAGCAACTCTTCTGTAGTGTCTAAATAACAGCCAGCAGCATTGTCGAGAATGGTGAATAGAAGAGCTTGAGCTAGCATAGCTAAAGTTTAAAATTGCATAAAATATTGAAGACACTTGAGAGAGTGATAAGAGAGGTGAACACGACGGCTAACTTCATTGAAGTAGGTACGAAGACTAAGGCCCGTATTACAGAATGACACTCAGAAGTCAAACACGTCTTGTGAATCGTTTGTTATTTTCTATCACGCACAAAGTGATGAGACGTAGGACGCTCAAGTCGGCATTCATTCTTGAAACTTATTCTATAATACGAACATAAGTTCACCTTAACATCTTTTATAATTCGACCCACTGCTGGGACACAAAGCCTCTCCTTGTCATCAAAGGAGGGCTAGGCAGTAGTCCACCACGCTTGCCCAATGCGGATTGGTGGACGGAGTATAAGGTGATCAGTACCCACAGTTATATCAATGTAAGGAGATCGGTCAAATCGCAGAGTTCATAGGAAAACCGAGTGTCGTGGTCAGCGGCCGTACTACATAACATGGTTCTAGTTGAGCACGTCGTAATATACACTATTCATTGCGCGCGTCTTAAGGACTGCGAAGCGATGAAAATTAAGCACAGCCGCAAAGTAGATTGGTCAAATCGCTGAGTTACGTATTCACTTGACTTTATCGGAAGGCAAAGTGGCGGAAATGTATGTCCACAGGGCATACACTTGTCACAAGTTAAACGCCGGCTTGACGTATCTCCTTGTATTATTAAATCTGTGTCAATACCCCTTTGCTAATCCATTAGTCGCCTTCTACGACACACAAATTGGAGGATATGGGGTGATGCTATTCTACTCTGCCGGCATAACACGGCTAAGTGCAGGAAAAAGTTATTTATAATTAGTGTTCCGGGTGGTTGATCACTACCTATGCAATCGCATAGATTACTAATTACCAAAACAAACGCTGATGTAGAAATTCCTAATATTTGGTTTGCCCCGTTTGCCCGAGTTCACGAGCTGCAGTGACGTTTACTCCACTCAAGGGCGGTTTAGGATGTCCCGAATCAATATTGTGTTGTTTTCACAACCGTTAGTCTGTCGGTGTTAGTCTAGTGCAAATAGCTTTGTTATATTCTCCTTTTGTCAAGGTTTATAGTTAAAGAAACATTGCACAAATGTTAAGTACAAATGTTCACAGATTAACGGTGACAACATGTAGTAACGGTCAAAAACTATTGGTTATGGAACAGAAATAATAATTATTATTTCTTATATATTAATATATATAGTTTAATAAAAGTTTCATTTCAAATACATTGTAAAGACGTAAAGAACGTCATTAAAATTTACCTATTATTATGGTATCCCTTTTTAATATATATGTTTACTCAATTTTTTACTTATTTAGGCTCTCTAGCGGTTTAAAATAGTATATTATACTATAAAAAAAAATTTTATGCAAAGTATTTTTTGCCATTATAATGCTTGTATATCATCTGAAAAATTACTCCAAACTGCATTTTCGTAAAACTGCGCCATAAGCTTCTCCTCGCTTAACAAAACTTTAAATGTAAATTAAAATATCTCTCTATTGCGGTTTTAATCAAGAGTTAATCTTCCCATAACATATATTTTCTTTGCAAAGTCTGATCTCATCGCTTGTAAATTAGATCTGAAAAATCCACAAAATGTATAAATTTTGACGTAAGTCGAATGCACGCCCATAAGAAACTTAAATTCCTATTTGAGATTGTTGTTTATTATTATTATTTAACATTTATTATTTATTTATTATTTGTTATTTTACCTTCATTATATTAGGCGTAAAAACAGGACCGAAACCAATAATATCACTGGTGATCTCATAGGGCAAGCCTCGTTTGTAGTTTTAATATAGAGGCGTTTTTATTCTCCTTAAGCTCTTATTACACTGTTATTCCTATCATTACATGAAATAAGAGTATCGTTAGACGAATTTTATGATATTGAGCTGTAATTGAAGTTCAGAGTACCTACTTAGTCTCAACCTAAGTATATTTAGAATTCAATAATAATTAATGAAAATTAACATAACCATGCGGAATATGATGTGACGCATTTAAAACGAAATTAGATGTTGTAAATGAAGGTTATGTTGATGAAATTCAATACCTGTCTAAGGTTGTTCTTCCAAATGCGTAATTCTAGTCAGTTACTTAAAGTTATACTCAGTGGTTCGAACATCGGTCTCAGATTTTTGTTTATCTTCTGGCAGAGAATTATGAAATAATTTGCGTTTACAAACGCGTAAATAGTTTTAGAACTAGAAAAAATACACTGAAAAAATCGACCTGCCCCAGGCGGGAATCGAACCCAGCATCTTCCGCAATCCGGGCAGCTGCGTTAACCACTACGCCACCAGGGCACTGCTTTGGCTGTCGAAAATTGTCAGTGCTTGGTTCTTACGTTTTTATGGTAAACATTGCTTCATCAAATCTTTGAAATTTGCACTTCTAAGATCCGAACGAAATATTTTTGCAAATATTTGACTTTAAGATAAGATTAAACTACCTTATAAGTATTATGGAATATTTTATGCGTTTACAAACACGTACACGACACGCGACAGCTTACCTGATGGTAAGTAATGATAGCCGAAGACGTAAGCGAGCTTCACCCGTAACCCTCAAGTATATAGGAACTGGCTATCTAATCATTGACTGTCGGAACACAAGGATGTCACGGAACACTAGTGTTATAGCGACAGATTATGATAAGATATTGGTAGCTAGCTACCATTAAACAAGTCTTACTTAGACAAAAACCGAGCAAAAATTTGTACTCCCTATACCCACCGGAGGTCTACTACATGGACCTCATGGGAACGGAGGCGAACTTCAGACAGCTAGGGCTACAACGATGGCACAAGATTAGAAATGGGCTAGAGAGGCCTTCGGTGTCTTTCAGGTCGAAAGGCACGCTTGGAGTGCACCGGTCCACCAGGAAGCGGGAGAAGGACTAAAAGGACAAGGTGACAAAACAATTTGTAGGCAAATGAAGGTGCGCTGTGAAAGCATAACCTTGGCAATTAGCAGCGCTTTTTCCCAAGGTTCGCCCCTTATAACCAAGTGCAAGGTTGCGTCAAGGAAGGCAGTGGGTTTGTTCCCCTACCGGGGCCTCTGGATCTCATTCTTTTAGGCGAACTACTAGAATAATAATAATAAGTCATTTGTTTCTCTGACACAATGCTTACAAACAACTTACATGCATGTCATAGTTGGGTACACAAAGTTTTACAATTCTTCATTGCAATTTTACAATTTACAAATCTTCATTGCGTATGCGAGTAGCAATTCTGAGAGAGCAGAACCTGTGCTAGGATTTTCTATGTTACATAGTTGTGGCCGCCCACCTTGGTCGTTGCAATAAACACTAGTACACGAAGGAGGTTAACATTTTAAAGGACAATTAAAAGTCTACATCGTATGTATAATATTAAAAATAAGACATGGCTCAAGCTTTGTTTGCTCAAATTAAGCTTCATTCAAGAACACATATGGATAGTGAGTCACCTATGAGACCGACATTTACCTATTGCCATAAACTAGACCGTCTCGGACGAGTCGCGCCCATAACTTTTCGCTATGTGGCCTCGGCCTCGATACGTCGGATGTAACTTTCCTGTATATGTTTTGTTGCACAGTTTCTCTAAAGTAGCTAATACTGGTGGAAAACTAATTTTTATGGTTCCGTAATTCAAAAAGAAAAAGGAACCCTTAGGAAGAAATGCGACCACTTCATTGTCCATGTCAAAACACTTAATAACGCAATCACGACAAGACACGGCCGCACCGCATATTTTGACACTCGTAAGGAAATCTAAACCTATATGGTATTAATTATTAATTACCTATTGACTTAGGGTCATCAATACTTTAAAGTTTTGAAGGCATGCAACAACAAAACTAGTCAATGAAATTGAAGGATACCGCCGTTTTTGACATATATTTACGCTCGCAAGGCAATAAAAAAGTACATATGTTATTTCCCGTCGACCAAGAATGTACAGCGTGTACAATTTCACACATACCAATGAAATTCTTATTTAATTAAGGGATTCAGATCCGTACATAAACTTCTGTGTATAACTACCAGCGTTTCAATAATGTTTCAAGATGCTATATTATATTCACAGAGAAGTACAACTTGACTGTGTAAGTACCAATACCAATATCTTTGTATTATATGTACAAAGTTGTTTCTAAGAGATTTTGTCTAATGTTTATTCGCATATTACTCTTCAACTCCATGTTCAAGTTTCTTTTTCATTTATATTTGTCGTTTGTATCCAAATGTGCTATAAATAGCAGCAGGTTTTAGGAGAATATAAGTATACTGTTCAATAAGCCTATAGACATAGTTGCCCGGGCATACTAGGTGTAAAGAGCCGTAGACATGGAAAAAAGGAGAAAGAAATAGATTCTAATTCTCACGATAATTTTTATCCTACTACACCAAAAATTACTTAATTGATTAATTTTTATATTTGGCATATTGCCTGAATACAATAAAGAAAATAAGTACAAAAATGCTCTGATAAGTGAATTTATCAGATAAGATCAGTTTAAGATTAAGAATTAAAGATTAAGTTGTGATTTCATAAGTATTTAGTATCATAAAGAGTAGTAACAAGTTACTGAGTCACTTTCGTCGATCACGTCACTTTCGTGTGATCTGGAACTTCAGAACAAACAAGACTGAAGATTTGATTTCAAACGAGACTCAAGATTTGAGGGATCATTTATCAATGTAGTTGTCGCTATATATGTTTTACAAAAATAGTTTAAATAAGCTAAAATTGAAATTTCTCACGAAAGTGACTATGAGAATCATAGTGATGAGAATTAGTGAAGTGCGATGGAGCAAGGTGCAAAGGAGAAAGAAGAAGCCCGTCACCCGCAACCAGTGCGGAACCGCACCGACTGGGGACAATCAACTGCGTCCTGAAGTTCGAACGACGCAGCTGTACTTGTCCCGTTTGCAGTGGTCTACGAAGGTGGAGGAGGTCGTGGACTATGTCAGAAAGAAGACCACCTGGAAGCTGAGAGTCGAGCGATTGGAATCTTGCTACAAAGTAAACTTTTCTTCTTTTGTGGTGAGAGTGCCAACCCATCATCTGCCGACTTTCATGAAGGAGGAGTTCTGGCCGGAAGGAGTCGTTCCTCGACGTTTTCTAGGACGACTCTCCAATGATCTGCGCTACACGTTGCCGACCCTACTCGTGCCTAAGTGTTTAAGTTATATTATTCGATATATATGTTTTAGGGTTGACAAAGGGCCCATAGATAAATATATCTATGGGGCCTTTTGTTTATTTTAACAACTTTATAATAATAATAATAATAATAATACATTTCTACGCTCACACCAATTATCTAGCCCAAATTAAGTATCTTTAAGAACTTGTGTTATGGATACTAGATAACGGACAAATATACTTAATAATCTAGATATTTTTATAAATAAACTTAAATAAATATATAAACAACCATGACTCATGAACAAATGCTCGTGTTCATCACACTAACATTTGCCACTACCAGGACTCGAACCCGGACCGCCCGATGTGTAGGCAGCGTTACTGACCACTCCACCAAGGCGGCGTATAAGCACTGTGTTGCTTGAAATAAATGAATTATTATTATTAATACATACTATTGCATTGTCAATAAAGACTTTTGTAAGCTCGTAGTAGCTAGCCAGAGCAACTTAAACTTACCTCGGCGTTATATAGGACTGAATTTTGAATGACGTCAATACGACCGCAAACCGAAATCGGTTACTTTGCTGCTCAAATTAGGTTTAGTGTAGACTGTCTCTTTAATTTCGCACAACTGTTTGGGTGCGAATAGTTTACGTGATCTCCAACTGAGTTCTCGATCAAAAACAAAACAAGCCAATGAACTAATAAAAAAAAACAATAATCTTATATTAAACAAAAAGTAAATATTTCATAGACGCGCTCGTTGTGAAGACTTGAAATCGTCACAATTGGGACGTCTTTCTTGCTTTCAGTCTTTGTCACAGTCAAGAAAAACTTTGCTGATAGTTTGATTGCGCGGAACAGATTTCAACGCAAATTACTATGAATGTAACGTATCTATACTTTAAATAATATCATTAGATGTACCATAATAAAAAAAAATCAAAAATATTCAAAAATATTTTTTTTGATCACAAAACCAGGCATTAACAATGCTGTGGTTAACTTCCTAGTAAGTATAAAGATACCTGTATCAGGAAGTCACCGCTCTTCCAGTCCGTATTATCACCAAGGTAAATGAAATATCTAACAAAATACATTACACCTCGGAATACGCGACAGGCACAGCGCCGGGTACCATTAAAGAGAATACGCTTCACGCCATGCAGCCCGCCGCGACAACTTTGTTACCTGACGTTCTGTGAGTTTCCCTGAACGAGGCCACAAGCGCAGAAAAATAAAATTTATATATTATATGTGTTTTCTGCCGACTGATCGGCGATAATTTTTTAAACTGCGCTATTAAATAAGTATAAATTGCACTTTAATTTTTTTTTTGTTTTGTAAATTCGTATATTGGTATTTTTCTTTGTATAAATTGACGTTCATAAGTTCACACATTGTACCAAATCTTAATAAACGTATTTGATTTGATTTGATCAAAATTTTACGCAGCGTAAAATATTGTAGAATTTGAATATAATAGAACTTACTGTAAGTTATATTATTAGAATACTATAATAAAGTTAAGTTAGTTATTATACAGACGAAAACACAAAATGACGACGTTATCGCTAAGAGGGAAGTGTTAAAATAAACAAACTTTTTAAAATCGTGAATTAGAAATAAAATTGCCATGTAATTGTTTTTGATTAAACGCAGTAACATTTTTTATCCCTTCTCAGATAGTTGTAGGTAGCCAATTTTATGAAAGCTGATTCCAAAGGTAGAAAATTGTTCAATCGTTTTTGAAGTTTTCAAAATATACACTAGATTTTGCCCGCGACTTCCTCCGCGTGGAATAGTTATTTTTTTAGATTTTGTTTTGATTTCCAGATGACCTTTCATTCCACATTTCGTCCCCATACAGGTCAAAATTTCTAAAACGCTAGAACAAACATTTATTTGTTTCTTATCAAGTGCCTAAATTCAAAGTTTCGTGGTTTTAACTTCATTAATACCGAACATCTATTCAAAATTTCATGCCATAACTCAACACCATCGAACCTTTTTTACGCAATTAAAAGTAGCTTATGTCCTTTCCCAACGTCTATTTAATACTTGTACCAAAAAATTATCAAAATCGGTTTATTGGTTTAGGCGTGAAAGATTAAGACACAGACACACAGACAGAGTTACTTCCGAATTTATAAATTACTAGCTGACCCGGCAAACGTTATTTTGCCTTACAAAAATGATTAAATTACTAAAATGGCTATAAAAAAATAGGGGTTGGTGATAAAAAAGTAAAAATTTAGGGTTGTTTGTATTTTTTAATGCCACATAATAAAAAAATAAAAACAAAAAATTTCGTCCAAAAATTAAAAAAAAAATTAGGGGTGGATTACCCTTAACACTTAGGGGGTTAAAAAATAGATGTTGTCCGATTCTCAGACCTACCCAATATGCACACAAAATTTCATGAGAATCGGGAAAGCCGTTTCGGAGTAGTTTAACCACAAACACCGCGACACGAGAATTTTATATATTAGATTAGGGAAGTAGGGATAGTATAGTTATGTAAGGTAAGTGTAGTTCCGAAGATGTATTCGAGTTTACCAACTTAGTACGAGTACGGTACTCTCCAAAATCTGAGCACATCTCACAATCTGTTCATAGATCTACCTTGGAAATATTTACTATAGTAAAATGTGTTACTGTATGTTATGTTGGTAATCTAATCAATTTAAACAATAAAAATAAATATAGGTACTACATTTGTAACAGGTCTAGTTTGCAACATTATTTCTTCTTTAGTAATGACTCAGGCCAGAGTTGCATAATCTAAGAAAATCTTAAAACAAATTCACTCTAACTCAGTTTAAATCAAGTCGATTTCCACAAGAAACCTATTTTCCCTACAGTTAGCCGATCGTATTTCCCGTAAGTCACGTAAAGCAATATAAACTTTATGTCAACGTTATCACGAAGATTATTGAACGGGAGTACCCTTGGGATTGTCGATAGACTCTTATCTAACCTTGAGGTTGTATTAAAATTGTATAGGTAAGGACAAAAAATACAGACCAGAGCTTTATTCTTTTTTCCTTTCTTCTTTAATTTTGGTATATTCATCGTCATCATCATATCAGCTTCAGACGCCCACTGTTGGCCATAGGCCTTCAAGGATCTCCAACCCGATTGGTCCTGCGCTGCCCGCATCCAGCGGCTTCCCGCAACCTTCACCAGATCTTCGGTCCACCTTGTGAGGGAGCCTACCAACACTTTGTCTCCCGGTACGTGGTCGCCAATTTAGACAAATTACGGATAGATACGGATAATACAATATTACGGTGAAGGAAAACATCGTGAGGAAACCCGCACACACCTATAAAGAAATTCTTAGGTTGTGTGTGAAGTCGACCAACCCGCACTTGGCCAGCGTGATTGACTAAGGCCTAATCGCTCCTAATGTGGGGTAAGCTCGAACCCCTCGTTGGGAAGGGGCATTATATGAGCTGTTGATGTTGATGACGGATAGATATTTTGAGGAATTCTTAAGAACTTTATGATTATGATTTGGATAACACAAAGTATGTGCGATATAATACCTTCAAACAAAGTTCAGCCAGCGTGGAATTTGGAAATGCCATGACACGACTCGACACGACTCCACTCCATGATGGATCTAAGGCTCCGCGCAAATGGGCCACCGGTGGCCGCCCCACGTCCTTTGGTACCGCGCTAATGAAGTTGTTCCGACATTTCTGAAGCGCGTGGCCGCCATCGGCCACCCGTGTGTGCAGCGACTATACAAAATAATATAATAACATATTTCTACGCTCCCACCAATTATCCAGCCCAAATTAAGTATTTTCTTAGAAATATTTTAATATAAAATTAATAAAATTTTAGTCCCGAAACGGTTGTAAGTCTTTTGAAGCGAAATTTCTTAGCAAGGTCTCTTTACACAAAGAGCTTTTATACTTTGATTTCATATTCTGATAGAACAGGATTAATCTCTATTATTTAATCTATACTCAAAAAAAACTTTACTGCCTAACAAAATAAGGAAAAAATATCAAAGAAATATTTTATTAGAAGTAATGTCGCTTTTAAGATAAGCTATTTAAAATATTGGAGAAAATATTTTTAGGATAAAATAAACATCTTTTCCTACAATATGATAAGGAAAGTTAAATACTAGCTCCATTTAATAAACTTCGTATTTAATTTTCCTAAGCTCCTCTTATCGAGAACTTTTCAGAAGTCTGATCAACTAAAAGAATAGAATTTAACCGATTGAATTTTTTGCGATTGAGGAAAGTTACCGCTTTAAGAAAATCGCAATCAAATTATGCGAATCATTTCGAAGTGCCTTTTTAAAAACATTCATTAGTATGAGTAGAAGTTTTTATATCGTGATCAGGACCAAACATTTTACTCGTACGGTAACTGCTTACGACTGAGCAGGCCGTTGTTAACCTTGTTCTATACAAATAACATTAAAGCCCTTTGTTTTTTATGTTCCAATGAATACATAAAAAAGTAACAGTGAGAAAATATTGCGCTACGAAAACACAACGAACTAAAAGTAATAGCTACTAGATCCCAAGTTAATGTTCTGCAGACACGATTTTTCTTGGCTTTGTGGGTTATATTCCTTTGAATATTTACTGTTGGATGGTTCAACTTCTGTGTTCGAGTCGTGATATACAGTCCATAGCGAAATGGGCCTCAAGGATATAATAATAATAAACCCTTTATCGTTCCCAAAAACCGGTAGAAAAATATACAAAAACAAGAAAAAACGAATTCTATTGTACACAAAGAGAAATAGTAAATTGCACAACAAGGGCATAAAATGAGTCATTGTATCCCGAGACGATTTTATCCACCCGAGCCGTAAAGTCGAAGGGTACAAATGGCTGGTTTATCACTCTGCTTTTCACTTCGAATGCGAGAAAATTAAACAATTACTTCAAATTATAAACAAAAAATTTATTAAAATTTAAAGTAACATTTGTACAGTATGCAGCCTAAGAATGTTAGAGCCGCTACATAAAGAATATTAGCCAAATCCCACCAGTAAACTTTTTATTTTTCATTTTTTGATGACGATATTTAACTTGGGTACATAGTTCATCCTGCCCAGAACAAAATAATTCGATGCATTTTAATGTAATAACCGGTTACTATTTGTATCATGGTTTCATGGCTTTTGAGGTAAAAAAACACAAAACAAACAAATTAAAGCAAATAAATAAATTATCGCAAGTTATTCTGTGAAGTTTTTTTGAGCGTTGTTGGCTGTTGGGTCTAAGAATGTTTATCTAAAAGAAAATTTAACTTAGTGCTATAGAACATAAAAAGCCATTTTATGCAGCCTATAAACGACATAAAGTCGAACTTTGCGAGAATAAGAAGTGAAAAAATATTTGAGATCCGTATCGTTGGTCCTTTGCCGATCTCTTTATAGTTCTATATACTGAGATACTGATTTGGATGAGCGATTTAATTCCTTAAAAAATTAATCATTAACCTTTAATTAGTCGAAGGGGTCCACTGGACCCCAAACGAGTTAGTTTGTAACATATTTCGGTAGCTTCCTAGCTCACCCGGACGTTCTCTCTGAGTGTTCCACTAGCAGCAGCGTTCATCACAATGCTTAAGGAATTAAATATATAATAGTTTAATCTTAATTCATAAATATTACTAGCTGATTCGGCAATCGTTGTTCTGCTATTTATATGTTTCTTTTTAGCGGTATGAAATATACTTTACGACATATTCTCATACATACGAAATATACTCAAAAAGTTTCATAAAAATCGATCAAGGCGTTTGAGAGGAGTGCGACTAAACACCGTGATACGAGATATTTATATAATAGATCTCCAATTAAATAATATATATTATGTTCAGCCATTGATCTATTTAATTATCGTTTTATGTTTATATAAATTATTTCCAAAAATATATCTCTTATTGCGAATAAATTCTATTCTATTCTATTCTTAATTAATGGCCTCGCGTCGCATTAAGCGTACGCATTTTGCCAATGTCAAGTGAAAATGTAACTAAAGTAACAAAAATAATTGTTCGGTTGATTGAGGTTAAAAATGGAGTCTTTCAACACGTGTTTTTACGACAAGAACACGGGAGAAACTCCACGCGATTAAATAATTACCTTTGTAAATTATGATACTCAAGAAACCCTATCAAAACAGCGTAATTCTAAAGAAGTCAGCCAGTGAAAGAATTATCTCTGTACTATTTTAAGTCTAGGAAACCTTGCGGTTTTCGTAGCAAACGCTCTTAGCGATAAGCCCGTCATTATATTTGTAGAAATCCTGTTTCTTTTATATTTGTATTTCTTGGTGTACCAGAAAGGTAATACTATTTTTCTGTCTGCTTTGAATAAGCTAAGGCGAGTACTTTAAAAGAATTTTATAAAACTCGCCATAAAAATGTAGGTCATTTGAAAAGTTTCTGCAGAGTAAAAAAAAGTAAGCAAGATTTTACAGCAAACGAAAACCTGAACAATACTTTCCCTAAAGAATTCGTGTTCTAAAAATTACAACCCTTTTGAACCGTCTGCTTCGTCCAAAAACTTATTTTATGTCTCATGTTCGTTATTACATAAAATTGGTAAATTTCTTTGAAATCTTACCTTAATTTAAATAGTCTGAAGGGGCGACTAGACATTTTCAAATTCCTACATTTAATATTATCTGCTCAATCAAGTAACGAAAATGTAGATATTTTCCTTGGGCAGAAATAATTTCTTTCCCGTTGTTAGTTGTGATCTTTACATTACTTGTTCTGTTTCGTTGCTTCTCTTCTCACGATGTGCGTTTTTCTTCTTATGGCTATCACACTGAAAGTCTGAACACCGTATCTCTCTATACACAATTTATCTCCAATTTTAGTAACTATAGAAGTTAATCATTATAGTAGTTACAGGAAGAAAAGAAAATTCCTAAATATGAATTCCGCATTTCAGCCGAGAGGCTGTTGACTGACTGTTGGATATAGTCTTTCCTAAAGATCTCCGACCCTATCGGCCCAGAGCTGCCTGTACCAGATCGTCGGTTCATCTTGTGGGTGGCTAATGCCGCGATTCCCGGTACGCGGCTGTCACTTTAAGACCTCTCCACCCCAATGACGTCAGTCCTCCTCGCAATGTGCCCTGCCCACTGCTACTTAAGATTCGCAATTCTTTGGTCTATATCGGTGACCTTAGTTCTCTTGCTAATCTTGTGGTAATCTCATCATTCGCATATGCTCCATGAAAAATCCTAGCATACATCTAATAAGAATTGCATTTTAATTGTTTTCATAACTGGTTATCAAATCAAGTCAAATAATACTACATTTTTATAGTGTTCTGTTTCTGTTTGTGAGTAAGGTCGCCAGATCTCCACGGTGTAGGGAAGAAGACTAGGATGGTAGCACACGAGTGTCACGTCAGTGTTGCAAGTATCTATGGGCTACGATGGCTGCTTACCACAAGGCAGGCCATATGCTTATCTGCCTACCACATGACGTAAAAGAAACAAGAAATAAATGTAAAAAAACGTGGAAATGTACTAAGCCTGTAAACATTAAGAGGCATTTCAATACTCACGGATTAAAAATATCTAGAACTGATTTAAGTAAGCGATGAAATAATGAATAATAAACTAGTCTTCAAAAGCAACAATCGCTATTTTTTGGTCCCGGAGATTACAGAAAAAAAGTATTTCGAGAAGCTATCCATAATAATTCCCAACATTATTAGCTCAGACTTTATCTCAGAGGAAGGACTAAAGCACTTTATCCCAAACAATAACAAAACTTCGATTTTGATTGACGTATCAAAGAACGTCGTTATAAACAAAGCGTATAAGATGACGTGTTCCAAGTAATTACTCTATCAGAAAGTCCTTATAATTCCAGTTAGACATAAAGCTGTCGCGCCAACTTGACGCCGAGCATAAATTAATTAGTTTATGACCAAGATGATAAATATAACGTGCGGTATACTCATAATAGAATTTTGGTAATAAACTGGATAAAGAATAAGCTTCCGGTATCATTATTGCCTTCAGTACTACCTTCTTCTCCTCTTAATTAATGGTTTTGCAGTATTACGCATTTAGTCAATGTCAAGTGAAAGTATCTAATATCATTTATAATAACATTGTACGATAGATTGAATTACAAATAGATTCTCAAACACGTGTATTAAAGACTTCCTACTATTATTATGCAAAAGTTAGGATGAATAATGGATATTTGTAAATCAAGCCAGAATAGCCGAGCGGATCGGGATGAAATTTGGCACGGTGATAGCTCTTCTTCATACCCTGGTCCGTGTATTTGCTAAAGGGTTTGAAATAGTATTATGGCATGCCGCCAGCCAGACTCTAAGACTTCTTAGTAATGTGGTCTGCATGGGATTGTGAATCTAATTCAGTTACCTTATAATACAACCACGGGATGAGAAAGATAGAACATAACCCTAGGTCCTTTGGCTAGAGCAATCCCCCTGAGGCGCGTCGCCTGGTTCACTGTTGGACCAGGCCAGCCCGGAGGCGTTTTGGCGTAATGGCGCACATCCCAAATCGCCCCCATAAGGGCTTAAGAGGGTGCCGTTGGGTTTTAGCGAAGTAGAATCGTCGCTGTTCCGTCCCGCACAAGCCGTACACCCAGCCAGCATGCGGTATGGTCCGTAAATGGATTTCCCATCGTCACAAAAAAGGAGGTTACCCATGTAGGACACAGAGGTAGGTCATGGTCAGGGTTAAAACATGACCTTTTTGTGGCTTGTACAGCTTGGCGTTGTTGTACTGGTAAAGTAAGCTGTTGATTCTACGCGCTAATGATGTTCGGGAATTGTATGAAATAACGATCCGTGCTATGTTCAGCTGTAGGTAAAAGAGGAATGTAATCTGGTCGTTAAAATTTACAAAATTCGAGGAAAAGACGTTCAGTGGAACAAAGTAAACCAATAGCTTTTAAAATTTACCGCGCATACGTCACAGCCCACGGGTTAGGTGATTACCCATTGGCTTAGAAGCTACAGGTGTTTTCTTTCACCAAAACTTGGCGTAGAATATACAGTCGCAATAGTATCCTCACGCCAGCGGAGCGCAAGCGAGGTTAGTCCCAGGCAGTGCTTCTGTTCTAACTCCGCTCTGCAACGCGCTGGACCTGGCACCCGCACGGTGAATCCAAATAATGCTAACAGCTTTCATCGCAATAAAATTATAAAAGATGCAAGTATTTTAATCCGTTTCCATAGAAAAAGACACGAGAAGCACCTGTTTTGATCTATAATTATTCACGTGCCAGTTTTCGGTAAACAACTAATATAATTACACTTCAAAGAAAATCAAATTGTTCAATTATTAGTTTCAATAAATGTGACTAATAAATTTAATTCAAGCGTAATTGATAAGCAAGTCATTTGTGTAAAATTGTGTTCAATAAACAAGTCAACGTTAATTTAAACTTGAGTAAGTACCAAGTTGATGTTTATGCTTTTAGTAATAAGGCGGCCTCATTAGCTCTTTGACGGTTCGAGCTATAGCGAAAACATTTTAAAGAGTTTATTTCGCAGTTTGTAGAGCAACTCTTGTTAGCGGCCCTATTAAAATTGTAGAATTTTTATTTCGCGATGAAATTGAAAGGCACTGGTACAATAGGTGGCCTAACTAGTTTTGCATAGACGTTTTTTTAGAATTAGTTGGCTATAATAGACAATAATTATAGAATTGTCATGGGTAAAGGTATAAGCATTATATTTAAAGACACTACCTAATGACTCGTGGTGAAGTAGTCAAAAATGCTGCCTGCAGATCGAACGGAGTGGGCTCTAAACCTGGTGTAAGTATTAATGTTTGTATTTTTTTTTTCAATGTAGGCTTTTTAACAAAGCACTTATTGACGTCAAATACAAATATGTAGCTATTGAAATATAAATTATTACCAATGGTATTAGATATCGAGTAGATACATACCTACTCTCGTCAGTATAACTATGTAGAAACTATACATAACTTTTTATTGCCATGGATGGTTATCTTCGGTGAACTCCTTCACCCTATAGTACAGTCAACAGCGGAAGTAGATGATCAAAAACATAACTTCTAAATTCAGTAGAAGCAAAATGAATACAGTTTTGTAAAATTCCTAAAAGTACATTCATCTTGTGGGTGTAAGTAGTCATTTGGGTAATACGATATTTAAATTTCTATTATCCAAAGCTTCCAGTTAGTCAACTTAGTTTTGATTTTGATCATCTACTTCTGCTCTTGACTGTACGCCCTAGCGATCAGTTGACTTTTAATTCTCTCTTTGAATTGTATATCCGTCAAAGTTAACAGTTCATCTGGTATTCTATTGTAAAACCTTATACTATTCCCTACAAATGAATTACTAGTCTTAGCAAGTCTGAGCTTTGGAACCACTAATTTATTATTGTACCTAGTATTCAGATTCCTAACGTCACTTTTCTTTTTAAAATTGTGTATATTCTTACGGGTGTACATAATGCTCTCAAAAATGTAGAGAGATGGCAGCGTCAGAATACCTATGTCTCTGAATTTACCTCTCAAGGAAGCATAGCGCTTCATTTTATAAATAAACCGTACCGCCCGTTTCTGCAATACAAAAATTTTATCTATATTAGCTGCCGATCCCCACAGCAGAATGCCGTACGACATGACGCTATGAAAATAGGCAAAATAAACCAATCTTGCAGTCACTTCATCTGTTAAGTTCCTAATTGTTTTCACCGCATATGCAGCTGAACACAATCTATTTGCATATGACGAATATACTAAAATTTATCGTTGAATAAAAAAATTAAAATATATTTACTAGGTGGTTGACCCATATGTCGGGTCGTCTGGGTAGGTACCACCGCCTCTCTTATTTCTGCCGTGAAGCACTTCGCTGTGTTTCGGATTGAATGGAAGGGTAGCCGATGTAATTACTGGGCATGGAAGGTCCCCAGGATGGCAACGCACTTGCAGTGTTAAGTGTTTTTCCTTAATATTGCAGGAGTCTATAGGCGACGGTCCCACTTAACACTATGTGGGCCGCAAGCTTGTTTGCCATCTAATTATATATATATAAAAAAAAATACTTTTATTTTGAAGAACTTTAAAGATGTAAATAAGATTATTCCTTATTACAATTACAATTTTTGTGTCCGTATTTATAACACTGTCAACCATCATAACACAAGTCCCCATAAGCAGTTGAACAGGTTGTTTTTAAAAAATGAAAAAGATTCGAGAATGGTTTAGATTCACAGTTCAGTCCGATAGAAAATAGTTCATAAAACATTATAGCAAAAAACATGGAAGATAAAAACGTCTAAAGCATTGGAACCCCAACAGATATAAAATAGTTAAGATCCTCAGATGCTGTCGTACCTTATGTACGATAATATTTTTCTAATTGTTTCTATTGAGCTTTTATAATAAGCCTCCTCTGCCAAAAATTAAGACGCAATTCGCAATTATAAGGGTTATTTTCATACACCACACACGAAAGGGACCTTAATTACATATTTATGGGTACAAAAGAAAGAAAACATGTTTCCGTAACGCTTATTAATTACTATTTACGAATGACAGTAATTGGGGACTAGACGGGGACAAGCAATTCATTATTGAAACTACGAAACTAAAACACCGAATTCTCCTAATGAGGACAAAGGACAATATAGAGCTGACAACCTGATATATGGCTTTCAATATTTTATCTATTTATCTACACTGTATTGCTGGGTTTTCCAACCGGTGAGGCGCGCCCCACTTGGGGGGCGTAGAGTGAACCAAGGGGGGGGGGGGAGGGGTATTGGCGCAGCGAACGGCTCCAGAATTAAACTGTATAAAGTATATTTATTAAAATTGTTCATATAAAATGATCTTCTTGCCGCCGATAGAAGTGAAAACTATAATATATATATGTCGGGGATAACGTCAGGATTTAGCCGAATCATTATCTCACATACGAATGCCGAGTAAATTTATCAACACAAATCACAAAGAAGAAAAACTAGAGTAGTGCCTGGGGCTTGTGACCCAGTGTGCAGGTTTACCTAGCGCACATTCTACATTGCACCGGCACTCGCCTTCACTTCTCTCTAACTATTATCACACAACCGTCGGACATAGCTTCCACAAGCATTCCTAATACAACCATAGACACGTCCGCACTCAGCGACGCCTCGAACTAGACTGAGCTCTGTCGAGCGCGCACCGCTGCAACAAAGGCGCGCCCCACCACTATTACGTCGCATCGTACGATAGCTCGTGCGGCGCTGACGTCACTCGCAATCCCTCGTGGACTATTTCTAATGAAAATAACAAATTCAATTACAATTGAACCTAATAATGTCATAGCGCCGTCACGGCCATCCTGCATCATCACACGTCCTCAAAAATCAACCGTTACAATCGTAACTCTTAAAACTAAAACTAGATGGCGTTGCTTGTATTCAGATTCTTCGACACGGCCATCCTGCACTTCACACGCCCTCGTGTGAAGGGTCTGAAACAAGTGAAAATTTCTCGAACAGTAACAACGTACGTCTCGGTCATTCCTGACCACAAAGAGTAATGAATACAGTCTCAGTTAACAACTATTTAAACAATTTTTAAATAAGGTGAACTATAATGTGGCTGTTAAACATTCCATTTCCTTCATATCATCAATGAATCTATTTAGTAACTTGCAGAGCTTTCCGACAGCGACCTCCAACCAGTCACGTATGGCAACTTCTATCCAGTTACCATACCACACAACGACCTCTATCCGGTCACGTATGGCAACTTCCATCCAGTTACCATACAACACAACGACCTCTATCCGGTCACGTATGGCAACTTCCATCCAGTTACCATACAATACAACATAAGTCACACCACGACCTCTATCCGGTCTCGTATCGCAACCTCCATCCGGTCGCCATACCGATAACCTCCATCCGGTTATCATAACTACACGTAACCTCCATCCGGTTACAAGCCTCCATCCGGCTTCATCACGAGTAGCCTCCATTCGGTTACTCCGTAAAGCAATGCAAATAAAACAAGTGACACATAGTAATTCAAAGGATCATACACTCTTAATAATTAAAAAAATGGTATGTTTAACCGTCACAGCACAAAAGATGTTATTCACAGGCCATAGCCTCTTGATCTACATTGAAGTTATTAACACACATAAATTTCCATTTTGTTTAAATTTACTTACTTTTGCCGTCATCGGCACATCCAGCGGTACTTCTAAGTAAGCACTTAATTCCAAGGGAACAATACAATCCAGCATAGCACGAACACGGTCAACCCTATTTCTCACCAAGATAAAATAAGCCGCAGTTACAGTGGCACAAAACTAGTTATTTCAAATTAAACTGCCTAACAAATTATATTGCGCAAATAGGCAACATCACGCCTAAGCCTAGAATAGAATTTCAGACGTCCAATTATTAATTTCTTTATGTCGGGTAGACATAAAATCTATCCACAATTGAGTAATTTGAATTACAAACCAATGCAGTTAAAATTAACAGTTACGATTCTATTGAACAACAATAATTTCGTTTACCCTCAATCTAATTAGATTAAATTCGAAACAAATAATTCACTACGCTCAACACTACACAACACTTTCTTTTAAATAAGCAGCTCTAAACTTAAAATCATGATTTAAACACTCACCAAAGCTATCCAATGCAACAGACGGCGGCGGGCGGCGCGACCGTACTCGTCCAAAGTGGGCAACTGGGCATGCTGGGTACGAATCGTAAAAAAAAACCGTACGAACGACCAATCGTGAGAGGCTTTTGACGTTCCAAAAGCACTTAGCTAAATTCATTCAAATAAAAAGCTTTTTCATTTTCTTTTTCATTCTACTCTACACATTTTTCAATTTTTCTGGACCACGAGATAAAAACTTAAATATCTCTAAAACGGTGCATCGTAGCCCAAAAATAATGAAATTTTCTCCCCCGTAGACCCCAATCGGCCACGCGGTACATCCAATGCAATAAGAATTTTTGCACTACCCTCATTAATTAAAAAAAGGATAGACTCCAAAATTATTTCAACACATCCCACTTCTGATGTCGGGGATAACGTCAAGGATTTGGCCGAATCATTATCTCACATACGAATGCCGAGTAAATTTATCAACACAAATCACAAAGAAGAAAAACTAGAGTAGTGCCTGGGGCTTGTGACCCAGTGTGCAGGTTTACCTAGCGCACATTCTACATTGCACCGGCACTCGCCTTCACTTCTCTCTAACTATTATCACACAACCGTCATAGCTTCCACAAGCATTCCTAATACAACCATAGACACGTCCGCACTCAGCGACGCCTCGAACTAGACTGAGCTCTGTCGAGCGCGCACCGCTGCAACAAAGGTGCGCCCCACCACTATTACGTCGCATCGTACGATAGCTCGTGCGGCGCTGACGTCACTCGCAATCCCTCGTGGACTATTTCTAATGAAAATAACAAATTCAATTACAATTGAACCTAATAATGTCATAGCGCCGTCACGGCCATCCTGCATCATCACACGTCCTCAAAAATCAACCGTTACAATCGTAACTCTTAAAACTAAAACTAGATAGCGTTGCTTGTATTCAGATTCTTCGACATATATATATATATATATATATATATATATATATATATATATATATTATGAGAAAACTAAATTACTAAATATCAAGCAAATCTATACATAAGTACTCAACTTGCATTCTAGTACATAAAATCTTGAAAAATAAGTTGCATACACAAATAACTTTTACAAAGTGGTCTTACACACATCATTTGAGAAATACAAATAAAATCAAATTAACAACGACTAGATTGGACACGGTAAGAGGAGCTTGATGTTTGAGGGAGCACAAATGTACAACAACCTACCCAACCAAATAAAAGATTGTAAAACACTATGCTTGTTCAAGCGAAAGTTAAAAGAGTACATTTACAAATATGTTTATTAATAATAAGTAATCATTAAGAATTAGTTAAAATAGTTTTATATAAAGATAGATACATAATATAGCTGTAAGTTATATAGTTAAGATTTTGAACTTCTAAAGCTAATTAAAAAAAATGACATTTTCTGAAAATAAGTAAATTTTGTAATGCCTGTGATGTGCTATACCGACTAGTAATAAGTAATAATCTTAAGCTCATTTTAAGTGAACTATGTATGTTGTTTATGAGTAAATAAATTCTCTGAACCTATATTATTATTTTTAACAAAATTAATTAAATTAGAGCAGTAGATATTATAAGCTGTTAACGTTAATTTGCGGCCGGTTAGGTAACTCGAATCACAAGTTTATATCCTCCGCTAAAAATCGCTCAACGCGCCTAACGTAGTTTTCGCATCAATATATTCTCACCTCTTTTATACGACTCTCACCCACTGTATGCCCTAAGATTTCGTGCGAATGGAGGATTTGATGACAAGGCATATTGATATTCGAGTTGTGTACGACACGAGAACTGAATTGGCATCGACAGAAAATGAATTCTATTTTAGGATTCCGACATAACACTATACAGTTTCAGACACAGTACGCAAAGTATTCTTTTATGAATACATACATACATACGATTACGCTCATAGTCCCAAGCAGAGCCTTCGGTAGCCTGTCGTGTACATGAAAAGGGCCAAACAGTAACAATTCTTCAATAAAACAAACAAAAGCCATCGACTAGGACTGTACAGGGGACAGATGTTACACCCAAAATCAGCAGTCTGGAGGAATACGAATAAAGGTCATTAATTTTGGGATTGAATAATAATTTTATTGGTATTGCCGAGGCCAGTGATATTCACGGATAACAAGCAATTTACAATGATAAAAGTAAAGAAATAAAACATAAAATAATGATCCAAAAACGGGTTAATACTAATAAATGTCATTAATGTTGGGATGGAATAATATTTTACAACGCCAGCAGGTAAAGAAATAAAACATAAAGCAAGTAATGTTCCAAAAATATCTGACTTCCATGGAATGTAGCAGGATTGATGGATTGGACCGCATCCGACACAAAGCGTTGTAGGAATTCTAAATAGTTGATGCCAGTTAGATTAGTGCCAAAATGAAGTAACATACTCTGTAATGTAAGTAACACCAAGCATAACGTATAAAATAACTTTTAAAACTATTATTTTTTATGTCGTCTATCGGTCAATCGGACCATTCCCTTTTCTTAGAAGCAACCAGTGTACATTGTGTTTCGTGAATTATGCAATACATTATAAATCGTCATCTATCGAGCCTGTCTTTGATACACATACACCAGCGGCTACAACTCTAAAGGCGGTATTCACATAAAAAGTGGGATAAAAAAGCAATAGCGTGCCGCAGGCTGAAGTCATAGAAACAGTGGCAAACTGATATGGGTACATTTCTCTCAAAGAATGTGAAAAGCTCAATATGACCCTGCTCATTTTTAAACGTTTGCAGTTTTTACTTTGTCGTATACGTAGTAAAGTAATAGTAATTAGTCTTGTAATCGTCAAAAAATTCGACCTCGAGATTTTGATGGATTTACACGTTTTGGACCTCCCTGAATCCAAAAAAACCGTTTTTGGAATGATGTCCGTGTGTGTGTGTGTGTGTGTGTGTGTATCTGTGCGTTATCACGATAACTCGAGTATGCTTTAACTTATTGCAACGAAATTTAACATGCGTGTATGACATCAAAATATAAGGTTTCTATCAACTTTTTATCAGTCATGGGGCCGTAGGTTTGAACGTCTCAGTAGCTGTCACTAGTAGTCCCCGTCCTGAGAGAACATAGCGAATGTGACTTTTAGTTGTAAAATAAAATATTTTTAGCAAAAAATTAGGAAAACCGACTTCAATGCGTACAAATTTAAACTAAAAAGTAAGAAATAAATAATATTTTTATGAAGTAGTTGAAAAGAGCGTCATAGAAAACCAAGGAAAGTATTGATACACATTTATAATTCTTTATTTATAATTCAAACTCTATATATTTGGAGCCGGTGCCAGCTAGCCAAGGAGGATAGTGTTTGCAATTTGTAACTGAACCCCCCTTTAAACAAGATATTTTAATATATGAATACCTATATAAATTATACAAGACAGAATATAAGTAATTTGTTTTCAGGAATTAAGAATTTCCTAAGGCCAATATCGTCTAGTACCCATGTTGTGTAGTAGTAACCAAAATTCTTTTAGAAAATAGAGAATGAAATATGGACAGCATAAGAGAACTTATAACGTCGAAATTTAATAACGTTCTTTAGTAATTGCATAAAAAATAAATAAGGAAGTTGAAGCTCCGCCCTCGCTTCAATCGGTGAGTGACAAGGCCAATGTCAATCCACTCCCCCCTTCCAAAACCACAGGAAGTTCCTCATTAAGAAAACCTAAATTATAAATATAGAAACGCTTGCCAACACTTTGCCATGGATTGTGAATGTGGTGTGATTTTAAACCAAAATGTAAGGTTGCAATTGATTAAGATTGAGTTCACCAAACTTCTGACATCCTAAGTTTGAATGAAAATTATTCCAACCAAGAATATTTAAATTCTGAAAAGGAACTGAGTTGTGAATTCAGTCAGCGCTATTCGCAATGTATTGTTTGTGTTGCAATACATCCCTTCCTTAATCCAAATAGTTCCGTTTTTTTGTTTGAATTAGATCCATTCTGATCGTGTCGCGATCACCGTAATGTATCGTTCAGAGAACTCGCACAAAACAATCACTCGCTTAATTTTGGAGCATGTGGAGTGTATTTAGTCATAGTCTCAGCTGCGTGTAGAGTATTGGTTTTATTTTGGTACGCAAAGTCGTTCATTTAAACTGACTTATTTAACCTATGCCCAAACTAAAACCAGGTGTATATCCATAACGAAATGTTTCCAAACTGTCCCCATACTTACAATGTTATTGAAGAAAATATAAAATTACATAGTTTAATTTCGATAGTTATAATTTCTTGAAATATGAGTTTATTTGAAAGTTGTTCTTCATAAGAATATTAAAGAATTTATAACTAACTATCATGAAGCACAGTCATAAAACAAATTCTCGAATGATCTGAAATTCATAGTAGGTAAATTGGGTAATAATAGTTTAAGTATAGTTTTTAGAATAATCTGGAATTGACAGTAGGTAAATTGAGTTATAAAGGTTGAAGTATAGTTTTTAGAATAATCTGGAATTCACAGTAGGTAAATTGAGATATAAAGGTTCAAGTATAGAGTTAAAATTATAGTTTAGATTATTTCAATATTATAATAGTAAAGATTCAATAAAAGTTTTGGTGTAAAATTCAAGTTAATAAGTTCTACTTTGTTTTATTACAGGGTTAATGTATTCACAATTAATATCTTATTATATTTAATGTCGTTTAGATTTATCCTAACCATATTGTCCTTTTACGCGTAACGAATACTATCTACCTACACCCTAAACCAAATCAAATATTAATATTAAAGTTCGGTATGAAAGAAGCTCAAAACGTGAACCAACTGAACCGAATAACCTTTTGTTGGTTTATCACGACGGTACACATACGCCCATAAAACTACAAAACATCACATATTACGAAATTTATCGAAAAATCCGGACTAACAAGACGAAAAAGAAACACATAATACATAAAAGAAAAAGACACGTCGAAACAAACAAAGCAAAGAAAAGCAATTAAAGTAAAAAGAAAAATAAAAACAAATAGTCATTTTAAATTGAGTAATTATATATTTACTATGTCATAAAACAAAACTCAAAATCACTCAATTTTGAAATGACCTGACTTGCTTGGTTCCGAATATATATTTTTATTAATGTATATTTTAAAATGACAAACAAAATTGTCAATATAATTATGAAATAATAGAACTGCAATGTTTCAGACCAAGCTAGTCTAAATAAAAGGCACAAACCTACGTAGTCTTCTCGATCTTGGGTCTCCAACTACGTCTGAAAGAAAATAGCTAGATAAATACACCCCCCCAATTTAACTACCTAATAACCCACAAGCATGGAGACCCCAGATCTATCTGGATCATCGGGAACATTTCCTTGAATCTGTAAGAAGCATAATTATTTCCCACCACCATTCCTAACGTATACGAATAATTTACTTATAACTAAGTCTAATCGCGAAATGGTATGAAGTGGTATTAAGGATTACCGGATCACTAATGAATGGTGCTTCTAATTACTAAATTTTCCTTAACCTAAGTTAATATTTAAAATTACACGTAGAGCTGAAAGAAAATGAAATTAGTTTTTTTTTTAGTACTTAAATCTACACCAAACTATCCTCGGCACGCTATCCCAACCACAATTGATTTATCTTTTTTTGTCCATACCATTTTTATTCACACAAATAAATAAAGGACTACTTAGCCGCTACTTGACGGTATATACATATATATTTTAAAATAGACTATCCCTCAATTCCCCTTGAGTTTTGCCTTTCGCTAAACTAAAGTAGCCTTCATTAAATGTGTTTTAATAGTTTCGACCAAAATTTTAAAATCGAAATAAACCAAAATGGCAAGTCGCGAACTGTACTTTTCAAAGAAAAGTTTAATAAAATGAAATAAATACTAAAATAGGCTTCCAACACAAAAAACAGCCTTAACATTTAAGAAGTGCCATCTTTCTTGCAGAGATAGTATTATTTTATAAATTTATAATCCTGTCTCTGTTAGCCCATAGTTACATTTTTGTAACTTGCAATGTTTTTTTTTTTACAGTTTTATTATTATTACTATTTAATGTATATATATTTTTCAAATTAAACTACGCTTCAAAGTACAGCACCTAATTTTTGAGTGTTCCCAATTTTAACTAACTTATTTCCAATATAATACTCATTTTTATCTTAATACTAATGTGTTGCCTATATGTTTTGCAAAGGTGACTAAGAGGTTAAAACCTCAGCTATTTGGATAGATTCTCCTAACACTTAAAACTAAAATCTTGAGATTACTCTACAATTTCATCTCGGAACTATTGAATAAATCCAAATGCTACAAAATTTACAGTGTCATGTATGTGTTATATACCCCAATATATATATAATATAACTTAATATCTAATTAACTATAACTAATGGGTTCTTTCCTTGGTGTAATGATTTACGTTATCCTCTTTTTGAGTAATAAATCATTAATTTATACCTAGCCTTAATATTTATAAAATATACGAAGTTCAATCCACTACTCTTACACAATTTAAGTAAAAATAATTACAATAAACTAATTTATGTCAAATGACTTGCTAATGAAAACCTAACAAAACAAAATAATATTAATTTCCACGAGATTTGAACCGTGGTGGCTTTGAAATAAAAGAATAGGCAAAGTAATTTCGCGGACTGAACAAATATACCGCCACCCTTAAATCTAAGCCCAATGATAAATGAGTATTATATTTGGAATAACACAGAACATAAAACACAATAAACAACAAATACAAGAAAAGAGAGAAAAATTGAAATAAAATGTCAATAATTGATCCATTTCAAATTTAGTTGAATTTCGTAACCAAATTGAAAATAGATCAGTCACTAACAAGCAAATATTAAAAAAAAACAACCAAAAAGAAAAAATAAATAAAAAAAAATATAAAAATATTTAATTGAAAAAGAATTAATAAAAGAATATTTAAATTTGAAGAAAACTATTTTTAAAAAAAGTTACTGATGTGCAAATAAAACCTTTAAAATAATCCACTAAAATTTGTGATAAATTATTTAAACGAGATATATTATTTAACTGAAAGGAATTTATAAAAGTATATTTTAATTCAATGAAAACTATAATTTTAAAGAACCGTGTTTATATCAAATTAAAGTAATTCTCTAAATTTTCTAATGAACTATTTAAATAAATTAAATTTAAGTTAATCATTAATTGCAAGAAATTTTACTCAACATTAAAATATACTAAAGAAACCAAGATATTTAATTCTCCGCAAAATAAAAACACATTTAATAATTTATGCAAGAAACAAACAGAAAAGTGAAAAGTAAAAAAATGACTTACCGATGCTGGCCGCAACCTTGACACCGACCACTACACTCAAAATTTCTTCCAAGACTGCCCCAGCGCACGCGGCTCTCGCTTTCACATCGTCCTAACCCCCCTCACCCCTTGCCTCATTTATGAGCGTATGCATACATCATGATCTACAATTATAAACCTTAATGCTTGTCAAAAAGGAGAGAAACTTGCTAATCACATTCCTACTTACCTCAAGCAAACACACAAAAAATTACCACGCGGGGTTTTTCCCAAAAAAATATTAACCATTGCACATTCGTTCCTTACGTTCAACAATTTAAGGTTCATTTCTATTTAATCTGGCCTGAGACTGAATTCCATGGGAACGCTATCGTAAAACTATTGTCTTTTTTTTTTGTGAAATCTTCCAGATATTATTTCGTAGCCTACTACACTATCGAGATGAATTTAAAATATTATTTTCCTCATACTTGTTAATTTACTTAATATTATGATTTTTATATGCATACAGTATTGTCTAATTTATTAATTTGCTTATACCTACTATAAATATGATTATAACTACTAATAGAGGCTTGTCCGTTACAATCACCCCCAAAATTTTTGTTTGGTGAAAACGGATGATTTCAGCCAAATAAAATTTTTCCTGATATACATCGTTACAAGTAAAATATAACAGTAAAAGAAAATAATGGTCTTACTGATTCAAGAATATTTATGTTAAGAGAGAAAATATATCATCGTTCACTTATACATGCCATGGACAAATTTGAATAAACTATATAGAATACAAAATATTCTTAAACTCATAGCGAACCTAATTACTACATTTTATATGAATTAACGTTATTTGTTTTTTTCCTAAACAGCTGCCCACTTCCAAGGAGACATGACAAATATAATACTGAATATGATGATTCGATCATTTCGATTGAAACGTTGAGCAAAAATAACAATATGTCAAACACGCGAGTTAAATCTGTAAAAGTCGTTTTATTGACAATGACAATTCAACTTTATTTAATTATAAAAATATGTTTTTAGTAAGTTAAAAGGACATATTTCAGAATTTCCTATCACTCATTATTTGCTACTAATTTAATCATAAACCTCACCCCCGATTCTCTTAGCCGCCCAATTAATTTCACTCTCCTAAATTCTCTCCATTTCACGGACAACAAATTGTAGGCCATTCAAGCCTACTGTGTAAATATTATATTCTGTCTTAATTTTTTTTTTTAAATAATATTTATCCTGGTCACGGCACCAAATTGTAACTGAACCCCCCTTTAAACAAGATATTTTAATATATGAATACCTATATAAATTATACAAGACAGAATATAAGTAATTTGTTTTCAGGAATTAAGAATTTCCTAAGGCCAATATCGTCTAGTACCCATGTTGTGTAGTAGTAACCAAAATTCTTTTAGAAAATAGAGAATGAAATATGGACAGCATAAGAGAACTTATAACGTCGAAATTTAATAACGTTCTTTAGTAATTGCATAAAAAATAAATAAGGAAGTTGAAGCTCCGCCCTCGCTTCAATCGGTGAGTGACAAGGCCAATGTCAATCCACTCCCCCCTTCCAAAACCACAGGAAGTTCCTCATTAAGAAAACCTAAATTATAAATATAGAAACGCTTGCCAACACTTTGCCATGGATTGTGAATGTGGTGTGATTTTAAACCAAAATGTAAGGTTGCAATTGATTAAGATTGAGTTCACCAAACTTCTGACATCCTAAGTTTGAATGAAAATTATTCCAACCAAGAATATTTAAATTCTGAAAAGGAACTGAGTTGTGAATTCAGTCAGCGCTATTCGCAATGTATTGTTTGTGTTGCAATACATCCCTTCCTTAATCCAAATAGTTCCGTTTTTTTGTTTGAATTAGATCCATTCTGATCGTGTCGCGATCACCGTAATGTATCGTTCAGAGAACTCGCACAAAACAATCACTCGCTTAATTTTGGAGCATGTGGAGTGTATTTAGTCATAGTCTCAGCTGCGTGTAGAGTATTGGTTTTATTTTGGTACGCAAAGTCGTTCATTTAAACTGACTTATTTAACCTATGCCCAAACTAAAACCAGGTGTATATCCATAACGAAATGTTTCCAAACTGTCCCCATACTTACAATGTTATTGAAGAAAATATAAAATTACATAGTTTAATTTCGATAGTTATAATTTCTTGAAATATGAGTTTATTTGAAAGTTGTTCTTCATAAGAATATTAAAGAATTTATAACTAACTATCATGAAGCACAGTCATAAAACAAATTCTCGAATGATCTGAAATTCATAGTAGGTAAATTGGGTAATAATAGTTTAAGTATAGTTTTTAGAATAATCTGGAATTGACAGTAGGTAAATTGAGTTATAAAGGTTGAAGTATAGTTTTTAGAATAATCTGGAATTCACAGTAGGTAAATTGAGATATAAAGGTTCAAGTATAGAGTTAAAATTATAGTTTAGATTATTTCAATATTATAATAGTAAAGATTCAATAAAAGTTTTGGTGTAAAATTCAAGTTAATAAGTTCTACTTTGTTTTATTACAGGGTTAATGTATTCACAATTAATATCTTATTATATTTAATGTCGTTTAGATTTATCCTAACCATATTGTCCTTTTACGCGTAACGAATACTATCTACCTACACCCTAAACCAAATCAAATATTAATATTAAAGTTCGGTATGAAAGAAGCTCAAAACGTGAACCAACTGAACCGAATAACCTTTTGTTGGTTTATCACGACGGTACACATACGCCCATAAAACTACAAAACATCACATATTACGAAATTTATCGAAAAATCCGGACTAACAAGACGAAAAAGAAACACATAATACATAAAAGAAAAAGACACGTCGAAACAAACAAAGCAAAGAAAAGCAATTAAAGTAAAAAGAAAAATAAAAACAAATAGTCATTTTAAATTGAGTAATTATATATTTACTATGTCATAAAACAAAACTCAAAATCACTCAATTTTGAAATGACCTGACTTGCTTGGTTCCGAATATATATTTTTATTAATGTATATTTTAAAATGACAAACAAAATTGTCAATATAATTATGAAATAATAGAACTGCAATGTTTCAGACCAAGCTAGTCTAAATAAAAGGCACAAACCTACGTAGTCTTCTCGATCTTGGGTCTCCAACTACGTCTGAAAGAAAATAGCTAGATAAATACACCCCCCCAATTTAACTACCTAATAACCCACAAGCATGGAGACCCCAGATCTATCTGGATCATCGGGAACATTTCCTTGAATCTGTAAGAAGCATAATTATTTCCCACCACCATTCCTAACGTATACGAATAATTTACTTATAACTAAGTCTAATCGCGAAATGGTATGAAGTGGTATTAAGGATTACCGGATCACTAATGAATGGTGCTTCTAATTACTAAATTTTCCTTAACCTAAGTTAATATTTAAAATTACACGTAGAGCTGAAAGAAAATGAAATTAGTTTTTTTTTTAGTACTTAAATCTACACCAAACTATCCTCGGCACGCTATCCCAACCACAATTGATTTATCTTTTTTTGTCCATACCATTTTTATTCACACAAATAAATAAAGGACTACTTAGCCGCTACTTGACGGTATATACATATATATTTTAAAATAGACTATCCCTCAATTCCCCTTGAGTTTTGCCTTTCGCTAAACTAAAGTAGCCTTCATTAAATGTGTTTTAATAGTTTCGACCAAAATTTTAAAATCGAAATAAACCAAAATGGCAAGTCGCGAACTGTACTTTTCAAAGAAAAGTTTAATAAAATGAAATAAATACTAAAATAGGCTTCCAACACAAAAAACAGCCTTAACATTTAAGAAGTGCCATCTTTCTTGCAGAGATAGTATTATTTTATAAATTTATAATCCTGTCTCTGTTAGCCCATAGTTACATTTTTGTAACTTGCAATGTTTTTTTTTTACAGTTTTATTATTATTACTATTTAATATATATATATTTTTCAAATTAAACTACGCTTCAAAGTACAGCACCTAATTTTTGAGTGTTCCCAATTTTAACTAACTTATTTCCAATATAATACTCATTTTTATCTTAATACTAATGTGTTGCCTATATGTTTTGCAAAGGTGACTAAGAGGTTAAAACCTCAGCTATTTGGATAGATTCTCCTAACACTTAAAACTAAAATCTTGAGATTACTCTACAATTTCATCTCGGAACTATTGAATAAATCCAAATGCTACAAAATTTACAGTGTCATGTATGTGTTATATACCCCAATATATATATAATATAACTTAATATCTAATTAACTATAACTAATGGGTTCTTTCCTTGGTGTAATGATTTACGTTATCCTCTTTTTGAGTAATAAATCATTAATTTATACCTAGCCTTAATATTTATAAAATATACGAAGTTCAATCCACTACTCTTACACAATTTAAGTAAAAATAATTACAATAAACTAATTTATGTCAAATGACTAAATAAAAAATAATATAAAAATATTTAATTGAAAAAGAATTAATAAAAGAATATTTAAATTTGAAGAAAACTATTTTTAAAAAAAGTTACTGATGTGCAAATAAAACCTTTAAAATAATCCACTAAAATTTGTGATAAATTATTTAAACGAGATATATTATTTAACTGAAAGGAATTTATAAAAGTATATTTTAATTCAATGAAAACTATAATTTTAAAGAACCGTGTTTATATCAAATTAAAGTAATTCTCTAAATTTTCTAATGAACTATTTAAATAAATTAAATTTAAGTTAATCATTAATTGCAAGAAATTTTACTCAACATTAAAATATACTAAAGAAACCAAGATATTTAATTCTCCGCAAAATAAAAACACATTTAATAATTTATGCAAGAAACAAACAGAAAAGTGAAAAGTAAAAAAATGACTTACCGATGCTGGCCGCAACCTTGACACCGACCACTACACTCAAAATTTCTTCCAAGACTGCCCCAGCGCACGCGGCTCTCGCTTTCACATCGTCCTAACCCCCCTCACCCCTTGCCTCATTTATGAGCGTATGCATACATCATGATCTACAATTATAAACCTTAATGCTTGTCAAAAAGGAGAGAAACTTGCTAATCACATTCCTACTTACCTCAAGCAAACACACAAAAAATTACCACGCGGGGTTTTTCCCAAAAAAATATTAACCATTGCACATTCGTTCCTTACGTTCAACAATTTAAGGTTCATTTCTATTTAATCTGGCCTGAGACTGAATTCCATGGGAACGCTATCGTAAAACTATTGTCTTTTTTTTTTGTGAAATCTTCCAGATATTATTTCGTAGCCTACTACACTATCGAGATGAATTTAAAATATTATTTTCCTCATACTTGTTAATTTACTTAATATTATGATTTTTATATGCATACAGTATTGTCTAATTTATTAATTTGCTTATACCTACTATAAATATGATTATAACTACTAATAGAGGCTTGTCCGTTACAAATTTTCGAACTTCACGGAGCGGCGGATTATTTCTCATCTTTATTATGCATTCATTGTTATGTATAGTAAATGGATTAATCAAGTTCGTATCTATTAAGTAAGTTTATTTTGCTTAGGCTAGCACCGACTCCAAATATATCGGAGTATGAAATATAAATAAAGAATTATAAATGTGTATTAATACTTTCCTTGGTTTTCTATGACGCTCTTTTCAACTACTTCATAAAAATATTATTTATTTCTTACTTTTTAGTTTAAATTTGTACGCATTGAAGTCGGTTTTCCTATTTTTTTGCTAAAAATATTTTATTTTAATATTTTTAGTGGAAATTAAGTATATTTTATTGAAAATCGATAGGCCTACTGGATAAATGGATAGGCGCTCATTAAAACTTAATGGAAACTTAAACAAAATTGTTTTTTTTGTTATTAATGATTCATTCAGAATAAATGGTATAGTTTTAATGGTAAGTTAATGAACTATGAAGCATTAAAACTTCAAGAGAAACTAGTTATTTAACTTAAGTTCATGAAATAATTTGTCATAGTTTATGTGTATACTATTGGACCTACTAACCAAAATTTCACTATTGCATATTAGGTAATGGCAATTTAAAAAAAAATGTCATTATTTTTGTGTTTGTGGACGATATCATTATTTCATCCTCAGTGAAATTATCATTTCAACACCGTACTGAACCAATTTCGGTATAATTTATACGGGACCACCTTTAAAATATGACCTTCCTAACGAAAAAAGAATCATCAAAATCGATTCATAATTGACGGAGTAATCGCGGAACATACATACAAAAAAAAAACATACAGTCGAATAGAGAACCTCCTCCTTTTTTTGTTTGTAGTCCGTTAAAAATAGAAGATTACCTAAGTGGGCGCAGTGGGGACAATCAGTGAGTTTAACAAAAGTCATATACGATGAATCATTACATTGATCTTGTGTATACAAACTTTTGTAAATCTCAATCAGATAGAGAAATAACTGGTTTTGTAGTTTTTTTTAATTGTTAAACAATTAAACAGAAATTTTCTAAATTTTAATATTTTGTAAGGTTGTACCAAAATGAATATATCGTTCAAATTTATACATTAATGGTGTTTTATTTATAAAACAAATATTTATATCTTACTTACATAAAATATACAATTGCAATATTTTCTTCAATTATTACAAAAAACCTTTAAAAAACTAATTAAAATACAGGGTCGAATTGACCCCCCACATCTTCCACGTCACTTTTTTACCATATCCTCGCCGGGTTAAAGTAAGGACTGTTGTAACTTGTAAGTAATACTGGTGAGTTTAATCTAAACTTAAAGTTGATGTTGGCGAATTCAGCAGGCAGGTATCAGAGTTCTGCTATTGAGATAAAATGGGTTTAATTAAGTACATTTATTGCGTAGAAACAATGACTTCCCTCTTAAGTACCTAATTTTCGAACTGTATGATAAAACTTAGCTGTCTAATTTGGAAGTTAACAAAATGGATAACAGTATAATTGTATTTTATTAGTGCTTTCCATATTAATTTGGATTAAATATCCCTCAATGGTTGCTGTATTCTCCGTTAATAAGGATGTCTATATAGGCCATTGTCGGCCGTTGGGGAGCTTTATGGGAAGCCTATGTCTAACTGTGGGCGCCTCTCCAAGGAGGGTTGCTGTCAGGTGGCCGGTCGTAAAAATCTAATGCCAAATCCTTAAACAGTATCGTCAATGTAAGACATACTGCACCTATGAAATGATGATGAGAAGAAGTAGCTCATATAATGTCCCCACCTGGGGCTTGTGCCTACCCCACATTAGGGGCGATTAGGCCTTAGTCAACCACGCTGGCCAAGTGCGGGTTGGTCGACTTCATACACAACCTAAGAAGTTTATTTCTTCATGGGTGTCTGCAAGTTTCCTTACGATGTTTTCCTTTACCGTAAAAGCGTCGATTAAACGTACACATGAATTCAAACTTTGAAAACACATTGGCACGTGGCGGGGTTCCGGTGCTTCCTGGATGAGAGACAACGCCCTTTGGCACAAAACCACTGACGCTTGTCATGTGGTCTCAATTAAATTAGAGCGACATCTGACGAGTAGTTTTTGAGTTATCCCTAATAATGCGCATTTAATTGACATCTATTATATCGTTCTTATTTTATTACTCATTTGTCTAAAAGAGCTCGAGAGAGTTTTCTGAAACTTTCTACACTTACAAAACTAAAAAGCAAAATAATTCATAATTTTTAAATTAAAAAAAAACCTTCAAAACTAACTTCTAAGAAATAAAAAAAATATATTTATAAAATAAAATAAATAAAATAAAATAAAATACATTTATTTCAGACCAGGTCCATATCAATACATTTTGAGAAATCCATATTAAAAAAACATTAATTTATTATCTTATTGCCACCAGAGTTAAAAATTAAAATTTAAAATTAAAATTACCATTATAATAAAAATTACAACTTCATAAAATATAATAACAATTTCAAATTAAATTAAAAATTATAGGAATTAAAAAATATGTCAAATTACAAATTATAGGAAATAAAAAAAAAATATGTCAAATGTCAAATTAAATTACAAATTATAGGAATTAAAATATGTCAAATTAAAATAAAATGAACTAAAATATTAATAATACAAAAGTAGAAATCAAATTACGCCAGAAAATAAAATAAAACTATTAAATTAAATTAATTACCGACTTTAAATACATTCATTAGTTCAAGTACCTGCGCCCCACTGGTGCACTAGATACATGACTATGTGTTCTTACCCAGTGACCCATAATGGGGCAATCAGGTTTGTCACTGATGACCTTCAGGATGCTGTTGGCGCTGCCCCGCACCCTGCACAGCAGCGACGCGATTCGCTTGCGCACCACAGCATGAAAGCCATCTGTGTGCGTGTGTATTTAAAGTAATTAAATTTTATTTTTAATTTTATTTAAAGGAATTAATAATAAATATATAAACAACCATGACTCATGAACAAATGATCGTGTTCATCACACTAACATTTGCCACTACCAGGACTCGAACCCGGACCGTCCGATGTGTAGGCAGCGTTACTGACCACTCCACCACGGTGGGGTGTCTATGTGGCGTTTCTATGGAAACGCAGCCTCATTTGTTTCAGACAAGGTAAAATGTTGAACTCAAATCCAATGTAACCACAAAACTGTTTAATTAGAATACCGCTACCAAAGTTAGCAACTTTCGAGGTGAATTTACTGTATCCGTACCGACTAATCAAAGGTTTAGTGTTGTCTTTAAGAAACTAACTTTTAATTGATACTCTTGATAGTTGGTGATTGCGTCAGTGAATCACGTGGAAGTCTTGCGTCAACAATATCTTTCTGTTCTGTTCTAAGAATTTAATTGAGACTAGTCACATTGTATAATATTTTGTACCCAATGTTGATTCATAGCGCTTTTCTTTTGTTAAAGCGTTCTAGGCTAAGCTATATTTTGTAATTTTTAAATTAAGAAAAAGGTAGGATTTGGTGATCGCTATTTAAAGTAAATTTTACTGCTAATTTTGTGGTTTATTTCGTATTCATCCTATGACGTCTCATCCTCATTATTTTTTCCTTGCTCAACCTATTTATGTTCCTCACTCAACCCACAACAGTAATTTCATTTGAAATTTCTTATTCGTCCCATCAGTATTCCTAGCTCTACCTGGAAACACCTAAGAAATGTGTGTGTATGGTTTGAACAAAAATATTTTTTTTAGAATTATTTTCAAGCTCAGTTAACTTTTGCTTTTAGATTGTTATATTAAATAAAATTGGATAACTCTTATAGGGGGTCATGTCAAAACAACTACTGTATTAGGGGATAAACTTCTATGAAAAAAGCTGATTTAATCACATAGTTAAAATATATATTTTATACATAACAAATTATTATTATCAATTATTATTATCACCTCCCTACCGATATCCAGGAGCGTCTTTTAAGTGTAAAATAAAAAAAAACACTTTCAGGTGCTCACATCATAGAGTAGCTACCTACCTATATTTTATTCACATTTATAATTTATTGTTAGTCAGACCTCTTGTCATGTAAGCAATCATATATTTGATATAATTGTGTTATGTTATTTTATTAAGATTGTATTGTATTGTATTATGTAGTGTATGTAATTTTTACTTAAGTTACTGTGATTATGATAACCTTTTTAAAATTTGAAATGCGCTTTTGCATCTCCCACCTAACAACTTAGTATCTCAGCCATGTTTTTGGTTGACTGGAAGGGAACTCCTATAAAGATAAGTTTGCCCTTGCAAACTGTATCACTGTTTATTTGTTATTTTTATGTTAATAAGTGTAATAAAGAGTTAAGTCAATTTATTTTAATTAAAAATAAATTTTAAAAACAACTTATTAGGTATATTGCTGGTTAAAGAATCGTTTAACGTAGCAGACATAACTTTTATGGGTCACCCTTCGTGCAAATTTCCACTTGCTACGAACATCAGGTATTTCGTTTGCTTCATCTATGTTATCGAAGTCATCATAATTAAATACTAGGCAATTTCGAGAAGTTTGACCAGACACTCTTTGGTATGTTTTGGATATGAGTGATCACAGAGTCTTTGGTTGTATCTCAAAGAGATTAGGCAGCGTTTTTGATGAAAGCTTCCAGGCGGTTTGTCTTTCAACTTATTCACACAGCAACCTTAACAGGATAAGAAACTTTAACAGATTATGAAACCTTCCTCGTGACTACAAAGTATCAAAAAATCCTTGTGAATTACTCTATCTATAGGTGAAAATGGCATAAAAACTAATTTGCTCAGTATGTTTTTAGTTTATTGCGAACAGACAGACAGGCGCTGCGGATGACTTTGTTTTATAATTATGTATGTATGTACTTATAATATACTTTACATTATATTTCATTGAAAAAATACCGTACAAAAGCTAATGAGGTGGCTTAATGAGCTTGTTAGAAGTCTATTATTTATTGAACGAACCGTCAGACGCAGCAAATGCTTTATAAAGCGATGCAAAAAACGTCTTCAACATAAGATATTTTTATAAACACAGTCGACCAGTTAAGTAAGACATTTGTTTTCGTTTAAATATTTTTTCAGTGTGTTTTTTTCTAGTATTTTATAACACTTAATCTATTAGGTACATAATTTTTTTCACGTTTAGTAAAATTATTAAAATAATTACTTAATCTGAATTGACTTTTGGTCATCGTTAGTTTTATAAATATTCTTATCAATTAACTTCTATAATAAAGGTTTATGATTACGCAGAGAAACTCCGAGCATAGCCCTCTTCATTGCCGTTTGGGTGACCTTGAGCCTTCTTATGAGGCCCATTGTAAGCGGCCACCCAAAGGGCAAAGGAGAGGGCTATGCTCGGAGTTTCTCTGCGTGATCATATCAGAAATGATGAGAGTCGCAGGAGAACCAAGGTCACCGACATAGGCCAAAGAATTGCGAACCTTAAGTGGCAGTGGGCAGGGCACATTGCGAGGAGGACTGACGGCCGTTGGGGCGGAAAGGTCCTCGAGTGGCGACCACGTACCTACCGGGAAACGCAGCGTTGGTAGGCCCCCCACAAGGTGAACTGACGATCTAGTAAGAGTCGCTGGAAGCCGCTGGATGCGGGCAGCGCAGGACCGACCGGTTTGGAGATCCTTGGGGGAGGCCTATGTCCAACAGTGGGCGTCTCTTGGCTGAAATGATGATGAATTACAGTTTTGCTTGCTAAATGGCGTTAGCGACACATAAAGATTATGCATTTCGCCGATGTCAAGTGAAAATGTACTTATAGTAGTTAAAAATAAAGTCTCTCAACAAGCGTTTTTACAACACGGGAGAAACTCCGATAATAAGGTTGAGCAGTGCTTTTAACTAGACTTTACTATACCTTGCATCGGTATTAAAAAAGAAAACAAATTCCAAGAACCATTAAAGGCTTCAAGACGTAATGGGAAAAATTTAAGATGAGACGGTTCGTGGGAAACCCTCAAAGAATTCTTACTCGTTTATTATAAGTTCGAAGATTAATACGTGAAATGGTTGTTAAGGGTCGCTTACTCCCTTTACATCAGAGTATTTTAGGAATGGAATACCTACTGCAAATGGTTTTGGCAATGGTAGTTTTATAGCTGGCCGCTTTCTTGACATCGACGATCCGTGGGTGGTGTCGCGAAGGTTCATAAACTGTAGAAATATTATTTCGGTTGACGGTAGACATCAACTGTGCGAGCGGCGTCTTGCGTTCGTGTGGCAGACGTAGCCGATTAACCGATACGGACGGTGCATTCCAAGGAACCGTAAGTTTGTACATACAATTTATCGCTTTATGAATGTACATTAATTCTATATTTTTGCATTGAATATACTTACGGTCACAGAACACAGAAAGTGCTTAAGGTCCATTTAGTCGATAATTATGTACCTACCGATATCTCAGTACTCAGGCACACAGTATGTCTAATTATGTGTTCTCAGGACGTTCTCAATCTCAAGACTCAGATAAATCGTTCAGGGGACAAGGACATACTCAGAATATTATATACTAGCTCAGTAATGTTGAGTGGAAAGGGGTCGCTATAAGGGGAGGTTCGAGGCGACTACGGACTGCGGCCCTTTTGACGTGTATATCAACAATGTTGATAGCTCAGAACTGCTCAGAATTTTAATCTCAACTCAGTTAAGTCCGATCTCTTAACAGATGTGACACTTTGTTTAGTTATCATCACATATACAATAGTATCTAAAGTAATCGCCTTGCGTGGTTAAAGCAGATCTAATTGTATAGGAAACGTTTAGCGACAGGTGCCTCTAAAGTCAAATGGCTGGAAGACAAGCTGTTAAGCAGCCACCGTAGCCTAAACATGAAACACTGAAATGACACTCGCGCGCTGCTAACCCTAATCCCCTTCCCTGCCCCGCTCTGGCAACCTTACGCTCCAAAATAAACACAAAACCACATATGTAGTGTTATTTGAGTGGTCTTCTGTAAGATGGAGGACTACCTCTGTTCAGGCTGCTCTAGATTCCAGCAGCTAGTCCGTTGTGGTTTACCTCTACTGTATACTATTGTAGACAGTTTAATCGACACCGAAACCTCGAACAATGTGTATTGAGTCTGAAATTTAGATTTTTTTCATCATCATCATCATCATCAACAGCTCATATAATGTCCCCACCGAGGGGCTCGAGCCTACCCCACATTAGGGGCGATTAGGCCTTAGTCAACCACGCTGGCCAAGTGCGGGTTGGTCGACTTCACACACAACCTAAGAATTTCTTCAGAGATGTGTGCAGGTTTCCTCACGATGTTTTCCTTCACCGTAAAAGCGTCGATTCAACGTACATAATGAATTCAAATTTTGAAAACACATTGGTACGTGGCGGGGATCGAACCAGTGCCTCCCGGATGGGAGACGACGCTCTTACGCAGTACGCCACCGACGCTTCTTATTTTTCATAATATCATCGTATTTTTTATGTTAGCACGGATGTTATGCCTACCATGTACCAATTAACCTCTATAGAAAACGTTACATTTATTTCACTAGAACCGTTGTTGAAATCGAAAATATTCTTTTTTGTATTTTTTTTATCCAATTATAACAACTTCCTGCTCTATATATTCAATGACATTTCCTCAAATACGCTAGTCTATTCGAAGAAAATTTCTTTGAAGAAATTACTGATTATACAATAACATTATTCAGTATAGAATATTCATTGACATTCTTTATTGTAAATGTTTTCAATTATATTTTTCTGTCATAGATCAAAAGATAATTATATACACACATTGATTTAATATATGTGCCCGCGGCTCCGTTCGCGTGGATGTTTTCGCAAAATTTTTCATTGACTTTCAGCTCCTTTTGATCGTAGCGTGATGTTATGTGGCATACATAAACGAAGAAACAAACTCTTCATCTTTATTATTATCTATATATTATTTTCATAATATTAAAAAGTGTGGATTATGTAAACACCTAATACACTTTCTTGTCCGTGACTTCGCAGATAAGTTGGAGGAATGTCGCCTGCGCTGGTACGGTAAAGTTTTGGGAAGGCTGGCAACCTACGTTGGCAACAAATGTCTTGCCCCCTCTGCAAGGTGCCATTAAAAGAAACAGGTCCAAGAAACGCTGGCTTGATGTAGCTAAGGAGGAACTACGTGTCAATGGTCTCTCCACCAAGAATACCTTAGACCGAGCGAATAGACTAGGAAGGTAAAGGAAGGTGGACCTAGGGCCCACGCGCGACAGCGTTTAGGGCACAAAAGGAAAAGCAAAGTTGAAAATAACAGCACCCAAATATCTTTTCTTTTATATTTATTAACCCTCATATAAATCTTATTATGAGCTTGTGATTTAGTATTGTTATCTGGTGAACGGCGGTGAGCTATGCCTGTGTGTAGTTAATATTAGGGGTTTAAGTATGAAATTGCCGTTTTATATAGAGAATTTAACGAAAATTCATTTTTCCATACAAACATATTTGCCATTTTTTAAGGAACCACAAATCTAAATTTTGTATAATTTTGTGGATATGTTTAGACAACATTAAGCTATAGGATACTTAGAGAAAAAAATTGAGAATTTATACCTGTAAAAAAATATTCATATTTTTTTTAAATAAAAATAAGAATAAAATTTTCTAACATAAATATATGTCCTTGTAATGAAGTTTAAAAAAGAAAAAAAATAATTGACATAGCTATTGTATTAAAGGAATAATACACTAATGAATAATGAGGAAAAAATCGGCAATTTCATACTTTAACCCCTATTATATACGCTCAAAAACCGAAAACGCTTAGTATGCGTTGTGGTCACAATAAAACATCCACATCTGTTATTGATAATAACCTTTTGAAGCCTGTAGCTGAGTGATGGGTAGTTAAGGGTTATTTTTTTATGACCAGGCGGAGAGTACTATTTTGTGACCACAATGCAGCATGAGCTATTTTTTCGCTCAACGAGCGTTATCGGTCTTTGAGCGTAACATATACACTGTGTTTTTTGCCTCTGAGAGAAGAGCTCAAAATGTCAAATACATTTTGAGCCCACCCACGGTAGTGATATAAAAATAATATAGCCACTTGATAGGCACCTTATTTATACCACGTACTTGTCTATAATACATTATCGATATAATGGGTGTAGGGGTAGAAATGCATTTATATCATAAACATCATCATCAACTGCTCATATAATGTCCTCACCGAGGGGCTCGAGCCTACCCCACATTA
This sequence comes from Elophila nymphaeata, assembly GCA_955850985.1. Classification (NCBI taxonomy): domain Eukaryota; kingdom Metazoa; phylum Arthropoda; class Insecta; order Lepidoptera; family Crambidae; genus Elophila; species Elophila nymphaeata. The sequence goes on along the minus strand of OY039073.1, from coordinate 26,499,013 downwards.
GGGGCGATTAGGCCTTAGTCAACCACGCTGGCCAAGTGCGAATTTGTCGACTTCACACATAACCTAAGAATTTCTTCATTTCAAACCTGCACACACAGGTTTCCTCACGATGTTTTCCTTCACCGTAAAAGCGTCGATTAAACGTACATAATTATGAATTCAAAATTTGAAAACACATTAATTCGTGGCTGGGTTCGAACCGGTGCCTCCCGGGTGAAAGACAACGCTCTTACGCACTACGCCACCGACGATTCCTATAGTGACAGGTTGCCAGCTTATCGCCTACACAATTGGAACACCTAACCCAAAAAAGTAGCAATCCTTCAGTAATCCAACAACCACTCTAAAGAATCTCTGCAGTCCGGGAAATAGTACCTATATTGCATCATTTGTAGAACTAATATTGTTATATTCAAAAGGCCACGGACTGCTGGGGTGGTTTAAAATGTAACAATTATCCTGGTTGTCAGCTGTGATGGAATAATTTTTGCGTTTACAAACGCGAAAATATTTTTAAAACTAGAAAAAAAAACTGAAAAAAAACTACCTGCTCCAGGCGGGAATCGGAATTTGTTTTTCGTTCATGAAGGCTTAAATACTTTTTAGGTTTGATGCCCCTGTTATGTAGGCTGCATACTGCCAGATGTGGCTTTATGTAAAATCTAAACTAAATCTTATTTTAAAGTTTACTCAACCCTTTTGTAATTTGAGCGTTTCAGTACATATGTCTGCATATAAAAAGCACATATCTACCTAATTTATATTACCTCTAATGCCCGCAATAAGATAACATAAGAAAATCTCTATGAACATATTATTATATTATAGTGGATGAACTTAATTATTATAAGCATTTGCTTGCGGCTATGTTCGCAGGAACGTACAACAGCATCCCATGGGGATTTATTTTGATCAATCAGCCTTAGTTACGGATAGATAATTAAATAAATAAAACAACAACGAAATGTAGGCCACAGTTGATTAGCCGGTCGTACAGACTACCGCACGACGTCAATTCACATCAAACTTTCTCAATGTTCTTTGAACTCTATATAGTTATACAATATGGTTAAAAATTTATTTTAAGAATTTGAACAGTTTCGGGTAGCTTGCATTTTATCATAGTTATTTCTTCAACCTGATGATAAGCAGAAGTGGAGTACTAATGCGAAGATAGCTAGTGCGATAGATTAGTGATGAGAAAAAAATTACTATATTATTTTAATAGTCCTTGCCGACCTGGATAGGCGTCCCTCAATGATCTCCAACCCGAATGGTTCTATACTGCGGACATCTAACGGCTTCCCGTGACATTTACCGGATCATCGGTCCACCTTGATTGGAGGCTACCAACGCTACGTCTCCCAGTACGCAGCTGCCACTCGAAGACCTTTCCACTCCAACGGCCGTCAATTCTCGCAAAGTGCCGTGCCCATTGCCACTTCAAAGTCCGCAATTTATTGGGCTATATCGGTGACCTTGGTTCTCCTGTGGTCCATTGGTCCCTTCAAAAAATCCGAGCACAGCCCTCTTCATTGCCCTTTGAGTGATCTTGAGCCTTCTTATGAGACCCATTGTAAGCAGCCACGTTTCGGTTTCATAGTTCATTAAATGCTCAATACTCCATCTATTGAGCACATAATGTATATTACTCTATAACCTTTACCACTTAGTCTAAGTTTTACCCAAAGGCAATAAGTAATTTGAATGATTTGATTGCTCAGATGAACTTAAAAAGATTAGTAATGTACCTACTACTTCCTTTTTAAGATTTTTATTGAATGAACTACTGAACAAGCTACAGAAGCATTTTGATTTAATGCATATGGTACACTGAGTATTTTACTTTAATAGAAAATCACCAGTAAAAGTCACTGAGAGTACCTATATTTTAAAAGAGGAAACACAGATACACAGTTTAATTCTGTTGGTAAATAATAGTTAAATGGTGCCAGTAAGTATGCGCGATAGGTACGACGACCGGATAAATAGGTTAAATTACTAACAATTCATTAGGAATAAAAAAGGCTACAAGTGGGAGTGGTTCCTTCGGTTCAAATTGCGACGCAGGACCTAGAAATCGATGTACGGTCAAAGATCGTACACATTCTCAGGAACACTGTATACAAATTCCGTATAAGTTATACTCAATTTGATCCTGAAAGATGAAATCTACTTCAAAAGGCAAGTATCATTGAAATTCAAACTCCAGAAGTTCTTTGACGAATGCCCTTTACGGGTAAAGGTAAGGCTGAAGATGTTGTTGATCGATTGATCAAAGCATTAGCTCCGCTTGTGGTAAGTGTTTGCTTGGCTTATTCCCGCTTACGTAGAAATGAAATCCATCACATTTTTATGCTACAGAAATGCCTAAAAGGTATTACGCACTTTTTCTTCGACGCTCGCCGGCTGAATGATTACAGATTTTTGCGATATATTAAGGTCTCAGTGTTTGACGTTTACGCGTTCAACAAGTTATGGAAATGTTCATATGATTGTGTCACACGTAAAATTACTTTTATAAAAGGTTTCTAAGAATCGCCACCTTTTGTAGAAAACGCCCGAATTTACCCGTACAAATCAGTGCTCATTTTTTAGAAATTACATGTATATAAATATTACCAACCATACTCAGCTTACTTACGCTACGGAGGATAGCTCAACGAAAATCATGTAAGAGGTATTTAACTGCTTAAGAAATAAAAATCAAAAATGCCTACTATACTTGTCTCAATAATGATTACATTTTTCAAAAATGTTAACATATTACTTTTTAATAATATGTATATATTAACATGTGTGAACTCGCGTAAATGTGGTCGCGTAATCAAACCAGTTTTATGGCATGAAATCGTGCCGTCCGAGTAATAAACGGTATGCCTCCATCTCACCTGACATTAAGCAGAAACGGAGTTCATATTCGAAGATAACTAGTGCCACTAACGGCCACCACAAACGCCGGACCAGAGACATCCTACTCGAACAGGACGATCCCATTACTAGCACTTATGCGCAATCCTCACTCGTCCTACCCACAAAATAATACATACACCGAAGTCACGCACTCGCAACACTGAAGACTCAGTTCATATACGTCGCGCAGACATGTACCGCGTCGCTTCTGATCTATTCCTCAATGACACGGCGTGCCTTTTTTATGTAAATTTCTGGCAGACAAGCATACGGCCTGCCTGGTGGTAAACAGCCACCGTAGACTATAGATGACTGACACACTGACGTGACACTCACGCTCTGCCAACCCTGATCCCCTCCCCTACCCCGTGGAACTCTGGCGACCTAACTCGCCAACAGAAACTCAACGCCACAAAAATGAAGTATTATTTCACTGTGGTCTTCTGTAAGGTGGAAGTACTAGTTGTTCCGGCTGCTCTAATTTCGAGCACACACTATGTCACACAGTCCACTGTGCTATGCCTCGACTAAAGCCTGATTCGAGGTCAGCAGTAATCAGTATAAAATTTGGGGTATAACAGAGGTTTTTTAGATACATAGATAGAGATGGCAATGTTTACATTACACATCTATTTTGATACATTTTCTTAAAGGTAAGCTTCAGAAAGATAAGCTAAGTCTTTCCTTAACTTACGAAGAAATGCAAATCCTTGTTTTAGACAAGGGTTGGAATTTGTTTGTCAGAAAAAAAAACTAAATAAAACATGAAGGTTAAATCTGTTTGAGACGAGGAAACGTGTCTCTCAATTGTTATTTATAGAAAGGAAGTAGATAACGGTCCTGGATCACGGTTTAAAGCATTGGACCAACACGGTGGTTTTCGTTAAAGAAATAAAGAATTTATTTCTAAAATGAGTATCATCTTCCTAATCGTATATTTTTGACTCAGTAGCCGTGGTCAAGGAAGTAGCAGCCTGCGCTACTTGTCCGTGGTCCCCCTGCCTAGTCCCCCGTGGGGTACCACGACCAATTTTTTTTTGCCCTTGGATACAATGGTGTACCATGGCCAAATGCTTCGGTCCGTGGTAATTTCCAGATTTAAAATGTTTATTTTTTATGTAAAAAAAGGTTTGAGACGTGGTACCACGGGCAATAAAAGTATATTAAAGAATATTATTATTCAGGGGGTTCCACGGACAAAAAAAATGGTCGTGGTACCCCACAGAAGACTACGCTGTACACTTCGTCAATCCTCTATTTGTCTACACCGTGTTCTGGCATACTTTGGCTATAACGCACGTAGAGAGGCCAGTAACAAGGAAAGAATGGTGGTGAAAGAAGAGGGCAGGAGATCCAGAAGCCAAGCCCAAAGAGACAGTAGGACCAAATCTCCGAACAGATGGAGTTACCTGTCAGCGCTGACCTCCACCAGGCGACGGACCGGATCAGCTGGAGAAATTGATCACCTAAGAAGGAGTCACGATTTTCAGCAATAGAGAAACGATTAAGAAAAGAGAACCTTAACAGATGCACTAGGAACCCTAATCTGACTTTAACCGCATCCGTGGTGAGCCTACCAGAATTACATTCTTAGTTCAATCCCCCGGAAAGTACATGTTTGTGCTCGGTATGGTTGGACATATTTAAGTCAGCCTGACCAGCTACCATCACCTTATCAAAATCTGTCGCAATAATAATAGTGTTAACAGCATCATTGTGTTCCGACGGTTGATGGTAAGTTACGAAGCTACTGAGCGGTTGAAGGTTAAAAGTTAGCAAAGTCCTTTTAAATAAAGAAGTTTTGGATTTTTGTGCCCGGTAAAGTTTATCCTACTTCCTGCTAATAATAATTATAAACCAGATAATTTGTTTCGGTGTTTTTTAATTTTAAAGAAACTTTACAATGATATAGTTCTTACATCAAAATAACATATTTATAGGGTATAATTTATCGTTATACAAAATCTCAGGCCGAAGCTAGTATAAATATATTTCTAAAGCTAGTTGTCAGTTATTCAAAACACAAGCTTCTAATGACTTGGATGAAAAAAAAGATATTAACCTCAATTGTGTTAGGCAATTGGTGTGAGCGTGGACTTATAATCGGGGTTCAATATCAGTAAGTAACTATGTTAGGTACGCGATCTCTAAGATCGTCATCATGATTTCAGCCGAGAGACGCACACTGATGGATTTGGGCCTCCCCAAGGATATTCAAACTTATTCGTCTTCCCGCGACCACAGGTCGTCGGTCCACCTTGTGGGAGCCTACCAACTCTGCGTCTCAAGGTACGCAAAGTTGGTAGGCCAAACACCTTGTTCTAATTAATAGAATAGGATAGGAGTAGGATAGAATTAATCTTTATTGCACATCGACACAAATATAAAATATTAATTAAGTCATTTTAGATTATTTATTTTTAAGATGCTTTAAGGAATTCACTGAAATGACATTAACCTTGTACACGTGCTTGTCTAAAAATTCCCACAGGCAAGCCATTACACCATTCCCTTTCATATGTCGATTAGAAGACCAATTAGTCTGAGTTTTCTACACATTGGATTTTGTTCGTTTGCCAAGTGCGTTGAACTCTCCTTTATTTCGTCTAAAAGGTTCGTTAATCGCTGAGATTTGAAGGATTACTTAAAAATCCATTTGTTAGTTGTCACGAAACAGTGAACGATTTTCCATCTATATTTATCTTGCGCTTGACCATTGAAAGAAATAAGAGATTTACTAGCTAACTCGTTTCAATCTCGTTTCTATTTTTTACCACTTGCTGCTAGAAAAGAAATGTTGTTTTAATTTTGTTTTCGAAAAGGGATTTGAATTTATTTATGTATTAGGTATAAATCAATACAACGTAGCAAGAGGTCCAAGTTCGAATCCTCGCAGGAACAAATTATTATGTTATAAATATGAACATTTATTTGGTCATGTTTGTTTATTATTTCTATAAGCTTACCTTGTACGATATCTAATACTTAGGTATAGTATCCATATGGGGGTCCACGTCTGGAAGCCTCCTCGTGGCGACCCTGGTAACGTGGTGAGGAAACTTTCTCGGCGCGTATGTGGCTTTTGATGTCAAGTGTGTCTGCTTGGCATTCGAAGTCACATGCCATCGTAGAGTTATATTTGTTTTTCCAGCACGGCTAGTTTCGGACGGCCCTTTTCAGGGCCACGAGCGCGCCTGAAGTCCCCCGGGTGCGGTCCGATGGCTGCTCCCGGTGTCCTCGTCAGGAGGACAAGCCGTCGATGAGGAGGCGGCCTATAAGGCCAGCGTCGGCTAGCGGCCCACAGAGACTAGCGTAAGTAGCCCCTGTGGGCTACTGGCCACCAGTTGGTGCACAAGGAGTGCCTAGACGGGCAGCGTTGGGACGGTCTCGGTGTAGTTGCGCCCACGGGCGCAGATCCCGAGCCGTCCCGCAATAGCGCACTGGAGGTCAGGCCGGGGAGGATGTTTGGTGGGTATGTAGGGAACGCCTTTACCTGGAGTCCCACATATCCTCTGCGGTTGGCTGCATTTGACCTCCCCGTCAGCAAAAAAAAATATAGTATCCATAACAGTACTTGTGTTATGGACACTAAATCGAACTACTTAATGCTGCATTGATGTGAGCATGGAAATATACTCTAGTAACTGAGCCGCCGAACGTAGTTGTTGACCAAGTAATGTCAGAGGAACGAAATTGATATCCGAACGATTGAAGGGGCGAACATTAAATGTTTGAGAGGTAGGAACAATTTTATAGGAAAATGAAAATTTTTTCTTACTATTTATTTTACTACAAATAAAATGAAACATATCCTATGTCCTATATCCTAAGTTGTAACAGATTTAGCAAGATGAAAAAAATGCCTTAAAAGTCAGTTGAGTAATTTCGGAGTTCATCGCGGTCAAACACTATGATCGGGATATTATTAAAATTAATAAACGTAAGTGAATTACAATGATAAAAAAAAAACTAAAATGTAATTAATACGATACTATCACGCTTATAATCCCAGAATGTGTTCAGGTAATATTTGGTTACACATTAAGCCACATCCCTTTATATAGGTAGTGGACATGCTCAAAATTGTGACAGGAGCCAGCCGGTCGCTAACATGAAATGGGCATCAATCCCAAAGAGAAAAGGTAAGGTAAGGTAAAGGTAAATTGTGTGAGAGATAATATAATAATCTAGCCCAAAGTAAGTATCATTAAGAACTTGTGTTATGGAAACTAGATAACGGACATTTTTAATATGCATTATATTTTTTGGATATTTTTTTGAATAAACTTAAATAAATATATAAACAACCATGACTCGCAAACAAATATTCGTGTTCGTCACACAAATATTTGCCGCTACCATGATTCGAACCCAGATCGCTTGATTTGTAGGCAGCTATACTGACCACTCGACCACGACGGTGTCAAAAGTTGAAATTTCCCAGCAGTCCGTGTGTAAAATATAAAATAAAGATAAAATGCGGTAATTTTCGTAATTTTTCAAGTGTGCGCGTCATTGGCAGATTTTAATGAACGATAGATAAAAATTCAATTTCCGCACTAGGCATTATTCTACTGCGAATTTCCTTTTCTCCGAAGCTTATTCAACGTACCAAAAGCGAGGAATAGCAGACAGTGTCACTTCATATATGTGTAGGATATTTAATCAACCGAAGGAAGCACTCTCGGGTGTCACCGAGCGAAAGAAAGGGAGCTTAAGTTTCAAAGATATTGGCTAAACCAAGCATTTGCTTTGAAAATATAATGCGTAGAGGACGACGTGTAAATTTGGTTTTGTTTTTACGGTAAATAACGTATTTTTAACCGACTTAAAAAAAGGATGAGGTTCTCAATTCGACTGCATTTTTTTATGTTTGTTGCCTCATTACTCTTTACTGATTGTGCTGAGTTTTGAATATTCTTTCAATCTTTGGAAGCAGGTGCTTGTCATATCACAGTGCACATTTACAACCGAAAACCAAAAAGGAGTAAATCCTACTTATTGCCCTATATTTACCAAGCTAAATCATTTTCAAAGTTAAAAAAATAGTTTTTAAGTAAATACTTAATTTTACTTAAGTAACTACTTTTACTAGTCAATAAATATGGAGTGTAACTTCTCCAAGTTTATCGATTCACGACCAGTTACGTCCTAAGTATTACTTAAGTTAACTTATGCGACCGCTATCATCGTGAGAGTGAACTTACCGCCTTTTATATTATTCTTAATATAATATCAAAATAAAACAGAATACTTCTATCAAATAATAAAGCGCTGAATTTACCTGGCGATAAATGAAGCCTATTGCGAAAGCAAATTATTGTTCAAGAGGTTACTTTGACTGACATTTGATCATTTAACAGCCCTTGATTAGGGGGTGTATTTTTAGAATATAATTTAGAATTGAAATAACACGTACCCTATTATAAAGGACAAAATTAAATGCTATTTAAGCTTTTAGCTTAAGTAGCATAAAAGGCTTTTGTTTGTTTGTTCACTGAATGATTGTTACTCGTTGGGTTTGGTGCCCTTTTTATAAACGCGACAGGCTGGCAACTTGTCACTATTTGGAAGAACTGCATGGTCCACTCTGCCAGATTGCTAACTCGTCTTGCGACTACGAGCGTGGTTATTATGTATGTATTAAAATCGGGAGTGGTCTCCCTTGAGTTTCTCGTATACCGGAAACGACTCAAAAGTTGATAGAAACCTTATATTTTGATGTCATACATGCATGTTAAATAATGGTCACCTATCCGAGTAAAAACTGCGCACTTGGTTGCTTAACTTTCGTGATCGACGACTCATAAGTTGATAGAAACCTTATATTTTGATGTTTTATATGCATGTTAAATTTGGTTGAGGTAAGTTAAAGCATACTCGAGTTATCATGCTAACGCACAGACACACGCACAGACATAATTCCAAAAACAGGTTTTTTGTACTCAGGGAGGTCCAAAACGTGTAAATCCGTCAAAATCTCGAGGTCGAATTTTTTGACGATTACAAGACTACCTATTCCTCTATGTATACTTACTGTTCAATACTGAACAGTAGATTTTATTATAATTTTAGTGGCAACACTTTTTGTTAGTTTTTATGTGTTGAGATTGGCAACACGCTCTCTCACTTACACCCTTGTACGGGTTCCTGCGTCAATTTCCAATTATTGTTTAAAAAATCTTTAATACAAGTTAATTAATATATTCCTGCGTGTTTCATTTATTGAACATGCAAGTGGTCCTTCGTGTGATCCTTCGGCAAAGTGGAAAGTAGTTTCGCGAGTGAAATAAATGTTTTATATCGGCGGCGGACATTGTCGCCACATGCCGACAAGATACTTCTCGTTTGCTACATACAACTGAAATTGTGCGATTTAGTCGTTGTGTGACGGGAGCAACTTTTTCTTCCTACTCCATCGATTATCGTCATAGTCCAATATCGAAGAAGGAAATTGTGTTGGAAATTACACAAGTATCTACTTAGTAGGTACCCGCCATATTTTTCTTGCAAAGCTACGGGCGGTTACCCGCCAATTTCAACTCGCAAAGAGAGCAGCGTGCTGAGGTTGGCAGCCTTGTAAGCGGAACGTATCAGGAGGCCATCTTTTTTTCGAGCTGTCATCAATCTCTGTCATTGTAATAAACAAAAACATAACCTCCAGGGCAGTCAGTGCGGCAAATAATTAAAGTGTATGGGCAATTTGTGTTTGTGATAGTGCGGTTTTGTGCGTACGGCATCATGCCAGATCAACTCCCACGTTTACGTAGTAAGCGCTCTGCATTAAAAGGAACAATTACACGTATCGAGAACTTCGTCAATGACCCGGTTGGTCTACTGGCTGCTAGTAAAGCAATGTTGGAGGCTCGACGGGACAAGCTTGTGAGTACGCTTAAAAGCTATGAAGAAACAAACATCGACATTCTTAGTTTTGACCCAGATGATAAGGAAGATGGTTCCGATATTGAAGGTAGATACTACACTATTATTGTTAAAATTAACGAAGCATTGCAAGCACTATCCGAAGCTGAAACGACAAATCATACTAACATTTCAAGCTCAAAGCTTCCTAATATTGAAATTCCCACCTTTGATGGGAAAGATTTTACAAAATTTAAGCCATTTATAGATTTATTTTCGGCACTCATCGATAACAATCGGTCCTTGTCAGATATTCAAAAGCTATTTTACCTCCGTAAATATTTATTGGGAGATGCTTTGTCTGTCATTGTTAACTTGCCGCTTGTCAATGAGTCTTATTCTGAGGCATTAGTTTTACTCAAGAAACGCTATGATAATAAATCTAGGCTTATAGCTAACCACATTGCGGTTCTTTTAGACTTACCCCAAATGCAAAAGGGTACAGCTAGCTCCTTAAGAGCTTTTATTTCAGAGGTGCAACAACAACTTTATGCTCTTAAAAACTTAGAACAACCTATCAACCAATGGGATATGTTGTTAATATCAATCTTAACCCGTAAATTAGATTCATTTACTTGCAGGGCCTATCATCTTGATAGAGAAAACCCTGACAATTTGCCAAATATGGATGAATTTATTACATTTTTAGAGAAGCGTGCTATAGCGCTTGAGGATAGTCCTTCAATTAAAAGTACTCCCTATGAGTGTACTAAAGGAAAATCCAATATCTTTAAGGTGAACCATTCTGTTTCAAATAGCTCACCAACACCAATTAACTGTGTTTTTTGTAAAAAGCTCGATCACCCTATTTATTTATGCCCTAAATTTCAATTAGCAGGTATAGGGGATCGTCTTGAATTTGTAGCATCTAAAAATTTATGTAATCTGTGCCTTAGGCCACATAAAAATAAATGTAGATTTCATTTTAGGTGCAAGACTTGTAAGTCAAATCATAATACTCTTTTGCACACGGAGAGTCCTAAAGAGGAACAAGTTGGTATGCATTGCAACCAGCTGTCTAAAGATGTGCTTTTGCCTACAATTAAGGTGAGACTCATTGACAAATTTGGTCAATTTATTTATGTCAAAGCGTTGGTTGACAGTGGCAGCCAGGCATCCTTCATACAGTCTCAACTTGCAAGCCAATTAAATGTGAAACCTTTGGTCACTAATGCTAATATTATTAGCTTATGTAATAATGCAAATAAAATGTCTAGGTGCACTTATATTTCATTGCACTCTATGATCAATAAATTACAATTTCAGGTAAAGTGTTATATTGTTGATAAAATTACAACTAAATTACCACAAAATTTTATTAATATTTCCAATATTGTTTTGCCTAACAATGTCAAACTTGCTGATCCTGACTTTAATGTTCCATCAGAGATCAAGTTATTGTTGGGAGCAGATTTTTATTTTAAAATTATACAGGATGGTCAAATTAATTTAAATAATGATCTAGTACTTCAAAATACCTTGTTTGGTCACATAGTAGGCGGCTGTGTCGCATCAACCTCAACTCAACAGTATTGTGACTCTCAAACTGTTAACATAGTTTCACATTTAACAATTAATGATACCAACAGTAATTTAACTCAAGTAATGAATAAGTTTTGGTTATCAGAGAAAGTCCTTGAAGACACTGAAGTCACATCAGAGTGTAAGCTGGCAGAAGAAAGTTTTAAAAAATCTGTACAGCTAATTAACAACAGGTTCTATGTAGACATACCTTTAAAAGTTCCTATTAACAAATGGCAGCTTGGTGATTCATTTTCAATTGCTCTTCAGAGATTCTACTCTTTAGAAAAGAAATTTCAAGTTCATCATGAATATTTTCAACAATATAAAAAGTTTATAGATGAGTATATTCGTTTGGGACATGCCAAAATTGTTGATATTAGTGATTATGACATACATAATGACCCAGTTTTTTTCCTGACTCACCATGCAGTGCTTAATGAGGAGAGTAAAACAACAAAATTAAGAGTGGTATTTAATGGGAGTTTAAATTCTAAAAACAAGGTCTCATTGAATGACAGAATGTTGAATGGATCAAATGTTCAGAAAGACCTATTTGATATTCTGTTATTGTTTAGGACTTACCGTTATACTCTTATGTGTGACATTGAGAAAATGTTTCGAATGATTTTCTTAAATAAAAGTCAGTTAGGTTTAGTCAACATCTTATGGAGAGATAATACCAAAAAACCCATTTTGTGTCTTCAACTTCAAACTGTGACCTACGGGTTGAAAGCTTCAACTTTTCTAAGCACTAGGTGTCTTGTAGAGCTCGCACTTCGATTTCGTGATGAGTATCCTCTAGCTTCTGAGGCTGTTTTAAATTGTATGTATGTCGACGATCTTATATCGGGGAATGATGATATCAAGCAGTTGGAACGCTTGAAACAGGAGTTAATAAGCTTATTCAAATTAGGCAGTTTTAAATTACACAAATGGTGTTCTAATATAGAAGATGTAATCAGTGACATACCAGCTGAGCATAAATATTTTAATGAAATTGATATTAATAAAGAGAATGTCATTAAGGCTTTAGGTATTAAATATGAAATAAACTCTGATACATTTACATTTACTTGTCCTATAATTGAATTTGAAAAGCATAATCTAAATACGAAAAGAAAAATTTTAAGTTTCATAGGAACCATGTTTGATCCACTTGGACTGATTGGTCCTATCATAGTAGTAGCTAAGTTTTTTATGCAAGAGTTGTGGGCCTTAAAAATAGACTGGGACTCTGTTTTACCTATGTCAAAACTGAAAACATGGAATATATTTTTAAATAATTTAAAGGTCATGCATAAAATTAAGGTAAATAGATTTTTAGGAACTTTAAGACCAGCGTCAGTTGAGCTTATTGGGTATGCAGATGCCTCCTTACGAGCATTTGGATGCTGCTTATATCTGAGAGTGACTGGTGAAAATGGCAAAGTAAGCTGTAGTTTATTATGTTCAAAGTCAAAAGTTGCTACCTTAAGTAAGGTATATACAATTCCTCAACTTGAGTTGAATGCTGCTTTACTTTTGGCTCAGTTAAGTAACAGAGTTAGTAAAATTTTACAGTCTAGATTTTCTCACAACACTTTTTTATATAGTGATTCCCAGATAGTACTTGCCTGGATTACTGGTTCTTCAAATAAAATAAATACCTATGTAAACAATAGGATTAAGCAGATTAATAAGTTGACTTCCTCTGCACAATGGTTATTTGTAAATAGTGCTGATAATCCAGCTGACATATTATCCAGAGGTATTGCCCCCCATAAATTACAGGATAACCAGTTGTGGTGGGGTGGCCCTCATTTTTTGACAGATGTAAGTTTTAAACATAATTTAAAAAGTGATGACCCTCCTATGTTTACAAAATTCCATCCAGAGTCTCATTCTATTTCTCTGGGTTTAGAAAATAAAGCATGTAGCCTGCATCAAAATGACGTATTTAACTTATTTGATAAATATTCTGATTATAATAAACTTCTAAGAATTATCTCTTATATTCTTAGATTTAAATATAATTGTTTGAATCCTCAAACTAAAGTTCATGGTTATTTAACATCTCTAGAGTTGAGAAGCTCAGAGTCAATAATTATTAAATATATACAAAATCAGAATTTCGGAAAAGAAGTAGAAATGTTAAATAAAGGTCAGCAAATTAAATCAAACTTAAGTAATTTATACCCTTTTTTGGACAGCAGTAGAATATTAAGAGTAGGTGGGAGATTGAGTAATGCATCCAATATTTCCTATGATAAGAAGCATCCAATAATCTTACCAAGATCTAATAATATAGTCCACATGTTAATTGTAAAAGAGCATAGTAGATTGCTACATGCTGGTGCTAAATTGACTTTTAGTTCCTTATCTCAAAAATTTTGGATTATTAATGGCATAAGAGAAATTAAAAAAGTTTTACATAAATGTGTAAAGTGCTTCCGCTTAAAAGCTGTAGCAGCTAAACAATTGATGGGGTCCTTACCTTATCAAAGAATAACAGCTTCTAGGCCTTTTCAAATCACAGGAGTTGACTTCTGTTAAGAGCATTTTTAAAATGCAAGTTAGATGGGTGATAAGGAAAATAAAAATGTGTAATAGCATATAATTTTTTTTTGTTGCATGTTAGTAATTGAGGTTGGGGAAATTTGGCATTTTTATTTGAATAATTGATTTGTAAAAGATAAATTTAAGTAGTGCATCTTTGGCCGCCCCAACATGTTCAATACTGAACAGTAGATTTTATTATAATTTTAGTGGCAACACTTTTTGTTAGTTTTTATGTGTTGAGATTGGCAACACGCTCTCTCACTTACACCCTTGTACGGGTTCCTGCGTCAATTTCCAATTATTGTTTAAAAAATCTTTAATACAAGTTAATTAATATATTCCTGCGTGTTTCATTTATTGAACACTTACGAGAAAGTAAATAGTTATCATGGTCGGTGTTGTTTCGTGTCATACCATCTATTTGCAAGTGTCCGTGTGAATATGAATGAAATTTATACCAAATTAATAGAAATTGAAAAGAATGGAAACAAAGTCATATCATGAATTAGTGCTGAGACAGGACTCGGACCCGTAATCTCTCGTAATCCGGGCGATTTATAGTCTGGCTCAAAAAACAAATCTCTTAAGATGTAAAATTTAATTCAAAAAATTGCAAGTATCAGTAATGACAGCTTAGAATGACGTATTTTAGGATTTCTCGAAATTCAACTCCTAAGAGGATGAAACAGGGGATGAAAGTTTGTGTGGAAAATCCATTATTTTTATAGTAAAATCCATACAGATTGGTATATAGCTTTCTGTTTAAATTAAGGAAAAAGTATTTTAGGATTTCTCGAAATTCATCCCATAAGGGGATGAAATAGGGGATGAAAGTTTGTATGGGAAATCCGTCATTTTTATAGTAAAATACAAAACAATTTGTATATGGCTTATGGGCTGAAAATTAAGAATGATGTATATTACGCTTTTTTCGAATTTTAATCCCACAAGCTTATTATGTTTTATTTGTTTTTTTTTTTCATACTACTCAACGACAGACAAGCTGACGGCCCACCTGGTGGTAAGTGGATATCGGCGTCGCTTATAAACATCTGCAATAACAAGAAAAATTCACTTAGTTATAGCAGGTGCGTTGTCATCCTGAGGCCTAAGATGAAATGCCTTCCACGCCTGGTAATTACACTGGCTACCTTTCCCTTCAATCCGAAATACAGCAGAGTAAAGTACCTATTTCACGGCCGAATAGGAGAGATGGTGGTCCTTAACACCACCTCATAAACGCGAACCACCTAGTACCTACCACCTTGTCTAGGTTTGTCAATATATTTGAAAGTAGTGGGCGAGGCACATTGTTAGGATAACAAGAAGAGTTCTTGAGTTGCGATCCCGCATTGGATGATGCAAAGTGAGTACACCCACTACAAGGTACTACCGATCTCATTAAAATCGCTGAAAGTGTTTGAATGTGGTCTTCGTTGGGCTCTAGTATAGGTTCGGTCGTTGTGCCATTTTTAAGGGAGGCCTATTTTCAATAGTGCAAGTCGTTTGACTGAAATAATAATGATGATGAGAACACGTCATCTTTTAGGTATATCTCTCTCTCTCTCTCGCTCTGTGATGTCAACGTTGTCTTGATACAACACAACACACATCTCTTACATGTAGTACAGCTAATGATGTCTCTCCTCGATTCGCAGGTGGAACCTGGAGTCATGAAATATAAAAGTCGCTCTAGTTTGGCTCAAGTAAACACGCTAAAATTATGTCCATATTTCTTTATTCATTTAGGTACAATTTGTACACTTATGAAAGTCAATTTTGATGCCATCGGTTCGAGAGTCTACCAGGAGGCCTTGTTCTGAGAAGAACCGGCAAGAAACTCAACAAGTTTTATCCTCCCTTTACAGTTTTCATAGTATTGATTTGGAAAGAGTCATAATTCACATTGTCAAGTCTTTAATAATTAGTCATAATAATATAATAAAATAAAGACTTAAAATTAAACTTACAATAAATATATATATTTAAAAATTGTGATTTAAGACACCTTTCCTTACAATATTGTCAATTAGAGAATTGAAATTTTGCACATTGATATCTCACTAGATTAAAATGGAGAATCGAGCACATTTGGATGTGTCCACACATTTTTGTCGTCTATATATTGCTGAACTTTATAATACGCTTTCTTCATTAAAATTTGTTTAATGTGAAGCTTAAATTTATGTGACGGAAGTTCAGTTACATGATGTGGGAGTTTATTATATATTTGTATACATTTCCCCAGGAATGAGTGACTAGTTTTATGAAGTCTGAAACTTGGTACAGAAAGTTTATTTCTATATCTTGTGTTTAAATTGTGATAATCACTTTTCTTCAAAAATGTATGTAAATTTTTATGAACATACATAATGTTGTCATATATATATTGGGAAGCAACCGTCAATATATTGATTTCTTTAAATAACTCTCTAAGCGAGTCACGAGGTCTTAGTTTATAAATGGCGCGTATGGCTCTCTTTTGTAATACAAAAATGTCTTGAATATCAGCTGCTGATCCCCACAGCAATATACCATATGACATAACACTATGGAAGTAACTGAAATATACAAGTCTTGCCGTATTAACATCAGACAGTAATCTAATCTTTTTAACAGCAAAAGCAGCAGAGCTAAGTCTTCCTGATAGGGTAGTAATATGAGGATTCCATTGTAGACGTGAATCTAAAGTTATTCCTAAAAATACTGTTGAGTCAACACATTGTATAATTTCCTCGTTAATTTTAATATTTGTACTGACCTGCTTGACATTTGGTAACGAAAATTTAATACATTTAGTTTTATTTGAATTTAGTAACAAGTTATTATTAGTAAACCAACACATTACTTTGGAAAGGGCATTATTCACATCGTCAACATTTTCTGATTGTCTATTCAGTTTGAAAATAAGGGAAGTATCATCTGCAAATAATACCGTCTCACATAAGTTGTTTACATAGTAAGGCAGGTCATTTACATAAATCAAAAAAAGTAACGGACCTAATATCGAGCCCTGCGGCACGCCCATGAGAATAGGGGCCCCTGTAGACTTCGCTTTATTTATAACTACTGTTTGTAATCGGTCACTCAAGTATGATTTAATTATTTTTATTGAGTTCATTGAGACGCCATAATGTTGTAATTTGCCCAATAAGGTTTTATGTTCTACACAGTCGAAGGCTTTGGACAAGTCACAAAAGACACCTAGAGCATCTTGTTTGTTTTCCCAAGCATTAAATATATGTTTCATTAACGCAACACCTGCATCTGTCGTATTTCTACACTTAGTAAAACCAAATTGTCTGTTATGAAACAGTTTATTCAATGTAAAATGTGAAAGCAATTGATTATAGATAACTTTCTCAAATACTTTACTTAACGTAGGTAAAATGGATATGGGACGAAAATTAGTGGGATCACATTTATCCCCAGACTTAAATAAAGGTATAATTTTACTACATTTCATTAAATCGGGAAAGACCCCATCTTCAATGCATTTATTAAAAATAATCGTTAAATATGGGGAAATAACTTCAATTATTGATGTTATAACTGTAACCGATAAACCCCATAGATCTTCCGTCTTTTTCTTATTTAAAGATTTAAACGTTTTTATAATGTAATCGTCATTAATTTCATGAAAGTTAAAAGAAATATCACATTTATTAACACTAGATTCTAAAAAGGAAACCGCATATTCAGTAGATGAATTCAGTTTACTAGTGATTTTCATGGGAATGTCTGAGAAAAAGGACTCCATTGCATTTGCTACCGCTTCATCCGTTTTTACCATTTTACCATTAATATTAATTTCAAAAGACCTATCTTTAAATGACATTTTACCAGTTTCTTGGTTTATAATTTTCCAGGTGGTCTTAATTTTGTTAGCAGAATTTTTAATTTTATTACTAAGGAAGTTTGCTTTTGCAACATTACAGACCCTTTTAAATATTTTAGAATATTTTCTGACATAATTTATAAAGGACTGGTCTGTGGACATGGGCTTTTCATAATATAAATCATATAATTTTCTTCTACTAACGTATATACCTGGGGTAGCCCAGTCACTAAATTTCTTTTTTGAGTTAAGGGAAACAGTTTTTTGTTTAAATATGTTATTAAATTCTAAATTTATTTGATTAAATAAATTCGTATACATTTCATTTGAATCATCACAATATTGTAAGAAATTAAGTCTATGTTCAATATTATTTTCGAAAATCTTCATGCGACTGCCCGTTATTGGTCTAAAAGTAATTTTTGTTACTAGATTAACATTACGGCGCTCAATAGTGATTTTCTGTCCACTATGATCTGAGTTTACACAGTTGAGTATAGATTTTTCAAGTATATTACAATTACAGAAAATGTTATCCAAGCAAGTAGCTGTAGTAGGGGTGATTCTGGTAGGTTCAAAGAAAGCATAATAAAGATTAAAAGATCTAAATAAATTAATGAACCTATTTGTGTATGGACTTGATACTAGAATATTTAAATTGAAGTCCCCACAGACAACTATCTTCTTGTTGTTGCTACAAATAATATTTAGAACATTTTCCATTGCAGTTTCAAACAGATCATAGTTTCCAGAAGGGGGTCTGTATACACATACAATTATAAATTGCTCAAATTCTGCACATGAAATTTCAATAATTCGTTCAATTGAGTGCTTAATCACATCCGATCGTTCTTTATATTTAATATTGTTCTGTAACAAAATCAAGGAACCACCTCTAATGGCAGATTCTCTAGTGAAAGCACTTACAATGTTATAACTTTCAATACAATTTAACAACTGAGTTCTTTTTAGCCAATGCTCTGGGAGACATAATACATGTATATTTAGACTCTGTAAGAATAAAGAAATTTCTAGTTCCTTTCCAGATAAGCCTTGAATATTTTGGTGAACTATTTTAAGTGAGCTATTGCCAGAGGTGTCCTCTGTTGTCTTACTAATTAATTTAAATATTGATTTTGTGATGAGCTTATCTGTGAGTCAAAGTTAGTTTGCTCAATAGGAGCAATTGTTATATTATTATAACTAACTTGCTCAAAAGGAGCACTGTCAGAACTACAATGCTGTATAGGGGCATTGTCACACCGCGATGGCCCAATAGAGGCAATGTCAAAATAAGGTTGCTCAATAGGAGCTGTCCGTACAGCCAAATTCTTGGCTGAAGTAGATATAGAAAAGCTTAGCCATTTTGCTAATTGTTTTTTAAAATAATTAGATAGAGAAATTCTATCTCTTGTCAAATAATATTTATTGTATCGATTATTACATGTCAATTTATTAATGTCAATAACATGTATTTTGTCTTGATAATATGACAAAGTATCTAATTGTATATTTAATTTATATCTAATTTCATTTTCTAACTGTGGCAAACTATCGCAATATGGAAATGTAAACATTACAATTCTTTTTACATTTAATTTCAGTAGGTAGTCATAATATTTTAATAATGATCTTTTGTTTACATTATCCCTATTTCCAATGAATAAAATTAAGTTATCATTATTTTTGAAGTCGTATTTTGTAACCTTCTCTATAATATCATCATAAGATGAACCTGGCATACAGTAATTTATCACACTTTGCCCCAGCTGATTCTTTAATAATAGGCCCAAATCCTTTCCAACTTCATCACTAAATATTACATAATTGTCTTTTATTTTTACTGAGGAACTGTTTTCAATTGTGCTCATAATAGATTGACTGAGTTGTTCAGAGATAGATGGCTCACACACCGACATAGACCATTCAAGTTGATCCAAAGCAATCAGGCCAGGCGCTGTGGAACAATTTTTTAAATCACAAGATTCCTCAATGTTTGGGTTGTTCTTAAGGTGATTTAGTGTCAATGTGTAGTCCCTCATACCTCTTTTTTGAAACATTATATTTGTTTGATAAGGTAGTTAAAGATTCCTGTAGCAAAATTATTTTCTTATTTAATAACATTATATTACTGTCATATATTTCTTGATTTTGCTTAATTTCATTAGAATATGATTCTAGTTTATTTAATAACATTATACGTTCTTTACTATATTTCAAATTTTTATGAAAATAGTTATGTTTCTTAATAATTGTCTTGTTCTTTCTAATGAATTTATTTATTTTTAAATATTTTTTAAGTTTATTTTTGCTGCATTCAACCTTCACCACTGTGTCAGATGTGTTAATTGTGTCATTACATGTTAAGTTGAAAGACACCGCAGGATTTATGTTGTATGCAGCAGAAACCATTTCCGGGGCATTACTAACGAGCTCCTCGAAAAGACTTTGGTTCTGTGAGGCTGTCCAATTTAATTTGTCGGTTTCTAAAAAATTAATGTGGTTATTTGCCTCTTGTAAACATTGCTCCAATTCAGTGATGCGCCTGAGGGCCTGCTCATACTCATCACTGCATTGGTCGAACCGGTCTACTAAAGATTGCAACTTGTCCTTTTCATCCCTAACTATCAAATTTTGAGTATGCAACTCAGCCATTTCCTTCTTAAGTTTACTGTTGTTGTCTACTGCCTCTAACAGTTCCTTCTCACTGTCATCCCTTTCCCTAAGTAGTTGTTTAACTAACTCCTTGGAAGCCTTTAATTCCTGCAAAACCAGGTGGCACTCCTCCTGGCGAGCTAAGGCCTTACGAGTCATCATCTTTAGATACTAATAATATAACCGAAATCAGTAGGTAATACCCAAGAAGTAGTAAAAACAACTAAAAATTGAAGTTACTTATGTCAAGTAACCAACACTTCTAATATCAACAAAGTGTAAAAAAAATTATTGTGTTCGAATTAATAGTCTACTTTAAATAAATTATAACAAAATTTTACTCACGTGAAATGGAAAACACTGATTTTATGTATATACTTTTGTTGTGACAATTCAAATTGTGATGAATCACTCGCCGGTACACACAGTTCATATATTACTAATTACGCACAATTTGATGTCACTAAACACTAATACAACTTAGAAATTTTAAGAATACGATTTATATTTAGTGAATTAAGGAAATGAGGCCGTAAAAATTAATTATTTTTAAAATAAATATACGGAGCAAATTGTAACAGCTAATATCCCTTGTTATCGTATTCTTGTGTGAAAATAAAGCATTTTTATTAATTATCATCATCATTTCAGCCAAGAGACACCCGCTGTTGGACAAAGACCAAAGATCTCCAGCACGATCAGTCCGGCGCTGCCCGCATTAAGCGACTTCCCGCGATTTTTAATAATAGTTATTACTAATTATCTTGTCAATGTCAAGTTACATTTTCTAGTAGTATAATTTTAGGCATCAAGACCATAATAATCGATAATAAAATTCTCAGATACGTGCTTCAGGATCACATAACTGACTAACTGACACTGTAGGTATTCCTGCATCATGTCTCGGTTTAATGTTTATTATTCAGCCACATTTCGCTGATGTTTGCAAACGGCAAGACGTTTGGCTTGTATTACGTGGTATTTTCACGTCTTGCCATGTTTATAGTCTCATACACATCAAGCGTGTACGTACGTACACTTCGACATGTGAGACGCAAAATTTGAATTTTGCAGAAGTTTAACATGTCTTTATTTATTTTGTCTGCCACAAACCAGCTATCTTATGGATGGGAGTAATCGTGGAGTAATAGCAAGGATAGATAAAGAAAGTCGATTTCCCTGGCAAAAAATATGAATTAAGCCTCCATATCTTTTAATTTCGTTGGCTTCGAACAGCACCAAGAGATGCGGAAGGCAGATCTCAGTAGTTAACAACATGACACAGTATTATTTTTATTTTTGTTTGGCAAGTTTAATTATGATTGAAATTGATACCAAATTGAATAGAAACGAAAAACATGGAAAAAAATCCTGTCATGGATAATCAAGTCCCGTCTCAGCACTTATCCATGACAGGATTTTTTTCCATGTTTTTCGTTTCTATTCAATTTGGTATCAATTTCAATCATAACATGACACAGTGTTCCTGAAAAAAAAAGTTTTGACAGATAAGCGGACAGTTTGTCGAAGTGATCTTACAACAGTTCATGTGTTCCTTTTGAGATATGGTAAAAATACAGTTCACTTCTTTTATGAAAGTATTTCTTCTTCCTGTTTAATCTAGTATTAAGGTAAAGTTAAATTTAATCCTAATTAATAACTTCGCGGGATTACTTTAGCCTATTTCAAGTGAAAATAGATACCTATTTGAAACTTAATATAGTACGGTAGATTGAATTGAAAATAGAGCCTTGCAACAAGCTTAATTATAATAGGAACTCGAGTGAAACTCTAGTATTTAATCTCATTTCAGATTTCTGACGTCATACATGTTTTAGGTAAACTTTGAAAAGCAGCAGAGATCACCAGAGTTAAAAAGAGAAAATCGAGTTAAAAAGTATTAGCACTGACGTGACTACTAAGTTCACTTATATAGCTGCTTAACTTTTGATTTAAACATCCTCGCGTAGAAAGTATGAAAAGGTTAAAGTCACTGATATCCTTACACAGTGTATCAAGCGTCTATAGGCTACAGCTATCATCAGGCAATCCGTATAATTTTATGCCGCTCTTTTTATATAAAAATAAGTCGTACTGTCTTCACAAAAAAGGACTATTTTTAATGAATGCGATTTCTGGATAAGATCTAGTGTCAATATGCCCTACCATGGTTGACTTGCTTTCCAATTTATCCGGCAAAACTTAGGATTCTTTTAAAACTTTGACTTGTGAAATCGAAGTGAGAAGTGAGATCTTTACAGAAAAGCACGACTGATGTCTAGCTTAGCTTATTTATATTCAGTGGGTTTGGTACAACATAGTCATGGTCTCGGTGTAATTGCGCTCAGGTGCGTAGATTCCGAGCTGGCCGGTAATAGCGCACTGAAGGTCAGACCGGGGAGGATGCTTAGTGGGTATGGAGGGAGTCCCACATATCCCCTGCGGTTGGCACTACCCCGCAGGGACGATGCGTAAATGCATTTGACAACCCCGTCAACAAAAAAAATGGTACAACACAATCATTGGTGTTATCAAACATTTGAAATTGAACTAATTTGAGAACTTATAATAATTTTTCTACAGACCTAACTATTTGCAAGGTGATATGTAAAATTTATCTTATTATTTTGAGCCCGCTTGTGTACATCAAGTTACTATAATCTGCCAAATATTCCCAATCGATTTAGCGCTTTATAATTCCCTCGTTTAAAGTTGAAAATCAAATTAAGAGACAGTTTTTGGTGGGCTGATCTGCTCTTGTACCTACAACGATTGTTCTCTGAGGATCAGAAGTGAAAGCTAATTTATCAAACATGTATGAAATAAAGAAAACAGCCGAATATTTGAGCTCGAACCCTTTCTTTCACTTTGGTATATAAGCAAAACGGACAATGGGTTTTATTGTACAAATCTTATTACAATAATCTGACAAGATTACGGAAAATGGGATCTGTTATTTGAAAAAACACAATAATCTCTAGAATTTCCCGAGAACGCGTGGTATTGTATTATTTCATAACACTCCTGTGTTCTTTGTTGGTTGGCTTTATGTTAACATGATCGAGAGTTTAAGCTATTTATTGAAAGTTCGTATTTGTCATAAACCATTTGTCATATATTTATTTTTAAAGGCCTAGCAAATCACTCTATTCTACCTGATGGTAAGCAGGAGTGCATGGAAAAGGTGGAATGCAAAGATAGCTATTGCGAGAGATAAATCCTGGTGATAACCACCCTCACCTTGCCAAGCTACAAAGTGCTTCTTCACGCCTCTTTTGTTTGACCCAGGATTTGAAGAAGAAGGGAACACGTGTGCTGGCATTGAATTCTATTTCTTGATTGTGCGATATAGAAATGACTTGCTAAATTTTTTAGTTCGCGTTGGAACGTAGGCCACAGTTTATTGGTTGCACCGTAAGCCAGCACATGTATTCCTTTAAGAAAGGGATAGGATTAGGGATTTTTTTATAGAAAGGTCAAGCAAATGAATTCCACCTGATGGTATGCAGAAGTGGAGTTTAAATGCAAAGATAGCTAGTGCGAGAGATAAACCGTTGGGCTAGCCACCCTCGCTTTGCCGCCCAGCAAGGTGCTTTATCACGCCTCTTTTGAATGACCCAGGATTGTAGGACGCAGGGAAAACGGTGTCAGTGAATTCCATTTCTTGATTATGCGGCAAAGAAACGAGTACCCACAGTTTGTCAGTGACACCGTAAACCAGCAAGCGTACTCTTTAAACGGAAGGCAGATGGTGGGTGGGATTAGGGAAAAAGCTCCTCAGAGCACTCGCCGTGGTACAGACGGTAGACGGCGCTCAATGACGCAACATCGCGACGCAATTGGAAAGGCTCATGATGGTTGGAACATCTTCGTCGCTAATGATGTGGATCGCGTGACGCTGCAACCAATCCAAATAAAGTTTCTCAGAGAACTCGCCGTGACATAGAAGAATAGAACGCGCTCAATGACGTTGCCTCGTCGGGACGCAAATAAATAAATAAATTTAAAATAAATAAGAAGAGGATTTTAAATTGCTTAAATCGATATTCAATTTTATTACAATACTACAATAGCCAAGCTGAAGGCTCTATGAGTATGTAGGTACTAGCCGTATATCGACGTAAGGAATGGCGTATAGCAAAAAGGGTGTTCAGTCCACACGTTCCATTGAATATAAATGCCACTAGTTTTCATGGAATGTTTACCCTAAATATTGGAACATTCTCCTTGCTTTATTTAGGAACCACAGCTAGAATTCTTGAAAGGGCCAAATAGCTAAGCGAAGTAAACGTGAGAAAAATATCTTTGCTGTGTATCATGTACTTCTAAGAACTGATTTTAATAATAAGTGAAACGAGATTAGCTAGCAAACCACTGTCAACAGATAGTAACGGTACCTATGTACCCCCGATTCCGTCTATCAAACTGGTCAAGTTTAGTTTTCTGCCTTATTGGTTATTACACAATAGCTGTACTGCAATACATATTTTTTATACTTTTCAATTAATTGGTATCAAGTTGCAGTGCTTACTATGTTTTATAGTAAGCACTGCAACTTGGTAACTGTACACGGTGGTTAGTTTTTAAACATTTATTTGCAGTCATTAGTAAATACCTAGTTATGAGGTCTACCCATATTATACGAAAGGTCCTCGAGTGGCACTCGCGTACCGAGAGACGCAGCGTTGTTAGGACCCATATAAGGTCGACCAACGAGCTGGTATGGTCGCGCAAAGCCGCTGGATGCGGACAGTGCAGGACCGTTCGGGTTGCAGATCCTTGGAGACCATATCAACAGAGATCATCTCTCAGCTGAGAATGTTGTTTACGGTATTAACTCACGTGTAATTGGGCTTCCCTTTAAGCCTGACGTAAACTTGTCTTGGTATTAAAACTCAAGTACACTACCCACACATCGCAACATGTCCCGCTATTGTTCCGTGGATAACTTGAATATGAGGAAGATTTACTATTTTGTTGATTGATATTGAAAATATTATAATGTTGAAATAAATGACTATAAAACGTAAACCTAAGGCTCGCCGTAAATGGGCCACCCACCGCAGTGAACGGTGGCCAGTGACAACCAGTGCATACGCTTTTTACTTTCTCGTATACGTAGTATAGAGGAAGTCTTGTATACCTAATCGTCAAAAAATTCGACCTCGAGATTTTGACGGATTTAAACGTTTTGGACCTCCCTGAGTCCAAAAAATCCCGCTTTTGGAATTATGGCATGTGTGTGTTAGCACGATAACTCGAGTACGCTTTAACTTATTGCAACCAAATTTAACATGCATAATTATAACATCAAAATATAAAATTTCTATCAACTTTTGAGTCTTCCATCACGAAAGTTAAGCAACCAAGTGCGCGGTCTTTACTCGGATGGGTGACCAAAATTTAACATGCATCAAAATATAAGGTTTTTATGAACTTTTCTGTAGTTTCCGGTATAAGAGAAAGTCAAGGGGAGACCACTCCCGATTTTTAATACTTACATTTTATATAGACTCGTCGCGGTGGCCGATTGCGACCACACGCTTCAGCAGTGTCCGCGACTTTTCACCAGTGGCCGCCACGGGACGCTGACACTATCCACGGACGCCGCTTTTCCGCTCCCGTCTCACCTATCTCAGTTAACCATTACGCATTCTATATTACATACTCTCACCTGTCTCAGTTAACCATCGCGCATGTGTATATTACTAATAGTGCGAGCAATCTTTCCATGTCTGACTGAGTCTATCGAATCACATACATCGTACATTAGTGCCGCTCGGTTCATGCTCATGCGCCATACATAATTATCATCAGTGGGCAGTTTGCGAATGTTGCATAAAACCGTTGAAGGGAGTATTCTTAGGACTCAGTCGTCTGGGTATGCTTTTTTAGCATCTTAGATTAAAAAACAATTCAACTCGGGCCTGCTTGGAGGGACACTTCCGTATAAAATTTGAATATGTATTGTGTCAACTACTGGATTGTCTACCCACATTTTTGTCTAAATTCTCATGTAAGTGACTGTAATGGTTTTGAATGAAAATAAATATTCTTTAAACCTAATTCTGCGCAACAGAGAGCGAGTTATAAAATGTATGCGGCTTCCTCACATCAGTAGCTGTGGTCGGTGTCGCCAAGCCTAACAGGTAAAGTGGAAATGTTTTCTTCGAAATCTGTGTGAACACGTAACTGGCATAACAATATGCGATTTATAACAATGGGTTGTTTCAGAATGCCTTTCAAATAAGTACTGGAACCAATTGTAGTTGGCAAATTGAATTTGCCAGCGCTACGACTAAATTGAAAGTAACAAGTACCTTGAGATGAATATTATAAAGTCGCTTTCATCTAAGGTCTCTTAATACAAGGTGTAAGTAATATTTGTGTTTGTCCCGAGTTCTTCTTGTAATAACGCGTTTTGTGAGACTCGATTTTTAACTGAATTTATCATACAATTTATTGTTACTTTGATACACTGTCACTTGACATTAGCTAAATGCGTAATAATTAATAGTCAAGAAGCCATTAGTTAAGAATAGAATAGAAGTACTAGAACCTATGATCTGAAATTATCGTAAATAATTATGAATGTACGTTAAGAGTACCATTTCAATTTTAACTAGACAGTACCTGTATCAGAAATTCGCAGACGTCATAACAGGTTCACAATGAAGCAGTGATTAGTTTCCAATGTATGTTCACTTACATTACGAATCATTTTAAGATTGAAATTATAGGAGAAACAGCGGTGAATAGTGTCGTTAGCGTGTAGAAGGATGCTGATTTATCGAATAGAGCCAAACGCAGCAGTACAGCGCTGACCATTGTTATTAGCATAAAAACTGAACGGCCGCTTAACGCGTAAGCAGCGCCATAAAATCGAGCTGAACAAATACTCCTTTAGACTGCTTTGAGATATTATAAGATTTTGTCGCTATGAGAGATGCCTATGTGTGTGTTGCTCGACCGAGTAATGTGTGAGGAGTGCCTTTTCTATCAACCCTGTTAATATATATAAGTACTGTAAGTGATTTTATTTTCTCATAAGCTTTCACCTGTTCACAGTCTTGCAAGATTAATTATTCACTGACACATATAAATCAATGACAATATCATGTGATAAAAGGGAATTAAAGGTTTTGATCGTACACTGTCTCTGCCTTTGCAAAAACTGTCACAACAAAGTTGGCTTTATTAATGGTTGTTGAAGCTTAAATTCAGTAGTATTTATTTAAGTAATTTTGTGCTAACGTTGAGACCGGTCGGTCGGCTAATCCTTGAGAAACTATTTGTGGTGACAGGGGTATTTTATCAAGGTAACGACCTTATAGCGTTGCAGGACCGGTGTTTTTTATTTATTTACCTATCTGATGATTTATTGTTTATAAGAATTAATAAAACACGGAGAATGCTAGTGACAAACAATACCAGATGGCTGCACATTAAACTGTAAATTTTTAAAATAGAATCCTAATTATTATAGGTGTAGGCGTGTCACATAGTTTTTATTTATATGTAGGTTTATATACATATATAATTATTTATATTTGACGCCACACAAAACAACACTACACATTCTATATAATAATATTTTAAGTATATTTAATAATAATTATAATTTATTTAGAAATATAAGATAGTACAGGATTTCGACATAACGCTACCCGCTGCTTTATCGTGTGCGCTTCACGCTTTCCGAACTGTTATTTGTCTTTTTATTCCTTCTATGAACTATCTGTGATTTGCTTGTGAATTCTTCCTGTCCTCCTCCTGTGACTGTATTTGTTGTGTATTTTGTGTCGGACATTGGACCGCTACAACCGTAAGTCGTATTGTATCATTTCTTAATTCACAGCCAAATAGACATTATTAGAGTGAGAGATTATCTACACACCATCTCTGTTGAGTATTGTTTTTAAGTTTATAGTTCGTGTCGGGTATTTTTACATTTTATATTTTTATTACACGCTTGTATGAGGGTATTCCTATATCCTACCTACCCTCATTTATCTGCCGGTGCGCTGTCAACCCGAGAAGAAGGTGACGTTGGCCACTTCGTTGCTGGTCACCTGACTGACAAGTTAAATTCTCACGGTGTGTGTGCGGCTATAATCGATTTATATCATCGCAATCATAAGTTTGTTTCGTAAATATAAGTGCTAAGTTATATGTACAATCACGCAAGGACAATTTGGTAAATAAATATTGCAGCTGCAGGCCTGTAGGTTAATTATAGACAAAGTGCAACAAACGTGGTGTGCAGTGTATGCGTTCTGGGCTGGCTTCGCCGCCTAGATCCTCCTGAATATCCAGCAGTAAGTCCAAACCATTTCCTATTACTCCATACAAGCGTATTTTTCGTATTTATCGCAGAAAAGGTTTCCGACTGGACCTAAGGGTACATATATTATTATATGGTGTGTTAGAACCCATTTTCAAATCAAAAATCAAATACAGTCCACTAATTCAGTACTCAACATACCATATTTTTGGTCAATCGAGCGGATCCGTTGGTGCCTTGCTTAATTATTGCTTATTTTGTTTTACATACTATAACGAGTATATGCTGGTTAACTTATTATTCATACATAATTAAACGGTTGTCCGAGGTGATCGTACTTACTAAAATTACAAGTATCATAATCGCATTTAACATCAATAGATATCGCTATTTACTGTTTGGCATAACGTGTAAATACTGTTATTCGTTGCTACATAAGTGCCGCGCACATCACGCCGCGCTGTGCCGTCGCGCCACCGCCCCGGCCGGCTGCCGCCCGTGTTCTGTTTACACTCGTATCAATTTATTTTATTCGTGTCTTGTTAATTATTAATATTATATTTTAACTTCTAGCAGTACTCTGCGACAGATAGTGATAAGCTTTCGTTTGTTATTTACTTGCAGATACTTCTGCATAGATATAATCAAAGCAAACAGTTTATGGGTGAAAATTTTATAAATAATTTATTCGCATAAAAATCTTTATCGTTAATTCGTTTGTCTAAGATTCGTAAGTTCGCTACTCCTTTACATAAACATAACCGTTAGTGTTTAGTGTTGGGAAACATAAAATAATGTATTACTATACATATATTGTTATCTTTTGCTACCGGTGAAATAATAGTTACTTACTTAGTTACCGATTGCACTTAGTTATATTTCCTTTGTTTAACGTTCTATACTTATATATAAGACAAGACACACCCATTTGTTCTATATTACAATAATATATTCATTTTTATTTACACCAAAATGACGGAGAATGATGATAAAATGCAATTAGCATTGTTGGAGTCCAAACGCAGTGCATACTTCACGCGTATGCAATCTATTTACGATATAGCTAATAGTGGTGTTTTACAACACGAGGCTAATAGTAGTACTCTTGAAACATTCTTAAATAATATTGTAACTCTCGAGGAATTGTATGCTAGTTATCAGAGCGTTCTTGACGCTTACAATTTATTATATTTGAAATTAAATCCGAAAGCAAAGGTCAACTATCAGATGTGGATAGCCTTTGAAGATCTTTATTGCCATGTCAAGCGTGTCATAAAAGACATGCAGTTAGAAAAACCAACGACTAAAAGTGAACCTTCTGTTCCCAAGTTCAAGCACAGTTTACCTTCCTTGCCACCCATAGAATTAATTTCATTTAATGGGGATGTTAGGAACTGGTCTGCGTTTTATTATCAATTTAAAAATGTAGTACATAATAATCCACAGCTTTCAGACTCGGAGCGTATACATTATCTAGTCAGTAAACTTACTGATAAGGCTGCGTCTATCTGTGCGGGTCTACCGCTTACTGCGGAGAATTATAACATTATATGGCAGGCCTTAGTTAAAAAATATGATGATCCTAGATCCTTAGCAGCATCCTATATAAATCAAATTTTAGATTTTAAACCTGTTTCGTGCAACTCCACAACGGGCTTAGATAATTTTATTAATAATTTTGACTCGTCTGTAAGAGCCTTAAAACAACTTAATTTACAAAACCTTTCTGATTTTATACTTCTTCATTTAGGTCTACAAAAATTAGAACCTGAAACTATTAAGTTGTTTGAAATGTCATATCGTTCGCAAGGTACCCCCTCATACGATAATTTAATTGAGTTTGTTAATGAACAAAGTAAAATTATATCTCGATCATCGTCTTATTCGAAGTTGGTTGTCCATAAAAATTCGCAAAATAGACCTAATCCTGCTCCTAAGCAATTGCATACAAAATCCTTTGTTAATACTCAAGTATCGCAACAAAATAATAAAAACATTTGTGTTTTGTGTAACACAAAGAATCATAATAATAAACTATATTTTTGTCCACGTTTCATAAAAATGTCGCCACTTGAACGTTTTAATTTTGTTAAATCTAACATGTTATGCAACGGCTGCTTAAGCTCAAATCATAAGTTATATTCATGTACTTCAAATGGCACTTGTCGTTATTGTAATTCCAAAACTCATCACTCGATGTTACATTTTACAAATTCGCATCAAAATACGCAGCGTGAAAGATATACGCCTTCTGATCAGTCTCCTGCTAATCAGCCGTCGACTAGCAATCGTAATAATTTTACTCAATCGTCAAAGAATAATGATTCATCTGTCGTTAGTGAGAAGGTCGAAAATAGTAGCACTCCAGTTACTCACATTGAACAAAATGCTTCTGTATGCAATATGTCGCGAGATTCAGATGACTGTCTTAGAAGATTTACTACATTATTGGGCACTGCGAAAATTAAAATAATAGATAGTAGTAATCGCATTCATTACATCAGGTGTTTGATAGATCCTGGTTCGCAGAGTGATTACATAACAGAGTCTTGTTGTAAACGCTTATCGCTTCCTATTTCAACGCAAAATCGATTTACTAAAGTACAGGGCATAGGTGGTACATCTCAACGTATTTTAGGTATAACTACAGTTAGATTCACTTCTCGATTTGATAATAGCGGGAGCTATGTATCTCGGCCGCTTGTTGTTGACGAAATTACGTCACAGTTACCCGACTCCTGTGTCGATACAACTGCCTTCAAGTATTTGAAAAAATTACCTATAGCGGACGACGAATTTAATGTACCTGCTTCAATTGAAATGTTATTAGGCGTGAATAAATACTGCGAGATTTTATTATTTAACAAAATAGTACCGGGAAATAATTTACCTGTTGCGTTAGAGACCACCTTGGGGTATATTTTAATGGGTGACGTGCCTACATATACACATTTTTCTACACGTTCCTTTTGTGCGTTTTCACGCGAATCTGTGGATCAAACATTACAAAAATTTTGGACGTTGGAAGAGGTTCCTACTAAAAAATTCCTATCTCCTGATGAACAAGCTTGCGAAGACAATTATATAGCTACTACTACTCGTAGTGCTAGTGGTACGTATTCGGTTACTTTGCCGTTTAAAGATAATTTAGGCCTACTTGGCAATTCTTTTGCTACTGCAAAAAGACGTTTTTTCTCTCTCGAACATAAGTTTTTAAAGTCACCGGACTTACGTGAAAAATATAATGCAGTTATTGCCGATTATATAAATAACAATATTATTTCGTTAGTTTCTCCACAAGACGCTTTGTCACCAGGGTTTTACCTACCCCATCATCCTGTCATTCGTGATGACAAGGAAACAACCAAACTTCGCATTGTTCTGGACGCCAGTGCTAAAACCGACTCCGGTCTATCACTCAATGACGTCTTGCATACCGGTTGCAATTTACAGAACGATATTTTTAATATTATTTTGAGCGTTCGTATTTTTAAAATAGCTTTTTTCGCCGATGTTCGGCAAATGTACTTGTGCATCGAAGTGCATCCTGCGCATCGTGTTTATCAGCGGGTTTTGTACCGTTTTTCTCCTGACGTTCCCATAGAAACATATCAGTTTAATAGGGTCGCCTTTGGCTTGCGATCATCGCCCTTTTTAGCTATTCGTACATTAAGGAAACTATCAAATGACGAACGAGATAATTATCCGCTTGCCGCAGAAGTTTTAGAAAGAGACGTGTATACTGATGACCTGGCTTCCTCTGCTCCTTCTGTAGATCGAGCAGTAGTGATAGCAGCTGAATTAATACAGATCTTCAGAGCAGGTGGCTTTGAGTTGATGAAATGGACTCGCCTGAGTTATTAAGTACCATTCCCGAATCACATCGCCGTCAGGGATCAGTCTCTTTCGAAGACAACACTACTTTAAGAATTTTGGGATTACAGTGGCTTCCCTCCACAGACTGGTTTAAATTTACCATCACTACGCCGAGTACCAAATGTACTAAGCGCTCTATTTTGTCTGCGACTGCTCGTTTGTATGACATACTTGGTCTCGTGGGCCCCGTCATCCTTTATTCAAAATTGTTGATTAAAGAATTATGGCTTCTTAAACTCGACTGGGATGACGAGCCTCCCATTTTTATTATAGATATGTGGCATAAGTTTATTCAGGAACTCCCTTTGATCTCTCGTATTAGTTTCCCACGCCATCTAGGCATTACTAATAGTTCAAAACTTTATTTAGTGGCTTTCTCAGATGCTTCAGAGAAAGCATACGGTTGTGTTATATACTCCTATGTAATTCATAATGACAGATCTACCGTGCGAATCTTGTGTTCAAAATCCAAGGTCGCACCTGTCAAAACGGTCACTGTAGCCCGACTAGAGCTCTGTGCTATACTTTTAATGTCGAAGTTATTACGCGTCGTCTATGATGCCATTTCAGGTAGATTTAATGTAGCTGATGTCTTTGCGTTCTCTGACTCAGAAGTAGCCTTATGCTGGGTTCATTCATCACCACACAAATTTAATACATTTATAGCAAATAGAATTGCACAAATTCAATCAAATTTTACACAGGATCATTTTCGTTTTGTTTCGGGTATTGAAAACCCAGCAGACTGCGTTTCACGTGGTCTTTTACCTAATAGACTTCTAGATCATGAGCTATGGTTTACGGGACCGCCGTGGATGTCGCTTCCTATTCGCAATTGGCCAATCTCAGACTTTGTAGTATCTCCATCTCCCCTCGCCGAGGAAAAAAGCATGTCGTATGTTGTAACTAGTACCACGGAACACCCGCTTCTTGTACTAAGTTTGAGATTTTCGAATTGGGAAAAATACCTTCGCAGCGCAGTTTATTTTTTAAGATTCATTAAGAAGGTTCCTCGTAATAATTTCATCACTGCAATGGACTTGGATGAAGCAGAGTTGATCGTTATACGGGCTCTCCAACGTTCATCATTTTCTCTAGATCTTAACAAACTTGAGCACTCTGGTACCTGTTCACCAGCGTTACGTAAGCTTTCGCCATTTCTTCATAATAATATTTTGCGTGTAGGAGGTCGACTTTCTAATTCATCACTAGAATTTTCACATAAGCACCCAGCTTTGCTGCCAAGTAAAGGACACATTGTGAACTTATTAATTGATAGCTATCATGTTCGTAATTGTCACGCTGGGCCTCAACTTTTATTGTCTATATTACGACAAAAGTATTGGATTTTATCAGCCCGTAGTATCGTTCGCATGCGCATTCATAGATGCAATACTTGTTTTCGTATTAATCCAAAGCCTTCGTTTCCTAATATGGCTGATCTTCCCGAATGCCGGGTAGAACAGAGTAAAGCTTTTACACATACCGGTGTTGACTACGCAGGTCCGTTTTACATAACGTTAACACGTAAACGCGGCGTTCGAAGTCAAAAGGCATACTTATGTTTGTTTGTCTGTCTCGTCACAAAAGCAGTTCATCTCGAACTCGCTTCAGATCTAAGTTCATCGGCATTCTTAGATGCTTTTAAAAGATTTATATCGCGTCGCGGACCCTGTCAGTGCCTTTACAGTGATAATGGCACTAATTTTATAGCGTCTAGATCGTATTTAAGCGAATTACACATATTTTTAAAATCGGATGATTATTTTGAAGTTTTCACTCATGAGCTTGCTAAACTCCGTATAGATTGGAAGCTTAATCCGCCCAGTGCACCTCACTTTGGGGGCATATGGGAATCTAATACAAAATGCGTCAAATCGCATCTTAATAAAGCCGTTGGAGCTCAATTATTAACTTTTGAAGAGTTTTTAACTATACTTACACAAATAGAGGCGATTTTGAATAGTCGTCCTCTTTACTTACTAAGTTCTGATCCTTCGGAACCAAGCGCGTTGACTCCCTCGCACTTTTTAACTTTATCACCATTAACATTTATTCCTGCGGCGAACCTTAGCAATGAAAGGACTAACCTTTTATCTCGTTACTCGTTGTTAGACTCTATGGTACAATCGTTCTGGTCTCGTTTTAGAAAAGAGTATCTCCACAATCTTCAAACGCGAGAAAAATGGAATACTCCTTCTAATCCGATTGCTATCGGTCGCGTCGTAATAATTGTAACTGATAACGCACCACCTCTTCAATGGCCTCTCGGGCTTGTTACGAAGTTGTATCCTGGTAAAGACGGAATTATACGTGTCGTCGACGTCAAAACTAAGAGTGGTGTTCTCAAGCGACCTATAGTTAAGTTATGCCCTTTACCTACGCAGTAAAGTAAGTTTAACCAGCATATATGTATAGGCTAATAGGATAGAGTCGTAGAGTAGTTTATCTTAAGTATTTTTTTTTCTTTTCGAAGGGTTTCCTTCAAAGTGGGGGGAATGTTGAGTATTGTTTTTAATTTAAGTTTATAGTTCGTGTCGGGTATTTTTACATTTTATATTTTTATTACACGCTTGTATGAGGGTATTCCTATATCCTACCTACCCTCATTTATCTGCCGGTGCGCTGTCAACCCGAGAAGAAGGTGACGTTGGCCACTTCGTTGCTGGTCACCTGACTGACAAGTTAAATTCTCACGGTGTGTGTGCGGCTATAATCGATTTATATCATCGCAATCATAAGTTTGTTTCGTAAATATAAGTGCTAAGTTATATGTACAATCACGCAAGGACAATTTGGTAAATAAATATTGCAGCTGCAGGCCTGTAGGTTAATTATAGACAAAGTGCAACAAACGTGGTGTGCAGTGTATGCGTTCTGGGCTGGCTTCGCCGCCTAGATCCTCCTGAATATCCAGCAGTAAGTCCAAACCATTTCCTATTACTCCATACAAGCGTATTTTTCGTATTTATCGCAGAAAAGGTTTCCGACTGGACCTAAGGGTACATATATTATTATATGGTGTGTTAGAACCCATTTTCAAATCAAAAATCAAATACAGTCCACTAATTCAGTACTCAACATACCAATCTCACTTCTCTAAATAGGTATGCTTCTTATTAATTTTAATATATCGGACTTTATTTTTAATATTTTTCTTAAAATATTTGAATACCAGCTTTCGCCCGCAACTTCGTCCGCGTGGAATTGGGCAGCATTTTCTTGGGTACAAAATTTTACTTCACACACAAATGTTTCTAATGTATATATGTAGTAAAAAAAGTCAGTTTTATTCGAACTTCCATACAAACTGTCATCTTCTATTACATCCCCATGTGTGTCAAAATTTCAAAAATACTTCTATAAACTTATTTATTTCTTAAAAAGTGCCTAAATTCAAAGTTTCATGGTGTTATCCCGAAAAATGACGAAATTTTGATTTTCAAAGTTCATCCGATATTCTCTTTTTATGGGATGAATTCTGAAAAAACATGACAAACGTCGTTACTCATTTATCGACAGGAGGTACTCCTGTGAAGTTTCTAAAAATATTGTCGTACTAATCTTGTTTCCCATATAAATTTCGGACCACCACCTCAGCGAATTTTGAAAAATCCTGTAATATTGCACCCCTGCACATCATTAACAACCTCCTTGCCAAATTTGGAAGGAACAAATTTGATCTAGACCTATCGGTTTTGGCTGTGCGTTGATGTGTCAGTCAGTCACTCGGTCAGTTTTTTCTTAAACGTACACATAGAAGTACGGAGATAATGCTATTTTAGGTCCGCCACGATGGATTTTGAAATCGTTATTGTGTTCGTAATCAGCGGCCCAATAAACCATACAAAAAAATATTTATTTATGTTCACAATCAAAAATCCAGCGTGTAAATCATAAAAAGGAACCTCTGTGGCTGGTGTCTGGCAATGAAGAGGACTTTTAATTTTTTGTATTACATTGGAAGCAACCCATGTGATTGTTACATCACAAGAATACTGAACAAAATATTTTTCATTCTAAAATAGAACAGAGCAATGATTTTCAAAGAATTTTCTCTTAGAGACAAAATTTTATTTCACTCGTTATTTCCTTTGACAATATTCTGCACAAAGGTTCAGTTTTAATAGATGCATTTTTCGGAATGCCTGTTTTACTTTGTATACAGTCAGCAGGGAAATGAGATGATATAAACCAGAATTTCCGAGTTCACACAATTACTGCTTATAATTGTCCATGAATTTATGAATCTAGGAATTCTAATATCCCTCACATACTTTCGTTTGTTGACCGTACAAACTTCTATCACTGACTTTTTTCAAGCGCTATACATGCTGTTATGTATCTACGTCATAAGATAGCAACACAAGGCTCGAAAAAACAGCTGTCAAAACTAAATACAGAAAACTAATAATCAAAATAATATTCTTATTAAGTAGTTGAAAAGAGCGTTATAGCACGGTAATGACAGATAACATTACCGTGGTTATGGAAAATCAAGGAAGCTATTGATACACATTTATAATTATTTATTTATAATTAATACCGCCATAGTATTTGAAGTCGGTGCCAGCCTAAGTAAAATAACCTTAACTAGTAGATTAATCCAATAACAATACATAATATGACTGCGTAATAAAGATGAGAAGTAGTCCGCCGCTCCGTCAAGTCCGAAAGTTTGTTGCAAAGACTACACTCTCCTTTTTTTTTTTTTTTTTTTATAAAAAGATCAAGCAAATGACTCTATTCCACCTGATGGTAAGCAGAAGTAGAGTCCAAATGCGAAGATAGCTAGAGCGAGAGATAAACTGCCGCGCTAGCCACCCACGCCTTGCTGACCTGCAAGGTGCTTCTTCACGCCTCTTTTGAATGACCCAGGATTATAGGAAGGAGGGAACACGTGTGCTGGCAGTGAATTCCATTTCTTGATTGTGCGACAAAGAAACGAGTTGCCAAATTTCTTAGTTCGCGTTGGAATGGTAGCCACAGTTTGTCGGTGACAACGTAGACCAGCACGCGTAGTCCTCAAAAGGAAGGGAGATGGTGGGATTAGGGAAAAAAGTTCCTCAGAGCACTCGCCGTGGTACAGACGGTAGAAAGCGCTCAATGACGCAACATTGCGACGCAATTGGAGAGGCTCAAGGTGTTTAGTCACCTCTTCGTCGCCGATGATGCGGGCCGCGCGACGCTGCAACCTATCCAAAGCATCGAGTAAGTACTTGGCAGAGCCATCCCACAGGTGCGAGCAATACTCCACGCAGGACCGTACTTGCGTCTTGTATAGCAAGCAAAGTTGAATTGGCGTGAAGAAACGCCGCACCTTGTTCAGGACTCCGAGTTTCCGTGAAGCTGTTTTTATCACGCTTTCGATGTAGTCCTTCGGATTCAAGTCGCTGCGAACCTCCATACCGAGCAAGGTGATACTGCTCTGTAGCGTAAGTGTTGTGCTCTGGAGAGAGGGAAGGGAAAGGAATGGCGACGTTTTAGCCGTAAACGCGCACACCTGAGTTTTCTTGGCATTGAACTCAACCAGATTTGCTGTACCCCATTGAGAAACAAGGTCGAGCTCTCGGTTGAGTTCAATGACAAGATTCTCACGACTCTCCACGGTTTCTGCTCGTCCAGCCCTTGCGTGTCCGAAGTAGCCCGCTTGCACTGTACTGTCGTCTGCATAGCAATGGATGTTCCCAAGAGGAATCATATCATTGATATGCAGAAGAAACAGTGTAGGGGATAAAACGGAACCCTGGGGAACACCGGCATTCACTGACATGAACCGCGAACTGCATCCGTCGGAGAGGACACGAATTCTTCGCTCATGCAGGAAGCCGGCCACCCAGGTACAGAGCTGAGCAGGCAGACCATACGTCGGAAGCTTGGAGAGAAGACTTTTGTGCCAGACCCTATCAAAAGCTTTGGCGATATCAAGGCTGACAGCCAATGACTCGCCACGTTTGTCCATGGCTTCACCCCAGACATGCGTCATGTACGCTAGAAGGTCACCCGTCGATCGTTTCGGCCTAAAGCCGTACTGTCGATCGTTGATCAGAGAGTGACCCTCTAGGTAACGGACCAGGTGGTTGTTGAGGATCCTTTCCATAACTTTGCAAAGTACCGAGGTGACTGCTATTGGCCGATAGTTGGCCGGGTCTGAGCGGTCCCCTTTTTTGGGAACAGGCTGCACATTAGCCTCTCTCCAAGCTTCCGGCACATGTCCAGAAGAGTAAGAGAGCTGGTATAGGCGCGTGAGTACGGGAGACAACTCCGCTGCACATTTCTTAAGTACAACGCCCGGGATGCCATCGGGTCCACTAGCTTTCCGGACATCGAGTGATTGCAGTTCCGCACGAACATCACGCTGCCTGATTTTAATGTCAGGCATCGTGGTGCCACAATGAGGTGGCCTCCTCCTCCTCCTTGGCTGGCTGGCACCGGTTCCAAATATATCGGAGTATGAATTATAAATGTGTATCAATAACTTCCTTGATTTTCTATAACGCTCTTTTCAACTATTACATAAAAATATTATTTATTTCTTACTTTTTAGTTTAAATTTGTACGTCTTGAAGTCGGTTTTCGTTTATTGTTTTTGCTATAAATATTTTATTTTCTATGTGAATCTTGTCTAAAATTTTACAAGTATTCATATTAATAAAATTTCAAGTTTGTGATGCGACATATTCGCAAGTAAAATTAATTTTAATAAACCAAACAATTCGAATTTGAGTGTGGTGTTTCGAATGTAAGTATATATCGAATAGAGATAGATCCGAATCTTCTTTCGAAAAAATGGAATTTCGTTGTAGAAAGATGTTAATTTTGAAGAAACCTTAGCAAATTTCTTAACAGGTGAATTATTAATACCTTATTATCCAAAATAGAAAACAATAGGTTAATAAATTAATATTTGTGATACTGTTTTATAAAAATATCTACTATATACAAAATAAGTCGGGTTTTTCTTCCTGACGCTATAACTCGAGAACGGCTGAACGGATTTATCTTATCTTGGTCTTGAAATGTTCGTGGAGGTCTAGGAAAGGTTTAAACGGTGAGAAAATATGGAGAAATTGCGAGGAAGATAGTAAAAACAACATTTTCATTTTCCCATATAAACTGTTCTGCCTACTTGCCTGTCAAACATTTGACGTTCCGCCATTTTAGCGAAGGAAGAGTTTTAATGTCGTTAGGATAGGTGCAAAGACGTTTAGTACTCCGTGTGAATAGGTGATACGAAGTACACCGGGTCATCTAGTTCGTTATTAAAAATTTCCATGGCATCATTTAAGACAATATTGATTAAACTTCAATATTTATTACTCCAAATTTATCAAAAATCTGTTTTAAAAACGTCAAAATTATTAATGCAAATTATGTTATTAATCGCTTGGGAGAACTGAGAATAGCATCGGGAATATAGATGAGAAGCCTAGCAATTGAAGCAAATTCTCGTAGGGACGATGCGGTGTCAACGAACTTATAAATATTATTTTTAACAATACAACGTCTAACTATTGCGAATATCAAAAACATAATAAAGATAAAAATAATATCATTAAGTCGATTTTCATTTTTTTTTTTTTTATGTTACGAGATGGCAAACAAACTTGCGGTCCATCTGATGTTAAGTGGTCACCGCCGGCCGGCTAATATTAAGTGTAAATCACTTAACACCGCAAGTGCGTTGACCATCCTGAGGACTAAGATGATATGTCCTCCATGCCCAGTAATTACACTGGCTACCTTTCCCTTCAATCCGAAACACAGCGAACTGCTTCACGGCAGAAATAAGAAAGGCGGAAGGATATTAATTAAACAAGACTACAGAAAGTATTGCTTCTTTGTATGACTTTACTGAATCCCGAAAATAATTGAATGAAGCTCACGACCGTTAACATGAATGAAATTTGGCAATGGACGTACCTAGTCTGGATTTAAAAGTTCTGTATTCGCAGCAATACAGGTAATGTGTTCCCTCGGGATGGTCTTCAGTCTGTGCAGCTATGGCGCAAACAGAATTTATATTAATGCAAAAGTTTAAGTAATGAGACTTTGAAATCTGGTTTGGGCTAGAAGAGACGAGAAAGTCAGTAAAAAAGTTGTAGACTTTCTCAAGGATAACCGCCGTTTTCTTAAATATTTGCACTTGCACACTTTGTACCACAAAAAAGAAAGAAGTTAGAAGCGCCAGGTGGGACAAGTACGTTACAACAACATAAATCATAATATGATTGCTGTGATTGGTTTAGTTTGATATCGCGAGATACATAGTTCTCTTGATTGGCGTTGTTCGTCCTTGCACAGGTGGTGCAAGCTTTCGTGATTGAAGCTTTTGTATAAGAAAAATAAAAGGATAAAAAACGGTGCATGCTCACCTTTCCAACCACTTTCTGTAGTTTGCACTATGGGCATAATCTAACTGATATCTAATAAAGAACGTAACTTTGTAACGTACATTACGCGTTAAACACGTTTGGACCAGGCCTAATTTATTTAAAATTATTTTGCGAAGTCTTTTTTTGCATTAATAAAATTATACACAAGTATTTCCAAAAAAATATTTAGCAATAAATATTATGAATAAACTAGCTGACCCAGCGAACTTCGTACCGCCTAACAGTCGATTATTTAATTTTTTTTAATACTTGTTCTGCTATTCTAGACCCGGTGTCCCGAATAGCAGAATAAAGAAAGTTTATAATTCAACAATTACATTATGTAATAAAATATATATTTTTTTCAGTTTTTCTCTCCGTAAGAACCATCCTCGTACTTCAAGGAAAATTATAAAAAAAGAATTAGTGAAATCGTTTCAGCTGTTCTCGAGATTTGCGCTTAGCAACACATTCAGCGATTCATTTTTATATTACAGAAGATGCACGGCTGAGATGATTAAGGAAAGTAACAGCTACTATTTTGGAATAATGCATGGCCTATGAGCGTGATTGACTACATATAAAAAATCGCTTTAGAAAAAAGAAGACTTAGAAATAAAGTAGGGCACAGCCTACTACTTGGACTTGGAAGCGCTCAAACTGTGTAACAGCTTACAGAAGACTACAGTCAAAAAACACAACTTTTTGTAGTGTTGTGTTTCTGTTGGTGAGTAAGATCGCCAGAGCTCCACGGGGTAAGGTAGGGGACTAAGGTTAGCAGCGCGCGAGTGTCCCGTCAGTGTTGCAAGCGTCTATAGGCTACGGTGACTGATTACCAGACAGGCCTTATGCTTGTCTGACAATCGAATAACATGAAAAATCGGGAGTGGTCTCCCCTTAACTTTCTCGTATACCGGAAACGACTCAAAGTTTGATAGAAACCTTGAAATTTTGATATCATACCTGCATGTTAAATTTTGGTCACCCATCCGAGTACCGACCGCGCACTTGGTTGCTTAACTTTCGTGATCGACGGCTCAAAAGTTGATAGATATAAACCTTATATTTTGATGTCATACACGCATGTTGAATTTGGTTGCAATAAGTTAAAGCATGCTCGAGTTATCGTGCTAACGCACAGACACACACACAGAGACAAAACGGTATTTTTGGACTCAGGGAGGTCCAAACCGTGTAAATCCGTCAAAATCTCGAGGTCGAATTTTTTGACGATTACAAGACTTCCTCTATACTACGTACGAGAAAGTAAAAACGGTAGTTTTGGACTCAGGGAGGTCCAAAACGTGTAAATCCGTCAAAATCTCGAGGTCGAATTTTTTGACGATTACAAGACTTCCTCTATACTACGTATACGAGAAAGTAAAAAGGATGTTTTGACCACTGATCAGAAACGTTAGTTTGTAAATACAATTAAGCAAGAAAAATAGGCTTTGCTAAAATAGGTAATGGTTTATTACTTACCCAGTTATTTACGCAAAATACACGAAACAATAACCACTTTCATATTTTGACAAAGTCTGCTATCGAATATAAATTTCCTGTTGATTGTACACACGTGTACAATTACATAAACCTTTTTCAAAATAGACTACGAGAACTGTTCAAATGTTTGTATTAAGGAAATTATTCTTTTGATGAGGAACTACTTTTCCCGGGACAGGAAAAAGTGGAACGAAATAATAATATACAAGTAAAAATAACAATGAGCTGTTTTATTGGTTATAAAGGACGGGAAGTAGGAAATAACGGTGAATAATTCGTATGAAAATATCAAAACGTCACAGCAAAAATTCCTTGCTAGAATATCAACGCTCTTGTTACTATGTCGCAGAAGCACTGCTGAGTGATGTACCACTTGGCTTCGCACATGCCATTTTTATGTAAAGAATCGTATTGAGTACGTCGAGTACGAGTGTGGCAATGGTCACCGTAAGTGTAGGAACATGCCGAAGATGCCTCACTTCGATACCTCGCGGTCGCTGTTTAGCTCGCTACATCGATATCAGCTCCGTGTAAAACAAATGCATGCTAATAAACACGCACGCACATGCCGAAGGATACCTCACTGCTATACATCACGGTCAGCTTCGCGGTTTAGCTCGGTGCCTACGTGTAAACAAATATTAAGGATCCTTTAAACCTACACCTGTGGTCACAAGTCCCAGGCACTACCCCTGATTCCCCTTAATTGTTTGATTGTAATTACGGGCAAAAATCCTGACCAATCGACATCATATAATTTTCAAAATTTTTGTTTTTTTGTACTAGCCGATAAAATGTTCTATCTTTCTATCTTAAGAGAGCTATGGCACAGGTGATCAGCTGCTGTCAATGGAGCGTAGAAAGCGAGGAGCGTAGAAGTATTACGAATTCTCGACAGAAGGCCGCAATCAAACTGAATTTTACGTTATTGACCGGTTTCAATGTTCAATTCCTTAACAGGATTTGTTTGCTAAACAACCGGTAGTTTATTTATCAATAGTTGGTAGGCAACCAAACTATACTTCTATTAGCGGGTAAAATATTTAAACTGAGAGTCGAAAACATACTGCATAAAAGCAACTACTAATTTAACAAACGAACAAATACAAACGATAACTATAGGTACAGATTGATCGTACGTAATCTAACTTATTAGTAGCTGTTTGCATTTCATAAGCCAACTCCACACAGAGATCAGAACTAAATCCATATTGATCCTATTGATATAATGTAGCTGTCTACAGCAATTATTGAGATTTGGGAGGGCCAGGCCTGCCTAATCTTGGGTGGGCTTACGGGGCACTATGCACAAACCACATGCTCAATGAAATGTTATCTTTATTAGCAACTAGTTGCTGAGCATGTGGACATGACTGAGAATCAATGGAACACCTTTTTGTGTAACTAATATTCTATAGGGTTAGATGAATATCCTGAGAATGGCTATTCCAAGACCAGAGCACTACAGACTGTTCCAAGTCATGAATATGGTGAGGCTGGTGCCCTAGATATTCAAGGAGTGACAAGATTAAAAGGAAAGGGGAGACACAAAAGATCACGATGGATTGAAGACCACTGTGAGTGGAGTCACGGCC
The DNA here is from genome assembly GCA_955850985.1 of Elophila nymphaeata. Lineage (NCBI taxonomy): Eukaryota > Metazoa > Arthropoda > Insecta > Lepidoptera > Crambidae > Elophila > Elophila nymphaeata. Next base: position 26,454,991 of record OY039073.1, on the reverse strand, counting down.
CGCGATAAGGTAAGATAGCATGGACGCTTTTCATAATAAGTATTTGATATCCATTTGCAGTCACTGTTATTCATAATAGGTTGGGGAAAAAGTTTCTTCGCATTTTTTAAGAAAATTCAAAACATTTTTTAATATAGTTTATTTACATTTAACTAAAGTATGTAGGTACCATTTTGTTCGATAACTTTTTGCCATCTTGTAGGTAGGGACATGATCCCATTGCTATAGAAATTTTGGGACTTCTGGTCAAAATACCGCGACAAGTGGTTTTGGCAGTCCTCTCGTGATGTTAACCTGACACTGCCTAAAGAATTCTGAAGAGATCGAAACAGGTGGAAATCTGAAGGTGCAAGGTCAGGACTATACGGCGGATGCATTAACACCTCCCAGCCAAACTCTCTTAATTTTTGCTGAGTGGCTAAAGATGTGTGAGGTTTAGCGTTATCATGATGAAAAACCACACCCCTTCTGTTGATTAATTCCGGCCGCTTTCTCTCAACTTCTTGCTTTAATGTCATCAGTTGTTCGCAGTAGAGTTCAGAATCGATGGTCCTGCCTGGTGGTAACAGCTCATAATGAATAATGCCCTTCCAATCCCACCACACACACAGCATCACCTTGTTGCGAGTTAACCAGGGTTTCGCCACAGTCTGTGAAGCCTGACCGGCCTTTAACCACGACCTTTTTCGCACGTTCTTGTCGTACGTGATCCACTTTTCATCACCAGTTATCAGCTTCTTCAAAAATGGTTCGGTTTCATTACATCGTAATAAAGAATCACAAATGAGTACACGGTTCATTAGGTTTCTTTCAGTGAGCTCGTGAGGTACCCAAATGTCGAGCTTTTTTGTGTACCCAGTTTTTTTCAAATGCGCCAAAACTGTTTTGTGGTCAATTCCCAGTTCTTCAGCTACGTCGTAACTACTGACATGCCGATCTAGCTCCACTTTTTCAAAAATGGCATCCATTTTATCTGTAATAGGGCGACCAGAGCGACGTGCATCTTTGACATCAAAATTTCCGGATTGAAAACGCTTAAACCAAATTTGTGCTACTCTCACAGACACTGCACTAGCTCCATAAACATCGCAAATTTTTTTCGCGGCTTGCGTTGCATTTTTACCTTTTTAACCGACTTCAAAAAGGAGGAGGTTATCAATTCGACTGTATGTTTTTTTTTTTTTTTTTTTTTTAATGTTTGTTACCTCATAACTCGTTACTGGGTGGACCGATTTTTAAGATTCTTTTGACCTTTGGAAGCTAGTGCTTGTCATGGGGTCCCATTTAAATTTTATCGACATTTGACAAGTAGTTTTTGAGTTATCCCTAATAATGCCTATTTAATTGACAGAAAGATCTTGAGGTAGTTTCCTGAAAATTTATATACTTAAAACACTAAAAAGCAGAAAAAAAAATTTTTAAATAAAAAAAAAACCGCCTTCAAAAAACGGGAGAAATAAAAATTTTGTTTATAAAAATCTAAATGTTTTTTGAGGTCGGTCCCAACCTCAATATTTGTAATAAACATTGTCACTTGTATTTGGGACCGACCTCAAAAAACATTTAGATTTTTATAAACAAAATTTTTATTTCTCCCGTTTTTTGAAGGCGGTTTTTTTTTTTATTTAAAAATTTTTTTTGTAGTAAAATTTTAAAATGTATCGAATTTCTTCATTAGATTCACTCATCTTGGCGGTACGAAAAAGAAATGAAAATCACACATTTTCCTAATTTGAATTTGGAATTATGTTCTTTAAAATTTAAACTTTCAATGATACCAAAACCAGCCAGATACAAATAGTATAGCCAAAGAGATTTTATTACAAGTTTATACATACTATAATGCGAAAAGACTTTTTCCCCAACCTAATATTTTTAAAGTTTTATAGTTTTGTACGTTTTAGGACGCGTAGTTCCCAATAAATCGATAATAATATGAAGCAATATATCGGAAGACATACTACACTGATCCAGGAGAAATTCTTCTGCTCTTTCATGTTACTATTGACAGAGTGGTTGTGGTCAACATGTTGTTGCTCGCCTCAGGATGTATCGCCACCCTTCTATATTTGTGGTGTTCCTGATACACTCATGCAAGGGACAGCCCATTGCAGCCTTAATTTGATCGGTTCATCGGATGGGTGACCTTCCATGAGGTCTAGTGCCCTCTACTCTGCCCTGACGATGCGCTTAATGGACTGTGTATCACGTATTTTAAATACAAGTCTGAACTATATTAGATAGCCGCTGTTTGATATCGAGTTCTTGGAGTATAGAAATGTTGGTACAAAACTCGATCCAAGCATTCTCCAGCACCACATTTCTAGAGCATCTATCTTCTTCTTCTCGATTTCACGCAACGTCCACGTCTCGGCAGCGTACAAAACAATGGGAAAAACACAATGTATTAACAAGCCGGATCTTAGTAGCTTTGGTAAGATTCCTGTTCTTCCATACTTTCTTGAGCTTGTCCATTCTCGTCCTCGCTATTGCCATACGCCTTTTACCTCGTCCATGCACCCACCACTGTTTAAGATCAAAGCTCCAAGATAAACATATGATTGGACAATGTCGCAGTTCGTAATTTTAGTAACTTCTGGCGAGTTGTGATTAGGACCGTCCACGATCATTATTTTGATCTTAGTGCGATTAATCTTTAACCCAAACTTAAGGCTCACTCGCTCCATTCTGAGATGTAGTTCTTTCATAATGACTTTCACAATAAATTAGGAGTAGAAAAAGGCCAACGAAAAAAATAACGTGTGACGGCCCGCAAGTAACCGTAGACGTCGAGTTAATTACATCCCGGCATATTATTGTAATAGTAATGTTGAAAATGGCCTAAATGGCTTCGAGGAAAGGATAGTATGGCCGTGCCTCTTTGTTTTGCTCGACTATGCCAGATGTCCATAGAGTGCATTTCGCTAAACTTTCGCCAAAAAATCGTACTCTTTGACCATCCAATTATCCAGAACACCACTCCCATGTTTCGGGAAATTTTGCCTTTATCTCGTTGATATTACTTTAGTAAATGTCACTATAGACATTATTTTTGTAAACAACGTTTTCCGATATTATAAGTTGTAACATTGCACCTTGTCAGAGCATACGTTTCTAAAAGCAAGATATTAGGTATAACACACTATTTGACAAATCATTCTCTTTTACAAACCATTTTTTTAAAAGCACCGATTTTCTAATTAATATTAAGGAGAAACATTACTCAAAGTAGATACAACGATTTACGAGTATATTAAAACATCATTTCATACTTAGTTTTAACAAAAGAAAGCTTTCTAAATGTCCACGTAACGTGAAGTCCATTTGTCAAGGAATATGATATATTTATGAATATTAATTATTGCTCTAACGACTATTTGAGAAAAGTTTGTCACACGGTAGGCGTCCGTTAATTACGATAACTGACACGTGAACATTTGTCTTCCATTAAAATATATCAAAGCTGACTGTTTTATAAAATAAATAAATAAAATAACTTTATTTCATGCAATAATAGTAGACACGGACCATATTTACGTGTTCGTAACAAAAATAAAACAAATAAAGGGGTTAGTTACTTACATTAAGAATGCATGAAGCTAAAAATGAGATAATGCAGGAAGAAAACATTCTTTTTATGTTTCTTTTCTGCTTGAGTTATGTTTGTAACCACTTATCAAATAAATATATTTGAATTTGGATTCATCCACGATCGCTACTTACTAGACCAGACCACAATACCACACAGTAGAGATCCTAGATCCTATACCCCAGTATTATTACTTTCTCAGTGTTCCTTCCTCCGCTAAAATAATAACTTCACAAGAATCTCCGTCATCTGCAGTATTGTCTTTCCAATCACGGAAAATATTTCCGAGGGACAATTTAAAAAAAGATAAAGTCTCTCAAGAAAGCCTTGCGTCGCTAACAAAATAGCATTTCCAATAAAATTGCATCTGGCAATAACGCAGAGTGGGAATCGAATAGATTTGTGATTGAGCAGCGTAGCTGATGTAATTAGATTTTATGAATTTAATTCCGACGGTCACTGAAAATGCGTAGGATTTTATGAAAGGTAAAACGAATATTTTGAAATTTGTGAGCCAAAATAATGGGACAGACTTTGGAATTCCTTCGTTTTGGGTTTAGGTTTTGAGATCTAGGGTAACGTTTTTATCTTCACTCCCTTTTATGAATATATGAATATTTGTTTTGTTGAATATTATTTTAAAATTAATTTATGTAATAATAAACTTTGTTATCCAGAATCCAGAGTTACAACACAATGGTACACTATTATCTATACTAACTATACTAATATTATAAAGTGGAAAAAATTGTATGTAATGAATAAATTCAAAAACTACAAGACCGATTTCTAAAATTCTTTCACCTTTAGAATGCTACATTATTCTTGAGTGACATATTTAAAGAATCATCTACAAATTATGCAGTAGATTGTTGACTCGCAAATTGGCACAACCTTACCAAAGACAATATAGCCCTTATAGCTAACACAATAAAGATTCCCCAAATAATTCGGCCAACTTTTCTCGCTTTTGTAAACACAGAATTGACTTACTCTTTGGAAACTTCCATATGACATTCTCAATTGGTGAAGTTGAGCAAACTTTTCTAATTGTTATTAGCAATAAACAAGCTTCATGTGTTCTTGGAGTTTGAAGAAATTTATATTTGATTTCGCGAGGCGTTAAAACCGTGCTAAGAACATACAAAAACAAAATGACATTTTAGGATGGGTTTAAAGATGAGATAATATTTGTTGAATCAAAACCAGTCCGAGGTTCATAGACTACAATCCGCCTAGCCGTTTAGTTAAACGGCTGTTTTACTATCCGCCTGCGACATAAACATGTATATTATAATCTCATCAATAAAAGTTTTTCGTCAGTTCAAACATTAATAACTACGAAACAGAGATAAAGCACACAAACGACCAACCAATTAGTTCAGCAATTTACACGAAGGTTAACAAATTCGGATCGCTTGAATTTCATTGGAGACGAACTTGATATGCTTGGACGGCCGTCAACAGCGTAATTTCGAGGCCAGCTTTCGGATATTAGAATCTGCATCTCATTTCCATAAACTGTCAAATCGTTTATAAACCGGTTAGAAGTGTCTATCAGTCTTGATATTATTATGAAATATGTTATCTCTTCCAGATTTATCTTCAATAATAAACATGAATGTGATGTGTTTTTAACAGCGTTTGATTGATAAAATATTCGCTTTTCCAAAATAACATTTGTTTAAATAAAATGTGAAATATTGTTTTAAAGAAAAGATTGTATAAAATTAAAAAAGTCGAAAAGCTTAGGAATAAAGAAGAATTGTAATCCGCACACGATTATTACACTTAATAATTGTGAACTGTGAGTCACACAGTGTTAACTATAATAATAATCTGTATGAATCTTCCTTTTCATGTTTTTATTACTTTCTCGTATACGTAGTATAGAGGAAGTCTTGTAATCGTAAAAAAATTCGACCTCGAGATTTTCACGGATTTTCACGTTTTTCAGGGAGGTCCCTGAGTAGAATTTTTTTTTTGGAATTATGTCTGTGTGTTTGTGCGTTAGTACGATAACTCGAGTATGCTTTAACTTATTGCAACCAAATTTAACATGCATGTATAACATCAAAATATAAGGTTTCTATCAACTTTTGAGTCGTCGATCACGAAAGTTAATCAACCAAGTGCGCGGTCGGTACTCGGATGGGTAACCAAAAATTAACATGTATGTATGACATCAAAATAAAAGGTTTCTATCAACTTTTGAGTCGTTGCTTGTATACAGACCACTCCCGATTTTTTTTATTTTATGTTTGTTTTGTATGACAAATACAAATGATCTGATAGTGATATTATGATGAAGAAGTCCACAGTAAAAAACGAGCTATGGCTAAAACATGAAAGTATCATGACACTGGTGTCATATAGATTATGGCAGTGTTACTTTCATTTACAACGACTAGCAACATGACCCGATAGAGATCATAATGTTACTAAAAATATGTCCCTCATAAAACTGGGCGGAGATATTGATAAACAAATGTCTGTAATTTACGCGTAGAACACATGACTTGATTTATGAATAACACGTGTTTTCTTATCTTAGGAACAGTCACCATAATTATCGTTTTACTATTTATATAAACATAATCATTACACAATAATGTTAATACGGAAAATTTACCTTTACAAATCAAAGATATGCCATTTAAATGCCGCGGGTGTCTATCTACTCGTATTAAAGTTAAATAAAGAACAGTAGAAATATTTTAATTTATGTTTAACGAAAATAAGATACGCTCTCGCTCTATTTTCTATCTCCTAAATGAGTGACAGTGAAATAAGTGAAATCCCTTGTCTTTGCATTAGTTACTACACTTGACAAGGGCGCTAATCGATTAGGTTTAGGCGCAGAATGTCCAATTCGTAAAATGTCCAACGGTCGCAATGTCCAGTTCGCAGAATGTCCATTTCGCAGAATTTCCAGTTCGTAGAATGTCCAATTCGCAGAATGTCCAGTTAGCAAAATGTCAATTTTGCAAAATGTCCAATATTAATCGTAACGTGATTTTCCCTTTCAGTGCAAGTTAGGTTAGCGAAAAGCGAAGCGACGAGTGGGTTAGGTGAACATAAACGCAGCGCACGAGCCGAACGAGCGAAGCGAGCGTGGCGCGGCAGCGGCCAGCGAGTGCCAGAAGCGACTTTAGGGCGTTTCTCACATTAATATATATCACAGAAACACAAGAAGGTGTTAAGTAAATTAATCGCGTTACGATGAATATTGGACATTTTGCGAACTCAACATTCTGTGAATTGGACATTCTGCGAAATGGACATTTTGCGAAATGGACATTTTGCGAACTGGACATTTAGCGATTTGGACATTCTGCGCCTAAACGATCGATTATTAACTGGAAATACATAAAAAAACAGCTGTTCTATATTCTTGGAGGGAAACTCTTGGATTTCATTGCCTGATGGTAAGTGAAAATAATACCGCAGATGCAATCAGCTTTACTTGGAACCGTCAACCATAGAGGTACTGGCTACCTTATCATTAATTGTCGGAACTGAGTTTGAGACACAATAATGCTGTTAACATTATTATTTTGGCGACAGATTTTGATGAGATAGTGGTAGATAATAGCCAGACGGACTTGAGAAAAGTCCAACCGCCAACCAAACTTAGTACAAATTCGTACTCCTCTATGGATCGAACCAGAATGTAATTCCGGTGGATGAACCACTATACCGGTTCATGCCAATGTGATTATTTAGAAAAATTTAGGAGACAGGACATAGCAACTCGATACTGGACCGCCCGAACTGAAACAGAACTTTGATCTTACCGAAGATACCAGTCTAGTTACGTGTTTTTGGTGCTGTTTTTCAAAGTGGCGTTCGAAATATTTTAACCTGTATAATGAAAGTACGTACATAACTTTACAATGAATTTTAATATTGCGTTCGTTTAAAGGGGACAAAATACACGTACGCCAGATATGTTTCTGTTCCTTATATCGCTTTGCTGGTATTGTTCTAACGGTAGGTATGTAATTTTAATACAGCTTTAACCTTTTTATAGTTTGTGTTGAGTTTTTAATTAAAATCCAAAAAGAATGGCTTGGCATTTCCATTATTCTAATGCCGACCGAAATAAAGGAAGTTGACTTTCCTTTTTTAAAAAAATACGGAATGAATGCGATAACGTTACGGGATTTATTTAGTCCCAAACGTTCCGAGCGATAAACGTCACACCGGTGAACGGGTTAGACAACATTTTTATGGAAAGAGTACTTGACATTTGCACCAAATCCACTTCTGAAAATAAATGACATCCTCATCTAAATCTGTTTGAATTTTTCAACTTTTTCAAATTTTGCGTGGTAATTGTGTGTTAGTTTTGATTCTATTTTAGGAGATAGAGATGTTGCCTAACAAGTTAGTTGAGGTACTTTTTATCAGCTGTAAAAGCATATAATTTCTTCCGTATATTTTATACAGCATTAGAAACTTTGACATACTGACAGAATATCAAATGATTTTGATACCTTTAAAACTAAAATTTTAGAGGTTATTTAAAATGAAGGACATTTCCTGACTTTCTGTTTAATTATTGAACTTAAATATAAGTAGCTTGTATTTGTTAATGATGTGAATATTCCTATTGTGAAGAAATAGGGGACATACGATTACTATAAAGAAAATTTTATATTTTACATTTTTTATTCTAGCCTGATCTAGCCATTTGTCAAAATTATTAAGACAAAATGACACATTTAGCTCATTTTTTGTGAATCGGTACCCTCAAAATAATTATAAGATTGGGGGCATGGGTGCATTTGCAAAGTTTAAACATTTGTTTGAATATGCAGAAAACCCTTTGGCATCGCAACTGTGCATATTATGCTAAAAGTGAGAATATCTCACGTAAATACAGCTGAGAGGGCGATGAATTTTAATGGCGTTTGGGATAGTCTGGATTCCGGGCCACATTTTGACTTCCATGAAAATTCAAATACTGCTTCACGGGTAGAGACGAGCTGTAAACATCGTGCATTTTGCTCAAAAGTAATGGAACAGATACCGCCGTAAATTCTCCTTCGTAAAATGGAGATATAGGTATTGATCCATCAGAAATACGCGTTTGCTTTTTTATCGACCTACGAATGTTTGCAAACCCAAGAGCATCGGACGTTGTTTATATTGGTAATTTGGTACCTAAGTTCTCTAATGGCCAATTTCAATTTTCAATTCTCGATTACCAATCAGAGATTGGTTGTTAAGAGTCCGCTGTTATTTACAGTATTTTTATATATAACGGTCAGGCAAGTGACTCCACTATTCCACCTGATGGTAAGCAGATGTGGAGTTCAAATGCGAAGAAAGCTAGTGCGAGAGATAAAGCACCGTGCTAAGTAGAAAGAAAGAAAAAAAACATTTATTAAACATGCAAGGAACAATTTAATTCCATTTCTTGATTGTGCGACAAAGAAGCGAGTTCCAAATTTCTTAATTCTCATTCGAATGATACCCACAGTTTGTCGGTGACATCGTAAACCAGCACGCGTATCCTTAAAGTAAGGATGACATGGTAGGAGTTTGGATTAGGTAAAAAGATTAACAATACAAGTAATTGCTAGGCAACCAATCTTCAGTACCTAAGCTTACTTTAACTAGCTGATAGAATATTGAAACCGGCCGTTAGTTGGTGATACAGCACTTCTGAAAGACGTAATGAAGTGCAGTAGAAGACCATGACCGACGCCACAGATGGTCGATTCGGCATGACAATTCGGCCGCGCGAGTCGAGGGGGTTTAGGTGAAATGGATCGTGTGTTGCTGTGGGTGGCATGACAACTGTAGGTACTTGAAGCGAAACTGCTGCCGAATTGACAAGCCTGTAGAGTCATGCTAAATTGATCGTGTGTGGCGGCTATCGATTTAGCATAACGCCACTGATACTAGATTTGGGACAGTTTTTCGTAATGATCACGAAAGCTAAGCTACCAATTACGCGGTCAGAACTCGGATGGGTTACCGACAATTTTGCAACTCGATTTTCCTTCATGCTTCGGTGGCCATGGAGAAGAAATATTCAAGCTTAAAGGAAGAAGCATCAACAAACAATAAAAAAATATTTTGCCAGTTCCAATGCATTTGCTGATGCTCTGCTAAATAGTGCAATGCAAGTAACAAAATAATATATTTATAGATCAGCCAACTCCACAAATGTTGTTTTGTCATAAATATTTTTTTTCTTTAGCGGTATGAAATAAACTTTGCGACCTATTTTCATACCTACCAAATACGCAAAAAAACATAAATATCGACCGAGCCGTTTCGGAAGAACACTGTGATACGAGATTTTTGTATAAATTATTTTAACGTTGTTACCAAACATTTTCTTTTACTAATTCAAACAAAACCATGAATTATTCTTGAAGGTAAAGACAGTTCCCCAATTAAGAATTTTCTAATAGGGGCTGATCGAATTACTTTGTTTACAGAAACATTGTAAGCCATGAACAATGGTGCATTCTCAGAACAATAGCAATATGCAAATAATTTTCCAATTCCAGGAACACAGATCTTGTAAATAAACAAAAAGCGAACGAAGCTTGCTCCATAACATTTGCTAAATATAAATATTGTATGACATTATCCAAACTAATATCTTGTTTTCGCAATCCGTCTTCTCTACTCGCATGTTGATATTCGTAATACTGTCTTTGCTATTCACAGTATGTTTATACACTTCGTTTACTTCAAATTCAATTGTAAAAATAGAAAAAGAATAATTTTCAGTTATATTTTTAATTCTTTTGATTGACCTATTGACGTATTATACTTTTCACATTGATACGTTCAGAAGGCGACGTTTTTATACCTGTATGGCCATGATACAAGTATGGCAAACTTCGCAAGAGGGTGTTAGCTTACTGACTTACTTTGCTGACTAGATTCCCTTACGCCCGTATTCAACATTAAAACTACAATATTCTCAAACCAAAACGTCTCTCATCTCGTTGAAATACGAACTAATACTCAATGAAAATTAACCGTATTTCGTGTGCCAAAAGGTAGAAATAATTATGGCAAAACCATCAAACAACGACGTCCTGCATACAATATTGCTATTTCGGGACTCTCGAGCTCTCTAAGATTCTTGAGGGAGTCTTTTGTTAGCGAGGTAAGAGGCTTGAGCTTCGATAGTTCTTGAAAACGAAGCTAGTTTCAGCTAATTATGTTAATTAAATTTATAATTATCTTTTCTTGTATCAAAGCAATTAACTAGCCTATCATTCTTTACCCTGAATACGTTGTGAAAAGTATGAATATTAGATAATGGAATTTTATCATAATAGGCTTGCATTGTACCTGGTCAAAGACGTTGGTGTGTACCATGGTGGTACTACGTAAGTACCTACTTAAATTAATCTATGGGTGGTACTGTTAACCTAAAAGTAGGTAACACAACAGGAAGCATCGTCCAACAAAAAGCAGTTCGCATCATGAAAGTGTTTGCTTATCACTTATTACGGATGGTTGGGTATCAATAATGTATAAAATATTTTCAGCAAAAAAAATACGAAAGCCAAGTTCAAGACCTAAAAATTTAAACTAAAATGTAAGTAATACATGATATTTCTAATAAGTCGTTTAAAAGAGCGTTATAGAAAACCAAGGAATTTATTCATACTCTGATAAATTTGAAGTCGGTGCCAGCCAGCTAAGGATAGTTTAGGTAGTCTTTCTCAACTTTAAATCGCATTCATATTTATATTGTTAATGTATTAATCAAGTACGTATCTATTAAGTAAGATAATTTTGCTTAGACTGCCTAGCTTAGCTAATCTTAGAGACTAAACTTGGAGGGTGTATTCTTACTTTGTATGACGTAGGCATCCGCTAAGAAAAGATTTTTCGAAATTCTACCCCTAAGGGGGTGAAAAACGGGGGCAAAGTTTGTATGGAACATCGTGATTCCCTGGTTTAATCTACTTAAAATTTTGCATAATAGAAAATAATATCAAAGACGTGTTTCGTATTTTATTGAAATTTAAAGGGGAAAGTGGTTTTGTGTTAGTCAACTAATAAAGTCGGTTACTAAAATGTTTTTTCTTGTCTTATTAATTTAATATACTAATTTACGTACTCGCACGATCCAAGTGTACTATTATTAGTGTAAAATTCTCCGGACTCAGAAGGAAAGTATAAAGAGAAAACAAAAGATATTTCTAACAAAGTTTTCCATTGAAATATTTACATATGTTTACATAATTTTCTTTTGAGACCAAACTTGTTGCCCGGGGCAATTCATCTTTCATGCAATATTCTGAACGATGTTATTATTATCCTTATTATCCTTATGGTAAAGAATTTTGTAATATATTACTGTCATTCAATCGCCTTGTATATGTTGGCTGGTTATTGGAATGTCCCCAATAGTTTACAGAGTTATTTGTAATACTCTAACAACCGTCAAACCATTTCAAGATCTCATCCATTAAAACCACTTTTTCTATGGAAGCAAAACTTCAATCGCGAAGAAAAACTCTACCGTTGCATTCATTTCAGACGAGTTCGTTTGTACATCTATATGGAACAGCTTAAATATTTTCCGCGATTTCAGGGTTGCATATATAGTAAAAGTTTGCGTTGATGAGATCTTCAAATGGCACGAAGGTTTGGTGGCTTCAATTTTGTTTTGGACCAAACACCATAAGTGACACCAACGTGAGACGGTAAAGGGTCCATAATCCCTCCTGACGTCTTGATGACTCTAGTCGACCAAAAGACTCCGGGAGAGATATTTTTATGTTTGACAGGGATTACGCTCTTGGCTGAGGGCCGTTGGGGTAGTCATTGAGTAACAACAGTGTTCCAGGACTCGCTGCGTTGAAGCGAGAAGATGCGTGCAGCGCACGACCGATCAGATTAGTAATCCTTGGGAAAGGCCCAATATGTTGACGCTGTCTAAAGCTATCAGAAGCGGCTTTCTTATGTTTTATCCACCGGCTATATATATAACGTATTCATATATTATAAATAATGGTCCTGAGGAACTATTTGACATGATGTCCTTCTTATTTCAGCCGTGAAGCAGTTCGCTGTGTTTTGAATTGAAGGAAGGGAAAGGTAGCCAGTGTAAAAGAAAATGAAAAAGCTCTTTATTTAAATGGACTTTACTTCACTAAAGTGCTTGTAATCGTCAAAAGCTCCACTACCATTTCGGGACGAAATAATAATTAACATACTGAGATGGAGAAGAAATGGCGAATTACTGGGCATGGAAGGCATATCTTCTCAGTCCCCAGGATGGCAACGCACTTGCACTATTAAGTCATTTAAAGTGTCTATAGGCGACGGTAACCAGGTGACTTCGCCAGGTGGGCCGCGAGCTTGTTTGCCATCTCCTCATATAAAAAAAATGATGCCAACAGTCTCCAATCGATAAAGCATTAGCATATTCATCTTCACACTATGGAACTGAATTGATCACGTAGTGAGCGTTAAGTAGAAATTTCTAAGAATAGAATATTCTTCTCCCGGCATACTTACGTTAGATTGCGGAATGAATTTACTGTCGTCGACTTTTTCAAGAGAGACGTGATAAAGTTTCTAAAAGAAAGTAACTAGCGTTTGATAGCCCTATCAATACTATACAGGTGTCCATATACTAAGCTGGTCTGTTTGTGTAGTAGCTCGGCCATCGAAATTAGATTCAGATGTTCCGGGTTTGATCACCAGGGGACAGTGGAGTGGAGTGCTCGTTTCGGATTGCGGTAAGGCTTGTTTTATTTCCTCCTGGCTAGCTACCACCCCGTCTGATTTAAATTTGTAGCATTGATTTTGTTTCTTGCAGAATAAAATAGCATCAACCCATATCCTCCAATAGGCGTCGTAGAAGGTGACTAATGGAAAAGCAAAGGATTATTTATGTATTTATTAACATATTTTGAAGATAACTATCAGCGTGTAAACATTCAAATAATGGGAAATCATGCATCATCAAAAGCTCATATAATGTCCCCACCGAGGGGCTCGAGTCTACCCCACATTAGGGTGTTTAGGCCTTAGAACCACGCTGGCGAAGTGCGGGTTGGTCGACTTCACACACAACCTAAGAATTTCTTCATAGGTGTGTGCAGGTTTCCTCACGATGTTTTCCTTCACCGTAAAAGCGTCGATTAAACGGACATATGATTTCAAAATTTGAAAACACATTGGTACGTGGCGGGGATCAAACCAGTGCCTCCCGGGTGGGAGACGACGCTCTTACCCACTACGCCACCGACGCTTACTTAAAGCTATTTATAAGCTACCACATATAGATATCAACATTGATTCTTAATACTATCGTGAATAATATCTATGTCAGCATCAGATTTGTTAACATTCATATTTACAAGCTCTAATGAGGAAACTATTGCGTCTGTAGTTTGTAGGAACAATATGAATGCTAATTGGTTATGGATCACCTTATACTCCGTCCACCAATCCGCATTGGGCAAGCGTGGGGTACTGCCTAAATCTCCTTCGATGACAAGAAGAAGCATTGTGTCTCAGCAGTCGAATTATAAAAGCTGTTATGATGATTATGGTATGATGAAACAGTCCTGTGTAGCTCAGTTGGAAGAACAGTGGCCCGGATTGCAAAAGGTCGCCAGTTCTTTGTCATTACTATGTCATGATATTTAATATAAATTGGTATACATATACATATACAATAATGTCTAAATAGCTATGTCGCCTTAATAATAGTATCAACATCATTGTGTTTCCACAATTAATCACAAGATAGCCAGTCGCTCAATAGATAAGGATTACGGCTGAAGTTCTTTTCAAAGGAGATTGCTCAAATTTGCCCAAGAACCAACAAAATATTGGGATATTTGATAATTCTTGTTATAATTTATGCTATTATTAACAGTCATTAGATTTTAACGGACACTTCTGAATATTAAATTCATTTAAAAAAGACTTTATCATTCTACCGTTTTAGAAACCATAAGATCACCTTTTTAATGGCTTTGGTGTTCTAACATACAGCCAAAGATTTATCTAAGTTGTTTATTTTACAAAAATACAAATCTATTTGGTAGAGATTGATTAAAATGAAATTATGTTTTTATTACTCAATCAATAACAATATTATTATTATCAACATTATTTACGCTAAATGCAAACGTGCAAAGCCAAAAATAAAGATGGTGGCAAAGTACTACCTAGATACGTTAAAAGGTGTTACACAATAAAAATGTTTTAATACAAACCTAAAAAATAAATAAAACTACTGAAGGCATGGCTGTATGACCTAGATCCCTTTACCTTCCCCTAATAGGGAGAATTTTAAAAATATAAGGTGCTTGTGTTTGTTGTTTGTGTTTGTTTACGGTGTTCGATGCGATTTTTTAATTCTAACTTTACTTGGCCTTTTGGACAACGGACTTGATATCTTTTTGAACTACGGCCTTTGTAAATAAGTTTTTGCATGATTTCCCTAGTTTACTTACTAGTTTCTTTTTCTTTTCTTTTTTTTATGTGACGAGATGGCAAACAAGCTTGCGGCCCACCTGATGTTAAGTGGTCACCGCCGCCTATAGACACTTGCATTATTAAGTGTAAATCACTTAAAACCGCAAGTGCGTTTGCCATCCTGGGGACTAAGATGATATGCCCTACATGCCCAGTAATTATACTGGCTACCTTTCCCTTCAATCCGAAACACAGCGAACTGCTTCACGGCAGAAATAAGAAATTATTATATTACATTTTTTTATTATATTACATTTGTTTGGAAACATAACCTCAATATCAGTAAGTAGTATGCTAATAATTAAGTTCTCAGAAGTGTCCGTCAATAATCAATGTTTATACAGTCATTTACTTATAATTTCGAACCTAGAAAATATTTTTTCATGATTGTTGGTTCTAGGGCAAAACATGTATGGGATCTGAGCAATCTCCTTTCGCCCTTATTGTCATTTGCCAGATAGGGTCAAGGTTCGTCTTTAAGATAAAAAAAATAACAGGCTACAGACCGTAAAAATTCTTAGAGCTCTAAGACTCTGGAATACGGTAGAAAATTTGCAAGCTATCATAATTAAGGTTAGCCTGATTTGCCTCTGCGACAGCTCTGCAAAAAATGTATCCTATCTACGTTACCTAACGGACAAGCTGTTTTGGCATATTTTGTATTAACAAGATAAAAGTTGATTACTTTTCAAATTCAGAGCTAATATTACAGACCTGAGTTTCGGCAAAAAAATGTTAGATACCAGCTGCGCTACATATTTCATTTTATTGGAAACTCGTAAAATTCTTTAGTACTTACAACATTCTGCCCATCCTAATATGAGGCGTGCGAAGATAAGCCCCAAAATAACTAGGTACAAAAGCCACGCCTTGTCGCAAGCATGAAAAACTTGTTAAAGCATCGATATTGTTACGGATAGTCTTACTTAAACTTTGTAAGGGAATTTTGAAATACCGAAGTTTCTAGAAGAGTGGTTTCATTATTAACTGGTATAAATACTTCATGAGAATACCGTGTGAAACTGTACTTTAAGTAAATTTATCTCAAGAACACGGGTGTTTAGAATACATCCATTTATGCGCGTCTGGGAGTATATATTTGAATATAAATATACATACAGTTTATATTTGAATATAAACCGTTCCTTGCAATATCAATGCTTTGCAAAAATGTATGCTAAACAATTTGTTCTTAACACTAGATCGTCCAGAGCGGTCATTTTGACCGTTTCTGAAGGTAAATGCTCTGTAAAACATTATTATTTAAAGATAGGAATTTGAAATTTCTTGACTGTTTTTTCAGTCTTCTTTACATTTCGCTGAATGTATTAAAAAACAATAAATATTAAAATCCCCTCTCAAGTTTTGGTTATTGCTGCATATTGCAAGTATGAAATAAAAGTTTTTGGGGAGAAAAAAAAGAGCGCGCCCTTTTTCCTCTTCGACCAGCGTGCGCTTCCGTAGCAGCTAATACATTGTATCGTCATTTTCATTATAATTTCTGTTACCTAATTAGTATAAAGTAGATTTAATTATATTATACCTTCTTTTCCTTTTTCATAAATTTCTATAAAAGTAATAACCGTGTTTGTGTAATGTTGTTTTTGTTTATAAAATTATACTCACCTTCCTAACGCCCGTTTGTTTGGGTTTTTATCACGAAACTCATCACCAGTCTCACTTCATCAGTCTATGCCAATATCAAATATTCTTTCTTTCTTTTTTTTTTTTTTTTTTTTTTCTCTTTATTTGGGTTTTCAAACAGTTACACATTTTGTATTAATAATAATATTAGATAAATTCGTATAGTAAATGTGAACCAACATCAAAAAACCACAGGTTACTAAAAAGAAAAAAAATTATAGGTGGTAAAGTCAACCTGGTGCCAAATGTATCCCATGAATTACAATCGACAGTTGGATTGACTATGCTAAATACTAACTATTATATAAACCAGTGACAGAAATTACTTTAATTTAATTTTAACTTAATTAATTATAAATGTAATAGTTGTACTTATTAAATACCTACTATTGGCCAAAAGTCATGGTAGTTATTATTGTTATTAAATTTAGATGTATTTAAATATTTCTTTTCGATATCTACCTCTACTAGTATTGAATAAATCTACAATGTTGAAATATTCGTTGTATGTTTGAACTATCTTGTACATAGGTGAGCGTTTGCCAGCATTAGTGCGACATAAGTTAACAGCAAATAATTTATGCTCCTTGCGGCAATGTGTCCTAAAAGGTACTTGATAGTTCAACTTATTATTTAAAGCTATACAGTCATATTTTCCGTGAATAATATCATATAAAAACATTCCTTGTAGTAGTATACGTCTATCTTTAAGATTAGTTAAGTTATATTTGTCAAGTATCAACTTGTATGACAGTTTACTTCTACCACACCTATAACTAACAGCTCGTAAGAACTTTTTCTGTACTGATTCGAGAGCGTCAATGTATTTGCTATAAAACGGGTCCCAAATGGATACTGCGTACTCTAGTTGAGACCTGACAAGGCTCTTATAGATATGAAGGTAAGTATAAGGGCGAGAGAAATTGGAGCATGTCCGCATAACAAAGCCGTACATTTTGTAGGCTTTACTGATAATTGTGTCAATATGTTTATCAAGGTGTAATTTGGAGTCAAGTGTGACGCCGAGATCTTTGATGGAGGTTTCACTAACCAGCTCTTCTCCACATAAGTAGTATGGCAATCTAATGAATTGTTTTTTCTTACTAAAAGTTATAGCTTTGCATTTATTCAAATTGAGACTTAATTTATTCTGTGTACAATAGAGATAAAAGCGATCAAGGTCCTCTTGAATTTTAATGTGATCATTAATATCATCAATGGTATGAAATATTTTAAGATCGTCTGCTTAAAGTAGGAAATTACTAAACTTAAAACATTTGTGAATATCATTAATAAAAATAATAAACAGCAGCGGGCCAATAATTGAACCTTGAGGCACTCCAGAAGTAACGGGAACGAAGACTGACTCAAATCCGTTAACAACCACTTTTTGAGTACGCATAGTTATATATGATTTAAACCAACGTAATAAACTGCCACGAATACCATTAAAGGCAAGTTTCTGGAGAAGCAACTTATGATCCACCCTGTCAAAAGCCCTTCGAAAATCTGTGTAAATACTATCAGTTTGTTTATTATCGTCCATATTTTCAAAAAGATAAGTTGTGTAAGTTATTAAGTTAGTTGTAGTGGAGCGCTTTTTGACAAAACCGTGTTGTTGTTCGATTATAATATTATGTAGGTGAGGATATAAGCGATTATGTACAAGTCTTTCGAAAAACTTCGACAGAGTGGGTAGAATTGAAATGGGGCGGTAGTTTTCTGCATTATTTCTAGGTCCATCCTTGTAAACCGGTACAATACGAACAGCTTTCCAGACACTTGGAAAAACTCCTTCATTAAGGCATCTGTTAAAAATGTAATGGAGCGGTTCATAAATAATTTCTGCCGTCTGCTTAAGAAAAACTGCGGGGATGTTATCTACTCCAGGCGCTTTGGTGCAATCTAACTCACGAAGTGCCCCAAGTACATCATTTTTATTAATATAAATGTTACTAATAAGTATCCCAGAATTAGAGTCCTCACTTTCATTACAGTTAATGTCTATTTCTTCCTCATCTATTAAATCGGACGGGTGGAAGACCGACTTGAAAAATTATGAAAAGAGGTTACACATCTCCGTAGGATGATTAGCAGTATCACTCAAATAAGCCATATTACTTGGAATTTTACAATCATTCCTATTGCTATTGATATATGTCCAAAAATACTTAACATTGTTTCTTATGTTGTCTTCAACAGATGCCATATATTTTTTATAGCAGATATGGGACTCTTTTTTAAACCTCTCTCTAAACATTGAAAAAGTATTATAATCAGATTGATTACGGTAAACTTTCCATTTCACCCATGCTTTATTTTTATTTGTATATATATGTGTAAGTGCGCGTGAGAACCATACTGGGTAGCGTGAGTTAAAAACCTTTTTCATAGGAACATGTTTTTTAATTATTGAGAAAATAATTTCATATAACGCCGTGACTACATGTTCCGCACAGTCATAATTTTGTAGTTCTTCCCACTTAACCTTGCTTAATTCTTCGTTAATTTTTGAATAATTAGCTAATTTGTAGTTCAATTGTGTACGTGGTCGGCTCAGTAGTGGTTTATTCTTAATAGTTAAGGAGACAATAACATAGAAGGCGGGATGGTGAGTATCTAGAGGTAGTAACGAAACAGGCGGTAAAAAGGATATACAGTTATTTACGTTTGTAAAAAATAAATCAAGTAATCGATCGTTCTGATTTTTGTGTTTATTAACTTGATACCCGTTATTTAAGGCGATAAAGTTTGTTAAACATTTATTGGTCGCACAATTACTATTGCTGTGTAATATAGGTATTGAGAAGTTGTTATTCGGGGTCCATTCTAATGTTGGTAAGTTATAGTCTCCCACCACTACGTATTCTTGAACTTCAGGTAACTGTAGAATATAAGATAAATAATCAAAATATGTAGCATATATTTCTGAATTAAGTTTTGGTGGTATATAGACAAAATAAATATTTTAAACTCAAAGATCTGTTGCCAACGTTGGTTTAAAAGCGATTTACGACTAATTTTTAATGTTATAAAGCTCACATCACCTTATCTCCGTCATTAGGAAGGTGAGTGAACAAAAAACATTGCGTAAATCGTGATTGATGCGACGAGGAACTGTGGGAATGAGGATTATTTGTAAGTAATGGCAAGTTTATTTCCGTCCGTTAATCTGTCACATGGAGTTAGTATGTCAAGGAATATAAAAGGTGCAGGCCGTTTATTTTGTAAAAGCAAAACTCTGTGGTAGTATCGTAATATCAATCTCAATCTCAGAACTTTTTTAATTAATTAGGTATGTATTATTTAAAAAATATATCTCACACCAAATATTTAGCAGAAATTTAGGTTGAATATGTTTTTTTTGTGGTTATTAGATAACCGATAAATAATAATTTAGATATACAGGGTGTTTGGTACATGGGGTATGAAGCCGGCACCTACCCATGCTAACATAGTCATATAAATACTATGGTGATATCAAAATTTTTAAATTGTAAAAAAAAATTTGATTACCCATACAAATATTTCGGTCACAAAAACAAAATGTATGAAAAATTAAAAATTATTTTTACTATTTTGAATTTTTAATATCAGCATAGTATTTATATGACTATGTTAGCATGGGTAGGTGCCGGCTTCATACCCCATGTACCAAATACCCTGTATAGCAAGATGTGAAGGTAAGGCGATTTGCAAACGACGAGGTGGGGCAGTTTCTTTGGCCGCGAAGCAATAAAGACGCGTCTGCATGTCGATGCCCGCTGCTGCCCTCGCCGCGTACACAAAGCACCCGAGGGATGAAGGCAGTTAGTTCACGACGTTCGTTCTAGTGAAGGAGGCGTGGACTGAGATAGCTGTAGAGTCTTTTTGCCCTCTATGTGCAGTAGTAGTATAGGCTTCCCTTTGCACTATCGTTCACGGTGAAATTGACCAGCCTGGTTAACCTCGCTGTTTTCAAAGCGCCTAAAAGCAAGATAAAAAGCCTCCAGAGCGGCTTCCCGTGACATTTACCAGATCGTTGGTCCACCTTGTGTTGGTCGCTACTGGGGACCCTTCGTCACTCCTCCTTGCAATGTGCCTTGCTTGGGTTATGTTGTTGATCTCGAACAACATGATATTATTTTTACTGCATGCCCGAACATTTTTGTAAATGCTGAAAACATTATCTCGAACAAATCGTTCGTATATCGAACAGAAATATGACTTCGCATTTGCCTGACATTAGTTCACAAATTGAATCTAAACGAATGAAGATCTTCTGAATAAAAAAAAAACTTCTTTCATAAGAATCTCCTTTAGAGCCTGTAGTACAGATATATCCTCGGATATTGAGTTTGCAACTAGCTTGTAACAACTAAGTTAGACGTACTAACTTAAACCACGTTAGTCGTGCTGAAACGAAAAATGTCCGGTGAACTTATTTTGATTATGTTCATGTAATCCGCCTTGCGTAATTAATAGAACAGCTTAAAGATTAAACAGTCCATTAGGCGTCCGCAAAACATTACAGGTAGGTCGTGACAGCGCATATTTTCTATAGTAAAAATTCCTTAACAGGCTGCCAGCCAATTTATGGCCGTTTAGGACAACACTTGTGTTTTTTTTATAGATAGTGCACCGTATGAGCAAATTAAGGCGACGATGAGTACTGGTGGGTGAGTGGATCATTCTGCACATATAACACACTCGGAAAACACAAAAATCACACAGAAAACTAAAAAGTTATTGATTTTTCTTAACAACATGCTACTTGTTCTCATATGGACATTCAATGAAACTATCTACACGTTTTATATGCGTTCACTGTCTACAAGATAAATCTGGGGGCACCGTATCAAGCCATACAATGTTTCTATCGAACGAAATGACAATTTTTGACTACTACTCATACATTTGACACGACGCGACGGTCGCCATAAAGCTTTCTCAGTAATACGACAGTTTGATACAATATAAAGGGTAAATCACTTAACACTGCAAGTGCGTTGCCATCCTATGGACAAAGATGATATGCCTTCCATGCCCAGTAATTACACTAGCTACCTTTCCCTTCAATCCGAAACACAGCGAACTGCTTCACGGCAGAAATAAGAAAGGCGGTGATACCTACCCAGACGACCCTACATATGGGTCTACCACCTAGTAAAATAAGTTTATCAATCATCAAACAACGAAGTAGTCTAGTATCTCTAGGGCAGTGTATGCACTTCCCACTTTCCTGAGGAGGCGGTTGCAACCAATAACCTTATAGCCACTTCGGCACTAGGCAAGGGGCTGCTTAGTCGGTAGAAGTTCGACCAGAAGATCTTCTTAACTCTTTCGTTCCTCTCTCTTTCAGTCCTCCCTGTGGGGACAGGGGGGGAGGGGTAACAGTGTGGTAACATATTGCACACCGATCCCAAATGAATCGGAATCAGAGGAGAAGAACTAGCTTGAAGGCCAGAGTACCTCTAATGAAGTATTTATGCTAGTTTATAATTTTATTTAAAACGAGTGGTCGCGCGCGTATCCGCTCACTTCAATGTTATCGTCAAGGTTATCGCGTCAAAAAGTACTCTATGTCCTTACCAGAGTCTCAAACTATCTCCGGGCTAAGTTTTATGAAAATCGGTTCAGTGGTTTAGGCATGAAAGCGTACAGAGAGATAAAGTTCCTTTCTAATTTAAAATATTAGTAGCCAAGTAGAGAAAGGGTACCTATCGCTTCCAACACATAATAGCTCTACTTTAGAAACATCCTTTTAGTTCCCAAATATCCACTCTCATCCCTTCTTGACCTATTTTAAGATTCTCGTAAGTTCGCTTATTTCAGCCTCGTATTAAACTGTAGGAAATTATGCAGACCCTCGTATAATAACGTCAGATTTAAAAGTTTCTAGAGACCTCATTCCTTTTCATAACTAATATGTTTGGCCCCATTTCTGTGTACAATGATCGCCATAGTAATTGTACCAGCGGCTGCGCGAAAATCATTCTTATTGTATGCGGTTATGGTTTATAGAAGGTAGATAAAACAAAGATAGGATTAACGCGTGCTACCTATAGCACGTATCTACAGAACTCATGAACGATTAAATGCAAACAAACCGTAAATCAAGCTTGTAGGGTTGCCACTAAGCAGAAAATGGGAATCTTGCTGCTAATTTGAAATTAGAAATGAAGCTGAAATACGACATTATATTTACAAGGCAATTTATAATAGGCTTATTTATTGTAAAGGAATACTCACAACATCCTCTAATTGTGAATAGTCCTTATATAAACGGCAGGAATAGCGAATCTTAATTGGAAACACCATAGGTATAAAACGTCTAAGAGTCGTCTCTGTTTTGATGGAGATTTTCTTTTAATTTATTTATTTAAAGATTCACAGTAACAGTTTTAAATGCTTATATCTGCCAAACTGCATAGCAGTTAATCGGCAAGAGTTCTCGTAACAAGAAAATTCAATTAACTGTTTACCATACGATAGCTTAAGTACTTAATATACAGGGTGTAAAAGACATGAACAGTCAAACGAGAACCATGTATTCTGCTCACCATCATAACATTTTTTTTCCTTTAGACTATACCTGGGAAATTGATAGTTACGATTTTATTGAAGGTCAAAGTCATAATTCTTTTTTTCATTTTTTTATGAAAACGTATTCTATACGTTATTTCTTAATTACTGTCCAAAGAAACATTATCTTTTTTTTTTTAGTATCTCATAACAAAAAATGTCTTCAAAACGTTAGCGTTCAATGTAGCTCACTCGATGCGCACGGACACTAACGAACGGGGCCGCCCGCGCCGTCTGGCAAAATTATCACGGTTTTGCGAGTTGCGTGCGAGTTGAGCCCTTTACATTGCGCGGTACAATTTGCAATTTATTTAAACACCAAAATATAAAAATCATTTCCCAGCAATATTTTTTCTGAAATATGTCTTATTGTGATGTATAGAATACATGGTTTTCGTTTGACTGTTCATGTCTTTTACACCCAGTATGCCTTAGACGCGTTAAGGTGAGCCCAGAGTAAGTAACATGCTGCATAATCTATGCTATACAACTTACATGCCCAATCCCTGCCAATCCCATATTATTTAACATTAAAGAATACACAATATCGTCCACGCCAATGACATTTTAAAATTAAAAATAATATTATAATATAAAAAGAGGTAGACACGTCATAAGCGCGGCGAAATGGCAACAAGCATTGCCTGTGGGCCTTAGTCGCTCTAGACAGCTCGCGTGTACCTTTCAGTTCCCGCCAGTCGTGTATATGCAACAAAATGACTTCTTGTGACATGCGAAAATGCATTAATTACGCAAGCAAAATAAATAAAGCTCATGGAGTCACGTATCACAAGTAAGCCGAAATTATATTCATTAATTTGGTTTTATACAACTACATGACGCCATGTATAAATTCACAGCAAAGAAAAGGACAAACCTATAACGTCTTGCTACATGAATGATAAGGACACAAACTCAATGACGAGCTGTCTTTTTGTACCTATTGGATTAATTATTCTATCCCTTTTCAATTTTTGCCAATGATGTGAAATGTAAGTAAGATAATGGAAGTGTACATGTGTGTTGCTACAGCATTTCGGAACATATTTTTTCATGTTTTGTGAGCCGTTATACGCTCTTTCTACAATTATATCATTATATATCTAACTATATTTTTTTTTTAAACACCAATTACACAGTATATAGATGTGGAACAGTAAGGAAACTACCTACAAATGTTCGAAACGGCACACTCACACAAACGTGTGCATCGACGAGCCCCCTAAGCGATTGTCGCGGTGCTGTCAGTAGTGCGTGCCACGTCAAGACGAGTGCTCACGTCTAAGTTAATTTACGCGATCTTTTTGAAAATGTCTCGAGCGTATTGCGTAGTATACGGCTGCTTGAACTCAGCTTCATCAAAACCGGAGTTATCATTTTTTTTCCTGCTGATTTTGAACGGTAAAAATGATTTAATGTTTTCGAAAAAAATTGTTCGAGTGATCGATCATAATAAATTCATGAATCTAAGATGGCGGCTGCAATAGATTACCAACTTTTTCGTCATGGATGTCGTTTTCATGGTTTTCGAGGGAGTTAAAACAAAGTCGATATTGCTGTCATAATTAAATTCCAAGATGGCGGCTGCAATTAATTAGTAACTTTTTCGTTAAGGGTGGCATTTTCATGGTTTTTGAGGGAGTTGAAACCGATAGTGCTGTCAAAATGTAAATCCAAGATGGCGGCTGCCAGAAATTATAAACTTTTTCGTCATGGGTGTCGTTTTCATGGTTTTCGAGGGAGTTAAAGCCGATAGTGCTGTCAAAATGTAAATCCAAGATGGCGGCTGCAAGAAATTATCAACTTTTTCGTCATGGGTGTCGTTTTCGTGGTTTTCGAGCGAGTTAAAGTCGATAATGCTGTCAAAATGTAAATCCAAGATGGCGGCTGCCAGAAATTATCAACCTTTTTCGTCATGGGTGTCGTTTTCATGTTTTTCGAGGGCCTTAAAATCGATAGTGCTGTCGAAATTTAAATCCGAGATGGCGGATGCAAGAAATTATCAACTTTTTATCAAGACAATTTTTTATGGACCTAATGGTTTTTTAATTACTAGGTACCACACACATTTTCGGGTTCAATCCGAAAATCCGTGACAAACACCCGAAAACAACAGCTGAGGAACCCGACTGCTCCGAAAAGCGCACGATACGTTTTCGTCCAACCGAAATTCGCGTACGTTCCCGCCAAAACTTGTAAAAGGTTACGCCGTGATGACAAGTTAAAGATCTACAAGTTGTTGTGTCAATATTAAACTGTTTCCCGTTTGTCTTTTGCTGAGATTAACCGACGCCATGAGATTACCTATTTAAATTTTATTTGTAAGCTAATTATTTCAAAACGGTTGATTGACCACTACATAACAGAAAACTTTTTTTATTCATAAAAAAAAACAATATCAAAAACATTAAAGGGGACAACCCTATTGCTTCATTGGAGTGTAGGTAATTATTTTATCAACTAGGCTTAGTTTCCATACTGTTACATTTCTATACTGTGCCAATTATCTAGCCCAAGTTAAGTATCATTAAGAACTTGTGCTATGGATACTAGATAACGGACAAAAATGCATAATTATCTAGATATTTCATAAATAAACTTTAATAAATATATAAACAACCATGACTCATGTACAAATATTCGTGTTCATCACACTAACATTTGCCACTACCAGGACTCGAACCCGGACCGCCCGATGTGTAGGCAGCGTTACTGACCACTCCACCACGACGGCATATCATTGGTCCACACCGGTAAAACATGCTATACAAAGCTGGTTTATTACCCCGTGAGGCTTTATAACTATACTCCATAACACGTTTTATTATATCTGTTTATATTTATTATATCTGGACACATCCTTAGGATAGAGGAAAGAAAATCAACATAATAACAAAAAAACAAGTAATTCTAAATAATACAAATATTAATAAGTATAAGATTTTTTTAATCAAACCGAATTCATAATTGATTCCCTCATCTCCTCTGCAAAACTAAGTTGCAGATGTTTTCAGAAAGCAATGGATGTTAGAAACGGATTTTCATACAACTTTTCCTCCCGCTAAAACACGTTAATCGAATAAAAGGTCAACATTCTTTTTTCAATTTGATGGAATACTACTGTTCCGTTCTGTGTAGCATAAATATTTTTTATTTCAACATGTAGATACTTTATTAATACCATGCTTTAATTTCAAATTTGAATTTGAAGTTGGTTTTGTAAATATCTTCATCCTCGCATCGGATTTTGATTATTAACATTCATGGATTCATTACTTATAATAATAGTGAAATAATCTGGGCATACTGATACTATTGTAATATCATTATGCAAATGGCGACGGCTAGCGTACGGAACAAAAGAAAAATATAATAAGCGAATGAAGAAATTAAATAAGGTATATTATTTTCAAAGCTAGGGAAGGTTTTGTGACAGGCACAGAATTTGTGACCGGCTTAAGTGAATGTTTTGAAAAGCTTACTTTTGGAAGTCTCTTTGTTGATTTACTAAAATCAAATGGTAGTTAATCTAAAAAAAGGCCACGTTAAAACCATTAGATTATAATTAATGTTATGAATGAATATGAAATGTACTCATGGTGTTGGTAAATAATGAAAGATTTTACTTCTTCGTAAAGTTAAGAGAAAGAGTTTTACGATTTTTTTTTTATTCTCTTAGCTTTAATAAATCGTCATCGTTTCAGCCGAGAGACGCCCACTGATGCACAAAAGCCTCCCCCAAGGGTCTCTAAACCGGTTGGTTCTGGGCTTCCCGCGACGTTTACCAGATCGTCACTGAACCATGTGGTTTCCAACGCTGCATTTCCCGGTACGTGGTCCCCACTCGAGCACCTTTTCGGCCCAATGACCATCAGTCCTCGATGTAATTAATATTGTGATGCAGTTCAAATGCCATTGGTCTAACTTCACGATAACTGACGTTGACTGCCTGGAGTTTAAAGATCGTAGCAGACTTATCAGCACGTAAAGAGAACGCCTATTATTTTTTTTTACTATGAACGCTATGGAACAATAGCTACGAAACGGCTGCGGACCATAGGGCATCGCCCCTTTATCATCGTTATAAGAGACTATAATGTAATGCCGGCAGAGTATAATAGCATCACCCCATATCCTCCAATGGGTGTCGTAGATGGCGTCTATATGTATGGAATAGAATGGAATATATTGGAATTAAATTAAATTAAAGTAAATAAAAATTGGAATGACTCATAAGTTGATAGAAACCTTATATTTTGATGTCATACATGCATGTTTTTGGTTGCAATAAGTTGAAGCATACTCGAGTTATCGTGCTAACGCACAGACACAGATACAGACATAATTCCAAAAACGGTATTTTTGGACTCAGGGAGGTCCAAAACGTGTACATCTGTCATAATCTCGAGGTCGAATTTTTTGACGATTACGAGAAAGTAAAAAAGCTCTTTATTGGGACGGCTCGGTGTTGTTGCGCTAGTCCATTTAGACTAGCGCAACAACACCGAGCCGTCCCAATGCTGAGCGTCTAGCCACTCCTTGTGCACCAATTGGTGACCAGCAGCCCACAGAGGCTACCGACTAACGCCCGCCCCCGTGGGCGCGGTCGTGGCCCTGAAAAGGGCCGTCCGGAACTAGCCGTGGTGGGAAAACAAAAAGAACTCGACGATGGCATGTGACTTCGAATGCTAAGCGGACACACTTGGCATCAAAAGCCACACACCCGCCGAGAAAGTTTCGCCACCGTGTTACCAGGGTCTGCCACGAGGAGACTTCCGGACGTGGACCCCAAGTGGTGGACTACAGCCTAAACCTCCGTGGATGACATGGAGAGGCGATCAAGTTATAAAGGCTGTTATGATGATGATGAAGAGGCTATACGATTCTAAGCTGCTAACTGTGATATCTTTAATTATCTCAGAAGTCCGAGCAGAAGATATTATAAGTATTCAGTTAAAGTCTTAAATATAAATAGTCAATCAACTCGAACAATTGGAAAATTACCCGACGTACCAACCTAACCCGTTTGTGGAGAGATAACCGAAGGAGCAGCACTTTCGTGAGCCCAATTAAAATACCCGCACCTCAAACCGCACTCAGAGCTGTATTGCGATACAAAAGGAAATTAAATGAAAACCGGCGAAGGCTGAATCTCATTTGAGCGATTGATTAAAAAGTTTTTCGACTCGTTACGAGAGGTCGTTAATGCGGCGATTTATAGTCGTTTGCGGTTGTGTGAGCCAGCTAAGATTAAGATCTGTTTTTTCTTCTGACGTATTCGAACTCGAAACTTTGCAAGAATCAGAATCCTGGCTATATTTCTTCCGTAAGAGTTATTATGCGTCAATGTCGGTTATACGCTGAAAAGTATAAAGTAAAGTATGCTGATAGTTTAAGATCGTCTAAAGGACAAATATCCTTTAGACGATCTTAAACTATCAGCATACCAAATTTCATCAAAATCAGTTATGTCGTTTAGGCGTAAAAGCGTAAGAGACAGACAGAGCTCTTTTCATATCAGTAGAGATATCTTACATATTTTGATTATTGGTACTTGAAGATTTGTTATAAAGTTAGGGAGTGTTTTATCTAATGGTGTACTTCGACCCAGCGGGATCTTTTATGTCTCTCCTTTCCATTTACTCTTGTCAATCCTTGAATATGTAGGCCATCAACCTGTGTCCATGGGCTTGAAGTGCCTGTAGTGCTCTGACCTTGGATAGGCCATTCCCAGGATATTCATTCTGCTCCTAGCTATGGAATCGCAGTCACTTAGCAAGTGTTCCATGGATTTCCGGTAGTGTCCATAATTCCACATGCCCTTCAATTCGATGTTGTTGAAATTTGCATGTTGTTGAGAAAGTGGTTTGTGGCATAGTGTCCTGTAAGCCTATACAAGATTAGACAGGTCTGTTATCTGCCGCCCACATGTGTAGTGTTCGCGAAAACTTTATCTAATAAGTATATGTTTTCTATACTAATATTATGAAGAGGAAAGATTTGTATTTTTGTAAAGGCTCAAAAACAAGGTACTGGACCAATGTCACAAATTCATTCACCGTTAGAATGCGACTTTTCCCCTGAGTAACATAGGGTACATTTTATTGCAATAAAATTATACGCAGACAAAGTCAGTATTCTCAGATAAAGAAACAGTTCCTGACCTGATTCAGTACGTGACTTTTAAAACGCAAAGGTATTCTCTGGGAGTCGCACTGTTATCCAAGCTCAACCATAGTATTTAGGATCTAAAAGTTCCCGATTGCTCTCCGCACTCACGTATCAACCATTATTAATACCGCACGCTTATGGAGTCGGAATCGAGCACGGGAAGAAAATTGCCCTTTGAAATTCTAGACCCAAGTAACTTTTCATTTTCATTGCCCTTTTTTTATTATATTACGAGATGGCATACAAGCTTGCGGCCCACCTGGTGTTAAGTGGTTACCGTCACCTATAGATACTTGCAATTTTAAGGGTAAATCACTTAACACTGCAAGTGCGCTGCCATCCTGGGGACTAAGATGATATCTCCTCCGCCTTCCATGCCCAGTAATTACGCTGGCTACCTTATCCTTCAATCCAAAACACAGCGAACTTCTTCACGGCAGAAATAACCTTTTCGTTTTGTTTAAAGGCCTTGTTAAAAAAACCTATTCGTTTTGTTTAACGGCCCTGTTAAAAATAAGAAGTAGTTTTAATCACAATAGACCACCTACAAACAAACAAAAATTACCGCTTACAAACTTTGTTGTCACAGACGTATCGCAGTAATTTTAGTAGAAGATCCGAACCTATATCGACCTTCACCGAGCTGATAAAAGAATGAAACATATTTTATTATTAATTTAGTATATTAGAAAATATATTAAAAATGGGTTGTCTAAAAAAAAATGAATAAAATATTGCAACATCAAGATAATAAGAAAATTTTGTCCTGACTGATAGTAGAAACCGTATAGAATGTGCAGGCATTGGGTTGTCTATTATTTACCTGCGCGAACTACTGGGTTGTCAGGTATGAACAGGTATGTCGATATCAGTTACTTTCACTCGATTGGATAATAGAAAAAAAATTATATCATCATAAGCGCGCGACAAAATTTTCTTATTATCTTGATGTCGCAATATTTTATTAAAAATCATTTTTCAAAAAATAATTAAAAATAGTCTGTCCAGGATTTTTTTAGACAACCCATTTTTAATATATTTTCTAATATACTAAATTAATAATAAAATATGTTTCATTCTATTATCAGCTCGGTGAAGGTCGATTTAGGTTCGGATCTTAGACTATTTAGAACGCGAGAAAATATATACCAATCCTCGTTGTTTGTAGCGAGCTATGTACAAACTATGTCCTGCCTCATCTATTACTGCCTTTCCTTGAATTCATATGAGTGTATCCCGCACTTTTTTACGCCATCACACGAATAGAATATTCTTTTTTATTTTAATATTATCTTTAGGTGGTACGACTTTTGGCAATATTATGAAAAAAATATTTATTGTACTAATAATTTTGATTTTATTTGCAAAACTATTAGTGAAGAAAAATATTGGGAATTCAAATAACTTTTTTTTTCTTAGGGCGCTGTGGTAGTGACACGCGCATGCTCGAGTGAATGACAAAGTTCTTTTTTGTGAAATTCATACAGATACCACGCGTCGAGTAGTAAGAATGTGGCTATTTGATGAGATGAGTAAACCCTTTGCGCGGAAGGGATCGAAAAATTCAAGAAGTGATTTTATGTAGAAAGTGATTTTATGTAGCATTATCATAGGTTTGGATGATTTATTTATTAATAAGGCAACCAACAAAACTTAAACTAGACACACACAAAAGAAAATAAGTACATGGGAACTAGGACATAATCTGTTCAGTTTTATTAAAAAGTTCAGTTTTACTTACAGGTCGCCACGGCATTCATGGTGGATATAAGATATTATAGTTACAAGGACATTGTTAGTTTTAATGTTGGCAACCAGAATACTAAAACTAAATGTTTCAGAATCATATAAAGAGAATTTAAATCATGGGTGTAGATAGAATACATTTTAATATCAAAATTACAATTGTCAATCCACTAATATGTACCAAAATATTATTAGAATTATTACTTCACTTGTTAGAAACTTGTATGATTACATGACACGTCGAAAAATCAAACAATATAAACACCTAACCTTTCGGAAATGAGCGAAATTTCTAAGGAAGTTTTGAATGTGTTTTATAAGTAAGTTTTATTTATTTGAAAATGAATGAAACTCTTTAGTTCTGCTTTGGCTTTGTTATAATAATAAGGTTAGTAATATATCATCATTATGATACCCTGGCTGCTGAGTTAATAGTGTAACATCTGTCTTGATTGCTGGCTTTTTTTTGTTGGTTAATGGAAGCTTTGCTACTTTTGGGGTTTGATGCGTTTTATACGTATGCTACAGGCCCGCAACCTGCACTATTTTGAGGCACTACTTGGCCCATACTGCCAGATGCGGCTTTATGCGTAACCATATGTTTCCTTATGGTCTATATGTTTCCTACATTGTCTCTGTGTACACCAATGGCTAATACATGTAAGGTTACCAGAGCTCCGCGGAGTAGGGGAGGGGATTAGGGTTAGCAGCGCGCCACGTCAGTGATGCAAGCGTCTATAGGCGACGGTAATCGCTTACCACCAGGCAGGCCATATGCTTACCTGCCAAACGCGTGACATATAAAATGTATCTTTATTTTAAGCTCACCCGCGTAAGATAAAAAAATACTTATGAAATTAAATGAAATGTTCTTTATTTGATAGCACTTGCATATTAAAAATATTGAACTGCTCTCGTATAAGGTTGCCCTGTGTTACGAGAGACATAATATAAAAATACTATACATAGTACTATTTTTAGCTCCATTGAATAACCAACAAACAGTCCGATTGTAAAGCTTTTATTCCCTGACATAGGCGATTTAAAAATCACCTTTGGCCTCTAACGCTCTCAATAGACACCCGTCAGTTATACAGACATATTCAGCCTGAAATACGAGGTCACAGATCACGTATTTTTCATGAATGAAACAGGAACTTTCAGGTTAAAATGTGTACAAAATACAACGTATTCATACCCGGTAATGCAATCAAATATTCTTTGGGGCTTTGTTTAAGAAAAGTTTAGAACGATTTCGATAAGTTAATATGAATTTCAGATGATTTTGACTACATACATATAAACACATATCACGCTCGTAATCCCATGAGGGGTTGAGCAGAGCTACCATTTTCTGACACATGAAGCCACATCTGGCAGTACGGGCCAAGCAGTACCTCCAAATAGTGACAAATTCCCAGCCTGTCAGCTACATAAAAGATGAACACGAATTGAGAACCCCCTCCTTTGACATTCAAAATCATATTAACTCAACGGTCCGGGTATTTTAGCATCATTATTATAGAATATCCAATCTAATATATTATATTGAATATTTTCTCATAATAAACTTACATAAAATGTTGATTTATAAATGTGTACAAAATCAAGAAATTATTATTTTTATTTCGTAAAATGTAAACTTTTTTCCTGAAAATCCCTTCTGTATAAAATACACTTGAATTATTCGACTCTCCCAGAACTCAGACGGGATCGTAAAAATATAATGAAAATAGAAAATATTCCAACGGATAAGGAAAAGCCACAACTGTTTCATTAAAATAAAATAGATATGAAATTATGCTACCACTTACTTTCTCATGTACTGGAATTTGACGACGATGAAGATCAGCAATGTGTTCGCCGACAACGAAGCAGTCAGCACAGCAACGTAGAGCACTATTATCAACACGTCAGGTCTATAGAACACGTCCAGGTCAAACGGCGACACGCCCCACAACTCTGTTCCATTCAACAGCCCATTTTGAAGCGATGCATTGAATGTTCGATGCGGCATCGTTAATGTTCACTTCACTTCACTTGTACGTACCGAGCCATTCTGCATTCACTTCCGTTATGCAATTTTCACTTCTTTTTTGTACTCGTTACATCTTTAAACTGTTGATGTCGTTGATTCGTGACGATTTTTCTATTAGTGTATTACCAAAATAAAGTTTTCCTTTTCATGGTAAAAAGCTCTTGTGATCTTCTACTTAAAATGCTAAATTTTATTTAGGGTCTTTTATACATATGTACATGCCAGTCCTACATTAAATTTACGATATAACCATACATTATAATGTTAAAACACGTTTCGAATTGTAAGGCCATGTACCAATTGTTATGGATTTGACTTAAAAATGACGGATTTGCATACAAACTTTGCACCCCCTTTTCACCACCTTAGAGGTTGAATTTCGAAAAATTCTTTCTTAGTGCTCCCCTAGACTTCATAAGGAACCTACGTGGTAAATTTGGAATCTCTAGACCCAGCGGTTTGGGCTGTGCGTTGATATGTCAGTCAGTCAGTCATTCAGTCAGTATTCATTTTTATATATTAGATTATATAATTTCTTATACACTAGACCTTTATACTATTTATAGCCAATTCCAGTAGACCCTCGCCGATTCGGAAGTCGGTTCCGCCAGAATTTGATGAAATAGGCCGACGTCATACTTTATCAACCCTAGATTTATTACGAAATCTTGCCTATTTTGCTTGTATTGAACACATTCCAACAAAAGATGTTGTACGTCTTCTATACGATTACATACTTCACAGCTCGTTGAGACCACTTTTTTACTTTTTCATTAGATATGCAAACTTATTTAATGGAATGTGTCCAGATCTCAGTCGTAGAGCAGTAACAACATGAGTTCGTTTCATTTTTGAGTTAACAAACCAAGGTATACGAAGATGACTCTGCATTGTTTTGTACCAAATGCTCTTATCAAGTGAACGTTTTTCAAAGTGTTCTTTCCATAGGTCGTGAAATTTGCGTTTGAATTTTGCTTATATTTCCGAATGATTTGGGTTTGTTCTTAGAACCGTCGCTAGCTGCTTCTCTAGTCAATCGATCAGCCTCCTCTTTACCAAACAGCCCAATATACGAAGGTATCTTTAGATTTTTTAATCAAATTACGATAAACCCGTTTAAGAGGATTCTCCGAGTAACCCAATAAGTATATTACATAGCGACGTGAAACGTTTAGTAAAATTATTCTGATTGTAATTAAATTAATTAAGCAAAAGTGTTCAGTGTCGGATTGCTTAGCTTATTAAAAGTATTTATATTTCGTTACCCGGACGGACTGCAAAGATACTTGAGAGAGGAATATCTGTCTTGATTGTTGGTATTTGTATGCTAGATTAATGAAGGAATATAATATAATTATAATATAATAATATAATATATTTTCACGCTGAAACCAATTATCAAGCCCGAAGTAAGTATCATTAAGAACTTGTGTTACGGATACTAGGATAACGGACATATTTTTTAATGTACATAATATTTTTAGATATTTTTTTATAAATAAACTTAAATAAATATATAAACAACCATGACTCGCAAACAAATATTCGTGTTCGTCACACAAATATTTGCCGCTACCAGGACTCGAACTCGGACCGCTTGATGTGTAGGCAGCTATACTGACCACTCCACCACGACGGCGTCAGGAATGCTACTTTTGTGAGTTACGTGTCTCTCTAATTTGTGTAGGCAACCTGTCACTATTGGAGGCAATCCATGGCCCATACTGCCATAAAGCTCTGCTTAACCCCTTTTAGGATCACGAGCGTGATTATATGTATGTATGAGTATTATTTCGTGTAACAAAAATAATTATTTTATGCCTTTAATCGGTAGAAGCAAATATTTTTCATTATTATCTAAGTATTTTTACAGCAAAGCTGATACAGAAAAGTTTCCATATTTTTGAAGGACTGGAAACTTGAGAAGATTAATACGTTACGCGTTACGCTCTGTAAGCAATGATGTATAGCTGTGAGCAGGGCTCGACGATGAAGAATCATTTTCATTTTATTTATAGAAAAACAACGTTGTTTGTTATCGAATTGTTTAAGTTGAGTTAATATTTTTTTCACTTCAAATGCTGGCAAAGTTCGTCTGTATGTCGTTTACTTATTTATTAGGAATAACAAACAGCTTTCACAATCACACATAAGTTGAACTATTACTACAGTTACAAATATTGGTACATTAATGCTAATTATTGTGAAGCCCACACCGTTATTCACGGCTGCATAAAATGGCCTTTTATGTTCCAGAGCATAAAGTGAAATTTTCTTTTACATAAAGATTCTTAGACCCAACATCTAACAGCTCTATAAAACTTCACAGAATAACTTGTGATAATTTATTTATTTTGCTTTAATTTATTTGTCGTATGTTTTCTACCTCAAAAGTCATGAAACCAGATAAAAATAGTAACCGGTTATTATTAAAACGCATCGAATTATTTTTATTACTGGGCAGAATGAAATATGTACCTAAGTTAGATATCGCCATGTCAAAACTAAAACAAAAGTTTACTGGCGGGAATTGGCTATCATTTAAGTTCTTTATGTAGCAGCTGTAACATTCTTAGGCTGCATACTACACAAATTTTACTTTAAATTAGTTATATTTTCTTTTATATTTTAAAGTAGGTAATTTTTTTGTGTAAAACACTGGCATAAACAAGCTGTTAGCCACTATTTCAAAAATGGCATTGCATTGAAACGTAGACTTTTTTTAAAGAAAAAGGTTTTGCTAAAGTTTGACTTAATTTTGCCCAATATGATTTAATTAAATGTCATTAATTAGATTTCAAGTATGCAATTAGGAATTTTTGGTCACTCACTTTTCCAAATAAACTCGTTTTATTTTTTTAATTTATTTTTTATTTAAATGACCCCTAATCACTTGGTGGCAACCTAGTGTGCAAGCAGAAGTTGACAGCCATCCCGAATTGCCGAACTGCTATGTGCTTCATCGCGCCTCTTTTGAACGTGTGACCCGCATAGTAGATAAATAAATTCAAGCATAATCTTTCAGTTCAGTTTCGTTATTCATTCATTCATACAATTAATTGTTCAAACATCGAGCAAGATCAGTGAGTGAGGACAGTGCATACACACTGGGTTAAAGATAAGCATTGTGGGGGCGAATCTATCAAACGATTTATATTGGATCCAGTTGGACCAGAATCCAATTCATAATTTTATAAACACACCAGCTAAATGTTGCAACCGAGACACGCCCACTGTTGGACATATGCCTCCCCCAAGGATCTCCAATCCGATCGGTCCTGCGCTGCGCGCATCGATGGCTTCCTGCAACCTTTACCACCTTTATCATCGGTCCATTGCTATATTATTATAATAAAACTTTATTACTTTCATCGAATACTTTGAATGCAAGTCATAAAGTTATAATAATCTAAATATTAACAGCTGGTATGCGGCGAACGCGAGATTTTTTTATG
The DNA here is from genome assembly GCA_955850985.1 of Elophila nymphaeata. Lineage (NCBI taxonomy): Eukaryota > Metazoa > Arthropoda > Insecta > Lepidoptera > Crambidae > Elophila > Elophila nymphaeata. The sequence goes on along the minus strand of OY039073.1, from coordinate 26,418,294 downwards.
TGATGCTTTGTTTCTAACATCAAACATTCCAGGGAACGTTATGGTGAGGAAGAATAATTTTGTGCACGGAGTTCCGTAGGTATTGATGTTATCTTTGGGAAAATCATGAAATGAAATGTTATAAAATATTGAAACGAAAAATAGAAAAACGTTCCAGTAATGACATGAGAGCGCGACTATTCAATAGTCGATTGCTCTTCCAACTACGCTTCATAGAACTTTAGCGCTTTTGAAATCCGATGAAATAAAACTAGTATCTTATTTTCATCAAGTCATAAGCTGACTATACTGTAATATACATCAAAGTGGCGTATGTATGTGAAAAGAATCACGTCGGCTCGTCGGGGCCTACCCGCCGACTTTTCAGTGGCTGATACGTGCTTAGTTGCTCAAGCTACAGTGACTGTTATGGGTAGAAAACTGGCTTGATACCTTTCCCTAAACACGATAAAAATATTACACGCATATTCAGGGATGAAATAGGCTAATATTTTCGAGGCGACTAACTATTTTGTTACTTAAAAATAACTTGGCGGCGATTAAATATTTTAGCAATAATTATATTACATGAGCTTCCAAATGCAAGGATTTATAAAAACTAAATAATGGCTGCTACTTTAAGGTAACAAACATAATGATATTGCGACTTTAATATTAATATTGGGATAACCAACATTGTATTATTAGCAACTACAGGATCCCATTCAAGTAACCTAAGTATATATTTGTTTCTCTTATTGGTAGATTAGGGTTATTTTTTATGACCAAGCAGAGTGCACTGTTTTGGGAATAAATTGCACTTTAAAATAAGTCAAAGCTTACAACTGATTATTAAGTTGATACATTCTACTTAAAATTATCCATCACTGTAGCTGCCAACCTATTATTTTTGCTACCGGTATTAATTTTTATAAAACCACAAATTCAGTAATAATAATTTGTCGCCGGGTTAATTACATGTTGATAAAATATACTTATAAGAACGCTCAAAACAAAACAACTTATGAAAACAGAATTAAAAACGTGAAAACTCAAGACAAAATGAAATGACAGTGTCACGTCAAATAAAAAACTTATTCCTAAAATACAGAACTCTATCTAAAAATTAGATTGTGTGTCCACGACAGTGACAATATAATAATAATAAAGAAGTTGCAAATCTCGTCCCGCCAACAAAGTTTTTTGATTTGCATTATGTTGAGCTGTCAACAAGCCCACCGACTAACAGATGCCGAGCAAAAAGCAGGTCAGTGAATTCATGCCTAACAATCTTTAACAAGTATAGGATATTTAAGTTTTTTTTACTTTTTGTTCCAAGATTTTGGGTAAATATTTTTTCTCGCTAAAATGAAACGCTAGTCAAGATATACGATTTATAACATCACTTCAGAATCCAAAGACGAATTCCTACTTATTCATAACCGTATTCAATATGTTAACAAAGCTTCTAGTTTTGAGTTATCGTTTCTGTATTTTCTAACACAACGAAATGACCATACGAATTATTCGTACTGGGAACGATGGAACCACACTGTGTATAAATTCTGCGTATTGTATACAATTTGACGAATACGTTCAAAACTTTACCAATTTACTCGTATATTAGTAACAAAATATATGATCAAGTCAGCCTTAAGGGGTTAGGGTATTGCAAAATATTATTTTAAACTCCAATTTTTTGTGCCCGCTCTGAGTAATGGCCTTAGAGAAGAATAGAACTAATCAATACTAATTTAGCAGTATTGTGTTCTGCGGTCAGTGAAATTTCCAAACTCTTTATGGAAATACCTATTTCTTATCCCGCGTTATACTACTAAATTTATTTAAATTCTTAAAGTAGACAACTTTAAATGTTGTAATGGTGGAGGGCTGCCTACATACGAACCGCATCAAGCGAAAGACTCGTCCACTAAATTCGGCACGTTCGTAAGGGACACGCTGGACATAACCCGTTTCGGATGTAAACCCTGATGCTGGCCATGATCGCAGACATGAGGGGACGACCAAAGAGATATAATTATGCTATCGCTAATACCATTTTTATTAACTCAATATAAATATTGCTATGCTAAAGCATTGAATTGAATTTGCTGCTGCTTTGCTTTGCTGCTGGGTAGGGACAAATATTTGTAACCATTGCTCGACTTATTTGCCAATTGCTTAGATACTGTGTATTTTTTGGTCACTTTATCATCCTTGGAGCTCTAATATTAACTTATTTTTAAAACAATTCACCCTAACTTTAGTCGGTCGACTTTAGCGAACACCTGTTCATATCTTTTTAAAAATCATTTCTGGGATCCCATCTACGGGCAGCTGCCTACCCTGCTGTTCCGTTGCTGCGCTCCGTGCCACCCTACCGGCTAAAGCTGAACCCACGACGAGTCGACGTGTCGTGTTCCTGCTGCTTCCTGCGCTAACCGCTGAAGCTAAGTCCCCCTTTTTCCATTTGAGAACCCCGAGCTAGGACCTATTACCCACGCCCTGAGCAAATAAATAGTGTTAAAGTTAACCAATCTTTTAAGAAATTTATGTTTACGAGCTATTACAGTTAAAAGTTTGATTATATAGAAAACTGAATGATTGATTATAATATTTGCTAGTATCTAGAGAACAAATTGTAATGAAAATCAAAATATTTGAACCAGATACAAGCAGTCAGCGTGAAAAAAATGTTCACTCTCCGTTTGTCTGCGCTCCATTTGAATCCACCTTTAGAGATTAAGTCCAACATTTGGCAGCTTAATCAAAAAGGAACACATTTGAATTGCTTTTGTAAATAGAGACATTTTTTATTCCTGTCAATTTAGATATTTGCCAATCTTTTGTAAATATAATTAATTCCGAGCCCTACTTTAATTAAAAAAAGTCGCCAGAAAACGATTCGCAGGGGATTTTTCGCTAACAGAAATTCCAATTTAAATATAATAGAAGCATGCCAAAAACTCCAAGCTTCCAGCTGTGGTACCCCAAGAGGAATACATAATAAAAATACGTTAATGAGAGTTTTAAAACATTTTAAACTTTGATGTAGCGGCAGTCAAACAAGAATTATTTTGATCGTAACTCCGTAATCAAACTCCCGGGCCGCGCGCAACTTTTAGTCCACAGTTTTTCTTGTGTTTCACAATTGTTTTAATTATAAATTAAATGTTATCGTTACGTTTGTTAGCGTAAGTAAGGTAGGCATAACTGTACGACGTGAAATTAAAAGCCTACCCGGGTAATGTAGGTAAGGTGTCAATATTACAGATGTTTTCTTTGCAAAATTCTTCTAAACAAATTAAAGGATAACTTTTTGGCGTTTACAAGATTTAAATTTTATCGAAACTTATTTTTAAATATCATTTTCATGTAAGTGGCTGATTTAAGTCTTTATGGAAATAAAAAGTCTTTAAACCTAAATTTACCAAGACCAAATGACTTGCTTTACGTGGTTCTAAATTGGAGTATACAGTTCAAGTCTGCCAACCACATCATGCTTATGAAGATAATATTGTCACCGTCGTGGTGGAGTGGTCAGTATAGCTGCCTACACATCATGCGGTCCGCATCAAGCTAGTACTGCATTATAGCACTGTCCACGTCTAACCTCCCCGCGACTGTCCTCCGGAGGACTATAATAACAAAATGTAAAATCTAATTACACAGCGAGTTAAATCCGTAAAAGTTGTTTTATTTACAATGTGTAGTGCTCGCAAATCCAAGAGAACAATACGTACAGACATAATATTTTCCTTTTGCTGCTTAAAGGCAAATGTATTTGTTTAACTGCGAAAGATATAGGTATCATCTGTATTTTTAAATCTGGTTTTTTTATTAGTGGTATTTATTAACGTGTTAAATTAAATTTTATATTGAATAAAGTTGAGATCGGTTCCAGCGGAAGACTAGCGCTAGTCGCGAGGCTGTCAATATGCTGAGCGGTGACCGTTTGAGCCAAAATTGTTATATTTGATATATCTGTTGTTTGTTGTATTGTCTCATGTTTCTTTCTTTCCTAAAGATCGGATAAGAAATAGGGACAGGAAAACGTTTTCTCCATTAGTAGGGAGACGTGCATGCTGTACTATCTTCTTAATATATCTCTGACACTTAAGACTTAAGAATTCATCAACACAAAAACAGGCGATTATTTTGACATTTTGTCGTATAGAAGAATTGGCAAAAAATGACGGTTAAACTTTAATCGTTTGTTGTTCGTATTGGTGTACCTAATTATGAGAAATTGCTCAGTTAGTGATTTAGGTCAAGTTAAAAAAGTCTTACTTACTTTACTTTTCTTATGTAATACTACTAGTACAGTATTAAATTATCTGTTATTACACAAAACTTTCCAATTATTTCAATAGATTGACAACTTTATTTCAGAGATCAGGTATTGAAGTAATTTGTCAGTTCGTAGTACTCGTAGTCTGCTCTGCCGTCGTCTGTACCCTAATGTAATATAAACTAGATTTTTTTCTTCTTTTATAGCAATTATAAGTTCTTGGAAGTCACAAATAAAACAAGTTTTACGGATTTAACTCGCGTGTAATTAGATTTTACTCGATGTTATTATTGTACATTATTATTCTTGGAAGTCTTTTAAAGAGAATTTACACTTTGTACACAATTTCAATCATATACATTCTGAACTAATTCGTTGTTCTTTTGATTCCCATAGGCATGTTAACTTTATAGAGCCGTAAAACCGATTTAAAAATATTTTTACAACTCGTACAGTGAACATGTCAACAATGTGCTGTTGACTATGTGCATCACTTACGATATTACAAACAACAACTTTACAGATTTCCAAGCGTAATTACTAAGATTTGAGAAAGTATGTACATCATCACAACCTTTATAATTCGACCCACTGCTGGGACACAAGACCTCTCCTTGTTATAGGAGGTATAAGCAGTAGTCCACCACGGATGGTGGACGGAGTATAAAGTGATCATTACCCCTTTGCTGACCCATCAGTCAGCCTTTACGACACCCATTGGAGGATATGGGGTGATGCTATTCTACTCTGCCGGCATCACGCGGACGGTATGTACAATTTCATTCAATTTATTACTAATCTATACATAGTATTAAAGAAGGTCGCTCTTTCTGTATGCTTAGAGGTTTCAAACTTTTCATGTGATTCAAGAGGAAGGTTTAGGAGTATGATTCGTTAAGGTTTAAAGTAAGTACTCTAAGTATGTACTATCCGTGCGAAGCCGGGACGGTTCGCTTGTATAATATAACAATAAAAGAGGTCGCGCACATACAGTCTGAAATTGGAGCACCGCTGGTCTGGGGACGTACTGTCACGACCGCTCGGGATTGTTCAAGGGACGGAGCTCTCATAAATATAAATAGAAATGGGTACTTGGTACAACTAATTGATGTCGAAATTGTGGAATTTTGTTCTTTCTGTGTACAACGTTTATTACCTGTACCTGAAAATTTGTCATAAACGATTGCTGGGATTTTTGTAAACCAATAACTACACCCTGCCTTATGTAAAGTGTCAAAAATAGCTATTGCAAGAGATACAAGTCTGATTTTCTGTACAAAAATTGCGATGTTCCACAGGGCAGTGTATTGGGTCCTCTTTTGTTTCTTCTTTACATTGATGACCACCACTCTTACACCCGTATTCACAAACATTACTATGAGGTTCCTCGACTCTTAGATAAGTAAACGCATTGCATTGAATAGTGCTCTGTGATTGGTTAGATTCTGTTGTCTAGTTCCCATTTCGAATGTACTGACGTTTTATTACTTCAAACCTCCTTCAAACTTCAAACTTTTGACATCTGGACGTTGCTTTTGACATCTCGACCTGTGCGTTGTGTAATATAGCTAGCTAGCTACCTAAGCTGTGCGTTCATTTTAAAGTACGCATAGTTCCGATCCCCACTTAAGTATTGTCTATGATTGGTTTTACGACCCTGTGCGTCCACGCGCACTATGAGACTTCAAAATCCTTGCCATATGGCACGCACTGAGAAATGCCTTATTTTGCATAGCATTGTTTTTTACTATGATAAGTTTTGTTTGTGAATACGGGCGTTATATCCTTACACACAAGGTAATATTGTTTGCCGACGACGTATCTATAATAGTAACTTCAGATGCAAATGTCACTATTGATAGTTATAACAACCATATTGAGTTTCTCCCGAGTTCTCGTTGCAAAAGCACGTGTTGAGAGACTCCATTTTAAACTAAATCTACTTATGTAAGTCACTTGATATTGGCGCAATGCGTAATCTTTATGAGTCGCGATTGCCATTAATTTAAAAGAAGAAGAAGAACAACCATATTCTCAATACTTTGACAACAACACACAATTGGCTCAATGATAATAATTTAAAAATTAATATAAATAAAAAAACAATGCCGTCTAGGGAAGCTCGAAAGAAGCAAAGCTTTATAGTATAGTGTAGGAACTAAGCGTTAAAAAAAAATACGATTATTTTTTATTTAGTCTTTACAATTTCTTTGTCCCTTTTATGCATTTCAATATCGGTTTTTTGTGATTTTTTGTTACTTTGCATTGTCTGTTATTATAAATTTCATGATCATTACTTCAGTCATGTTTGCTTTCGTGTCTGTTTCTTTGTGGAAATACCAAAAATGTAATCCATTTTTGTAATTATTTGCTTTTTCATTTCATTTGGAAATGCCATCACTCTTTCACTAGCTCTCCAATACACCTTCCATGAATTACCTACCAAATTTATTTTTCTATGATCTTTGTTGGAATAATAGCCACAGTTTTTCCGTGACGCTAGTAAACGTATGAAACATGAATTATCCGTAAAGAAAGTTGCACACCCAAGTACAGAGCTCAAAGCAGGCTGAATAATTAAAAGTTGATTACGGTTTTTGAAAATTTTAGATAAAGCAACCACCGTCTCATCTTCATTGAAATTAATATTTTAACGTTACTTAGACCTGCAAAATTAACGAAGTATGGATTGACTTAAATAATTAACCTAGTTAGAGAAAAGTTTCGCTAAGTTTATAAAGTAATTATGGATTAAAGTTTTACCTATGTAATTTATCTTCTTCTTCTTGGAGTGGTTAGCTGGTACGCGTTAACCTGGTGTCAGAGTCTTACAAGGCACAATTTCAGTCCTCTGACGTGACTTGCTTTATGACTACCTTTTTACAGCACACGGGACTACCAGCTTAATGTGCCGACGAAGCATGGAGGAAAATCGTGTTGAAAAAGTTCTCGGTCACCCATCCGAGTACTGACCGCGCACTTGATAGCTTAGCTTTTATGATCGTTACAAAAAACGCACGATCGCGGTACCTTCTCAATTATTCTCATTAGAGGTAGGTAAGAAGAAACACTAGACTGCGTGACTTTCTTTCTTATTCTTCTTAGTCTCACTAAGAGCCTTTCTAATTAATGAATGATTGTAATTAGTTATATAGAATCTTTTGACTTTCAAAAGTTATTTTAAACAAAAAATTTATTTGTAGACTAAATGTTAGTATGGACATGTTTTGATAACTTTAAGCTAAATTTTTAGTTTCTTTTATATTTATAAGCAGCGTACTTTTGTTGGAAACTAAAATGATCGAATGAATTTAAAATTTCGTAATAAACAGGTTTTTGAATACCCTAACAAGTCCCTTTACCGAAGTTACTTATTTAATGTATTTTGATGTACTATTATAACCAATAATAGGTTATTTCGTTGGCTATAAAATAAATAGAGCATGATCAGAAATAAATGTTTACAAATTTAATGTTTACCGGCTATATATTTACCGAGGGACGCCGCTGACTGGATATTTCTTTTGAACCAAATTGCTATAGAAAAATGTGTGGTACAATGAAGATTTCTTTTGGGACGTATTAACATGAATAGAGCTAAAGTTTCACACTAATTTGATGTTTACAGGCTTTTAATTCACAGAGGGTTTCGCTTGCTAGAGGTGAAAAACAGTGTATAATGATTTTATCATCCCTTCTATTCGAAAAGTGTCACTTTGTTCTTCTCTAAGTGGGATCAAAATAGCTCTTTTCTGATCGGAACTTTTTAGCGGGAGGAAATTTGATTTGAATTTGGAACAATTATATCATTCATAGAAATCGAACGCAAATTGTGTGAATTACTGGCTGGTACGTGTTCGTTCACTGCAAGGCGGCGCGGGTCCCTGCGCCGCTGTGCCGGGTGCTAGCTAAAAAAAAAAAATTCATACGGTTGTTCAGGGCATTTAAAAAATTGCCAGGAACCTTATCGCATATTTGATAATATAAAAGTTATAAATTTGATTTCATTTATTATTATCTATTTTGTTGTCTATTAAATAAATAATTACGAACGTAAAATTAAAACCAAATCGTTAATGTTTCCTATATTAAATAAAATAAAATTAATGACATCTAAACGCTACCAAGCTGGTGCCTAAAGAGAGTAAGATCCCAGGGCCCCCAGATGTTATTTATTTTGGTAAGTAACGAAACTTAGGCAATGTGTTTAAGAGTGTATGCGTACTCGATAGCTTGGCAAGGATGCCCGTTTACACTTAGCGTGTAGGAAAAGTAGACTGGATCATAATAATCTTACTTAATCTACGCTCTGTGTAGTCTACTAGACTAGTTCGCTGGTTCGCGATTTAAGGTCGAACTCGCAGCAAAGATTAACTTTTCTCACTTGTTAAACAAATACCTATTTTTTGTGAAACATTCGTTCGCGTTAGACAGCTAAATTGGAGTTGAGATGCTATGTGACAAATGAGATAAGTAAAGAATAACGGCTAAACGCCACTTGATAAATAAGTTCTGTTCGCAAAGTGTTCAAAATCTATAGGACCCACAAGAAGTGAAATCCGAAGGGTACAGGTTTTGAGAAATACTGTTTCGAAGAAAGTAGGACGCGAGAGACTTATCTGTCTTCGTGTACAAACAAATTGTCAACGCTCCCTCGTCCAGAAAGTTTATAACACAGTTAAAGTATTCCGCTATTGGGACTACCAATTTGAAGTATATCAACAAAGATGCATAGGTACTATAGGGTTTTTGATTTCACTATAACAGCCTTTATAATTCGATCCACTGTTGGGATCTTGTCATGGAAGGAGGTTTTGGCAATAGTCCACCACGCTTGCCCAATGCGGATTGGTGGACGGAGTATAAAGTGATCAATACCCCTTTGCTGATCCATTAGTCGCCATCTACGACAGCCATTGGAGGATATGGGGTGATGTTATTCTACTCTGCCGACATCACATTGCTATGTTTTGATTACGGGCTATTATATTCCTCACGTATCGTAGTATTCAGAAAACTTAATTTTACAATGGTGGTGATCATTTTGAGTCATATTTTTTGCTAGCAGTGTCGCGTTGATACCTCTGGGGTGACTCGACTTACAGGTTAGAAGACCCACCTAGGTCATCGCCTTCACCAAAAAAAACCCCGGTTACGCAGAGAAAGTCATCAGAGACATCCTGCAAAATTAGTCCAAAAAAAGTGTTATGTTGTCTGCTTAAGCTCCTTTTAGTTGTAACGTGATTTTTGTATAGCCCATAGCCTTCTTCAAGAAATGGACTATCCAACACAAAATTTTTAGTATTTTCTGATATTGACACATTCAACCAAAGAAACTCTTCAGCTTTATAATATTAAGTATAGATCGAAAGTATCAATTTGCGTCTTTTAGAATAAGAATTTAAGCGGTTCTTTACTTTTATCTCAGTTTGAAAAATGAGCCTTTAGGTTAGCAGACCTAATTACTATCATAATGAATTTTTATTCCAATATTGGTTACAAAACTTCATAACTTATATTTTATTTTAATTGCGCCTTATAAAAACCATTGATAGGACCACTCTTTTTCTGTTTAAATTTTATCTAATATCCATTTCAATAACACCTAATGAAACTCAATCGCACCTCATCAATTATTTTTGAGAATAAGAATGTAATCAATGATTCTTTGAAATGATTTAATTTGGCGTCTGCAACATAATTATTTTATCTTATTCACTGGACACATCATTGGAGATTCAGAAATGGGATATTTAAATCAAAACGATTTCATATTGAACACGAAACAACGTCAGAATAAGCAATTAAATTTTTACTGAATAGATATTTTGATTGAATTATTCGCCTGACTAAAGAACACTTACTTAAGAAAATATGTAAATTCGTAAAATTAAGATGCATAGAACAGTCTGAAGAAAATTGTACGCATTAGATGGAATATTGAGAATTGCCAAGGAAATTTTGTGGCGTTTGGTAAGGGATAATAGAAACCAGATTACTTTGATGTTCGTCGCAACTCTTGTTTTGATATTGATATGTGAGGGATCTTGATAATAAGTGAACTAATCTTTATTCATACTAATATCTTAATCTAATATTATTATAATAATTAGGTTTTTTTTTTGCTCTGGCAACACAAGTAACTACATGTCTTTGAAAAAGCTGCTAAACATTTTATCGAATTAAAGTTATTTAATGGTGTACTTTTATATAATAAATGACTAAATACAAGTGTATATGTGAATAATAAGCCGTGGAAATATTAGTGGCGCAGTGACAAGCCTATATCGACCAAAATTACAAATACATAACTCGATCGACGTTAAGTCGATAGCTGTCAAACCGTAGAAAGTCGAAAATAAGTTTTAAGGCTGCAAGTTATTTACTGGGGGAGTATTATTTTCATAATAACTATCACTAATATTATCTATTACTTACTATCTATTTCTCCAAGTTCCTTTGAATAAGTAATAATTTAAGTAAATTTTATTTCAAAGCTACCTACCTACGTTGATTATATTTAAAATGATAAATGTCTTGATTTTACTAATTGTTGTAACAAGTAATTAATACGGTGCTTCAAGGAACATAAAAGATATATTAGGAATAGATAATATTTGTCTTGTCTTGTAAAGATAATTTTTCAATTCACTATCAAATTCACATCCAGAACACTCCACAGAACTCACAGCTACTGTTAGTGAGTAACGTCAATTCACATACATTTGGGTTCATGTAATCTCTCTTTACTTGACAAATAGTGGAAGTAAAGTTGACGGTGACTGTTGTAACCTGCAGACACACACTTACTGACACTTCACATTTAAAGTATTAAGTGTTGACAACAAGTAGATTACCTACTGCAAATTTAATTTTGTTTCTTCTTTTATTTTATTCTGACACAACTTTTTATACTTTTCAGAGTATTCTTGGTTACTGTATTCCAAACATCCACAATGATGACCCGTAAGGCCACTGCTAAGGACACAGAGATGAAACTAAAACAAGTAGTGGTGGATCTTCGGGCATCTCGGGAACTGTGTGATCGTTTAATACAGGAACGGGAAGACAGTGAATCTGAAATTCTTAGCATATTGGAAAAAAACAAACAATTAAAATGTGAACTGTCGGAGCTGCATATTAAGTATGAGGACATTGTTGAGCAATGCAACCATATGCAGGACATCATAAAATCCTTTACAGAGTGCAGTAATACACATGAACAGGCGCTTAGTAAAATAAATGAGTTGGAGGTTAGCTTATGCCTCGCAAATAAAAATGTAAAACATTTGGAAATGCAAAATAAAGAATTGTCTACAGAGAAACATTCTCAAAGCTTGTTCGATGAGTTAACTATTTGTAGTCCCGGCTTCATCGAGGAACAGTCATATGTAGAAAATAGCCCCAAAATTAATTCAGAAAGATATTTTAGTAGTGTTAAGAAACTAAAAAAATATATACGTGTTAATAAGTTTATAAATAAGACAAAAAGAACCATAAAACAATATAATTCTTTTAAGAAACAAAAATTGCAAAATTTGAAATTGATAGAAAAATTAAATATTATTAAGAGTAATGCAGTTGCAACAACTACTGATTACACAATATATAGTAAACAATTAGAGACAAAAATTGACAGTTTGGAAGAGTCTTTAAAAAGTATGTTAAAAAACATACAGACTATTTCCCAAAAACAATTAAATTATCAAATACTTGCTTCAAATGACATGGTAGATATGTGTAATTACAATGCAGAGCGTTTTGAATCTTTAAATAAAAAACGAAAATGTTCATGTCTCGTTACAGATATACAAAAAAATGAAGGGTGCATTTCAAGTATATTATATGATCAACAACACGAAATTGTTTCACTCGTAGATAACCAAACTTGTTCCCACAATAATCTTGATGAAGGTGGGACTCAAGTGAACATAAATAAAGAACAAAACAATGTTATTATGTTTAGTGATGAGTTAGGCAAAAATATGGGTCAAACAATGTGTCATTATATGGCACGGCCTGTAACTAATTATTGTATTCCAGGTGCTAATTATACCCAAATATTGCAGAAGGTGATCTGTGGTACTTACAGCCCTAATAGTACCATAATTATTTTCATTGGTAGACGAGGCAATGCTAATTCCTATGTCATGGAAAAATATTTTAAATGCCTGTCTAAATTAAATGTAGAGAAAATAATTTTATTTACTTTTCCTTACAGTGAGTCATTGAGTCATGCAGAAAATGACTATAGATTTAAGTGTAATAGGAAATTGCATTTAATGACAAATTATAATAAAAAATTTGACATTATTGATTTTAATGGATTCATTAAAAAATTTTTTTTGACAAAAGATAAATATTTTCTTTGTAGTATTTACAAAAAACAAATAGCAAAATCGCTATGTTATTTTATTTTTAAACAAGCCAATTCATTGGCTATAACTTCTGCCTCTATTGGGCAGTCAAATTGGACGCTGGGCAATGACAATTTGGAATTTGCCTCAAATTCTTTAAATTAAATTTCGAGACAAAAGAGACTAACTCTGGCACTAGTAACTATAATGAAAAATTAGATTCTAATTATAAGGTTTTAGATATATTATCCTCCCCATTTGCAATGAATAAAAATTGTAAAAATAATTTTGTTAACCTAGTCCACCAAAATATTCAAGGGATGTCAGGCAAAGATTTAGAATTGGAGCTATTCATGAATTGTAATAATATTGATATACTGTGTGTTACAGAACACTGGCTAAAAAGCCATCAGCTCATGTTCAATTTTAGTAATCACCATGTTGTCAGCTCGTTCAGCAGAAAAAACATATTACATGGTGGTTCATTAATAATTACTAAAAGGAATATTAAATGTAAGGAAAGAAATGACCTAGTAAGTATGTCTGTTGAGCGAGTTACTGAAATAGCTTGTATAGAGTTTGAACAATTCATTGTTATTAGTGTATACAAACCTCCATGTGCCCCTTTTGAACAATTTTTAAAAATTATGGAGGATGTCCTATTTAAAATCAGTAAATGTCCTAAAACAATTGTTATCTGTGGAGACTTTAATATTAACATACTAGATACAAATTCAATAACTTGTAATTTTTTAAATTTATTTAAGTCGTATGATTTGGACTACGTTTTTTATGAACCCACAAGAATTACTGAAACAAGTGCAACTTGCATTGACAATATTTTTACCAACCGAACACCTAGCCAAAAGTCAATTATTAATATGTTGCACTCTGATCATTGTGGTCAATTAGCATCGTTTCCTAGGAAAAAAGTTGAAGTGCGAAGAACGAAAATAAGCTTTATTCCTATAAATGCAAGCCGAATTGAAAAGTTTAAATCGAATTTAAGTGTGAAGCTGCCATGGTTGCCTTATGATGATTGTCCAGATAAGCTATACAGTTCTTTATTTAATCTAATAAATGTTGAATTTACCAACACTTTTGTGCCAAAAACAAAGACGATCTGTGATCGTCTAACTTTTAGTGAATGGGCAACGCCTGGTATCTACAATAGCAGGAATAAGTTGTACGATTTGTATAGTAAAAAATCATATAATTTTGATCCAGTATTTGTTAACTATGTAAAAAACTACTCTAAAGTTTTCAAAAGAGCCTGTTCCACTGCCAAGTCAGTTTACTTAAAAAATAAAATTAACAATTCTACTAATAAAATCAAAGAAACTTGGAATATTATTAACAGTGAAACTGGCAGGAGTCAAACACGCTGCCGCAATATTAACTTAAAGATTAATAATGTAAATGTTAAAGCTGATTTGGAAGTAGCTATGGAATTTGAAAAGTTTTTCTCAGATGTTCCCATACTGGCTACTAAATCACTTCAGTCGTCTTCCACCTCAGCTGAACAGCTTCTTAAACAAAATGTACCATCCTGTGACAGTAACTTCGAATTTACAGCTGTTAATTATAAAGATATTATAAATACCTTTAAGTCTATTGACCTGAAGAAATCTATGGATCTTTGGGGACTATCAGTCAAAACAATCTCATCCATTATAACTATAATAGCTCCTTATTTAGTTGTCGTATTTAACAGTTGTATTGGTTCTGGTGTGTTTCCTGACCTGATGAAACACAGTAAAATAATACCGTTATTTAAATCTGGCGAAACCTCAGATCCCACTAATTTTCGGCCTGTTTCTATTCTGCCAACTTTAAGTAAGATCTTTGAGAGATTAATGCTCAATCAACTATTAAAGCATTTCAATAAATATAATATATTTCATCAGAAACAATTCGGGTTCACTCGGGGTCGCTCCACCATTGATGCGGGAGTTTAGTTGTTAAAGGAGGTATTTGCTGCTTGGGAAGTATCACGTGACGCTCTTGGTGTTTTCTGTGATTTATCTAAAGCTTTCGACTGTGTTAATCATGAAACTCTGGTCAGGAAATTACACCATTACGGCATTAGGAACAAGGCTCTCAACCTTATGACTTCATACCTGAGCAATAGAATACAGAAAGTTGATATAAATGGTAAAAGATCTCCAGGTTCTCTAGTCACAATAGGTGTTCCGCAGGGCTCAATTCTTGGTCCATTTCTTTTTCTAGTGTACATAAATGACTTGCCTTACTACATAAGGGACAATCATGATATTGTATTGTTTGCGGATGACACATCCTTGATTTTCAAAATAAATAGAAAATTAGATAATTATGACGAAGTTAACAATGCACTTGCAAAAGTAGTTTATTGGTTTAATGTTAATAACTTGTTGCTTAATGAAAAAAAAACCAAACTAGTTAAGTTTACTACGCCGAATGTGAGACGTGTAGAAACTAATGTACAAATAAATGGAGTTGAATTGAAACCTGTGGAAACAACAACTTTCTTAGGAGTAATGTTAGACTCCAAACTACAATGGGGTCCACATATTGTAAAACTTTCGGGTAAACTAAGTTCTGCGGCATACGCAGTTAAAACTATTAGGCGGCTTACCGATGTAGATACCGCTAGAATAGTTTATTTTAGTTATTTTCACAGCATAATGTCATATGGAATTCTTCTCTGGGGGAGTGCTGCAGATATTAATACCATCTTTGTGCTGCAAAAACGGGCTGTTAGAGCAATTTATCAACTGGGTCCGCGTGACTCCCTCAGAGAAAAGTTCAAGGAGATAAATATTCTGACTGTGTCATCACAATATATACTGGAAAACTTACTATATGTAAAGAAAAATATTATGAATTTTTCCGAGAAATGTCATACGCACAATGTAAATACTAGGAAGAAACACGATTTGGTTGTATATAAAACTCGTCTCCACAGAATAAGCAACTCCTTTATGGGCCAATGTATACGTTTTTACAATAAGCTTCCGAAGAATATTAGAGACTTGCCTATTAATAAATTTAAAAAAACTGTAAAATCTAAATTATATAAAAAAGCTTATTACAAGTTAAATGATTATTTAAATGATCCAAATGCGTGGGAGTAAAATCTGCCCAAATTTACGCATTTAAAATTGTAATTTATTCATTCATTTTGATATATCTATGGACATGTAATGATGTTTTGAAATCATTACGAAATTGTAAGCTGCGGAGTTTCTTTCGCCATTTCTTCTCCGTCTCAGCATACTAATAATTATTTAAGAAAAATAATTATTTCGTCGAAATGGTGGTAGGGCTTTTGACGATTTAAAAGTACTTAGCAAAGTCCATTTAAATAAAGAGCTTTTTTCATTTCATTTCATTTCATTTCATTTCATTTCATTTCATTTCATTTTCATTTCATTTCATTTCTACACTTCTATACTAATATTATAAAGAGAAAAGATTTTTATGTGTGTAACGAATTAAAAACTACTAGTGTAGGTAGTACTAACTACTGATTTAGTCGCTCATTCTGGATTTTTTTTATACTCAATTTATTATCTCCCGTTATGACAAAGCACCTTCGTGGTTCATTATATCTAAAATTATTCAAATATCATCTATACCATGTGTTTTTTTTGGCAAGTTTAATTATGATTGAAATTGATACCAAATTAAATAGAAATCGAAAAACATGGAAAATATTCCTGTCATGCATAAGTGCTGAGACGGGACTTGAACCCGCGACCTTTCGCTATCCGGGTGACAGCTCTTCCAGCTGAGCTACACAGGACTGTTTGACCACGACGAATTTAGCCATGTCTTTCGTTTTTTGATTACGTCATCAAGCTGACGTATGCCTAACAATGTTGCAGCCTCAGCACTTATCCATGACAGGATTTTTTTCCATTGTTTTTCGTTTTCTATTTAATTTGGTATCAATTTCAATTATAATTATACTGCTACAAACATCTAATCTATGATGTTGGGAAACCATATAGGCCACCTTACATTCTTTATTTTATCCCCAAATAGGCTTCATCCCCTATTTCATCGCCACATATGTCAAAAAAGCTAGAATAAATATATATTTATTTCTTATGAAGTGCCTGAATCCTAAGATTCATGGCTTTATCTTCACAAATGACGAACTTTCATACAAACTTTCATCGCTTATTTCAGCTACTTCAAGCCTTTTTTCTCGATAAAAAGTACCTTAAGTCCTTTCCCAACGTCTAATAAATATTAGTACCAAATCTAAACAAAATTGATCCAGTACATACAAATGTTTCCAATTATAAAAATGAAAGATTTGTATCTTTGTAACGTACAAACTGAAAAACTGAGAGACCGATTTTGATCTGTTACAAATATTGATTAGACAATAAGAAAGGACATAGGATAACTTTTGTAGTAACACAGAATTGTGTTGGAGTTTCTCCCGAGTTCTCGTTGTAATAACATGTGTCGAGAGACTCCGTTTTTAGGGTTCCGTACCTCAAAAGGAAAAAAAACGGAACCATTATAGGATAACTTTATTGTCGTCTGTTTGTCAAGACCCTCTATCTCGGTATCCACTCGTCGAGGTATCGAGTTGAAATTAAAACCATAATACTCAGGTCTACGGTCCCTTGAAGCTGTAAAAAAACCAAACTTCTTAGTAACGCAAAAAAATATACGGCCGTTTATGCCGCAAAATACGTATATTTCGACACTCTCAAGGGAATCAAAATTCAGAGGGTACTTCTATTAAAAATGTATTGAGACGTATTGTAATGTATCGTGCTATAAATTACATCTTTACATTCCTTTCGGATGCTTTCGCATCGAAACAACACCTGAGTAATTTCACAGTTCATCAAGTTATATTTAGAACGACAGACTTATGTTGTGGAGATAGACTTCAACTAGATGATTGGAAACATTTGAAAGTGACCAAAAGTATTTCAAATAAGCCCGAAACAAAGTAAATACTCTCCTGAAGTTCGAACCCGAGATAAATTCGATCCGATTCGTGGGCGAACTACTAAACTATAGACGTAATTGGATTTAATAGCACACCAAAAGATGTCTTGCCCCTACAAACTCGGGGCGTTTACAAAGTCGGTTGCAGCTGCGGTAGTTCGTATATAGGCCAGACGAAGCGGACTATTGCTGAAAGGGTCAAAGAACACATCGCTGCTGTGAAAAACCGACAAATAAGTACCCAAATCGGCCATTGCAGAACATATTCTCGAAGCAGGCACTAATCACTGGATTGAATTCCGCAATACGCAAGTCCTCTCCACAGATCGCCACTTTTATTCAAGAGTCGTGCGTGAAGCGATTGAAATCAAGAAACACGATAATTTCAATCGGGAAGACGGTTTCAAATTATCAGCGACGTGGAATCCAGTGATAAACACTACGCAGACGAGAACTCGCCAGAATACGGACGCGTCGGTCGGTTTACAGAATAGGGACACAGTAAGTGTGGTGTGTGACGGTAGCAGATGAAACATCCTGTGGGTAGACGAGTATGAATCTACCTCACATACGGAGTGAAGACATCGCAGTTCTCCAGTCCACCTGTGACCACGGTCGGTGCAACCCGATTAATTGACTAATTTTATCGCGTTAATCCCCGTTTTTACTCGTATTAAAGTAATTGGATTTTTTATTCAGTTACTAGATTACTCGTGCCAACATTACTTAATCAATTGCAAAATAATATTAAACCATTCTTTCTTTACATATTATTTAATCGTCTTATTCGAGGACAAAAAATGTAAGTATATTTTATCTACGTTGGAGGTTAGATCTAGAAATAATAATGCTTACAAAGCGTACTTTTATCCTTAAAGATTTGCGTTGAAATACAATTTTGTAAGTTATTTTTTTACTTAGAAATCCTTAGCTATAAGAGATAAATGTGTGTAAGATGTTGTTCAGACCTTTGTAATCTACTAAGATTTTGTTTTTCGCAAAGGGTTTCCTATGCTTAGGATGTAGTTTACTAAATTTGATTACAACAAACACACTTTAAGAAATATTCCTTCAGAATCCATTCCTTTGATAAGACGGAGGAGACCGGAATCGTGCGTTCTTTATAAACGATTGCAGAAGTGAAGCAACGAAGTGCGTGGTGTAATAAACTCGGATGGGTGACCAAAATTACTCAATAAATTTTTTTTCGTATGTATTGTATTATCGGCAGCTGAAAGGGTAGTGTTGGATGTGGCGGGGTTCGCCCCGCTTATTTGTATTCTGGTTTTATTTGATTTATTAGTAGTCCCCCAATGCATCAACGCTCATCTTAAAAATATAAATTTTTAATAAAATATCTAAAATTATTATGTTATTATAATTGTCCGTTTACACCACAAACTAGTTAGAGATACCAGTTAACACAGTCTCGAATATTTAGAAATTACGCGTGCGACGCGTCCTTTTCATACGACGCTCTAGCGAGTGAGAGTACGATGACGTCACGGCAGGCGCACGCACCTTTAAAGGAACAATTAGAGCGGCCATTTTTATGAATCTTATAAAATTTATTGTGAAGCCAATTTGAAGTGCTACAGAAAAAAAATAATTTGAAATGTCTTCATTTAGAAAAAAAAATAAAAAACACCGTTCCCACCCTCATAGACTAAAGAACAATCCCAGAGAAGCGAATAACAACAGATATTCAGAAAAGATCAGCTATTACGAATGTCTTTCATATTTTCGTTGACGTCATAACACTTGTATGGTAATAAAATTTTGATAGTTTATTGAGTAATACCTCAATTGGTGGCCAAGGACTGATGAGTTATATTCAGATGTAACGGATGTTACTTTGCTAAAATTAATGCTCAGTACTCTAAGGTCAATCGCATGTTTGAAAACCAAGAATAGCCATTCGAAAAGTAGCATATTGTAGCATAATGTTGAGCTTCTATGTAACAATAGTAGATTGTATAACAAGGGAGCAAAATAGATTTTTTATGGCGAGGGCGCTACTTTGAAGCACGAGCGAAGCGAAGGATTCTAGAATAGAATCCCGAGCATAGCGAGGGATTCTAACGTAGAATCCTGAACGCAGCGAGGGATTCAAAGTACATCGCCCGAGGAAAAAATAATTTGCTCTCGAGTTATATACTCTACTTTTCATCCCTTTTCTATGAGAAAATAAATAAGAGACGCTGTTAGGTAAATAATAAATATATTTAATTAAAAAAAGACATGTGAAATGAAGTAAAAATAATTACAAATTTATATTTATATTGGATACGCTAGCGCAATTTTTAAAAGTTATTGTCACTGTTTTATTTGGGATCGATATTGTTGTCGATTAATTTGCAAAATACAATAAAATATGTACTGAGGTAACAAGAACAGAAAAGTAATTAGCGCGCTTTTGTTTTTTTTTTAGTTAAGTAGTAGTAATTCATACAATTTGCGTTCGATTTCTATGAATGATATATGTTCTAAATTCAAATATCTTTTACGCCCGCTAAAAAGTTCTTATCGGAAAAGAGCTATTTTGTTCCCACTTATAGAGGAACAAAGCGACACTTTTCGAATAGAAGGGATGAAAATAAATATAGTTCATAAATTACGTTGCTTTGCCCCCAGCTTGGAAGTCGCGGAATCTAAGTCGCTAGATATGTTATTTAGTGAAAATATAGCATTCTAACAGTTAAACAATTTTTTAAAACGGTCATCCCTGATCTACAATTGCTTTTCTCTTTAAATTATAAAGAAAAATATATTTGAATGCTTTTGTGCAAAAAAAAAATATGATTATAGTAAATATCTCTATACTAGCGACCCGCCCCGTCTCCGCACGGTTTGCAATGTAGACACGCTAGAAAATTACACCTAAAGTTCTTCCTGTTGAATCCGAATATCTATTGGTGAAAACCGCGTGAAAAACCGTTCTGTAGTTTTTGAGTTTATCGCGAACAGACAGATGCGGCGGAGGACTTTGTTTTATAATTAATGTAGCGATATAGTATGGAGGTTTGCGACTTAAAGCTGAAGGACTACATGAAAGGCGTAATAATGCTTCAAAGAATCTAGGCATCCTGAACCAGTCGCTTCGTTTTTACACGCCTAATCAACTGTGCTTGCTATTCCATACTCCCATAAGGGTAGGCAGAAATCACTTGCGTTCCCTTGCTGCGATCCTTACATATTTCTTTCACGTCATTCACTTTCACCACAGTCGTCATAAGTAATATTTTAGTTGCAAATAACGCTACATCTGGCAGTATAGGCCAAGATAGTGACCAACCAGTCCCTAATTTATTATTATAATAGTGAAATTGCTCGAAAATATCCATTTCAATTGCTAATTTTACATCTGCAACTTAATCTTCAATTTATATTGAAACTTAACCCTCTTCCTTCCCAAATTACAGATAAATAAAAAGATTGAACTGAAAATTGTAAGGAAAATGAAGCGCGAAATCAAGGTTAAAGTACCAACATAAAATCCTTTGCTACGATATCGTTCAGGAAAATTATTAACAAGCCGCGTAAAACGAAAATGGAAAGATACCTGCAGGAGGGATATTGAATTAATTCAAGCGAGCTTATTGGAAAGGTGACCTGCCGAGCTTTCGGGATACTTCGGTGATTTTTAAAATAGGCCCGGGAAACTGACTTATTTCCTTTTAACGTCACATTGAAAATCAAAGATAATAAGATTTATTTTCTTTTAGATACAGAATCAAATTTATTGCATTTTTGTCTCAAGAACGCACGCTTCTAATACTTGTCAAGGTTACCTATTAAAACTTAAAATTAAGTACCAAATTCAAATTAATCGATGCAAGCGTCACTCGCTTTTGAGGGGTAAAATAAAATGTAACAAAATGTCCAGCCTCATGAATAATTTAGCTAAATTATTCTTGAGGAAGGAATAACTTAGCTATAAACTATAAAATAGATAACTGACAAATCTAAAAAATATATTGTCTTTTAAGTATAATATGTAAAAATATCTACACAATGCAGAAATGTCAGTGTTTAAACTAGGATTCTGACCGAACATTGTGTGGAGTTTCCCCCGAGTTCTTGTTGTAAAACCACGTCTTGAGAGTCTCCATTTTCAACTCAAATGTACCGTACAATTTTCTGTTACTATAAGTACATTTTCAATTGACATTGGCGGGTCCAGATATGATCATTTGCCCGATCCGATCAGCGTATCCATATCAGCTTATCATGTATCAAGCCCCGTATCAGGTTGTGGACGCCTCGATTTGCTCCGTATGACAATCGTATAAAACCAACATGACATGGGACGGGCCGTATCATAACGGCGTATCAAGATCGCGTATCATGATACGCGTACCATCACCCGTCCACATATGCGATCATGATACGCGTCAGCGATACGAATATGCTGATCGGATCGGGCAAATGATACATAATCTGGACCCAGCTTAACGTAAATGTATCGCGACGCCATTAATTAAGAATAGAATAGATTATTATGTGTTGGTGCCAGTTACTAATACGCGCAGATGATATCAAAACTCTTTTGTTTGTGTCACAACATTGCAGCGTCGTAATGAAAATGGGATTTGAGAAAATATACTTAAACGGTTTGATCGCGTAGGATTGTATCGTCTTCTAACTATGCAAATGCTTACTAGCCATATGCAAATAGTGCAGACGAGTTCGTACTTCAGGAGTGACGAAATCGCATTCCTTTGACGAGCTCCATTTGTGCTTAGCATAATACTTTTGTTTAATTTGGCATGTACGTACGTATTTCACGCGGCGACAATAGTTATTTGTTCAACAAGTGAGCAAAGTTATTTTTTGCTGAGATTGCCAATATTAAATCACGAACGGACGAAGTAGTCTAGAATCACTGACTATGGTTATAAATAGATTACTGAGCGCAGTAAGTGATTTAAAGGCACGAAACAAAAAAATTGCATTTTTCAAACACATTTTAAATAAACGCTTATAATTTTAAATAACTTTTACGGTTTTAACTCGCGTGTAATTAGATTTTACGTTTTGTATCACTGCCCGACGTTTCGTAACACTTTGCAGCGTTCGTGGTCACGGGATGACTGAACATATAGGTTGTCATATTTTATGAAATAGTTAAATTTACCATCACATTAATTATTAATTTGGAGTGTTCCGTTTTATGCAAACGGAGCTCACGGGTCTTGCTGTGTGGTGGTTTGCTTGAGTTTTAATAATTTTAATTACTGGATCCCACCATCTTCTCTATTGAAATTTGGGTGTTTCTTTATTTCAATAGCCTCTCGCGCAACATCCTTTGGATGTATCGACGCTCCTTGGCGAGAATGTGTGGTTTATGGAACCTTATATAATGATTATTGAGCCCTTCTAGAGTAATATCACATACTGCAGACTTCGTTTCACGCCTATGTTTTATGTCAGCTATATGCGCCTTCACCCGGGTACCTATGCTTCTCTTTGTTTGTCGTATGTACGAGAGCCCGCAATCACAGTCCAACTTGTACATACCTGCATCTTGAAAGATATTCCCAATCTTGTCCGTGACTCCTTTCATTAATGGTATGGCTTAGGCTATGATCAGGATTCCTAACAACTAAAACATCTAAAAATTTTAGTTGATTATCTGCCTCTAACTCCATAGTGAATTGATTTATGGAGTTCAGATGGTTAAGAAGTGCTGAAACCTTATCGGTTGGTAATTTTGTGAAAGTGTCATCTACATACCGTTTGTAAAACCGTGGTGCTATAGGTGCTGTGCTAAGGGCTCTTTCCTCGAAGTGCTCCATGAAAATGTCGAATAATAAAATGTAAAATCTTATTACACGCGAGTTAAATCCGTAAAAGTTGTTTTATTTACAATGTTATAGTCACCATGTTGTTATTTATAGTACATCGCCTATGATTTCATTCGCCCTGTTCAATATGTTTGTTACCTAATAGCAACCATTATTTAGTTTTTATAAAGCCTTGCATTTTCATCATTTTCCTGCTTTATTTGGGGTCGGCGCAGTCTGCCTTGATATCGACAATACTGCTTAAGGATTTGGCATTACATTTTTACTGCCGTGTGCCTGACACCAACCCTTCTTGGGAACGACTGCTATCTTTCGACAGCACCCGGGACCACCAGCTGAACGTGCTGACGAAACACGAAGGAAAAATCGATTTGAAAAATTTTTGGTCACCCATCCGAGTACCGACCGCGCTCTTGGTTGCTTAACTTTCGTGATCGTTACTAAGAACGCAACAACGCGGCGCCATCGACCTGCATTTTCAACCTTATCAAATATAATTATCCCCAAAATATTTAACCTTGTATTTTTAGTGACAAATAGTTAGCATTTTCACTCGTTATAGACGCCTGGAAAATAATTAGCCTTTTTTATGCCTGAAGTAAAATCATGTACTTTACCTCCTCGTCCCCTAATTAGTCCCGGCTGACAGCTAGCTGTCTCTTAATGGGAGAGTCGAATACTGCTTTTTGGATGTACCGGGTTCGTAATTAAGCACAGACGTTGCAACATGGTAAGTAATGGATAATGTAGGACTGAATGAAGTAGAAAAACCTGCTTAAAAATTTGCTTCTACAAAACTTTTAGTACTAAGTACTGTTTTCTAAGTTCTATTTGTAGTAACTAGTGTGACGTCTTATAGCGACCGCAAAGGGTTACGTTGTAATTCATAGTCATGTCTGAAAAGCAGATCACGCTATTAATTGTAAAGTGGACCGTATGAGAGTCTATGTGACCACCCTACCACTTTAGAGAGGACGACATGCGTAATAATTATTACAATGCTTTTGAATATCAAGGAATTATTGTGTCAAAAATTCGACGCATCGTCCTCTGACATGCACTTGAAACGATCATGACCGTTTTAAATATTTAAAATATAATCTCATTTGGAAATAATAAAATTATATGTATCGTTGGCGCTGGTTGGATTGTATCAGGCCCTAGACAGATCAGGGTCTCTCAGGGATCTAGCCATCTTTCACGCAGTGACACGTCGCTTTACGCTCAGACCTACATGTCTCACGAGTACGTAACGCTTCGTAGCACGTGGTAGCACCCACGATATGCTACGAGCTAGTTATAACTTTATTGTAGGGCAAGAGAGTCGATACTTATTTCAATGTTTTGGCAACGTAAAGCATATGCATCTACGCTATTCTATACAGTATTTCTGCTTAGAAACAAGTTAGTTACGTTTAAACATATTTTATGTATAAAAAAAAATAATAGTTTAAAAAAACTAAAAAAACACGCTTTTATATGAAATCGGACTAAAAAGTGAAAAATAACTTTTCAGTATAGAAACTAAATAATGAACGAAAAGTGCTCAATAACATAAAGTTCTTGAAAATATTCGATCGGTACAATTAAATTGGGCACAATGACAACGCCATCTAGTGACGTGTAGCTGAACAACATTCCAAACGTTTAATTTATTAGTCCTGGCGATTCTAATCAGGATAATGGGAAATTCTTATCGAATTATTGTAATGTCATCGGTCTTTGATAAGTCTATTAAGTTTAAATGAAATCTGACCGTTTAAAGTGGGTCAAAATCGAGCCCAAACGAGTCAGATAAACACAAACATACATGAGTTACAAACATACAGGTGAAACTAACATAAGCGTGATAATGAGGTCGCTCTGTCTGTATGTAAAGAACTTTTAAACTGCGCGACGAATATGAATGCGGTTTTCAGCAATAGATAGAGTGCTTCAAGAGGAAGGTTTTTATTTATAACGTGCATAGTTATAGTAGAGAAAAGTCGAAAAATTCCTTACGAAGCCGGGGCGGATCGCTAGTCTAAATATATAAAATTCAAATTCCTGACTGACTGACTGAGATATCAACGCAAAGCCCAAACCGCTGAACCTAGTGACTTGAAATTGTGCACATAGATACCTTATACAGTGTAGGCATCCACTAAGAAAGGATTTTCGGAAATTCCACCCCTAAGATCAATGATATTATATTTGAAAAGAGGTAGGCTTGCAAAAACTGGCACCCTAAAAGTAAGCTAATTAGCACAACTGAGCATAACACAACATATATCTTTCTCGTTTACTCTATTGCTAGATATCATGTTGTCTGACTCACAACTTACAATACGGCCATGTTAACTCGCCACATACGACAACATGAAATCGTAGACTTTATGTGCCTATAACTATAAGTAGGTATACACAATGACATTTTGGACCATTTTTGACTTTGAATTAGTATGAAGGTAACCTATCTACCTCTTTTTAAAAATAATATCATTGCCTTAGATGGTAAAATACGAGAGAGATTTAGGCTGAAAATTGAAAAACAATATTTTCATGTGTCAGCGTCTTTGACAATTCCACCCTCAAAGACCCATTCGGCCGAAAAGGAGGATAAAATGTTGTATCTGGAAACGTGTCCTCCTCCGCCAAGCGCGCTGCCTCGCGTGAGGCCGAACGTTTTCCACGTGCCGTTTCGCACGAGGCTCTCGCTTGGTGAGGACCCGCCTAATCACGTAAAAACGGCTAATCGCATTTTGATGAAATTAAAACATAAAATACTTAATATCCTGTATATTGGTCCCTAAGGACTTTCTCGAATGTACACGCGGACAAAGTCGCGGGCGGAAGCTAGTATGACATATTTTGTATTACAAACTGGGACAGTCGATTTTAGGGGTGCACAATTTTATACAAAGAAAAGACATGAAGGATGTAGCTTGTTTACATTGTCCAGCGGCCACTCTTTAAAAGTCTGTCGATATAACAAGAATGTAAAAAGCAGTATTGTCCTACGCAAAATCGTAATGAGATAGCCCGTTTTTACTTTCTCGAATTCGTAGTAGAGGAAGTCTTGTAATCGTCAAAAAATTCGACCTCGAGATTTTGATGGATTTACACGTTTTGGACCTCCCTGAGTGCAAAAATACCGTTTTTGGAATTGTCTGTGTGTGTGTCTGTGCGTTAGCACGATAACTCGAGCATGCATTTAACTTATTGCAACCAAATTTAACATGCATGTATGACATCAAAATAAGGTTTCTATCAACCTTTAAGTCGTTTCCGGTATACGAGAAGGTCAAGGGGAGACCACTCCCGATTTTTTTTGTCTGGTAGTAAGCCGACACCGTAGCCTATAGACGCTTGCAACACTGACGTAACACTCGCGTGGTACGATCCCTAGGCCCTTTCCCTACCCTGTGGTGCACTGGCAACCTTACTCACCAACAGAAACACAACATATGATGACGCTTATAGTCCCAAGACGTTCAGCAGAGCTTTAGGTAACATTTCGTAACACATCAAGTCACGTCTGGTAGTATGAACCATGCAGTGCCTCCAATTAGTGGTTGCCAGCCTGTCGCCGTAAAAAAGACACCAAACTCAAAAAGGATTGTTAATTCTTCAGTAAACAAACAAATGAACAGGACAGATGTTCATCAACTAAATCTAGCCGTAGACAAAATTTATTTTCAATTCCTCTCACCACCAATAATGTCACACTCCATAGCCCAATACCACGCATCTGCACATTATACTGGGTGTAATAAAAGACATGAACAGTCAAACGAGAACCATGTATTCTATACATCAAAATAAGACATGTTTCAAAAAAATTATTGCTGGGAAATGATTTTTTTTTGGTGTTAAAAAAATTGCAAATTGTACCGCGCAATGTAAAGGGCTCAACTCGCACCCAACTCGCAAAACCGCGATAATTTTGCCAACGGCGGCGGCCCCGTTCGTTTGTGTCCGTACGCATCGAGTGAGCTACATTGAATGCTAACGTTTTGAAGCCATTTTTTGTTATGAAATACTAAAAAAAAATATAATGTTTCTTTGGAAAATAATTAAGAAATAACGTATAGAATACGTTTTCATAAAAAAATGAAAAAAAAAATTATGATTTTGACCTTCAATAAAATCGTAACTATCAATTTCCCAGGTATAGTCTAAAGGAAAAAAAATGTTATGATGGTGAGCAGAATACATGGTTCTCGTTTGACTGTTCATGTCTTTTACATCCTGTATAATGAATTTAATAAAGAACTACACATATTTCACTTTAGCCTTGCCCAATTTAAAACTGTAGTAAGTGGCGAATTTGAAAGGTAGGTATTTTAAATTTTTGTTAATACAAAAATGTAAAATACCTACCTTTCCTTACCTTTCAAATTTTAATTGTCAAAGAGCTTAATTAAATGTTGTGCGCGGTTATAATCGATGTACAAATTCAAATTGTTATTATTCTTAGATTCTATGGTTACTTATTAATTTGTTTGTTGTTACTGTGCCAAATAAATAAAAAATAAAAATAAAAAAATAAATCAAATCATCTCGGCAGTTCGCATATCTTTTATAAATGTAAATTTTGTAATAATTAATGTAGAAACCTTAGATAGAAACGTAGTTTGTCAAGGTTTCATTACATTTTCTTACTTTATTTATACAATGACCTTGAATAAATGCCGTAATATAATATTGTGTAACGCGATATTTTAATACAAAAAGAAAACTAATTTCGGCCTCAACTCGGAACTAGAAAATTAAGGTTCTGTGTAACTTCAGTTGTGTTTCTGGGGTCCTCACCAAACCTCGACTCATTATCTTGTCGCAATTTTAACTTGCCACGCCTAATATCTCCCAGTTTAAATTGCTTGTGGCAAACAGCTAACGTAAGGACAGTACTTCATTAGGATATTCTGTGACGTAATGAAAAAAGAGTTTTAATAAGGTTAACGTAATCTTAAGTAAACCTCTAGGATTGTATGTACATCAATAAATGATTGGCGATAATTGAGATCATCGGAGCAATCCAAACATTATAGGACTCTAACACAGAGTAATAAAAATCCCTAATTCGATAATTTACTGATATGACTAAAAATTACAAGACAGTCACGAAATGTTTTCCTTGAATGAATGAATGAATGAATGAATAAGCTTTATTGTACACCAAAATTAAAGTAAATAATACAGACATAGTTCGATAAAATAAATTGTACAATGGGCGGCCTTATCACTAAAAAGCGATTTCTTCCAGGCAACCTTTGGATGGAAAGAAATAGCAAGAAGAACAAAAAAGGGGTTGATGGTGCATCAATTAATTAATTATACCGTTATAAATATTATGACAAAATGACATTCCTTACTTACTAAAATATCCTACATAATATATAACTTAAGTACAAACATATACAAATAAAACAGAAATACAACATATACCTACCTACATATATACAAATATACACATAAATACAACATATACATACATTTATACAAATAATATATACTATGAATAAATATATAAATACATATAAAAGAACAGACTAACATATACATGGATTTATATCACAATGAGAGATAGTAATCCTTAACTAATCCTTTAAATGTATGCAAGGATTGCGCTTTCCTTATTGTTAATGGCAAAGCATTCCATAAACGTGCCGACTGCACCGAAAAAGATTTGCCAAGAAAAGCAGTGGAATGTTTTGGGATCACCAAACTCAAGTTCTCCGAAGATCTCAACAACCGGGGATGAGATTCATGAAGGAATTGGAACCGATCTTTGAGGTAGGATGGATAAGTGGGATTAAAGAGGATATTATACAGGAGGGACACAATATGAGCATTCCGGCGAAGGCGAATTGGCAACCATTTGAGTTTAAGGCGAAATTCAGATACATGATCATATTTGCGTAGTCCAAATATGAATCTAATACAAACATTTTGGAGCCGCTCTAGTTTATTAAGTTAGTTTATTAAGCTAGTTAAAGAACACTATCATGCAATGTAACTTCTTTTGTCTTTCTAATTTACTGTATACTATGCGAGCTAAACCCAGCCATGCGTTGTGGATATTATTTCCGAGATAGATCAATACGAAGCGCATAAACTGTTACGTATGCATTGGAACTACGTGACGAAGGTGTTTTAAACAGTGTTCTGTTGAAATGCAATGTTGTGCAGAAATTTCTAGTCGGACAGAAACAAACAGAAGCGAAAATTGTTTAAAACCGTTTTATCCCCTACAATATTTCTTCTACATATCAATGATATGATGCCTCTTGGAAACATCCGTTGCTATGAAGACCACAGTACAGTGTATGCGCGCAGAAGCTGGACGAGCGGAAACCGTGGAGAGTCATGGGAATCTTATTGTTAAGCTCAACCGAGAGCTGGATCTTGTTTCTAAATGAGGTGCAGCAAAGTTTACTGTACCCCATTCAATGCCAAAGAAACTACGGCTAAAACGTGGCCATTCATTTCTTTCCGTCACTGTTGTGATCTGAAAAGAGGGCTTTTCAGAGCACAACACTGACGCTACAGAGAGCAGTATCACCTTGCTCAGTATGGAGGTTCGCAGTGACTTGAACTCGAAGGACTACATCGAAAGCGTGATAAAAACAGCTTCACGGAAACTCGGAGTCCTGAATAAGGTGCGGCGTTTCTTGACGCCTGATCAACTGTGCTTGTTACTTGACCCTATATTTATTTATTTTTATTTTTTAGTTATTTTTAGTCAGTTCATTCTTATTCTTCTCAGCACACCCCCTTTCATGGAATCATGGAAGTGCACAAAAAAACTAGTCTGCTATCTTGGGCCATCCGCCATATTTGATTTATAATGACGTCACTTAGCTAAGCATGCATTGTCATCCAAACTAAACGTATATATAAAATTTCAACTCTTTCAATTGCAAATTTTGCCGGACAACTTATGTACGTACTTACATACGAACAGTGCAAGTTAAATAAAAGCTTGTAAAAACAAGAAATAAATCTTGGCCGCAACTTTCTACCCCGCGACAGTTCGCAATCCGAGCGACCACTTTTCCAACTAAGGGGCCACAGGTCAAGACGAATTTCAAACTGTGAGATTAAAAGATGAGACTTGTAGATTAAGCTATTTCTTGGCGACCAGCGCGTCGTTCGCATCTTTTTTTAAAGGTACCTACTTGAGCTAGATAACTAATAATAGGAGCGTAGCCAAATATTATTATGAGGTAATGTCAAAACATAAGTTGTAAGCTCTAGCTAACCAGTTATGTAGAAAATAGCACTTAGCAAATACTGCGGACACCGACCGACATTGTCGCAAAGCTTAGAAGAGTAATCTCGACAAACACGCTGGTAATTTATGATCTGCTCCTCGGCATGTTTCTGTGTAAGATGACCCTGACTTTGGTTAGTAAAGATTAAGTTCTTAACGTCTGAGTAAATGGTTTGCTAATTTTTGTTAGACTACAGTCATTGTTATTTTTAAGAAGAATAGAAAGTGAAAGTGGGAAAATAATATAGATTTATTATGAAAATGTAAACAAACAAGCAAAAGTGCAGTGAAATGAAGAACAATAAATTACATCTAATTAAGAACTTCAAAAAGTGGAAATTAATAGTATTGAAAAATAATATTTAATTATTGATCTTTCTTTAAGTAGTAGGTAGGCTGTAGGTTATTTTTTATGAGCACATAGAAGTTTTTTTTGGTTAGAATTCAATTCAATGCATGTAAACCGAAAAAAAAGTTTATTTGATTTACTTCATGTCTCGGATGAAAAGCATCAATCATTACACGTTTTAGTTGCCCTTTGCAGATGCCCATTTAGATGATTACACTTGCTGGTTTTGCAAAATTAAAATGATCATTTAAATACATGCCATTAAAAAATATGCATATAAATGGCGTAGAAATGTGGTATGCTACAGTTTTGAGCGCATACGTGGGTCTAGTAAGTGGTTTACCGGTAGTTGGTCTAGAGGTAAATGTATTCGAGTAGTTTAATAAAATACTAGTGATTGAATATTAAATAAAATATTAGTGAAGAAATTTTTTCGTAATTTTTATTTTTTATAATATTATTAAAGTTATAATTACCCTACGTGTACTCATATATACGTAATATATGAATACAGTAGGGTAATTATAACTTTAAGTAAAACACACTGACTTTATGCAGGAATATAAAAAAAAACTAAGAATTCAACATTTAAAGTAATTCAATATATATTATGCAAGATTGAAATAAATAGAAAACTTAAGTTTGGCCAAAATCCCTTCACCTGATTATAAAATTGAGCCCATGGTCCTAATACACTAATAAATAAAATTACCTTAAACTCAATTTATTAAGCTTTTACCATCAAACGGAAAACTTAAAGCAGCAAAGTTTATCACCACTCACTTTAAGTATTTTTGCACTGTAATACGTCTTATTCTAACAATTAACTGTAATAACCCTTTTCATAAAAAGAAAATCACTTCAAAAACTTTTTACTCTGCATTTTAAAAAGTTTATCAAGCATTCCAAATGTAAACACTGACTTGTAAGCTCACTCTGTTTATTATCTATTATTTAATATTATGTCGTATAGTTATATATTTATTATTAAACGTCACTGCAAATTAGATCGCAATGCGTATTATACATGAAACTTTTCGCGCATCAAGCTTTAGCCAGCACGATAGCACCGGACCGCCATCAAAACACGACTGAATTTCATTGGCAAAAAGAACGGAACGTTCTTCATATAGTAAAGCATATTTATACTCGTGTTGACATAATATTGATATACAAAACTGTAATAATAAATCGGGATTTGATTTAAGTTTATAAATATTGTTTTATTGTGAAATGCGGAAAGAAAACTGTTCAGAAATGTCGCGCAATATTTTCAATAGCTGTTGCCTTCGGAGCGATGGTCCTTCACGACATTATTTACAACGTTAAATAACATTTTACAAAAGATATACAATTGTAAATGACATTATATAATGCAGTTTAACATTATAAATGGTAATGTTATAGTAAAAAGTAGGTATTCCTTTGTCAAATATTTGTTCATAGGGATATATGTAATTAATAATAAATAAATACTGCACATTTTACTCTCTGATAAAATAGGTTTCTTTTGCTGAAAGAATTTTTAAAATCCGTCTAGAGGTTTAGGCGTGAAAGTGTAACAAACAAAAAAACTTTCTGTTTTCTAGGTTTAAACCTTAGGGGTTTTTAATTGCTTAAATTATATAATATTATGTGATTTTTTGTCAAAACGATAAAAAAACACACCGATTTTTTTTGCAAATTTCGGTGTGTTTTTATTACCGTTTTACAGTGACCTTAATGCTACCACATAATGGTACAAATTGGCGGTCATATTGGGAAGCGCAATCTCTACCAGACAATCTAAATAATATAGGTATCATGATTATGTTATTCTGAAATAAATTTCTTGTTTATACGAAGACTGGCTTTTGTCCTTTGCCCCTCTTTGTAAATTTTGGAAATACTTTTTTAGGTGATGCCTACGTCATAATAACACTGCCAAATTTCATCGCAATCAGATTAGTACTTTCAGCTGTGCTTTGATAGGTCAGTCAGTAAAGGTTGCCTTTTATAACTAGCGGTTGACAGCCACTTCGCTCACGTTAATGTCCTTTGTCCTTCCCAGGATCTCAAAATATATGCATACCAAATTTCATCAAAATCGGTTAAGTAGTTTCGGAGCCTATTCAATGCATATAAATAATCAAATCTTTCCTCTATAACATTTTTTTTCCACACTAACACCAATTATCTAGCCCAAATTAAGTATCATTAAGAACATGTGTTATGGATACTAGATAACGGACAAATATACATAATAAACTAGATATTTCATAATATAAGCTTAAATAACACCCATGACTCGTGAACAAATATTCGTGTTCATCACACTAACATTTGCCACTACCAGGACTCGAACCCGGATCGCCCGATGTGTAGGCTGCGTTACTGACCACTCCACCACGGCGGCGTCAAATGACAGAATAACATGTATACATTAGTATAGATGTTATTCTGTTATTCGATGTATAGAATAACATCTACAACATGTAAATTAAATAACCAACGCCCTGAATACAGGTGGTTTGGGATCGTGTTTTTATAAAAAAAATATATTGAAATCAACTCAGACGCCGATCCCAAACCACCTGTATTCAGGGTGTTGGTTATTTAATTTACATGTTGTATACATTAGTATAGATGTTATTCTGCCATTCAAAAGCGGTATGAAGAAGCACCTTACAGGTCGGCAAAGCGAGAATGGCTAGCGCGATGGTTTATTTTTCGCACTAGGTATCTTCGCATTTGCAATTCCACTTCTGCTTACCGTCAGGCGGAATGAAGTCATTTTCTCGACCTTCTTATAAAAAAAAAATATCTATAAACTACATCCACGAGAGCGAAGCATCATTCTCATAAAAGACATTCAATAAAAACGATCACTTTTCTTTTTGAGTATTCATTTTATTAGTTTCAACAAGTAACTTAAAGTCGTTTGACGCTAACACCTTTGTCTGATCTCCTAATACCCAAAGTTTACAAATAAGTATTCTACTAAACTTCATATTTTATTATCGTTTCTTGTATACGACGCCTATCCCTTTTACGTATAAGGTCACTTTGATGTGAGGTTTACATTACGTTTTGGTTGCTTATTGAAAAAGTTGAGTGAAATTATGGGCACATAAAAACAGTTTTTTTTTTTCATACAATCAAATAATAACAACATTTTTTTTTTAGAATTATAAGAATAATTAAATAGGTACTTCGGGGTTAATTGTGAGTATTGATTAATCACGAATTGCGACCGCTCTATCAGCCTTGATCTTGAACGTGGACAGTGGGCGTAATAGTCGCTACTTAAACCTGTCCTCGACTGAGAACTAACACGTTATATATTAACAATTGTCTATTTCCAGTGGCTTTTTGGTTGGTAGCAAAGCCCTTAATGGATAGCGTTTCCTCGCAGTCTCAACCGAGAATATACAGTGGTAATAAGATTAATTTAATAAAATACTTCTGTGAAAATACCTAACCACAGTAAAAAATTGGATCTCTCTATTTAGACCAAACATTGGACGTAGGTATAATACCTACCAATGGATTCAATGTATGTTTGGTGAAACATGTGAAATCACTTATCCTGTGCAGCGGTGACAGAAGGAGAAAGTCTGGCTTACACAAAACTTAATGGTATTAAATTTAATTAATTGTAGTATAAGGTAGTTTCATCTTAACTGGAACTCAAATATTTGTGAAAATATTTCGTTCGGATCTTAGAAGTGCAAACTTCGAAGATTTGATGAAAAATGTTACTATAAAAACATAAGTAAGTAGGTTCCAAGCACTGACGAATTTCGACGGCGAAAGCTATGTTCCGGTGGCGTAGTGGTTGACGCAGCCGCTCAGATTACTGAAGATGCTTGTTTCGACTCTGGACAGTCGATTTTTGTCAGGGTTTTTTTCTTTAACAGTATTTGCGCGTTTGTTAACGCAAAAATAATTCCAAAATAGAATTTACTTCATTATGCGTTACATTATGTAAAATAAAAAACATTTGAAATGAAATGAAATGAAAAATCTCTTTATTTAAATGGACTTTGCTAAGTACTTCTAAATCGTCAAATCTCTGAAAATTCGCTGACACTTTAGGTTTGATTCTATATATTATTAATTTTATGTGATTATTTAGTAAGTATCTAATGCTTTTCTGTCGTATTGGTGTTCAACTATAAGTACAGAACAGTGCAAAGATGAAACAAATAAATAACTTATTAAAAATTATATCAGTGGGCCAATTCGCCGCGAAAATCTAGTTTTTTGGTAATATGAGTAGGCCGCTTCGAAGAAACCTGTTAAACAATTCTAAGTTCATTCACTTCAATCTTATGAATTACGAAATGGAATTGATACTGTATTTCAACAATAACTTATCTAGCAACTTTGAAATGAATTTCGAAATACATTTATAACTCTGTCATCAATTCATCAAGATCAATTGCTTTCATTGAAATTAATATAATTCAAGTTACGGAAAAGGTATGTAAGAAGAGAATTTCAAAATAGCCTGTAAGTTTGACAAGCTTCTTAGTTAACAATAATATTTCTTGTAATTGTTGTAACTTATGTAAGTTCTCATTGGGTGTAGAATTCAAGACAAAGAGCTCAGTCGTTATAAGTTAGATTCAAACTAAGATAAGGTTTTAGTGGTAGTAGACTAATAATAGAAACATTAGACACTTGGAAAGTTGTTTTCCACAACATACCGAATAATTATAAAACATGGACTAACGTTAGTGGTAGTTTGAAGCTGATGCTAGCTCTGTATTTCATTTAGCGAACAAAAGTAACAGCGTCAGTTTTAAACTTTACTTCATGTTTTATAATAGGAGGCAAGTGTTTGAATTATTTCGTTACAAACCACAGTTCCCAAAATAAAGTTGAAAATTTTCATTAGATTTTTTAATTTAAATATTCTCTCCAAGTCCAAAGATTTCTAATGTCTAAATGCATTATTTTTATTCATAATCACTTAAAAAATCTAAACCATTTAGGTTAATTTTTCAAGTAGTAACATTATCAAAATGGACAAACGGACCATAGTTCTTCAAGGCTAATTTTATATTTTTATTTCTTACTTGGATTTTCTTTAGAATATGGGTGTATTTTAATGTATTAGATGTATTATATACACTAACTAATAACTACCGACAGTTTCATTGGCAACCGTAGAATTTTGACATTTTTTGTATCTATCAAAATATTATCCCTAGTAAGCTTAAACTGGGAGTTTCTCTCGAGTTCTTGTTGCAAAAACACGTGTTGAGAGACTCCATTTTTAACCAAAATCTACCGTACAATTTTTTGTAACTATAATTAAATTTTCAATTACCATTGGCAAAATGCATAATTTTTTAAATTTGCGAATGCCATTAATTAAGAATAGAATAGAAGATTAAAGTGTAAATAGATAAGTATTGAAACCGTCCATTAGTACACTAGTAGTGCCTAAAAGTACAAATTGTTCTGTCAACAACCGAATTACAGTCAACAGCAGTATTCTAGCTAAATGATCAAAAAGAAAACTTCAAAATTCATTAAAAGCTTAACAAAAAAGTAATGTAGGATTTCTAAAAGTATAAATTCATATTTTTATGTTGAGGCTGGGCGTTTGACCACAATCACGACTGATGTAAAGGGATGAAGAGGCCCAAGATGGTAAGCGTTCACCTAGAAGATGCTTGTTCACTCTGACCTTGAAGATGTCCAGATTATACTGGTCCAGGAATACAGACCTCGGCAAGGAGTTCCACTCTTTTGCTGTTCGCTTAAAGTGTTTCCCATCCACTTTGAATCCGCCACAATGGGCTGTCATTTAATATGTCAGCGTCGCGACTCCAGCGCCGCTGCGCTATGTATGATCTTGGCCGCCTGAGCTAGGTCGTGTTACCGCGCAGAATAAAAAAAAAACTGTTATTAGTTTGCGAAAAGTTTACGGTGTGAATAATGAGTTAACCATCAACTCTGCCTAACCTGTGGTTTAGAAAATTCGGGTGCAAACTGGTGTATTTGTGAGATTCGCTAGCCGGCCGGCACGCAGCCCCGTGGACCCCATCTTGCCTACATAATCCAGGTTAGTGTTTCTGCTTTTTTCTACCAATGAAAGTCACCTGGTTTAGAAATACAGTATTCGGACAATACAGTAGATTTTCCTGGTAAGCATATCCACATAATATCTTATATATAAAATTCTCGTGTCACAATGTTCGTTCCCGTACTCCTCCGAAACGGCTTGACCGATTCTCATGAAATTTTGTGAGCATATTGAGTAGGTCTGAGAATCGGCTAAAATCTATTTTTCATACCCCTTAGTGATAAGGGTTGTCCACCCTTATTTTTTTTTTTTAATTTATAAGGCAAAACAACGTTTGCGGGGTCAGCTAGTATTAGTTAAAGATCTATATTCCTAATCCAGTGAATTACTCAGGAGTCACATTCCGCATCTAGATTATCATTTCTTTTGGTTCTTGAAGATCTCAAGACGGAGTATTAAACGTATATTTTTTGTCTCCATATTTTCACTCTGCAAGGAAACGATGGTTCGTCTGCTGTACAAAATAAGATTATGATCCATCGTTGACATGTCAAGGTTTGTTTATTTCAATGAGTTTTATACTTTTATGTTTACGATTTGCTTCTCTGCGTCTATTTTTGTACAAGACGTAGTAATAAACTTGCCGTTTCATCTTTCAAACTTCACAACATAAGTCGCTCATTCAGGAGTAACTGAATGTTATACAATTTAAGATTTGTATTAAAAAACTTTAAAGGGGTAAGCATTTATAAAGTTGAGAAATATAATTGTTTTGTATATGATAAAATATGTGCACACATTTTAACTATGTTATCAATTGTTCGTTGTTGAAATACATACATACCTACAAATATCTTATCTTATATCTAAAATGAAAAGTCCTGAACTGACTCACTGGGTGACTAATAAACGCCCAGCCCATACCCCTGGACTTGAGTAGCTCAAATTTTGCACAGATGTTCGTTTTATGATTTAGACAAGGGATACGAAACTTTTTTTCTAGTATCAAGGGATACGATTTCGAAATTCAACTCCTAAGCGGATAAAATAGGGAATGAAAGTTTACATGGGTATTACATACAAGATTAGTATTTCTTTTTAGAATTCAACCCCTAAAACCCCTTTTAGAAGAGTAAGAGGTGACAAAGTCTAAACTCAATGAAATGAAATCATATGCCTTTGCAGTGATAATATTTAAATGAGATTCAAAATCTCTTATTTCGGTTACCCTTTGTAGAGTTTTGCTATAGAGATTGTAGTGAAATTCAATAATCTTTTTCCATCCCAATAATTTCTATAAGATAACCGATTGATATATGATAGCCACAGCTCCACAACATCTGAGGAGGTGGTTATCGCATTAATAACCGCAGGAACATAATAAATCTGTTAACTGTATTATCATGACGATAGGCTTTTGGTAGCTAGCCAGGCGGCATTCAAACAATTGTAGAATTAATTCCATGACTTATTTACATATTTAGAAACGATTTATAACGGAGAAGATAAACCTTTCAAAACGCTAAACTTTTAGCTTAGTAATTAATTTTGATTAATGTTTCATTTTCATTAGAATCCACTTCGTATTCATTTTACTCCGCAACAAATGACTTTTTATTGTGATATTGTCAATTCTTTGTTATAATTGTAAGCTAAAATTCAAGTGATCAACCATCTCAATACTTTACCTCTAATTTTTCTGCTTACCATCAGGTGGAATGGGGCCATTTGCAGGACCTTTTTATATAAAAAACTTGTTTAATTTAGTATAATTATACTATATCATTAAAAAAAATATGTATATTTGTCCGTTATCTAGTATTCAACACACACAAGATCTCAACGATACTTAATTTAGGCTAGATAATTGGTGTAAGCATGGAATTACATTATTTTTATCTCGATGATAAATTTCCTGCCCCCCTGCCCCGCTCTGAGACCCTATTACATATTATTATTACCCGAATTACATATTATATTATACTCTTATTTAAAATACATACAAAATTATATTTCTTAATATTATTTTTTTACAATGTATAAACACTAAAATTACTACATTTAAAAAAAAACACAATTGCAGTTTCCCATCGGTAGCAAGATCAGGGTTCCGGTGGTTACGGATCCAGAGACAGGAACCTCCTCACTATACGGGTCGTGTCCAGAACCGCGATATCAACAATTCCTGCGCGACGTTCTTGTCGATCTATCAATACAATATCGGGCTTATTAGCTACAATAGTCCTGTCTGTAATGATAGATCGATCCCAATACAATGTGGCATGGCTATTTTGGTGCATACCTGTAGTACGGCACCTCGGAAGCCACAAGATTGTATTTTAAAGCAAGTTGTTGGTGTATTATCCTGGCCACTTGGTTATGTCTATGCAAATACTCGCCATTTGCGAGGCGAGAACAACCAGAGATTATATGTCTGAGGGATTCACCCGGGCGATGGCACGCACGGCAAATATCCAATGTGTGTGTATACTCGTATATAATAGGGGTTAAAGAATGAAATTGCCGATTTTTTTCCTCGTTATTCATTAGTGTATAATTCCTTTAATACAATAGCTATGTCGATTATTCTTTTTTTATTTTAAACTTTATTACAATGACTTTTATTTATGTATAAATTTTATTCTTATTTTTATTTTTTTCACTAGAAATACATCTTCACAAACAGCCCGTCCTAAGAGGTGCCCGTCTCTGTTATAAAAATATAAATATTTTTTTACAGATATCAATTCTCAATTTTTTTCTCTATGTATCCTATAGTTTAATGTTGTCTAAATATATCCACAAAATTACACAAAATTTAGATTTGTGGTTTCTTAAAAAATCGCAAATATATTTGAATGGAAAAATTAATTTTCGTTAAATTCTCCATGCAAAACGGCAATTTCATAATTAAACCCCTAATATATACTCTTATTATTTTTATAATATTGTCTCTATTTTACAAGCTTTTATTTAACTTGCACTGTTCGTATGTATGTAAGTACATTTGTAAGTATGTAAGTTGTCCTTCAAAATTTGTAAACCATTTTTGACCACTTCTTGATATTCGATTGAGCTGAAATTTTGCATACCCGTTTAATTCGGATGACAATAATTTCTAAGCTAAGTGATTTGCTTATATATGTAAATATACATATTATATGTTATATATGTTAATAACTGACCTATAGAGAAAATTTTCTCTATAGGTCAGTACCATTCGCCTTCCCGTTTTGCCATAAGTTAGTTATTTTGAAAGAAAAATAACTGTAACATAATGTGTCGAACCGGGGTATTTAATGATCTTTAAGTTACAGGTTGTTATTTTTTAATTCATTTATTTATTTATTTATTTATTTAGGTAAGCTTACAGCCAAACACATACATACAAGATAAATAAAAATTCTAATTATAAAAATACTTATGCGCTGGCCTTTTATGGGCTTACACAGCATTCTTAATACAGAGTCTCGGTTTTTCAGAGTATTTACCTACTTTATTCTAACTACTAATTAAATAATTTGTCGACATTCCTGATTCCTTATTTAATGTTGCACAAAAGCAAAAGATTGGATTCCTTTCCATGCAAAGACTTCATGATTCGATAATCTATATTTAAAAGAATGTCACTTTATGTTCACCTTTGAATCTTAATTCGAATATTATGACATGAGCGTAAGTAAATGTATTTTAGAACGCTCTCAAGTTTAACTAGCAATAACTAATTCAGACGTCAACTTATGATCGACTCATCTACTATTCCTCAACATTTTATAAATTATTGTTTGATATTCCAAGAAAATGGATTGTGATGTCCAATTATTTATTCGGCAACGAAACTAATATTTACCACCCACTCTTTTGTTACTGGTAATTTTATTTATTAGCAGCTTAGGAGACCCCGAATACCAATTTCGAGGTCTCCTAAGCTGCTTAAAAATCTAATCACCAATTTTTCCATGAAATTTGTCTCTAGTAAACAGCTTAATTACTTAGGTCTTAAGATTAGTTTCTCAATATAATAT
Source organism: Elophila nymphaeata (assembly GCA_955850985.1). Taxonomy (NCBI): domain Eukaryota; kingdom Metazoa; phylum Arthropoda; class Insecta; order Lepidoptera; family Crambidae; genus Elophila; species Elophila nymphaeata. Next base: position 26,377,250 of record OY039073.1, on the reverse strand, counting down.
ATTTGAAGGTCAGTAGACGACGAATTAAGTTTCTTTTTAATGTATTTTTTTTATGTTATTCTGCATCATGGCAATCTGTTTTAATCAACAATAAGCCTTGGTTTTCTCTGATATAGCTATCTGTAATAATTTATTTCGCAGTGAGCCTTGACAATGTACTGGAAGGCTGTCACTTTCAGTGGCAGAAACTATCTAGAGCTCAGGGACGCCGTATTTTTAATCTCTTATAGGCCCTCCAGACTCACGCGAGAAGTCTCTCCGAGACTTGACCCGAGAAACGAGATGGTATCTACACTCACGCGATCTTCTCACTTGCGTTCTCGACCGTTATGCGAAATGGATGACTTTGACAGCGCAGCGGCTTTGGTATTTACTGTGAACGAGAATGTGATACGGTTCTCGTTTCTCAACAGAGAAACCCTTTGAAACGGGCCAAAAAAGCGACACCGAGCGGAGAACAGGCGAGCCCGAGAACGAGAACGCGAGAAACTAATCACACTCACGCTTCTCGGGTGTTCTCGGGGGTTCTCGGCGAGAGTGTGGAGGGCGCATAAGGCTGGAGCGACCGGCTCCCACTGAGTTGTACAGCATCTTTTATTGTAAATGCAACATTGTGTTATAGCTAAAGAGCCAGTGGAAAGCTACCTGTATGTATTTGACCAAACTTGGGGTTTTGTACAGTGAGGCCCCTATACCTACCATATATGAGATGGGGGTTCACTAAGCCCCAAGTGGTGGACACGGCGCGCGCTCAGGCAAGACAGGTATCGATTTTTGGCGAATTTTTAAAGCATTTGACGACGTCTGCCGTTTTTAAAATTTGATAATATATTATTATTATTATCTAAAAACAACAATGGCAGACCATTATCGCGCGGGTAACATTGTGGCAGACAGTATTGAAAGTACTGAAAAAAATTAAATTTTATTGAAGAGATCTGCCATTGATATATTTTATTTATTAGGGTCTTGAAAACTTATATTGATCACGGCAGACGACTTCATTGAGTACACACATCAGCAGACAACAAAATCTTTGCTACTATCCGGTCAGATGTATGTGTATTACGTTCCCTATTTTACATCAATATGATTTACTTTATCACTGCATGCATAGAAATGTAAAATTTAATTTTGTAAACTATGTACTAAAATTTATAGGTTTATCATGAGATAAAAAAGTTAATATATTTTCAAAGAATCTCAAATATTAAGGTATATTGCAGATAACAAATAATTATTCAAATATTTATTTAATTTTCTTCTTTTTATTTATTTAAGACATAATTTAAAAAAAATGAATAACAAAATATGAAACGTGCATGCATTAAAAAAAAATGTATATTTTTTTTACTGATTTAAATCTTTATTCATCGTCATCGGAAACATGGTCGTCGTGGTGTGACTCGTCTTCATCATCTATAGAATCGGAATCTACCTTAATATACCTTAATATTTGAGATTCTTTGAATATATATTAACTTTTTTATCTGATGATAAACATATCAATTTTAGTACATAGTTTACAAAATTAAATTTTACATTTCTATGCATGCAGTGATAATGTAAATAATATTGATGTAAAATAGGGAACGTAATACACATACATCTGACCGGATAGTAGCAAAGATTTTGTTGTCTGCTGATGTGTGTACTCAATGAAGTCGTCTGCCGTGATCAATATAAGTTTTCAAGACCCTAATAAATAAAATATATCAATGGCAGATCTCTTCAATTAAATTTAATTTTTTTCAGTACTTTCAATACTGTCTGCCACAATGTTACCCGCGCGATAATGGTCTGCCATTGTTGTTTTTAGATAATAATAATAATATATTATCAAATTTTAAAAACGGCAGACGTCGTCAAATGCTTTAAAAATTCGCCAAAAATCGATACCTGTCTTGCCTGAGCGCGCGCCGTGTCCACCACTTGGGGCTTAGTGAACCCCCATCTCATATATGGTAGGTATAGGGGCCTCACTGTACAAAACCCCAAGTCTGGTCAAATACATACAGGTAGCTTTCCACTGGCTCTTAGGCTATTAGCTTTATTATCGATAACCAGTAACAGCGTCTCTGTCTCTGTCGAAAGATGACATTCGTTTCCAAGGAGGGTTGGTCAGGCAGGCGGCCAGCCGTAAAAGTAAGCCAAATTTTTAAGCAGTATTGTCGGTATCAAGAGACACTGCACCGACCTCAAATAAAATCGGAAGCAGGGTAGGAAAATTATGATTTATTACACAACAAAACATAAAACTCACCCAGAAAAATCGACATTACCATAATGAATCAAATGGTCAACAACTTTATATCGCGACACTGATGCTGTCTCGGCGCTAATTTTCTGTGGGACCGTACAATTATAAACCGAACACAACTTGTATGGGCCATACAAATTTTACTCAGATTTATTAGTGGTGCGGCTTATATGTATAATTTTACGCTATTCAAGCGGACAGTAAAATATAGGTTACTATTTTTATGATAGACTTTGATAACAAAGTCATCAAAAGTGTCATTTGGCATTATAAGATCAGGCCAATTTTCCGATCGGCCGACAACGGTACATACAGGCAGATCTTGATTCTAGCCCCAGTTCAATAGATTGGTCCACGACATAATAATATTTTGTATAAGAAACCGCCTTTCTGATATCTGCCGTGAAGCAGTTCGCTGTGTTTCGGATCGAAGGGAAAGGTAGCCAGTGTAATTACTGGGCATGGAGGGCATATCGTCTTAGGCCCCAGGATGGCAAACGCACTTGCGGTCTTAAGTGATTTACCCTTAATATTGCAAGTGTCTATAGGCGGCGGTGACCACTTAACACCAGGTGGGCCGCAAGCTTGTTTGCCATCTCGTAACATAAAAAAACTGATGCAATACGAGTATTGATTTATTTCCCCTAGTGTGACCTTCGAAGACGTATAAAATTCGACACAGCACTCAATGTTGGTAGGAACATCAAAATACACAGCCGGGGAGAAAAGGCCTGTCATAATCTAATCATATTTGAATAATAATAAGGTATACGCAATAAATTTCAATTAGAAGTCTGAAGATCGTATCTTTACTCCGAGTGCTCACGAAAGATTAATGCAAACCGTTTTAATTGAATGTTTAAGAGCATCTTGGAGGCTTAAGCTGGAGACCAAAGATTTAATTAGATGGATACGCCCTCGGCATACTGCCCTAATTGCCCGAATTATGTCCTAAACAGAGAAATAAGTCTTCTTTTTAACCGACTTCAAAAAAGGAGGAGGTTATCAATTCGACTGTATGTTTTTTTTTTAATGTTTGTTACCTCATAACTCATTACTGGGTGGACCGATTATTAAGATTCTTTTGACTTTTGGAAGCTAGTGCTTGTCATGGGGTCCCATTTAAATTTTATCGACATCTGACGAGTAGTTTTTGAGTTATCCCTAATAATGCCTATTTAATTGACGTTGATGATATCGTAATTTTATCACTTGTTTGTCTAAAAGATCTTGACGTAGTTTCCTGAAAAATTCTATACTTAAAACACTAAAAAGCAGAAAAAAAATTATTTTTAAATAAAAAAAAACCGCCTTCAAAACTAAAAACGGGAGAAATAATAATTTTGCTAATAAAAATCTAAATGTTTCTTGAGGTCGGTGCCAACCTCAATGTTTGTAATAAACGTTGTCACTTGTATTTGAGACCGACCTCAAAAAACATTTAGATTTTCATAAACAAAATTTTTATTTCTCGTGATTTTAGTTTTGAGGGCGGTTTTTTTTCAACTTTGGCCCATACAGGCCCCAATTTAATTGGGATCGATGGGATGTGTCGCCATACTGTTATTTTACTGAGCCGCTTACAATTGGCTTCATAGGAAGGCTAACGGTAATAGAGAATGGAAAATAATGGAGAGGTATGCTTGGAGTTTCTCTGCGTGATCTGATCATATAAGAAATAATGAGATTCGCAGAAGGTCACCGACATAGTTCAAAGAATTGCGTACCTTAAGTAGCAGTAGGCAGGGCATATTGCGAAGAGTACTGATAGCCGTTGGGAAGCGTCGGTAGCGTAATGCGTAAGGGCGTTGTCTCCCACCCGGGAGGCACCGGTACCAACCCTGCCACGTACAAATGAGTTTTCAAATTTTGAATTCATATGTACGTTCAATCGACGCTTTCACGATGAAGGAAAACATCGTGAGGAAACCTGCACACACCTATGAAGAAAATTCTTAGGTTGTGTGTGAAGTCGACCAACCCGCACTTGGCCAGCTTCGTTGTAAGTAAGGCTAAAGCCTAATCGCCTCTAATGTGAGGTAGGGTCGACAATGGTGGCGACATTCAGTGGGGACTCTGGGGGACTCTGTAGAGCCTATGTTTTATTGTCCGCTTCAAGGGGTTTCTCGGGCGCGAAAAGAGAACCGTATCGCATTCTCATTCGGTCTCACTGCGACGTGGGAAGTTGTTTCACAAACCTTGACCTATTTTGATGAATTTGTATCACCTACCATCGCCTGGGCCTACAACTTTCTAAATATTATTTTTGATTATTTTAGTATTCTAATGCACACAACCTCAAAGCCGCTACACTGTCAAAGTCGTGCATTTCACATACGATCGAGAACGCAAATGAGAAGGCCGCGTGAGAGTAAATATGATTTCATCTTCAGAGATGTTGAGGATCAACCTTTTTGTTATTACTTGCTGTGCTCTATGTTTTTATATTCAAACAAATGTTACATTGATTTATGTCATCTTTCTTTTTTACACAAAAAATACATCACGAGTTTTTCACACGGTTATTAGATCTTTTATTTTCTTTAAAGTACTTAGCTTGTTCCTAACATTTCTGGCGACCGTGACAGGACCTTTGTTTCGGAAAATAATGGAAAACCTCAAGAAGTTACGATCAATCTCGCGCAGATTTTATTCACTCGCTGAACGAGATTTAGAGGACGCATTTCAGGAGGCTTCCGGTAAGGATATCCATGCGATGTTCATAATTGCGAAACAAAAGGCCGAAGAGTTGTTTGGCGTAGACGACCAAATTAAGGATCTCTGGCTTGCGGACACAGACGCCAATGAAGACGTCATTTTTGCCGATCTGCAAACGTCAGAATCGTACAAGTCACGTTGGACAATTGTAAGTACGAAATATTATCGTCAGTTCCCGAGTAATGTTGATGTAGCATGCGACGCTGCCTCTATAGGCTTTCAGTCGCACATGGATACTGCTTGCTCGGAAAGGTCATTGCGTAAGCGCTTCACTCTGCCGAAGATAGAATTGCGCAAATTTGATGGGGATATTAGTAACTGGATATCTTTCTGGGGACAATTCTCTAAAATTCATAATGACAATGACATTGACGATAGCGACAAATTTCAGTACTTAGTGCAAGCTACAGTATCAGGATCTAAAGCAAGAGAGCTCGTTGAATGTTTCCCTCCATGTGGCAAAAATTACCAAAAGGCCATCGAGCAATTAAAAGATCGGTTTGCAAGAGAAGATTTACTCATCGAAAATTATTTGAGAGGACTTGTACAACTAATATCAGCTCGAGACAAAAATTTGTCGCTTGATTCACTCTATGATAAGCTTTCGACGCACATACAGGCATTAGATTCGTTGAATGTTAAGTCTGATAAATATGCCTTTATGCTCCTACCTATGGTGGAAGCAACGATTCCCACCAATACACTAAGAGTTTGGGAAAGGTGTAGAAACCGTAAGGAAAAAAACCAACTTGCCGCTTTCATGGACTTTTTGAAGAGAGAGGTGGAAGGTGAGGAGCGTATTGCAATTTCACGCACATTCACGAGTGATTCGTTCAAAGAGCCGACAGCGTCATGTATAGTTGCGAGTGAACACAAAAATTATGGAGGCGAGAAGAAGGAAAAGACCTGCATCTGGTGCGATAAGTCCACTCATAATTCTTTAGAATGTTTTAAGATATCGCAAATGTCACTAGAAGAGAGAAAAGCGCATCTGAAAAAGAAAAACGCCTGTATAATTTGCCTAAGAGTTGGACACTTTTCGAAAAGATGTAGGAGTTACCCTAAATGTTTATTGTGCTCAAGACGACATACGGTGCCGATGTGTCCGGAGATTGACAATAGAGCCAAGCCTGAAAAAGGACAATCTAGTTCTAATGATAGTAGTGTTGTACCTCAAAATGAACCGCAAATTTCCCTATGCCAGAAAAATAATATGACCTTATTACAAACTGTTAATGTAAATATTAGTTATAATGGTAGAAAAATGGTAACTCGGGCCTTATTTGACAGCGGTGCACAAAGGTCGTACATAAAACTAGATTTAGTTCGATCTTTAGGTATATCATCCACTGAGAAAGAAACAATCAGTCATTGTGTATTTGGTGGCACGTATTTAAAAAAGGGTACGTATTGTAAATATGATTTTGATATACATAGTGTAGATAGTAGTTTTACCTTTTCTATGTCTGCTTTAGGGATAAAAAAGCTCACTGGACCGCTGCCGAAGTTAAACTGTCCATCAATTATACAGAAACTTCGCGATTTACATATTTGTGCATCGGATATCGGTAATGATTTTACAGATGTAGGATTGTTGATTGGGGCTGATGTGTACGGGTACTTACTATCTGGCAGCGTAGTTCACGTTCATGAAGGGCTATACGCAGTAGATACAAAGCTGGGGTGGTCATTACAGGGAGTAATACCGTCAAATTGTGTAAATATCTCCAGCTATTTATCTGTAAATTTTAATATTTCTGATTACTGGGAGCTGGAAACGTTGGGAATTAAAACGCCTTGTAATAACATGTCCGTAGAAAATGGTATTAATACTTACCAGTTTTTCAGAGAGACTGTGATCACTAATGAAGAAGGTCGTTACGAAATTTCTTTGCCATGGGAAGAAGGGTTTCCGGAGGAACTTGGTAATAGTAACCAATCCTTATCGGTAAAGAGGTTGTACTTTACTACTAAAAGGTTAGTAAACTTGAATTACCTTCGTAAATGGCAATGTGCATTCTGTCAAATTAAGAACAGACCGAGATTCCATTTTAGTGCGACTTATACAAAAATTATACCTCCTTGATACACAGGGTGGTTTAGAGTTACATCAGTAGGTATTAATGTTTATTTCTAGTTATTATTATTTCTCTGGCCTGGGAGGATGTTGAGGATCAACCTTTTTGTTATTACTTGCTGTGCTCTATGTTTTTATATTCAAACAAATGTTACATTGATTTATGTCATCTTTCTTTTTTACACAAAAAATACATCACGAGTTTTTCACACGGTTATTAGATCTTTTATTTTCTTTAAAGTACTTAGCTTGTTCCTAACAAGAGAGATAGAAAATGTAGTTAAATATGAATTAATACCTCAGACTTATTACTGACCTTTCTTAGGCTTCGTAATTAAGAAGTTATTAATAGTTAATATGCTAAGCTTTTTCTTCATGACTTCGTGGGAGAATAAGGCATTTAATACGGCTTTTAACATTACATACCCAGTATAATAAAGGCCATAAAATTAGAAAAAAAAATCTCTTGTACTGATGCGGTCAGCCTAGCATGATAATTATTCATAGGTAATGACAACAAAAATTTACTCTGGAATTGTATTACATAGTATTATAGTGTTAATCCAATTTTGAGGCTGACCGTACTAACATTTTTATTCATATATAGGTACTTTATTGCACACCAACAAAAGATGAACTACATAAAATATTATAACTTATGCTAAAATTAGGTACAATGGGTGGCCTTATCGCTAAGTGCGATCTCTTCCAGCATTAACATTCAAATATTATAAATATGAAACTTAAAATATTAGGATGTTTGTCCGTCAATGACGCAACATAAGTACAACGGTTGATTGGAACTATAGATTACCTCCTATGGTTGGAACTTATTTAACTCAAGTCAGTTAATGTGAAGGGAGGTTATCAGTTAGACCCATATGCATGTAAAATTGACAGAATTTCACAGTTTTTGTAAGTTAGCCTAGCAGGTTGATGAAACTTAATTTCTAAGTATGAGCTTAAATAAAAATATTAATTGGAAATCACAAGTAGACAAATTCTGCGAGAAATTTAAAATCCATACAAAGCTCTTTCCTCCTAAACATGATAGATCCCTACCTCCACACTCCTCCCTTTAGTGAATTGCGACACTACACGAGATAAAACATTCGCCAGCCCTGATTAATTAAATTACGTCGATCCATACCAGCTTCTAAACATGGGTGCCAAATTATATAAAATGTATGTATGTACTATATTTGTCCCCGCATATCTCAAAAACTATAAGTTGGATTGCAAATATTTTTAATTAGACTAGCTACTAGTTTTGCGTAGTTCAGTTGGAAGAACAGAAGCCCGGATAGCGAAAGGTGGCGGGTTCAAGTCCCGTCTCAGCACTTATCAATGACAGAATTTTTTTCCATGATTTTCGTTTTCTATTTAATTTGGTATAAATTTCAATCACACTAAATATTTTTTTTAGTTGAGGTCGCTGCCTGCCTTAGTCTAAAAGAAATATTTACATGAGTAGATAATTACTATTATTTACGCAGTACATATATAAAACCAAAAAGAAATCTGGAATACTATGAAGCTGGCACTGATCTCAAAAATAGTAGGCACACTTACTTTTAGATTTTTTAAAACATAAAACTTTTATCTTATTTCTCTGTCATGTTTGGAATCTTTGTCGGGTTCTGGGTTTGAGGGTTTGAGCTTTAGACATATTCTTTCTCATCTGTGGGTTTAACATAATGAAGTTGTGAAACGAGTTTCTCCCGAGTTCTTGTTGAAAAAAAAACGTGTTGAGAGACTCCGTTTTTAACCTAAATCAACCATACAATTTTTGTTACTTTAGTTACATTTTCACTTGACATTGGCAAATTGCGTACGCTTAATGCGACGCGACGCCATTAATTAAGAATAGAATATAATAGAATAGATGTTTTGTTCTGTTTTCTAAGTTATTTAAAATCGTATATTCCTCTCAATGTTTTTATAATCTAATATAAAATTCATCAGCAAGCTTTAAGATACTCAACATGTGTAAAACTGCGAGAGTTACTGTTTTGCTGGTTACACGTCGCCTCTGTTTTATAAATAACCACAATGTTCTTTCTGGAAAAATCGGGGTGAATGACCACCTTATTATAAAGGACCGTCGCTAGTTTACCACTTTAATCCTATTTTCGTATTACATACCGTATCTTTTAGTACTAACAAAGGTTCCGGGCCTGTCTCAAGGGTGTTCTAACAAAATATACTTCTGATGTGCCAGGTCAAGTGCGCAATCTTGTGTTGCTTGCTTCGTAAAATGTAGGACTTACTGGCATAGTATACGGATGGGACCTTTAAGATTTTATTTTTTTATATATGAAAAGGTTGACTCACAAGCTCGCCATAGTGAGAAATCGCTGGAACCAATACCTTTATGATTGTATCTTTTGGGTGTCTTTATATTCACGCTACCCTAACCTACACAGCTGTCACTTCTACAATTCAACATCAAAAAATGGTAATGGTATGGTAATGCAAGCTGCTTTTACATAAGGTAAGGGAGACAGGGATTGAGGTGCTACTCGTGTGTCACATAGGCCCAAGTGTCACCCCAATACATGGTCCTCTGTCAATTTGTGTGCATAATGAACCAAACCATATCTAACTAGCTGACCCGGCGAACTTCGTACCGCCTATTTTCTTTTCTGTTGAAATTTTTCCTGAATTTTCTTTGCTATAAACCTCACGGAGCCCGAGACCTTTCCAACGAATGCAAAACCGTGGAAATCGGTTCGTGCGTTCTGGAGTTATAGCGTCAGGAAGGAAACCCCGACTTATTTTTATATAGTAAATTATTAGAAAATGTAATAAGGAAAGGGTATAAATCTCTAAAAAACTCGGTGTTTCTAAGTTCTAAGAAATATGGAAAATCTGATGCGGTCTTTCGCATAAGGTTTTCCATCTTTCTTAGAACTTCTTGAAGTTTCAAGACTTACCATTCACGTTTTCGCTCTATACAAAGTTAGAGATTCGTTGCTGATAAGCTCGCCGTTTTAAAGCTATTGACATTATTGTTGAAGATTTCAAACAGTTTCAAATGTTATTACTTCTAACAGGAATCCTTAGCTTTGAAGAAGTTAATCATATAAATCCTATAAACAAAAAACCGGCCAAGTGCGAGTCGGACTCGCACACCGAGGGTTCCGCCGTACAAACGTAGCTGTTTACAATTTATGACGTATTAAATCAAATTACTTACTAGATATCGTTACCTTGTAGGTTTTGATTCCCAAGCGTGTGACGGGAATTCGTCTAAGGTGTCGGTATAAACTGCTGTATCTTTTGATCGCGTTAACTTAGAAGTTTGATTTTTTCACTGCTTAAAGGGACAATATAATATAATATAATATATTTTTCACGCTCACACCAATTATCTAGCCCGAAGTAAGTATCATTAAGAACTTGTGTTACGGATACTAGATAACGGACTTTTTTTTTTTTAATATACATAATAATTTTAGATATTTTTATAAATAAACTTAAATAAATATATAAACAACCATGACTCGCAAACAAACATTCGTGTTCGTCACACAAACATTTGCCGCTACCAGGATTCGAACCCGGACCGCTTGATGTGTAGCCAGCTATACTGACCACTCCACCACGACGGCGTCTAATAGACAAATAGACAGTAACAGTAACAATAGACCTAGGTATTTGGTATAAATTTCAATTTGATATCTTTATTCGTTTGTGAGAAATAAGGTAGTAAGTTTCATTTTATTAAAATATCTTTATTATATTATATAACTAAAAAAATGTGATTTTCGCAATTTTTCCTATATTTGCATTAGATGACAATGCTTCATGCCAAATTTCAAGATTCTGAGTTTACGGGAAGTATCCTGTAGATTTTGATTCCTTTGCGAGTGTCGGAAATTTGTTGAAAATATCGACATAAGCTGTATCTTTTGATTGGCTTGGCTTAGAAGTTTGATATTTTCACAGCTTAAAGGGACAATATTCCCTGTGAATTTCAGCTTGATACGTCCACGCGTTCTTGAGATAAAGGGTCATGACAGACAGACAGACAGACGGACAACAAAGTGATCCTATAAGGGTTCCGTTTTTTCCTTTTGAGGTACGGAACCCTAAAAACAGATAAGAACTTTGGGCATTACTTGGATTTGCCTTGCGGGTGCCAGGTCCATAGTGTGCCGGAGAGGAGAGCCAGGAGCAGTACTTGGGACCTGTGGATCAGTGATCCCAACTTCTCTCTTTGCCCAACCATCATAAGTGGAGGCGAGCGTTATTGCAATGTAAATGGGCTCAGTAAACCTACACTTGGCGGTCACAAGTCCCACTTGGCGGGTCACTAGTCCTATTTGGTGGGTCACAAGTCCCAGGCACTACACATGTCTCGTGGACACATGGACCCGGCAGTCGCAGTTTGAGATCGTGCGAGATTATATAACACTTTGTGGTATGAAAAAACTAATATACCTTATTACACACACCATCTTACGCATATAGAACTATTAATATACTCAGTGTCATAACTTATACTCATCGTTTCTCCAAATAAGTCTACCAAAGAGTTCGAAATTCTTGTATGTTGAAGGCACTCGGACTCGGTTTTCTCATAATCTACGTCAGAGAACTAAATACGATAGTAAAATGAATTGACCATTACTCTTTATCGCCAGTCCTTAGGGCAACAGTACTTCGGCTTAATTAATCAATCCATGTTAAACACAGGCTGAGAGTATTTTTACGACAGTACATGGACAGTAAAAAAACTCATTAGAGTTTTTTATTCCTCAGATTTTCCTGGACGCATAAGTTCGGCTTGAGAACTTTTTTATGATGTAAGTTTCGTCAGTAGAGAAAGTTTGGTTGCACCGTAAATTCAAGACTATTTAAAAAAGGAAAGTAACTCTTAGAGCTAACGCAGACCATACAATTTAGTTGGCCAAGTATCGTACAACTAAGTTGCGTGCTTCCACAATTTAATCGTCCTTACATAGAAACTCATTCTTTATGCTATCGGCCGATAGTTGGATGCGATCGTTTAGTTGTGCGATTCAGTTGGATAGATGTGCGGCCTTCTATGTCTACTGCAATAGTCGGCTAACTCAATTGTATGGTCTGCGGAGTCCAAACCACACAATTTAATTGGCCAACTATCGTCCTTACATAGAAGCCCGTACATTATGCTATCGGCTGATAGTTGGATGCGATCATTTAGTTCTGCGATTTAGTTTGATAGATATGCGGCCTTCTATGTCTACTGCATTTAGTCGTCCAAGTAAATTGTATAATTTGCTGTGACCCTGAAAGTTGATTTATGTAATCACTTTAACACCCGAGAGTAGTGAGTATGTGACAGATAAAATTGAAGCCTATCCATATTTTTACCATAACAGTATAAATAAACGGCATAATGTTTAATAAATTGTACTAACAGTATATTTTTTATGTTTATTTATTATCAAATAAACACGAATAATCGGATTAAAACTATCCTAGTGCCACCTTTTTTTTGTTGACGTGGTGGTCAAATGTATTTACGCATCGTCCTTGCGGGGTGGTGCCAACCCAGACGATCCTACATATGAGTCTACCACCGCTAATTTAGATTACTTTCCCTCTATGTGGCATTGAAAAATTCCATCCTGTATAATGTACAAAGTTTTTTTACATTTGGAAGATCTGAACTATATCAGCTTATGAAGTAATAACAAAGTATAAATTTCAGAAGTCATAGCATGGGTAGCTCAGTTGTAAGTCCTTTCGCCGGGATAGTGACTTGTTCTATACTATACTGAACTCATTAAACCAGCATTTAATTATATTTCCTTGAATAAAATTTTCCATCTTTTTATTAAAAATTAACTTGATGTTAAACTAGACGAATAATTCTTCTATTCTCTTCTATTTTATTTCTAATTAATGTCATCGCGATACATAAACGTTACGGATTTTGCCAATGTCTAGTGAAAATGTAATTAAGTAACAAAAAATTGTACGGTATATGTGAGCTACAAATGGAGTCTCTTAACACGTAATCACTTTTAAACTTTCGCGTTGCATGATTAATACGAGTAAAAACAGGAATTAACGCGATAAAATTACCTTTTAAATGCCTGACGTTTCAGCCGGGTTGCACCGACCGTGGTCACAGGCGGACTGGAGAACTGCGATGTGATCTACCTCACATACGGAGTGAATCGTAGTTCTCCAGTCCGCCTGTGACCACGGTCGGTGCAACCCGGCTGAAACGTCAGGCATTTAAAAGGTAATTTTATCGCGTTAATTCCCGTTTTTACTCGTATTAATCTCTTAACACGTGTTTTTACAACAAGAACTCGGAAGAAACTCCAATTCCCTACTTAAGCAAACACTCAATCCGTCTCTATTTCAGATGTCACGGTCACCGAACAATCGTATTCGAGCTCACATAAATGACATTTGTGCCTCATACGTACTGCGTCATATCCTCAGATTACATATGATCTGAGGTCATATTACTTAATGGAAATATTAATGCCTCAAATCGGTTTTCCGCGTGAAGCTTTGTAAGCGTTGTATATAAAACTGAATATGGGAAAAAACAAATTATACACGGATTGCTTGGTGTGTATCGATAAAGTACGGTCGCTGGGTAGAGACAATATCGTACAATGACCTTTCAGTCTACTGGCAGTTGTGATAAACATTTTTAATCATGATCAAATTCATAAAATTATTTAAAATTTAATATTTATTACACGACACCTTATTGGAGCTCCCCAATAAGTTTAAAGCCATTGTATCTACTAACACTAGCTCTTAAGATTAAAATTGTAACTAACACTATGGACTAAAGTCTGAAATAAAAGTTGTTATTATTATTAAATAAATTCCAGCTTTTGTCATTCTTGGATGTAAAAATAGCAGTGAAACATTTATTGTCCAAAAACCATAGGATAATACTTTTCACTGGCAACTCATAAAACTATTCTTTTTTCTAATGAAACAACAATATTCGACCAAACAGTACTCCTAAAGTACATAAAATAGTATATTCCGCGATTTTTTGTAGATTTTTTCGGCAATTTAAGTATTCATTTAAGTAAGTTATAAAATTTTAATCTAAATTTATTAATTAAGCTATACTTTCCTCTGAGTATAATATATCATAAGTTCCACTCTAATCATTCGCTGTCAATATCAAGTCGATGTGAAAGAGTAACGCATATCTGTCTTAATAAAAGAGATATATTTTTCGTAAATACGAGTATCTCTGCAAAAATTTAACAAGTTCTAAAAATGTAAATAGAGGAATACCTGTGTCTGTCTGAGTAATGCAGGCTATATTTTACCCTGCAGAAATCCTCCGGGACGTCCACGCTGATGAAGTCGTAAGTTAGTTTCGTAGAGGTAATTTATTTGCATTAAATATACTTTTCTTGATGATAATTAATTTTATCATGCCTTATTTTGTGATTTTTTATGAAAGTTCATAATTTACAATCTATGAGGCTTTTGAGAATAGAAATAAGTAATGGAAAAGTTTTTAACACGCTTATATTAGTTTCACCTGTATGTTTGTATGTAACTGACTCGTTTATTCATCGGCGGTTATAATTCGCACTGAAAAGTGGATAACAAAATAATAGTTAGTAATAATAGTTTTTAGTAAAAAACTAAAAAAAAAACACGCTTTTATATTAAATCGGACTAAAAAGTGAAAATAACTTTTTAGTTTCTTGTATACGCATTATAGAGGACATCTTGTAATCGAAAAAAAATTCAACCTCGAGATTTTGACGGATACACGTTTTGGACCGCCCTGAGTCCAAAAATATATTTTTTTGGAATTGTATCTGTGTGTGTGTCTGTGCGTTAGCACGATAACTCGAGTACGCTTTAATTTACTGCAACCAAATTGAACATGCATGTATAACATCTAAATATAAGGTTTCTATCAACTTTTGAGTTGTCGATTAAATAAATAAATAAATTAAGTAAATACCTTGACTGCCCCGGTACTTATCACTGGCTTCTTGGGGCGCCCCGTTGCATCTGTCGCCACACACTTCGATTGTGCCGAATCTTGGCACTTATATATAATTACATATAATTAATACTTCTAACACACTAAACGTAAATAATGATTATCCGAAAACGACCGAATTATAAGCTCGTATTATCTCAAAGAGAAAACCGACACGCGGCGTCGACCCGATCAAATTTTCGTCTACTCAACTGACACGAGCCGCGCAGTGGTGTAGGTCTACCCTACATAAAAGAATATTAAAACCGAACACTCTCGTATAGGGATATATTATATTTGTATTTACTACATAAAAATAATAAAGTTAGAATAAAATCCACCTCCTATCAGCACCAATAACATCCGCTACCAAAGAGCACACGTTCACATAATTTGTAAATAACAATTACTTAAACAAGAACATAGTATTTTTCTGCTATGCCTGGGAATAATTAAGCCAGATATTTTTTAGCAGCTCAAAATGCCGTAGTTGTGCAAGACTGTGTAATATCTATGTATGTAGAAGCTATATCTTAATAGCTTTGGATACTTCTACGCAGGCTACCAAGGTGCACTGTGCACCCTTGTTCCATCACCGTCTGCACCAGTTCCAAAAATCAAATTCGGCCACCCCACATCCCTCTCTGCCACCCTTAACCTCGCAGACTTCGCTTATGATCAAGGCCGTGTATCGTCTGTCAATGTTTTATATTGATTTGGGTAAATATCAAATGTTAATAGATTTTGTATTATTCGACCAAACTTGAGTAAGGTTTTCAGACAATGTAGAAATAGTATGTTGTTTGAAAACCCTACTCACTGACAAAAATACATCTGTAGTGTTTGTTATTCGACGAACCTAGTCGAAATTCTGCCAATGAGGCAAATGTGATTTGGAAATATTTCTACGAAGGAATTATACCATAGCGCCTATAATATTATTATGTGATAAGCAAGTTCGTAACTCTTCTTCGTCTTAATCTCAGAATAATAAAAAAGTGTCTTAATATACTGATTCACGTATGAAAGTTTACGATCGCGTTGTACTTTGTTACACAGACTTTATTATCCTGGACATTTATGGAGCAATCGCGAGGAATTATGTACGTCGGTGTGTGAGTGTGTTATATTGTTAACGCTTGCTTAAAATGATTGTGCCCCATCGTCGGCTATGAGTATAAATCAGAGCAATTTTAGATAACGTACATCTCCCCGGTTCAATGTTCCTATTTTTTGTTTTGATCGAACACGTTATCAGTTTGATCAAATTTATTGTAGATATAATGAGCCGGCCGCTGAGAGTATTATAGAGTGTAAAGGTGCGTCCAAATTTGTGACACTAGTGTGACATGGCTCGTACGTGACTGTGGTGTCACGTGCGTTAGGCGTCATCATTACAGCCTTTCTTATTCGACCCACTGCTGGGACACGAGGCCTCTCCTTGTCATCGAAGGAGGTTTAGGCAATAGTCCACCACGCTTGCCCAATGCGAATTGGTGGACGGAGTATAAAGTGATCAATACTCCTTTGCTGATCTATAAGTCGCCTTCTACGACACCCTTTGGAGGATATGGGTGATGCTATTCTACTCTGCCGGCATCACACGGCGTTAAGCGTGAAGTACACCAATCTGGCGTCGGGCAAGGACGCAGCGCGGACATCATTCAAATACCGTACTAAACACACGGCAATAAGGTTATTAATTAAACAAATTCAACGGCCCTCATCGGACGCGCTATAGCATGCCATTTCGGCGTTGAATTTGTTCAGTTCAGGACCTTATTGCCA
Source organism: Elophila nymphaeata (assembly GCA_955850985.1). Lineage (NCBI taxonomy): Eukaryota > Metazoa > Arthropoda > Insecta > Lepidoptera > Crambidae > Elophila > Elophila nymphaeata. The sequence continues at coordinate 26,360,426 of OY039073.1, read as the reverse complement.
TGTGTTTGGTACGGTATTTGAATAAAAAGAATGATGTCCGCACCCGACGCCCAATCGCTGTGCGTCGCGCCTTACGGACCGTGTCACGAGTAAGAGATAGTGTGGACGGTGCCTGTTGTATATCGTGGACAATTACATGTCGTGAGCGGATCTAATTAAAATGGATATTTTTCAAAAGATGTCCGCGTAACGCAGGTTTTTGCAGCGCCTCTCTGGGCGAGAGCATTCCTCTAGATTTCAAAAGTATGCCGGCGGCCTAGGCAATTGCCCTACCTCTCGCTACCCTAACGCCTCTACTGGGTAACACCGTAACATGGCGTAGTTCCTTTTAAATGTGGTATCTCTTTTATAGATGCACTCTCAGGTGCACCGCCCCCGTCCGACTCGAACGCCTTAGAGACCCTAATCGGTGCAGAGACTCCCCCGACGGAGATGATCACGTCGTCAAGGGTCGTCACGGTCGGGAATCCTCTCTGGGGTGATTTGACTTACAAGCTAAAGGACCTAGGTAGGTCCAGGTGGTCTTTGCCTTCACCAAAAACCCTGGTGATGCAGAGAAGGTCATCAAAGACATCCTTCAAAATCAGTCCGAAAAAATCTCTTTCAGTCCAAATAATTTTCATTCACAATTCACTAATAGATACAATTTCATACAAATTAATAAAAAAGTAAATGTTAAAATAAAAATGCAGTAGTAAGTAAAAAACATTTATAGATTAGTCGTCGATGTTTATATGACGTCATCATTTATGCAGTCAATTTTATCACATAACTAAACCTATTTATCAGGTGAGCTTACTTATTTGATATATCGCTTACTCTTTATCGTTTTTATTACAGTGGCATCAGTACACTGATTAATTGTAGGAATTTAGACCAGTCTCTGTATTGGGTTTGATGGACTAATATAAAGAAAAAGTAATTTACAGACAACAGGACGAAAGGTTACCGCAAAAGAACAAATTTTGCCAATCGATTTTGCACTTTATAGGTAGAAAATCGATTGGAGAAATTTGCCATTTTCCTATAACCTGATTTGCTGTTGTCTGTACAATGTAATTACATACCGGACCTAAGTATATCGCTGCGATAGTTCTACGCAGGACTACATTTGGGGGATTTGTATAGAAAAACAGTTATGTGTCTATGTCAGATAAAATAAAGTAAAAGTATTGCTGTAGAACTCAGACCAATAAATTTTTTATTGGTTTGAGCTGTAGAAATAAATTATTAGTGTTGGGTACCGGGGCAGACGACACTGAATTTGTGTCATCCCTGTTATTACCACTGGTAATATAATATTATACTACCTACGTATTGTTCATTGTGTGTGTGCATTCAGAGATCATTTTGCAAATTCGTAAATTGTATATTGCAGGTTTTAATAGCAGTAGTGAAACAATTGTAGAATTGTCTTCTGAAAATTGTAAAGAAATAGTTAAAAGGATACAGCCTGAAATATCTGTAATCTCTCAGTTCTCACAAAGCACTGGGACAGATGACACTATTTGGTGACATTTAATGGATGGAATTTGGATGACAATCAAAAAATAGCGCATATCGTAAAAAATAGTGTAGGTACAAGGGTGCAGAACTTCGAGTTTCCATGACATTGGAATGTTCTTAAATAATCATCATCTCTTGGTAACCTATTTTAGATTATACTATTTTCTGAGTCAGTGCCATAACTTCATTACAAAGTTTGTTCAAACTTCAAAGCAGGGTACTTATAACAAACTTGAGGGATGCCTTTAATTGGAACTTCCTATTAATAATAACTTTCATGAGGGCACTCACGATAGTCATGTGCAGATATAAGTTTTCGATTTGATATACATAAGTATATGGTAGGGAAATGCGGAAATCAGTGATTTCACGATATCCCTAGAGATACCACGAACCGCGGAGGGTAGCGAATATTATTGTTTATTTATCACGTCTTCTTACAAAACATGTGAAGTGATATGTCGTTTTACATACATACATAATCACACTCATTATCCCAAAAGGGATTAAGCAGAGATTTAGGTAGCATTAAGTTAGACATAAAGCCATTTCTGGCAGTATGGGTCAATTAGTACCTCAATATTTTGAGGCATTGATTAGTGACAGGTTACCAGCCTGGATCCTACATAAAAGAGGCATCGAACCAAAAAAGTAACCAGCGTTCAGTGAACTAACAAATGTCTAACAAACAAAAACCAATGACCAGACCAGTAGGCCTATTTGCTACCTATTTTGACAGATGAAAGTGATAATCACCGAGTGAATTACATATCTTTTGCTGTTTTTACACAAGTGCTATAGTAGCGTGTCGTGTAATACAACAATGGATATGTAATTCACTCGGTGATTATCACTTTCATCTTTCAAAAAATCGGGAGTGATTTTCCCTTGACTTTCTCGTATACCGGAAACGACTCAAAAGTTGATAGAAACCTTATATTTTGATGTCATACATGCATGTTAAATTTTGGTCACCCATCCGAGTAAAGACCACGCACTTGGTTGCTTAACTTTCGTGATCGACAACTCAAAAGTTGATAGAAACCTTATATTTTGATGTTATACATGCCTGTTAAATTTGGTTGCAATAAGTTAAAGCACACTCGAGTTATTGTGCTAACGCACAGATACACAGACACACAGACAATTCCAAAAACGGGTTTTTTGGACTCAGGGAGGTCCAAAACGTGTAAATTCGTCAATATCTCGAGGTCGAATTTTTTGACCATTACAAGACTTCCTCTATACTACGTATACGACAAAGTAAAAATGCAGTCGAATTGAGAACCTTTTTTGAACCTTTTTTGAAGTCGATTAAAAAGATCTCGGTATAATTTCCTGAAAGTTTCTATACTTACAACACGAAAAACCAAACATTAAATATTTTTTAATAAAAAAACCGGCTTCAAAAGTAAAAACGTATTAATAAAAAATTTATGTTTAATAATTTTTTTTTAAACAATTCGATAGTTTCGTAAAATTCGACTTCGAGAGATTGACGGATTTACACGTTTTGGACCTCCCTGAGTCCAAAAATATATTTTTTTTAATTATGCCTGTGTGTGTGTCTGTGTGTCTGTGTGTTAGCACGATAACTCGAGTATGCTTTAACTTATCGCAACCAAAATTTAACATGCATGTATGACATCAAAATATAAGGTTTCTACCAACTTTTAAGTCTTTTCCGGTATACGAGAAAGTCAAGGGGAGACCACTCCCGATTTTTTATGTTTGTTACCTCACAACTCTTTACTGGTCTCCAGATAGTTTCCTGAAAATTTCTATACTTAAAACATTAAAAAGCATAAATAAATTATTTTTCAATTAAAATACACCGCAAAAACTAAAAACGTAGAAATAAAAATCTAAAAGTGATGATAACGATACCTTCGATGTCAGTTAAATAGGCATAACTCCAAAACTACTCATCAGATGTCGCTCAAATTTAAATGGAACTACTTGACAAGTACCAGCTTGCAAAAGTAATAAGAATCATCGTAATCAGTATACTCAGTGAAGAGTTATGAGGTAGCATACATAAATAACATACAGTCTAGTTGAAAACTTCCTTTTTAAGTTGGTTAAAAAAGCCAGGACAGCACTCTTAAAATAATCACACCATTCTTTCGTTTTCGTAAAAACACTAATAGTAGATAAATAAACCCCATTCACCTTCTATCCATCTCCCCTAATGGAGAGGCCCAAGTTTAGACTTGTACATAATGGGTTTTCTGCACTTTAATTTGTTTCCTTTCACTGAAGAATTCACGTGTACATTTCACAAGGGGAAAATAAATTAAATATTCAACCACAACATTATTTTCTAGAACCTGTTAGAATTAGTTTTCCAAGAAAATATTTCTGCCCTTTAAAACAATACATTCTTCGCGTATCTTTAAATTAACGTTTTAATTAAAATCACTTCACAATTATAAATTTGAAACAAATGATTAAAATGAGAAACATTTGGAGAATCATCTTTTATAAGAAAATATACCTATTTCATCTTATTCACGCCTCCTTTGAAGTACCCAGCGTTAAGGAACACGTGTGCTGGTAGAAAATACAATTCCTTAATTTTATTATGCGTCAGAGAAATGTTATGCCTAAATTGTTTGTTCGCGTTGAATGGCACACAATTTATCGGTGACAACCCAATCGAGCTTGCGTGTTCATACAAAGGAATGGAACTTTTTCTCCAATTCACTTAATTATTTGGATTGTTATGAACGTAGTTTTAGGCTGTAATAGTGTATGACTTGTTGGTTGTCCTAAATTCACAGATAAGTGAATTGGGGAGAAAACTCTTAAGTTTAAATCTATTGCGTTCCAATTCTAAATTTATTTCCGCCAATCTATCTATTGTGTTCCAATTCTAAATTTATTTCCGCCAATCAAGAGCAGGAATTTGAGTTTATAATTAATTTTTGGCGATGAGCACGCATTTGTTATTGGTCGCGCCAATATGTTACGGTGCTTAAAGTTTTTAATTCTTCGATTTTTTAAGTGGACTGTATGAGATTTGGTACATACGGCAGATAAGGGGAGAGAGAGGATAATGCACGCACTGACCTTTGGAGCGCAGATTTACGCTTCCAGCTGGATCGGCAGCAAACAGCAGCGGGCTCGCTACTTCCAGTTCCTCAGCGGCACGAGAACCTCCTCTTCTGCAGTATTCGCGGAAGGCGCGACACATTCAATGTTACAAGGACGCAATGTCCGGGGTTAGCGGTTTATTAGTTAACACGATGTCACTCGATCGCGGCGGGAATATAATAGCAACGACTGCTGGAGACGCAATGTCTTCTCTCGGACTCCCGCAAGAGACTCGGCGCAAGCGGCACCGGCGATATAATATATTTTGGCAGTACGTGCGAAAGGGATGGGAATAGGATCAGGTGTTGTACCATTACAGTTTCTTATTTAAATTAATTATTGGCGTAACCAGTTATTATTATTTATATTATTTGTAAGTATATTAAAACCTTCGTGAAGTGCCTCAAGACTAAGAAGAAAAATTTTGTTTTTCTTATAAATCGTGTAAAAATTAAACCGCGTCCTGTAACTTTACCAATTAATTACGTTGATGTATGACTGAGCTTCTATGTTCCTGTGAACATTACCTATTAGATGGAGATACTGCTGGAGATTTCCGCGAGATCTTCTGTATGCGATGCGTAATAATCCACGTTGCTAAACTACAAGCACAGCAGGATACAAGTGAGTGTCTTTAAATGTTATACTCGTATTCAATCGGATGAACTTAAGCTGTAGCAGGCTTTGGCACTTAGGGATTTAGGAATATACTATACTGAGTCCAGGACTTAGTTTAAAGCCGTTAGAATATTATTAAGGCTACGCTTGATTAAGTATTATTCTAATAATAATACCACGTTTACAGTAAATGCGTATCAGTATAAGAAAGGTGTTGAAATGTGTAGTACATTGTTTGTGTCGTCTAGTTTAAAGGGTAGCTTTGCATTGAACGAAACATCGTAAGGTTTCGCAAGCTGTGACGCCACAGAAGAAAGCGAAATCGAAAATGGCATGCAATACATCTGGAAATAATGTTACATAAACATTTCCTAGGATTCCTTACTAACATCAAGCAATAATTGGCCTGTAATGTGGAATTCTGCTATACTTTCGCCTTCTAAACACCATCTGGGAAAACTGTTATGAAAGAATATTGTATTTTCCCCTCTTGTCAGTCATATCTGGTTGGATGTCTTTGTATTAAACAGATATTAATAAAAAGTAAATAGGTAAATGATAAACATATGTGATAAGTACGAGATGAGATAACTAATTTGTAGAATAAAAATCACCTAATGGCCTTTTTCTTGCAAACTATAAAACCAACTTTTCGTTCAAGAATTTGTTAATGAATCCTTGAAAAATCTGTTCATTAAAACTAATTAATCATCTACGTTAATGAGATGTCTCACATTATTGAAGTTTGGCTCTATAAAATGAGACATCTTCATCTATATGCATTTAAAAAATTACAATTCATAATAGTTACTTTAAGTACAGTTAATTTAATATTCAGTAGTTACGTTTAAGGCCGGTTTCCTTTTTCTGCTTTATATGCTGTATGGACCTTATTTCAACTCTAATGGGAACTTACTGAAACCTGTGAAAGAGGCTTTAAAAATGTAATTTTAGTAATCATTGATGATCAACAATCTGACTATAAGTATATTAAAAAAGTCTAAGTAACTATAAACAGCAGCAAGGCCTAGCTGCAAATAAAATGAGCATATGAGTTAACACTGGTAGACCTCATAATTTCTTTCTAAAATTATTTCAATGTTTTTGATTTAAATCCAAGAGTTTATCTCTGCGATTTAGTAGACGGAATGGCAAAGGTTATTCCCTAATGAAGTACCAACATTCTCGTTTTCATTAGCACAGTGCGCCTTTTATTTTTGTATCTGCCGGTCTATTCTGCAATATCGTAAAAGATTCAAAAGCATAAAAGCAAAGTAAAAGATTCACAGCTCATCAAACAAGTCAGTTGATACAACTTGGCACCAGCTACAAATGACTTTTAAAGGGGTTTTCTATAGCTTCTCTAATAAAGCAAAAGTATTTCTAAAACCATACTGTCTAGATAGAGGATGACAGGTTAATAAAATCTAAGTAAGAGTATATAACTTATCCTCGTATACAGAGAAAATTGGTACTAATCATATCCGGAACAATAGAACGTCTATTATGTCATCATAACAGTCTTTATAATTGGACTCACTGATGGAAAACAATGCCTCTCTTTGTCATCGAAGAAGGTTTAGGCAGTAGTCTACTACGCTGCCCAATGCGGATTGGTGAACGGAGTATAAGGTGATCAATACCCCTTTGCTGATCCAGTAGTCGCCTTCTGCGACACACATTGGAGGATGTGGGGTGATGCTATTCTGCATCACCCCACATCCTCCAATCTGCCGGCATCACATGGCTAGTCTATTGTGAATACACACTTTTTTATCACCTCGACCTTTATCGACTCTACATACAAATAACTCTTGCGATGGAACCAACATCAGAAAAAGTCAGCTATATACGTTTTAGTTGCGTAGAAGTACAAGTAACTGCTGTTCTTTTTCGCGTTTTCGACTCCAATTCGAATTCGATTCCTGGAAAAGGTATATTCAAAAGTCTGTAGGCTGAGTGACAAATTGCCAACAAGCGTGCTTAATCATAAAAAAGGGATTTCACTGGTTCAATGTACACTATAAGGTCACTCATGTCCCCATACTAAAATAAGATAAGTTAAGGATACAGTAGTTACTTCCACATGGAGCTAAGACATGTTTCACTGTAACCTAACTTTTTGAACGGTTTTATATGTAGGGTAACCTACCCGAACTGCTGAGATGATTTTGTCTTTTGTGTGTTTGTTTACTGGAGAATTGTTACTTTTTGGGTTTGAGGCCTTTTTTGTGAAGATTATTATGTGTGTATCATCATCATATCAGCCGAGAGACGCCTACTGTTGGGCATAAGCTTCCCCCACGGATTTCCAGCCCGATACAGCTAATGCTGAACCTGTGCCAGATAGTCTGTTCCGCTTGTGGGTACGCGATCACCATTCAAGGATGTTTCCACCCCAACGGCCGTCAGTGCTCCTCGCAATATGCCCTGCCCACTGCCACTTAAGGATGACAATTCTTGGGGGTATGTCGGATCCTAGTACGCCTGCATATTTTATCTATTCTGATATTATCGCGTAGAAAAACTTTGACTATAATATAGCCGTTTCCAGCCGCCGTTGACCTTTGAGCCACATTGAGCCTTCCTATAAGGCCTTTTTAAATTATGCATAGGTACCCTTTTATCCTTAGTCCGCTATCTAGTATACATAACACAAGTTCTTAATGATACTTAATTTGGGCTAGATAATTAGTGTGAGCGTAGAAATATATTATTATAATTCCCTTTATTTCTTTTAAAACACATACAAAATTATACTTCTAAATATAAATTTTTTACAATGTATAACATTTAAAAATATAAAAATGCAGTTCCCCATCGGTAGCAAGATCAGGGTTCCGGCTACCGGTGGTCAAGTATCCAGAGACAGAAACTTCCTCGCTATACGGACCGTGTCTAGAAGTACTGCCTTCTGCATCTGACTCTTGATCCAACCACCTAACGCGACCCTCTTAAGGTGTTTATCGAGGCTCTTATTATCCTAACTAATATTCTCTTTAAATATTTGAAGCAAAAGCTTTGTACTACCACAGATAATATAATACTGATACTACTCAACTGATCATCATTAAATTTTTACACTACTTGTCAGGGGTCAGTAAAGGACATCGGATCCATTCACCCAGAAAAGGGAATGTTCCCGAGGGATAACAAAAATAGCTCTTTGGCGAAATCTAAATTAACGCGGCAAATGCTATTACCATTAGATAGTTTCATAAAAATAAAATATGAGGTAATAACATATGTTGATAGCGTCTAAACTAAGCTTTTTTAACACGCTTACATTAATTTCACCTTTATATTTGTTTGTGTTGTATGTAACTGTAACGTTTGTATGTAACTGGCTCATTTGTTCATCGACGGCTATAATTCGCAATAAAAAGTGGATAATAAAATAATCATTTTTAAAAAATACGCTTTTATATTAAATCAGACTAAAAAGTGAATAATAACTTTTTAGTATAGAAACTAAATGATGAACGAAAAGTATAATTATTATTCAGAGAAAAGCGTGGGGTGCTCAATTTAATTGTACCGATCGAATATTTTCAAGAACTAATGTTATTGAGCACCCCACGCTTTTGTCTGTTGGGATCCTCGATGAAGTGGACTGTATTTTCCAAATAAAATATCACTTTTACTGATTTATGGGATCTATTAAACTCACAAATTGGAACTCACAAGAAAAAAGATGTTGCACACGCTCAAGATCGGGCGGAAGAGAGACCAGAGTTGCCATTATTACAATATCATCATCAACAGCTCATATAATGTCCCCACCGAGGGGCTCGAGCCTAGCCCACATTAGGGGCGATTAGGCCTTAGTCAACCACGCTGGCCAAGTGCGGTTTGGTCGACTTCACACACAACGTTAGAATTTCTTCATAGGTGTGTGCAGGTTTCCTCACAATGTTTTCCTTCACCGTAAAAGCTTCGATCAAACGCACATAAAATTAAAAATTAGAAAAAAAACACATTGGTACGTGGCGGGGATGGAACCAGTGCCTCCCGGGTGGGAGACGACGCTCTTACGCACTACACCACCGACGCATTATTAAAATAAGTTTTACCAAAAATTGTAAATCTAAATGTTGCCAGCAACATATAGTTTCTATACTAAAAAGTTATTTTTTACTTCGATTTTTTTAAATGACTAATTGACTGACTAATTCGATTGAGATTTTTAAGAAGATGAGGACTTTGGTAGATTCTCTATCCTTTAGGACAAACGTCCCGTAGAAAGTTTCTAGTCGATAGTATCTCCGGGTTTGAAGTGTTTTTAGGGATTGGTGGCGTTTTTAACCAATAGCAATTTCACCCAAAAGAAAAATTAAATGTAGTAGCGATTCCACCCGAAAAAGAAGAGGGGTACAAGCATTGAAAGGAGTTTTTCAGAATTAAATTCTTTAAAGTGAAGTTTATTTACCATCGATACTGAAAATAAAAACTTTGAAGGTGTGGCGGCCAATGCCGCTTCCTCATAGAACACAGAGATGGCGCTATACGACAGTGCTCACAAGCGCGACAAATAGTATGGAAACCTGAATCGCGCAAACGAAGTTTCCCAAGGTGCTCGCTATATAGAAGTTCCAACTACAGATAGTTGGACCGCGGTCCCCGGGCATATAACACCTTGCCCAGCGGAAGTACTTCCCTTTGGACTTCCTACATATTTATTGGACTTACTTTTTGACGTGACAACGTCTTATAATTCGATAGAGCCGGCTGCACGCACGAAAAAACATGACGCATGCGGCGTTACCTCGCTCTGAGGCGTTCCATGTAAGGCTTGAAGTGCAAGCAAAAATCTATTAAACAAATGAAATTAAATTTTTCTTTTGAAAAGACGTTGTCACGTTCAACTATCGTCAGTAAACCGACTTTACAGACAACCAATTTTTCATCAACTTTTACATTGTGCAACTTACAACATTAATCAAATTATAAATGACTAGACGACAAAAGAAGTTATTTATAACAGATTATTTATACCTCTTTTTGACATCTCCTTCATAGTAATTATAGCCTGGTACATCAGGTAGGAAATATACATCAGGTTACTTCTTAGGTCTGCGGTGCACGGGGCGGAAACAAAATAATCCAACTAGTTGGTGGTTTCATCTTAATCGTATACAGTTGTCATTGCTGGAGTTTATAATATGATTAATAAATGACTTGTTTAGCATATTTCTTCGATTGAATGGGTAGATTTACTCTCCTTTTTTTTACGGGGAGGTCAAATGCATTTACGCGTCGTCCCTGTGGGGTGGTGCCAACCACTGGGGATATGTGGGACTCAATGTAAAGGCGTTCCCTCCATACATACTAAACATCCTCCCCGGCCTGACCTTCAGTGTGCTATTACGGGACGGCTCGGGATCTTCGCACGTGAGCGCAACTCACCGAGACCGTCCCAACGCTGCCCGTCTAGGCACTCCTTGCACCAATTGGTGGCCAGCAGCCACTCCTCCACCAACGGCTGCTCGACCTGGCGCGTCCCCCTGACGAGGACTCCGGGAGCAGCTATCGGACACCACCCGGGGGACTTCGGGCGCGGTCGTGGCCCTGAAAAGGGTCGTCCGGAACTAGCCGTGATGGGAAAACAAAAACGACTCGACGATGGCATGTGATTTCGAATGCCAAGGAGACGCATCATCATTATTTCAGCCAAGAGACGCCCACTGTTGGACATAGGCCTCCCCAAAGGATCTCCAAACCGGTCGGTCCTGCGCTGCCCGCATCCAGCGGCTTCCCGCGACGCTTACTAGATCGTCAGTCCACCTTGTGGGAGGCCTACCAACGCTGCGTTGCCCGGTGCGTGGTCGCCACTCGAGGACCTTTCCGCCCCAATGGCCGTCAGTCATCCTCGCAACGTGCCCTGCCCACTGCCACTTAAGGTTCGCAATTCTTTGGCCTATGTCGGTGACCTTGGTTCTCCTGCGGATCTCATCATTTCTGATATGATCACGCAGCGAAACTCCGAGCATAGCCCTCTCCATTGACCTTTGGGTGACCTTGAGCCTTCTTTTGAGGCCCCATTGTAAGCGGCCACGTTTCGGTTGCATAAGTCATCACTGGCAACACACACGAATTAAAGACTTTCGTCTTAAGACACTGCGGTAGATGGGCCGAGAATATGCCGCGTAGCTTCTCGAACGCTGCCCAGCCGAGTTGGATTCGCCGATTGACCTCTTTCTGGAAGTTGGACTTACCTAGTTGGACTGTTTGTCCCAGGTAAACATAATCGTCGACAACTTCCAGTGTAGAGCTTCCAACCTTTACAGGAGTGGGTGCGACATGGATATTAGACATGATTTTCGTCTTATCCATGTTCATTTTAAGACCCACTTGTTGGGAGACTCTACAGAAATCATCGAGCATTGTGCCCAGGTCTTCCAAGGTCTCAGCCATAACCACGATATCATCTGCAAAGCGAAGGTGAGTCATGTACTCGCCATTTATGTTGACGTTGATTTAAGGAGACGCACTTGACATCAAAAGACACACACCCACCGAGAAAGTTTCCCCACCACGTTATTAGGGTCCGCCACGAGAAGGTTTCCGAACGTGGACCCCCATATTTACTCTCCTAATAATAACCATCAAACTCAAAAGGGTTGGTCGAATTTAGCTGGTATATTTCATAAAAGTAATTCTTTTTGCGTTATAATTAGGTATATGTTCTTTTTATTATATCAAAGAATCAATTTAAAGAAAATGTAATATATTAATAGGTTATTTTGGCTAGTGAAATATTGTAAGTACTCGTAAAATCTTTTGCTGGTCAGAAACAGGCAAATACTTGTTATATTGTTCAATGTTCAATAGCTAAAAGCAATTTAGGAGATGTCAAAACAAAAAGTATATTAAGAAAAAAAACGTGCTAGGATTCATATTGCTATTTTAGCAGAAAAGTTTTTTAAAGTGCGAGCTAAATGCTTTTAAAATAAAATCGTCTGTCTACTTCTCTTATTTTTTAAATTATTAGAAAATAAAATTGTTTTTGATCAGAAATTTTATTCAAAAATATGCATGTGCTTAATGGGATGTACCTACTTTACCACAGTATTCGATTTGTTTTATTGTTATGTTTTTGAAGTATTTTCAATATAAAATAAAACTGCATTACAGTTATGGAGGCATGGAATGTATTTAGTTATTAGCTCTTGTCGTTGTAAATACATTTACTTTTTACATAAAAACTTTCAATTGTAAGAATTCTTTATTGGACCTTGTTACATAGGTACGAAAATGCCACTATGTCAGTCCGCCTTCAGGACCAGAACTCTAAACTCATTCAGCTCCAGCGTGGGGTAAGATAGCTAGGGTGATCGAAACTGTTCACAGCTGCGTTGCAGGACGCCTTAAAGCTCCTGGACTGGAGAGGACTTGGCATCAACATAAATGGCGAGTGTATGACCCACCTTCGCAGATGATATCGTTGTCATGGCTGAGACATTGGAAGACTTGGGCACAATGGGCAAATGGCAAATATATTATGTTATACTCGTAATTTAAAGCAAGAGCTTCAGGAAAAAAGAGCAATTAGGTGCGATTCCCTTTCTAAGCAAAATTTTAATTTTTAATAAACTATTATTGTCCCAAAGTCTTTCAACGACAGAAGGACGTAATCTTCAATAACTTCACAACATTGATGAACAGTAGACATTTAGTTTGGTTCTGGTATTATTTTTTGACGGTTGGTAGTTGGTGGAATAAGTGTATTATTTTCTCTTCTTAACTAATTTCGTCGCGACACATAAACGTTACGCATTTTGCCAATGTCAAGTGAAAATGTAACTAAAATAACAATAAAATGTACGACAGATTGCACTAAAAATGGAGTCTCTCAACACGTGTTATTACACCAAGAACTAGGCAGAAACTCCTGTAGCATTTGTGTGAGCCTATGGTAATGGCTGAATATTTTCTTAAAATTGAACGAGGCTACTCAGTCCAGTTTGCAGTTTATCTTACCATCTAGCTTCGCTGTCCAGGCTCTGTTCTAAAAAATGAAATATAACAATATTATATGTGTTTTTAAAACATATACTTCAATATAAACAGCATACATTGTACCTAATACAATATAATTTCATCTCAACTGACTTTCACTATCCAGAGGTTGAATGAAACTTTCTTCTTTATTCATAAAGCTGCTTTTTAATGTTATGTGGTTGGTAGACAAGCATAGGTACGGCCTGTCTGGTGATAAGTAGTCAACGTTGCCTACGCACACTTTCAACGCTCTAGAAACTTTACTCTCCAACTGAAACACAACACCACAAAACTAGTGTATTAGAAGCTGTCCCGGTCACGCGTTGCTGTGATAATCCCATACACTGTCCTAAATATAGAATTTGCAGTAAAAAAATGAGAACTAATTATCAAGATAAAAACTATCCTATCTCTCAAGTTGGAACAAAACACATATCCCTCCTCCTCGCGTCGTGCTCCTCAGTGATGAGGGACTCCCCTTTGGTGCCATCGTTTCTGTGATGATTCTGCGCCATCTTGACCTATCCCCAGCAGTGTGCAGAGCATCGAGCAGATTGGTTTCCATAGTGGCGCGAACCTGGTCTGTCCAACGCATTGGGCTGCGACCTTGCGGTCTCTTCTCTTCTATTTTGCCAGTTACCATGAGTTTCTCGAGGTTATCTCCGTTCCTCCTGGCAATGTGACCGAAGTACTCGAGAACTCTCCGTAGGCATTGGCAGATGGTAGATAGCCTGGTCGAAATTTGGAGTTCGCGCAGGTTTGATGCGTTGGCCCGTCGCGCCGTCCAGGGGATTTGCAGCAGACGCTTCCAGCACCACATCTCGAAAGCGTCTATGCGGTCGGCCTTTCCGATCCTATTTTAATTTTTTTAAAATACATATTTAAAAAGTTAAAACGGATTGTTAGTTTCGGAGTTCATCCAGGACAAACATCGTGACACAGGAATTATATATAATAGATTTGACTGTCTTCTGTAAGGTAGAGGTCATGTCATGTGGAGGTGTTACGCCAGTTCGGGTGTTCCAAATTCAAGTGGCTAGTCTACAAGCTACTGTCACTGTCATAGTCTTCCAAAATTCACCTGCAAGCAACTTTCGACGCGTGTATTTTCTGCATCTCGTAATAACTGTTTCTAGAATGCAAACCACTCATTTTATAATCTCCTCATGATGTAGACAAGTGTATTAAGTTAAACTACTGACAATACACAAATGAGCACTATACGGGGAAGCCTACACATTTATTTTTCAAGCGTTGTTGGGCCGAGCCCTCTTGAATACCAATGAGCTGTCCTATTTAATACTTTACTGCATCAGTAACTTTTCCCCATGTGGACGTGTTTAATTCTTTGAAATAAATCTTGTTTTCCGAGTTCTTCATTATTATTAATACGTGATAAATAGCGCAATAAAGCCAAAGGCTCCTTGTTTTAATTACCAATATCCTCTGTTATATCCTCTTAAGTCCAACAGCCCCAAGTTCAATCCTCAGGGTAATATAAATTTGTGATTGGTTCGTCTTCGCTAGCAAGCTAACACCATATTTTCCAAGTCTATTACCAAATGTTTCCTGATAGTTAATGATAAAGATAAGATTCGCCATGATTGGTAGAGTAAAATATCGTGACCCCATATCCTCCAATGGGTGTCGTAGAAGGCGACTAATGGATAAGCAAATGGGTATTGATCACCTATACTACGTCCACCAATCCGCATTGGGCAAGCGTGGTGGCCTACTGCCTCCAACCTCCTTGGATGACAAGGAGAGGCCTTGTATCCCAGCAGTGGGCCAAATTATAAAATCTGCTATGATGAATGATAAATGTAAAAACAAGTAGTTAAGGCAATCTTTTTTAAGATTTACGGCACTGGTACGACGGACTCTAAGATCGTAAAACGGCACGATTAATTTCGTCAATCTCGGCAATTCCTTCTGTAGTTTTTAAAGATCTTATGGTGTCGGATCGGAGCATATATTTACGTTGTGTGATCGCTGTTTCTGTCAACTGTACTTGACAGCAGCATTTTTCTGCTTCGAATTTATTTGGGGCCGGGACATACTGTGCCACGCTCTGGCCGTGGGCAGCACGGCCAGTGGAATAGGTCCTAGCTCGGTGGTTCCACAATAACAAAAGGGACTTAGCTTCGGCGGCTAGCGCAGGAAGCAGACACGTTGACTACCAGCGTTGTCGGCGTGGGTTCAGCTTCGGCCGGTAGGGTGGCACGAAGCACAGCAGCGGAGCAGCAGGGTAGTCGGCTGAACGTAGATAGGATCCCTGAAATGATTTTTAAAAAGATATGAATAAGTGTTCGCTAGTCGACCGATTAGTCGGTCGAGTTAGGGTGTAGGTCCGGTTAGGGTGTGAAGGCACGAAGCTACAATTGAAATATTTTAAAAATAAGTTAATAAAAGAACTCCAGGGGTGATAAAGTGATCAAAAAAATGTATAGGATTTAAAGGTCGAGCAAAGGTCAACATGTGGTCACTATATACTATTTAAAGAAAGAACAGTTAATTTGCATGCAAAAAGAGGGGTGGTATAAGTTTGACCTGTCTGTGTGTCTGTCTGGTGGCATCGTAGCTCCTAAACGAAGAGAACAATTGTGATGCGGTTTTTTTTGTTTGAAAGCTGACGTGATCGAGATGGTTCATAACTATAATTTATTGTATCGGATAACATAATTTTTTTTTTGTTTTTTGGTCTGAGTCTAGTTTAGTTTACTGGCCGGTACCACACGACATCTTTATAGGGTTAAAATTATATATTCCAATCTCGCTGAAGAATAAGCCCCGTCGCCAGTTTCAAGTAGAACTTGCATAATTAATGGGCTCCCCTTCAAAACTTTTAAAAATACGCAAGCCCCCGTTGGATCCAGTTAGGCGTTTTCTGCTTAGTCGCGGACCTTAATGACGTGACGTTTTATGTAAATTTACGGTTAAAAGCTTTTTTTATTGCGGTTCTGTAATTCGTATAGGTAGGTATATTTTTGGGATTACGGACTTTTCAATTACTACCTTCAATTGCCTGAAGGCATGTTTTTTACGACACTAGCACTTGTATATCAATAGTACATTCATACGTGTCGGATGATTAACCTCCTTCAACCGACTTCATAAAGGAGGAGGTTATCAATTCGACTGTGTTTTTTTATGGGTGTGCATTTTCTTACATAACTTTTCAATTCCTATCATTGGAGGTCCGAAAATATTTCTCATACCATTTAAAACCATAATGATCATTCTTCATAAAAAATTTAAAAACTACATATTTAAAAATATAATCATTGAAATTCATAATATCATTAATCATACACTTAGTTTTTTCTAATATTTGTTTTCATATATTTTTCTATGATAATGATCGAAACTCATAATCATTCGAATAAATAACTATAATATTCATAAATGTAATTTATTCTAATATTTGTTTTTATAAACTTAATCATAAGTGTATTTATCCATATTATTGAAAATCATGATGTCTATATTCATGCGCTATTGATCAAAAAGTATAATGTTCAATTGATGTATTGTTCAGGTGGTTAACTAATTTTCATTTCATCGAATGTTCAATCCAACAATAGGTTAGCGAGGAGCGAAGCGACGAGCGAGTTAGGTTGACATGAACACAGCCGAGCACGCACGAGCCGAGCGAGCGAAGCGAGCGTGCCGCGAAAGCGGCCGGCGAGTGCCAGAAGCGACTTTAGGGCGTTTTCACTGAATTATTACTGAATTGCCTTTCTTAATACAAAAATTATGATGATTGTCTGTTATAAAGTAAGTTATTCTGAACAACGACATTATGAGTTGAAGTATGTTCTTAGTAACAACATTATTAATTAAAGCAATTGTTGTGGACTGTATGGATGTTGTGAAGTGAAGCTAGGTTGTAGGAAGGTTCTTGTTGTTTCTTAGGAGTAAAAGTCTCATCGGTAGTTCACTTAATTTATTTAAAAACACATTGGCTATATACATTTTATACCTATTGCACTTATCACTAGTCTCAACGATCGATTCCAAGATTCAACCTTGAGTTTCAAAAACGGGAGGGTATATCGGACGGAGGTATTGCAGTTAGTGACTGGTAGACCGATCGCGGCGCGCTGTCCTCTACAGCTCTCCCCCCGGCGTAGACTCGTCGCAGCCATCTTTCACTGGGAGGACGGCGAGCTTGGTAGTTGGACGTCGCAGGATCCCTCCTCGTGTGCGGACGTCGGCGGAGCGCACTCGGCCGTCGGGGCCTGGGTGCACCTCGATGACCTCTCCTCGGGGCCATACGTTTCGTGGCAGGTTAGGGTCGGCGATCACGACTAAGTCGCCTCGTTGGAGTTGCTTCTCTCCGGGTGTGGCGGCAGCTTGACGGGGCACGAGTGTAGGAAGGTACTCGCGCACCCATCTCCGCCAAAATTCGTTGGCAAGCGCTTGACTCGCTCGCCAGATGCGTCGATCGGCTGGGTCGCAGGGTCCCGTGTGTGGTAGGCCCATGGAGGTTCCCAACAGGAAATGGTTCGGTGTCAGCGCCTCCGGATCATGAGGATCGACGGAAACGTGGGTGAGGGGCCGAGCGTTGATACTGTGCTCGGCCTCGGTCAGTAGTGTTGCCAGCACTTCTTCGGTCGGTGTCTTTTCGTGCAGGACGCTGGTCAGCGCGACCTTCACTGACCGCACCAGGCGCTCCCAGGCTCCCCCCATATTAGGAGCCCCAGGAGGGATGAACCGCCAACTTGTGCGGTGTCGCTGGCCAAGGTCCTCCAAGGCGGGTGCCCACTCGGCGTAGGCGGCGCGTAGCTCGTTGTCAGCGCCCCGGAAGTTGGTTGCGTTGTCGCTCATCATCTCGCGTGGCCAACCGCGGCGCGCTGCCATGCGACGCAGCGCCATCAGGGCAGAGTCGGTGGATAGCGAGCTCACTATCTCGATGTGTACGGCGCGTGTTGTCATACAGGTGAAGAGGGCGCCCCATCGCTTCTCGTGGCGCCGTCCGATCTTCACCATCATCGGCCCGAAGTAGTCTACGCCGCAGTACGTGAAAGGGCGGTAGTAGGCAGCTACTCGGGCTCGAGGTAGGTCCCCGAAGATAGGTGTTCGTGGTCTTGATTTTCTCAATTTGCACAGCCCGCATTCTCTTGCTATTGTGCGGACTGTGGGTCGCAGGCGTAGAATCCAGTAGCGCTGGCGGAGGTTGTTCACTACTGTTTCTCGATTGGCGTGGTGTGCTTGTCGGTGTTCCTTCATCACCAGCAGGCGCGTAAAAGGGTGCCTGCCGTCCAAGATCGTAGGCTCCTTCATGTCGCGAGGTACGTCAGCTACGTGTATGCGTCCGTTCAAGCGCAGCACGCCGTCCTGCAGGGTGGGGTCCAGCCTGTAAAGCGGGCTGGACCGGGTGATTCCCTTCCCGTCCTGTAGGCTTCGGATTTCCGCTTCGAAGCTGTCTCGCTGTGCCCTCTGGATCCACATCTTCTCGGCCCGTTCTAGGTGGTGAACTTGCAGCTTGTTTCCTCGCTTGCGGCAGCCATCGATGAATACCAGCACGAAGGCGGTCGCTCTTATAAGTCGTTCGTATGAAGAGAACCGCGCGACGTCCGGTAGGTAGGGCTCCGGGCTATCTGTTGTATGCCCTACGAGTTCGCTGTCATCTTCTTCGACTTCCTCTTCTATTGGCCAAGTGTCCTCTGGTCCAAGCAGGAAGGCAGGCCCGTCGAACCACCTGTCGTTGGCGGCTATGGGCTTGCTCGATGTGCGCGTCGCGTCGTCAGCTACGTTGTGCAGGGTAGGCACCCATCGCCAGTGTTCGGGCTCGGTGCGTTCGGCTATCTCCCCCAGACGGTGCGCGACGAAAGGCGTGTAGCGTCGTGCGTTGCGTCGTATCCAGTGTAGCACCGTGCGGCTGTCAGTCCAGTAGACAGTGCGATCTGGTACACACTCGTGCTCGGTGACGACAGCGTCGGCGAGGCGCGTTCCTATGACCGCCGCCTGTAGCTCTAGGCGGGGTATGCTTTGTGTTTTGATGGGGGCCACCTTGGCCTTGGCTGCGGCCAGGGTGACGTCGATGGTGCCGTCGATGCGTCGCATCCTCCAGTATGCAGCGGCGGCGTAGGCTTGCTCGCTTGCATCGCAGAAGACGTGCAGCTCTCTCTGTTCGGCGGCTCCGTACCAGCGCGGCAGGCGTAATTGCGCGACGCTGCCTCGTAGCGTTCGCAACCAGCATGCGAGGTCGTCAGCTTCGGCGTCAGGCAGGGGCTCGTCCCATCCAAGTTTGTGTCTCCATAGATCCTGCAGTGTGATCTTGGCTCGTATCGTGAAGTGGCTCAGCAGGCCCAGCGGGTCGTATAGCGACATGACCGCACATAGGGCTTCGCGCTTTGTTGGTGTGCGCTGTCGCCCGATGACCTCCTCTGGAACTCTGTGTAGCGTCGTGTTGAAAGCCAGCTGATCTAGCTTAGCGTCCCACAACAGGCCGAGTGTCTTGTCTGGTGCCGGCGCCAGGCAGGTGGGGTTGTTCGATCGGAGCCCCGTTTCGATGTGTTCTCTGACTGCGCGTGCATTGGAGTTCCACCCGCGCAGCTTGAACCCTGCTTGTGCGTGCACGAAGTTCACCTCGTCGATCGTGCGTATCGCTGTCTCGGCGTCGTTGAAGGACTCGACGTGGTCATCCATGTAATGGTTGCGTGTGACTGACTTGTACGCAGCGGGATGGGTGACCGCGAAGTCTTTTGCGTTCCGATCTCGAACGCTGTGTGCCAGGAACGGTGAGCTGGAGGCGCCGAAAATCATCGCCGTCATCTTGTACTTTTGCGGCGGCCGATGTCGGTCTTCTCTCCACAGAAACATTTGGGCTGGCTGGTCTTCTTTTCTGATGCCGACGCGCAGGAACATTTCCTCGATGTCGGCGGTGACTGCTACTGGGCCCTCTCGGAACCGGAACATGATGCCTTGCAGCGATCGCAGCAGGTCCGGCCCCTCGAGCAGTAGGTCGTTCAAGCAGATTCCGTGCGACTTGGCGGCGGCGTCGAATACCAGGCGCAGCTTCCCCGGTTTGTTTGGATTGAAAACCGTGAAGTGCGGTAGGTACCACTGCCTCTTGTTGCCCTCTTCGGTCCCGTCGCATGGTTTCGCGTACCCCTTCGTTAGCAGTGCCTCAACTTCGTGTTTGTATTGCGAAGCGAAGCCTGGCTCTCGTTCGAACTTCTTTTCGATCGATTGCAATCGCCTGAGTGCGGCGTTGTAGCTCGGTGGCGTAGCGGTATCGTCCTGGCGCCACGGTAGTCCCACCTCGAAACGGCCGTTGACTCGTCGGGCGGTAGCTTCGAAGATCTCGACGGCTCGTCGTTCGGAGTCCGCGACCTTCTCGGCTAGTGATACCCCCAGCGCGTCGATTTCGAAATGTTCTTCAACTATTCTTTCCAGTCGTTCGTTCTCTGCGTCGCTGTGGTTCGGTGTGAACATGTGCAATATCGACGCGCAGTCTCTGTCATATAAAGACCGCGGTACAGTGCCGTGGATCGTCCAACCGAGTTCGGTGAGAGAAGCGGCCGGTTCGTTCTTTCGGCCCATCTTAACTCGCCGTGACACGATGAGGTGCCAATTGTCGGCGCCTATCAGCAGCTGCGGCTTCGTCTTCTTGTAGCAGACTTCTTCTTTGTTCAAATCCTGGAGGTGCGCATGACTCAGCAGCGTGGCCGGTACTGCTTGACTGTGCAATACCAGTTGCTGTGTGGTGCGCATCTTCACCCGGTGACTGTCGGCGCCTCTCTTGCTCTTGATCTCTGCCTCGATGAGCTGGCTGTTGACTTCTCGGCTGCTGGATGTCGCGCCGTGGATGTGAAGCGGTCGCGTAGGCCCCTTGAAGCCCAGTCGTCTTGCCAGTTCCTCTTCCATCAGCGACACGGTGGAGCCTTCGTCCAGTAGCGCGTAGGTGTCAGCTTCCCCCTCCGGGCCTCCGACGGTGACCGGAACCACCTTCAGCAGCACCATGCTTCTGTCTTCGGCGGCGGCGACAGCTACTGACACGTTCTCTTCGGCGGCAGCGACAGCTACTGACACGTTCTCTTCGGCGGCAGTGGCAGCGGCGTGTTCGGGCGTCCTGGACTCTTCTCTTCTTTCTTCGAAGTGTAGCAGGCGGTGGTGGGGGCGGCGGCACTCGTTCAGACCGCACGCTCCCCTGTTGCAGCGTTGACGTCGGTGGCGGCTCTCCAGACACTTGAAGCACACGCCGTTGTCCTCGACAATCTTCCATCTTTCGTCGACGCTGGCTGCTCGAAACTTCTTGCAGTTTGGCAGCAAATGTTCTTCGTTGCAGCTCGTACACACGTATTTTCTTTCTTGCGGCGGTGCTGTGGCGTCCGTCTTCTTCACAGGAAATGCGGTGTCTGCAGTAGTTGTATATATGTTGACCTTCTTCTTCACGGCGCCCGTCGGAGCCGATGTTGCTAGTCGGGACGTCTTCGGTATCGCAGCCGCAACCGGGTGCGACGAGTATGTAAACTGTAGCGCCAGGTCCGCTTCCTCCATCAGGAACTGTGACAGCAAGACGAGTTGTGGGTCGCTGCTGCGCATGCGTTGTTTCGCGTAGTCGCACCACCGGGCGCGCAAGTAGGGGCTCAGCTTCTCCAGTACCTCCCTCGGCAGCATCGGGTAGTGTAGATAGTCACGGCGATCTATGTTTTGTAGCACACATACGATGTTTTGGAGTTTTACTGCGAACGTGTTGATTTCGTTGGCGGAGCTCCCCAGGCGCGGCAGGCGGCGCAAGTCTTCCATCGCCTTGTCTATGATGAACTCTGGTCGACCGAAGCATTGTTCCAGTGTGCGCATTACTTGTGCGGGGGTTGATACGGTACACAGGAGACCGGCGACTGCTTCGCGAGCTTCCCCTCGTAGACAATTTCGAAGGCGGGCCATGTTCTCGGTGGGCGCGAAATTGTAAGTGGCGGTGGATTCTATCATCGCCGCTTTGAAGGGTAGCCACTCGTTGACGGCGCCGGAGAATGTTGGCAACTCGGTGGCCTGCCGGGGCGCGGGGCGCACCCGGGACATCCTCTCGAACGCTTCTGTGAGTTGCTCGATCCCCTTCTGTCGTCGTGTTGGCGTCGGTGATCGCGGTCGGCGAGCGTCGTTTTCATCGAAGTGCACCCGTTCGTGGTGCCGCTGGGTTGCGTATGTCGGTTGCTCCCCCCGTGCGGTCAACGGGGTCCGCAGCGCCTGCGTAGGGACGGCGTCGTCGGTTGTAGGCGCCTTGTGTCCCGGAGTAATTCTCTCCCCCCGTCGCACGGAGGGAATTTCGACGTTCTGTTGCAGCCAGCTATCGATGCGCTCGTTGATGTCGGCGACGCACGAACCTTCTACGTCGACTTCTTCTTCTCGAATGTTCTCGATGTCGACGGCTAACCTCTTCCTGATGAGACTTGTTTCAATTGCGAGTTCTTTCTTCCTTATTTCTGTTTCAATTGCGAGTTCTTTCTTCCTTATTTCTGTTTCAAATGCGAGTTCTTTCTTCCTTATGTCTGCTAGTCGCTCTTCCGTTTCCAATTGTGCGTTCCGTATGCGGGCCACGGCGCTGCTAGTCGATCTTCGTGATGCTCTGGACCTCGAAGGTGACGGGCGACGTGGTGACTCAGCGCGTAGAGCTTCGCTCGGACGAGAGAGACGCGAAAGGTGCGCAGAGGTGTGCAGCGCTTCGGCGCTATAGCCCCCCCCCTCGGCGCCCATGGCGACAGTCGCGTCTCTGTTGTAGTCCGCAGGTGCGTTGCTTGATGCCTCAAGTCGGTCGCGAAGAGTGGCGTCGATCAAACCACCCGAACGTGCCGCGCTTTGGCTTGCGTTTGCCGACGGAGAACGCGGAGGATCCGTAAATACGGTTTTTGGTACGGGTTCTTGAGAGCGTGTCCTCACCATTTTTTCTTGCATTTAAATATGGTGAGCGATGAAACCAGGAAACTGTTGTCCTGGCGCGGGTTTCTTCAATTAAGTTCTTAAAATCCGGCAATCGATGGACCAGGAAACTGTTGTGTCCTGGTGCGAGTTCATGAAATCCGGCTCGAAGGACCAGGAAACTGTTGTGGACTGTATGGATGTTGTGAAGTGAAGCTAGGTTGTAGGAAGGTTCTTGTTGTTTCTTAGGAGTAAAAGTCTCATCGGTAGTTCACTTAATTTATTTAAAAACACATTGGCTATATACATTTTATACCTATTGCACTTATCACTAGTCTCAACGATCGATTCCAAGATTCAACCTTGAGTTTCAAAAACGGGAGGGTATATCGGACGGAGGTATTGCAGTTAGTGACTGGTAGACCGATCGCGGCGCGCTGTCCTCTACAGCAATCATACATGATCATTGAATGTTATGAAGAAAAAAGATCTGAAAAAAAATATGTATTTGAAATGGTTCTTGGTAGTAACAGTATTAATAAAAAAATTATGATCACTAACTGTTATGAGCTCCGTTGGTAGTAATAAAAATGCATGAATAAAAAAAGTATGAAAAATAAAATTATGAAGAATGATTATTATGAACACAAATCGGTAGTAAGACGAAGAATAGGAAAGAATACCCTTTTTTATGTTTACCTCATAACTCTTTACTGAGTGTTCCGATTTCGAATTTTTTTTCGATCTTTGGAAGCTGAAGCTTGTCATTTGGTCCTATTTAAATTTAATCGACATCTGAAGAGTAGTTCTCGCATTAGGTATTGAAGTACCTGTAATGATTGTGTAAGTTTGTGTGTAATAATAGTTTTTTAGTTATCCCTAATAATGCCTATTTAATTGACATCGATGATATAGAAAGAAACAAAGAAAGAAAACATTTATCGCAATCTTATCACTTGTGTAATAAGTCGTGAAATAAGTAAACTTGTGAAATAAGTAAAAATTTCGTTTATAAAAATCTAAATGTTTTTTGAGGTCGGTGCCAACCTCAACATTTGGAATAAACGTTGGTTTTTTTTTCAAATTTGCTGTCATAAATGCATACTCAAGTTATCGTGCTAACGCACAGACACACACAGAGACATAATTCCATAAAACGGTATTTTTGGACTCAGGGAGGTGCAAAACGTGTAAATCTGTCAAAATCTCGAGGTAGAATTTTTTGACGATTACAAGACTTCCTCTATACTACGTATACGAGAAAGTAAAAATACAAAGACCTACCAATAACACTCAAAGCAATACCTACCATCAACCACATTCAATACCTACAAATTTACTCTGCCCTAGAAATCGAACACGTGACATGTGGATGTAGTTCCGGCGAGGGAACCACTAGCCAGACTACAGAGGCGGTTGTTACAAGCAAAAGTTAAAAAACTGTAACCCGACTACGAAAAAAAGGAAATTGAATCGGTTAAAATCGGAGATTCGATGGGACGCGGCGATGGCGTAGTGCGTAAGAGCGTTGTCTTCCACCCGGGAGGCACTGGTTCGATCCCCGCCTCGTACCAATGTGTTTTCAAATTTTGAATTCACATGTACGTTTAATCGACGCTTTTACGGTGAAGGAAAACATCGTGAGGAAACTAGCACACACCTATAAAGAAATTCTTAGGTTGTATGTGAAGTCGACCAACCCGCACTTGGCCAGCGTGGTTGACAAATCGCCTAATCGCCCCAAATGTGGTGTAGGCTCGAGCCTCTCGGTGGGGACATTATATGAGCTGTTGATGATGATGATGATGAAAATCGGGGTAAAATCGACTTCTCCTGTTGTTAACATTATAACGAACCGATTGACACCTTATTCATTAAAATGTGATGAATGGTTTAGACGCTATGGAGGAACATACGGAAATACAAACATACAATACATGGACTACTAAAATCATAACCCTTCCTTTTGGTTTCTCCGTAATTGGGTAATAAAATAGGCTATAATTCTTCAATTCAAATTAAAAACAGCGATTTAAATTCTATCCGTCAGTACAACATCTGCGAGTAAAAATAAAAACTAATTAACATGCTAACGAATCAGTTTACTGCGTTCCGCACGTATGCAGTGTTCGTAATTAATTTGTACCTTGGAAATAAAGCGATGTGGGTGCGGCTTCGTGGGCCGTGCTAATAAATAAGCGAATTTAGCATGCAGTTCTTTGGTTATATGTTTATGTGTATTATCACATCTGAACACATCTGAATTCTAAATCTCAATTTCGGCAACACAAATCTCACTATTATACAAATACATGCGCCAACTGTCGATGCAAGCAACCAATCTTTCACCTTTTTTGTTTCTATTTCCCTAGCAGCATTTGCCCAGTATTCTTTCTTCGTCTGGTACTCGTTGTTCAACATGGGCATTAAGATCGCCTGATATTATTTTCTGATTGTTATATTGGCAGTGTGCATTCTGCAGTTGGTTGCAGAAGTTATTAATTTCGGTAAATCTTTATCAGTTTTGTTGGGAAAATAAACTATATGTGACAAAAAGGCTATTCAAAGGAAACATAAATCTATATGGGCATTGCACTCACCGAAGAAAAGAAGAAGCCAAATCGATTATATGTATATGCACCAATACAAAAGAAAACATCTCAGACCTAGAAATGATATCAAAACTAACGTTTCCCAGCGACCACCGCCTCTTGAGAAGCACCCTACATTGCATTGATGAAGAAAAGTAGAGCAAATTTAAAAATAAAATATGAAACCAAACCTGATATTCAAGAAGAAAAAGAACAATTCCCATGAACCTTAAGTACAAGTATAAACGAAATTGTACTAGAAGAAAATGAAAATGTAGAGTCCATTCAACAGAAATCAACAATAAAACGGGAATTTTTATTTTAAAATCACCTTGATACTCATAATTACATATATTTAATTATATTTATTTTAGAAATCTCTAAAAAATCACTTGAATATTTTAAGAATATCTCACAGACGCATAGAACACGGGATAAAAGAAATTAAAACACGTCAAATCAACAGCTCGCTAAAAGAAAGGTCTTAAAATCTTACTATGACAGTATAGTATTATAATTATCTGTGCTATGACCAAACGATGGATACCGTACCTAAAAAATCATAAGTACTACTTACAGAAAATAGTATGAAATCTAAAAAAAAAATAGAAAAAAATCGACCTGCCCCAGGCGGGAATCGAACCCAGGATCCTCCGCAATCCGAGCGGCTGCATTTAATTTTTTTGCAAATATTTGACGCCCAGTTAAAATGAAACTACCTAATATTAGGGCAGGACGGTTGTTATTTGTGTATTTTTTAGAAATCAAAAGTAGCGTAGTGGTTAACGCAGCCGCCCGGACTGCGGAGAATGCTGAGTTCGATTCCCGCCTGGGGCAGGGCGATTTCTTTCAGTGAGTTTTTTCTAGTATTTGAAATATCTACGCGTATGTAAACGAAAAAATTATTCTGAAAAAAAATATTTTGAAGGAACTTAATACAAGTAATACGACCACCGGAAGCCTTATTCAATTCAATTGTATTGAATTGAATTCTGATCGTATGTTACATAGCTTGACAAAAGGGCCCAAGGGCTCACGAGAAAACGAAATCACCGAGCATGACTGAGGACTGTGATCAGAGTGGATGAAGCGAAAGAAATATTTCAGGGTAGTGGCAAGTGGAAACAAGTTATATTTGCCTATGGGAGAAAAGCGTGACTTTTATGTATTGTATGTATTTACTTCCACGTCTAACGTTTGACGTACCGGGTGCGCCATTACATGCCGTCCGGTAAAATAAATAGGGAAATAAAAAATAAATAACGAGGTAAGAGGTACTCTTATTTACGGAGACATAGGGGATGTATGTAAAGTTTTCATATTTATTTATATATAACGGAGCAAACTGGAGAGCATCGATCGCTGCCCTCGGTATTCACTTTGTCTGTGACTTAAAGAACCTTTCAAACGTTAATCGGAAAAATCTACTTCGCGATTTGCTGGAATGCTACTAACGCAATTTCGACATAATTCCCCTTTGAGAAAACCTTGTTAGATTAATGTTAGTCTCCAGTTGTAATCTTTTCTCAGGTTCGTGTTTGAATATGAGAAAGAAATACATTTATGACTTAGATTAAAGCAAAAAACGGGAGATACGTTACCCGAGTAACGCGCGTGTGCCTACAAAACTGAGACCAATGACCCTACTACGTCTTAGCTGCATTGTTAGGTGAGCGAGATAAAAAATGTAAGAGTCGTGCGAGAGCGACACCTTCAGTATAATTTGTCCATGTAATTGACGAGGCCTGCTTATTGAAAAATGGGATAAAGAGGATGCCGTATTTTCGATTTTGCTTTAATCTTATGGTAACACTTCACGCTCGAACGAGGCGCTCGGACGAGGTACTCGGCGAGTGATGCCGAGGCGGTCGTACCCCTTCACGTTCGGTTGGCTCAGTTGCCGCCGAACCGTTCATCAAGATGGAGGTTGAAAAAGTCACTGCAGCAACGGCTTTGTGCGCGCTTGCTTACTAAAATTATATGCGTACACCTATTGTACAAAAAAAATAAAAAACCGTGGAGGAAAAGGAGATGGTGGATGCTTACTTTGCACAAAAATAGAACTTTAAAAAATAATTTCACTCGCAACATTGAACTGAACCACACGAGTGTGTAGAGGCCCCGCTCGCGCTCGCCACTCGCCGCTTTGATCTGCGCCAAAATAGCGAGCGGCGACGAGGTGAGGCGAGCGCGCACAAGTCGACACGAGCGGGGCTTCTTCACTCTCGCGCTCGCCACCACTCGCCTCCACTCGGCGAGCGTGAAGTGCGAGCATTAGATTTATGATCATGACATTCATGACACACACAACTACGCAGACATCCAAGGGAAAACATATTCGACATCTTATGAAGGGAAAACATATTTTTGTTATCTTTGATTAGAAGCAATTAAGGAGAACATTATAACCTGTAACACAGTTTTTAACTATCACAGGTTGCAGAGATCCACTATAGTACGTTGTAATTTTATTTTTTTTGAACATATTATTGATATTATATGATAAAAAAAATAGTCAAGTGCGTGTCCGTTAATCACACAACAACAGTATTTCGCACAAACTGATTGGTATGTATTTTTTTGTGATTTAAGTGAAAATATATCTACGTATTTTCCCATTACTTTGCAAATATTGCCCAGGTTTACACTTTTTTGTAAATACACCATATTTTTTACGACGTTATACAACATAGGTACGTATCTCCAAGGGACTGCAGAAGTACGTATTTGATCTCAGTTTGCCCCATTAACAATAGTTAGCAGCATTATTGTGTTTCGGCAGTGAACGATTAGATGGCCATTCTCTCGGTAGATGAATTTCCGAAGTTTATTTTCATCTTCGGCCCTCACTGCTATCAGGGGAATTGAGGGCCAACAGCTTTCCCGTAGAGATGAAAAAGTATGAAAAAATTTTTGCGTTTATAAACGCGTAAATATTTTTAATACCTACTAGAAAAAATACACTGGAAAAAATCGATCTGCCTCAGGCGGGAGTCGAACCCAGCATCTTTCGCAATTTAGGAGGCTGCGTTAACCACTACGCCACGCACTGCCTTTCGCTGTCGAAATTTGTCAGTGCTTGGTGCTTATGTTTTTATGGTAAACATCGTTTCATCAAAGATGATCGAAATATGTCGAAGTAGGTATTATCAAAAGAAACTCCTTCCTATTTTCCTTTTGATCATAGAAAAAGAATCACAAACCTACCAATAATATACCTACTTATCGTAATATTTGTTGTATACTGGCTAGTTTTGTAATCTAAATCTTTATTTAAAATTACATAGTTCTAAGTCAGTTCATGACAGCTTGTTACTTGGTTACCGAATATATGTTTGTACACACGCATTTTAGTTTATTTATTAAATTTATCAGCACGAAACTCTAGTAAAAGTGAGTTAATAATGAGTGATCAATTTAGTGGCATTAAATTGTTAACAAATCGTGATGGATATAGCATCTGGAAATTCAAAATACGAGCTCTGCTTATCCACGAGGAGTTGTGGCAGTCTGTTGCTGGCTATGCTCCCGGTGATCTGACCGCTGAGGATGTGAGGATTAGAAAGGATCAGAAGGCCTTGTCTAAGATCTCCCTCACGTTGGATGGTTCGGCCATAACTCACGTCAGGTCTGCTAAATCAGCAAAGGAAGCATGGGATGCATTAGCAAATGCTTATGAAGACAAAGGTATGGGTCGCCGGTTGTCATTAGAACGACGCCTTTATAGGTATGCCTTAAACGATTTTACCACAATTGAATCTTACATAAATGCTGTAATGTGTACGGTGCAAGATTTGGCCGACATTGGAAAAGTCATTGATGACGAATCCGTAGCTGCTATTTTGTTGGGAGGATTGTCAGTAAAATATGAGCCTCTCATAATGGCACTGGAAAACTCCAATGTAAAGGTAACAAGTGATTTGGTGAAAAGTAAATTGCTGAACGAAATGGCTAAAGAAGATGTTACTCAAAATGACACATTAGCATTGAGTTCAAGAAAAATAAATAATAAAAATAAGCCCATAATATGCTACAAGTGTCACGAGCCAGGACATAAAAGTCCTCAATGCCCATATAAGAAAGGCAAGAAGAAAGCGAGTGTTTCTTCGGAGACTAAAGGTTCCTTGTGCGCTCAAGACTCGACACTGATTACTGCATGTGTGGCTGATGATAATGTAAATAAGTGTCAAAAATGGTACATTGATTCTGGAGCAACAAGTCATATGAGTCCTTGTTTGGAATATTTTGATAATTATAAGCCCTTGGTCAATAACGGACGGTCTGTCACCATTGCGAATGGAGACAAATTACCAGCTGTTGGGACAGGTGATATTGCTATTAGTGGTATTCCAGATATATGTAAAATAAAAGATGTTGTTTTTGTACCCAATTTACATTGTAATTTAATTTCCGTTAAAAAGGCAGTTGATAAGGGGTTGACTGTAATTTTTGATAAACATGGTTGTAATTTTTATAATAATATTGATGTGATTTTAACTGGCAATTCTATTTTACAGGGTACTTATAGTGGTGGTTTATATAGCGTAAATTTAAATCCAAGTATACCACATAAGTTTGCAGCTTTAGATGTGATTGACAATACAGAACGTACGGTGCACTTTGATTTGTCAGAATTTCAACTGTGGCATAGGCGTCTGGGTCATCTATGTCGTATCGGGATGGACAAACTTAAAAGAGGTCAAGCAAATGGTATGACATATTCTGCTGTCGATAAAGATCCCTGTATCCCATGCATAGAAGGTAAGCAAGCCAGGAAACCTTTCTTGAAAGTTAAATACAAACGTGCGTGTTGTCCTCTAGAATTGATACACGCCGATGTTTGTGGTCCGTTTTCTACTACATCTTTTAAGGGAAATAGCTATTTCATTTTATTTATTGACGATTTTACACGTATGATGTTTGTTTATTGTTTTTCTTTGAAGTCCGATGTTTTTGAGATTTTTAAAGCTTTTCATTCTCTTGTCGAACGACAATTAAACTTGAAAATGAAATGCTTGCGTACAGATAATGGGTCTGAGTTTGTTAATAAACAACTGTCCAATTACCTGAAAAATTTCGGCATTAAACATGAGACAACAGTTCCTTATAGCCCGCAACAAAATGGTGTTAGCGAGCGAAGTATAAGGTGTATTGTCGAAAAGGCTCGAACTATGTTAGCTCAGAGTAATCTCCCTAAAGCATACTGGCAGGACGCTGTGGAAACTGCTGTGTATATTAAAAATAGGTCTCCACACCGTACTTTGGTGTGTGAAACTCCATACCAAAAATGGTATAACGAGAAACCGAATATTTCTCATTTAAAAGTATTCGGATGTAGGGCTCTTGTGCATGTTCCAAAATGTCATCGTTCAAAATTGGACGCGAAAGCTGAGGAATATATTTTTGTCGGCTACTCTGACGATCCAAGGAGCTATTTTTTTAGGCATGCACAGTACCCGAGAAGATTGATCAAAGAGAGAGACGTTGTATTTTTTGAAAATATTTTTACTGATTTGAAGGCTGAAAAACCAGGTAGAAATACTTTGTCAGAGCCTCTCATATCAGAACCTTGTACTTCTCTTTCAAGTAATAATATTTTATTGCAGTCGTCAGGTGCTGTAGTAACTGATACCAGTGAAAATTCTTTAACAGAAGGTACCAGTGAATGCAGTCATGAAGATGTTGTTTCTTCAACAGAACCATCTCATGAGAATAGTGATAACACTGTGAGTCGTTACCCGAAAAGAGATCGTAAGCCTCCTGATTTCTTTTCGTATAATACTTTGGACTCTAATTTAGACGACGAGCCAAAATGTTATACTGATGCGATAAGGAGTGAAGAAAAACTTCATTGGATCTCTGCTATGTGGGACGAGTACAATGCGTTGATAAACAAAGGTACATGGATTTTGGTTGATAAACCTAAAAACAAGCCATGTGTGCAATGCAAGTGGGTGTACAAAGTCAAACGAGACGCTGTCGGAAATATTTTAAAATATAAGGCACGTTTAGTTGCAAAAGGTTTTACGCAGATATATGGCGTAGATTACTTTGAAACTTATGCACCAGTTGTACGTAACTCTTCCTTAAGGACTTTGTTAGCATTCGCTGTCCAAGAAGGTTACAAAATCCGTCATATGGATGTGGATACGGCTTTTCTAAATGGAGACTTGGACGAAGAAGTCTACATGGTACAGCCAGAAGGTTTCATTGATGAAACGCAGAAAGACAAAGTTTGCTTATTAAAACATTCTCTTTACGGTCTTAAGCAGGCACCGAGGTCTTGGAACATTAAATTGAAGCAAACATTGTCATCTATTGGCTTCATACAGTCACCTTCTGAGGCTTGTATTTTCTCAAAGAAAATTAGTGACGATGAA
The DNA here is from genome assembly GCA_955850985.1 of Elophila nymphaeata. Lineage (NCBI taxonomy): Eukaryota > Metazoa > Arthropoda > Insecta > Lepidoptera > Crambidae > Elophila > Elophila nymphaeata. The sequence goes on along the minus strand of OY039073.1, from coordinate 26,328,367 downwards.
ACTCTTTTCTTAGCTGTCTACGTTGATGACCTTGTGTGCATTTTTAAGAAATCTATGACTTTTGACAACTTCAAAAGTGACATACAAAAATGTTTTTCAACAAAAGACTTATAGTCTAAGATCCGAACCTAAATCGACCTTCACCGAGCTGATAATAGAATGAAACATATTTTATTATTAATTTAGTATATTAGAAAATATATTAAAAATGGGTTGTCTAAAAAAATCCTGGACAGACTATTTTTAATTATTTTTTGAAAAATGATTTTTAATAAAATATTGCAACATCAAGATAATAAGAAAATTTTGTCCTGACTGATAGTAGAAACCGTATAGAATGTGCAGCCATTGGGTTGTCTATTATTTACCTGCGCGAACTACTGGGTTGTCAGGTATGAACAGGTATGTCGATATCAGTTACTTTCACTCGATTGGATAATAGAAAAAATTTTATATCATCATAAGCGCTGTTTTATTGCGAATACGTTGATATAGGGTTGTCTGCCAAAAATTTGGTCCTAGTAAGGGTTTGCGAATTTTAAAGATTTAAATTTTAACGCGCGTGGACATGTGTGACAGAGAGATCATGCACAAACTGTCGGAGTCTACAATTTTTCTAGCTACTTCAGCGACTAAGAAGCAATCGAACCACCTCGATTGCATAAATTGCATCGATTTAGCATTAAAGTTGGGACCCAAATTATGTAAAAGTCTACCTGCTTTTCATGCATTCACAGGTTGTGATTACACTGCGGCATTTTATAATAAAGGAAAAGTCAGACCATTTAAAATATTTTCTAAAAGTGAGAAGTATCAAACTATTTTTGCGTCATTAACTGACGAAGCTGATATTTTCATCAATGAAAAAATGAATGCGGTTCAAGAGTTTACAGCAAAAATGTATGGCGTGAATCACTGCCAATCAGTTAATGATGCGAGAATTCGTATTTTTATGAAGAAGTACGGCGCAAAAAAAGACGGCGAACAATTTTTAAAGAAGATTAAAAGTTTTGACTCCAACTTTATACCGCCATGTTGGATTTCCCTACTACAAAAAATTTTAAGAACAATATATGTAAATTCTATGTGGCTTAATGCAACTAATTCTATATGTGCAAAGTCAAACCCTGAAAACTATGGTTGGCATTTGGATGATTTTTTAAAACCAACAGGTTTTATCGGAGATCAAACTCCTTTGAAAATCCAGGACGTTGTTGAAATGGAAGAAAATGAAAAGGAATCTAATGAATTAGAAGAATTCGAGAATCAGAATAATACTTCTGACGAATCAGATATTGAATAAAAAATATTTGTTAGAATTTATTTTCCATTAATATTATTTTTGTATTTATGCTGCTCTGTAATAAAATTTTTAAACGTAATACAAAATGTTTAGGCTATCTTTTTTGTTATTTTTTAATTTGAATTTTCGGCTGTCCACTTTGTTTCTTTTTATTTTTTTCCAAAAAGAGCAAAAAACTGTCAAAGTAAGTAATGGATGTGTTTATTATTTACGTTATCATATTTTGAGTTACAAAAATTTTTGAGTTATATATATATTTATATATTTATTTATTTATTTAATTGATAACATATTATGGAATAATTTTATTTTTGCGTTTACAAACGCGTAAATATAATACTAGAAAAATGCACTGAAAAAAATCGACTTGCCTCAGGCGGGACTCGAATCCGCACCTTCCACAATCCGGGTGGACGCGTTGACCAATTTCGCCCGGATTGTGGAAGGTGCGGGTTCGAGTCCCGCCTGAGGCAAGTCGATTTTTTTCAGTGCATTTTTCTGATAACATATTGTTTTATATTTTAGTATTATATAAAATATATTTCATTAGTATGCAATTAATTAATTATTTTTGTTGCAACTCAAATGTCAGTTGCTCCAAAATAACGGGCAGGGTTTACTAAATGGGTAGTAGCGGTACCTCTACCCTCCATAGTTGACATACTGAGCATGCGCATTTTCTAATATTCAAGGGTCCCATCACAGGCGACTATAATGTTGTGTCCGTTATTATTACACAGTATACTTACCTCGGATCTCTCTGTCACACATGTCCACGCGCGTTAAAATTTAAATCTTTAAAATTCGCAAACCCTTACTAGGACCAAATTTTTGGCAGACAACCCTATATCAACGTATTCGCAATAAAACAGCGCTTATGATGATATAAAATTTTTTCTATTATCCAATCGAGTGAAAGTAACTGATATCGACATACCTGTTCATACCTGACAACCCAGTAGTTCGCGCAGGTAAATAATAGACAACCCAATGGCTGCACATTCTATACGGTTTCTACTATCAGTCAGGACAAAATTTTCTTATTATCTTGATGTTGCAATATTTTATTAAAAATCATTTTTCAAAAAATAATTAAAAATAGTCTGTCCAGGATTTTTTGAGACAACCCATTTTTAATATATTTTCTAATATACTAAATTAATAATAAAATATGTTTCATTCTATTATCAGCTCGGTGAAGGTCGATTTAGGTTCGGATCTTCTACTATTAGGAGAAATAGAATTTTGTTTGGGAATGAACTTAAAATACGAAAATAATAGTCTTAAAATTTATCAGAAGACTTATATTGAAAAAATCGCGAAACGATTTAACTTGAGTGATGCCAAAAGTGTCTGTGCCGCTCTGTAAGAGGTTGGAAAAACCTAAGGGAGAAGGTTCATATGATTGTCCTTACAGAGAGCTGATAGGATGCTTGATGTTTCTTGCAGTAAGCACTAGGCCAGATATTGCGTTCACGGTAAGTTACTTAAGTCAGTTTAACACCAAATATGACGAAAGTCATTGGATATGTGCTAAACAGTGCTTGAAGTACTTAGTTGCAACTAAAGATTTGGGTATCACTTACAGAAAGACAAATGATACGGGGCTTTGCGGCTATTCCGATGCAGACTGGGCAAACTGTACCGAAGATAGACGCTCGTATACAGGATACTATTTTAGTATTGCTGGAGGTCCTGTTACGTGGGAAGCGCGTAAGCAGCCAACTGTTTCGCTTTCGTCTGCTGAGGCTGAATACATGGCTCTTTCCAGTGCTGTCAAGGAGGCCTGTTTTCTCAGACGTCTTTATGCAGAGCTTACAGGTGAACTCCACAAAGTTGTTTTGTTTTCCGACAGTCAAAGTGCACTTGCGTTAGCTTCCAACCCTATCCATCACAATCGAACTAAACACATCGATGTAAGGTTTCATTTTATTCGGGAGAAGGTCAATGATGGAACTGTATTGTTAAAGTATCTATCGACAGATAAATTACCTGCCGATATATTGACCAAACCGTTAGGGCGAATCAAACATAAAAGATGCCTTGAAAGTATGGGCATAACTTAAGTTTTTTGTGTTTTTAGTTTTTGTGTATATAGGATAGATTTTAGTTTTATTTTTGGAAGCTGTTTACGCTCTCATTGTTAATTTTATAAATTATTTAGATTAGGGGGGCGTATGTTGTATACTGGCTAGTTTTGTAATCTAAATCTTTATTTAAAATTACATAGTTCTAAGTCAGTTCATGACAGCTTGTTACTTGGTTACCGAATATATGTTTGTACACACGCATTTTAGTTTATTTATTAAATTTATATTTTCAACATTATTCACGATAAGACGCGCTCAATGCTGCAAGATCACGACGTAAAGGGGCTCACGATTGTTGGTCACCTTTACATCGCCGATAGTGTGTGGTGGACTGTCTCTGTAAAATATACAAAGCAAACACCGCTGGCGCTGCTCGTGCCACTACTAATGTGTATAAACCCTGAGTGTTTAAAACCGATACTGTCTCTTTTATTTGCTGGATGAAAGACAGAGTAAGCATCATCGTCCTGGTTGAAACTGGTTTTAGTTTTATAATAAGGTGTTTAAAAAGAGTGGCAGTGGCGCCAGCAGCGACAGCGGGGCGGCGGTTTCTAATGCAATGCTCGCTTTAAATAGGGCAATCCAAATAGTTATTTAACGATGCAACTGATGTATTCGAAATGGGTCCGCTGCCGCTGCCGCTATCCATACCACTCCCACTGTGTTTGTGTACTAAGTACTTGGCTTCGTACTTTCCTTCTCACAGAACACAGCAGCGCGGGAGCATGAGTACCTAGTCAACCTCGAATACAATAGTATTCGAGGTTGACTCGACCAATATACAATAGTGTTATACATACAGGATGTAAAAGACATGAACAGTCAAACGAGAACCATGTATTCTGCTCACCATCGTAACATTTTTTTTCCATTAGACTATACCTGGGAAATTGATAGTTACGATTTTATTGAAGGTCAAAGTCATAATTTTTTTTTTCATTTTTTTATGAAAGCATAATATTCTAAACATTATTTCTTAATTATTGTCCAAAGAAACATTATCATTTTTTTTTTATTTCATAACAAAAATGGCTTCAAAACGTTAGCGTTCAATGTAGCTCACTCGATGCGCACGGACACTAACGAAGGGGGCCGCCGCCCGCCGTCTGGCAAAATTATCGCGTTTTTGCGAGTTGCGTGCGAGTTGAGTCCTTTACATTGCGCGGTACAATTTGCAATTTTTTTTAACACCAAAAAATTAAAATCATTTCTTAGCAATATTTTTTTTGAAATATGTCTTATTTTGATGTATAGAATACATGGTTCTCGTTTGACTGTTCATGTCTTTTACACCCAGTATACTATGGCGATAACTTTCGACTCGTCATTCGCTATACACTCACGTCACGCATACACACCGCACCACACTCGTCTATGCGAAGTCCCGGTTTTAGAAAATTCAAAATATCATAATTCAAAATAAACAATGCCTGGCTTAAAATTTACGATACTCAACCAAGTACCCTTACCAAATCTTGTGGATTGAGTACCTTAACTGACATCTAAGGACCAGTCTACCCACTAAATAACCTCGTACAAAAGAATTCAGTACACTACGCAAAGGAAGGACTCTTGGCCGTACGCAAGCGACTAATGATTCCCGTCAAAAAATGGAAGTTATTTACGGGTATTGTCAACCTAAAATAATCAAAAAAGAACTTGCTGACGTGTAACGAACGTTATTCAGTGAATTTTGTTTTGATAAAAATTAAACGCTGGTGTCAAACCCAGGCAGTAAGTAAGAGCACTTTTATTTTGGCACGTAAAGCGTTTGTAATAAAAGTTAATTTTATTTACAAATGCAGTATGTTTGTAAAATCTTATGCAATTAAAATATAATGTCAATTTGGATTAATTAATACAGTAGATAATAAATCATTAGTAATGCAGATGTTTGTAAACATAATAAGATTTAAACTTAGAAAATAATTTCCTCCTTTAATTTATTTCTATTACAACTATTGCTGGTAATAAAAGGTTCTTTACAAGATCACCAGCTCTTTAAGAAAGTAAATGTGATCTCTAACGAATTAAGCCGTGAACTTTATATATTCCTTGAATTATTCCAAATAGTCAAAAATAGTTCTCAAGCCCGTAAAATAAACCTCTGCTAGAGACTTTCTAGTCGACATGTCATGGAGGCATTGCATAGCCCATGCTGCCCGATATGGCTTTATGTGTAACAAAATGTTAACTAAGGCTCTGCTCAACCCCTCATGGGATTACGAAAGTGATTGTTTGTATGCAGTATGTATGTATGTAATAATAATAACTTTTATTTGCCATAAAAATACAAGTAACTGTGTGACAGTTACTGGTATATAAATTCATGAATATAGGTAAATACATATAATTAGTTATGAGTAGACAACTGTAGGTAACAGTTTAACAATGTCCACTACCCTCCGCACTAGTAAAATTACATACAATACAATTGTAAGTTAATTTGGTAGGTACCTATAAATTTCAATACACCATATCAAATCGATCAATAACAAACAAAAAGATGACATAGTTTCAAATATAAGAGAGCTTCGTTGTACAATATAGTCGTTCAAAAGGTTTTCGACCTTTTGAATACGGGTAGTTGTGTAGGAGAACGTATTTCATTCAATATTTAGAGGTCTGGTTATTGAACCAAACTTAACATGTTGATTCAAACAGCTCTTCTATGAGAAGACACTTAATTCCCTATGTGCAATGAAGTCTGATTGACTTCGGGGCTGTTCCTGAATATGGAACACTGGCTGATCAGTTTTACAATTATATCCTAGGATTACACATTCGAACTGTTGCTCTAAATGGGACAGATGTTATTGAACTTACTTAAATGTCTGATTTATAACAACTTATAATGTTATCACTATTTCCACGTTCACAGCAATTTTCTAATAGCTTTTTACTTTAATTGATTTTGCATAAAATTTACTAGCAAGTGACTCCATGCCTCTTATGGTACGTTAAACATTTATTTTGCTCTTTGTGTATAAAAGAATGATGGGTTAACTTAATTGACAAATTGTTATATTTAAGAAAATATTTGAAGCCGTGTGATGCCGGCAGAGTAAAATAGCATCACACCACATCCTCCAATGGGTGTCGTAGAAGGCGACTAATGGATCAGCAAAGGGGTATTGATCACCGTATACTCCATCCACCAATCCGAATTGGGCAAGCGTGGTGGACTACTGCCTAAGCCTCCTTAGATGGCAAGGAGCGGCCTTGTGTCCCAACAGTGGGTCGAATTATAAAGGCTGTTATGAAGATGACGAACAAAATATTTGTTTAGTGTATAGTAATTAAGAATTATAATTCGAAATTGAAACGTACTTATCCTTGCCCACTGCAATTGTTTTATCCTGTGATTCTCTACTCAAAAACTGATCACGTCTGTCTGAACACGGCTCTGAAACACGGGATTTAATCTCTAGAACAAATTTCAGACGCCTCATTCTATTTGGACTGAATGTTTATAGGAATAACACTTTCTTTTCCAATACGGTTCTGCGAAGCCTAGACAGTGCATTGTCTTTACTAAAGTTTTGTATCGTTATTTAAGAGCCCTTGTCTTAGGTAAACCTTGTAAGTTAACAAGACTCAATTTTGCTCGTGAGTGAAAACGACAGCAAATCAAACCACCCAAACCTGTAAAATTTGCCACGCTACAGTGACTGCGGGAAGCGGAAGCTGATCGGAAGACCTTAAGAACCTATGCCACGTTGAAGCAGAGGCGTGGCGTACGGAAAGTGTAGAAAAATCAAAACGATTTAATAAGTACATAGGACGCGCAACCTACACACTATGTTCACCTCTGAGCGGTCGTCTGATGCGCGCTCCGGTCGCGCCATCGTCGCGCCTCCCGTTCATGTCGTATTTTTCCTGCTGACCGCGGATGCAAAACGCGTCGCGCCAGATTCCGATCTCTTCTCCATTGCTTCGCATGATCTTCGGCATCCCGCGTAGTGTGACCATCAGCATATACGAGCTAATGGCAGATCGATGACATAGTTTCAAATATAAGTAACTGTTTAAGTAACCACCCTTACGTCAGATATTTGTACTCCACTTAGCCCAGCGGTTGCCGCAAAACGTGGCCGAAACTGCGAAGCTAACACATTTATAATATAATTTTGAGTATCAAAAGAAAAATGCGAGGTCGCTAGAGTTCTTAATTTCGTTGTAAATTCATCTCACGTAAAAGGATGTATGAATAAGCCAAGAGGTTAAATATTCGTACATTCCCTTTGCTCAAGACACAAAACAAAATGCGTGGAGAAGCCAAGTCCTTGTGTAAACAGTCACGTATAAACCAAGCTTTAATTTGCCTGACAAAATAAATATTTCTTACTTCTGTACTCATTCCACTGTGCTCAGTGTGACGATATTTACATAATTTAAAGTAGCTTGAACGGGATTCATATGTTTGTATAAAAGGACTCATTTCCTTTTACCCTTCTATGTAACTAATCAATTTTTTAAACGATGAAATAACACCTAAATCCAACCTTTATTAAGAGAGGCAGAGCATAGCGGCTCGAATTTAAACAAAGTTTACAGACGAGCACGTTAAATAACACTTCATTTTGTGGTGATTTGTTTCTGTGGATATATTGTTCCATGGAATAGGAGATGACGTTAGAGCTGACATCATGTGAGTGACGTTGGTGTTGCAAACATGTATAATTGCTTTCCAACCCTGTAGCATAAAAAATCATGTCATTAACTTACTAAGGGTTAGCCAAGTGACAGTGATTGGTAACCTATACAAGAAATAATTTCAGGCCGACGCTTGATTTATGCCGACAACAACTTGAACTAGTAGATCCAAGAAGAAAATATCTTAAAACTTTTGTCTATCTCCTATCTGAAAATCTAAGTAGTTGTGATTCTCTCTATTCTAATTGTAACATAGAATTCGACTCCTCTCAATCAATTAAAACCACGAAACAGCACTTAATGAATCACTGACAAATTGATTTGGCGTGCGGTTGAAGAGAGGCGCAGTCTGGACCAGCTTGATAGACGCGATAATTGATAGCAATAAACTTCCTCTGATTAAGACTGATTAATGACTGGAAATTACAACGACGTTTCTTGAAACGGGTGTCTTTTTCCGGGTCTGATAAATGAACTTTACAATGAATAGAAATATAGTTAAGGATTTCGGAGACTTCCTCACATTCACGTCCGTATGCTCTGGAGTACAGACACGAGCATAATATGTTGACAGTTCAGCACCTTTAGGAACATGATATACGGCGCGGCCAGGGCGCTCGCCCCATAGCTAACTATTTTTGACACATAAACATGATAAGCACCAATTGAATTACATATCCATTGCTGTGTTACACCACACGCTATTATGGCACTTGTCGTGTAAAAACAGCAATGGATATGTAATACTATAAATGTGATTATCACTTTCATCTGTTGTTACCGAATAGATAGCAATTTTGAAAAGATTCGATAAGAAGATTTGATTTTCTTTGCAATATCAATTAATATGGGTACCCGCAGATAAGACACCACATACCTTAAGAGCTGATAGCACTTCGTCTCGTTGGCTTGAATAAGTATCCACACAGTTTCACTCACAGATTGTTAATTAAGCCCACCGCGGTGGCGAATATGCACTTATATGTATGAAATAATTAATATTACGATAGGATGATATCGATGGCCGTCAGATGACTAGCACTGCTCACGAACCGAACGAAGTGTCTGCGCTGTCCAATAGGAAGCGCCTCCGTGCACCCGTCATGTAATATTGCAAAGCAATTCGCGACAGGTAGAATAAAAATATACCTATATTAATTATATGAAAACCGCACATCTGTCAAAAAAGGGTTAGCGAATAGGCTAGCAGGATTCAAATTCAAATTTCTTTATAGTCATTTGATGTTGAGTTTTATAAAAGTTTCACCATGAACCCTGTTAGGTCACTACCTACAATGAGAGTACTAAGCTTATATACTAGGTATAGTATTATATTATCTGTGATACTAGTAACAAACAGTGCCTAATACTAATTTTCTTAAAGTAAGACACTGGTCTTTTTGGACTGTGACTGGACTGTCTGGATTCTCGCCCTGTACGCGCACCTCGGCCGCTGCTCCTAGTCGCGTGTTTTGGAGGCTATACAAATACATCGGCAGCGCGGGGGAAGCCTTGCAGGCGCACTGCGTGGGCGCGCGGCGTGGCCATAATGCGTCGACAACACTTCCCCTTTTTTTTTTAAATTGCAGATTATCTCTGATGACGTTTTCTGCTTCACCGGGTTTTTAAGAAGGCAAAGTCCTTGGGGGTTCTCAAGCCTGTAGGACGAACGTTCCTAGGGGATTACGGGGCGACCGAGCATCCCGTGGGGAGTCTCTCAACCTAGCGTCCCTAAGGCGTCCGTGTCGGTAGGGAGCGACATGCCCGAGGGTGCCTCTAAAGGCTCGGACCTCGGCTCGGGCACATCATGTCGTGGCGGAGGCGGGGAGAAGCGACCCGGTACATGTCTGTACCAGGTATAGCGCGTCGTATGTAGACCGGGTCTTCGCACCCTTGTTCGACGAGTGCGGTGTATAACAAAAGTGTGTCTAGTGCCTGAGTGTGTAGTGTTCATTTGAGTATTACTCGAACGGATCGGACACTTCCCCCGCGCTGCCGATGTTTTTATAGGCTCTAGTGTAACAAACTATAGTGACGGCGCACGTATTTGTGCAGCGACCATTTGACACTGACGTTGACACAAAAACGCGCGACTAAGACGCAGTGCAGCAGCGGCCGAAGTGTGTGTACAGGGTCCGCTTTTTATATCAAATCCCTACAGTAACGAGCTGCCAAATGTGGATACATAGGTAGTATTGCTCGTGATTGTACCGCTATCTGGACCAGAGTTCCCGAGCTCGATACAGGAGAGTACAAATGTGTAAAGTTTCATTAGTAAGGCTTATTTTACATCAGTCTGGATAGCTATCATCATTTTGTCAAAGTTTGTAGTGTGTTTCGAAATTTTATGATAATATATTCATTCAATCGGTGGTTGAGTCACTCAACACTCAACTTGAGTGTTAGGAGAAGCTTGCGTCCACCTACGGCTTTATCATTACTTTTTATTACGTGAGATGAAAGCCAAGTTCAAGATTATTTTTAATGTAATGCAAAAGCTTAAGACGCCGTTTGTTTTTAGAGTTTTCTTTTTTTTCTTTTTACATTCAAGTTTACAAATTCACATATATGTTTATTGCATTCCTGTGGTTCACAGAGATGTAATTATAATAATCTGCCGAACCGAAATTAAATATCGTTAGAGTATCTCAACTTACATAATAATTTTATTGAAGGAATTTTACAATTTTGAGTAGACTTTCCGGCGTTCGTATAAAAAACTTTAACTTCTGACATGAAAAAATACACTTGAACTATTTTGAAGTTGGCTAGTAATAGTAACATGACTGTGAAAGAGAATTATTTATAAAGTTTTGTATATACTTTTATTTTATAGAACCTTCCAAGTACGATGATCATTAGAAAACCTATTTCATCCTTCAATGCGTCCAATAAGTCTTGACTCCTGTGTTCAGAGTCCTGGATTATTCTTACCGTTCATTGATTATTCTTTTACTTTTCTTTCTAGTGATATAACATAGGCTCATTATTTATCTAGTACTTATTGGAAAATGGACTTGGCTTCAATATCATTACACAAAGAATTCTAGCTCAATAGATAAGTAAGGTTTTTGTTACTACGTCGTCAGCTTCCATCTATGTTTAAATCTTGTCCATGGAAGAGATCGCTTTAAGTGATAAAACATTTTTGTTACGTTTGTAAGTTTAATTCTGTTATTATACTCAGAGAAGTCAAATAGAAATTAAATCTTATTGTAGGTTTGTTTTCTTTTCCTCGTCTTACCATCTGCGTGTTCTATTGATTCGCCTACTGGAATTAAATCCAGACTAGAGGCGTCAGGTTCGACCCCAGGGGAGTATAAATTTCAGTTCGATTTTGATGGTAAATTTATAGCCATAACAATAGTATTGTCAGCATTATTGTGTTCTACATTTAATTATCAATCAGTCCCTCAGTAGCTGAATGTTTTGAGAGAGGCTCTGTTTGCGACTGACTGAAGATTGCCTGCCTCTTTTATATTGTTTTTGCATTTTTATATTCCTTTACATGACGTATTACAGCGATTGCTTTTTGATAGTACGCATTGTCAGAGCTGTTATTTCGTAAAAAGCAGAATCCTGAAGTCGTGTTTCCATTATCGCATACCCTGAACTACATACCTATACAATACAGTCCACACTTCACTCGCTATCACTTAGCACCAAGTAAGCATGAAGGAAAAGATCTTCCTCGCCGAATATCTTCTTTTGCATAGCGTTTTCTCGGCTTACTGCCAGGGTCCGCTTTCCTACTTAACTTCCTCCACTTTGTCCAATCTTGTGTATCCTCTGTTGTTAGCTGATTCTCCTCCATGTCTGCTTTCATGACTTTGGGCCTTGTATATTGAGACTGAGGCATCTTTTCTGATGGCCCACATATTCTGATGGCTTCCGACCATATTTGTCTATGCTTCCGACATATGTAGCTTTCTCGTCAAATATGTTTTAAAAAATTCATTTGTTTAATAAAACAAACACAATAGCGGCAGCTATTTCATTCAATGCTAATTCCTTTCTCAAACATTTAAGTCATAGAAACGTGTAGTCATGACTAAAAGGTTTCTTCGTTTATTTATGAATTCTAAACCTATTCACATAATGCACAAGTAATCGAACCAAATGTGACAATGTAAGATCAAGAAATAGAATTAAAAAAAAATGTTTTTCTTTCTATTTTTTTTATTTAATTATTGATACTATGGTACATTGGTTTGCTCACCAGTATTAAATCCCCAGGGGTTCTGGATTTGTATCCCGTGATAAAAGTGTATATTCGGTTTGGTTGGTGGTAGTAGGGTTTAGTTGGTGGTAGTAGGATTTGCTCTTGTTCCACAGTCTCTTTGGCGAGCAGAATGTGTAAACTGAGTGATGTTACTGCATTGCAGCGTAATCTACTGGTCTCTACTTCTCAACTTACCAACATAGAAAGTAGCCATTTTATTCCAGAATAAAAATACCTAAATCAGGCAATAAATTGAAAATAAATTTTATTTATTACACATAAAGAAGCCTGGAAGCCCATTATAACACTAATGGTGCCCATGAAAGAATAAAATGCCACTAATGCTTTTTGATGCTACACCAATCCTGCAGTTAAATAACATTGCGCAGTAACTGTACAAGGGTCAAAACATCAGAGATAACAATTGGTAATCCAAAACCATTCTTAACACAACGAGATAACGTCGTGACAACGTTAGTAGTGTTAGTGGTAAACTGCTGAGTTACGAAGACAGTCGTATATAACGAGTATAAGCCCTACTCAAAGTGGACGTATGTTTAATCCCTTAAGCTGACGTTTGTAATCGAAATAAAGGGAAAAAGGTCTTCGAGACTAACATTACTATCCTTTCCTGAAACGTTATTTATGTTAACAAATAGCTAAAGGTAATATCGATCGTTTCGTGCAGGGCACGTGTTGACAGCGACAATGGGACTGTGGAAATAATGTATTTAGAAAGGAAAACGTGTGATTAATACATCGCCAACGTTTACAATTCCATATTTATAGCATTATGAATACAAAGCAAAAAGCAAAGTTATGTACTGACTGGTCGAATGATTCCCATGTTATTTTGGTAGGGTAGCGATCGAGAATCCTTAAAGCTTAAACTTTAAGGATTCTCGATTGAAGAATTTGAGGGAATGTTTTGGACATAGCAGTACCCACGTACTTATATCGTGTCGCGGCCTCAAAACTTAAGATAGCCACGAATTTCTCCATCCTCCGATATAAGGAGATCAACTATGGGTTCGAGAACCGTCATCACTAGGACTATTCTAAATTTTATGAAATTTCACACGGTAGAAAAACTGACTTAATCTACCTTAAGATGAACCACATAACAAAAAAAAACCCAATTCTTACCCGTGTCTTTAAATTGCCTAGTTCATCAAGTTAGAGAATAATTATGGAAAGTTAATTGTATAGAAACGAAATTTTCCAAGATTTCAAAGTTTCGTATTTACTTGAGCTCATACGCTCTTATGTTGTACGAATCTTAGGAAATTTATATTTGTTCCAACTTTAATATCCGCCTTTAAGTCCCAGGTGCCTGATGGAACATTTAAGATAAGTACCGTATGTTCGTCTTATTAAGAATTTTAATCGAGTCAAGAATTAACTCTTGTAAAGTATTATCCATTTGGATAATATCTTTGACAAGCTACCAACCAAGTAATCTATCTCCTTTTCAATTGAAATTCTGTATGCAAAAGTAATATTTGTACCCCTTTTTAATCATAGCTCTTTTCTTTACGTGGGTGGAAGGTTCTAGATTATTTTTATGACCACACAGAAATAGGTGAAGTTTTGGTTAGAAAGCAAAAATGTAAGTAGAAAAATGTACAAGTATGTAAACCGAGTATAAGTTTATTTGATTTAGTATTCTTTATCTCAGAGACAAAAGGATCAAACATTGAAAATATATCCCTTTAGACTTTGATGCTTGCTGGTTTTGTTAAATTAAAATGATCATTTAAATATATGGTCCTGTCATTTTTTCACTTAGTATCATAGGATCAACCACAGAACACAGAAAGAGGTTTTGTTCTGAGGTATCAACCAGTTACGGATGAGTAGGTTACGTCACTGATTTCAGACTCATCCGTAATACTGACGGTATTATGAAAAAGCGCCAGTACCTGCTTTCAGGTGATTGCGTAATGAACCTTTGTTTTTACTTCCTTACGTACAACCACAATACAAGCGGCGAACGTCATTATTATCATTCCTTCCAGAATAAATTCACGCCAGTCATATTCTAGTTCAAACAAGGTCATCGGGTTGTTAAGTATATCCTTAAGTAGTTGGCATTTACACAAGGGGAAAACTAATTGTAATAAACTTCTTGCTCAAATATGCTGGACATGAGACCCTGACGTATAATATCCCTACGGCCGAGGTAAATTTCTCAAACCAGTCTCGTCGCTTCATAATCGATATTTCATTTTTGTACAAAGTGTGTTAATGCTGATGATGGCTGAACGGGAACAGTGGTGAATATAAAATGGTTATAAAAGGGGGAATAACGCAGGCAAATGATGGAAAAGCAATTATTGTATAAGTCAACCCGTCGATATCAATATAAGCCTTCTGTATCATTGTTTAGTATGAAGCAAAGGTAAGCGTTCGCAATTTACTTCAGACAAAACGCCGTTTACCGCAACATGGAAAAGTTGAACTGCGGGTGCCACAATTGTTCATTTGGAGTTTCGTATCGTTGGCATGATTCAGGTCGACGAACGTACATATTTCAGTAGGGCAGGGTTCAGGGGAATTGCCGAAACTCAAAAGTCTTGTCGGGTTACATTGAAACCCTTCTAATTGGTAGTCAGTTTTCTCTATTAAAATGGAAATTTCTGTTACCAACTCAATTAAGGAAATAAATTGAAAGGTTTGTATAAAATCTAATAGTGATTTGTGAGAGGTATGGCGTAGCGGATTTGCCACTTGACTTGAATCATCAGTATTTATAATCTTTGCTTAAGTATATTAGACTAGACACGACTAGGCACTTTAGACTAGACAGTTGGTGTGTGCGTAGAAATGTAGAAAGCAATATAAATAAATAACAAGTTTTCGAGAACCTTGGTGGATTTTGCTATCGAGGTTCTGTTGATTTTATTTATTAAATCTAACTTCATTTCTTCATTATAACTAACGTGGAGTGGAATAATTAGCTAGGCAATTTATAATAAATTTTAACGAAAACTATTCTAAAGTATTTCAGTTGTATCACAAGAAAAACCAATATACTTTTACAGGCATAGCAACAGTGATATGCATAAAAACGTTCGAAAATAAACTTTAAAGCAATATAACTAAGATTTTATGGCGAACTTTCAAACTGATTTACGATGACATAAGTAAACGCTCAAAGCATGAAAGCGTCGTTGTAAATTTTCCTCTAGCTATAATATTTACATTAAAATGCGATCACATTATTGCTTGTTTAGTTAAGACCAGTTTCGTTACTAAGAACTTTAGATAGCTTATGATAGAGAGCAAAATTGGTTGAAACCAAAAGTTTAATTGAATTGTAAGGATTCGATTATAAATAATCATATTTCTTTATCATTTTAAACCTTGTCCCTTTCTAATAGTGTGGATTGTTCTGGTGTTAGAATTTATAAGACGCCATTTCAGGTCATCGACAGTTCATCCAGGAAGAGCCTGATGGCACCGCGCAGAAGTTTATCGACTGGTCTCGAAAGATGGCAGTGGTGACTTTTTGATCTGCGTATCCAGCGACCTTTACCAGTTCGTCGGGTCACCTTGTAGGAGGCCTACCAACGCTGCGTCTCCCGGTACAAAGCCACCATTCGAGAACCTTTCCGCACCAACGGCTGTCAGTCCTTCTCTCAATGTGCCCTACCCACTGCCAATTCTCAATTCTTTGGGCTATGGTTCGGTAAACTTAGTTCTCCTACGAATCTCATCATTTCTGATATGACCGCGCGGCGAAATTCCGATAATAGCCTTCTCTACTGACCTTCGAGGACCTTGACCTTATTATGAGGGCCATCGTACAGTAAGCGACCACGTTTTGATTCCGTAGGTAACGCACACGTATTAAATAAAGAATTTTGTATTGAGACACTTGAGTAGAGGAGCAGTGAATATGCCACGTAGTCATATTCGTTAGATAAAATATTATACCTATTTATTATACTGTTCGCATTTATTCAGGTTCTGCAAATAAAACTGAAACAATTTATAATATAAATACGATTCGTAGTTAAAGGACGCTCTCAAACGGACTTGACGCGGGCACTCTACGCCTTCGACCCTTTTAAGTAAAGTATATTTCAATTGTTTTTATGCTAACGGTTAAAGAAGAATATGTGTTATTTTCATGACAATGCGACTGAGTTTTCTACAGCAATATATTTAGTATTTTCTCGCTTCTTATGAATGTGGGCGTATCAAAAATAATTAAACTTCGAGTCTTTAAGTAACTTCATCAAAGCTTTAGAAATACTTATACATCGAAATACATTTCATCGAAAACCCATTAGACCTATATATAATTTGCAATACCTACATAAAAACAAGATAGAGGATATGTTATTTATGTCTAACTCATAATGTAATTCAATGCTATAACTTTGCTATGCCACTATTTCCAAAGCGTTATAAATATTTAAAGTTTTCTCATCCGGTCACTTATTATGCGCCTATAGAACAGATGTTTGACTGCGGTGGCAGAATTATATCAGAATGGTTGTCAAATATCTCCATAAGTTTAAGCAGTGTCGGGATGAGTATCAGGAAGAGCGTCGGAATTAGTGTCAGGTAGACGGTGGGGATAATTGTCACGCCGAGTGTCAAGATGAGGATGACAGCGATAATTTCAACAAGGATCAGCAGAGTGTCGACATGGGGAGTGATACTCGAGATCAACAATCAAAATATCAATGAGTTTCAGGGCGAGTCGGGCGAGTGTAGGGATGACCAACAGAATTTTATTGCGAGTAGAGCTTTGCTTATTTAAGCCCGCCTGGCTAGCTACCGTCATCTTATGAAAGTCTATCGCATATATAATCGAGTCTTATATCGGGCAATAGTGATAGATAACAAATAGTATTGTGTTCCGACAGACAAACTCAGAGTAACTGAGTCCGTCCAGGCCCTCGGTCGACTCGTCTCACAGCGAATTGGGTAGAGCCGGACTACAAAACCTCGTATTTGCTGACAGGCCATGGTTGCTTTAGGAGTAGACTTTTCCACATGAAACCTACCGACGTGAACTCATGCTACAGTGGTGGTAGTGACGTAGGGAATGGGAACTTTAAGGGGAAGCGCGTAGGGATCTTCTGGGTAAAGTGAAGACGCTTGAAGTGAGCCCGGTTTACTAAAGGGATATCGTGGGGTCGAAGACGAAGTTCAGACAGCTACGAGACTTCGGGTGACAATGGCACAAAATTAGGAGTGGGACTAGAGAGAGAGATTAAGAGAGAAGGCACCGCAAGAGAGGCTGATCTATGGTAGAACCTTATCCTTATAATGGAAATGGAACATATTTACTATCAGTCAAGTCAGTAATTGAATCCCCAAAGAATTGCGAACCTTAAGTGGCATTGGTATATTGCGAAGAGGACTGATAACCGTTGGGGAGGAAAGATCCTCGGGTGGTGGCCGCGAACCGTGAGATGCAGCGTTGGTAGTATGCCCCCCATAAGTTGGACCAATAATCTGCTATAGATCGCGGGAAGCCGCTGATGCGAGCAGAGCAGGACCAATCGGGTTGGAGACCCTTGAGGGAGTCCTATGTCCAACAGTGTCTCTCAACTGAAATAATTTAGTCGGCCAGGATTCCACCGTTCCTAACTATACGAAGTTGTATTAATACAAACTTCCTGTCAATCTGCATCAAGATTGCATCCCAGAAACTGAAATATTTCGAAAAAAACTTTGTTTCCTCTAATACTATCAAGATTAATTTATTACGTACTTTTTTAGTTTTATGATTTCATAATTCTTCCAGACAACGTTTTTACGGCCAGCCCATTAATCACGAATTAACCCGTTTTACAGTCTTCTATTTTAGAGTCATGAATCAGATGATTTGACGTTAACTTGACCTTGAAGCTCCGTTAACAATTTTGGTTGTCAATCTTGCTTCAATCATCCATACATATCGAGGTTCATCACCTAGCATCCTTGCCAATGTTGCTTGCACAAGGGCAATTATCACTTATGCCTACATTTCATTTTAAACGAAACAGAATATCCCATTATATAAGATATGACACTGACAATCAAATCTATACTTATTATTACTAATAATCTTATATATAAAATTCTCGTGTCACAATGTTCGTTCCAGTACTCCTCCGAAACGGCTTGACCGATTCTCATGAAATTTTGTGAGCATATTGAGTAGGTCTGAGAATCGGCTAACATCTATTTTTCATACCCCTTAGTGATAATGGTTGTCCACCCTTAATTTTTTTTTTTAATTTATAAGGCAAAACAACGTTTGCGGAGTCAGCTGATTCTTTGCCGCCTCATAATTGGGTCAACTCTGTTTTAAATTTTACTCCGCTAAATAATTTCCGAAAGTATTATTTTAACTTAGTAATCGCTCACATTCTATTAAAATAAGTATTATCAGTGTCATATCCATCAATTAATTGTATCAGTGTGTGCAAAATATAGTGTAAACATCGTATTGTCCGGCTCCAGCGAAACATTCACCGTGTTGCGGCCGGCACCTCCGCCATTGCTTTCGACACGCAGAGGTACCCATTCACTCATTCGATTCACAAGCTTGCGCACTGCGCATAAGTGTCTAAGTTGCTTGCGCCAACTAGTTTGTCATCACTACTACTTCATCGCGCATGCGCAGTGCCGTCCGCCAAAGATAAAGTAACGCAGATTGGATATTCTAACATAAGCCTCTGGGAGTATATATTTTATTAAAATTACATATTTTTACGAAAATGAAGTGCCACGGGTGCCTAGTACAGTCGAACGAGAAAAACTCCATCAAATGCACTTCGACCACCATGTACCAAAACCTTCTGTAATTTATGTATTAAGCATGAAAATATACCTAAAGAGCGTCGAAATGTTTGGAAATGCCCCGATTGTTGTGCCGTAGTTAAAAAAGGAGGTGACAATAGCTCAACACCAGTACGTCTCACAAACGATTCCTTAAACATCACGGTAAGGAAAAAACCTGAGCAGCCATCATCTACAGATCCCACAAACTCCGAAGTCAAAGAGCTAACAACCGAACTCCGTCTTCTTACGAGGGAAATCTCTTCTTTGAAACAACGACTGGAAGCTGCTACCGAATCTCTCACGCGATGCCATGAGCGATTGAATGAGCTGGGTTCTGCCGTTGCTACAAACGAGTCTCGAATTCAAGCTGTGGAGGAGAGTACTAAAGACATCCTTGTGTTGAGATCGACGGTCTCACAACTGCGCATGGAACTAAACTCTCAAGCTCAAGCACACCTTCGTAACGAAATCGAGATATCAGGAATCCCGGAAAACCAAAACGAAAATCTACATCACTGTTTTCTTGTGGCAACTCGTAAGCTGGGTGTTAATTTGGAGGACTCTGATATAGACTGGGTCACGCGAGCAGGGCCGCGTAAACCAGCCACTTCTAAAATCGTCACGGCGCCGCGTCCAATCGTGGCCCGACTTCTACGTAGATCTAAGCGAGATCTTGTTCTAAGAGCTTCGAAATCTAGAAGAAACTTAACCAGTGCAGATTTTGAAATTCCTGGCCAGTCGTATAAAGTTTACTTCAATGAACGATTGACCAAGGAGAACAGAATGTTATTTCGAGACGCTCGTACAAGAGCTAAAACAAACGGGTATGCATTTTGTTGGTGTACTCAAGGCAACATCTACGTTCGCCAGAGAGAAGGCAAAGAAGCAATACAAATCTCCTCTTATCAAGTCCTTGATCGCATTTTCGGTGGATCTGAAGAAGCTACAAAAACGGCAACTCATGTTTTGCACAGCGTCGTGTAGTCGATTTTTCATCAAAATATATTTATCTCATTGTTGCTTTGCCAAACGGTAAACATTGCTTGTTCCAGTAAAATCTGTAACAGAACTGATCTCAGTTCTTTAAACTGCAATATTTTAAATGGTTTTTCTTATGATATTTGTCATTTATGCATGTTGTTATACTATATTTATATTCAATTTTCTATATATTTATACATAAAGAACTTCCCGCGACAGCTTAAAAAATTTAGATTTTCACGAATGGTTAATTCTACAAATTATTATAAAACTAGTTATATTCAAATCCCTGCTCACACTTCAAATCTTAATAAAAGACATTCTTCCTACCTGGTCTTTATAAAAACTCATATAATTTTTATTAAAAAAAAGAGACAATTGATAATTTAACAGCAGATCTAGACGCCTTAGATATTGAATGTCTCACTCTGAATGAACTGGAGAAGTGTGCATCTGTTCTAAGCGACAAAAAAAATTAATATTCTTTCATTAAACATTAGGAGCCTAAACAAAAACTTTGACACTTTTTTAATCTCACTAAATAGCTTAAATATTAACTATGATGCTATAGTTCTAACTGAATGCTGGATTAACGAGTGCTCCTCCATCCCCAACATACCACATTATTCAGTTTTTATAACAAATAAATTCATTAATCAAAATGGCGGGGTGGTAATTTACGTTCGAGACACTTGGAGTGTTACAGTCACAGAACCAATCATAGATGATGCTAATTGTTTGCAGGTGGACATACCGCAGGTTGCTACTATCCTGGGTATTTACCGCTCACCTTCCTTCCGAAATACTGACAAGTTCATTACATCACTGGACAGGATATTGACAGCATGCAAATGCAAACAAAACCTTTTCTTAGCTGGTGACATAAATATTAACAAAATGTCTAGCACCAACAGTGACTCTAGTCTGGATTATTTGAGCTTATTAGCTGAACATGGCATGAAACCTGCAATCACGGTCCCAACTAGAAAAGATGCCTGCCTCGATCACATATTTGTAAAATCATCACTGCCTCTTATAGGTGTAGTCTGCGTCTCAGATATAACCGATCACGATATTGTGATGGTGGGAATGTCTCACGTTAATAATAACAGACTGCCCAAACCCATTTTAAAGACAACCAAATTAGATATAGAGGCTATCATAAAAGAGCTTAAATGCTTGGACTGGCAAGACCTTCTGACCGGAGACGATGTAAATGTTTTGGTTGACGTTTTTACTTCAACTGTTACTAAAATAATATGTAAGCACTCGCAAACCTTGGTTAAGAAGCGTTCCCAACGCATCCTTAAACCCTGGATTACTCCGGGCTTAATTCGTTGCATGCGCCATAGAGATCGTCTTCATACTTTATCCAGACGTGATCCAGAGAATCACCTAACGCGGCATATATACACTCGCTACCGAAACTTTTGCAACCAACTTTTACATAGCGTAAAAAGGCAATATGAAGCTAAAGAACTGGAGAACAGTAAAAATAATCCCAAAAAGCTTTGGAAAACCATTAAAAATATATGTTATCTCTCACCAAATAAAAAAGAGCCACGGGAACTTCTATCCATTAACGATACAACTAATACAACACAATCTTTAAACGTCTGTAACACATACTTCTCAACCATAGGCCAAAAACTGGCAGATGAAATTCTCACTGATCTCAATGCTACCCAAGAAAGTCTAGCTACTGAAATTAAATCTACAGCTCCTCCTCTCAAATCCTTCTTTATGGAGCCTACTGATGTTTTTGAAGTTAATGCTCTCATTGCGGACCTACACAGTGATAAAGCCCCTGGTATAGATGGTATTAATAATCACTTACTTAAACTAATTAAGGAGTATGTTGTTGCTCCGCTGACGCAAATTTTTAATAAAAGTATAACGACGGGAATTTTTCCAGATGCTTGGAAAATAGCTTCTATCGTCCCTGTTTTCAAAGCCGGCTCCCGTAACTCTCCAGACAATTATCGTCCAATATCCCTCTTGAATACTTTTGCCAAACTGCTTGAAAAACTAGTTAATAAACGTTTAGTTAGTTACATAGAATCACAACATCTGATATCTGAAAACCAGTTTGGTTTCCGTCGAGGAAAATCGACAGATGAGGCAGTTTCTCTCCTGGACTCAAAAACGGTTAGACATCTAGACCAAAATGACAAATGCATTGGTGTATTTTTGGATTTGGCAAAGGCGTTTGATACGGTCTCCGTACCAATACTCCTAAAAAAACTGGAACATCATGGCGTTCGTGGCATACCACTGTCTTGGTTTGAGAGCTATCTAAAGGGGCGTAAACAATGTGTAACTGTGGGTGATTTGTGTAGTGATTTTAGAGCCATAGACTTCGGAGTTCCCCAGGGCAGTATTCTTGGCCCAACACTTTTTATTATATATATGAATAGTATACACGAGCTCAGAATTGGACATGCTGACATAACTTGCTATGCAGATGACACGTCGATATTATTCCATGGCTCCTCCTGGGAGGAGGCTCACGCATGCGCAGTAGAGGGAATGGCAATAATTGCTAAATGGCTTCAAGATAATCTCCTAACACTGAACACTAATAAAACTAAATTCATTTGTTTCCACAAAACTTCTGCCTCAGCCCCTTCCAACTCTTTAGCAACCCTCCAAATCCACTGTTGTAGGCATCTCTCTTCTTGCAACTGCAAATGTATTCAAAGGTGTGAGCAAATAAAATATCTAGGCGTCATCCTGGACCAAAATCTTAACTTTAAGGCCCATATCAGCGGTATGTCAGGGAGAGTCCGCAAAATAGTACACATAATGAGGAAACTTCGTAATGTGGCAAATTTCCACCTGCTCTCGTCTGTCTACCTGGCTTTGTGTCAATCTCTCCTATCCTATTGTATCTTAAGTTGGGGTGGGTCCTCAAAGACTACAATGATACAAATTGAGAGGGCTCAGAGATCAGTTCTAAAAACAAACTGCGCAAACCATACAGGTATCCTACAGTGGACTTGTATAAAGACAGCAAAGTTTTAACCGTTCGCCAGCTTTATGTTCTGAAATTAACTATTTTCACTCATAAAATGATCAGTAAAAGCCAAAACTACCGCCAAACCTCCATAAAGAGAACATTCAAAGTACCAGTCTTGCCAGTTAAAACATCTTTTGCAAAACGATTTCCCCCCTTTACCAATTGCCTAATTTACAATAAAGTTATTAGATTTTGTAATATTAAATCCTCCACGGTACATGATACCAATATAATCGTAACCAAATGGCTCAAAACTCTAACTTATGATTCCACTGAAAATTTACTCAAAACGCTGTCGTAACTTAAATTATTTTCCAACTATATTTTTTATATATTATTTATATACGTATAAATGTAGATGTGTACAATATGTATTTTGTATGTGTATGTGTATATACAAGTATAATAGGTATCAACAGTTATTTTAATTACTTATATTATATTACTTTTATGACAATATAACAATTAATAAGTATTTAAATATAAATTTATCTAATTTTATCTTAAAAAAAAAAAAAAAAAAAAACTTATTTATTTTTGGTAACATTTAGAATTTATTTGTTCCTATAAGAAATCAATTTTTAGTAAACTGAGGCCACTTCTTTTGTTACACGTACAGGCACCATCAATACAGTTAAGTCTAGTGCTGGTGCCACAGCAAATCAATAAATGTAAATCCTCACAACAATGTAGAACGTCAAATGTATCTTTCTGTAACCTTCTGTAATAACTTACGACTTTGTAAACCCTACTTGTTGTTGAAATAAATTATTATTATTATTATTATAGCTAGTATTAAGTATAAAGCTAAATAATTTGGTTGAACGCGCTAATCTGAAAAAATTAAAAACTTTTTGTGTTGGATAGTCCATTTACCGAGGAAAGGCTATATAACATCACGCTACGAGCAATACTTTGGAGCTAAGCATCAATGAAAAATGTTGCGAAAACGGGAAATCCACGAGAAAGAAGTCCACAGAAGGGCACAGCTAGTAAACCATATTTTATTCGAAATTCTTAATGACTAGGCCACTAAATAAGATTGATGTCGCTATGAAACTACATTTTTTATTTTAAAAAGGGCACGGTGCTACCACCATTCCCAAACTCTACTCTAGTTTGAAAAGTATTGAGCGAAGTCCATTTAATTATAGAAATTTTATATTTTCTATTTTTAAGGGATATTTTTAATGATTGTTGATATGATTTATAAAACCAAAATAAGAATTGCTTATGAAAACTTGCACTCTAAATTTAGGGTTATTTTTTATGCCCAGGCGTTGATTTTGAAACAGGTTGATTTTTGTAATACACATATTTTTATTGATTTTTTTTGTTAGACTCCACCACTTGTTATGCTAAAAAGATACTAAAATAAACATTAAAGTAGCATAACAGATAATTGAGTAACAAAAAAGCAATAAGAAATAAATTTATTTCAGAATTCAACCTTTTTTATGTTCTCCTAATTTTGCCCGTATATTTGCCCTATATTTGCGCAATTCATATAATTCAATTAAGTAAAATTGTTGCAGTCTTCTGCTAAGTGATTTATATCCAAATCTATTAATGTAATTAGAATTTTTGCAATGGGCATACTTATCTAAAAGTTTTCGTTGGAGAAGAATACACCTATAGTATCACGGTTTAGGTATATTGCTCTCTCAATTTACCTAGTTCTATGTTAACCTTTGCAAGTATTTGTGCTTCGTTATTTTTTACTAAGTAAGTACATACTTTAATCACAGAACACAGAAATCTCTTTCTGCGTTCTGTAACTTTAACTATATTATCTGTCGTAGTTCGAAAGAAAAATTGAGACGCCTATACTATTTTTCTTCTAGGCACTTCATGTTTGAGCCTAATTTAGTGTTAGAGGCCAGAATTAGACCAGTAATATCACTATTCCAACATAGTCCAGTTGATAGATCGTAAAACCGCTGGTGTTTGTGTAATAAAGTTTAGTTTTACTTAACTCCTTGTGTACTGGGGCTAATTTATAGGGGATTCAATATTAGGACTGATATAACTTGTCATCATGACGTTATCAAAGTGTTTCATACTATCAGCAATCATATCTATGTCGTCGTGCTGAGCAAGCATGTCACCCAAAAGTCTTCAAGCACGATTGGTTGGTGCATGGGCTCCACGCCGCCGTGTGCTTAGTCAATAGTCGGTTAGTGGCTCAAAAGATTGGTTGGAATCGATTATCATTTCACAAAAAGGAGATATATACATATGAGAGACTCAACTAGGAGATGCGACACTCTTGCTTTAATCTTACATGGCAGTGAGATTCTTCTTCGCATAATTAATGCCAGAATTCGCAATTTCATTGACTGACAGGAGCAGGTGGGGTTCGTAAAGGGCAAAGGCACCCACCCGTGAGCAAATTATTAATATCAGACAACTCGTTGAGAAGTATGAATTTTACATAGCGAGCATATTATGCTTCATCGACTACAGCAAGGCTTTAAACTGTGTCAACTAGATCTGCTTTTACACACCACCTTATCGCACTATTACAGGTTGATTGTTGATTGAAGATTGAAAATATTCTATAGTGAATGGTGCATGTTGGCGCGAAAATACAAATGCTCAAATGATAACGAAACACTTACTATCATCATAACAACCTTTATAAGTCGACCCACTAATGGGACACAAGACCTCACCTTGTCATCGAAGAAGGTTTAAGCAGTACCTAGTCCACCACGCTTGCAAAGTGCGGATTGGTGGACGGAGTGTAAGGTGATCAATACCCCTTGCTGATCCATTAGTCGCCTTCTACGACACCTATTGGAGGATATTGGGTGATACTATTCTACTCTGCCGGCATCACACGGCTAAAATTACTATACAGTTAGTAAACGTCTATTAGTCGACTCTAAACGACTTGTTCGTAAATCTACCTGGAGGCATCACACTGGAAAGAATGGTAATGAAGCAGCATTTTGTTCCTACTTTACATGCTAACGTAATATGTTTCTTCAGACTAATTTCAGTGGTGAAGCTCGCTTCTACCTAACCTTATCGTCACTCAAGTCATTCATCATCAAGAGAAATGACTGCTAAGACCTTCCCTGTTAAAGTAACAATATAAAACAGACGCTTTGTGCTCACCAAATTGTTTCCAATAGGTCGGCAGAATCGGCTGTGAGGCAAAGATACTCGTATTATAATACTGACAAACAATCGTATAGAAACCGTTATTAAAGAGGATTTCATTCACATGCCAGGCGGAAATTTTTCATTGCCGCTCAAGAATATTTTACTCTGACACCCAAAATACAAAAAACGTACCTACTTACATGAAAGGGGAAATGATAAGATAACTCTTTAGACTTCGAATTGCTATTGCTGCTCCGCAATTGCATAAATAAGGAGACACAGAAGGTTTTATACATTATTTGGTTAGCATATAACGATATACGACCTGCCCGGTAGTAAGCAGTCACTGTGGCCTATAGACGCTTACAACACCAACAGACACCTTACTACACCTTATTCACCAACAGAACAACGCCATATAACTCAGGGTTTCTAACCAGTGAGGCGCGCCCCACTTGGGGGGCGTAAAGTGAACTAAGGGGGGCGCAGCGAACGGCTCCAGAATTAAACTGTATAAAGTAAATTTATTAAAATTGTTCAAATAAAATGATCTTCACTGTGCACTGACTACTATGAAGCCAGGGATTCACCAGTTTCTCTATAAATGTAGCCATAGTACGTATGTTTTACGTTTCTTAGGTGCTTACCTACTTGTCTTTTGAATAAAATTAAACAAGTCAATATTTTCATCGTTTGTTTAATTTTCTTATTTTCATTTCGTCCCCTGGGGGTGGGGGAGGGGGGCGTAAAATTTTATCATAATTTTGGGTGAGGCGCATAGAGTGAAAGGTTGGGAACCCCTGATATAACTGTTGGAAGCGACCAGTAGATGATACTTACATCGAGAACTCAGAAGTATAGCGCTGTTTTTTTTTTAAATTAGAATGCGACTGAGTGGAAAAGCGTAGAACAGAATGCTTGCAATTTTGAGGTGCAACTGACGCACTCGGTAACCTAACCTTATATGAAAACTATAAAACTTAGTGTCTATGACAGACGATATTATTTTTGACATTGAAAATGTCATTATATTTTTTACTCTCTTATATTACAGATCTTTTGTATGAACACGCATTTTTCATTTTCCATTAATTTCTTACAGTATTACAATTACATTCACGTGTTCCATACAAAAAGTGGTGCCGAAACCCAATTACAGGGCATAAATGACATAATTTCAAAAATATTCAAAAGAAGTAAGTTTTGTGTGATTTGAACGAAAATGGCTGATCGTAAAAAATTGATTGTGGCACGTAGTCACATAAAAGGATCATTGACAAGATGTGAGCAATATCTGTCTACTGTTACCATGTCGAAAGAGGAGCTGAAGATGCGACAGCAAACGTTAGTAAGCAATTTCGCAAAATTTCAAGACATAAGCGTAGAATTACAAATTTTAGACGAAGACACAGAGAGCGAGGATCGTGACTATGAGGAGCGTCATTTTAAGCTCATAGCAGAGATCGAGCGAATGCTGAAGTCTTCCGTCGGGGATGCTCAAGGCGATTTCAAAGGTTCAGCCAAGTTACCGTCTTTGGATATACCAACGTTTGACGGAAAAGACATCGCCTTGTATCGGCCGTTCATAGAAATGTTTATGGCTATTGTGCATCATGATCCACGTACTTCAGAGGTTGAGAAACTTTGTTTTTTAAAAAGGTTTTTGAAAGGAGAGGCTTTACAAATTATAGATAGTCTTCCAATAATTGGCAAATCTTACAATACAGCGATTACAATTTTACAAAAAAGATTTGACAATCCTACATTACTTATTAGCAACCATATTAATGCTATTATTGACTTGCCAATTATCAGAGGCTCTCACTTGCAGTTACGTGACTTTACAGCTAAGGTTAGACAGCATGTTACATCTTTACAAAATTTAGGTCAGCCGGTAACGCAGTGGGATGCAATTCTGTCATGTATTTTGATACGTAAAATAGACCCTTTAAACGTAAGATTGTTTCACAGTGATAGAGATACCACAACAGTTGTTACTGTTGATGAGCTATTACATTATTTGGATAAAAGGGCTGCTTCTTTAGAGGTTAGTATGCCTATTTACGATAATAAGTCGCAAGTAAAAAATAAAACTGTAGTTAATTTTTCTACTTCCAGTAAGGTAATTGAAGCTTATGCTCAATGCAAAATGTGTTCCAAATCACATAAGCTTTACAAATGTCCTGATTTTAACAGCTTAACGCCTAAAAAAAGATTAGATTTTGTCACTGAAAATAGTTTATGCATGTTATGTTTGTCGTCACACAAACAAAGTTGTCGGTACAAATTTAAATGCTCAGTTTGTAATTCCAGCTCCCATAATGCTTTGATTCACCAACAAGAAGAGCAGCTATCTATGCCGAGAGAGATTACCAGTGAGCATGATCAGCAGGTAAACTTGCATATTTCTCAGCCCTTTGCTGAAAGTGTTATATTGCCCACTGCTAAAGTTCTTGTTACTGGTTCTGATAATAAGAAATACATTGTACGTGCGCTCTTAGACTGCGGGAGCCAAACATCTTTCTGTACCACTGAGTTTGCGAATCGCTTAGGATTCCCATTGATTGACTTACATAAAAATATTGTCACATTAGGCAACAATAATTTAACTTTCACTAGCAAAGGCATTAATTTTAGTATCGAATCATTAAAAAATGACTTAAAAATTAATTTGACATGTTCAGTAATTGATAAAATTACAACTCCGCTTCCACTAAGAAAAATTGATTTAAGTAAGTTTCCTATTCCAAAACATGTATCGTTAGCAGATGATGAGTTCCATATTCCAGGGGAAATATCGCTTCTGTTAGCTTGTGATATCTTCTTCAAAATCGTACTTGATGGAAAGATTGAAGGCGGTCCATCAGATCCCATATTTTTAAATACTCGGCTCGGTTACATCATCTCATCCACTGGTTATTCTAATTATAATAAAACTTTGATTATGCATACAGTATCAAATCCTGATCTGGACACGTGTGTTCGTAAATTTTGGGAGGCAGAAAAAGTACCGGATATTTATCACGAGTCATTATCTGAATACGAGCATAGTGAAAAGATATTTCAAGAATCATTTACATTACAAAATAATACATTACAGGTTAAATATCCGCTCAAGGTTGAATTACAAGATATTGACCCTTCCAATTCATATGCTATCGCTTTACAAAGATTATATAATTTAGAAAAAAGATTTAAAAGGGACTCTGAATATTATACAAAAATTTCATTGATGAATACATTTCATTAGGTCATGCAAAGGTAATTGACGTCAAAAATTGCAGCCCAAAGGACCAACCATTATTTTTCTTACCGCACCATGGGGTCCTTCGCATGGACAGGTTGACAAACAAGCTTCGTGTCGTATTCGACGGAAGCGTCAGAACAAGAAACGGATTAAGTCTTAACAATTATTTGTGCAATGGACCTTCTGTACAACGGTCTCTATTTGATATATTATTATTGCTTCGTACTTATAAATACACACTGTTGTGCGACATCCGTCATATGTACAGAATGGTACAAATTCATCCTGATCACAGGTGCTTACAAAATATCCTATGGCGTAAAAATGGTAATTTAAATGTCATACAATTACAGACGATAACATATGGTTTGACAAGTTCAGCATTTCTAGCCACTAGATGTTTAGTTGAATTGGGCAAACAGTTTGTACATAAGTACCCTTTGGCCAGCTCGGCAGTCATTAACAATTCCTATGTAGACGATATACAGGCTGGCAGTAGTACATTACAGGGGCTTATGAAACTTAAAGACGAGTTAACATCTCTTTTACAGCTAGGTGGCATGCAGTTGCATAAGTGGATTTCTAATAGTTCAGAATTAATTAAAACTATACCTCCTGACAAGCTAGGTTTTGAAATTAAAGATTTAGACAACGATCTTGGCTTATCAATGCCAATCGTTAAAATACTAGGTATAAAATATCATGCTATTGATGATGTATTTCGTCTGAGTAGTCATGTTGTTACGCCGACGAAAATTGCAACAAAAAGAACTATTCTCAGTTCTATTAGTAGATTATATGACCCTATGGGATTTGCTGGTCCGGTAATTATGAAAGCCAAATTGTTTTTACAAGAGCTTTGGCAGCATGGTTTGGAATGGGACATAGCTTTGCCAGTTGGTTTAGAGGAAAAGTGGAATAATTTTTATATAAATTTAAAAAATATGCCTGATATAATTATACCTCGCTACGTTCAAATCGATAATGCAGAATCGACTGAGCTCGTGGGCTACTGTGACGCTTCAGCAACTGGTTATGGGTGTTGTATTTACATAAAGATTAGGGTAAAGGGTGCTTATCATGTTCACTTGCTTTGCTCTCGATCTAGATTGAATGGTATTAATTCTAAGCTAACGATACCAAAGCTGGAGCTAA
This sequence comes from Elophila nymphaeata, assembly GCA_955850985.1. Classification (NCBI taxonomy): domain Eukaryota; kingdom Metazoa; phylum Arthropoda; class Insecta; order Lepidoptera; family Crambidae; genus Elophila; species Elophila nymphaeata. The sequence continues at coordinate 26,297,794 of OY039073.1, read as the reverse complement.
ATGGCGCTTTATTGCTATCAAAGTTAATCTCTCATGTTTCAGCTGTGCTAAATATTGATAATGTAAAACTTTTCTGCGACTCTAAAATTGTATTAGGTTGGCTGAACACAGTGACATTAAAGCTTCCTGCTTATATAGGTAATCGTATAAAAGAAATTAATTTACTAACAAAGGGTTATTCGTGGTTTTTTACGCCAAGTTTGTTAAACCCTGCTGACATATTGTCAAGAGGGATTGATCCAACGGATATACATAATGTGTTATGGACGCAAGGTCCTGATTGCCATGGAAGTTCTGAATATAATTTTTATTTATCTGAAATTGAGAAGCCCATTCCTTTAACAATATGCGACAAAAATGTCTGCACCGTAGTCATAAATAATGTGATGGTTCATTTGCTATTTGAAAAATATTCAAGCCTGTACCAAATAATTCGTGTCATGGTTTATATTTCAAGATTTATTAATAAGTGATTTTATTTCTATCGCAGAATATAGATAACCTTAAAGAAGGCACAGTTTGTATTGTTAGTAAATCCTGATACACCTTTACATTGGCCGCTGGGTAGGATCACAAAGGTATTTAGTGGCAATGACGGAAAAGTTAGGGTTGTAGAAGTCATAATTGCTAATAAGAAGCTGCACACTAGGGCAGTTTCAAAGATTGTAATTTTACCCACTGATTGATTAGTTTTTATATTACTTTATGTGTTTACTAGTTAAGATAGTCCATGAATTATAAGTTTTCAATTTTATCTTTTACCTATTCAGTACAGTTGTTTTAGTTTCTAAAGGGGTTTTGTAAAAGTGCATTTACCATGTTAAATTGAAGTTTGTTTCAAAGATTGTAGTTCTGTTTTTTTATATTTAAACAATGTTTAGTAACATAAATATTTTCAATTTAAATAAGATTTATCTTTCCATTAACATGGTCATTGCCCTCCCCCCAGTTATGTCTATGACAGACGATATTATTTTTGACATTGAAAATGTCATTATATTTTTTACTCTCTTATATTACAGATCTTTTGTATGAACACGCATTTTTCATTTTCCATTAATTTCTTACAGTATTACAATTACATTCACGTGTTCCATACACTTAGCAAATCTTACTCAGAAATAGCAACAAAATATGCAAATTGCAATGTTGTTGCGGTCTTCTCCAACGGGGACGTATCTCTGAACTCTGTATAAATGTTGATCTTCTTCTTTCGTGCCGATGGTTGTTTACTTTTCTCAATAAATAAAATTTTCGCCGCCCAGAATTTATGCCACTTGAATCGCAGATTCGGCAGCGTTCCATAACTCATCAAGCGTGCAATTAGCAGAGGACGCGGAACAAGATTGTATATTTACCATGGTTTGCGGGGAGCACGGAGTACTAAACAGTCTTAAGCATCACGCTGACATTGGTTGTTAGATCACCACCTACAATTATTTTTGCTTACTACTTAAAGGTAGCGGCAAACTTATCAGCTAGAAACCGTATCACTCATTTATGCTGTGAAAAAGAGGCGATGCGCTACGGTCCGTAGTCGATTCGTAGCCGCTGTTCCGTAGCGGCGTTCCTAAGAATATTCCCAAATAATTTCAAAACGACGCTTTTTAATGTTGGTTGAATTTATTAAATTAGTTTATATATAAAGTATCTACATTTACGTTGCATTACACAAATAACAAGTGGTCCTACTGTTTATTGGTTTTCCTACGCAACCTTTGAAATTGACCTTCGCTCCGTTCTTCTCCAAAACATTAATTTCCTGACTTAAGTTGAAATACAGATAATACTTCTTGAAGCTACTCTCGAAGAAGTATGAAGAGTACAGATATTAGTATTACCTTGTGAAGTATCACTTATTATTTCTTGTAACTTTGTTCCCATATTTTCGGAATCGCGTCGAAATTCCTCTGTTAGTAAAATCCCAAACAGATGCATTTTTAATATCACTGAGCGGCTTATGTCTAAGGTACGATTTACATGGTGAGCGAAAAAATAGTATACCTAATTTTATCGTTAACTAGCGCTTTGCCCGCGACCACGGCCGTGTGGAGTGTCTTTTTTAAGCAAATATAGCTTAAATCCTTCCTCGACAAATGGACTGGTGATGGAATGGAAAAACATTTTTTCCATTTGAATCAGTAGTTCCTAAACAAACAAACTTTTCAGCTTTATAATATTAGTACAGAAAACACCTATATTGGGTATCGAATCTCACTCTTTTTGGATCAGCCACCTTTAAAATGTTTTCTATTTAGTGTTAAGGGTGCGAAGGAAATGTTATTTGAAAGATAATAACACCACCTCTAATAAAGAAGAACAATATGTAAAATTGAAATGTTATCCCATTTTAGTCAAAAATGTTACCTATGTTTTTACTTTTTCTAAATGCCATAAAAACTTTAAGATAATACGGACATTGGCTATAAAACGACATCAAAATCATTGCCCTAACCGTTAGAGCAATAATTTTGAGGTCGTTAGTCTAACGTATACTACATACATAACTATTAAGTTATATTGTTGTTCGAGCAAAAACCTTACCAAGGCGCGCGCTATACCTATGTTCATTCTCTGAAATTGGAATAAATTAATACACAATATATCTTGTGACAATTTTAATGATATACCATTGTCAAGTTAATTGAAAAATGCTCGAAATGGTTGCCGAAAAATATCCAAATTCCTCGATAGCAACTTTCGTAAGTTTCGGCACAAGTTTCGGAGTCGGGGCGCTCGCGTTATCATCACATTCTAACAACAATAATACAATAGTTGTTTACGTTATAGCAATGATTTTGGTGTCGTTTTGTAGCTAATATGTTATTTAATGTGCTAGACTTTATGCTAATTAGTAACAAATAAAAACTTGGTAATTTTTACTAGAAAAATGCACTGAAAAAAATCGACTTGCCTCAGGCGGGACTCGAACCCGCACCTTCCACAATCCGGGTGGACCCGGTCCACCCGCACCTTCCACAATCCGGGTGGACCCGGTCCACCCGCACCTTCCACAATCCGGGTGGACCCGGTCCACCCGGATTGTGGAAGGTGCGGGTTCGAGTCCCGCCTGAGGCAAGTCGATTTTTTTCAGTGCATTTTTCTAGTATTATATTTACGTGTTTGTAAACGCAAAAATAAAATTATTCCATAATGTAAGGTAGTTTCATCTTAGCTGGGCGTCAAATATTTGCAAAAATATTTCGTTCGGGTCTTGGAAGTGCAAATTTCAAAGATTTGATGAAACGATGTTTACCATAAAAACATAAGCACCAAGCACTGACAAATTTCGACAGCGAAAAGCAGTGCCTCGGTGGCGAAATTGGTCAACGCGTCCACCCGGATTGTGGAAGGTGCGGGTTCGAGTCCCGCCTGAGGCAAGTCGATTTTTTTCAGTGCATTTTTCTAGTATTATATTTACGCGTTTGTAAACGCAAAAATAAAATTATTCCATTGGTAATTTTTTTTACTAAAACCGTAATAGAAATTATTTTTGAATTTTTAACATGAATATTACACCTTTTTCTTTGTTAATTAAAGGTATTAAATTTATTTACTTTCAAAAACATTATTTCGTATCCGTAAGACCTATGGACCACAAAAAACAGTTACAAACATAGTCATGAGTTTCTCTCACAGGGGCAGCCAAATGCGCATATATATCACTTTCCTCCCACATAATTATTCTTTCCAATTGCTACGATCGTTACGTAATTATTTATTTCGCTTCATCTACTCGCATACATGCTAAACGATTTTGAGTACTTTTGAACCTGGCCCTTTTTCAAATGTTTTCAATTAAGATAATTTTTCAATCAGTTTTCTCAAGTTTATAAAGTACTCGTCTTCATTCATACTGCACCGCTGATTTTATCGTGTAAATTACTCGCTACAGTCCAACTCATTCGCAGTCAAATTGAATTTTTACTCCTGTTATTTAACTTTACTAAATCAGCAAGTTCAGAAATGCCATGTTTTATTAAAACGTTTCTAAAATCTAGGTTACCCGTTCATTTTTATGGAAAAAATTTCAAACTCGTTTAAGTTTTGAGAAAGTGGTTTTTTAATAAAATTATAACTGTGGAATGACGTTACCATATTAACTTTGAATTATTATGGCCTCTTTTTTTTTGAAAACACGTAAACCGAAAAAAATCACAAAAGTTTTTGAATGAATAGATAGGCATATTTTAAATGTTTAATGAATAATTACAGTCAAAACAACATGAAAATAAATTATTAAGAAAAAACCCTTTAACAAGTTCAAAAAAGGAGTTCTCGATTCGTATGCTTTTTTTATGTCTGTTACCTCTTAACTCTTTACTAGGAGCACCGATTTTAAAGATTCTTTCAACATTTGGAAGCTTGTGCTTGTCATGTGGTCCCATTTAAATTTGATCGACATCTGACGAATCATTTTTGAGTTATTCCTAATAATGCCTATTTAATTGACATCGATGATATCGTAATCATACAATGACGTAGGAATTAATTGTAATTGGTAAAAAAGTCGCATAAAAAGTTTAAATGTGTCGAATGTCTGCTTGCATGCACAGTTCTTTTTTGATTATGTTATTATGTCTGCTTAAAATTATCCTACGTCATTGTAATCATATCACTTGTTTGTCGAAAAGATCTCGAGATAGTTTCCTGAAAATCTCTATACTTAAAAGACTAAAAAGCAATAAAAAATATTTTTGAATAAAAAAACCGCCTTCAAAACTAAAAACGGGGGAAATCAAAATTTTGTTTATAATAATCCAAATGTTTTTTGAGGTCCGTGCCAACCTCAATATTTGGAATAAACATTGTCACTTGTATTTGGGACCGACCACAAAAAAATATTTAGACTTTTATAAACAAAAGTTTTATCTCTCCTGTTTCCAGTTTTGAAGGTGTTTTTTTTATAGGATACTTATACTAAAATAGTATATTATTAAGAGTTATTATTTATGACGTCCATCATTCATGCTATGCGGTAGTTATTAATAAACATAACATTGTACCTATGTTATTCTCATACGTTACACTTGTAGCTACTCTGAACAGACTGCACGTTGGCGCACAAATATTTAGAACATTTTAAGTTTTCATTACGCACAACTTACAACAGACTAATGAAAAATTAATAGCTCCGCTGCCTGCCGGCGAAATGGGACTCGACGGACTATTCTCTAGAACATTTCTAGCAACAAACATTTGGAGCAAACTTCGCGAGCCGGAAATGCCTTATTCATAGTAAGGCGCGCTACGTTTGCTTTTTATGACAAGCTTTTCTCTAACTTGCACTGTAAGTATGTAAGTTCAACCCATTTTTCGAACATTTCTTGGTATTGCATTGAGCTGAAATTTTGCATTCACAATTAATGCCGCTACTCCACTGCGGCGCACGATGTGCACGATTCCCACGTTTAGCTGCATACAATTCTGTTGACAGTCCACGCGGTTTGACATTGTCACTAGGTACTAATAAAATTACGTGGGCGTGAAAATCGTGCACAGCGTGCGCCGCAGTCTTGGCGCCCGCATTGGAGTAGCGGCCTTAGTTTCCCGATCCCGAGTCGGATCCCCAGGGTTTGGACTCAAACACAAAGTACTAAGTTTAGCTGGTGGTAAGACTTATTTCAAGTCCTGGGTAGGTACCACCTTCTTATCAAAATCTGTCACCGTAATAATAACATTAACAGCATTATTGTGTTCCGACAGTTAAAGATCAAATATCGAGTCCTCTGTGGTTGAGGGTTCGAGGTGAAGTTATCTTCGACCTTAACGTCACTTACCATCATGTGAGATGAAGGACACAAGCGATTTCCTGTCAAGAATAAATAAAAGAACTAATACTTCGTGCGGGAACAAATGGTTTTGACCACCACCTAAGTTCTCTTACTAAAAAATCGGGAGTGGTCTCCCCTTGACTTTCTCGTATAACCGGAAACGACTAAAAAGTTGATGTAAACCTTATATTTTGATATCATCCTATGCATGTTAAATTTGGTTGCAATAAGATATACCATATCGTGCTAACGCACAGACACACAGATGCACACACTGACATAATTCCAAAAACGGTATTTTTGGACTCAGGGAAGTTCACAACGTATTTACACGTTTTGAACCTCCCTGAGTCCAAAAAGTAGGAGAAAATAAAAATATACTAAACTAAACACTAAAAAAATATATACAAAGACCAATTATAGTAAATGAGCAGGTTCAATAGAAAGGTTTTAATTTTGAGATTATGGCTGATTAAGAAGAGTGAAGCAAGAAAACATATTTTTCGGTGACCCGAAGTAAAATTGGGAGCAGAAATACTTACTTACCTACTTGACATCGATTACGAGCATAGATCAACGAATTATCATTCCTTATTCGTTGGCGTAGATATGAAACTGTAGATCGGCGATGTGAAAGAGAAAGAGCATACTACCGCGTATATTAGAGCGGGATAGATAGACATTTCACATATGTACACGCAAGCGGCCTGGGTAGGCCTGTCAATCACGTAGAAAAGACAGCAACTGTTAGACTGTCTGCAGTACTATTTTTCATGCACACATGCGCATTACTCGCACATTGGTGATTTTACTGGTCTCGCCCCAGTCGATTCTTTGCCAATCTATCATCATCATCATCATTTCAGCCACATGACGTACATTGCTGAACATAGGCCTCCCCCAAAGAACGCCGCAACGACCAATCCTGTGCTCCTCGCATCCAGGCATGATCAGCAGCCTTAACCAGGTCGTCAGTCCACCTTGTGGAGGGCCTACCCACACTGCGTCGTCCGGTGCACGGTCGCCACTCAAGAACTGTTCGGCCCCATCGACCATCCGCTCTCCGAGCAATGTGCCGCCCACTGACACTTAAATTTGGCAATTCTTTGGGCTATGTCGTAAACTTTAGTTCTACTACGGATCTCCTCATTCCTGATTCGATCTCGTAAAGAAACACCGAGCATAGCCCTCTCCATTGCCCTTTGGGTGACCTTGAGCTTTCTTATCAGGACCATTGTAAGTGACCACGTTTGTCTGCCAATCTATAAACGTCAGTAATTATAAATCTATTATTACGAGTATATTACACGACAGTTACAAAATACAAGTTTTCAAATATTTAAAAGGAAAACTAGGTCTCTACTATGAATATTTACTAAGAAACCCGAAACAAAACTGCAGTATCAACATCAAGCCAACAGTGTGGAATGTGGTGCTTTATGTAAATTCGCAGAGCAACTGAATATTTACGTACTCTAAAATTCTTGCTACAATACTGCCTGAACCAAAATACGGATGCAAAGGTCCATTGTTATTTGAGCTGAGTTGCAATATTTATCTATCATAAGAATAGTCTAATCCACCTTACAGAGACCGCAGTCAAATAACACTATATTTTAAAAAGGAGGAGGTAAAACCGTTACGATTTAAGTGATTAAAATTTTTTCATGAATCGCTTCAGTAGTCTTTGAGAATCGTGAAAATACGCAGTCACAATATGAAGTTTTTAGTCCATATTTTGAATTTTTAGTGCATATTTGTGCTTATTTTGACACTTTGTTAGTGCTTATAAAGTTAAGTATAAACAACTCTATTATAAAATTTATCATTGAATCTTGAAAATCGAAAACTATTAGATTCTGCCCCTGAATTAGATATCAGCACCACGGAAATTAAGCCAAATCGAAACTGCGAACGAACCAACTCCGAGTTGCTCCGGTCTACAAAAAACTTTCTACCAAAGGCGCCACCAAAAAAAACTAATACAAATAGCAGACGCAAAAGAAAATTTACAGTATAGACGGACACTCCTGAAAAGAAGCTTTACAAAAGGAATGATGAGGAAAAGATGAAGAAAAAACAGAAAAAAGATGATTAAATTAAAGGAATAGGTTTAAAAAAAAAAAACATTTAAATGCTTGTCTCACCCTTTCAGCAACCATTCTATCAATCAACGGTTAATTTATTACGGGTCAAAATAAACACAGATATTGGCTTTGCAGTTAAAAGCATACACACGGAGAGACGCTTTTAACGAGTTGTAAATTAATTGATATCCAATCCAAATAAGAGGCGGGATCATCCGCGATCTGCTGGTCTGGCAAAGGTTTTAATGATTAAAGCGGCCTTTACTGTAACAAGCCACTGTGCTGCCAAAGCCTGCTACAGAGTTCACCCTAATAATAATATGAACGTAAGCTGCATCTCTTAATTGGCACAAACAATTTCCATTGCAGTTTCTTCGTTTCCGCGTTTGTGACATAAAAATATAACACGATAATAGATCTACTACAATCAGAACATAGACCCTCTCTTTATATCATAATATCATTAACATAGCTATAATTAGTAGGTACGTAACAGTCAGAGGTGCTATGTTCCGAGACCTCCCCGCGGTGCACCCTGGTCCCTGGGCAACGTCTGGCGCCTCCACAGACGGCTGACATCGGAACACGGAATGGCCCTTTTCTGGGCCAGCGGACCTCTGGGTCGTGGGTTGACCAGCCGACAGGCTAGTGGGCCGCCTTGTACTGAACTGGGAGGTCGGTCGCTTCTGACACGTCTGTTTTCAGAGGTGGTAGATGGATGCGAACTCTGGTTTGGTTTTCGTTTAGTGGGTATGGAGGGAACGCCTTTACCTCGAGTCCCACATATCCCCTGCGGTTGGCACCACCCCGCAGGAACGATACGTAAATGCATTTGACCTCCCCGTCAGCAAAAAAAAAATATGGTAACCAGGATATAGGATAGGTAGTAACTCAATGTAGATAGATACAATTAAAGACAAAACATGTCAAAAATAAAATATTTTATTATCACTCAATCACAATGTTTATATTTCAAACAACATTCTATACAAAACTCACTTTCGAATAAATACCATAATCATTCAACTTTGAAGAAAGGAAAATTAGGAATCTTAGGAAATCTTCACGAAATCAGTAGGGGTCTATTTTCATAAACAAGGAGCCCACCATCGTTGCTTTAGCTCTGTCTAGACCTACGCAAGTTCACGAACTATGCAGTTTTCGTTAGTTTAGACTAAGCATACTTACACCTATTATTTCGAACGGCTATTGAACCCGTCAAACTCAGCGCGCCCGTGCTTTTCGCGAACTGTTCCAAAAGTGTCCTTATCCGTGCGCGTGCGCAGGTCTGCACTGAGCTTTAGATGCACGTGAACCGCACGGCACCGGTCGCGTTCGTCGTGGAGATTATTACTTGCATGAGAACCATTTGCCAACATGTCCAAAAGCTAAGTATAAATATGTCGCACCCGCTCGAGAATGGCAACGAAAAAGTCAGGCAATTGCCGGATTTGCATTCATTTGGGAACGTCTCGGCTGGTCGACTTCACTTCATTGCAACGATTGCAACACTTTGAAGTTATCGCTCAAAAAAAGGTATATTTATCTCTAATTTGTAATAACAGGTGTACCTAATAATTTGTCACTTTCTTTTCACGTAGTGTCGAAATAAATATTGCTCTACCCTAACAGGGTTCACGTTGATACCAAAAATTAATTATAAGACCAATGTAAATACACGATCGCAATAAAGCATTTGAATTTTAATTTGAAATGACAGTACGTAGATATAGGACTACTTTTGCGCCACTTTAAAATACAATTTTATTCGTGTATAACCTGTCTATATTTTTTTACATCATTGTCCAAAAGTGTCTAAAATAACATATTTTAGACATTTTCGAACGAACAAAATACATAAGAGGCCCGCGAACCGCACGGTTAGTGCCCGTGACGCGACACGACGCGTCCAATAGCCATTGGCGCCTAGTGAGCACGGTTCGTGCAGGCGCGCCAGCAAATCCCCAGAACAGACCACATTATAAGTAGGTACCGTTTCTATTTGAGCTATTGCAGTTTGCAATAAAAAAAAGTTTTCTTTCCCTAAAACCTGCGACTTTACTTTTGATGCTGAATTACCTAAATAATAAGCATTTAAACTTTGATAATGTAAATTACATATTTAAAAAATGTGATTCACATTAAAAGAAACAATTAAATTAAAATACTTGTAATTCAAATCTTAAAGTTTCTCTTACTTTCCAAGTGACGCAAACTTTTTGATGTGTGTATTATCTAGAGTCAAAAAGTAAAGTCTAAATTCTAGACAATACATTATATTGGGAGGACAATAACTAATCGTCTATCGTCTATATACCATCTGGTATTAGTAATAATTGCCAAGTCTAGACACTTTGATTAGCTCTACACATACGAATGAAATTATAACAAAAGAGTAATATTTTTACGTATTACTATTTTGTAAATTAGTCTAGCACTTAGGCCACGTAAAAAATACTCAGAATTCATTTTGATAAAAACTCTTGTGAAATATAAAATCTTGTGAAATATAGCCAGACTTACAAACAGTAGACAACAAATTGTGGTTTATGGGACCTATCCAAAAACTTTGACCTCTTTAGCAATTTTCATGGATTTAATTGTGCGTTTTTAAAATACTGACAACAACTTTTTGCTAGAAAATTTCTACAACAATCATTACACCTGAAATTATTTGAAAAATTGCGTGACACTGCAGTATTCAAGGTTAGCAATGCAGTAGTTAATATTGCCATGTTTGGAACGCCTTGTAATGACAAAATAAATTATGCAAACTTCAATAATAATGTTAATCTAAATTGCACCAAAAAGAACTGTATTTCTGTGTAAGTATTTCTCTGTCATAATAGCCCTTCCTGCAAAGATAATTAAACTATAAGTTCAAAAGACTTGGGCTCATTTTTCAACGATCTGATACGAAACAAAATAATGTATAATAAGATTTACGATGTATCTGAAATGATTTTGAGTTTTATAAATTACTTAGTTAATAGATACAGAATGTTCGTCAAAAAGTTAGTCATATTATTTTTTATCAGAAGAATTGTTTTCTATATCGTGAAAAATTAGCCCTTAAAATACATTATCCGTGAATAAATACTTGGACCCCTATTTATTTCAAAGAGAGTGCTTTAAACATCGTGATGATAACTTGGTTACTTGTCCAAATCGTGCTCCCCAATAGTTAAAGACTCGATTCACAAAGAATGTCGCAATTTCATAGAAAAAATTGCTCCTCAAAAACATCACGTATAAAATAATCCAAAACGTGCGAATGTCATTTCCTTCCCAACAAATCTTCCAATAAATCCTGGTTGCTCATACTCGCATCATCAAGCAAAGTGGTTCTGGAATCTGTTCTAGAACTTCTCCTGCCTGAGATCGACCTCTTCCTATTACCGGGCAAAGTGTCAATAAAGACTTGGTCAGTCAGCATTTTGAAATTATTATTAAGCTCCGTCAAAGCTTCCTTTGGTATCTCCCCAGTAGAGTTAACATAATCATTTATCTTATCCACTGCTTGCAATTGCTGTACTAAGTTGTCACTTTCGAATCTAGAACTGTTAAATTGCTTAACGTGCTTCTCAATAATTTTATTACTTTTTTCGATATCTTGTATTATATCTTTACAATATTTATCAACCTGCTTTCCAGATAACTTTCTTTCGGTTACGCTATTTTCACGTTTCAGGTTTTGGTCATCACCATTAATCATAACAACGGTCGAACTTTCCTCCACGGTCACACCTTCGAAGAAAGACACGTTAGAGTTTCTTCTTCCTCTAGATTTAGGACGCTCCACTTCATCGGACACAGCAATCTCCTCTTCAATTGATTCTTCTGTGGATTTTCTTCTTAAAGCACTTGGTTTCCTAGATGGAGCTTCATCAGTCTTTATTTTATTTAGCAAATCTGCCTTCAGCACATTTATTTTCTTTTGAACTTCATCAGAAGATGAATTCCTGAAATCAATGTCATCATCGAAAATTGCTAAATCTGCCATACCGTCTTGAACAGTTTTAGCAAGTTCAATCATTTCGTCAGACCCTTTCGAATTCTTTCTTGTTTGATTAGGTGTCGACTTGGTACTAGTTGAATTAGTGCGGCTTCTTGCATATCGTGATCTAGGTTCAGTTGACGTGGATGTGTCTTCTTCTTGAGATAACGAACTACTAATATTGCGAGAGCTCTCACAAAGCTTTGCAAGTAGACTGTGTTGGTCAATCTGTAGAAGTTAAAAACAGAATTGAATATCTTATAAATGGAAAACGTCGACTTATTGTGTACGTATGGTGTACGTATATTGAATGAAGCTTACATTTCGATCATCATTCTTTGTACTATCTTGTCGCTCTTGTCCTGGCTTGGTTCTACTGAGAGGTCTTACACTAGGAGTTTGCGAAGGTTTTGTTGGGGATTTAACGACTCGGCTTGCAGCAGTACTTAACATCTTCTCCTTCATCTAAAAACAAATATTGTAATATCCTCTTAGTTATTAAAAAAAAATATTTTAATAATAAATAAAAAGGAAGGTTACAGGCGGACTAAGTACACGAATTTGAAGGAATGTGAAGATTGGAAAAAACTTCGAAGACAACCAGTCAAATCGATTATTATTTGAATGACTAGTATTGCAAACAACTATAGATGAAGTCATAGGCAACTTTGTTGTATTATAAAGTAATATACTATAGCAGTGCCTAGTGAGATGAAGCGTAAATATTTGACAACAATTAATTATTAATAGCTACTAACCAAATTACAGTAACCAAGTGAGAAAAAAAATATTACCTCTATAATAGTGGAAAGTTTATCAGCATTACTGATGGCCAGGTCAAGGTCGTGCCTCGTGTCTTTATGTTTATTGATTTCATTCTGGAGTTGATGACGGAAATTCTTTGCTTCTAGAGCTATGCGACGCTGAAGCATGTTTATAGTTTCATTCTGATTTTGCACCTTCATAGTCAAATCAGCTACTTGGTTTTGGAGTTTCTCTCGTTCTAGGAGATTCCTGAAACAAGTAGAAAACTCTATAATATCTAAATTCTTTATTAAGTATGCAGAGACGAAAACCCAGCATTCCATAGATTCAACGGGTGGGTGCCGAGTCCATCACGTGGCAGAGAGGGAACCAGGAGTAATTTTTTTTTAATACAAACAAAAAAAAAGAAAATATTGTAGAACATTTCTTAAGTACTTTATGTTTTTAAAAAAAAAAAATTGAAATCGACTCAGAAGCCGATCCCAAACCACCTGTATTCAGGGTGTTGGTTATTCAATTTACATGTTGTAGAAAGCGGTTGCCAGCTTATATCCACCAGAGCGCTTATTGGTGCATATCAGTACTAATAACCATTACATCAAGCAAAGTGATATAGGCAGAGGTTGCCTGTCTATAGTAGCCTGGAAAAACAGCGCTCTCCACTTTCCAGCTACATTCGGAATTTGTCGGCGCGTTCTCCACAAAAGTATACAGAACACTTGCGCTGACTGTCAGGACGGTGCAGTGAGCAGAATGGCACTCAACCAGCTTTCTTTAAACACCCATGCCTGACTTCTCTCTTTGCCCAGTCATCCAGCCATCATTGGTAGGTACAATTTGTAGACACAGAATAAAATATCGTAAAAAATTTAGTCAGTCTATGGCTCTGGCGTGCATTTACTAATATACAAGAAATTAAAGACAATTGATTCTATATCATAATGTATCTCACCTATCCTTGCTCAGCTCTAACAAGTGTTGGTGCTCATCCTTCAGCTGCTGCAGCTGCATGTCCCTCTCCTTCAACTTTTGGCAAACTTCCTTATGCTGTTGTTTCAACTGCTTGTACTTGCTCTGCTGTATCCTAATCTCTTCATTATGCGAGTTCAAAACTTGAGGTAATTCTGCATTCGAGTTCTCGTATCTGTATTTTTTTTAAATAAAACTTTCTTTAACTGTCATAAGATGTCTTCAAATGCACGGCTGCTTTTGCTTCACTGTATTTCGATAGAAAATTGATGTAGGGAAGTGAAAGTTGGTGGTTATGAAAGCAAAGCATTAATGAAGTATAATACAGTAAAAACCCAAGTGTCAAAAATCCAAGTTCCTCAACATGGATTGGGTAAAAGTAAGGGACTAATTTCTTGTATAATATCTTGATGAGAGTAATATGTGTATTTGAAAGAAGACAACGGCAAGAATACAGAAAGGGATGCTCAAATAGTGACCAAATGTAGAAAAATGAGTACTTAAATTGAGGTTAACGGAAACCTCATATGAATCAAAGTGTTTAACTATAAGAATGGGAAGGGAATGCGGGACAGGTAAGACATATGTGAGAATTTGTCGATCAAATCTAAATATTTTCAACAAGGGCCTAATCAAGAGGTAACCGAAATCGCCTATTAGAGAATGAGAATAGATGAAACGAAGAAATATATTATAGTTATTATAGCAAATGGAAAGATGTCATTTCTCCTGGGAAGAGAGAAATACCTACATATCCTTAAGTAATATATGAAACTTCAGTTTTTTATATCAAACACGTCTATTGAAATAAAATCAAACCTTTGCAATGCAATATCCTGTTTTTTCTGTATCGCTCGTAGTACACGATTTTCATTGCTGAGTTCCTGAAATTTTATTATTATTGGTACATTTTTTTACCAAAAAATACTTTAACATGCTATGTTAATTCCCTGTACTAAAAACTTTAAAACCTTCAAATACTATGAATATTGGGTGTCGACATAATATAGAACATAGTTTTTCCAAATACCCACAGAATTGTCTTGGAAACTAGTTGGGATAGCGAAACAGATTTCTGAAAATGCTATTCATAAAATTCAAATAAGTAAATGTTATTTAACCCGTTTTTTGGTAGAGCAGAGTAACGTCTGCATCCCACTGTATACCTACCCAATTTTAAGCATTTTGAATACATTGTATTTATCCATTATCCAACGAACCTGTAAATGATAATGGGCATCAGCTAACTGATTTTGCAACTGCTTCACCCTGTGTGTTTTCGCAGAGATCACGCGCTGGGTGACGTATCTGTCCCCAGACTTGCCGTTGAGGGAATGGCTTGACATGCCGTCTGTGAGTGGGTTGAGGCGTTTCCTTTTGTTGAGCAAGTTGAGCCGAGAATTGCTGCTGTACACGGTCTCCAAAGACTCCTTTCTGGAAGAGATATTTTAAGACATCTAGTTATCTAGAAAAAACTCTCTAAAATAGTTATATTATTTATAGAATAATTTTATTTTTGCGTTTACAAACGCGTAAATATTTATACTAGAAAAATGCACTGAATAAAATCGACTTGCCTCAGGCGGAACTCAAACCCGCATCTTCCGCAATCCGGGCGGCTACGTTGACCAATTACGCCACCGAGACACTGCTTTTCGCTGTCGAAATTTGTCAGTGCTTGATGCTTATGTTTTTATGGTAAACATTGTTTCATCAAATCTTTGAAATTTGCACTTCTAAGACCCGAACGAAATATTTTTGCAAATTTTGACGCCCAGTTAAGATGAAACTACCTTACATTATAAAATAATTTTATTTTTGCGTTTACAAACGCGACAATATTTATACTAGAAAAATGCATTGAAAAAAGTAGAGTTGCCTCAGGCGTGCTTATGTGCATAAGCACCAAGCACTGACAAATTTCGACAGCGAAAAGCAGTGTCTCGGTGGCGTAATTTATTGGTCAACGCAGCCGCCCGGATTGCGTAAGATGCGGGTTCGAGTCCCGCCTGAGGCAAGTCGATTTTTTTCAGTGCATTTTTCTAGTATATTTTTTATGTGAACATTATTCTGTGAGGGGAAGGAAAAGAATACTTAATATTCCTTCAACATATTATTATTAAATTTATTATTATTATTAAAAAGTTTGTCTGAAGAGCCAATGTTGCGAGGAAAACACTTATTTTTGAACATTTTAGAAGGAAGTTTGTTAAGTCGTCATACAGAAAACAAACAATAGAACTGAACAGTAAAGTTAGAACTGTAACTTAAATTATCGTTAAGTACGAATAGGTCTTTAGAAATGGTCCTAAAGTGTTAATGTACTTGTGATGCTGACTGTACGAAATTTACAATTAACAACAATGTCTCTTAATTATTCATACTTACCTCCACATTCGTAATCAGCTGGCTGTAGATAAACAGAAACTAATCAATAAAACGAAATAAGAGCTTACACCGGCATAAATAAGTCGGCACCTAAGCAAAAATTAAAAAAAAACGTTTAACTTTTTTTATTTTTTTTATATCTACTGAGGAGCCGATCCCAACCCACCTGTATTCAGGATGTTGGTTATTTAATTTACATGTAAGTATAATTATTATTTAGGATCAAATTTTATTTTTGAATCACGCCTATATTCAGTAAAGTGTTCCGCCCGCGATTTCGATATGAATAGGCAGAGTAGGCAGAGAGAGACGTATATAGCGCAGCCAAAGACTCCGGTGCAAAATAAAGTGAAATTTCAGTTAGTGTTTCAATCTATAATAGTGTGTCTATCTGCACAAAAAAAAAGACGAGCTCTTTCAAAAGACGAGCCATTTTATAGCCTCATGTTCATGTAATTTCTTATTGCTAAATACGACCCAACTTTTTGTCGATCACGTCCTTGCACTTATCGATTTGCGGAATACGGTATCTATTTTAAAAGCTTCTGATAGAGATTACAAAGGAATCAATCTAGATTTAGGTAAGTAATACGATGACGAGAAGAATTCGCACCCGAATTCTTTTTTACTTGCCTTAGATCCTTTCGTTTGTCTTCTGGAATAAGACTCAGCATTGACATGGTTCGAAATCACAATTAAAACTCCATTTTTCACACAAAACAGATAACGTTAGCTCAAAATTGAGCAAAAGGTAATATTTATATTGTAGCAAAAATTAAAAATTGCACCGAGTTTGTTGTGCGCACGTTGCTATGACAACCGATAATGTGTCAATCGATTCGAATTGCAATCGGTGTTACTGGCCTATCGTCAATTTTAATCGAAAAGGCCGGCTTTTATTGAAATTACGTGTTGCCTACTCGATAGGATAGGAGATCAATCTTATCAGATCTTATAGTAATCTATGATAGGTACCTACTGTGCAGTCCCTACATAATCAACTCCTATGTAAAGGCACAGAGCGGATCAAAAGGTTCAGCCAGAATAGAAGATATTCACCAGAAGGTCGGAGACCCTTTTAGAAAATTTTACCGGTTTCATAATGAAGATCCCAGGTTCGATTTCCAAGGTTGTACAAATTTCTTTTGATTTGGTTTTGATAATAGGTAGGACTTGTCTGGCTAGCTAGATACCTACCTACCACCTGCGAACACATATACACAATTGTGTTCGCAGCCTACCACCATCTAAGTAGGTAATCAAAGTAGGTAGGTACCTACATATCACCATTGTACGGACAGGTCGCGGTAGTTGTAAAGCCGGGTCCAGATTATTAGCAATTATTAGCAACACAACATGCAATGAAACATTTTCCATGTGTTAGCGCGCACACTCGCGCAGCGCGATTGTCGGTTTTTCAACGAACGCTTTGAGTGCACGCAGCGTGATTTGGACGGCGGCGGCCGTTCGCAATCGCAACAGCTCCACAACATTACAGCATACAGCATTACAGCTCTGCGCGCTGCGAACTAAACACACGCGTCAAGCGGCGTGCGCGCTAAATGCTGTTGGGAACAAGAAGCTTATTGGTTGGGAACAGGACGCCTAGCGTGCGCAGAGACCGCCCACCGTTGCATGTTTCCTTGCAAGTCTGCAAAACTGCTAAAATCAAAAGTAAGTTTATTTTGCCTCCTCCAAGTGTGTTGAAAACAGTCATGACATTCGTGGGATCTGCTCAATACATACACGGCTAGTTACGTACTCCCCTTCGGTTCGTGCTGCAACTAGTGTTGCCAGCTATACTGTTAAAAACAGTATTATATTATATTATACTGCTTTTCACATTATACTTTTTACTGTTGAACAAAAATAAAGTAAGTAATACAAAATACTGTTTTGAGCAATGATTGGCGTGAAGCCTATTGGAGGTTTTAAAAATAATACTAAATTGATAAGTTGTGCGAGAAGCACTAAAAATATGTCTTCAAAACATTTTAAAAAATTAACATACTGTTAATTTTTCTAAAATACAGTTTAGTTACATTTCCTTCTCCGACCTATACTGGGTGTAAAAGACATGAACAGTCATACGAAAACCACGTATTCTATACATCAAAATAAGACATATTTCAAAAAAAATATTGCTGGGAAATGATTTTTATTTTTTGGTGTTACAAAAAATTGCAAATTGTACCGCGCAATGTAAAGGGCTCAACTCGCACGCAACTCGCAAAACCGCGATAATTTTGCTTGACGGCGGCCCCGTTCGTTAGTGTGCGTGCGCATCGAGTGAGCTACATTGAACGCTAACGTTTTGAAGCCATTTTTTGAAATACTATAAAAATGATGTTTCTTTGGACAATAATTAAGAAATAACGTATAGAATACGTTTTCATAAAAAAATGAAAAAAAAATTATGACTTTGACCTTCAATAAAATCGTAACTATCAATTTCCCAGGTATAGTCTAAAGGAAGAAAAATGTTATGACGGTGAGCAGAATACATGGTTCTCGTTTGACTGCTCATGTCTTTTACACCCTGTATATAGGTACTTTATTACTTGCAAAAAAACTCGTATGTAATGAGCAACTTAGCTCACTTGTATCATAATGTAGTTACTATTACTTACCTCGGGCCTCGGGCGGTAAAAAGAAAGTCCAAGAAAATCGCCCTCGCCTTCAGCATGGGCGTCTAATAGGTACCTAGTAGCAGAGTTTCCATTAAAGCGGATATAAGCGGAAGGAACCTCAATCATTACTTTACTGAACACATGTCTTCCAGGCAAATAAAAATCACCAATATACCGATGAAGATTAAACATTATTTAGCGTAACTTTGTCATAGCAGCTGCACTTCACTCTCTACGAACTGGCTTGACTGCCAGCATGCTGCCAGCTCATAAAGAATAGGAATAGGAGTATGTGCCTATTAACTGTTTTTATAATAAATCTTCTAATTACAGGTAAATCACAATAAAACACAAGTTGTAATGAAAATAATATACTTATACAACATATTACAATTACTGTACAGAAATAACAACATACAGACGCGCCTTTATACACTTCCAACAATCGTGACTCTTATAGTACAGGTAATAAGGCTTCTAATTGCACACAAAATGTCTGACTGTACATGTGATAGTTTATTATATACAGTAAGTCATGTATTACTATACAAATCATTAATCCGTTTAAATTAAAGTTTTCCTAAAATAAAATAATATATAACTTTTATATAATCAACAAAAAATATAATGAGGATTTCGGTAGATAATGATTTTGTCACTAAAATCGTTTGTTATACAGTATCTTCCACCAATGTAATAAGGGCCTGTTTTTCAAGTTCCAGATAAGTTCCTACTAGCGTTTATCTAACAGATAAGTCCGTACATTACTGTCAATTTAACTGCTCTAATCAAAATATGTGACACGGGTACTTAAATTTTTAATTACATTTTTTTTAAAAAAACGAAAACAAAATGTACCCAGAAAATATTGTACAACATTTTCTGGGTACTAGAGTAGTTTACATGTTGTATAGCTTACAATTACTATCTGACACATTATGAGAACCCCGATATATTTTATCTCGTTTTTGTATGTACGTAGATTGAGAATGCCAGCATGTATAAAAATACTTTGGCTTGAGGTAGATAGGTTTATGTGTCTAAAAGCTAATATTATTGAAATGATTTTTGGTATCATAGTGGATTGAAATCAAATCTTAACATTACTATCTGACTCGGCAAAACTTGTTTGCCATATATTTTTTCTCTTTAGCGGTATGAAATATACTTTGCGACCTATTCTCATACCTACCAAATATACAAAGATAATCATAAAAATCGGTCCAGTCGTTTCGAATGAGTGCGACGAGAAATATCGTGATAAGAGATTTTTATATATGAGATATTTTCTACAAAGGTCGTTTTCTGCGTGGAGAAATGTAATTTAAAATTACGTAAACAATTTTTTTGTAAATGACAGGACCGAAATAAAATATTAAAATAAATAAATATATAAAAATAATATTTATTTATTGAATTATTTGTTGACGATTTAAAAGTACTTAACAATGTCCATTTATTAATTTTGGTTACATATTAATATTCTTTATTGTACTTAAAAAAAAATCATGTAATATTCAAGTTTAATATTTATGTAACATAACAAGAAAAAAATCTGTAATGGACCACTTACATTTTTTTAAATACAATATGAATAATTTTAAACAGTGGTCGAAGATTAAATAATGACATAAAAATAAATATATTGTTATGTAATAAAACTTTTTTAACTAATATTGTGTTTTATGTGACGGTTGAATATCAGCAATTTTAAGTCAAGTATTTAACGCAAAAATCTCAGTTCTAACAACAAAGTACTAAATCACAAATAAAATTTCGCCACCAAACAATAAAAAACATTTGTACAAAACGATCACCTGTTACGCATTTGGCACTGCCAATACAACAAACATTTGATCCAACATTTTCCAATCCACCCCTCACTTAGGCAGCGGCATATCTTTATTTTGTTTCTCCCATAACCGGTAGTAAAGGGATTGGGGATTGTTTAGTAGCTGCTGGTGTCTTCCTCTTTCGGATATCGCCCCGTTTTCTAGAACCAATATCTCGTCTGCATCCGCGACAGTTGAGAGGCGATGCGCTATGCATATTGATGTTCTGCCTATAGTCGCCGCTTTCAAAGCTTGTAGAATTGCCTGGAAAAAGTTTATTTTGTAAATAACGCGCCCGTATAGGAAGTCATACAGTCGACAAAGTTTTCGGTGTACAGTCAGCTTCATAATGATATGAGGTGCCAAGGTGGTCAAAAACATGTTAGGAGCAAAGTTTCAATAATATCTTTGCATTTAAAGTTATCAAAATATTGTACACAAACAATCAGTCTTATATATCTTCATACCATAAATCTCAAATTACATATACACGATTAAAATGATCTTTTATATGTATGCATCGTAACTGTTCATTGGTATCTAAGCGTCCATCACTCACTCACTCATAAATATCTTCACTTACATAGATTATTCCATTTTGAATAGATTGAAAGTTAGACATTAAGGGCCTTCGCAGATTTTTCTTTAAATTGGTAGTTTTGCGATTTGTTATGTTTTAATTTAGTTACAATTTTCGGACGGAAAATTTGCCATGGGAGATCGACCACGGTAACAACGAATTTTTATGACAACTTCTGTTAGCGATTTTGTGAGCAATTTTGTTAGCAAGTTAATTTCCGGTCGTTCCTTTTTACAGCGACAACCGCTTCGCCCGAGATACAGACAGACGTTAATGATGAGCAACTTTTTGTAGCAACTAGGCGTTTCAGTATTGAACTCTGATTATTTTATATTCCATAACAAAATAGCTCAGCGACTGTCACTAGTGGACGAACTCCCTAAACGATTTTGAATTGATTTTATCAGAGATTGATAACCAAAGGTGCAAATATAACGCAACATAAATAAAAAATATCATCAAAATTATTTTAAATAGTTTAAACTAGAGGAGATAAATACACTTTTACTATAGGCTGAAGCAGTCAAAAGCTTAAAATTCCAATGTGGACCCTCAACGGGAATGCAAACGACCAACCCGCACTTGGCCAGCGTGGTTGACTAAGGTGTAATCGCCCCTAATGTAGGGTAGCCTCGAGACCCTCGGTGGAGACATTATATGAGCTGTTGATGATGATTTATTCATGACCCATGACATACTAAATTCGATTAAATATGCAGCCTTTTATCCAAAAACATATATAAGTTGCAATAGAAAATTGTATTTAAATCTGTAAATATTTTCTTTTCATTGATTGATATTTTTATTAGCATTTAATTTTAGCAATTAATTTATAATAATAAATATAATGATTTGTAGAATTCGGTAAAATTAATACCTTAGATTTAGAGCCCCTGCATTTGTCATATGACATATGCATATGACAGCTCTGGTTAGTTTACCTTTGTTTACAGGAAGAGAGTATATGGACCGTAATACCCCAGATTAGCGTTTACTTTTCTTTACTACCTAGATATTTTTGATAACTTTGCGTTGAATAACTATTCAATGGTATCTAAGCACCATTGAATAGTTATTCGCGAATATATTATTGGTCATCTTAACACATTACATAATATTGGAATTGTGTTGTTAAGATAATATTGAGTACTCTGGATGGTTACAACAATAAGATACTCTAACAGCGCATATAATATTGAATTTGTGTCTGTTAGATAATTTTGATCAGTCTGACACTCAGATATTTATGAAGCTGACTGTACCACTTGAAGACGATAATCGCATAGCACTGACGTGTTGACTGACAGCGACTGGTTGCCTGGCAACCAGTTTGACGGCCGTATTCACAAACAATACTTGTCTAAGTAAAAAACAAGGCTTTGCGAAATATGGAATTTTTCAGTACGTGCCATACGGCAAGCATTTTGATTTGAGGTATCAGTCCGTGGGCCCGCACAGGGTCGTAAAAACCTATTCATAGACTATACTTGAGTAGGCATCATCACTATGTGTACCTACTTTAAAATGAACAATGTAATTAAAAACTTTAAATTTTATAAATTTTACCATTAGTAAAATGTTTAACACAACTGCCAGTAGACTGAAAGGTCATTGTACGAAATGAGAGAATAAAAGTAAACAAAAACTTACATGTTCCGTAAGCGAATCCAGACTAGAGGTGGCTTCGTCGAATACTATGACGGGCGCATCCTTGAGTATCGCTCGGGCGATTGCAACTCGCTGCTTCTCCCCTCCTGACAACTTCAACCCACGCTCTCCCACTTGAGTTTCGTAGCCCTGGAATAAGGAATAATAGGTAAATGTTGTGGACTGTAGGTTTTTGTCATCGTTTTTGTAGATGCTGGAGGGCCCCTGGTTTTGGGAAATTAAATACAAAAGCTCGACTTTACCAACACGCATTTACTCCCAATAATCCTGACACAGAGAGAGAGAGAGATGGCGATATACAGTGTTGCACTTATTATAACTTAGATTTGCTAACAAGTATAATTAATGATCTATAATTAATGTTGCCATTCCAACAGTAAAGTAAAATAGCCGCAATAATTTTCACGCTTAAAAGTAGCCTATGTTCTTCTCTAAGGTCCTGTTTATCTATATCAAAAAATTTATAGTTAAAACTGGAAAACACAACTCGAACAAAAAGTGAAGGCAAAAAAAATGACCTTGGAAGTTCTTATTACCCATTTGTCTCTTTCTGACCACTAGAGCACATTTCACGTGACCGTCTAATACGTCGTACGTACGTACGTCATCATATTACTTGTGGGGAGAGTTAGAAAGAGACAGGTAACGGAAACATTCAAAGGTTACTTGGGATCAAAAAAGTTGTCTTCATTTTTTTATTGGTAATGTGGATCAAGTTTTACCTATGAATTTCTTTATCTCTATACAATAATTTATCAAATTCATCAAAGTATTACACTAAGTTGTTCAATTTTAATTCCAAAGATTTAGGTTCCAGTTTTAATAATGCGATAATAAATGCTTTTATTGCACACACAAAAGAGAAGAATATCTATCCGGTGTAGGGGACTAGGGTTACATACAATAATTCGATAAGAATATCCCATTATCCTCATTAAAATCGCCAGGACTAATAAACGTTTGTAAGGTTAGTTTTTACATTCTCGTATATGTAGCATAGAGAAAGTCTTGTAATCGTCAAAAAAATCGACCTCGAGATTTTGACGGATTTACACGTTTGTCTGTGCGTTAGCACGATAACTCGAATTTGCTTTAACTTATTGCAACCAAATTTAACATGCATGTATGTCATCAAAATATAAGGTTCCTATCAACTTTGGAGTCGTCGATCACGAAAATTAAGCAACCAAGTGCGCGGTCGGTACACGGATAGGTGACCGAAAATTTACCATGCATGTATGACATCAAAATATAAGGTTTCTATTAACTTTTGTTTAAGTCTATACGAAAAGGGGAGACCACTCCCGATTTTTTTGATTGGTTTTTATTTTCATTCCTACTGTGTAAATAAATAGACATTCGTTTACTCATATGTAATTATTTCTTTTGAACTAAGACGGTCACCGACCTCAAAAAAATAGTTTGCATATTGACAAAAGGGGATCACTTACTTTAGGCCACGTCTTGACCGATTCGTGCAGTTCAGCCATTTGGCTCGCTTTGTACACTTCTTCGGGAGATTTGGAGAGGTCGCCATAGTGAAGGTTATGGTATATCGTGTCGTGGAACAGTACGCAGTCCTGGAACAAGAAATCAGCTCTTAGTTTATAATAAAGCAGTGTTACAGTACTGTATGGCCAGATGCTGCTGCCAGATGTGGTTTTATGTATAACCAAATGTTATCTAAAACGGCTCAACCCATTTTGGGATTATGGGCGTAATTATATGGATGTATTAAAAATACAAAAAACCGCCTTCGAAACTAAAAAAAAAGACATAATAAAAATTTTGTTTAAAAAAATCAATAATTTTTTGAGGTCGGTCTCAAATACAAGTGACAACTTTTATTCCAAATATTGAGGTTGGCACCGGCCTCATTTAAACAAAATTTTATTTTACCGTAATTAGTTTTGAAGGCGATTTTTTTATTTAATAACTATTAGCTTTTGTAGCTTACATTGGGCAGCATTTTTTGGTATTAATTTTTCATTTATTTTTTTCATTTATTCGGGATAATAAACAGTTACACATTACATGTTACTAATTACTACTATTATAAAAATAGGATTTTTTAAATGAGTGACCAATACCATTATCCTCAATTGACTTTATTTTACATTAGTACCTCTGAGTAAAAACATAATTAAATAATTTGTGGTTACACATTATGTATTTACATAATTGGAAATTGTAATTCGAATTACAATTTAGAAGGCTTCTGTTCGAACCACAATCCTGGAGTCCTAATCATATACTATGTTTCTAATAAATATACGTAAGTATAGACAGATTTTTTGAACTACTATACGAACTTTCATCTCCTATTTCATCCCCAAGCCTTTGTGATCTAAAATCAATGAAAGTTTGAATTTAGGCAAAATTCAAACTTTCATTGATTTTAGATCACAAAAACATTAAAAAAATACAGTCGAATTGAGAACATCCTCCTTTTTTTGAATTCGGTTAAAAATAGTAGTTCGTTGTCGCCGAATGGTCAATACGGGACTTTGCCCTATACCCGTATTGAGCAACTATTTGCTGAGTTTTTTTTTCTGGCTATTTTGTATATCATTTCTTTACCTGTGGCACGATCGCGATAGCTCTCCTAAGGGTGGTCATGTCTACGTTCTTGATATTCTGACCGGCGACGAGGATCTCTCCCGCCTGAGGCTCGTAGAACCGGAACAGTAGGCGAACTAAAGTAGATTTACTAAAACAAATTAATAGAATTTTTTGATAAAGCTGTTATTTGAACCCAGACTGCTCCATTCATAATGTAAATCGACCCAAGTAACACACAGAGGCTGAATAACGAATGAATAGATGGATTATTGTGTACATAGAGCTGAATAAAGTAACCGAATAAAGGCTGAGTAGCATACTATTCAGCAACTACATTGCTATGGGCACAAATTATTCAGCCTTAAGTTCACATAGCTGAATAACATCGTTATAATAACGTTATAATGGTAGTATTAGGTGTAACAAGGTGGTTAGAAGGCTGTATTTTAAAAAGTATTTTTGTAACAGCGTTTATAATAGGCGCCTATTATAAACGATGTCATAAAAATACAAATAAAGGGGGTTAAGTGATCCCTTATAAAGAGTTCATTTACAATATTAGAACATCTTAATCTTAATATCACTGTATGACTAACCGCAAAAATAAAAAGTTTATTGTTTTACAAAAGTTCTTTCAGAAAAACATAGAGTAGCTAACTCAGACTGTTTATATACATTTTGACCTAATCTCTGCGGAATGACAAACAGTCATAATAACAAAATGTAAAGAATACGGTTAAAATCACATCGTAATAATAATATTCTAAGTTAGAAAACATCGTCATTTCATAAATTTAGAAAAAAATCTTGGAAACGAACACGAAATAATTGTAGGATATCGATTAAAACATTTGAATTTGACAACATAACGTTTTTTCTGACTCAGAAGTCAGAACTTTAGCATAATGCCATCCTTCCTAGTATTGAGATTACAAACCTTTGTGGAAGAAACTATTATAGGCCCTACAGAGTCTGTAAGGCCTAAAATCTCACCGAGACTTGACCCGAAAAACGAGATGGTATCTAAACTCACGCGAACTTCTCACTTGCGTTCTCCAGCGTTATGCGAAATGGACGACTTTGACAGTGCAGCAGCTTTAGTATTGTTTTTTTTTTTTATTATTTTATTGTGGCAACAAACAGTCATATAAAATAACAGTAGTACAGATTAAAAAATATGGTAAAAAGACCTACAGTGTGGAATAATTTTATTTTTGCGTTTACAAACGCGTAAATATAATACTAGATTTTTCAGTGCATTTATCTAGACCTACAGTGCCCAAAAAGAATACAAAAATAAAGAGTTCTACCGTGGATGCACATTAACAGTCAATAATTTAAGAAGAACAATCAAGAACAGAAGATTGTATGCATTATAATACTACAATCTTGTGAATGTTAGAATCAAAAATTATATTATGAAAAAGGAAGGACCAGGCGATGACAAATTCATCGAAATAGAATAAGTTTTGTAATCTTATTTCAAACCACTTTCCACGCCGCAATGAGAATGTGATACGCTTCTCTTTTCTCGCCCGAGAAACCATTTGAAGCGGGCAAAAAAACCGACACCGAGCGGAGAACAGACGCGAGAACGAGAACGCGAGAAAGTAATCACATTCACGCTTCTCGGGTGTTCTCGGGGGTTCTCGGCGTAAGTCTGGAGGGCTCTTTAAAGTGGACCATTATTAAAACAGGTATATTACCCGTCTGTTAAATAATCTATGTTAACTCAGGTTCACTGTAATGACAGCTTACTAGGGTTGACACTATTTTTTCTTTAATCATTTATTACATTTTTCATTGGTTATTTTGTAACACTTTGTATAAAGTCACTCACCCACTGCCCGAGCCGCCGACTATGCCGATCTTCTTGCCGGCAGGTATAGACAGATTCAAATTGTTAAAAATCGGCTTCCCGTTAATATACTTGAAGCTAACGTCTTTGAACTCTATGGAGGCAGTCTTGGTGTCCACTAAGAGAGGTGGCGCTTTGTCAATTTCCTGGAATTGTTAAGAATTTTTATATAATCTCTATCGCCGAATGTGTAAGAGAGGGAAATATTATGATTCGATTAAATTACAATCGATTACGAAAAAAGCGTCGGTGGCGTTGTGCGTAAGAGCGTCGTCTCCCACCCGGGAGGCACTGGTTCGATCCCCGCCACGTACCAATGTGTTTTCAAATTTTGAAATCATATATGTACATTTAATCGACGCTTTTACGGTGAAGGAAAACATTGTGAGGAAACCTGCACAAACCTATGAAGAAATTCTTAGGTTGTGTGTGAAGTCGACCAACCCGCACTTGGCCAGCGTGATTGATTAAGGGCTAATCGCCCCTAATGTGGGGTAGGCTCGAGCCCCTCGGTGAGGACATTATACGAGCTGTTGATGATGATGATGAAATTACGATGCCATAGAAAGAGATGACTCGACGTCTGTCGGCATCTTTGACAACAAAAAGGTACAGCGCTGCAGAAACTTGTTTTGTACCAAATAGATAATAACATTTTGTTTCTGTAACTATAAACTTAAATGAAAATCCAATGACTAGTGAAAATAATACGTCCACAAAAACGATAAACTACCATTTCAGATTCGAACCTGAATCACCTAAAATTATTTTAGGTTCGTTCAGCTCAATATTTCAAGCTGTGTACACTTATACAACATGTAAATTAAATAACCAACACCCTGAATACAGGTGGTTTGGGATCGGCTACTGAGTTGATTTCAAAACATTTTTGGTTTTTTTTTGAAAAAAAAAAAACAAAACAAAAGTACCCAGAAAATATTGTACAATATTTTCTAGGTACCTTGTTTTTTTTTTATTATTTTATTAAAAAATCGATCTCTATATTTTGATATCTATTTTATGTATAGACGCTAAAAATTATATCAACTAAAATTTGTTAGAGAGTTAGCCATTGTTCTTTACATAATTTTATGAATTTGACTATTATATGTTTAACACAACTGCTAGTAGACTGAAAGGTCATTGTACTAAATTATTTGTACTCGGCGACCGTACATTACCAACACTAGCTCAATTGTTGTATCATATCGCCCATTTGGTGCAACAATGACGCAATTACATGTTTTGACAAAATCAAGATAAATATGACAACATATAGTACTAGCCTTACCTTAACCCTGGACTGGACAGTCATTAGCGTGAACATAGTCTGCATGTCTATGAGCGCTTGGCGGACCTCGCGGTACACGGAGCCTAAGAACCCCAGCGGGATGGACAGTTGGAACAGCAAACCGTTCACCATCACCAAATCACCCACAGACATGTTCCCTGCGAAGATGAATAATGAACAGATTAACGCGCGTTAGATTTAAAAGATGATTTAGATGATTTTGAGTATAAAAGGGAAGCCCAAGCAAAAAAAAAAATCAACATAATGCATTTATTCACAGTAACGATCACGATAGTTAAACTACCAAGTGCGCGGTTGGTACTAGGATGGGTGACCGAAAATTTTGTGTTTGTGAGTGGGGGGGGGGGGGGAAATAAAGGCTTGAAGTTGTTGAAATAAGGGATGAAGGTATGTATGGAATTTCGTCATTGGTGAAGATAAAACTTAGAATTTAGGCACTTGATAAGAAATAAAAGAATAATTGTTCCAGCGTTTTTAAAATGTTTACCTGTGTACACTAAATACATTAAATAGGGGATGAATGGTAGGCTATATGGTTTCTCAACGTCTAATCTACAGAGTGAATTTTTCAAGTGGGCCTTCAGGGCCAAATCCTAAACTATAAGGAATATAGGAAAATGGTCAAAAGAGTCGCTAGGTCGATTTCGATGAAAGCAAAAATTGCATCACTAAATTTTTGAAAAAAATAATGGTCATCGCTTTGATTATCGCTTCAACCAAGGTGGAAAAATAAATATTTTTCCATTAGCTTCCCGTATATCATTACTTCCCAGAAATTGATCCTTATTAACAACACTATCGAAAGGTGTAATACATATACAGGCTGTTTTTTTTTTCAAAATCATTGGGTTCGATTCCTGGCTAGGATTATTGATTTTTCAACAATCTGATGATGCAGTTTTTGTTTTCATCAAAATCGGGCTCGCGACTCCTTTGAGCATTTTCCGATATTCCTTATAGTTTAGGATTTGGCCCTGAAGGCCCACTTGAAAAACTCAACCTGTATATACGTACCTAATTTCATCAAAATCGGTCAAGTAGTTTTTGTGTTTATTCGTTACAAACATACAAATATTTCCTCTTATTAGTATAGAAGTATAGATTAAACTACCGACTGACCTTTAGCGATCTCGTTGGCAGCCATGATCATGATGAGGCTAAGTCCGCCGCTGAATATCGCGTGCTGCCCAAAGTTGAGGGCCGCTAGACTGGAAGCGGTCTTCAGCGAAGCTTGCTCGTACTTCATTAAGCTCGCGTCGTACTTTTGTAACTCATATTTTTCGTTGTTGAAATACTGGAACAATGTCAGAATAAAATATTTAATGAATATGAAGAACGATTGTAACGTGGTACTATAACATTGAAATGACCGACATTAACGCGAGCAAAGCCAAGGTCGACCACTAGTACATAATAAATTAGATATATTATATAATTACATTAGTCAGAAATTACATACATACATAATAGAATTAATAATCAAGGCACTTATTGTAAGTACCTTATTTTATAAGCCTACTTTGTATTAGGTTTAGAGAATTTATTTACTCATAAAGAACATACATAGTTCACTTAAAATGAGCTTAAGATTATTACTTATTACTAGTCGGTATAGCACATCACAGGCATTACAAAACAATATTTACATATTTTAAGTTTATTTTATTTTTTAATGAACTCTAGAATTTCAAAATCTTAACGATATTACTAACATATTGTTACGAATTCGTAAATTGCCGTAGAAATCACGAGAAAGCAATAGAATGTTCGAGAAAGTTATCGAAGCTTCTTTCTTTCGGTAAGAAATAATGAACCTACAGTCCTATGATATAAGGCTTATATTCGTCACATAAACTTAGTGGTTTGTTCAATATAATAGTCGAACATTCTAGTATTTGCGCGATTTCATTTTGCAAAGGACTGTTGATTGCAGTGTATGGATGGACATTCTAAGTTTAGAAGCGCACAAGTGCGGATCAAAGCGATAGTCTCTAAGTGATCTAGTGTGATATACCGACTAATGCGAATACTACGGAATAAGTTAGCATTGTGATTGGACTTTGTTGCTTGGTTATTGTAAACTTTAGAGTGGTGTACGGAATAAGTCTCATCAATGTCACCAGGTGTTTCTATCCCAATTAACGAACCCCTAGCCTATTATGACAAGAAATATTATGATGTATCTAGCTTTATAAGGTTTGTGACACTGCATGATTGTTTATTTGTGTGTAATTAATGATTAATAAATAATATTTTACCGATTTTAATAAATCAACGGTGACGTATCTCAGCGATTCATTTTTGGACCATAAAAATAAGCCCATTATTTCTCACACAAATAACATTATAATTCGCAAAACAAAACTAAACTCACAAAATTCGCAAAACTATTTTTTTCCATGATACTTCATAACCCTTGTTGGCCCCTTTTCACATGAAAGACATTCGCATACCTATCCATATTTTATTAGAATTGAAATAAAGTTAATTTACCTTAACAGTCTCGTAATTGATGAGTGAATCTATAGCCTTATTCCCCGCTTCGTTCTCGGCTCGGTTCATGTACACCCTGAACTTGGTCCTCCATTGAGTGATAGCTAAAGTGAATACTGCATACACTCCCACGCAGCTGAATGCAAGACCTGAAAATATTACGGAGACTTAAGGGTGTTTACGTCAAAATTGACACATTTTGTGGAATTTTCAGACCTAATTTTGAAGCTATGTGAACAGTACCCTTAGTATGAGTTTTGATAGTTTTCGAGCTCGATCAAACGTATCGTTTCTTTTCATACATTGCCCACTGTTTCTGATAGTTTACGCTAGAGGCGCTAGTGGGCAATGTATGAAAAGAGACGATACGTTTGATCGAGCTCGAAAACTAACAAACTCATACTAGAGGTACAGACTTCGCAATGAAATTATACAGGATGTAAAAGACATGAACAGTCAAACGAGAACCATGTATTCTGCTCACCATCATAACATTTTTTTTCCTTTAGACTATACCTGGGAAATTGATAGTTACGATTTTATTGAAGGTAAAAGTCAAAAAATTTTTTTTAATTTTTTTATGAAAACGTGTTCTATACGTTATTTCTTAATTATTGTCCAAAGAAACATTGTCATTTTTTTTAGTATTTCATAACAAAAAATGGCTTCAAAACGTTAGCGTTCAATGTAGCTCACTCGATGCGCACGGATACTAACGAACGGAGCCGCCGTCTGGCAAAATTATCGCGGTTTTGCGAGTTGCGTGCGAGTTGAGCGCTTTACATTGCGCGGTACAATTTTCAATTTTTTTTAACACCAAAAAATAAAAATCATTTCCCAGCAATATTTTTTTTGAAATATGTCTTATTTTGATGTATAGAATACATGGTTCTCGTTTGACTGTTCATGTCTTTAACACCCAGTATATTATAGAAAGATTAATTCTTCATTAAAACCACTATAGAGAGAGAGATATTTTAATATACATTTATAGTTTTTAAAGCAAGGCGAATCTTACTATCTAAGCAGTATCCATAACACAAGTTCTTAATGATACTTAATTTGGGCTAGATAATTGGTGTGACCGTAGTAATATATTATTTTTATAATATTATGACGAAACATCATATTGCCTTATAAATTTTTTATTTAAATTCTGAACACCTAATGATTTAGTTTTTTTTTTTATAAAGAGGTCAAGCAAATGACTCCATTCTACCTGATGTTAAGAAGAAGTGGAGTATAAATGAGAAGATAGCTAGTGCGAGAGACAAGCAAATTTCGAACTGCCATTGTAATATAAATATTTATTTCCTCACCAGCAAAGGCAAGGCCTCCTTTCAGTCCGAGAATACTAGACACTAAAGTCAGTTCAAATATCGTAGGCACTATGTTGAACACCATCGCTGTGAGAACGAAGTTGATAGCGCGGGAGCCGCGGTCAATAGTCTGAAACAAATTAAATTAACCATAAATAAAGTATTTTATA
Organism: Elophila nymphaeata; assembly: GCA_955850985.1. NCBI lineage: Eukaryota > Metazoa > Arthropoda > Insecta > Lepidoptera > Crambidae > Elophila > Elophila nymphaeata. Next base: position 26,265,390 of record OY039073.1, on the reverse strand, counting down.
GTTAGACGATTGTTATTTATTTGGTTAGGCGAACTTACGTTGTCACTGACAAACTGTGGCATTCCAACGCCAAATAATATATGGCGACTCAGTTCTATTTTTTACTAATTTTTTTAAAAAGGAATCACAAACGTCATCTCAATCTACTTAAATCTATACAATTGACTAAAATTATTTACTTAAATAAACAAAATTAAATGCACGATCGCTATATTTAGTTTAGTATCTAAATATAAGTTAAAAGTTAAAGACTAAAAAATTAAATAATAAAAATTACTGCTTTAATTTTATCCATGAAAGATTTTTGGTTGTTTTTTTGTGTTGGTTATTTCATACAATCAAGATGTGGAATTCTCTGCCAGCCTTTACTTAAATGAGTTGAGCTGCCAGCACACTATTTCTTTACTGAATTACAACAAATCTTTTTATTATTTTTTTAAATTAAATAATCATCAGCGAATAACTCATTTTAATTAGCTAGAAAATTCCATTCTTGAATAAAAACATAAATATTCTGCCAAATGTCTTAGTTCGCAATGCTATTGTATAATTTCATGACAACGCAAGCTTGACGAAAAATCTTTAGACTGTTGAACCAATATCACTTAGTGGAACCATCCCAGAGACGCGATATAAATTACGTTACACTTGCGTTTTGTATAGCCAACATATTTTATCCCACGTACCTTTGATAAAGCACCAGTCTGCCTTCCCAAATGAAAACTGAGGTCCAAGTTATGAAGGTGAGTGAATACGTTGCACGCAAGTTTTCGTATGGAATGCTGCGCTACTTTGGCGAATACCGCGTTACGCATCTCGTTAAAGCCAGCCGCTGTGGCACGGGCTATGCCATCTGTGAACGATGATATTATTTTGCTGAAATTACTCAATAAATTAATTCCTGTCACACATTGTCGTAGAATTTGTATCGTAAGAGAGCGCACGAACGATCCCTACTCAAGGAGTACCTACTACGGTGTCTCGCACACTCTAATACCACAGTATAACAAGAACAGTAGTTCATCTGCGGACTGTCGGCGAGTTATTAGCTCTCGTTGACTACTACTCTGCGTTGACGCTAGGGCTATCGTAAATATGCCGAGCGGGAACGAGCGGCGAGCGAATATGCAATGACATAAAACGTGCGATCACACCGAGACGGCGAGACCACCTTATGTCCCCATATTTTATGTCATGTATGCGTTACAGTGCGTGCGTACACGGCACCGAATACGCACGCACACATTCTAATGGATAGCGGCTAGTTTGTATGAAGACGTATTACTGTTCTTGATATACTGTGCTAATACTCTATGCGAACTACTTAGTTGTGCTAGTTGCGCTACACGTCGCCGACCCTACGTCTGCCTTAGTTTATAAGTTATATTTTTTATAAACAAAGGTCCCATAAATAAACCTTAAAACTAATATTGTTTAGTTTTAAGGTTTGTCTCAAAGTCAAAGTCAAAGTCAAAATTACTTTATTCATTTAGGTACAATTTGTACACTTATGAAAGTCAATTTTGATGCCATCGGTTCGAGAGTCTACCAGGAGGCCTTGTTCTGAGAAGAACCGGCAAGAAACTCAACAAGTTTTATCCTCCCTTTACAGTTTTTATAGTATTGATTTGGAAAGAGTCATAATTCACATTGTCAAGTCTTTAATAATTAATCATAAAAATTATAATCATAAAAATAAATACATGTCTATGGGCCTATTGTTTATTTTAACATCTATGTAAACGTTGTGTTGCCTGAAATAAATGAATTGTTATTATTATATTAATTTTACTATGTATAATAAAATAGGTAGTATAATAGGTAAGTATACATAATACAAAGTATAACCTGTTCTAGGAGACAAATCTAAGTATACTGTGTTATTTCTACTTTGAATATATACTTACATCCAAGCAACAAACTGAATGCAGTAGTGCTCAAGGCTTGTGGTACAGTCGCCATTCCAAGCAGAGCTTCACCCGTAGATGATGTGGCCACCTGATTAACCTCGTCCACGGCGTACTTGAAGAGGAACGGCACTGTGACATTCATCACTTTTGCACCAAAAAGAAGTGAGAGGGACAACATCACGCGTTTCCGAATCATCTCATTGTCCTGTAAATTGGAAAATTATGAGATACCGTGTATTTATTATTAAAAATTAACAAATATAAATTATTAAACCATAAAAAAAATATAATTGAATGCACTAAAAGCATACATGGGTAATTGGATTTATAATAATTAGGACAAAATTAAAACGAATTATCTTAGACCATTTAACACGGGACGTGGCACAGCGCAGATTTAGTACTGAAAAAATTCTGCCGTTTTTAGCGAGGGGTGAGGCAAACACGCATAGCACCTGTGCATAGCACACATTTACTTACTCGTGCACACTGTTGCAAAAATTGTAATCGCTATTATGAGCGCACACTCGCGGGCTCGGCTAACCCGCGTACCACCATATCGCCTAACGTTGTTATACCGTTGTTTCTGTCGCAAAATTTGTAGATGTAAAATTGTATTGTTATGTGAAACAGTAGTTTATTTGAATAGAAAATGACTTCCGTGTGATAAGCAACTCCGTTTTAGGATAACTTTAATGTTTCTAGTCGTCGTTTACAAGAAAACACTCCGCAACCATTAATTTTTACGTGGTCCGCTTAGCGACAGATACGAATTCAAAATGGCGGTCGGAAGTCGCGGCGAACTAGTTTTTATAAACTGACATGAACGTTTGTTCATGTACTTTGGCAGAGGGGAACGCGTCCGCTTGCCACGTCCCGTATTAAATTGTCTAAGCGAATTATGAATGATTACTGCTTCATTTTTAATTGATATTTAAAGTTAAGAAGAAGCACAAAAATGGTGGTTACTACATCCCGCATCTCGTTCATGTCCAAAAATAATCCAAAGCTTACCTTGGGCCAGATATATGCCGCCATGCCCCTAAACATATCAACTCCGGACACCGGTTTCGCATCTCCCAGGTTTATATCTTCACGGGACAAAATAGATGCACCTGGGTGAAAGCAGTCTCTTTTTTGGATACCTAGGGGATAGGAGAGATATTATCAAGGGGAGTAGGAGAGGTGACAAATAAGGAAGGAAGAAAATAAATATACAAGGATTCGTGCGGGAACAGAGCTGCTGTCAACCAAGTATTAGTAACAAAAACACAAAGAAATATATGAAAAATAATTATATGTAAACTAATATTGATTGCTAGTGAACAATACATATTCTATGAATAGTGATCACAAAAGTTTGAGCACATACCCTGAAGGGTCATCGATGTACGAGCCTATAGGTACTGCCATTTTAACTCGCGGGTCGTTGATACTGATAGACTAGCAACGTTCGTGTCTGAATGATAACAACAACGGCATTATGAGCCTCTCACGCCTGCAGAGCAACGGCGACGATACCGAGAACGACGTACTTAAACATAATCCGGAAAAGGAAGCAGAATCTAAAAGAAAAGATCGAGAAAGATACCATGCAAAGATACGAGGCTTAACAACATGTGAACATTGAGCATAAAAAAGAAAAGGCGATCTGCAAATGGTCGACGGGAGATAAGGGCAGGGCTCTCCGTATTCGCCTCCTCGTCCCAGTCATCGCCTCCTCGTTTAAACAGTCTAGCCCCTTCAGTTCAAGAACAAGTTATTCCAAATGCTGATGGTTGTTTGTCTACACCCCAGCTGTCTGCCTTCCGTGAAAATACTCCTAGTTCTATCACATCAGCATCTTCTCGCGACAAAAAGAAAGTAAAAAGGAACAGACCTAAGTTATTTAGAAACAAAATAAAACTAAAATGACAATTACAAGCAATAAAAAGATTGATAGAGAAAAACGGAAGAGGTCTAAAATTGGAGATAGTAAAGCAAATGAACAGAAATATGAGATATTGTGAAATGCTATTAAAAAATGCTTGAAAATGCAAAAAACCGGAAGGAAAACATGCTATTCAGAAGACATTTGAAGACTGTTAAATGTTCTAGGCAAAAAATACAAATAATTCAATAATGTCTTGCTGTGAACCAAAGCTACATTCGAAAAAAGAACCACTGCTTAAGAAAAAGATTTTAAGAACCAAAGTCAAAGAATTTTTTGAATGTGACGACATATCAAGAGCGACTGCTAGGAAAAAAGAAACCGTTTCTCTGAAGAAAAATAAAATGCAGATGCACTACTTTATCTATGTTTCAGTTTTCACGTCTGAAAGATAGATAAGGTTTTTTCAAAAATTGATGCATGTGTAAACGAAAAAATTATTCCTTAAGGACAATATTCACATTTATAAACAATTCTACTACTACTACAAAATAAAAATTGGGTATGTGCTCAGTTTGTGAATTTGTATTCAAGCTATATTTTGTATGAGTGACATGTCAAAATTGATTTTAGTAATGCTCAAGTAGGACAATTTGAACAAAACAATTAGTGCTAAGTAATTCTGTAGTGCAAAAAGTATATATGTTTTTTGTTATTAAACAGCATGAGAACTACTGCTGAATTTTTAACAGTATCGCAATACGCAAATATTTGCATCAATTCTGTTGTAACTAAAAAACACCAATCTTTCATGTATTTGTACATGTAGATACTGTTAAAAATTCAGTAGTTTTCATGTTGTTTCATAACAAAAAACACATTTACTTTTTGCACTGTATAACATTTTTGAACACAACATAACATTGATATTATGCTAATTACAAATAAATGCATTAATAATGTTAATAGTTGATCCCAGTTATTATATTCATTGTATTCTAATAGCTGCATTTAACTAGTGCAGGTGTACTCAACCTATAACTGTATTACATAACAATTATATTAAAGTACAGTAAAGCACAAACATTTTACAACCATTATCCATAAAATATTACTGATAATTTAATAATATTCTTAATTAATGGCATTTGCGACACTTAAAGATTACGCATTTTGCCAATGTCAAGTGTAAATATTTATAAGTAACAATACAATTGTATGTTAGATTGAGTTAAAAATTAAGTCTCTCAACAAGAACTCGAGAGAAACTCCCAAGCCCATTCCTTTTATCATTAATATGCTATTGACAAGTTAAATCTTTTAATAATAAAATTATAGATTAATAAGAAAATTAGGAAATAAGTTACATCCTGATGTGCAAGTGAATATAATATATAAAAAGTTCTCATTCCTAGTAAAATATAGGAGAGAATGTATCACTAGATTTATGTATGAAGACATTACAGGAATGAAAAATTATTATATGTAGCTCATAAAAATAGGCATGGGTAAAGCAAACAATGCTAAATGAAGAATGGAATAAAAAATTAAGGGTAGTATTTTAAGATAAGGTACTAGGATACAGGATTGATTCTTTATGACTTCGTACTTTTTTAACTAATTAAAAAAAAAATTAGCTAAAATAGTAAATAGCTGATAACTTATTATCATGTAAGATACAAGGTCAAGATTCTTCATAGACTTATGTAATGTCTAGGAATGTATTTAGACAAATTAATTACAGCAATATGCTATTAATTATAATTAAGTATACTCAAAGACAGAGCTTATGGGACTAATAACTCACCAACAGGTATTTTTCCAGTTTTGGGTTTGTTTGCCAACACTGCTGCTAAAACATTTTTAGCCGTATCCCCACCTCCCACATTGCTTGGGGGTGTTGTGGAGTAATGCTAGAATTATTAAATAACAGATTTGTAAAACAAAACTTTTATTATAAACAGAAAAAACATCAGAAAACCCAAAAAATAAAAATTAGTACTAAAACAACAAAAACACACCCTGAAATGGCTTGTAACCGCGCATTGCTTACAAATTATATTAAGCTGTGGCTTATTATATATCAGTGATCTTTTGTTATTAAATGCTTTGGTATATTTTAAATGAGTTTTGAGAAATTTATCGAATTTCTTATTTGACAGAAGAGCGGCCGCCATGGTGGCAAAATGACAAGCAAGTACGAGTATTGCCATGCACTAAAATAAAATGTAACGTACGCCACATACGATCAATTCCGTAGCGCAAGAGGAGTGGCGTCATGCCAAATTGATCGTGTGTGGTAGCCATCAAAAGTTAGGGATCTGTCTACGGAGTGATGCCTTAGATTCTTAGACAAAGAATTCTTTGTCTAAGCTCTGATTTAATCTAAATTTGAGTTTTTTTTTATAGTTTTGGGAGGAAAAAATCTTTAAAAGGATATTTAGAAGAATAAAAGGACATATCAAGTATCTAATCTAAGGGACATATTATATCTTATTCTGAGAGGTTCTGAGCTACTATTTTTCACGCACACATGCGCATTACTCACACATTGATGATGTTTTTTGGTCTCGCCAAGAAGCTTATACTTTACCTAGGTACTTATATGTTGACGGGGAGGTCTAATGCATTTACGCAATGTCCCTGCGGGGTGGTGCTAATCGCAGGGGATATGTGTGCCTCGAGGTATTTACCTCGTACCCACTAAACATCCTCCCCAGCCTGACCTTCAGTGCACTATTACGGGACGGCTCGGGATCTGCGCACATGAGCGGACCTACACAGAGGCCTTAGTATGAGTTTTGATAGTTTTCGAGCTCGATCAAACGTATCGTCTTTCTTCATACATTGGCCACTGTTTCTGATAGTTTACGCTAGGGGCGCTAGTGGGCAATGTATGACTATAGGTAAAATATAAGCTCCTTGGTATGAAAAGAGACGATACGTTTGATCGAGCTCGAAAACTAACAAACTCGTGCTAAGGCCTCAGAGTCCGTCCCAACGCTGCCCGTCTAGGCACTCCTTGCACCACTTGGTGGCCAGCAGCCACTCCTCAACCGACGGCTGCTCGACCTGGCGCGTCCTCCTGACGAGGACACCGGGAGCAACCATCGGACCGTCCGAAAAAGGGCCGCCCGGAACTAGCCGTGGTGGGAAAACAAAAACAACTCGACAATGGCATGTGACTTCGAATGCTAAGGGACACTTGACATCAAAAGCCACACACCCGCCGAGAAAGTTTCCCCACTACGTTACCAGGGTCTGCCATGAGGAGGCTTAAAGACGTGGACCACCTAGTGGGACTCGCCCTAGTGGATTCACGCCAATCTAGAAATATCAGTAATTATAAATCTATGACCCCAACTATAGGAGATCATAGATTAATACAAGTAAAGTAGGGGGATGATAAGTAAGTATTTACTTTGGTTTAATTTATATTACGCCATTTCTTCTCCGTCTCAGCATAATAATAATTATTTAAGTAAAATAATTATTTTTTCCAAATGGTGGTAGGGCTTTTGACGATTTAAAAGTATGGAATAATTTTATTTTTGCGTTTACAAACGCGTAAATACAGGGTGTAAAAGACATGAGCAGTCAAACGAATACCATGTATTCTGCTCACCGTCATAACATTTTTCTTCCTTTAAACTATACCTGGGAAATTGATAGTTACGATTTTATTGAAGGTCAAAGTCATAATTTTTTTTTTCATTTTTTTATGAAAACGTATTCTATACGTTATTTCTTAATTATTGTCCAAAGAAACATTATCATTTTTTTTAGTATTTCATAACAAAAAATGGCTTCAAAACGTTAGCGTTCAATGTAGCTCACTCGATGCGCACGGACACTAACGAACGGGGCCGTCGTCAAGCAAAATTATCGCGGTATTGCGAGTTGCGTGCGAGTTGAGCCCTTTACATTGCGCGGTACAATTTGCAATTTTTTGTAACACCAAAAAATAAAAATCATTTCCCAGCAATATTTTTTTTGAAATATGTCTTATTTTGATGTATAGAATACGTGGTTTTCGTTTGACTGTTCATGTCTTTTACACCCAGTATAATACTAGAAAAATGCACTGAAAAAAATCGAACTGCCTCAGGCGGGACTCGAACCCGCACCTTCCACCCGGATTGTGGAAGGTGCGGGTTCGAGTCCCGCCTGAGGCAGTTCGATTTTTTTCAGTGCATTTTTCTAGATTTAAAAGTACTTAGCAAAGTCCATTTAAATAAAGAGCTTTTTCATTTCATTAGTAACAGACATTAAATAATATTTTCTGCACAATCACTTCTGATTATTATAGTTCAATATTAGTACTCTAATAACTTTTTAGTTTGAAGAAAAAACAGTAAAAATAAAACTACATCTAACATTTAATAAATTTTTCTAAAATATTAACATATTGCTTCATAAGACCTATACAATTACTTAAAATAATACTCTTATTACCATAGCCCATTAAGTTATTAATTGATAATTTGATATTTTCTAATTTAATTTTAACCATTGGCCGTAATAGGTCATTTAAGTCTTCATTGTTGGAACATACAGCTGCCGAGTAAAGTAAGCGACTGACATTCATACTTTGATCATAATAATACTTAACCACCATTAATAGTCCATACAAATTAAAACTTAGACCTCTTATGTCGATGTAAAGATCTTTGGTTAGTCCATGACTGTTAATGAATGAGTACTGCTCTTGAGATAGTCTCCGGGAATTTGAATTTAAAAATTCTTCAATACTCTCAAAAGTAAATGTGACATAATCTAACTCATTCACTGGCAAGAAAAACCCATATTCAGTGATTAATTTTAAATTATGACTATCTCCATAACATATAAATACTTCAGTAAATGCCTCAAAATTATTCTTAGTGTAAATTGAAAACCATACATCAGAAAATATGTCTGCATTTATACTCTTCACATTAATGTTTTTAATGTCTTTTCCCACCATCAATTTAGTTTCATTTTTGGCATTAGGGCTGTGATTTATCATATCTAAATAGGGGCAAAGTGATATTTTTGTATTATCATTTATTAAAATAAGTATTGTACTCTCTATATTTCTTAAATCTATTAATTTTGATAAGTCCATATAAACACATCTCGTATTGACAGTAAAATAGGCCCACTCATATATTTCCAGTTTCAAATGCTTTCTTAAATGTTTCACTAAGTTATCATTACATGAACAAGATTGCAATATTTTTTCAAAAATATTGTAAGATTTATTAATTACATCTTTCTGCTTAGTGATAGCTGTGAATATATCAGGATGAACTTCACACAGTATATTGCTTGGTAGAAAATATGGCACAGTATATTCTTTTGGGAGGCTGTTTAAGTATAGATACCAATTTGAATCTGGTCCAAGTAGTTTTAAATAAGTCAAATAAAATGCAAATAACGCTTGAAATGTTACTGAATTTTTGAACTCCGATAAGCATGGCTTATTATTTTTCAAGAATAAATTACAAAAAGGAATGTCCGTAAGAATGGTGATCACATTAATTGTTGAATTTAAGGGAAGGTTTATCAATTCCTCTCCAGCAGATATCCTTCTCTTTGTTAGTACTCCTCTGCCTGTATCGTCAAAAACTGCTAAAACTAGTTTCTCGTTACGTCGTATACCTTGTTTTGAGAGCCAAGAGTTAAGTTCGATCAATTCTCTTTCATGATCACAGGAACGAAATTTCCGCCTTTTAGTTTGCCTCCTTTTTCTTTGAGTCCGACCCATATCTGTACGGCGTTATTTTGCAAAATAAAATCTTTGCATATGTATATCAAACATATTTTCTACGTTTTGTTTATTTACTTACATACCTAGTGAATATAGGAGAGTGAATGAAAATATTTTGAACAAATGTTTGACTTGACAGGCGACAGCATTGACAGTTAACAGGCCCTTTTGACAGTAAACAAAATAGATTTGATTTTTTTTCAGAGAGCAGACAAGAAGATGCAGCCGACACAGCAATATAATTTATCAACAGTACTTACCTAGTTCAAAATGCTTTCAATGAATTTTGTATTACACTGAAAGTGGTGTTATTTTAATGCACAAGCATCGTTGTTGATGAACAGATAAAAGGAATCATTGAGCGTGGAAATGTATTATTATTATATTATATTATATTATTATTATATTGAGATAAAGATCATAATGATACTTACTTTGGGCTAGATAATTGGTGTGAGCGTAGAAATATATTATTTATTATTTGTTTCTTAACTTGAAGTTTCATAGGTGTTATTATTATTATTCTTATTAATTATTATCAGTGAGATAAAGTTTTTGTGGCGTGTATGACGTTGAGAATTTTATAGTGGGATTTCATTAAGGATTTCACCATAACAGTCATCGTCATAAACGTCAGGTAATAATAAATCTTAGATTTCTACCAAGAACTCCATATAGGCATTACAAACAGCAAAACTTTGGCTGTATGGGATTTAATCAAAATCATGATTGTTAAGCTTATTTTCACAAACTGGTAATTATGTGCCAAAGTAAAAACTCCGTACCATGTCGTGGTCGGGTCAGGAATCATAACACAACGTTAGCACTGCTTAATGACATGGTCCATGAGTATTGACTTAAACACAAATTATAATTACAATAAGATAGCATTAGAGGTGACACTTAAAGTGTATATTCTCATTCTAAGTGAACTATGTTTTTTTATGAGAAATAAATTCTTTAAACCTAATGACATCACTCATGACGTCACATATTTTCGATGGTGCGAATACGTTCGATTTGATTCACTCCGTGTGCGCGCTATCGGTGCCAATAGCGCACATAAGCGCAATTTGGTTCGCGGTGTAAGTGTCTATGCGTGTTTGCCTCACCCCCCGCGAAAAACGGCAGAATGTTTTAGTACTAAATCTGCGCTTTGCCACGTCCCGTGTTAAATGGTCTAAGACTTATTGTTGAACCAAACAGACGTAAAATTATTTTTGGTTTTTTAATACAAAAGTAATAATCAGTCATCTACATATTAAGAAGTATTTGATTTGTGAAGCTACATGCAAGTTTGTAACACATTAGGTATATTATATTATTATTATTTAGTTTTTTGTGTCTCCCGAAAAGTAATTTACTCGGTGATTATCACTTTCACGGGTCAAAAAAAGTTAGCGAATAGTCCTACAGTTATGAAGAATCATTGAAATAAATGTATTGTGGTGTGTAAGACGTTGAGTATTTTATAGTGGGATTTCTAGTTCATCACTCGCCATCCATGATGTCTGTTGCAATGCATTTCTCGGCAAGCACTCCCTAGATGCTGTTGATTTTTATTTATTAATTTGCAAAAATTAATCTATTAAATATTAGTTTGTGGTATAATATTCTTTATGGTCATGTCTGTGGCTTTATGTCTACGATGACTTTGTCTGTGGTTGAAGCGCCATCTTTTCTTTGGTAATTTTACACTAGTTGAGTTTCACTTTCTGTTGAGCAGCGCTAGGCAACGGACGTATACCTTCTTAGTGACTAGAAGAATATAGTACACAATATTTTTTTCAGTATAATCGTTGTTTCAATTACCCGTAATCTCCTATAGGTTATGGGCCCAGTCTACGTAACGATTAGTGTGTTAAAAGTACGGTAACAGTGAATTTAAAATTGTCGTGAATAAAAATCGAAATGAAGTCGCGTAATAAGAAATATTCAAAAGTTTAACAGTGAACGTTATAGAATGTGAAAGTTTCGTAAGAAATCACTTTTACACTAATTACTAATTGTTAGTGTCGTTATAAACTACCGCATCAAGAGAATAAAAAAAAAGAAAAAAAGTGCGAGTGTGAAATATATATGGTGCATTTTTTTAAATTCACAATTGAAAATCGATCCTACCCTCATAACACGAATAAGGTGTAACAACTGCCTTAGAAACTAATAGAGAAGAACAATTGAATTTCTGCATTGTGAAAACTACCAGGTGACGATCACAGAGTTCAAAATTATTGCATATTACTACAAAGAAAACTACACCTTAAACGTTTTTACGACATGAGCGGAGCGGAGAACAATTTTATTTCAGGAAATACGACGCACAAGAATTTCAAAGTTGTATTGTGTATGATAATGTGGTCGCTGGAATCATGTCAAGAATAATCGACATTAATTATAAAAATATATTATAACGAAGCTGGCAACGGCAGTAGCGGCTACAAATCTACTGTGAATACAATGGAAACCTACACCAATAACAAGGACAGTATTGTTTAATCTGTTTATAGTGTGAATGATATTACTTGATTCTAATACTAATTAAATATATTTTGTTCTAGATTCAAGAGCGAGTTTAAAAACACATTTTTTACAAATCCTACAACAATATGCAGATTCCGTTAGTAATTGGCGAAGCTGAAATTTTGCAGCAGCTTACTACTAATTTGGGAAACCATATAACTTGCAGTCAGTCTCCAAGATACAGTGAGCTGGATACAAGGTTGTTTTTGGACGACAGGGAGCCGAAATTAACAAGGACAGTAAGATCATTATGCAAGGTAACCTTTTAACAATTCAATTGCTATTGACTTTGTAGCTTTTGTGAATCGTAGTGATTCTGTTTCTCATACGTGCAGTAGTGATAACAATAGTTATTAATTATGGCTACAGCATTCAAGTCATTATGAGTAAAAAAAAAAAATTAGAAATAAAATAAAATTATTAATCGAGGATGTAGATCAACTTAATAGAGTAGCACCTAACAATAAGTTATGTGAAGCATGTATACATAGGAAACAGAGTCGACTGCCATTTAATCAATCTAAACAAGTATAAAAGTTACATTAAAATTCCTTGTCAGTGTTTGACCGCGATGAACTTCGAAATTACTCAACCGATTTTGATGCCATCTTGCAAATGTGTTTTGCTTAGTCCAACTTAGGTTATAAAACAGTTTTTTTATGATTAGTAGACCTCAATTTTTTTACTGCAAATTAAACGTTTATTTGAGGACGGTAATGTGGAATTACCACAGCAACGCGTGGGTAAGTTAGCTAGTATATTATTCATTCTGATATTTCCGGCCCTATAACTCCTTCAACCATTGACAGGAAAAATATCATCGTTCTTTTTGTTGATGAGTATACTCATTACTGTGTAACATACTTGCTACCATGTAAATCAGCAGTTTCTATGTTATACTAGGCAAAAAGTGAGGCCCAATTCAATTCTAAAGTACTTAGTTAATCTTCATTCTGATATGGCGGGAATATTTATGTTTTATGTACGTTTAGATGCTCGTCACAGAGTTAATCTTAACTCATTTTTGGTAAGCTTACCGACGCCTGCAGTTCCTAAAGAAAGACTTCTGACCGAAAGTTGTTGCATTTCAGCGCTTTACTGAACATTGCGCCGTACGTTATGCGACGCGGAAGATGCCCAGTGGCTAATTATTTACTAATGTTTTATTTTCAGTATGTTGAACATTAAGGTCTATATTTATATGGGCCTATGTGTTTTGTTCATGCTGATTTACTGAAATAAAAAGTTACTGTGTTGTGAAAGGTACCTATATCTTTTGACAGTTTCTCAAACTTTACAATTAAATAGTGTTACTGAGCAGATGGTTACTGCTTGCCACTTAAAAAAACTCGTTTATTGTGGTGGTCAATTAAATAAAATGTTTTGGAGTCATGCAGTTTTGCCTGTGGTTTATTTAATAAAAATAACAACATCAGCTTTAAAAGTTTCACAAATACATACCATTCGAAATGTGGCATAATAAAAGAACTAAAAAAAAAAAAAAAAAATTAAGTTTCTTTTGGCTCAACCGCTTTTGTTCTTAATAAAACGAGTAAATCAAAACTTGTAAATCATGGAAGGGTAATAGGGCATGAACCAAACGGTTGTAAAGTTTAGAACCTGGTAACAAAAGGTACATGTATATTGTATTAATCACAGATGTTTTTTGTAGAAGATACTATTTTTTTGCAATCCAGGCCTTTTCTGAAGCCTGAAGAGAATATATTAAATTCTCGTGACAAAACTGATATGAATGTTAATTCGAAATCAGTGTTAAATAAGTCTAGGAAACCATAATTTGATATTAAATCATGGAAGAGTAAACCCTAACGGTTATTAAGTTTGGGGATCTGAAAACTAAAGTCAGAGATGTTATTGTAGACAAGGCTATTTTCCAATACAGGTCTGCGCAGAAGCCTGAAGAGAATACACTAAATTCTCGTGACAAAACTGATATTCATTTAAAATCGAAATCAGTGTCAAATAAGTCTCAAAACTCGGACGTATTAAAATCAGATAATTGAAAATCTGATATTATCTATACATGTTAGCCCTAGTAAAATTAGAAAAGTAAAACATGATACTGTAAAATGTTAATCTGGCTGTTCGTCATCAGATGCTTAGAGATGAGTTGCATTCTTTATCTGTAAATTGATTTCAAGACTTATTGTTTTGGCAAAGGTATTAGGTATGTATGACTATGCCATACAAACCACAATAAAACAGTGTATCAGAGCGCATAAATCGTACACTTACAGAAATGACTCGATCATTGGCATAGTTTAATACTAAATTATAATTATTATTTTTAATAATAAGTAAATGTATTTTCTTTTGAGAAATTATACATTTTTAGACCTGAGCATTGCTACAAGTGCGAAACAAAGCAAATCTTTTTGGGGTATATCTGTCGTTGTAACAGATACGTATTTAATTAACATATCTCCCCCAGTTAAAGCTCTGATAAATAAAACACTATATGAAATGTGGCATAAAACCTAAAAAAGAAAAAAAATATGAAAATATTTCGTTTTACTTCATAAGTTAAACGTTATTTTGACAAAAAATATCATAAGTCAAAATAAGTTGTAGCTCGTCAATCGAGATTAATTTAGTACAATCAAGACCAACGTGTGCAGTAGTAATATCAAAGTGATACCTGCTAATATTCTATCAAAGATCATTCATATTTTATACAAAATGATCCTAGTAATATTTATGAGACACAGTGTGAAATCTCAATCTACCCCCTATTTCTATTTGCAATCGTGTTTCAAAATGAGATTTTACAGGAGTAACCACACCTGGAATCCTGTCTAAACGCCAAATAAGTATAATACCATTAGTTTGAATTTGTATATTGTAGTTAAAAATACATAATTTATAATGCTTAATAAACTGCAACACAAACAGACAAAATAATGTCCGTAGCAGTGTCATTTAATGAGACAAAATATATGACATTTTATGAAGCAGTCAGAGATGCGTTATGGCTAAAATCACTTGTAGTCAATGTGAATAAAAGTATTGATAAAAGTTTTGTTATTTTCGACGATAATAACGATTGCAAAAGTATTGCAAACTAAACATATACCTACCTAGATATCAATTATCACTTTTCTTTTTAACAGATTTATAAATATGTGATAACATTAAATTAAATTTCAACAGGTCAGCAGCAGATGCGTTGACGAAGCGTCTCTTCTCGCAGTGACGTTGTAATACATTCATAGAAAAAAAAAATGGGCTTAAGAGAAGTTCATGATGTATTTGAATAATAATATTAATATGTAATGATCTTATTATAAAATGCATATGATTTCATAGATATATAAGAGAGTGAATGGTCTGGTTAGGTTTTTCTGGGTTTCCCTAATCCTAGCAACAAATGTTGGACCATAATAATGTATCCCAGTGAGCACATAGAAGGTGTACGATCTGTTTAGGATTTGATTGTTAACTTATGATTAAGTTTGTATAAATGACCAGTCGATTAATTTTTGAGGGGGCGTGTTGATTTTTATTTATTAATTTGCAAAAATTAATCTATTAAATATTAGTTTGTGGTATAATATTCTTTATGGTCATGTCTGTGGCTTTATGTCTACGATGACTTTGTCTGTGGTTGAAGCGCCATCTTTTCTTTGGTAATTTTACACTAGTTGAGTTTCACTTTCTGTTGAGCAGCGCTAGGCAACGGACGTATACCTTCTTAGTGACTAGAAGAATATAGTACACAATATTTTTTTCAGTATAATCGTTGTTTCAATTACCCGTAATCTCCTATAGATGCATTTAAATGTGTGACACCCACATTTTAATGCAACATCAAGAAAGAGACAGAAAACTGAGGATATGGCTGTATGAGCTAGATTCCCTTACCGTCTTGTAACAGGAAGAAATAAAAAACATCAACCATCAACGAAAACCCGCGGTCCGATATGCGCAAACCTTACGAACATTACCAACAGTCCAAATGCCTTGGAAGGAATTGAATACAGTGTTATGTGCACTATTTGCGTGCAATCAATTTGATCCACGCTATGTGTGTAAATATCAAAAGTCTAGGAAGAGGTTTTGTAAAAGCTATTGTGCGAATACGTTCAATTTGATTCACTCCGTGTGCGCACTATCGGTGCAGATTTGGTGCAGAAAAGCGCAATTTGGACTGCGGTGACGAATAAACTTTCAGCACAGACTATTATGAGATACTACGTATCTTTCAGGGCTGCGTTCCAAAACGATCTCAATTTACTCGGGGTAGAGTAAATGGTAGCTCACTATTGGTCGTTATTAAGAAGCGCTTTCACCATTGGTTACTTTTGTTAAACTATAGTTAATTTACACCAATTAGAAAGCTTTCTTACGCTGTCTACTTGGCTTCACCTGGTTTTCGAACGCACTCCAGATTTGTTCTTTAGACATATACTCTCTAATCTGTGGATTTGTTTGACATATTTGACCGTTGATTTGTTTTGTGTTTTGTATTTTTAGCAGTTCATATTACTTTTATTTTGTAGTTTTACCTATTTATTCTTTTATTTAATAAAGAATCAAAATGTCTCAACAACAAACTAAAAATACTATTACACTTCGTGGATCAGCTCAAATTATATGCGAGTATTTAAGTAAGTTTATGGTATAACTTTATAAACCTGACTGATCACATTAAAAGTTTTCAGTCACTGACCATTATTGTATGTTTCAGAATTTGCTATCAACTCCGTTTTATTCCAAAGAGGTCTCTACCCTCCAGAAACATTTAAGGCTGAGCAACAGTATGGCATCACATTGCTTTTATCAGCAGACCCACAGATCAAGAGTTTTCTTACAAATCTCCTTACACAGAGTGAAGGTAAATTTTATTTTGGCTCCTTTCCTTTTAATAACTTAATTAATTAATTGTTAGAATTAAAGTTAATCAATTAAGTATAAGAATTGGCTATAAGTAACAAACATAGATGTAAGAAACCGTAGATCGGCAATGTAAAAGAGAAAGAGCATACTAAAGCGTATATTAGAGCGAGATAGATAGACGACACCATTTCACGTACACGCAGCGGGCCTAAGAAGGCCTGTCAGTCACGTAGAAGAGACAGCAACTGCCAGACCAGGCAGTTCTATTTTTCATGCACACATTCACATTACGCACACAACGGTGTATTTCATTGATCTCACCCTAGTCTATTCATTGCCAATCTACAAATGTGAGTAATAAAAAATCTATGGTGACAACAGAGCTTTCAAGACTGATATTATAATAAATTATACACAATCATTAATTTATTATGAATTAAACAAAAAAAAATCTAAAATTGGTTGCACTGTCCTGAGTAATTTTTATCCAATATTTTAATTAGGTAGTATCTTTTCATAAACAGTTATAATGCTTAAAAAAACAGCCCCTTCGTAGGTATGTATGTAAAACAAAAATTTTATTAAAAAAAAATTTCTCTATTTTCAGAATGGATAGTCAACAAGAAAGTGAGCAAACTGTCCCTCGTCATTTTGAATGTCGCCAATAAAGAAGTTTTAGAATGTTGGGACTTCAATGTCCAGTATGAAGAAGGAGATGTAGCTCTGTCGAAGGAGAAAAAGGAAATGGTAGGCTCTAAGGACCTCAAGAAAATTCAGCAAGAAATCAGAGATGTCATGCTTCAAGTTGCTGCTACAATATCTTACTTACCTTTCCTAGACTGTAGGTGTTCATTCGACGTTCTGATACATGCGAAGACAGACTGTGATATTCCTGAAAAGTGGGCTGAAGCTGAGCCTGTTGCGATAGCAAATGCCCAAAATGTTAACCTGAAAACATTCTCGACAAGTCTTCATAAAATGGAGACGGTTGTCAGTTATAAGCTAGCTGATTAAGTAGATAAGAGTATCCTACATTTAAATTTTAACAGTGTAACAACAAAATCAACTCAGTTTCAAAATTTGTGGCTATAATGTTATAATTTTTTTCTATTTTTGATACATTTTTAATAATTTAATTTTTTTTGAAATTTTTAGAGATTGACCCAAGTCCCCCAACTCATAAGTCAATATTTCACTTTTGGCTTGAAATGGTTTTGCTTTTAATCTTCAGTGCTTTAAAGTAGGTATTTAATTAACATGGCTAGGTTCTGTTGATAAACCAAAGGTATTCTTACATTTCATTTTGGTCCGGATTTATTTAAACTTTAAATGAATTAGTCAAATTGGATAATAGAATTTCAGTCTCTGAATTGTATATATATTTTGTAGTTTTGATATTTGGTTTATTTTTAGTTGTGTTTTTTAGTTACTTTATTTAATCTGTGAATGAGTAATAATATCCAGACACAAATTGATTTTAATTGTCTAGCGGTAGATATCTACCTACCGAGCGGGGACCAAAAGGTTAAAAGATGATTCTGTGTATTAGATAATGCACATGAATTTAAATTATCTTACAAATCGTCACATTTTGGTATTGTTAATTTTCTCTGTAATGTCTTTGCTCTAAATCACCAAGAGAGTATTACAAAACCTTTTAAATACACACAAAATAAGTTTAGAGTGATCCACACAGTCTATTATTGAAGAGTTGAGGTATGATAGCGATCTTAGTTGCACACAGTATCATTGGTCCCCATATATTCTCATTCATAGGTTTGGTGCTGCATTGCAGCCAGGACAGCCAGGTGCTGCGGAGCTCTAAATATAATCTTATATAAACCAATAGAGAATATTATGGGGACCAGTAGTGCAGCTTAGTTGGGAATCGTAGCTTTTAAAAGGATTATTATAATACCATTTTCTTGTCTTCATTATTAGCAACATTTTCATAGTTGTTTTGTATATTAATAACTGATCATGGTCATTAATATTGTGTTAGAAATTGAATATTTTTCATAACATTAGAGTACAAAATTCATTCACTTATGCTATTAAATTAATTAAGAGAAATCTGCATTTCTACGTTTAACTACAGTTACCTGCACATTATACCATCAAAGTATCAAACTGAAAAATGTTTCTCAATACATTTCAAACCTTTCATTTATGCTATAATGTTGAAATTTGATTGAATACATTTTACAGTTTTGTGTCATCAAGCTGGCATCTCTACATTGTCTGGCAATATGTAAATAAATCTGGACTTCTTGTCGTTTTTATTTTGAGGTACCTTCAGTATTGTAAATATTATTGAATGATAGGTAGCTAGATATTTTTAGCAAGTAAGATTGTATTATTGTGTTTGCTATAATTGTTTTATAAAATAATGGTATATTTTCCATTAAAATGGATAAAAAGATTCGATTTTATTTTTATTTAAATGATAGTGGATACAACTCACAAGATGTATGTTTAGATTGAGGTGCCACTTTTTCTATTCTAATTGACTGTATTCAGTTATTTAGTAGTAGGCAAAAATATTTTTATTTAAGCATCTCAACTGAGGTGCCATATCTCATATAAAATATTTTTATTTAAGCATCTCAACTGAGGTGCCAGTTAAAATGTGCCATATCTCTGCATTCTCTCATTTCAATTAATTATTAGCCTACATTTCAAACAAAAATGATACAAAATGATAAAGAATTTACGCATTGAATAAACTGTTTCTTCTTTGAAATAATGACACGTCAAAGTGTGCTCTGAGGTGCCACCTATAAATTATTGTATCTTTTTTAATATCTACACTACCGAGTTCAGATTTTGTGTAGTAGTTATACTCAAATCCTATAAAATCGTACTTAGTTTTGATAAAAATTCATCTACAATATTCTGAGTTCTGAGGTGGCACCTCAATCCAAACGTTTAGATTGAGGTGCCACTTTTATACACATGTAACTTTTGAAGTATTCCACTACATAATCAAAGTTCGGTCGTACAAAACTTTCTTAACTACTACTAAATAACTCAATATATTTAATAACGATAGAAAAAGTTGCACCTCTATCTAAACATACATACTCACAAGCACTTACCTACGGTGGGTGTAGTGTGTGGCGAGTACGTTAGTACGTACTTTATGGTGGCGATTGCGTTCCTTCTGTAGTATCATTCCTTAATTTTTTTTTTTCTCCAAACCCTTCTTTCAAAGGCATGGACTCAAACGGGGCATTTCTGGGACTTACAATGGCCGGGGCCGGCATCGCTGATGGAGTGTACCTACGCCGCTTGGACTAGGTATATACATGCATATAATCATGCACATAATACCAAAATCGGTTGAGCAGAGAACTTTAGGTAACATTTCGTAATATAAAAAGCCATATCTGGCAGTATAGGCCATACAGTACCTACCCCAAAATAGTGACAGGTTGCTAGCTTATCGCCTACATAAGGGGCATAAACCAAACCCAAAAGCATCTGAAACTTTCAGTGAATCTACAAACAAAAGCCAACAACCAACCGGCCTATTCGCTAACTTTTTTTGACTGATGAAAGTGATAATCACCGAGTGCATACATATCCATTCAAAACTATTATTTACTTAAACATGTGAAATTTTTCTCTAGGAACTCAAGAAGTTATTATAAACTTCGTGTAGGTACGAACCACTATTGAAGTTTTATCCGAATGAATCATAATATTCACGCTGCGCTTCGGCAACTTTGCTCAACACCGATTCGCAGGGGCTCAAAAACGTCGCCTCGCTCACGTCAGCTACGAACTACTATATTGTACTAAGCACTAATACACTAACATTTTATGTGTCTAATTGTTTAAGGTGGCTCAACAGATTATCTCTTTTCGACTTCTAAGACGAATACTGAAAACAGAGAATTGCTGAAAATTCTCTTGTAACTGCACAACACCTGAATTACTATTTTAGCAGAGTTGTAAACGTTCGGAAACATCACACGTTATCTTCCGAACTTGGAAATTGGCTAAATCATAGTGGAAGCCATCAAAGAAAATTACTTATTCTGTCGTCTTACCCTCTGTGTTGTATGTGGTTCCCCTTCGGTTGGTCAACAGTTATTAAACAAATTTACAGATGACAAGCAACGAAATTCAAAGTGATCATTTCGCAAACCAACGTTCGATTTATTTATGTTTCACAAACTTTACATCTCACCAAGTAATTGTTTCATATATTGTCATTTTGCAAAAGAACTTTAGTCAATTTTTCCTAACACAAATACGTTAAACGACAAAGATCTATTGACCAATTTTTCTTTAATAATATGGTTACTTGGTCTAAAGACATTAGGCAATTTATGGTATGGCACCGTATCATTTCTTAACTTTTCACACTAAAAACATAACGATTGACCAATTTTTCTTTAATAAAATGGTAACTTAGTCTAAAGACGTTAGGCAATTTATGGTATGGCACCGTATCATTTCTTTTACTTAGGAACTTTTCATACTAAAAACATAAGAATTATAAAAACACAAAGAAATTGTTCAATAATAGTTTATGGGTGCCATTCGGTTCGCCTAAAAATTTTGCGATTGCTTCTTGTATTCTTGCTTGCTACATGGATGCTTGCATTGCATGATGTATGCATGCTTGCATTGCATGATGTATGCATGCTTGCATGCATTGCATAGTGCATGCATGCTTGCATTGCATGCTGTATGAATAATTGGATTGCATGCTGTATGCCTGCCTGCGAGATGCTTGCCGGGGGGTGCAGGGGGCTGGCCCCCCTGCTCAGGGGGGTCGGGGGGCCTGAGGCCCCCCGCTATAAAGAAAAACCATAAGTACGAAAATAAACCTAGGTTAGGTTAGGTTAGACTTGTGACCACGCATAGCGGAGCGAGCGAAGCGAGCGGAGCATTGTATTGCTTGCTGCATGCTTGCTTGCATACTGCATGCTTGCTTGCATGCTGCATGCTTGCTTGCATGCTGCATGCTTGCTTGCATGCTTGCTTGTATGCTGCGTGCTTGCTTGCATATCGTTTTCTGGGTTAGGTTGACATGAAAACAGCGCACAAGCCGAGCAAGCGAAGCGAGCGTTCCGCGGCAGCGGCCGGCGAGTGCCTGAAGCGATTTGAGGGCGATTTCACTGTATTTGAAAAATAGCAAATTGAAATTTTAGTAAACAACAAGATTTTTTATTTTAAAATAAATATATTTTTTTTATTTTAGTAAACATAACGTTTATAATTGAAATTTAGTCAAACAAACTATTTGTAAAATAACATTTTTGGTTTTTGTAACTTGTTAATTTGAAAATTATCAAATTGAAATTTTAGTAAACAAAAAGTTTAGAATTGAAATTTAGTCAAACAAATCATTTGTAAAATAACATTTTTGGTTTTTGTAACTTGTTGATATGTCAGTTTGTCTTTTAAAAATTTAATTAACAATGCATTTTTGAAATGACTGCTTATCATATGGATGTTTGCGTTTTGATGTCATTGTTAAAGCATTAGTTTGCGTAATGAAACATTGACAAATGTTGCTTGCGAAATGGTAATTTGCCAATGAATTGTGTGCGAAACATTAGAGAACCGTTGTATGTACCTACCTATTGTTATGCTGCGGCCGCATACAACGCGATGTCGCGAATATTCGCGTTATCGCGATGTGTCTAGCCAAGTATTCGCGAATACTTCGGCACTTCGTGCGAAGTCACAAGGACATCGCGGCGTTGTCGGTAAGCTGGCGCACATCAAAGCGTTTTTATCGCGATGTCCTTCGCTTGCGTGGCCACACTTCGTGGTCTTCAGTCCCATATTCTTTCTAATCTGTGCTTCAGTCGGCGCATAGACATCGTGCGCATCGGACGTATTAGTTTTCTACCATGGATTGGAATAACGACAGGATTATAGAACTTATTAGCAATTAGAAGTGTGAGTCAATATTGTTTAGCCTTGCTTTTTTCATAAACAATAATTCCTGACAGATTACAAAATAATTGCCCTAAAATATAGGCCGACCGCGGCATCCATTTTGTTTTTTGCGTAACATCGCGATCACATCGCGACAGACTTTACAGCGCGCAATATGTGGCCATGCACATTCGCGGTAGGCCGAAGGCGAAGATTATTGCACGAATGTTATCGCGATGTGTGCGGCCGTAGCATAATAGGTGCCCCGTCCCTGTTACTATGAACGTGGGGACTACGGAAAAGTAGCGCATCGGCTCTTTTTAACACGTTTTTATAATCTTCACCTGTATGCTTGCTTGTTTGTAACCAATTCCTTTTGGTACGCAATTTTGACCCACTTTAAACGGTCAGATTTCATTATCAAAGACCGATGACTTTAACAATAATTCGATAAGAATATCCATTATCCTGATTAGAATCTCTAGGACTAGTAAATTAAACGATTGTAATGTAAGTTCAGTTCTACGTCACTAGATGGCGCTATCATTGTCAGTCGTGTGATGCCGGCAGAGTAGAATAGCGTCACCCCATGTCCTCTAATGGGTGTTGTAGAAGGCGACTAATGGATCAGCAAAGGGGTATTGATCACCTTATACCCCGTCCACCAATTCGCATTGGACAAGACTACTTATAAGGGCTGTTATGATAATGATTCTATTTGGCGAGTTATATTTAATAATTTATGTATTTTCATCGGTGGTAATAATTCGCACTAAAAAGAAGAAAATAAATACTTAAGTAATAGTTTGAAGAACTAAAAAAACACACTTTAATGATAAATCGGACTAAAAAGTGAAATTTTTTTTTAGTATAGGGACCTAATTACCTACACATAGAAACAAAATGATTAACGTGTAAGGTTTTATCTACCAAGAAGGATAATAATGAAATACATATACTCAGTTACTTTGTTTTAATCACAATCACAATTATAAGAAGCACTCCTAATAGTATGTAATAAATATCACTTACACTAATGATCCCATGAAAGTCACTGCAAGACACGTCCGCTCTAGACGGTGGCTACTAACTGAATGCCCAGAGTCGAGTCGCACCACGTTAGGTCGACCGTACACGAAGGCAGCCGGAGACAAAGTGACTCGATTCCGCCAAGTTACGCTTATATATAGTCTGGTGTTGCCAGCAAGCATATTAAATTCGTTCGGAAACAGCAAATATTATTAAACCTTACACTCGTCCATCCTGACGAGGTGCATGTCCTCATGCACTTTTAACCTTACACTTGGCCAATCGAGTCACTTTACAATTTTACATTAACAATACTATTACAATAACTATTACTAGACTAATTAGTTACGAGCCCTCCTCATGCCATAACAATGACTTTCAAATCCTTCCTGCAAGTGACATTGGATAAAAACTAATCTATAACTAATCGGTCAGATTTAGCTTAACTTGACATAACAATTGATTTAGATATAGCCAGTCATGAACCCTCCCGCATGACAAAAACAATATCATAAGTTACATTGGATATAACCAAGACTGTCATGAACCCTCCCGCATGACAAAATCAATATCATCTTGTAAGCCCTCCTTGCAAGTTAAATTTATATAACCATTCCAATCAGTCATGAACCCTCCTATCATGACAAAATGTCAATGACTTGCAAACCCTCCTTCTCACAAGTCAGTCATGAAACCTCATTCTCATGACAAAATGGCAATATTCTGCAAACCCTCCTTCTTGCGAGTTAAAATGGATAAAACCAAACCAATCATTGAACCCTCCTTTTATGACAAAATGACATTGACTTGCAAACCCCTCCTTATTGTAAGTCCCAACAGATACACCCAAACTAGTCATGCGCAAGCACTCATGACGAAAATGGCAATATCTTGCAAACCCTCCTTGCGAGCTCAAATGTAGATAACTAAACTAATCGGTCATGAAACCTACTTCTCATGCCAATGACTTTCAAATCCTCCTCACAGGTAATCTTATTTATCTATGTGAACAAAGGTACATTTATTAGTAAACTTATAAACTTATAATTGATACATACAAGTACTTTCCTTTAATTTAAAATAATTATAACTACAACTCAAATCCTTCAATTATTTGCTGTTCACTAACACAACAACCATACAAGTAAGGTCGAGGTGGCTAATTCCGGCATACTTTATTTAAATCTGAAGTTGATCAAGCATAATAAAGAAACCTTAAAATAGATGCCAAATATTATGTGGCTATCAAGATTGGATTTTAAGTGACTTTTTATCAAAGTATAATTTATCTGAATCTCTATTAAGATTTTGAAATAAATGCCATTTTTTAAAAACCTTCTCACTAGACGGATTTTCCCGCATCTCGGGGGCAAGTCCGTCATGTAGCGATATTTCTATGAAATTCCAAGCAATTTTAATATTACACCAAGTTGATTATTTGTTGGTAAACGACAGTCTATAATGTGTCCTACACAGGTCAAAATAGAGTCTAGATATCATTTTAAACGCATAAACATTTTTTGGGGGCTATTCCGGCATACTTACAAAGCCAGGGGTAGTAAACCTAGTTTATGCGATGTACGAAGTGGAATAAATCAACTTTACATTTTAATTTTAAGGCATTTATTATATATCAATGATATTTCAAGCGCCTGGTTGAATCTACATTAGTCTTGACTTATAAAATTTAAGACACAACAAATAAAATAAAAACACATTATTTATGAATTTAAAACAAATCACGAGATAGCTTCCTAAACATAATAATATTATGAGGAATAACTATTTTACAACAAATAACAAACTATAGACTTATTAAAGTAGGAACTGAACTAGCAAACTTTTATCATTAGTTAGATGAGCTTCATGAAAATCATTTTTGTCGTAAGAACCTTTACTGGTTTTCCTTTTGTAGTTTCGCATTATAATGGTGATATAGGTAAACCGTTCTGAAACAAATGATAATAATGTAAATTGTAATAATACACCATCTTATATTTTTTGATTAGTACTTACAAAAACAATAGTATAGTAGTACTCATAAAATCTACCAACTTTTTCTACGAACACTTCAAAATCTAAAAAAATAAAACAAATGTTGCATACATTTTGAGTACGTATGTATTATAAAAAGTTTATCATCCCATTAAATGTTTGTACTAATTTAATCAAATGTGGTGTAGGTATAACCTATAAATCTCAAAAGATTACGATTAGTAAAAAAAGGTTTACAATATCTGAAATAGGGAAATTCCGGCACATGACGAAATTGCCCCGTTAAATATAGACGGGATTCGCCACTTCACGATTTTGTGGTTAGAAATATTTCAGATACGATTAGTAACTTATTAAACGTTTTATTGTAAAGCAATTACACATAATCGTTTGAGCAGGCTTTGAACTATAAATGTATTACTCTTTTATTACTACAAATGTCATAATATTATATTTACCTTCGATAAAAGGTGACACGTCTTACTCACTTGGCACTTTCGAAACTCAACTGAACTTCTAACGACGTTTGATTCATGTCTATGTCAACTTTCGCCATCTGTCTGGCATAATTTGAACGACGATGTTATCCTGTTTTACCGACGTTATATAAAAAAAGCATAGGATTATTCCGTCAAAAGTAAATCGAAGCAGACGGTGACGCCCCCTAGACGGATTTAGCCACCTCGACCTTATATATTTCCGACTAATAATATATTCCAGTTATTATACGTAATAAGTAGGAACACATTGATTCTTAAATAACGAAATACGTCGGCAGTCGATCTGCTAAATAAAGATGAAAAACACATTTAAAATAACATAGGTACCTTAGCTTTATATCTGCTAGATCAAAATAAAACCAACCATAATCTCATCAATGAAACACTCATTAGTCTAGACGCAGTCTGCACCACCATGTGAGAAGACTTAATTCCATGAATAGTAACGCCGCCTGCACGCCTGTGCTACGACTTAAAAACTATTTTACTGTCACTTTCAAAGCTAGTCCTTTTTATGAACCTCTTCGGGATTAGGATTATATTAGCACTTCTCAAACTCATATGGAATTATAATTTCACATAATCCATTGTAGGGCAACTACCTTTCCACAGCTGGTTTCATTTCTTAATCTCAAAGTTTATGGTAATTATTTTGCATTTGACAAAATTAATCATTATGTATGAACTCTTCATATCCATATATGATTATTAAGAGTCTTAAAATCGAAGCAACCATTGTGGTCACTATATTATATAAGTTTATTTTAGATAAATGAATCATTATGGTCTGTTCATATCCATATCAGATTCAAATTCACTATAGTAAAATATAGGTCACTAGAGGATACCTCGCGAAACAAACTGACATTAGGACTTAACAGCCAGCCGATTTAGCTATAATAATAAATTACTCCTCAATTCAAATGATACGACTCCATTTACTGTAAGTAGCCACTAGTAACAATTTAGTTAACAGCAAGATTCATTACATGTCAATACAAGCGTACGCTTGTTGAAGAATGTGCTCTACGTATCCACATCATCCTTCATAATCTTAAAACCTCGTTCTCTAGTGCAACTGTAGTAATATTACTTGAATGTCAATATTGGTCAATATAATAAAGACAAATGACAGTAAAACAGAATTTCATTCACATAACTAATTTGCTACGAATCCATACTTTAGTGCAATAGAAGCGAATAACTACTTCTATTGATGGTGATTATGTTAGCTATTACAAATATACTCTCCGAAGATAACTGTGAACTAAAATCTATTCTCCACCATATTGCATTTACATCAAATAATAGGTCTTGCGAAAATATTTCATGGATAAAATTATGAGCCATAATTAATATGTTTGTTGGCAGTGCCAAAATATAGACTTACAAATAATAGTTATCAAAAATAAACATGATAGCAAAATGGGGGAAATTGCCACATAATTATCAGGCTCATAATTCTAAAAGAGTTTCGGCTCTATACCCCCAGTCTTCAGGCAGTCTTATCGTCAGCTCCAGCGCTCCACCAAGATCCACAGCATCATCAAGGCCATTCGACAGCCCATACGTCCCCCACGGTCGTCATGGAGAATTCACTGCAAGGTAATTAGTGCAAATATAGCGAAACCATTTTAGAGAAACTATAGCAAAATGGTATGGTTACAAATACCTATTTAAAGAACAAAGTTAAAATGCTAGATGATTATCATTGGTGTCAATTCAAAATCAAGAAGCGCCTTGACGAGTAGGCATTACTCCTTCCTCAGTATTCGGATCTCTAATAATGCTAACAGAAATTGCAAAATTTCCCTTCTGTGATACTTATATAGAAATAAGAGTTACAGAGTGGTTATTAACAAAACTACGATCAAACTGAAACTCTACTCAGGGGTATCCTTTGAAATGTGTGAAATTATTGGTATTTTGTGAAGTTTTTGTTTGCCTTGCTGTCTGTCTAACTACCTATCTATGATATAAATTCAATATGTATTGTCAATTTGTGAGAGCACTTACACCCACAAAACAAGTGAACTTTTCCGTGGAAAATGAAAATGCTATTTATTTAAATGGACTTTGCTAAGTACTTTTAAATCGTCAAAAGCCTACCACCATTTCGACGAAATAATTATTTTACTTAAATAATTATTATTATGATGATATGGAGAAGAAATGGCGAAAGAAACTCCACAGCTTACAATTTCGTAATGAATTCAAAACATCATTACAGTCAATAAAACTGGTTATCAGAGTTCATTCATACCTAAAGCTGTCATTATGTTATAATGTTGGCGAGGTATGGTGTACTAGTAATTAATCAATAAAGAATATTTATTTCATTTAAGATTCTCAAATTTATATTAATTCACATAAAATTATACCACAGAACCGATTTTGTATAACGGTAGCCAGTCAATATTGATAATTAGGGATATTTGGTTGAATTACCAATCTTAATGTTACAAAACTGGAACGACCATTTACAGTAGTTGCTGGAGGCCAACCAGAATCAAATTTATAAGTTCTGTAAAACATTCAAAAACCTAATATTTCATACTTCTTTTGTATTGAAGGCCGACAATACTTCTTAAATATACGAAGATAAATAATTAGTTGCAGAACATCCTAAATTAAATCCTTAAGTCGATAGATTAACCATTTGCAACAATGGCAAGTTAGACTATACAAAGACTACTATACAGGGTGTGGCGTAAATAGTGGTCCAAAGCCAAGGGTTCGGCGTACTAGGTATTCAACTATAACATACCACTATTTTTACCCAATTTTACCCAAGGGTTTATAGAAAAACATATTTAAACCTTTTTTATACTTTTTTTTACCCTTTTTCATAAAAATAGATGCAGTTTTCACAATAAACGTTCTTTTCTTATTCCGTTTTCTGTTTCTTACTGCTGGATACATTAGCTATCTTAAAAAAATACTATCTTTGATGTAAATTTTAAGATTTTAATGCAAAAATAGCTTATTCTTAATTTTTAACCCAAACTTTAACTTATCATGGATAATCAGACGCGATTTTTGCAAAAAAAATGTACTACACGCTTAGTGCCCATAAACTTTAAAACATGCCTACTAAATAACGATTTCAAAATGGTATTACAATAGTGGATCCTAATAATAAAAAAAAAGTTATTCGTAATAAAGAAAAAGTTCATCAAAATACTATGGAAATTTTGTTACGTTAATATTCATGTGAAATGTTTTAAGCACTCATAAAATGTGATTTAAGTTACTAACTGACTTTGTAAAACATGTCTCAGGTAAAAAAAAGGTCAATTGGTACCTCTACTTACTATTAATAAAAAACTCATTGTTGCGTCTGAGCGCAAGAGTACAGTCGTTGCTGCCAAGAGATTATCCGCTACGAGAAAGGTTTTGTAGAGAAATGCTGCGTAGGATTAGAGAGAACCCACAATTTTTTAATAAAATATTATGGAGCGACGAGTCATCCTGCAAAAAAGATGGATACCTTAACCTGCACAATCTGCATAGCTGGCAGCTGCAGAACCCGCATCTCATAAGGCAAGATAGGTCGCAATACCAATTTAAAATAAACCTGTGGACCGGAATAATTAACGGACAAATAGTCGGTCCACATGAACTGCCAGACACCTTAAACGCAGAAAGGTGCTTAAGTTTTTTGCAGAATGACTTACATTCACTGATGGAAAATATTGCTCCAGAAGTTCGACAGAACATGTGGTTGCAGAACGATGGCTGTCCCGCTCATTATGCTCTTAGTGTTCGAGAGCACCTCAACTCAAATTATCCTAATAGATGGATAGGGCGCTTAGGTCCAATATTGTGGCCACCACGCTCACCAGACCTAAATCCACTGGATTTCTTTTATTGGGGTTGTCTAAAAGAAAAGGTGTATAAAGAAGAAATAACGAGTTTCGAGCAACTGAGGACTAGAATCCAGACAGCAGCACGAGAAATCGAAGCAAGCGGGTTTGCTCGTCAAATCAAAAGATCATTTATCCGTCGATGCAGAGCGTGTATGGAGGACACTTTGAACATTTGGTGTAATTTGTTAACATTATGTCAAAAACATTGATTGTTATTAATGTAACTACATTTATTGCTATTTTCGGCTTTATTTCACAAATTATTAATGGTTGTTTAAAATTGTTATGTACTCTTACTATTTCTAAATGTAGCAATTAATTAAGTATTAGCGATAAGTAAAGTATTCTTTAAAGTAACATCATAAATATTATACAACACGATCCTATTAATGTGTAATGCTAAGCGTATCGACGACTCTGGTGTACGGTAAAACTTGAATAAGTTTATGTTTACAACTAATTTAAGAAATCACTACTGTAATGTTTTATTTGAATAAATAAATAAATAAATAAAAATAATGACATCGCCATTATGTTTTTTATTTATTATTTCAATTAAGTTAGGTCTCAATCACTACAACTTGGTTGTTATTTTCGAATTAAATAGCCATAACTATTGCTAGGTTTACTAAATAAAAATTTTATTTAGTAAACCTAGCAATATTGTAGCATTTTAAAATGTGTATCTTGTAAGGATATTTTTGAATGCATTGCCATTGCCAGTATAGTACATTTTTTTCAAATAATGCTTTAATATTAACGTAACTAAATTTCCATAGTATTTTGATGAACTTCTTCTTTATTACGAATAACTTTTTTTTTATTATTAGGATCCACTATTGTAATACCATTTTGAAATCGGTATTTAGTAGGCATGTTTTAAAGTTTATGGGCACTAAACGTGTGGTACATTTTTTTTGCAAAAATCGCGTCTGATTATCCATGATAAGTTAAAGTTTGGGTTAAAAATTAAAAATAAGCTATTTTTGCATTAAAATCTTAAAATTTACATCAAAGATAGTATTTTTTTGAGATAGCTAATGTATCCAGCAGTAAGAAACAGAAAACGGAATAAGAAAAGAACGTTTATTGTGAAAACTGCATCTATTTTTATGAAAAAGGGTAAAAAAAATTATAAAAAAGGTTTAAATATGTTTTTCTATAAACCCTTGGGTAAAATTGGGTAAAAATAGTGGTATGTTATAGTTGAATACCTAGTACGCCGAACCCTTGGCTTTGGACCACTATTTACGCCACACCCTGTATATCCACGCTCACAATAATTACCTAGCTCAAATTAAGTACCATTAAGAACTTATGCCATGGATACCAGTTAACGGACAAATATACATAATCTAGATATTTCATAAATATCTTAAATAAATAAATAAACAAACATGACTGAACAAATATTCGTGTTCATCACACTAACATTTGTCACTACCAGGACCGCCCTATGCATAGGCAGAGTTACTGACCACTCCACCACGACGGTGGACATGTCCGATTAGTTGCCGATTTATATAACTTAAGGTGTAGGCTTATCATGAATAGCATGTGAAAAATCGTATGAAATTATTTTATTTGTCAAACGTACTACTTTTCACTTCGACTGCTATATTTTTTTTTTTAAAGATAAACATCACATCTCAGATGTACGTAGATCGAAAATTAAACGACTAATAAGTTACATTTCATGTAAAATATAAACTCCTTGCATTTCATATCATACTATACTCGTACGTCACATTCATTACTAAAAGCAAACACTCGCAAATGTAACATTAAGCCACTGCGAATTAAAATCATTGCCTGTGAAATTTCACATGTGAAATCATAAAAAATTAATATCATTAAATGAAAAGTAGCAACCATTTCCATGCCTAGTTAGGTCTATAGTTATAGTATGTTGTTAGTATGTTAACTACTTAATAACTAACACTACGACATACCTAGTCATACTAACCTAAACAAACATTTTCTGGACTGTAATCAAATGTTATAATCTGAATTAAATGAAATATTATTAGAGAGGAAAACAAAATTACAAACCATGATCTAAAAGGGATTAAGCAGAGCTCAAGTAATATTTATTATACATAAAACCACATCCGGCAGCATGGGCCACACAGCACCCCCAAACAGTGCCAGGTTACCAGCCTGTTGCCAAAAGGCGACAGTAAACCAAGCTTCTTTTCCACATTATACATAGTCACTGCGTTTCAACATTTATTACTTTGTTCTGGAATCTAATCGCTTAGTAGAGTACGTTGCTAGTTGGGTTGATTTACCCCCTTATCCAAGCAAAGTAGTTTATGTATAGGAGATAAAAACAGCTACCTGTATCATTAATGTGACTGTCAAGATTTCTACGTGCTAGGGTAAAGTATTTTATAAAATAATGCAATAGTAGATGGGTATAATCTGTTACAGGTATAAGCTACATAATCATATAGGTACACTTTAATAAGTAATGATCATATAAACAATAAACGTAGTTTTACGTTTCTTTTATTATTTTATTAGAATCTTAAGAATCTTTATTTAAACAGTGATTGTTATTTCAATGAATTTCGTAATCCTTTTATTAAGTAAGTAGTTATTAAGTTCATATTATTATGCCCTAATAAGGCTCATGTGTTTGTGCTAGATAAACAAAGACCTTAATGGTTACCACATGATATGCAATAAAATCCTCAGATTCCGATATCTTATCTATATCTATATATATATTGGACATCTTGCGACCACTGGACATTTTGCTCGGAAACGTTTCGAACCACCTCTTGGGCAGACCATGTAACTTTTGCATAGCAAAATGGGTAGTGGCTTGATCATCCCATCCCTATATACTAAAGCGCACTTATTCACCTTTAAATATATACCCTCGGTAGTAATTATCTGCAATAGTACGTACGCGTTGTTTCACAGATGGTAATGCCAAGAAACAAATGGAAATAATTATAAAATATAACGATTTATGTAAATTAGTAAGGTAGTCATTTTTAATAGTAATATGATGCATGTGATTTGAATATTACATAAGGTATATAAATTTTTAGTTTGAATTTATAAGCAAGAGGCAAAAGGTGCTCATCATGTTTTAAATACCCTAGCAGGGAGTTGCCTTTACTGCCCATCATTTTTGTAATAACTTCTTAACTTGCAATAGTTGCATTTTGGCATGTGATGCCAGCAGAGAAAATAGCATCACTCCACATCCTCCAATGGGCCTCGCAGAAGGCGATCAATGGATCAGCAAAGGGGAATCGATCAGCCTACACTCCGTCCACCAATCCATATTGGGCTAGTGTGGCGGAACACCGCCCAAACCTCCTTCGATGACAAGGAGAAGCTGCTGCTTCCCAGCAGAGGGCTGAATCCAAAGGCTTATTGCAATTAATAAATAAATGAACAGAGAAGCTACGTGACCTTTCGTTCCTGATCGCAGCCGCGCTGGGATGGCGCGCGCTGCTCTTGGCTACGCGGCTCCTTGCTGCGATGAGGCACGTGCAGGTCTTCAGCGGCACGGACACTGGCCACTGCGCTCGCGGACCGCCGAGGTGGGGTAGATCAGTAGTCACCCTTTTGACGAAGCCTCATTTGCACGGGTCATTTTTCCTGGAACTCGACATAAAAGTTTGAATATCTCCAAAACGGTGCGTCGTAGCTCAAAAATAATGAAATTTTCTCCCCCGTAGACCCCAATCCGCCACGCGGTACGTCCAATGCAATAAAAATTTTTGCACTACCCTCATTAGGAAAAAAGTATAGATTGAGTAACATAATTCAGCAACCCACACAAATGTTGCCCGCCATAGGCACCAATCGGGCACGTGGTTCACAAAAAAAAACTGATTACCCTCGATATGAAATAAAAGTATAGACTCGGAAATTCATTTATGCTTATATTTAAATACTGCTGTTTTTGTCAAAATAAAACTAATTAAATTAAACGAAAAACACTATCTATCTTTAAAAACAGCTTTGTTGAATACTAAATGCAAAAAGGTTGAAAATTATTGTAGGTACTTGCCACTTCTGAATGTAAGGTTTTATCTACCAAGAAGGATAATAATGAAATACATATACTCAGTTACTTTGTTTTAATCACAATCACAATTATAAGAAGCACTCCTAATAGTATGTAATAAATATCACTTACACTAATGATCCCATGAAAGTCACTGCAAGACACGTCCGCTCTAGACGGTGGCTACTAACTGAATGCCCAGAGTCGAGTCGCACCACGTTAGGTCGACCGTACACGAAGGCAGCCGGAGACAAAGTGACTCGATTCCGCCAAGTTACGCTTATATATAGTCTGGTGTTGCCAGCAAGCATATTAAATTCGTTCGGAAACAGCAAATATTATTAAACCTTACAAACGAAAAGTGTAATTACTTATTAGGTAGGTACTTATTTAGAGAAAAGCGGGGGGTGCGTTCAATAACATGAGTTCTTAAAAATATTCCATCGATACAATTGAATTGAGTACCCCACGTTTTTTTCTAAATAATAATTATACTTTTCGTTCATCATTTTGTTTCTGTGTTATACCTAAGTAGGTACTTACTAAATATATATTTTTAATGTTTTAGTCTGATTTATCATTAAAGCGTTTGAAGCATTAAAAATGTTTATTTTAGTTTTATTTTCAAAGTAAAAGTAGGAGATACGGATTCATGGCCTGAGGCTAGTAGAAAACAAACCTTTTATTTGGTCTGAGGATAGAACTTTCAATCTGGTACTTCAGGTAGTGGTGAAATTCTAGTTAGAAATAACTTGAAACATTTTTTTCTCATTCATTTATTTAACAAAGCACTTAAAATAGCCATTACAAGCTACAATAAATATATTCTATTCAGCAAATAATACTGTACAAATCTGTTAATACAACTTAACAATCAAAACCATATTGGGTACTTGAGACTTATAATGCGAGACAACAACAATATCTTACTTTATAGTCAGCTGAATACATGGACACTATGTTAAGTTTTAATCTAGGAAAATTTAAACAGAACGTTCGTTTTGGCCGCATTTTTCAAATATTTGTGTTGCATCTTTTTCATTCTGTTTGTGGTGGCACATCACATGGTCGCATTATTTTTATTTATTTATTGCAAACTTTACAGCATGTAAATTTAATATGGAATTAAATTCTTACATAGCCAATTAAAAAGTTTGTCACATTAAAATCAATGGGCAGGCTATAGACAGACAAAAAAAATGTTACCTAATAAATAAATAAAAACATTCGATCCGGTGGATGTGTGTGATGAGTATGAGTAGCTATTATGTTAGTGTGAGTGTGTGTTGAGTGTGATGCTCTGTTTACTGGGATGATTCGCAAAATTGAGGCAGTTTCCGTACTACATCTATCAAACATTGATGTTGCATCTCGTTCAGTCTGTGTATATTATGATAGAGATGCAGCGCAATTGTTTTTTTTTTTATAAAAAAAAGGTCAAGCAAATGGCTCTATTCCACCTGATGGTAAGCAGAAGTAGAGTCCAAATGCGAAGATAGCTGGTGCGAGAGATACACTGCCGCACTAGCCACCCTCGCCTTGCTGACCTGCAAGGTGGTTCTTCACGCCTCTTTTGAATGACCCAGGATTATAGGAAGGAGGGAACACGTGCCAAATACGGCCATGTGAATTGCCAGCTATATATTACGATAGAGATGCAGCACAAACAAACATTTGCCACTGCCAGTAATCTGTACAGCTGTAATTTGTAATTTGTATAGCTGTCAGCTGTCAAAACGTATGAAAACTGATGAAAACGATAATGATTTGGTTTTTGTAAAAACGTTGTAAATAGCGCGATAAGGCCCCAGGATTTTTAGTCGCTCCTTTTGGATTAGGTTTAGGTTAGGTAAATTTGCTGACCAGTTAAATACGAGCCATATATGTACGTACACAGCAGGATTTAATTTTGCTTTGTTGTAAAGTCGATCCAAAAGTTGATCTAAGTATATTACAAACATACACCTTCTCTTAAAAATGTATAGATTAAACACTTCACGGATTCTGCTTAGGCCCTACTGTGGCATTGTGGCATGGTATTAATCAGAGAGATAAGGCAACAAAGTACCTACGTACTTACAAGAAGCAATATTAGTACTACCTCAGCAAGCAATATTAGGTACATTTCTATTTCGAACATAAGCCCTTTTTAAATTTCAATGTACCTACCTATCTAAAAATTGTAAAATATAGGTATGTATGTTACGTAATTACAGGCCCAGCCCATACTAAGAAAAATTTAATATTTTAAAATGTCATGGACCCGTTTGGGAATTAAAGTATGAAGTTATATTTATTTTTTAAACAAAAGAGTCGTGGACCTCTAGCAATAAGCCCATACAATTAAGCCTCTCACCAAGTAGGTAAGCAATTTCATTTAGGTACCTATTGCTATTACAATACCCAATATAAATAGACAAAAAATCTCTCCCAAAATCAATAAAAAACAATTGCTAGCGTCCTCTATTCCCTTTAAACAAATCGAGATTCTTATTAAGTAGAGTAGTATGAATTACAATTTGCTTTATTATAAGTCACATTAGAAGCACCACGACTATCTACTCGTAAGTATCTACAGTATATAAATAAACTTAAAAATAATTAAAAGGCATAACTATGATACACATATGTGTTGGGTGGATTGACAATTAAAATTAGTTGAGGGCTAAGTTTTCAAATCTGACGGATAAAAATCAGATTAAGTCAAGGAAACGAGATAAAGAACGTAAACAAGACGACCCATCCAAGTTAACGTGTAGGTATACTTTCCAAATTTCACAGCAGGTTTATATCTGTTCAGAGATTAATTTAAACAATAATCCCGTACAAATAGAAACATTTTTGCATATTATTTCACGAATAATCACAAGAGCTCTTTAAAATTTTAACAAATTTTGTATTGTTTTAAACTTACGTGGTCACTATCAATTAAATGTGAGAAAACGGGATTTATACCACGTACCTCTGTTTTTTGAATTATCCGATATTTCGGCGCAGTTTCATGCGCCATGGTCACGGATAAACTAAAGTCTATGCGAGTTGTTGATTATTGACAGACAAATCTGTCTACCCTCTTTCTAAGTCTTTTATTACGCTCGGCACCCGTACCACTGTTCCGTTTTCTCACATTTAATTAACAAATTTTTATCTCACCTCACTTACATCATGGATTAAAAACAACACATCGTGACAAGAAATTAAAATATCTACCAAATTAACGACGAAAGGTACGAAACGAGACTTATAATACTTATATGTATGCGAGCGTTGTAAAATCTGCTTTTATTTTATTTATTTAAGTAAGTTAGTAATACTAGAAAAAATGCATTAAAAAAAATCGACATGCCTCAGGCGGGAATCGAACCCGCAACTTCCGCAATCCGGGCGGCTGCGTTGACCATTACGCTATTTTTTCTACCATATGACCAATTTTTCTAGTATTAAAAATATTTACACATTTGTAAACGCAAAAATAAAATTATTCCATAAAGTAAGCTAGTAGTTAAATCCGCCAAATTTTACAAATTTAACTAAGTACTAACTTCGTAAATTTTCTTTCTAATCACTTTTAAACTTTCGCAGTGCATACGAGTAAAAGCGGAAATTAACACATTTTTCTAATTCCTGACGTTTCATCCGGGTTATAATATAACGACCGTGGTCACAGGCGGTGTAACCCGGTAATTTAATCGCGTTAGTTCCCATTTTTACTCGTATTGATTTTGATTATAATTTTTATTTGGCATGTTTAGATATGATTGAAATTTATACCAAATTAAATTGTATACAAAAACATGGGAAAAAATCCTATCATGTATAAGTGCTGAGACGGGACGATGACGTGGCTTTTCCATGACAGTACTTCTTTTCCATGTATTTTATTTTGGTTTGGGGTATAAGGAGTCCGGAATAACATCTAAGGGGATCCATGTCAACCTCACCTGCACGTGGTACACCCTGTACCCCTAGTATGAGTTTGTTAGTCTTTGAGCTCGATCAAACGTCTTTTTTCATAAATTGTCCACTAGCGCCTCTAGCGTAAACTATCAGAAACAATGGGCAATGTGTGAAAAGAGACGATACGTTTGATCGAGCTCGAAAACTATCAAAACTCATCCTAAGGGTACTGCTATTTAACAGACGATTCTATGGCGAACCCGGGTCAATACCCCTTGTTTGGTAGGCCACAGGCTGGCAACCTGTCACTATTTTGGGGTGTTGAATGACCCATTCCGCCAGATGTGGATTTATGTGTAAGCAAGTATTACCTAAAGCTCTGCTCAACCCCTTGTGGGATAACGAGCGTGTTTGTATGTATGTATTTGGTTTTTTATTTAATTTGGTATAAATTTCAAACATAGGTAAAGTAAACTAACGTCGTTATTTTACCGATTACCTATAAGAACATTAAAGTAGAGTATTATTGGTTTATCTTAGTTGTGGAAAAACAGCCTTCAAACGATTTACAAATTGATAGTAAATATTAATACATTTATTACATATTAATATTATTAACATAATATGTTAACAGTATTAATATGTGCTTTTACTCCTATAATGGACAAGACAACATATAAACGTTAGAATAAGAACGTAGCATACTATACTATGGTACATACGCACCCCCGGTGCAACACTGTCACATAAGCATTTAAAAAAAAAGAGCTATACATGTTACAAGTAACCTGAAATACTCCTTCTTTTGGTGCTTTAATGTCACTTATGTAGTTTCCGCGTGAGGGCTAAGTGTCGTTATTGCTTTGGCCCAAATCTAGCGGACACTGGGAGCGACATCGTCTTATTGGTCAGCTATGCCGCGGCCCACCGCAAATGTAGGAGTCTCTTGGAGTTACAACGTTACTAAAGTAAATGTGACATTGTATTTTATTAATCTATGGAGCAATAACGTTTTAAGTACACACTTTTGAGCATTAAAATTTATGAAGTTAATGAGATTTACCATTAAAAAAAGAGAGAAAACGAAGCCGTAATCCAAATAACTCGAAGAAAAATTATGGCGAAAAATATTGTTGAATAAATTAATTGAGAGAGTAGCTTACTGTGTCACAATAACATTAGTATTATGTTTATGTTAGTACCACAAAGTCACAACTGAGGGAACTACACAGTACAAATTAATAAAATAGTATCTCTATTAACATATTAAAAGTTTATTGTTTGAGTACCTAATTATAAAGTTAAAAGTACGTCTAATGATAAAACCTACTTACCTTGCCAAATTATGAAAGCATTATTATTTTACAAAACACTAAAACTTTATTATGTCGCTCATGAAATAATAAAATTTTGCAAAAGTGACAGTGTTGTACCGGAGGTGCGAATGTTCTTAATCCAAGTCCCAGTTATAGCACAGCACAGTCTATAAAACACATATATAGACAGTGGTATAGCAAAGTAATAAAAGCTCGAATATACTAAAGCATTTTATGCGAGATTGTAAAAAGTAGGTAGGTTACAAAATTTGACACAACCAGGTTACTTAAAATAATGAACTATGACAATAATAGTTGGTGGGAAAAAGTTTTAATTTTACCTATGTTAGAGGTTAAAATAGGGATGTTGGACTGGGTAAAAGTATAGATACTGTTAAGTCCATCAGAAAGATTAACAAAAAAGTTTAGACAAGTATTGAAAAAGATAAAGAGCATTTAAGTAAGAAGTGTGAGGTTACACGACATATCAACGCACTGTGTCGTTGTAGCTAATTATTTGTTTACCTACGTGATAAAAGAAAAAATACATGTTCAATATTTTTTCGTGTTCGGATTATACACAATTTTTCAGTCGTCAGCCCTAATTGTACAAGAAACTTTAAATATAGTATGCCTACTTTTTAGCCAATATTTCCAATCAACTGCCTGGCCTGCGGCTAAGACTTTAATTTGTCTTTAAATAATTGTGGAGAGGTTTCGACGAAAATTTTCGAAAAAATCAGATCAGTGTTATCAGCGTAATCGTAAATAGGAATGATTTTAAGCCACTAGTGTCTTCTCTTCACCAAAGAGGTTCGCCTTGATCTGTGGAGCAAACAATAATTTAAAAATTATTTAAAGGGCAATACTTAATAAGTATATTCCAGCATGCAATGTTACCACACTCTCTACGTCTCACAACAAATAATTATGTGACTAATATCCACGGAAATACCATGCAATATAATATTACACTTGATTAGTAACCCTTA
The DNA here is from genome assembly GCA_955850985.1 of Elophila nymphaeata. Lineage (NCBI taxonomy): Eukaryota > Metazoa > Arthropoda > Insecta > Lepidoptera > Crambidae > Elophila > Elophila nymphaeata. Next base: position 26,224,949 of record OY039073.1, on the reverse strand, counting down.
CTTAAGCATTAGTTACTAAATACCAAGTGAAATGAAAAAAAGTCAAAAATTATTAGTTTTTCATTTCAAAAAATGAGTGCGGACAGTGTTATTTAGTGCACGACAAAAAAAAGTAAAATAAATAAAATTTTGAAAATACATACCATAATTTTCATGTAGAATGCCAACTGTTTACTCCAGTTTTTTTGAGGAAATACGACTTATAATAGCAGTCTAGATCAGTCTTGTTCTATCCAATTTTGTAATTAGGCATAATTAGGAAATTCTGACAGTAGTTGCTGTAAGTATATTCATTCAACACGATGTTAATATTGGCACTACATATTATATGCGTGTATTAAATAAAACTGTTTCACCATTTAAAAAATCTAACTTATAAACTTTTAATGAGGTTCCTTGTGAGGATTTAAATGATGATTTTTTCTTGTCGTTTCTTTGTATTAATTTTAATTTAATAATAATTTTTAATTATTTATTTTCTTTAAATGTTACCTATTAATTTACAATATGTACTATAGTACGTATACCTACAATTTTAGGTATAGGATGTGAAATTACATAGTTGGATAGTTCAAAAATAGATCAAAGTTGGCTATTGATAAGGTCGGAATAAATGAAAATAAAAAAACAAAATGTCACCTTCTGTTAATTCCAACACTCATTCTTTTATTGTGATTTTGGTATAATTAAATACATTGACGCAATCCGATCTTCGGGTCATATTATTTGTTGTGAGAATACAATTCCAAATACGAGCGTAGTGACGTCATTTTGCATGAAAAATGGTGTAAGTTTCATATTAATATATTTAGTAAGAACTAAGAACTATTGCGGCGGACATTACAATATTATGACGTCACTACACAAAGGACACTATGCCCTGTAATCTTTAATAACGTATTAAAAATAAATAGTCCTTTTCTGGTTTAATTACATATAAATAATAAACTTAAAATTAATAGAAGAACTTTATACAAAATGACAAAATTAACTAACAAAACTGCGCGTCTATTCTGTGAGTATCCGGGCCAGATGAACGGATAAAAAATGCATCTAAAAATTTTGACAAATAAAAAAGAATAGATACCGCTATCCACAACCATTCTTCCGATTGACTACACTCAAAAATTATACATTATAAAAATTCATCTAGGCCTACCTAGCTATATTAAAACTGAATTCTGACTAGGTGGTATATAATCTGTGGAAATTTCGTGAAAACACTTTTTAGATTTGACATGGCCATACTCGCTGTACTTTGGCGGGAAAAAACACTGTAAAAAGTTTGGTCTCGGACGCACTGGACCCTAATTGTTTCTAGCAATTTTATATTATTGGTATTACTTTGTAACTACTTTAATATTGGTGTATTGTGTTTAAATTAAAATTATTCTTATTGGAGAAAGTTTCAAAATATTTTTTTACAGACAGACGTGAACTGGTTTTCGATAGTAAAATACGAGGGTCCGATGAATCACAGACCAAAGAAATTAGCTTTTTCTCATTTTTTCTATGGGTTAAAAGCTCTTTTAATAATACTTATAAATTCTTACAGCGAGTAAAGCTAATACTATTTCATCGTGTATAAAAACGTCTTACCCTAATAGATATGTACATAACTTGCAAGTCTCATCATCAGGACGTACCAGCTACGAATTATCAAATACTAACTTTAAAATAACAATAAAATATTACAAATAAGTTTAAAATATTTACAACTTCATTAAAAGAAGAAAACTATAGATTTTCCAGTGGCGTCTATGTAAATTGTGAGTAGTAGCTTTTGATTAATTGAAGCTTGCTGTGCGATTTCCAAAAGCGTTTCTCTAACAATTTATCAAGTCGTAATCCTTTCGTTATTCTAAATCTCGAATGCGTTCAGTTCTTTTAAATTACAATATAAATAATATTAAAACTCGGAACATAGAAAATAAAATGCTTATAAGTTATAATCTCACTGGGTCAGCTATTTGCCTAGAAATGGAAGTAATAAAACGCTAGTTATATAAAAAAGAAAACAATAAATGGAACCCTCACAATTTCTCATCGTTACACTGAGATGAGAATGAGATTCTGAATTTATGTACAATAGTCATGGAAAACAACTGACCCCAATCTAAAACAATAATAGGCATATTTTAGCTACTTGCAACAAAAATTTACTGCTACAATACAGTCAATCTTTGTTAAAACAAGCGCGAGGGGCGTGTTCCTTGTGTTGTGGACTTATTCTTCTTTTACGAAGTAATCTAGATAGATTAATCTACAAGTACCTATTTTTATCAAAAAGGTCGTCCACAATCGCAAGGAAAGTCGCGAGCTAAAATTTTTCAATATTGGAACAAGGTGGGATCTGCGCCAGCACAGCGTTGGCTAACAGTAGTAGGACGTTGATAAACCCAGTTTGCATGTAAAGGGAAACTGATACATACTGCTCCTATTTGAAACGTCCTTGTTTTCGCAGCGCTGTCCGTTGAAACCTTCTGGACACCTGCAAAGCAAATAACCGTACATTGAATAGATGCAACAATAGGCAAATCAAACGATGTGAAGTCATAAAATTTTGCCTTTTGCTGATTTATCGAAGTTTTCGTTTAAATTTTTGGCAGATGTAAATATGAGAGATTATAAATTTAGTTGAGAGGATAGTAGATGAATATAATGAGGAGATGAAGCTCCCGGCAATAAAATAATTTTCTCACTACCTTTTGTATTAGATAAACCGGTACTTACTTGCAAGCCGGTTCCTGTACTGGCTCGAAGTATAAACATGTGCCTCCGTTTAAGCAATACGAAGACGGGTCTGGCATTGGACATGATGCACCTAGTGACGAAGAAAAAGAGAAAAGCTATTAGTAAGTAGAATAGAATATGACCATGAAAAAATATAATTATCATATCAATTTGTTGTTAAGTGTTAGGTATAGAGCAAAGTCTTCTGCTAATATTTGCCTTCCATAGCTGGCATGACAATTCATTAGGTTTTTGCTGACGGGTTTTCCGTTGGTCAGATTAGAAAGATTTATACATTAGAATTGAAAAGCAAGAAATTGTAAGTACATAGTGATAATTCTAATACGAACTTGTATCAGGTGCAGCTGTGCTTGGCAGCATTATGCTGACATTGGCGCTGGCTATCGCCGGTGGCCCCACCGCTCCTTGTGCTCTGCACTCATAAGTCGCGGAGTCTTCGTACTTCGCATGTTTTATCACTAATACCGAGCGCCTCCTGCAATTGAGATTAAGTCTATTTAATCACCAGCATCATCATTTCAGCCGAGAGACGTACAGTTGAAATTTAAGAGCAGTGCATAGTGTAGAACGACTACCTAACGTAAATACGGAGCAAAGCAAAAATGACAAAGACTACACATATAAACTCCGTAAATAATGAATGTAAGTAGATGCACAATATAAGAAATCTAGATTTTGATTCATCATAATACCTTAATAATGAACCATTATTTAAGACAATGGGATTTTGTCTGAATGGAAGTATATCAATGAGCAGTATTGATCAATCAATGTCAAAGATTTCATTCAGGATAACAATGTTTTTCAGTTATGTCTACCAAACGATGTCGTTCCGATGTTAATCTCAAACGACCCGTGAAATTGCTGTCCGCGTCACTTGGTCATAATTACTTGTAACAGTTTGTGTCTTGCACAGTTAAATGCATCGTTTGACATCCTTTTTGCATTGCAATAAGGAACGTTATCTAATGGCTAAAAGGCTGCAGCGATACCTTACGTCGGTCAATGACAGCCGCCTGCAGTTGCGATTAGCTCAATCTGTTTGCTGTAACTGAGTGTGCAATGAACATTAAACGCGAACACCATATGAATGCAAGCACCATTTGTTTGTGCACATCGCTAGCGTTGTTAGCCAGCACTATAGACACAAACATGAAGGCATCAGTTAGTTTTGGATCAAGATCAACTCTGCCAGCTTAAGTGGGTCATAAGCAAAATATTCCCTGGAAAAAGAATTGTGTCACGCATTCTAAGACGCAAATAATTTATTTTGACAATTACACTGCCATTATCGCTATAAAGCTTTGACAAGTGCAGTAAGCGAGACAGATACAGCAGAATTAACAACTGTCATAACGCCACTAACAATTATGGCTTGTGAAATATTTTCATCTAAATGTTGCATGTATTTACCTCATCTCTTTGATATTCGTTTGTTTAAGTTTGTAGTGACATTACATTTTTTTCTCACAGTCATAATATTCAGGAAACGATATTTTGAATTTCTGTTTATTGTCTACCATTTAATATATTATTAATCACTTCAGTTAATTCAACTGTGATTTTCGACTTTACTGCAACCGCGCAGCTGACTCGATAATTTTTTAGAAAGCAGCATTGACTTACCTAAATTTTTGCACCCGAAATCGCCTTAGCGCGATTTCCGTAACAGGTTTCCCATCCTTGTACCAGTTGATCCTGGGAGGTGGTCGACCACTGGCATTACACTCTAGTTTCACCCGGGCTCCCCGGGTTGTCCTCACTGAAGACATTTCGCTGACCCGCGCTTGCCTACCTGGGAATAACAGTTTCTGGTTAATAAATTGTTAACTTTAAAGAACATTTCACGGTCTATAAATTAAATTGGGTTTTGTGTATCAAAATGTGGAACGTGTAGCTTTTAATAAAATACAACTAGTACTTAAAATAAAGAATAGTTCAGTGAAATATTATAAATGCAAATTAATATTTATTAATTGCTCCGTGTCAATGGCCCTTGATATCCATGTTCCAATCCTTCATTTGCTATAACTTTTTTTCGGTCTGCCTGGCTATACATCCGAAACGCCCGAACGATTTTCAGTAAAGTTTCCTACAAAAATGAGACGTCTCCGTAAGTTTGGATCTAAAAATAAGTCCCTGGCTGTCATTAGGCCAATGGCCTTATTATTTAGTCTGACGAGTAACATTTGTAAGATCAGAAATAACCTGTATTATCTAAACGGGAGTCATTCGCTTGGACCACATCCCACCCATAGGCGACAAAAAAATTGGCTACGTTTCAGGCCGAGAAACGGTTGTAGTAAATCATTTACTATATCTACGGATGTTCTTTTATAATGGATTGGGCGTTTACTATATCTACGGAGTGTCATACATTATGTTCTTTTATAATGGATTGGGCGGGATTCTTACTGGATTTAATATAACGCAGCTGTTTTTCAGAACTGAATGTTTTGTTTCTGATATAAATTAAATAAATTACCGACCTCAACTTTCCTCATCCTGCCCCCTTCGACTTAAGATTTACAAAAAAATATTTGATCAATATGGATGTTATAAGTTTGTTATTCTGTTAAGTTTCTAGAATATCTTTCAGTTTTGCGTATTTTATTGAGCTCTTGTTCATGAGAGTAGAGTAGCATAGAGTAGATCCATTGTAGATTAAGTTAATTTTAATGTTTATTTTAAAAATAACAGTTTATAAATTGTATTGCGTAAAAACGTACTAAAATTTGACCCTTTAGATTTATGTGCGATTTGTCATTCCTTTTATTGCTTGAATTGTAAATGCTTTAGCTTAGACGATAATTCTTGCGCAATTTCTAGTTCTTTGTCTGTCTCGGCACGAATATTGGCAAATAATAATAGACCTAGGTACCCTCGTAGAAAGTAGGACTAATGTTCTCGACCTGCCTACTCAGGCTATGAATGAAATGACGTCTGTAAGAACCGCTGACGTCCTTGCCAATTCTTGCTCCCACTCGTCTAGCCGTTAGTGACATCACAGGATAATGATCTGAAGGAAGTAGGTGTCGATTTATGTGTTGACAGATACACATTAAGCTATTAACTGCTGTTGTAAAAATACCGGTCGAGATATTAAATACTACATGGATATTATTGAAATAATAACTATACAAACTAAAACTACTTAAAAAAACAAATCAAATCTACGTTATAAAAGGGATACTAATTCCATTCCATTGAAATTTCGGAGGAGGAGGTGTTAGACTTACTCAAAACTTTGGATGTTAATAAATCTGCAGGACCTGATTGCCTCCCGGCTATTTTTATTATTAACTGTGCCGAAAGTCTCAATAAACCATTAACCTTCTTGTATAAGAGATCAATTGAGCTAGGGATTGTTCCGAAAATGTGGAAATCAGCATTTATTACTCCTATACATAAAAAAGGTCCCAAAAATGTGGTTGAAAATTATAGGCCCATTTCAAAACTGTGCCTGTTTGCTAAAATATTCGAACGTATTGTGTATAAGCAGCTTTATGCATCGTTGAAACATACGTTTGATGAGTGTCAACATGGCTTCCTTAAGGGTCGTTCGACCACATCGAATCTACTGTCGTGTTGTGAGTTTCTTACTTACCACATGTCAGTAGGTTCGCAAGTTGACGTAGTCTATACAGACTACAAAAAATGCTTTGACAGAATAGATCATATAATGCTCTTAAGGAAGCTACAAGCTGTTGGTATACGAGGCAACCTATACAGATGGTTTTCATCATGGGTACCTATCAAAATACAGATTTTTTTGTCATCGAATTTCATTTCACCGAAAACTATTCCACGATTTTCAATATCTATTTTTCTTGATTGATCGACTAGCTAATGATCACCGTTTCATATTATCGAATAAACTTTCATAAAAAAAATGTTTCAAAGTTGTGTTGCTTACCAGAATAACGGTCTATCGAACTAACATTTCATATAAACTATTAAGTTATCGATAACACTATTTATAAAAACATGTTTTAATATTTAACGTTACACATTGTAATGTTTCGTTTAATAACTTTCCATCGCAGTAACGTTTCACCGAACGATACATTTGCCTGTTGACGTTTGACGATAAAAACTGTTGAGGTTAGTTCTTAATTTAAAAATTAACTCTTAATTTGCAAGTGCACACACCATGCAAGCAAGCATACAGCATGCAAGCAAGCATGCAGCATGCAAGCAAGCATGCAGCATGCAAGCAAGCATGCAGCATGCAAGCAAGCATGCAGCATGCAAGCAAGCATGCAGCATGCAAACAAGCATGCAGCATGCAAACAAGCATGCAACATGCAAGCAAACATGCAGCAAGCAATATAATGCTCCGCTCGCTTCGCTCGCTCCGCTATGCTTGGTCACAAGTCTAACCTAACCTAACCTAGGTTTATTTTCGTATTAATGATTTTTCTTTATAGCGGGGGGCCTCAGGCCCCCCGACCCCCCCGCGCAGGGGGGCCAGCCCCCCTGCACCCCCCGGCAAGCATCTTGCAGGCATGCATACAGCATGCAATGCAAGCATGCATACATCATGCAATGCAAACATGCATACAGCATGCAATGCAAGCATGCATGTAGCATGCCAGAATACAACAAGCAATCTCCGTTAGCTTCGGTTGCACCGCTGCTGACTGCCTGTTGTTCTAAATCTAACCTAACTTAATCCAAAGGTTTTCTTTGCAGGGAAACAAAAATGATTACGAGTAATTACATAAAAAAAGTATTTTCGATGTACACTAACTTTAGTGTAGTAAAAATTGATGTTTCAACTATTCTGCAAACTGAAACTTACGTGGAAACAAAATTATGGGTAACAAAACATCGATTTAACATTATTTCGATAAAATAAATAAAATAGGAAAAGAATTTACGATGGAATGAGCTTGTAGATAACAACTATTCGAGGAAATGAAATTGCGATGTAACCTGATTCTAGGAGTTGTTAAGTATTGTATAAACAGATCTGCGAATAGTTTTATGGGGAATAAAAATCGATGAAGTTAATTCCGATAAAGTGATGGGTTCCCTTTCATCATATGTAACAGACAGGTGCCAAACTGTGGTACTTAATGGCTTAACATCTTCAACCCTTTTTATCCCGTCAGGAGTTCCACAGGGGTCTTTACTTGGCCCACTTTTATTCATCATTTTTATAAATGATATATCTTCATGCTTTCATCACTCCAAAGTATTGCTATACGCTGATGATATGAAGATACTTTGCCCTGTTAATAATTCTACTGACGCACTCAGGGTGCAGCAGGATCTGGATAGATTCCAGTCATATTGTGATATGAATATGTTGGATCTAAATGTCAGTAAGTGCTGCGTATGTACTTACAGTCGTAAGCCCAGACCGCTGTTAAATGACTATTCCTTGAAGGGTACAATATTGAGTCGATTCAGCAGTGTTAGAGACTTGGGAGTAACCTTTGATTCGAAACTGCTCTTTGACAGTCATATCGATAGCATTGTATCAAGGGCTTCAAAAGCGTTAGGATTTGTGATAAGATTATCATCAGAATTTGTAGATGTTAAAACACTTAAGGTTTTGTACTGTGCTTTTGTGCGCAGCCACCTTGAATATGCCTCAGAAGTATGGAATCCCCAATATCAAGTTTATATTACACGCATTGAAAATATTCAAAAACGTTTTCTTCGGCATGTTCAATTTAAGTGTAAAAAATATGATATTAGTTATGAGCACAGATGTATACGGCACCATATACTACCACTAGATTTTCGCAGAAGAATTGCTGACGTTTCTTATCTATTCAAATTATTTAATAGTTCAGTTGATTGTTCTGAGCTTTTGAGCAAGATTAATATTAAAGTACCATTTAGCTCGAGTAGAACTTGTGATTTTTTACATGTTCCATTAGCGTCTACGATGTATCGTAAGAATTCATACCTAGCTAGGGCATGCAAATCATTCAATTTAATTTCTAGAGAGCTTGATGTTGACCTATGCTGTACCAGTGTTGCACGGTTTAAAAGCGCGATGTCTCACTTATATTTTAAATAGGTTACCGTATTTTTGAATATTGTAAAGTTTGTGTCATGTTGAAATCATTTTTCTAACGCGTTCCATTTTGAATTGTACACTGTTATTTTATGTACGCATTTATACAGTACTTGGTTTTCATAACTGAATTTGTTTATTAATATCTCGTAGTTATATGTGGAAACTTGTAATTGGCCTTTTTTAGTTTATAAGTTGGTTTATTTCTATAACTAGCTGTAAGATTCCCAAATATTATAAAATAAAATAAAATAAAATAAAATACTAAAACTAGATACAAAAAAACTTAGACTACTATATTACAGATAAAAGACTTCGCCTAGGTCCTCTGAAACAGGAAGTGTACCAATAACACTGGCTGCATTACCTCGCTGAATCGCGAGACTACTTTTTTGTGCGACATACAAACCAGCCTTATTGTCACTTACTGTCTCACGTAGCCGCTCTGCAATATCCCGAAAAAGACGGTGAGCTCCTGGACCCCATGGTCCCAAAGTCTCTACACCAAAGGGCTCAAATAAGTAATCTCCTGAGAGACCAGCGTAAAAATATTCCTATATGGATTCTATTGTCTTCTTTAGCCTCTTGCTTAATTTTATTGATTTTATAGAACAATAGTAATAGTGATTATTCGAGAAAAGAATCTTTGAATACAACCAGAACAGTGTCTTCGAGTTTCACTGTTATTTTTTGTTTTTTTAATCCATCAACTTTTATATGTCTTTCTGTCCCCGTCGAATAAGGATACTTTTTACTTCTGGCCATCGGCTAGTTTAAATATTAGTTTCCATCTTTATATAAAAAAAATCTGTTCTTATTATTACCAATACCGGTTCTCCCAAGAATTGCTTCTTATTCTCATATGCATAGATCAAAACCGTAGCAATTAATTCCTCATTGACACGGCTAGTGAATGACAATGCTTTTGATATTGTATGATAATCACGAACTGTACTTCACTTTACTGGTGTAAACGGTGTTGTATCTGTTATGGGTGGCCTTAGAGTTCATTTAATGCCAGCATAATGATTTTGTCGTTTTAATGGATGTCATAATCTTTATGTTTGTTTGAGTAAGACATTTTTAAAAGAAAGATCATGGGTATAGGTCTGACGTATATTTGTTAGATAATATGAATAGCCTAATAATGAAACGTTACTGTAGCCAATAGATACAGAACCCTAGAGAGTCACCCACTTTTTCGAGTCCTGTAAATCTTCCAGCATGCAAATGACACGTAGTGGTTACGCTACAAAAACCTAGTGATTTTTACTGCTGTGGCGAACCCATATAACATGATAAATAAATATTAGACACACCTACACACATACACAAAGAATTATACTTACATTTAAAATATTTATGTTACATATATTATCTAACAAAATACATCTATTTAATTATATGGTAGAGGCGATTTTCCCACGACGAACCAATCCTAGTTTCTTTTAATGACGTCAAAATAGTTTAAGTATTTGTTGGTACAGGATAACAGAGAGATATTTTGCATACTGGTGTAATAGTATATATAGTATGTTTAATTTGCAATGTAACGCGTAACTCGTGTAACAAAAAATACAACTCCTCAAAGTAAATGAAAAAGCTTCCTCAACCAGAACACTAATTTGAAAACAGAAATATTCAAATGATATTATGCCAACATTTGTTCCAGATTTCATATTCAGAAGCACAGAGAAATTTCACAACAGTTAAGCTCCGCCAATCCTAGAACGTTGCATTATCAAAATATTACATAATTCCGCGCAATTGATAGGCCACTTGCAAAGTCCTTAGTACCACTGCACGCTCCAACTGATCAATCGGTTCGTCACCCTATTATAAATAGATCCTGGCCCATCACCGACGGAAGCCGAACGGGATCGCACAGGTGAGCTGGTCTGGCTACCAGCCAATTTTTACTTACTCACGTTCCTGATACGAAAATGCAAGCGAAAAAGTGTACTGATGACGGTTCTTTTACGTTGAAATATTGATACTGGATTCGACGAGAATTCGGGATTAAAGAACGAAAAAAATACCTGCGCAGTTTTGAAAAATATTCGAGAGCGTCGAACTACAATAAGTTACCATTATCCATTGCAAACAAACACATTTGTAATTGATTTAAAAATGGTTCGGCCTTAGTAGATGACGCTATATTAGAAGAACTTTAACCGACTCAATTCAACAGTAATAACGGTAGAGTTTGAAAAGTATTGCCAACTGTAGATGCATCTTTCAAACCAAACTACATGCGTATGTTCACGGAGCTGGAAATGTTTGGGGTATTAAAGTATTTAAAACTTTGGAGCAATCCAATACAGTTGCTAAGCAAGCTACGCAATGTGCAATAATCCCAGAAAATCCTTTATTTATCGCTCTCAATAATCAAAGGCTATAAAATATAAACTAATTTGTTTACAGAGCAATCAAATAAAGAGGGCGCTAGTTTCGGCTAGGTTATAAATACCGTATGGTAATTAAACACGGGACAGACAGTCGACGGCTTCTAAATAAACCACTTTTATTTATAAACGCCACAATAGAAACAGCTGTCGTTCATGGTAAACGTTTGATCAGAGCCTCGGAAGTAGTGGCTAGTTCCTGTTTTGGAAGTTTTTTTTTTTGGTTTATTTTAATGACCAATCTTCTAATAGGATATACGAGTACAAGTAGATTGGATATAGATGCATTCACGTTAGTTTAGGCTATGGCAAATTGGAGGAATAATGAATCTTTCCCTACAGAAAGCTCCTTCAGCCTTTTCTTTAATTTATACTACTTTTATTAGCATTAGGTTTCTTATTTCAGGCACTGCTTGGGTTCCTCTCTCTGTCCCATGATCGATTTACCACCTGCATGGTGACATCTCATCAATGTTATGTACGTTATATTCTATTCTATTATAAATGATATTATTATTTCTGCGCTGACAATACAGGACGGAGTACGAAACGACTAAAGCGCCACTACCGCACCGTCAAAACTGTTTTTTTCCTTTGTTCAATCTCATATACTGAGAATGGCACAGAAAAGTGTATCTAGATGACTACCTAATCAACTCTGTTAGTATCTCTATATCACTGCTTATTATAGAACTACACTATAAGCAATATTACATGAAAATCTTTAGCCAAGATTAACTCCTCTTCAAGTATATTGCTCCAGACAGTTATGTTAAAATCATGTTCCTTTCTAGAATAATCGGTATCCCAGACGGTATTAATATAAAATATCATCAGTTATCGCGACCGTAAATATGATCATCAACTGCCGACTGCTCGATGAAGACGTAAAGGATTTTTACGAGAGTCAGATTATTGCGTGGAAGTTATGGAACACACACCGTGATGCGGCGGTGGTAGGGCTGCCTCTACTCATACTGAACTTAATTTTATTAACTAAATTATACTATTACGCAGTTTCTGATTTTTACACTCTGATATTTTAGCCCGACCCTGGACACCTTGGACTGTACCTCATTCTATATTATTAGGTCTATTGAGAAAATTTGGTTGTTCCGTAGTCTGATGTGTTCTACCCTAGTCTGACGCGATCTATAATTTGATTTTTATGAGCTGGGTTTATTAATAATGTGTTATTTACCTTTATTTTTGCTTGATGGTATTTAATAACTAAATGAGAAAATAAAAAAATTAACTTATTTTTTGTAAGCCATTGATTTGTAGCAAAAGATTATTGTTTCATTATTATTTTTAACTTCCTTTGAATTTTTTTTGATTTTAAGACTTTGTATTTAATGAAATAATTAGTTAATATATTTATAACGAGATAATATTTTATCGTGTTTGCAGACCCTAACAGTACTCGATAGGTGGGCTAAGGTGTTGGTCCAAGAGAACTGCAGAGACATAATATTAATTTTACGTTTAATACTTTAACATAATATAAATAAACAGAAATTGAATGTGTATAAACAGTACAATACGCTGTTATTATTTTTGCAGGCACTTTGCAGATAATGTTGGAGAAATAAATCGACGGCTAGTCTCTTTACCCGACGATGGCAAAGTTTTTTAGATTATGGGTTATAATTTTAGCAGTGTATGTATGTAATGGTCCTCCGTAGCGCCTAAATTATTCATCCGATTTTTATAAATAAGGTGTTAATCGATTTGGTATTATATCCACTAGGGGGAGTCGTTTTTGCTTTGTAAATCACGATTTTAACCGATTTAATTCTTTTTGTTAGCGCGGCAGTTTTTTAATCTTCTTTTTTTGTTTGTTTTCGAGCTTAGCATGGTTCACCGACAAACTTTTTGTCGAAAAAACTATAGTCACTATGCGTGATATGCAATACACACGAACGACTTCAACAACTGCCTATAAGCACTTTTTGACTTTGAAAGTGTCGCTTGTACTATGTAGAGCACTTTAGTAATCAGTAAAATTTTTAATCAACGACTATAAGTATCGTATCATAGTCAATAAAGTAATCTATAATTGTTTTCGAAACTATAAATTATTTTTATTGTACCCTCCTTTAACCAAGGCATTGGCCTTGACGATAAAGAAGATATTTAAATATGTTCAATCTAGTTGACATTCCACTGTAGCTCATAAACGAAGGTGTTCCCTCGGGACAAATATTGTGTTTTTCCTTTCGTAAATTACAAACACGGTAAGCTGTAAAGAGTATCTTATAAAGATAAGATTGCCTTAAACAGTTTAATTATATGTTATTACATTTAAAACGGAAAGATCGGCTGAGACGAAAGCTCTTACTATTCCTCGGATTCAACGTGCGGGTGTCGGATCCATTGCGTTAGGCGCGAAGCACACTGATCTGGTAGACGGCACGGATACGCCGCGGACATCATTCTGTTTCATTCAAATACGGTACCAAACACACGACAATAAGGTAATTAATTGAACAAATCAACGCCGAAATGTGCGCGTCCGATGAGGGCCGTTGAATTTGTTCAGTGAGCCAGGAGCATTGCCTGGGATTTGTGACCACAGGCAGGGTTAAAAAGGCCTCCTTGAGGTGGCACTGGCATTCTGATAACCCCTATTGTGTCGCCGCCATTTTGTAAAATTTCGCGCATGTGTCAGTTAATTCCGGACTTTCCGTCGCGAATTTTCCGGGTGGTAAAAAATAATAATAAAAATTTTGTAATAAAACTATAAATATGAGGTTTTGTCACTAAAATTATTATAAAATGAGCTAACAGAATATAATATAATTAGTACAGTTATATTTTTAAATAATAATAATAATATCATCATTTTCACCATCGGAAAATTGTGGAGGGGGGGATCGACCTCCAGGAGGTCGGTCGACACACAGGCATTTTTGACAGCGACCTCCAGGAGGCCGCGCGACACACAAGGGGATAAGTCAGTTGTTATTACAAATAGGTGCTTATATTATTAGGTACTTTATTATATTTTAACTCATATTTTTACTTCCTATATTTAAACTACTTTGTGCCCGATGTGGCTTTATGTGTTTTCAAATATATTGGTAAAGCTCTGCCCTTGCTGAACGGCAAAGCCAAAGGGAAGGGTTATGATTTTAGCAGTCGATTTGTTATTACAGTCTGGGCAACAGGAGGAGTCGATTGTACCTTGTAAACCCCGATTTTATTCCTTTCTTTTTTCCGTAGCTCGGTTAGAGTTTTAAACTTTTTGCTTGTGGGATTATGAATGTAATGTAAATTAACTAATTATGGGACTTAGTTACTTAGGCAGACTTAATAACTCCCATATGTGTATAAATATTATATTGAAATTTAATTAATTAAATTTGATTTCAACAATTTAAAAACATTTTCAAATATTTCCAATTTAAACATAACAAATACCTGGTGCCACTCTTATATTTCTATATCTGAATTCTCAACTTTAATTTTGAGCGATAATTAGCAGATTACTTTTATCTGAATGTCTGTTTTTTTTCCTTACGATTATATTACATGTTTGAATAGAAGTTTGTTGAGATTAGCACATGGAAAGAAATTGTTAAAAAATACGTTTTCTTCCAAAACTTTATTTCAAAATGGCAATTTTGTAAGGGACTACCTAATAGATACTTAACTGCAATAGGAAAATTTCAAAGCTACATAAGCGCACGTAGCTATTACCTTTTTTCTCAATGTCTCTATAGTTTCAAAGAAACCTGCACTTGGACTAATAACCGAGTGAAAATCTCTCAGAAGCTGAGCAGTGGAGCGTTAAAATAAGGAATAATGATGAAAACCAGAAATTTTATGCGATTACAGAACTTCCCTTTATGGGATATGGAGGGAATCTCTAAATTGGGCACAGGAAATCTTACTAAACGTTGTTCACCTGGGTGAAATTATTCCGATCACCTAGTTCCTAATTTACCTACATTTCATTATTACAACTCTGGCGAGTAAGTACGCAAAGGTTCATTTGTGATTGTTTTTGTTTTAAATTGCCCCTGTTTTGGGTCTTTATAGTTCGTAAAATTTAGCTTGATCGCTGCGACAGATGTCAAAGTCACATTCCTAGGGCTGGGACAATGCAATGTTGATAGATGAAAATATTTATCGAATCAATTCGTTTTTCATTCATTTTTTGGGTAGGTATATTTAATTTGATTTGATTAATTAGGTCGACGCCGCCGTGGTGGAGTGGTCAGTAACGCTGTCTACACATCTGGCGGTCCGGGTTCGAGTCCTGGTAGTGGCAAATGTTAGTGTGATGAACACGAGCATTTGTTCATGAGTCATGGTTGTTTATATATTTATTTAAGTTTATTTATAAAAATATCTAGATTCTTAAGTATATTTGTCCGTTATCTAGTATCCATAACACAAGTTCTTAAAGATATTTAATTTGGGCTAGATAATTGGTGTGAGCGTAGAAATATATTATTATTATTATTATTGATTATTGTTATGTGGCATTTGTTTGGAAGATTTCAACGCGCTGTAATTCGATTCTTTTCGAAAATAACGTGACATGTTTCTTAAAATTACATATAAAATTCATTTCATGTTATTGCTACAAAAAAACGAAATATAAGGAAATCAAACACGATGATTATTAATAATAATATATTTCTAAGCTCACTCTAATTATCTAGTATCACTAAGAACTGCAATTGATGATTGCAAAATATTGTAATATAAAATTGTTCTTAAGTAATTAAATTTAAGCAAAATGGAACGATTTTTTAGATCGAGATAACACATTTTACTGTGATTTTATGTAGTGTTTTAAATTAAATACCGTTTTATCTAAATATTATTTTCGATTTATTCCTTTAGTCGTAGATTTATTTATTTAGTCGCACATCGCGTACAACACTATTCTTGCAATCCCGTCAATAAAGTATGACGTTTTCGTAGGGTAAAATAATTGTTACAAAATTCTAAACTTGCTAGACATGTGGTCGATGACAGCTGTCGCAGCGATCAAGCTAAATTTTACGAACTATAGTAAAATATCTTCTTCCTTACAATTTAGTGTAAATGCAGCATTACTGACTACTCCACCATGATGGTGTCAATCCAGTCCATTATCTATTTATATACGAAAAATTCGTATTCGTCGGTGGCGTAGTGCGTAAGAGCGTTGTCTTCCACCCGGGAGGCACCGGTTCGAACCCCGCCACGTACCAATCTGTTTTCAAATTTAGAATTCATATGTAGGTTTAATCGACGCTTTTACGGTGAAAGAAAACATCGTGAGGAAACCAGCACACAGCTATGAAGAAATTCTTAGGTTATATGTGAAGTCAACCAACCCACACTTGGCCAGCGTGGTTGACTAGGGCCTAATCGCCCCTAATGTGGGGTAGGCTTGAGCCCCTCGGTGGGGATATTATATGAGCTGTTGAGAAAATACGAAAAATTCAGGTCGATTTGACTATGATAAATATTTAAAAGTCTATTATGTACTTCAAATTCAATGAGTTGTAATACAGTTAGCCTAGTAATAAATGATTACTCCTATCCTTGATGAGATACTCCCAGTTCTGTCCCATATCCTTAATTGTGGTATCTTTCCTACAATGTGGGATGATGCTCATATTGTACCACTATACCAGAAAGCACAATCCTTACCTAATCCTTTTCTAAATACCGTCCATATCTATCCTTCTATTTTTATCTAGCCTTGGAACCTCTTGTTTACGACCAAATAAACCTATTCCTTTGTAAAATCCATCTTCTTAATCCTTATCAATAAGGTTTAAGGTCCAGCCATAGCACCAAAACTGCACTCATAAAAATAACTAACGATATCAGGCTAGGCATAGAGAACGTTACGTTACAATTTTATGCTTACTAGACTTCAGTAACGCTTTTAACACCGTGGATTTTGACTTGCTGTTAGGAATACTACGCTCTATTAACATAATATATCTCCAACGGCAATCGATTGTTTTTAAAGTTACCTGTTTGGGCGCCTATTCTAAGGTTATCTGGCAGAGATCGTCTTTAGCGATGAGGATAAAGGTGTATTGTTCAATACACTTAATTTTATAAAAATGTACTATTTTTATGTCCATGTACACAATAAATTTTATTTCTATTCTAGTATTATTTCTATTCTATTCTAAAAGTATCAAGTACCAATTATATTGATGTTTAGTAAGAGCTCACGAAAATCTGTAATAAAAACTTCAAAAGCTAGAAAAATTTAGAAACACATCGTCCTAACTAGATTTATTGCGCAAAATCAAACCTGAAAATCTTCCAAAGAAAACCCCACTTGGCAGAGACGAATAAGAAAAAATACATCGTTACGATTTCGCGTATTTCTCGGAAACTGGTGAATCATCCTGATTTATATTATGTAGTTATTTGAATGGCACGTATAAAAGTCTCTGATGATATGAGCTTGGCAAGGCAGGTAGCATTAAGGTAAAAGATAATAAAGAATTCAAACAATAGCTGTCGCTAACGTATATTTTATTTTTATTCTTTCAGGCACCCGTAGTCGAAGATGCCTCTTTGATGTAAGTAGGTAGGTACTTTTTGATGATGTAGGTACTCGCATTGATTAAATAAATACCTATTAAATAGCTGTTTTCCGTATCTTCGTCCGCGTGGATGTTGTTTTCCCATAAAGCAGTGAATTGATTCCAGAGGAACATTTTACTACCGGGTCAAAAGCTATAATCAATATACATCTTAACTCTATGTATGTAACATACTATTACCACATCTAGCAGTATGATCCATGCAGTATCTCAAAATAGTGATAGGTTGCCAGCCATAAACGTAACAATACTTCAGTGAACCCCTCTTAGCAGTCCGGGTATCGCATCTAAATCTAAACTTTCACATTTATTATAATATATTATAGTACCTACGATTAGAATTTAAAGCGTATTCCTTATTTTGTATGAGCTAGCTAGCATTATTTATTTCACATTGCAGGATCCAAAGTTTTACTGAACGGATCAAACTAGTCGATAGGCGAGAAATTTTAATTACTTATTTATTTATTTTTTAGTTAGAAGATTTACAGTCAAATATCGAATATCACAATACATTTTTTTTAAATATTATTGATTTTACAAAAAAATTATCAAAATCTTTTTTGTTTTTGTAAAATCAATAATAAATTTAATAGCTTTAATAATTTAACTAAGCAATAATAGCAAACAAAAACCACTGAGGTAAACCTGTGCAATTTTGACAATATAGAAATTGTCAAATATAGTTGACATTCCACTGTAGCGAATAAATGTTCCCTCAGGACAAATATTGTGCTTTCCTTTCGAAAATTATAAATACTGTAAGCTGTAAAGAGTGTCTCATAAAGATATGCTGTCCCTTGCTACTTTAAACAGTTTTATTTATTTGTTGTTTTGTTAGAAATTTACAGTCAAATATCAACTATTACAATACAATAATGTAAGTTGACCAATGCCATCTTAAAAAGGCGTCATGTCTCCTAACTCTATTGACCTCAGACCAATTGGTCGAGCTATTGGCGATCATTGTCTTTATAAATTTAGAAAGCACCTGATTAAGCACTGTTAAAAATAAAGGAGCCAAACAAAAATAAGCTCTTAGGGTTGGCACGTAGCAATTAAGAGTGTACGTACATATTGTCGTCACTCGGATTAAACCTTGTTTTGGGAAATCGGGAATTAAAGAGGTCACTGAGCCCAATCCGAGTGCGAGAGCGAGCAGAATTAAAAATGTTTTAAAGTAGATGATAAATATATCGGCAAGGGAACGGGCTGATCTAAATTAATTACGCAGTTCTCAGTTAATATTTTTATTTCGGCACAATTTGTAATGCTTAATAAATTCCTGTATTTGATCAAGTGCGGAGACGGGAATCGAACCGCGCGACAGCTCTTGCGCTGAAACCTGTGTAGCTCAGGAAGAGTGGGAGAGAGAGAGAGAAAGAATCACGATTTTATCTCAGTGGCTCAGAGTAAACAGGACCTCAGTGGGTATCTATTTGAATTTTTTAAAATTTTGCAACGGAAAAGTTTTAAACACAACAACATTTAATTTGGTATTTTCTTAATATTTTCAATTACGTAGCTTTATTACTGATACCTACACTGAAAAACAATAAAATATCAGAAATTGCTTACCTACTAACCACTCGAAATTAGACCTCAGTTACCTTACGCGACCTTTTGCGACCTCAGTTAAGATGCAGACGGACAACTATACTTAATAAATAGGGTGAAGAAAAATACATACCGACCATGAATCGTTAACAAATGTTCGCTTACATACATATTTTGTTCCTTGATTGAACCAGGACCACTTGATGTGTCGCGTCTCAACACGACGGACGAAAAATATTCGATTTTCTTCTCCTAATTAATTCTCAAACAGAAAAACGTTTGAAGGCGCTTCGTTGAAAAGCGAGCAATTTTCCTCATCACTACCTAAAAAAAAGATTATAAATGCATAAGCGAAACAGTTCGCCTCGGTTTGTTTACAATTGCAACAGTGCAAGAAAAAGTTCGTAGTACGCATGCGGGGCGGGGCGCGCGGGGAGCATTCTACTACGCTACGAACGACTGGCCGCTTCGTTTTTTACCAGAAGCGGGTTTCCTTTTGATTCGACGCTTAGACCTAGAGCTATGAGCCTTTTTAAAGCTCATTTTGAGAAAAGAAAATTTTTAATAAGTAAAGACCACTTTTACATATTTTAACATGACTTTCATGTAATGTGTTCAGGTTAAATGATAAAATGTGTAGTTCACACGGAAATCTAAGGGAATATTGAGTTTTATTACGCTTATTTTATTAAATATACTTGTTAAGTTTGTTGTAAGTTATGTTTTTACATAACTTACAACAACCTTAACAAGTATGTTCAAGTATAAAGTATTACTCTTTAGACATATTGTTTCTAATCTGTGAGTCTTATATTACACGTCGATAGTGTAAAAACCAAATAATTTGAATAAATTCGTTGGTTTAAGTTAGATTATCTATCACTAGCGGAAACCTAGGTATAACGAAATGTTAATTAACTACTTTATGTATTCTTGCTCTCAAGTTGGAATTTGCATAATTTACATTTACCGCGTATCTCAGTTGCTATGCATATTTTTGTCTTTCTATCTGTAGGTAAGGTTTCAAATAGCTCCAAGCGGTAGTAGGATATTGGCTTGGGCTTTGGTTGCTTATCAACCTAAGAAAACACAAAAAATGCAGTTCTGATTGTTAATACTGTGTTCCAGTAATTTATTTACCGACGCTTACTATGCTAGCTTACGGTGCCATGTCTTGCCACCTGACACAATTCTACTGCTAGCAAACGAAACTGTTGGTAGATAAGTTATTGAAACCCTTTGGTAAGACTAACTCTTTAGGTATTATTTAATTTATATTATACCTGCGGGATGTATGGTACGAAAAATTAAATTTATTTATGCTGCTGTCTCTTAAACTATTAAGTTTTTTCGCTGACGCCGGATTTGGCGCGGCAACTCCATAAACAGTTACTCGCGAGGCAACCCCGTAGAATTGTTTTTAAATGATGACTCCTGCGCGTACGCACACCATATGATGCGCACAGCAAAAGATGGTGCGCGTTTCAATATATTTTTATCTAGTTCGTTTATGAAGGATTGTATATTTAATTCTTATATGGAATGTTGTATGTATGATTGTTTTATTTTGGTCAAAAGAAAATTATTTAATTGGTCACGATTTTCACCACTCCTACGGCAGAAGAGAAATAGTCAAAGTATTTATTTAATATTTCCAGTGATTTAGTTTATTTCGAATAATGTTTATCATACAATTAAAAAAGTTTTGTGTGGTTTTAATTACTAAGAAAGTAAGAATGTTATAATATTTTTGCAATTTTGTTCGACATTGTCGTGTCCGTATTTGTTATCCGAATATTTTGCTGTTGGCTGTAATCCAACTAAGAATTTACTGCTGTAATGATATAAAAATTTATCATGATAACGCATCTTTGGATATTTATCGTAAACATAAATAAATGCTACGACATCTAGGTATCCGTATTTATTGCAATCGTAAATAAATGAAAATAATCTTTTAAGACAAAGAATGTTATTAATACAAAATTTACAATACGTTATACCTCCAGCAACAACAGAAAAAAATTCGTGAATTTATTTTGTTTATTTGAGCGGGTAAAGGCGAAGTCACACTACTCTGTTGCGTCGACGCAACGTTGACGCTGTGTTATTTTACAACCAACGAATAAGCATAACGCTCACTGAACATGATACTGACTATCTCATTTCCTTAGTCGCTGTGACGTCGGCGTAAGCAGCGAATGCAACTTTAATGCTGCAAAGTCGCAACGCAATGCAATGGTGCGGTGTGACGTCGTCTCTCGAACACATTGCAACGCACAACGGAGTTAAAGACGGTTTAGAGTTTCGCCTATAAGTGCTAAAGATAGTATAAAAAACGCACCAAGATTATGGCACTGGCCACTTAGTTTTTGTACTTACCAAATAAGTATACCTCCCACTTAGTTTTTGTACTATGTGGGATTATAATCAAGTGCTTAGTATTTTAATCATAAATTAGCAATATAGCTCTTGTATTTTTATACCTACTTATGAGATTAAGTGACCAAAGTTAATATAACATACAAGATAAACTACACATGTTTATTATAATGATAGAAAATCCAATAATATATACTTGTATTTTATTTCCTCATTTAATTTTGTCGTAATAATGCTTAGATAAATTTTGCCTGACAATTACAAACTATGGTGCGTAAAACCATCGCACCTTCTTTCCGCGAACGAGTTGTAGTCGGCAAAATCAATACGGTCTTTTGTTCATCCTCACATGGAGAGGCCGCGGTATCAGGTTCGGAGACAGTAAAAGTATCCATTTATTTATTGTTTTGCTCAAAATAACTATAGGCATGTTTTTGCTTCTGTATTACGTTACTCTAAGGACGATGGGCCACCTTATGTCATATTGGCTGTGTACTTAACTACGAGTTCACATTAAAGCAAGAAAATAAGAGACAACTTAAAGCTTTTTGGTGGTTATGAAAATAAGTTCTTTAGAATTATTGTTATAAGGTTAATGATAGTACTAATAAACTTTATTGATATAAAACACGTACAAAATATAATAGTGAAACACCCGATTCCTGTGTGCTAGGTGTATACATAGTCAGTGCTCACTCAGACCCTATAATTTTCAATTTTAGCTTTCATAAGCAAAAAGTGTAAAACACTGTAACCCGATTAAGGAAAAAAGAATGTAATGAAATTGGTTAAAATTGGGGTTTACAAGGTAAAATGAACTGCACTCGATTTCAATAGAAATCGACAATAAACATCATTTTGACATGACAGTCGTAGTACCATTTTTGGCCATTTCACATTGCTTCACAACAAGATTTTGTGTGTAAACTTCAAAGGAATTTAAATAAAATCGGTTACAAGGGAACAATTCTCAAACTCTTGTTATAGTCGGTTAAAATGTAGCCTATGTTGCTCGAATCATAATAACGTATTGATCGTCACCTCATTCATCAAAATCAGATGAATATTTTAGGCGCTACGGTGGAACATACGTAAATACATTTATACCTACATAATTATATAGACTGCTAAAATCGTTACCCTTCCTCTTGGCTTCACCTTAGTCGGGTAAAATGAACAAGGTTGACATATCCAATAAGACAAAAATTCAAAAAACAAAGAGTAAAAAAAACTATGGATATCTAACTAAAACTAAACTATCTATTACATAGAGTTATCCTCGAGCAAGTTCTAAAAAATCATCGTGAAATAATTGATCCATGAAAGCTGAAAAACCAAAAAGCACAATTTGAAACAGTTTAAGCTGTAACAAAGTTTGCAAAGATCATTAGATACTATTAGGGCGCGTTCCCACTAAGACGTGATGATTAATTTATCGTTGGACGACTGTCGTCTCGAGCCGTTGCCAATTTCTTGACAATATCAAATACATAACCCTTAAAATTACATTTAAAAATTAAATTTTGAGAATCTTGTATTATTTCTATAGCTTCTATCAAAAAGCACGGCTTTAATATATTTAAAATGTTATTTATGGTCCCATATTTTTCTCGGTACCAGAATAAACAAAAAAATCTATCAAAAATAAGTCTTTCCTAGTAATTATCAGACTTCATGGATGAGGACAAAGGAAATATTACTGAAGTTAAAATACTAAATGCAAAATATTATACCTAACCGTCTGCAGATCACAATTATGCTAATTTCAAACAGAGACAAAAGTATTAAAGGCTACATCATAAGTTCTGGACAGTCATCGCCATAAAAAGTAGATTATGAAAGCGAATTATTCAAAAGTCGATTATGGCCGACATCCCTAACAATGTCGGTAGCTCGCGGCACATTTAAATATTTAGCATGCGTGGTAGCAAATTTTGCTATAATTTCATTGGATTCCTGTAATCCTCCCTACATCGCGTGAGTCCGTACGTTACCCGACTTAGGAAATATTTTAAAGTTCGATGACTCCTGGTTTAGAGGTCATCGCGACAGACCACTTTCGTTCGCAGGATGAAACCAATTTCAGGGGTTGATAAAAAGTTCGGACACTCAATTAAATTGGTCTGGTAATGGTCACGATCGAGACGGGACAAAGCCTTTTGGAGAAACACCTGTTGAAACAAATTACTCCAAGAATAATTAAGGTGTTAAATTTTGCATAAAAACAGAAAGAGTTAGTTATAACTTAAGTACGCCTCTCCTAGATAAAGCCCTAATTAATGTTTAGATATATATTAATAGTGATAGACTGATAGATATATTCTACTTATTGAAGCATTCCGATCCTTCTTACTTGTACTGAAACTTTAGCATACCTTTCAATGACGCCTTTTATACTCCGTAAAATGAAATTGTTTGTTCTTAAAATTAGGAAATATTTTAAGTATTTTTTAAGCGGAGTTTCATTCAGTCCATACTAGTAAAAATGTTTAAAAAAGCAAACCAATTGATCAACGATTTTTCACAAACACTCGTAAATTTTCATAAACTGCTTTTTCTTGGTTTCAACCTGTAAAACACATAACGCTTTTCTTTGTCTAGTTTTCTTTTAACTACTTATTTGTCTTTCCACAATCATTAATATCTTGTACACTTTTCCCTAGGGATGAGTAATTCCACTTCCTCGGGAAGTCAGCCAGCCAAAATCAGTTTGAAAATAAAGTGTTGATGAAAGATGACCCCAATTTTACAAGTTAGTCATTACGTAGGTGTTGATACAATTTCCACGAAGATAGTGATTTCATTATTAGACTAGGAAAATGAGACTGAATAATAAATATATTAAAATTCATATTGATTCATAAACTTAACAGGACTAATTCAGTGTATATGATTGAAGTTGTTGGTGTCCTCGTGGTTGGCTTTTAAGTTGCTATTTTACTTCTTTTTAAAATTCAACTGAAATGAGAGTACGAAGCTTTTCTGTGTAATACCATATGTATTATATATAAACAATATACAATAAAACGAAACTTAAAACATTTAACCTAAAATATTGCAATAATTCATAACTGTATGCAATGGCGTACAAATATGTCTTGAATGATAATAAAGATATTGTGGAATGTATGAACTAACAATTGAACCAATAACAGAAACTTATACAGTGTCATCGGCATAAGTAGGTTCCTTTAAAATCAAAAACACCGAAGCATTTCTTAAGCAAACACTCGCAATTGTCAACGAAAGTTGCTAGTTTAAACAACAATTGATCACAAAGCTACCGTTTGTTTATTTTCTGATATCGGAATGGATTGGGTATATTATAAAGAAAGAGATGATGTTATGCATATAATAGGTGATGGAAAGAGACAACAAGAATGAACACTTGCGACCACAGCGACTTGTGATGAAGAGACGAATGGAATACAAATGAGGCATGGTGACAATGCAATGGAATCCAGAGTCGACCAGCAAGTGGGTTAAAAGGTGAGCCTGACAGATATTACTGTAATTAGAGATGTTGGCACGGCAAAGCAAATATGCCAATTCCATTATGCTAGGAAGAATTCAGAATACTTATTTTCAACATAAGGCATATGTAGAACCTCCGAATGTTACATCTAAATGGGTAAATATATTTATATTCCGAATTTATGTGCAAGTCAAAACTTGTCTAAAAACTCTGGTTGGTAACATTGTAACACAAAAATTTGGAATTAAAAACTTACAAGCAAACATGAATTAAATTGGAGCTTCTGCCCTTAAAATATACAATAGGTGGTTTTTCAGAAAATAATTTTCTAATCAAGCCCAATCACGTACCGTATCTGGGCTCATCTTTGGGGGTCTTCTCGAATCCAAAATGGTTGCGGAGCCAATTTGCAACTGATTTTGGACTACGCCTTTTTAAGTGCGTTTACTAAAACAAAACTGAACACAAGAAAATTATCATATTATTCGCAAATACGCATGCCTAATTTGGCCAGTCCTTTGGTGTTTGTCGACTAAACTCGACGATTGTTTTGAAAAAATAGGCCTCACAGACGGAGCGTCCGTGCTGGCATCTCTCACGGCCTCAACTCGATAACAATCGGCTTAATTACCCTCCGATTAAAGTCGATTATGGGCGACAATCGCAAAAACGATCTTTTCAGTTGCTTTACCAAACTGTTTAATTGGACCCTTTCGGTGATTGCTCTTGATCGTATTTTGATGAGCAATTAAATTTATCCTTCGTATTTGAAGAAGGCAATCTATTTCATGCTTAATATATTTCAGTGAAAATAATACTTGAGTATGGTGTTTTAAGCTTTAATTGTTTTGCGTACGAAAATCTGACTAAAAGAACACAAGTGATGATTAACATAGCCGGCCAAATAACATATTGTCAAATTTTAATGTTTTATATTATGAATACCGTAATAAAGTGGGAATTATGAAACAGCGGAAAGTGGAAAAGAGAACAAACTGTGACAGGATATATATAACTCTCATTCAAAATGTAACGCGTGGTAACCTAAATACGTGAACCGACAGACAGACTGTAGTACTAGAGGATACTAGCCTTGACACTTCGCAATATTGATTTTCTTTTCACCTCCTCATTAAAAACATAAATTTAATAAAACTGATGATTCTTATATTGCTTATTATTCCATGTAACGAGCAGTTAGCCTTACAACCTTTCCACATGTTTACACATTTTATCTTGTTCTGAATTAGCGGATTTTATATTCGTTAAGTTTATTATACTTACGAATATTTTTATGTGGGAATAAAGACATAATTAGCGCTACTTACGAGACGGGACGTACGCTTAATGACAGTGGTTTTAGAATTACACGTCTTATAAGCATAATTTGAAAATGCTATATTTCATTACTTAAAATAAATGAAACATTTGTTGAATGACTTAATAATTTCTGAGACTGAGAAAGAACAATAATTAATATTATTAGTATAAAAGAATACCTATCTGTTGATGATTATATTTTAACACTTTTTTATTTGGAACGACTTAAATTTCTTAAAGTACTTATTGAGATTTACAAATAAACAGTTTAATTTCAGAATAAAGTTCCGGAAGGAATCTTTCAAAGAATCATGTATAATAGCTTTAAGCTTATGTTACACATTGGTTTGTCGTGTTAAATGATTGCATATCAACGGATTCACTTATACAAGAGAACACGGCGAGGTATTGTGAGTCATTATTAAATCCAAAAGATTTATTATAGGCGTTTTTGGCACGCGATTTGTTGCGGCCGCTATCAACACTTTAAAAATTGGGACTAGTACTTAATAAAATAATGTTTTGTATAAAACATTTTATGAAGATTTTTAGAATAGCAATAAAGATTGTGTTACGTTAATCTGATTTATTGAAATCCTTAATAATATATTATATAAGCTGCGTAGTTTTAGTACTAAAACAATTGTTGATAGGAACTTAGTTTTCAGATCGATATATTTATATTAGATAGTGTGTGGTTAGTGTAATGAACACGAGCATTTGTTCATGAGTCATGGTTGTTTATATATTTATTTATAAAATATCTAGATTATTAAGTATATTTGTCCGTTATCTAGTATCCATAACACAAGTTCTTAAAGATACTTAATTTGGGCTAGATAATTGGTGTGAGCGTAGAAATATATTATTATTATTATTTATATTAGATATGAAACAGATTGTGGTTTGGCCGGATACCGGATATCCGGCGAGCTGCGAGGCTGGATGGTCCGATATCCGGCGGCCGGATATTCGGCTCATTGTCTCGTTGCATGTCTTGACGAGTTTAACACCGCACAGGTGCGGCGAACGCGATCAGACCAATTTGGGCAGTTTCGCTATGTTTTTACTAAAAGTGTTTAGTTTAGATAATTTACTATTTACGTTTTTATCATTAGAGTGAATATCTCACAAGAAAATTTAAGTTTTTTGGGGAGGCCTTATAGCTTTTTTGTAACTTTTTTGACTTTAAATAAAAGCCGTCATAATTATAATATAAGCCTATTTATTGATATTTACCTCACAAAATTAATGTATTGCATTTTATAATAGGAAATTGTCGTAGTTTTTTAATATCGGGTATTCGGCCGGATAGTAAATTTAGGCCGGATAAGGCCTGATACCGGATAGTTACCACATATCCGTTTCACTCTAATTTATACCTCCTTAAGGATGTACCTTTCTGTATTTTACGAGTATATATTTTAATACAATAAAAAATAAAAATCTTGCATTTGCCCGACAAACATATGAAATGCTTAATGAGAAGAGGAATTAAATTATAACAAAACATGGTTATTGTACAACAGAATGAAAGGTCCAATTTCATTTACGTTTTTACTCGGAATGGCAAATTTGTCATTTAAGCGCTATTTACGAGTAGATTTGGAATACTAAAAAATAAATAATAACATTATTTATTTTCTAGTATTCCAAATAATTCCGATTAAGAAGATATATTATATATCTTCTTAATCATGCAAGAGTACAAAAAGAAGTGAATAATTGATGAAGGATGATGTCGTTTATTTACTTATTTGTTTTTTTCCAAAACTTTATTCCAAAAAGTTGGTAACCAAACCACCAACCCTTGAAATCGCTTTTTTTGACATTTATAAAAAAAACTTAATAACAGTATTTAGGATAGTCTTAGAGAAAGGTCCTAATTATAAACAACCTTTGTCTTAAGCGTCCAAGGTCGAGTGGCCTAACGGCATCCTTTTTGCTCTAAAGCTGCGTATCCATTTGAGGCAGCCTTAGGCTGAGCGGCTGCCTCAATCCGGGGCAGATCTAGTGGAGACCATGCCGCGAGTCAAGGCTTGCTGCGACTTGAGCCAACGCGGCGGCCGCGCAGTAAGCCAAATTATGTCAAAAAAATGGACATGCTCAAAGACGCCACATTGTGAGCCGTGCGTTAACTGAAAATGGTTTTACTTACGTGTGCTCTGTATGCGCCAAATGGCTAAATATAAATGAATAAAACCACCATCGATGTTTTTATTCCTGGGTCATTTCCTTTTGTAGTGGCTAATTACTACTAACGCTGCAGTGGTTTTATATGCGTCCACCATGGGTCGTTGAAAATGAAAATGAAAAAGCTCTTTATTAAAATGGACTATGCTAAGTACTTTTAAATCGTCAAAAGCCCTTCCACCATTTCGGGATGAAATAATAATTATTATGCTGAGATGGAGAAGAAATGGCTAAAGAAACTCCACAGCTTATAATTTCGTAATGATTTCAAAACATCAATACAAGTCAATAAATAATTATCAATATAATTTAAGTTACAGTTTTACATGCGTAAATTTTGGGTAGTTATTACTCACACGCATGTTAATGAGAAACTTATTAAATCGTGGCTCGTGGTGAGGCTTGCCACTCAACTATATTATGTAGGCTCAAGTGCAGATGCATTTAACTTTCCGCAGGCCACGGCACGCTCAAGATAAGGCTGCTCGGCATGAACGAGGCTGCTCCAATGGATACGCAGCTTGGTAGTTTCTTAATTTGCTGTCCATTGCCTTTCGGGAGCTTTTTGTGTCTGCGGTATTGTGGAGATTGTATCTTTGGTTTAGGTATTCAGCGATAGCATCTGTGATTGATTGGAATTTCTGATTTCGATTTCAGTAGAATTAATTTTTAATTTTGTCAGCATTTATTGTAATTGTTGGATGACTTCTTACACCGAGTAAACTTCGTTGTTCTTCTGTCTCTTTTTTGAGCTTTTACAAACTTTCTTCATTTTTCGTTTCTTGTGCCTAAAAATTTGTATTTTGACTGCTTACAGATATACATACATTTTAAAGATATTTTTTTTTTGAGTTCTATGTCTTTAGGTTATCTTATGCTAGTGTCAACTATGCCTAACAAATTGACTTTAGATTTTGTTCACTCTATTATGCGAGAGTAATCGCCTTTAACAAGAGAAAACTCGAACCATGTCACTATTTAAAGTAACTTTATTCTTATTGGACTCTAGTTTTTAATATATTGCAAAGTCGAATTCGTCTGCAGAATCTTCTCAAGCAAGCAAAGCATCTTTGCTTTTTTACACCTACAGCAAGATATGAATAACTAATATTTTAATTACCCTCAGGATCACGCCAATAAGTGTGGACGCGAAAAAAAATGTGCTTTCGTCTCCCACGTTTTTTCGGCGAGCGGCGGCATTTTCGGAATTCATCCATTTACATAAATACCTCCGGTTCTTTGTTCAGCCGCGATGGCGCCGCTCGCGAACATGTTGCGTACTCTACTCTCAGGGTTGTCTATAAGTTGCAAGGACCAGTATCCAACTCGTCAATGATTGTTTCGATTTTCCATCGGCCCGAAGAACAGCCGTGTCTGATGCTTAGTAAATCTATGTTTCTGTTTAAAAATATTATCATCTGAGAGTTTAGTTATACTCTTGGTTTAATGAAGAACATCGTAAGATTTTTCAAGGACGGTTGGACCGACCCCAAATAAAAGGAAGGGCAGCAATAAGAAAATTTTGATAGTTTGCAGTCAGCGTTTTGTTTAGATCCAATTTTACTCACCAATATTTGTTGAGTCTTTGTTATTATATTTTATGATCATTAATATGAACATTATGTTACTATTTCTGTTGTGTATAATATAAATATTATATGACCAAGACTGAGAATTTTTATAAATGTCGTACCTAACTTTTTATTAATTAAGTCGAATCTTGGGATGTAACAGAAAAACGTCAACTTGTTCCAGTGGGATAAATATTAAGTGTGCAGAAATAAGTCATGGAACCTTGCGGTGTTATTTTGTTTTATTTAATAGGCTGGGTGTTTGACTACAATCACGCATAATGGAAAGCGATGATGAGACCTAAGATGGTATGTACACGCTCGTCTAGAAGATATTTGTTCACTCTGGCCTTAAAGAGAATCGTGAGCTTTTAATATGCGACCAGTGTCAGCCCTACTCCTTCGCGATCGGCGAGGACGGTACCCAAGCATTTGTTTTTCGTTTTTGCTAATCGCCGACCGCCGTTGCAACTGTTTTAAAATGCCGCTATTGTTTTCACCGCTAAATAAAGTTAAAAAGTTTTAAAGAAAAATAGTATCACTTTTGGACTGAAGCCCTTGGAATGAGGATTTACTGTAAATGGTAGGGTAGGTTAAAAATCTTGCGTGTTTTTATGAAATGGCCATTTTTCATTAGTCTCATATTGGTGGGTTAAAAGTCTCATTTTTGTAGTAGATACCTCTGTCTTGAGGTGCAGCGGTTACTGTTCAGTAAAGTTAAGTGATATTACGGATTATTTTAAATTACATTCTATATTACATATTAAATTACTTTACATTAAAAAGCTTTTTTAAAAATACACTTACGTGCAATGAAATCGACTCACTTCGCAGGTTTCGATTCTTAATATTTCGGTATATAAAATAAGATTAGATAAACAAAACCTGTGAATATAATTTGAATGTATATTTCATAAGCTTTATTTAATCTACTCTAAACACCGATAAACGAAGTATTGGTGACAATAGACTCATTTCTTCGGAAACCCTAGTTTCTCATTTTTACGTCATACGCCATTTCTGTGACTATGCAGAGTGTTCAGAGTTAATTGAATCATTGTTTATTGAATAATTGACTTATCTTACAGATTTATTGACCCTTAAAATTCAGCTGATTTCCCCAAAAATTTTAGCTCTTTTAATTGTATTTGGTTTTCATTTTGTTTCTTTCTTATTTCCGTGTTAAAATCAACAAACTAAAATCTATCGCAGTAAAAACTGTTCTAATGTTAGTTTAGGTTCTTGTTTAACACACGGGGTTAAAAATAATTATTTACAAATTGTAGATTTTGATAAGGAAGTTCTGAACCAAAGCGTACCGGTGAGTCGATGTGTTTATTTTTTAATCATTTTTATAAATTTCATAGACAATACCCCTAAATGGAATTTTAACTGATATGTTCTTATTACTTTATTGGTATATTTATTTTTAAAACTATGGCTACGATCTTCTGTAAGGTCTCTTTCATGTCCATTTTACCAAAATGTTGGCAAACAAGCAAACGGCACTATAATGAAAATCCAATTTGTTGCTGTTGTTCAGTAATGATAATGTTGAAGGTGGAAGCGAGACAGACTCGAAACGCTCAACCATTGAACACAATCATGCTGTTAACACTATGGCGACAGACTTTTTATGAGATAATGGTAGTTAGTAAGGTGGACTTAAACCCTATCACCAACCAAGCCGAGCACAAATTGAACCTACAGATCTAATTCCAATGAGCGAACCACAGAGCCGAGACTCGATTCTTTAGAGGCACCTTCAGGCGCACCGCTCCCTTCCGACCCGAGCGCCTTAGCGTCACTAATCGGTGTAGAGACTCCCTTACGGGAAATGCTCGCTGGTTGGAAACTCTCCTCGCCTTCACCTAAAACTGCAGTGACACAGAGAACGTAATCTGCGACCTATAGTAGTCAATAAAACATGGCCTAAACATTGGACCATGGCAGGGGTTGTAGGTTGGTTTAATTTTGAAATGCAAGAAATTATTATTTTACCATTCACGAACTTTATTATCTATATATTTTGTATTGGGCGTACAATAAGCCGATAACTCCACATTCTTCAACGGCTTCAAGACAATAACTCATTTAACTCAGTTTGCAGTAAACCCTTTGATGTTTTCATTTTCTGCGACCGCGATCTTGGCGCCGTATTTTCGACAATCGCATTCGGCGTCTTTGCCGACTCCCGGCTGTCAGAATCCAATTATATTCGCAAGTTGACCGACTACGCCCCACTTCGCTTTTATTGCCTGGTTACAAAGTTGAAAATGTATCACTTTGATTGCAGATTTTCGGCGAGATTTTGGCCATTCTTTATAGTAGCGACGGTTAGTGTGTTTTTTTTAGTTTTTTACCGAATGGGGTGTTAGGATCATTGAGGGCCGGCGCCGCGCTCGAGATTGATGATCTGTTTGGGTTCACTGCAGCCAGATATTAAAGTATGAACGGGTATTGGAAACTAATTGGATGTACTTTATGAGTGCCGCCCTCCGCGATATTTGCAACGAGCTGGTTCGTCAGGACAACATACGCTGAAGACTACGTCAATGAAATTAGAAGGAATAGATCATTCGATGTAAATTTTTGTTTACGTAATTTAAAATCATGTATTTAAATGGCAGTAGTCACCGTAGCTTATAGACGAGTCAATAATGAGCTACTTCTTCTGACACTACTTCACTCCGTGGAGGTTTAGAAATTTTATTGATAGGAACAACATTACTAAAAGATGCAATCGCTTGTAAGCGATAAGACCGCCCATTGTACATTGTCTGTATTATTAGTTTTCTTGAGTTTCTCCCTCTTGTTGTAAAAACACGTGTTGAGACTCCATTATTATAACAAATCAACCGTACAATTTTGGTTACTTAGTTACATTTTCACCTGAAATTGGCAAAATCCGTACGTTTATGTAACGCGACGCCATTATATAGTTTTCTTTATGTATTGAATATCTATTGCTGTGCAATAAATAATATACTAGGTATCTATCCATACACGATTACATAGATATATACATACGAATACAATATTTAAATATTTATATGTATTTTAGGAATAAAAAATCACTGTGTCAAGTACGAGTAATACTCTTCCACCAGTTTCATAAAGTTGTCATGTAAAATTTTCACATAAAAAATCAATAGGGCTTAAACTCTATAGCTTCATGCTTAAAACGCAAGAGTATTATATAGCGTAGTAACGTCGTTAATACGTAATATTTGACAATTTACATCAATTGAAGTTACACACTTGATCGTAAAACTGCTGGCATCGTTCTCGGCTCATCGCACGAACAGTGTTACGTAAATTATCAAAAATATTATTATATCCAATTGCATTAGTCACTGTACGTTTCGCGTGTATTTCGGGTGTTGCTACGGAATTGTGCCGGGAAAAGAAATATGGATATCGAATGCGACATTAATTTGTTTATCGTGAATACCTAATTTTGACACGCTAGTGCAGTGCTCTGGATAAGACACCAGTGTCCATCTTAGGGAACTGTACTATAACTGTAGTTTCATCAAAATCTGTTCAGTATTTTTGAGATAGAGAGTTAAGTGTGTATTTCCCGTGCTGTAATACGGGTCTAATTATTAAGACTCTTAGGAGTGTACTGCACGAAAAAACAAAGAAATATTTGAGTAAAGGTACTCTGACGATTAAATGATTAAGTAGGTATTTAGTTTCATTTACCTACAATGAAAATTTATAAATGAATCTTATAGAAAATAATTTAAAAAAATTAAACCGAGTTAAAAATTGTAACTATTTAATTAAAAACTAAACGCAGATATCTAAGTTGTATGTTTAAAAATATCTAAAAGCAAAATGTACCAACATTTTTTTTGAGGTCGGTGCCAACCTCATGATATTCCAGATTTCTTGTTAGTTTCATACCTACTCTGTAAATATACAGTACCTAGTTACAATGTAACCATGTAAATGTTTCTTTTACGCGCCGGGTATCCATTGCGGGTATCTACCCGCCACCGCTGCACCGGCGCGCACGACACGAGACGCTTAGACGCAAATGGCGCTCATTATTTTCACAAAAAGAGAAGAATTTTTAATACTTTCGCTATTGCACACATTTTGCTACACATCAATTTCACAGGGGTTTTGTTTATGTTATTTGTTTGGCAGATAAGCATACAGCCTGCTTGGTTAAAGCAGTCACCGTAGACCAGTGGTTTCCAAACTTGATTTGACTACGCCGCCCCTAAAAATATTTAATCATTTGGCAACAATTATTTTTTTAACGTGTCACGATTTTCGTGCTCCCTTTAGACTAGCCTCCCTGGGGAGGCGCACCTCCCAGTTTGCTAAAACACCATCTGATTTCGTGAACACAAGTGCATCAACCAACCAGGATATTTCCTCTGGGACCGTTATTATGATCACCTGTGTCAATCGCACAATCTCTCACATGACATCAGCGCCGTGGGTGTCAGGCTAACCGCCACAAAAACAAGATCCCAGACAATGGGAACCTAAGATCCTCGAGGTATTACCGAGTTCTGACTAAACTTCTCTGAGTCACCTGAGATTCGTCACATGTAGACACTCAGCGGCATTAAGTGTAGTTTGTTTATTTATAATAAACTGTTGCGCTTAATGTCAATCTACGGAGGATTCTTGGTACCTCGGTATTTGGCCTTGATAAGTGCGTTTTGACCAGCTTACCTAATTAGGAAGTGGATAAGCGCACTGCCAAATTCTATTGTTCAAGTTTTAGGAAGTTGCGGTTGCATTTTCCTGTTGTCAATAATAATTGACCGCAAGTAATGTGAATACAATCTCGTAATGTTAATTTACAGCAGTACCTAACATTTTTTTGTCTACTTGATATTACTTAATTGTTTGTCTTGACTTTTATAAGTGTACATTCTTCATCATCATAATAGTCTTTATAATGCGATCCACTGCTGGGACACAAGGCCTCTCCTTGTCATCGAAGGAGGTTTAGGCAGTAGTCCACTACGCTTGCTCAATGCGGATTGGTGAACGGAGTGTAAGGTGATCAATACCCCTTTACTGATCTAGTCGCCTTCTACGACGCCCATTGGAGGACATGGGGTAATGCTATTCTACAATGACGACATCACACAGCAACCCCTTTTGCGATATTACGAGCATGATTGTATGTATGTACGTTGTACGTATAACACAAGTTTCTTAATTTGGGCTAGAAAGGGGCTAGATAATAGGTTTGAGCTTGGAAATATATTATTATTATTACCATCAAGTGAAATGAAAGTTAAGATTATCTACGAAAAAAAAACATTGCTAAGTTCATTTTATTCTACATTCTGTCCAACCAACCAAATTAACAAAGTTTAGTAACACATATGAATAATAAAAATTAACTAGCGCGCGCTAAATCAAAAAATCCTAAATAACTATAATAAATTTCATTCATAATAACTATTCTCGTTGCAGCGTTCACCAATCCAGACGTTTTATATTTAGACTGAAACGAACTTTTTTCGTCGCGCGAAGGTATTTCAGTTGCAAAATACCGTTTCGGAGGCAGTAATAGGGAGTTTGGACTATGGACTTTCGAGCTAGAAGTTTTAAGGTAATTAATTAAGAACATTAAAAATAATTATTATGATGTTATTTATATGCCAAAATATATTTTTTTTCCGATAATCTCGTTAACGTCTTGGTGATATTGTGTTTAAAACCACTTCTTACTTATCATATACCTATGTAATTCAGTGGTATTTCTTCATGACGATATAACTTAGAAAAGATTATTACAAGAAAATATTATTTTTGTCGTTAATTAAGCGTCGGTGGCGTAGTGCGTAAGAGCGTCGTCTCCCATCCGGGAGGCACTGGGTTCGATCCCCGCCACGTACCAATGTGTTTTCAAATTTTGAATTCATATGTACGTATAATCGACGGTTTTACGGTGAAGGAAAACATCGTGAGGAAACCTGCACACACCTATGAAGAAATTCTTAGGTTGTGTGTGAAGTCGACCAACCCGCACTTGGCCAGCGTGTTTGACTAAGGCCGCAAAGGGGTAGGCTCGAGCCCCTCGGTGGGAACATTATATGAGCTGTTGATGATGATTATTTTTGTCAATATTAATTGTATTCAAATTTATATGATCTTTTAATGAGACTGGCATGTTCTTTATGATTATATTTATAAGCTATTACAAGATAACAATTATTTAAATTGTTAAATTATTTTTTGTTTCAAAATTTTAAGTTAACATTACATTTAAATCAATATTTCAAAACAACACTAAGGGTCTCCTTTTATTCTCTAAACTAAGTTGATTTTTAAAAAGCGTAGTTATAATTGAAAATTGGATCAGTGACATAATTTTTATTATTCTAAATACATCAAAATTTGGACGGAGCCCTTTTTTCTTCGCAGTCCTAGAAGCTTGTCTTGTCTTGTCTTGTCCTAAGAAAGTACTACAAACTCAACCAGAATTGTGAGGATCGAAACCGGCACCATTAGGTACGATACTGATGGACAAACGACTAGGTCACGAATGCGGTTAAAGAATTGTTGCTTTTATCGATTAAGTAACTGATGTGGCCAATCTACTAAATAAATTTTATAGGTAACTAGCGACCCGCCCCGGCCTCGCACGGATTTTCTCAGCTTTTCCCTACTGTGATTATGCATGTACTTTTTACTCTTAAAGCACTCTATATATTGCTGAAAACTCTTGATATCTGTTGCGTAGTTTAATAGTTCGAAGCGCACATACAGAAAGAGAGACTTCATTCTATATTATACTTAAATAAATATACTTTTTTTTTGTTTTTTGTTGACGGGGAGGTCAATGCATTTACGCATCGTCCCTGCGGGGTGGTGCCAACCGCAGGGGATATGTGGGACTCGCGGTAAAGGCGTTCCCTCCGTACCCACTAAACATCCTCCCCGGCCTGACCTCTAGTGCGCTATTGCGGGACGGCTCGAGATTTGCGCACGTGAGCGCAACTACACCGTAACCGTCCCAACGCTACCCGTCTAGGCACTCCTTGTGCACCAATTGGTGGCCAACAGCCCACAGGGGCTGCTGACTAACGCCAGCCCCTGTGGGCCGTCCGGAACTAGCCGTGGTGGGAAAACAAAAACAACTCGACGATGGCATGTGTCTTCGAATGCCAAGCGGTGACGTTAGTTGAGAGGATATATATTTTTTTACAATAGTTAGATATCACAATATATGAAATGATAGGTAGGCTGCATTAGTTAAGAAAGGGCCCATGACTCAGCGTAAACTTTGCTTCCCATAAGCAAACACTGCCATGACCCAGACACCGGCTATTATTTTTAGTAACTTAACAACTTTGTAGTAAGGCAACACAAAATCTATAACCTTACTTTTAATCATGGTTACAATATTGAAACCGCCGGCCGTAAGAACATTCCATTGTGACACTCTACGAGACGAAGATATTTATTTAAAATCAAGTCCAATTATTTGCAAGGAAGTAACAGTTTTTAATGAGTCGACATGTAATGGAACTCCCTCTCACCTCTTGTTTGAGTAAAGCCCGTAATGTCTCTATTGAAACGCGCGTGCTTCAGGAAAAGAAACAACCGATGTACAGTCAGCAAGTTACTTTGTCTCAAATAAGAGTTAGGTCTACTATGAATTTACGGACATATATTTAGTTTGGGTCTAATTTGAGTTAATTTTGCTTTGTCTATTTTTAATTAAAATTGACTGAGATTTGAATCAGTACAGAAGTAATTTTCGTTTTTATTTTCTTATGCTTTTTTAAATAAGTTAACCGAGGATTTTTTTCATATTTCATTTCTATTTATAAATATTTAAATTTATTTGTTGAAAACATTAATTGAGGTACTCCTACTTGTAATTCTGATGGAACTTAAGCCACATAATTATTATCCTATTATAAAAATAAGTGTTTTTATTTATAAATATATGTGTGTCTCCGCTGCATATTGTCTTAAGCAAAATTAGGTTGATTTTTTTAATTTATATTTCAATTGATTCATCGTTTGCAAAAAAATAATAACTTAACCTTTTTTAAGGCTTTTAATTTCGACTATTTAAAAGTTCCTTAAGGAATCCATTTAAATAATTAATACGATTTTAAATTTTTAAGGACCTATAAAACAGTATGATAAGATGAAAATAAAAGGTTTAAGGGTACGGTCAGTATAGTTTTCCTCGAGCGCTGCTGACGGTACCCGCCTCGCCGTCTCGCCGCCGTCGCTATTTCTAGCAACGGCCGCCCGCCCAGCCGAGTTTATTGACATCGCCGATACGATACTTAGGGACAAAACACTTCTCACTCTAATAGCACCGCTATTTTTTAGGGTTGCTCGTCATCTTCGTGTTACTCGATGTCAAAGCCTTACAAATCGCAGTTTGTCCTTTAATATTATTTGTTAATATACCATCATCTTAAGAGGACAGTACGACGAGCACCGTCTTCATACAAAATAACACAAATGACGAAAACGTTTTCCTAACCCTAATTCTTATTCGATCGTTATGATATAGTGTTTTAGTATGTAATGTTTTTAACATACTAAAAAACAATGCCTGTACGTTTTTCAAAATAACTTTAACCCGCCCTGTACAAGGTGATTAAATGGAACGTCCCGTACTAGGTGGGGTGTAACATAATCCAAAATAATATATAAAAGTGAGAAAATTGGCAGATTAACTTTTTTAGAGGATATAAAGTATTTAGTAATTATAAATAGTAAAAATATTGAAATGAAAGTATGTATTTAAACATTTTTATTAATTAAAAAATAAGAAGCAACAATTTGTTGTGTATATGTTGACTATTACGCATGTCTTCATATGAACATTAATCAAATAAATTATTTATGGTATAGAGTTTTATTCCATTTCAAATGCTTGACAAAAATAAATTACAGTATGACGGAATCTTATACTACGTAATCTTACACAGGTATGCAATGAACGTGATGTCAATAAAATAGTCCTCGATGAACATTTTTTTCAATTTAGGGACTTTTCGTACCTCATCTGCGTCAGATTTGGATATACAGCGCAAAGATAGTATCAGCTATTGGAATGAATGTTAACCATTTTTTAATAAACATAATAATTTTAGATAATATTATAAATAAATATATAAACAACTATGACTCGCAAACAAATATACGTGTTTGTCACACAAGTACCTATTTGCCGCTACCAGGAATTGAACCCGGACCGCTTGATGTGTGGGCAGCTAAACTGACCACTCCACCACGACGGCCGGCGTCGCGTATAATAATAAATAATATAAAACCTGCAAAATGCGTATTCGTACTTTTTAAAACCAGTGAATACTTTACTGGGATCTAATCTACTTAACAATTGCTTCGATTGAATATCAATGAAATCTTCAATGTTAATAGAATTGTTTGACACAGACACAATTATTATGTAGCAGAATACCATGTGTGTCAAATTTGTGTCAGATAATTTAATTGAGACTGAATCAATTATTAATTAGCAGACTTACTAACAACTAATTGTAACCAGTACAACAAAATTGAATAGAAGAACAAATTCGCAAACGAATTTTGGATGACAAAGACATCGTGTTTACATTACGGAACTTTTAAAAAACGCTAGTCTTCCACCTTGCGGCCAAGGCCAGAAAAATAAAAAATAAAAAAGTAAAAAGTCAGTGGGTAATTGCTGGCGCGTGGACGGCAGATGCGATCGCAGCTGCTTGCGAATATCCGACGGTAATCGTCTGCCACAGAATAAACAATAAAAATTTTAACTGAAAGATACACAATATTTATCGTAGTATAAACGGTTTGTTTACTCGTGTTTACGTTTCGTATGTTGTATATTAGTATTTTCTTTATATTTATTAGATACATAATTTTTGGAAAGGTATAGAATATAGATTTATTGTTTATTAATCAGCATTACATATAAAGAAAAAAAATACAAAAGATGATATCTTCCAGATAACCTTAGGATGGACAGGATTATAAAAATAAAGAATTCAAGAGAAGATGGTCGATTTTTTTTATATTTTTTTATAATAAAGTTTTAGAAAAGCTTATTTTTTAATGAACTTAAAAAACCTAAAACTGCCGTCATAGTAAACATCCGAACTCTTCCCTATTTGAGGATTCTGGGTGAAATTCGTTGAAGTGAACCCTTAGGTGTATCTTTTACTAGCTTCTGCCCTCGACTTTGTCTGCTCAGGATTAGTATAAATTATAGCCTATATGTTATTCTGAAATATAAGCTATATTTTTGCAAAAGGTTATTAAAATCCATTCAGTAGTTTTTACGTGAAAGAGTAACAAACATCCATCTAGATACAACTTAAAGCGTTTATAATATTATATTTGTTGTTTCAATTACTTTTTTTAGATCTTATTTATTATTCACTGATTACTTATTTGAAAATCGTTTCACCCTAGTTTTACCTTATTTTTTACACATAAACTTGACTGAATGTTAAGTGTTGAAAGGATCTCATAGCAACCAAATAACAAATTGCAGAGCACGTCTAATAAACTCTAAAAGGGATCTCCATAATAACCTAAATTGCCTAACAAATAAAATGTCAAATAATGACTAAATTATTGTAATTTTCGTAGGGATAGCTAATTAAAAATAAATAAAGACAGATTATTTTACTCCTTGATAAAATAGCTTACTTTTGGTGAAACAATTTTCAAAATTGGTTTAGTGGTTTAGGCGTGAAGGCGTAATAAACAAACAAATTCACTTTCGCTTACTAGTTACGAAGTTTATTCCAGCCTTTAATTGTCATTGTATTGTGTGACGTGATCATATTAAACATAGTTCTCGGTTTATATTTTCTTCATTTCAAAGATATCGTGTTTCAATTTATAAACGCCCACCATTTCTAAATAATAATTGATACTACAAGCAATTTTATGAGTTTGGTACTTATTTATTTCTATTAACAATTAATTTTATTTATAATAAAATTATAAAGTAAAGCGTAACACCTGTCCTGGTGGGCTTTTATTTAGTGGGTTTATAGGTTTAGTTGCTTTATTCAGTTCGATGCCCCTCTTATGTGGGCTATAGGCTGGCAGCTTGTCACTGTTTTAATACGTTGCATGGCCCATGGTACCAGAATATAAGTTTCGTAATAAAACCTTTTCAGACTTCCAGGCCCATACAATAAATACCATATGAAATAAAATACATAATACGATAATATAATTTTTGTTAGCGCTCCACACAGGCGGTAACTAAGCGAGACGGCAACGGAGCGGAATTTTTTTGTAAAGCTCGTGTTACTATGGACCATGAAACTACGCGCGGATGGGGCGTGTTGCAAGTAAATCGCTTGCCGCATATCCACGACCGTCTCGCTTCCGTTCTGTGTGTGGAGCGCTTTAAGCTTAAGTTAGTAGATTTTTGCTTAATTTACACGATTTGTCGGTGACGTGTAACTCTGGTAATCAAGTGTTACCTAAAGCTCGGCTTAAACTTTAGTTAGTTTGAGTTCGTAAAGTCTTAGTGACACTATTTTACACTGATACAGTTTTTCATCCATTTCTACATAAAGTTCTTACATACACGCTCGTAATCCCACGAGGGGTTGAGCAGAGCCAGAGAGGCATCATTTTGTTACACATTAAGCCACGTCTGGCAGTATGGGCCACACAGTGCCTCCAAATAGTGACAGGCTGCCAGCCTGTCGCCTACATAAAAGGGGAACCAAACGCAAAAAGTAACAATGCTTCAGTAAACAAATTGAGTTGAAAAAAAATCGGTCACCCATCCGAGTACCAACCGCGTATTTGGTAGCTTAGCTTTCGTGATATTACGAAGACCGCACCGACCGACCGCGATCCTCATCCTTCTCTCACTCGCATACAGTTAGTATGTATACGTACCTCTAGGTTGTAATAACACGGTATATCAAGCAGAATGCATTGGTATTTTGCTCGCAGCCGAAGCTATAACATCGAGGAGGATGAGTGGCTATAA
Source organism: Elophila nymphaeata (assembly GCA_955850985.1). Lineage (NCBI taxonomy): Eukaryota > Metazoa > Arthropoda > Insecta > Lepidoptera > Crambidae > Elophila > Elophila nymphaeata. The sequence continues at coordinate 26,182,700 of OY039073.1, read as the reverse complement.
TATAGAAATCCACTCTGACAGTAAGTCTGTTTTACATTCTCTTAGTCGACCTCAAACTACATCGAAGTTAATACACGACTGCCACGAAGCCCTAAATAGTGGCAGCCCAGAGGAGTGGCAGAATACCGGGCTCGCTTCCTCGGGTCGCCGAGGAGCGGCCAGGAGTTGCTAGGCAACCTCAAGGCACTAGGCGACTTCCTGGTAGAGCTGGGATGGCTGGAGTGATCCGGCCCACACCCTCCGACGCAAAATAGGCGCATCAGCCGTCAAGTTGCGGAAACTGCCCGTACGAAGAAGAAGAAGAAGATACAGTTAGTATTTCTTAATTAATTAGAAAGCCAAATAAACTAGTCCATCTTGATTTTTCTAGTTTGAAATATATTTACGCGTTTGTAAACGCAACAATTATTCCATAATATAAGGTATTTTTATTTTAACTGGACGTTAAATATTTGCAAGGTCGATTTTTGTAGTGTATTTTTTCTAGTTTGAAAAATATTATTTATTTATAGCAATATAACAATATTATGCTGTAGAATTTTATCTACACTCATGTCATAATATTTGAATTATGATCCCTTAATATAGATAATCAAAATAAACATTAAAAAAAAAACCTGTAATACAACGATCATTATAACAGCGATCCGACTCATATTATTTTATTACTAGAAAAAAAAATGCAAAAAAAATATTCCATAATGTAAGGTAGTTTCAGCTTAACTGGGCGTCAAATATTTGCAAAAATATTTCGTTCGGGTCTTAGAAGTGCAAATTTCAAAGATTTGATGAAACAATGTTTACCATAAAAACATAAGCACGAAGCACTGACAAATTTCGACAGCGAAAGCAGTGTCTCGGTGGCGTAATGGACAACGCAGCCGCCCGGATTGCGGAAGATGCGGATTCGATACCCGCCTGAGGCAAGTCGATTTTTTTCAGTGCATTTTTTCTAGTATTAAAATATTTACGCGTTTGTAAACGCAAAAATAAAATTATTACATAATGTAAGGTAGTTTCATCTTAACTGGGCGTCAAATATTTGCAAAAATATTTCGTTCGGGTCTTAGAAGTGCAAATTTCAAAGATTTGATGAAACAATGTTTACCATAAAAACATAAGCACCAAGCACTGACAAATTTCGACAGCGAAAGCAATGTCTCGGTGGCGCAATGGTCAACGCAGCTGCCCGGATTCCGGAAGATGCGGGTTCGATTGCCGCCTGAGGCAAGTCGATTTTTTCTAGTATTAAAATATTTACGCGTTTGTAAACGCAAAAATAAAATTATTCCATCATATTATTTTACTTAAAAAAATAACAAACTTACGGCAAAACGGGAAGGCAAAGGTATCTAAGCTGTGCAAAAAATTGGCTCCGCCAAATAATATGCAAAAAGTCACTGAGATAACAAATACTTTAATGCCAAAAAAAAGCATATAAAATGGAAAATTTGTATAAAAACACCTGTTTTCCAAAACGTAATCTTAGCCAGTTTTTGTTTTATTTGAATTTATGAGTGTAGATAGAATAGTGCATTTAACTGCAACTAAAAACTCGCCAAGAGTCGTTTTTTAAACTCCCGCTCGGGTTTGATAGCCCCTAATTATGTGACAGTTACATAAACTACCTAGCTACCTACTATATTATGTTATCGCAATAAGATTTATTTTCCAATTGCATCAGTTGCATTCTCGGGTTGCGCACGCGCCGCGCCAGGTGTGGCAGGTGCATCGAGATGCTGAACCCTCACTTAACCGACACTTATCGCACAAGGCTTAGTACTGTTGACAGCACATCAACGGTGACAGGTAAGATAGCATCAGTCTTAATAGAAGGTAATAAGAATGATTTCATGTTTCATTGGCTGTATTTCTGATGTTTTCGATGTTATTTTGTGTTTGTATAATGAATATTCCTATTGTACAAACTCCTCATATTCCTTTTGTACAAACAAACTACAGACGCAATAGTTTCCTCATTAGAGCATGTATGACTGTTAACAAATCTGATGCGGACATAGATATTTTTCACGATAGTATCAATACTGTAAAAAAGTTACTATTGCTGCACTAGACTGCACATAGAGCTTTGTGTTTTAAATTAAGAATCTTAGATTATACACCTAATCTAAGTTAATCTAAGTTAAGAATCAATGTTGATATCTATATGAGGTAGCTTATCAATAGCTTTAAGTATGAATGAGTTCCTATTATTTGAGTGTTTATAAGCTGTTAGCTATACTCAAAATATATAAATAAATGAATAATTATTTTTGTAGAATGTGAATTGTTTTGCATCATACGTTGAAGTTAGTTTTAACAAAAAGTGGAATAACGTTTTTGCACTATTTCCCTTTTTGTCAAAACGAATTAAAATAAAGGATAATTAGCGATAAAGTACCACCTTTTGTCAGCGGCTTTGCTCGTATTTAATGTAAGAATCAAATATCAAATTGTTTTTTATTTAAATGGTCTTTGCTAAGTACTTTCGGACTAATGGACTCTATTTAAGTTTGACCATCTCAAGAATAACCAATGACCTTCTCTAAATCTCGATCGGTTTCTATGCCAAAATTCATCAAAATCGGTTAAGCTCTTTCGACATGAAAGAACAAACACATTTCATTTTGAAATTTTAATATTAGATAGGAATCAAAATTCATTTTGTAAAAAAGATGATAATCTGTAGACTTGTGGAAAAGTAAAAAAAGTCATGAGAGAAGAAAAACGAAGGTTTAATATTTAATTTAATTTTATACTCTTACTTATTACCTTACCCATATTTAAGAGCTTGCCTTCTTAGACATGACCATCTTGACGTAAGGTAGAAGTACGTAATGTCGACAGTGTCCCAGTACTCGTCAGTTTTCCAAAAAATGCAATTATCACTGATATCCTACCACACAAAGCTCTATTTTTGTTGGCAACACATTCTTAGAAATATTTAGCATAATTATAATGTGAACATTCTTTTGAAAAACATATGGCGACTACAACACACGCGTTCGAAGGTAAGCATTGCCGATTTTTTAATTTTTTTGCTAATTTAGGTACTAGAACTGACGTCTACCAGCTTATGTTTCTTCCTCTGTCGTGCAGTGTTTTTTATTTACAGGGAGAGTGCAAATACTTTTTGTAATAGATAAGTAAATTGTCTAGCAATATAACCTATAAAATTAATCATTATTAATATTTAGATTATGTTTTTTGTAAGTGACATATTTTGGGTCACAAAAACCGTCACATGAGCCAATAGCCGTCAGTTTACCCATTGATCTGACGGTAATTAGGACACGCTTCAAGTATGAACCTAATTCCGTCGTCACAGGAATTTAGCTCTTATCACTATGGAATAAAAACTAAAGTTAATTGTAATTCTGCCGGTTACCAGGACACGTTTTAAAATTTGATCCTGTTTCCGTCAATAAAGTAATTTAGATTTAATGTGCCGGCAATACGATCTAAAGTTGATTGCAATCTGTCGGTAACAGGGACATATCTGGAAGTTTGAACATAAATCCGTCATTATATCGAATTTAAATCTTTATAACCATGCAATACGGACTAAATTAAATTAAATAATAGCATTAGTCGTACAAAGTGGTTCGGGCTTTGGTTTTATGTGCATTAACTTATAATTTCGAGATTAAAAATTTCGTTTCTTTTTTTTTGAAGTCGGAAGATGCAAGTTCTTTAATTTTGAGTAGTTGTAAGTCGTATTGTTGTGCTCCAAGGAATTCCGGTTGGTGCGCTTGCTAAATCTGATATGAGTCATATAGCAACTTTCAGGAGTAAGACAAAACATATTTTTCTACCGCTTTGCGCATGTTTTTTTTTGTATTAATTTTTAGGCATACTTAGGTAAATCAGATTGCAACATATTTATAATGTGTAGTAACACATTCATTAATGACTCACTAATTCACTAACTTAATTCACTAATTAATTAAAACAGAGCGCATGCGGGAACGGCACTTGTAATTAGAACTAACCTCAAACACTCAATCATGGAACCGTACTCTACATCTCACCTACAGGCCACTTCAATAAAACTGGAAGACCGTGCTGGTAGCATTACGCTCTCCTCAATATACTGCACGCCAAGACATAGAATAACAACCCAAATGTTTGGTGACTTCTTTCAAACCTTGGGCCCAAGATTCGTAGCTGGTGGTGATCGGAATGGCAAACATACCTTTTGGGGCTCTCGCTGTACCAATACCAAAGGTCGAGAACTGAAACGTTGCATTAACATAAATCATCTTAAGCCGACCTCGACCGGTGAACCGTCATACTGGCCAAGTGATCAACGGAGAGTACCCGATCTTCTCAACTTCTTTATCGGGAAATATTTAAATACAGCTGTTGAGTCTAGTCTAGATAGATCTTCAGACCACACGCCAGTCATTCTGGACTTGGGCACTTGCCTATTTACACGAGAAACTTCGGAGATATTAACAAATCGTAAAACAGATTGGGAAGGTTTCAAAAGCTACATTGACGAAAACATTACTCTGTCAATCCCTCTTAAGGACCAAAATGAGGTGGATGAGGCCTGCAGATATATCACCAACCTAATTCAAGTTGCGGCCTGGATTAACACACCGACTCAAAATGTAAAAAGCATGACTACTAACAATTCACTTGCCATTAAACAAATTATCCTGGAAAAGCATAGGTTAAGAAGGGTCTGGTCCTCGTCCGGAAGCCTCCTCGTGGCGGACCCTGGTATCGTGGTGGGGAAACTTTCTCGGGGGGTGTGTGGATTTTGATGTCAAGTCCCCTTGGCATTCGAAGTCACATGCCATCGTCGAGTTGTTTTTGTTTTCCCACCACAGCTAGTTCCGGACGGCCATTTCAGGGCCACGACCTATCATTTCAAGTGAAACAGGGAGAGGCACGACCAAATCTATACAGCATACAGGCAGGAGTTCCGCAGGGTTCAGTTCTTGGTCCAGTACTGTATAACATCTTCACTTCAGACCTTCCTGCCGTAAGACTAGGCGATGATATACTGCCACACAGAGACTGCGTGGAGTACCTGGGATTTCACCTTGATAGGAGACTGACCTGGAAGCAACATAACAAACAGAAGAGAGACCAAATGAATCACAAGTTCCGAAACTTACACTGGCTCATGGGGAGAAACTCGGTACTATCAGTTGATAATAAGCTTCTAATTTACAACGTCGTATTGAAACCAATTTGGACCTACGGCATCCAAATGTGGAGCCTTGCTAGTAAGACCAATATACTCTGCATTCAGCGTGCGCAGAATGGTATTCTTAGTGGTACCGTTGTGCACCTAATTTAATAATGTTTGTTTGTTAGAGTATAATAATGTTTGGTATCATCATCATCATTATCATCATTTCAGCCGAGAGACGCCCACTGTTGGACATAGGCCTCCCCCAAGGATCTCCAAACCGGTCGGTCCTGCGCTGTCCGCATCCAGCGGCTTCCCGCGACCTTTACCAGATCGTCAGTCCACCTTGTGGGAGGCCTACCAACGCTGCGTTTCCCGGTACGTGGTCGCCACTCAAGGACCTTTCCGCCCCAGCGGCCGTCAGTCCTCCTCGCAATGTGCCCTGCCCACTGCCACTTAAGGTTCGCAATTCTTTGGGCTATATCGGTGACCTTGGTTCTCTTGCGGATCTCATCATTTCTGATGTGATCGCGCAGAGAACCTCCGAGCATAGCCCTCTGCATTGCCCTTTGGGTGACTTTGAGCCTTCTTATGAGGCCCATTGTAAGCGGCCACGTTTCGGTTCCATAGGTCATCACTGGCAACACACACGAATCAAAGACTTTCGTCTTAAGACACTGCGGTAGATGGGCCGAGAATATGCCGCGTAGCTTCCCGAACGCTGCCCAGCCGAGTTGGATTCGTCGATTGACCTCTTTCTGGAAGTTGGACTGTTTGTCCCAGGTAAACATAATGGTCGACAACTTCCAGTGTAGAGCTTCCAACCTTTACAGGAGTGGGTGCGACATGGATATTAGACATGATTTTCGTCTTATCCATGTTCATTTTAAGACCCACTTGTTGGGAGACTCTACAGAGATCGTCGAGCATTGTGCCCAGCTCTTCCAAGGTCTCAGCCATAACTACGATATCATCGGCAAAGCGAAAGTGAGTCATGTACTCGCCATTTATGTTGATGCCAAGTCCTCTCCAGTCCAGAAGCTTAAACGCGTCCTCCAACGCAGCTGTGAACAGTTTCGGCGATATAACATCACCCTGTCTCACGCCTCGCTAGAGCTGTATGGGTTTTGAGTTCTGGTCCTGAAGGCGGACTGACATAGTGGCGTTTTCGTACAGTGACCGCGACACTTGGATGTATCGATAGTCTATGTGGCACCTCTGGAGTGACTGGAGCACGGCCCAGGTCTCGACAGAATCGAAGGCTTTCTCATAGTCCACAAACGCTAAGCATAATGGCAGATTATACTCTTCGGTCTTCTGTATAACCTGCCGCAGCGTATGTATGTGATCTATGGTACTGAAGCCTTTTTGGAATCCGGCTTGTTCGGGAGGTTGGAAGTCGTCAACCCTGCGTGCGAGAAGATTCGTTACAACCCTCAAAAACAGCTTATAAACATGACTCAGGAGCGTGATGGGTCTATAATTCTTCAATTGGGCCTTATGTTTGGTAGATGTATGTTAAATATGAAGAGTATAACTAGAGTTCCGTATTACCTAAGTTCCTGAATTGAGAGACTGGTTAAGTAGGTACTCAGTAGATTACAGAAAATCTTTTTTTTTTCTTAATGTAAATTTTTAACAGTAGATATATTTTTGATTGTTTATTAGATGTCCATATAAAGAGGTACATATAAAGTCTGAATTAATTAAAACTAGTTGTTTTATGTTCCACTGACCAAACTGCAGCTAGCACATTCTTTAAAATAATATGTTTCGGTTCAAAGCTGAGAAGTAATTTCTACAGTTTGTGAAACTTATCTGTAAGGGCGTAGAGTTCAATTTGGTATCAAAAAACCTGTCGAGTACTGGTACAAATCGTCTTTTTTTCATATTGATGGAGTTTTATTATATTTCTTAATTATTTTGACTTAAAATTAATATTTAAATAAAAACTAAGATACATTTTGCACCTAGTCATGCAATACACCTTTCATTATCTGATATACTTTAAGCACAGCATCACTGCAAAGTCAGCCAAGTTCAGAAACTGACGGATACTGGGACGTTTACCTTATTTGCGTTATCAATTTACGTCTTCAAAGTTCTTCGATCTTATCGAACGTAACAGATACAATTAACATAGTATCTTTATGTACAAAATATGTTTAAAGTTAACTTATTTAGAGACAAATACTAAATCATTATTAAAATTCGCTAACAAACAGATAGCAATTTTTCACACAGCAGGCCGCCTAATGAAAAAAATAGTTAATTATTCTTTTCCAAGTTTAGAGTAGAAATAAAATGCTATTATGATAATACGAAGACAACGGTAGCTGAAGTTGTTACAGTTAAGTAAAGAGGCAGTACATTGGCTTTTCTCCTTGCCGATGTCGGTTCGAATGCTCTAGGTAGAAGCTTGTATCGGTAGAGACTCTCCGCAGGAGATGCTCACCAACTGAATATCCTCTATGGAGTTTCGCCTTACATGCTACTTATTTGCCTTAGACGTCCTACAAAGCTCCTTGCTTTCTTAAAAGTCGGGTTACACTGTGTATGTTCCAATTTACATAATCGGAGTTCACAGTTTCATTTTGTTTTGCTGTATGGTAATTTTTTTGGACTTCACGGCGAACAGTAAGAAAACATTTAAATATTTTATACCGCTAATACATTTATATTAATTGCTACTTAATTAGATCAATTTTCAATAACCTGATCAGCTCCTTTAGGAAAACACTTATATAATATTCATTGAACCACTATGCTCTACTATTCGTTCTGTAGTTCACTCAGAAACCCCATAAGGATACCTGTCAAAAATGAGCCCTGGTAAAGTGGGTTTACAGAAAACTGCAGTCAATACTGAACTCCTCGCAGAGAGGAGTAGTTTGTTGAATTGCTTCCCAAGAGAGACTATTCAGTTATGTTCTGACTAACTTCAAATTTTATATCATTTATAAGCTCAGCAGACTTACTGCGTTCAGTTTTGCCGCAGCACAACTTGCGCTAATTAGCAGATAACCAGCGCAAAACTGTTTTTACTGTGCCTATTGTCTTTGTCTATGCTTGCATTCCCACGACCTCTATAGAGTGCGTACAAAATAATATTCCTGTGTTTTGCAGACGAATTTATTTACGTATCTTTGTTTGTATTGATTTCAATAATATTTACTGTGTTTTGATAGCGCTGTCCTCCCTACATTTGTTAATTATACACATGTTTTAAGACTTCAATTATACGTAAAATAGCATAAAAATTCCGCCTTTGATCTAAAAGGCTTTTTAGGTTTTAAAAACGAAAATGTGTCAAATTTTTCGCTACATTCTACACCATCACAAACACATTCTCGAGATGTGTGTTTTGCTAGTGATGCCAATAGTAATTAGTTGACAGGTAGGTCAAGGTCCCACAGGCGCTGCCAAGTCGCCAAGTTTTCTTTTAATATTTTTGTCGGTTTCATAGAAATAACACCGGTATTACGGGGAGTTGTGCAAGGTACTCCGTTTGTACCATTATGATTTATGTAGGTATGTTTTTTTAGTTGGAAACCTTGGGAGTAAAAGCGGGTTTAATATATTAAGGGCCAGTAATTTGTTATTTTTTATCTTGGAGGGCAGCTTTCGACCTTTATTTCACATGATGATAAGGTCGAAGAAGGAAGCTAGCTTCATCCAGAACCCTTACCACTGAGTAACTGTCCATGTTATAATTAGAAGTCGGAACACAAAAATGCTGATAACACTATTGTTTCGGCGATAGAAGTAAAGAAGATGGTGGATGTGGATTAAAACCAACTCAACAGTTAATCAAATTAAGCACAAATTTGTATTTTCTTGAGGATAGAACCTATAGTTCTAGTAGCAATGGGCTAACTTATAGACCACACAGTTATTTGAGTATCTTTTGCTTCCTACAAGATACTTTTCGAGTTCTAGCGGCTAATCTATTTGTGCCTTAGTGCCAGTTTTAATAATTTATCTATTTACACTTTTTGTTACTAAGCATAAGATTTTGACAAATATGCTATACAAAATAAATACCTATGTTAAAATTCAACCTTTATTACCAAGGGAAACTGCCTGTAGTTATGTTATGCCTTAAGAAGATTAAAGCTACATTGTTAATTAATATTGGTAGAATTTTGTTAACTATGTGTGTTACAATTATAAATTATTAAAAGTACATCGCTGTTTCGCTGTGGACACATGAATCATCGAATTTGTATATCTGTCGATGAATGCAAACATGAATGAAATCTGCAAGCAGTGTTTACAATTACTGACGTTGCAATATACAAGCCGGACATATGACAGACATTAATTTGAGTATGTCATCAAATTTTAATTGCTATTGTTTTGAATGCCAATCCCGTCATAGTGTAGGAAGACGAGAAATGTTCAAAATTTGATTATACATTTCTGAAAAAATACTATAATATCATATTATGCCTACCTAAAAAAACTTTGCCCTTTCAGCTCTCAAGATGGAACTCGCAATTGAGTGAGGCTTATTAATACGAACTTATATCAAAAGAAGTATTGAAGAACGAGGAGTTTTGAAATGTTGAATGAATGTTATTTGTTAAGAATGCACCGTTTTATAAGAACGTATTAAACTCTAGAAGAGAGGTACTTATAGGTATTTATAACGAAATTTAAATTAATTCAAGTAAGACTAGTTCACATTCGCATTTATAATATTTATTTGGATAAAAAATGGTTTTAAAGTTTAGTCTTCATAAGTTACTTTTTGTGTTAGTATTGCTTACTAGCGCTGCGTCCGCGGCTTCGTCTGCGTGGAGCTTTTTTAAAATCAAATATTTGCCTTTGTCAAAGAATTTCTGAAATAGGTCAGTAGCTTGTGATTTTATTTGTTACAAACATACAAATCTTTTCTCTTTATAATATTATACTGTTTAAGTTTTCAAATGTATGTTACTGGAGCTGCAACTCTCTAGCAGCTAAGATACCAATACTTATAGTATTAAAACAACAGCAAAACCCACCGGAACTTTGCGATAAGAAAAATGACAATGAGAAATTATTGACATCATCCACAGCTATGGCACGTCTAAACACAGGATATTGTGATTCAGTAGCATTGTTATTATGATACTTAAAATCGCTGAGCATGCGTGAGGATTGTAATGAGAGTAGATGAGTAGAGAGAGAAATATAAAAGGACTGGTAATAATTAGCTTGTTTACTTCTTTTTCGATCGACGAAGAACTCATAATCTCAACGCACGTATACACAAACACTACTTATCATAGTAAAAAACAATGCTATGCAAAATAAGAGAGACCTTGGAAGACCTGGGCACAATGCTCGACGATCTCTGTAGAGTCTCCCAACAAGTGGGTCTTAAAATGAACATGGATAAGACGAAAATCATGTCTAATATCCATGTCGCACCCACTCCTGTAAAGGTTGGAAGCTCTACACTGGAAGTTGTCGACGATTATGTTTACCTGGGACAAACAGTCCAACAGGGTAAGTCCAACTTCCAGAAAGTGGTCACTCGGCGTTCCAACTCGGCTGGGCAGCGTTCGGGAAGCTACGCGGCATATTCTCGGCCCGTCTACCGCAGTGTCTTAAGACGAAAGTCTTTAATTTGTGTGTGTTGCCAGTGATGACTTATGGAACCGAAACGTGGCCGCTTACAATGGGCCTCATAAGAAGGATCAAGGTCACCCAAAGGGCAATGGAGAGGGCTAAGCTCGGAGTTTTTCTACGTGATCATATCAGAAATGATGAGATCCGCAGGAGAACCAAGGTCATCGACATAGGCCAAAGAATTGCGAACCTTAAATGGCAGTGGGCAGGGCACATTGCGAGGAGGACTGACGGCCGTTGGGGCGGAAAGGTCCTTGAGTGGCGACCACGTACCGGGAAACGCAGCGTTGGTAGGCCCCCACAAGGTGGACTGACGATCTAGTAAGGGTCGCGGGAAGCCGCTGGATGCGGGCAGCGCAGGACCGACCGGTTTGGAGATCCTTGGGGGAGGCCTATGTCCAACAGTGGGCGTCTGGCTGAAATGATGATGCAAAATAAGGCATTTCTCAGTGCGTGCCATATGCCCAGGATTTTGAGGTCTCATAATGCGCGTGGACGCACAGGGTCGTAAAAACCTATTGATAGACAATACTTAAGTGGGGATTGGAACTATGCGTACTTTAAAATGAACGCACAGCTTAGGTAGCTAGCTAGCACAGCACATTACACGACGCACAGGTCGAGATGTCAAAAGCAACGTCCAGATGTCAAAAGTTTAAAGTTTGAAGGAGGTTTGAAGTAAAATGTAGCCTATGTTACCCGGACAATAATAACGAATCCATTGACACCTTATTCATCAAAATAGGATGAATAATTAAGGCGCTACTGTGCATCCTATTTACATAGACTGCTAAAATCATAACACTTTCATTTGGTTTCGCCGCAGTCGGGATTTTTTACAGTAGATTTTATTATTCATTATCATCATCATCAACAGCTCATATAATGTCCCCACCGAGGCGCTCGAGCCTACCCCACATTAGGGGCGATTAGGCCTTAGTCAATCACGCTGACACTTTGGCGGGTTGGTCAACTTCACACACAACCTAAGAATTTCTTCATAGCTGTGTGCAGGTTTCCTCACGATGATTTTCTTCACCGTACAAGCGTCGATTAAACGTACATTATGTATTAAAAATTTGAAAACTCATTGGTACGTGGCGGGGTTCGAACCGGTACCTCCCGGGTGTAAGACAGCGACTCGCACTACGCTACCGACGCTTTATATTTTATTATTGAAATAGCATAAAATAATAAATATGTTATTACTTTATTATTATTGAAATAACATATTTTATTTGTTCGATATGTGACCCAGAATAGACTACTAAGTTAAGGAAGTAGGATCACATTCCGAAAACCTCATTAATTTCGTTTCTGTCAAAGGTCAGTGACCGCCCGCGCTACTTTTATGCCTATCATAAAGCTGCCTCTACGAGACTGATTAAACGACGTGATTTGCTTTTAACGCCGCCGATGCGATATTTCTGTTTATTTTACCAAGCCTGCGTAAATTTTGACGAGTCTAATAACAAAGTGTGGGGAAGATTTATTTGCTGATAAAATTTCGGTCGTTTAAGTGCTGCCCTGTGTTTGAGGGTAACGCGATTTCTCATAGCCAGTCTAGACTAGACGCCACAGTAAATTTTTACGCCTACATCAATTACGCATCTATACCGATATAGGAGTACAAATAAACATGTGCAACGCATTATTGGGTATACAAAAAAGAGGAAATAGCGATGATTTTTCTGCTGGAACATTCTAACATGAATAGGTTAGCTGGATTTTGAACCTTGAGACTATTTATACTAATTACCTACATATTTGAGGAAAACAGGTGGAAAAGGCGGACCATGCAAATATTATGCAAACGTACAGACTATCTAATAATTATTCCCACTATCGCGATGTTTGTTTACTGAAGGATTGTTACTTATTAGGTTTGGTACCCCTTATATGTGGGCGACAGGCTGGTATTCTCACTATTTGGAGGCAATGCATGGTCCATACTGCTAGATGTGGCTTTATGTACAACGAAATTTTACCTAAGGCTTTGCTCAACCCCTCTTGGGACTACGAGCGTGATAGTATGTATGTGTGTATTATTCCCACGCTTACATTCGACCGAATTATGTATCATTAAGAACTTGTGTTATGCATAGGTACTAGATAACAGACAAACACACATAACAAATTAGATTTACTTTTTCGTACTCCTACCCTGCTCCTAATAAATTAGATACCTATTAATATAAAATAAACAACTAGAACATTTGTCACTACCAGAGTTCATCGAAGATACAATTTACAATTACATTTACAAGCCATATTTAAGTACAAACATTGACATGTATTATTATTGTTTATATATATTTACATATTATACAAACATTTAGAAGCGATTTTAAATATATATCTATACATAGTATAAAACAAAGTAGCTGTTTCTGTATGTATGATTAGAACTTTTAAACTTTTTTCAACCGATTTTAATGCATTTTTTATCAATAGATAGAGTGATTCAAAAGCCAGGTTTAGAAAGATTAATTCGTTAAGATTAAGGTAAATGCTCGCAGTGCTACCCGTGCAAAGCCGTGGCGAATCCCTAGTTTTATGATAAAACGCTTTTTGCTCAATAAAATCAGCATATATCTTCTACTCCATTCAATGACTAAACACATTATTAACAGTAGATAAATACAGGACATAATTTTTCATCGTGAGTGTTTGAAATATTCCCGGAATGCCATTTGATCTTTGATAGACGCGCATTTACGCGTTATAATAATTTCGCCTCTTATTATGCGTTTATAATGTACAAGCACCTAGTTTTACGAGTAACATAAAATTATTCACGCATAAATTTGTATTAGTGATGTGTCGATGAATCTTTACGATTTATTACTTAATCAATCATTTTCCAAATAAGATTAATGTCATAATACATTTATTGGTATTACACTTCTTGATATATTATGGCTGGTCTGTATTTTATGAGTAATCTGTGGTAAATGAGTCGCGTGTTATCAACGACTTAAATGATTTATTGCCTGTTAAATATATCGGGCGCGAATGTTAAAAGTATTGATTTCAAATATAAAATTATAATGAAAATGCGTGTAGGTACACATTAAAGTCTCAAAAAAGCTTTTGCCTGCAGCTTTGCACACGATAACGCTAATTTATTCAATGAAAAGTTTGATCAAAAGTTCATACTTACTCATTTTCCTCTTTATGCTTTATTTTCAGTTTATAAGCAAACAATTCTTATCATGATATTGTTAGGAAAGTGTACACAAAAATTAAGTTATTAATGCTTAGCTAAATAGCGATGAAAAGTCAAAGTTAATATGCGTTAGGTTAATTTCATTCACTTATCTTCTATCAATTCATTAGGTCATAATTGTGTGAAATAGTATCATTTGATCTGACAGACCTTATGCAACGCTTTTCGCACTCGATGATTCTATCATGATGATTTATTGTACAACGCAAGATTCTTTAGACGTATTTTTCGTGGAACTTTTGATGATAAAATAGAGTAAAGAAAATAAACAGAACAACAGTATCATGTGTTTCAGATCCGGGTACTAGATACGTGGTAACTAATTACTATGTAATCTTAATTCAACTATTAATATCTATCTATATTCGCCATTATTTAAATTATGATGGAATCACATTTAAACTTGGACTCTGAAGGCGCGAATTCACAGCAGGATTGACGCATTCGAAATGTGGTGCTGGCGCAAAATGTTACGAATACCTTGGACGGCGCGTCGCACCAATGCGTTGCTGGCCGAACTACAGATCAAGTGCCGCTTATCGACCATTTGCTTCCAGCGGATCCTGCAGTAGTTCGGTCACGTGGATAGACCAATTTCTTATTCGATCTTTACGTTCTGTTAGAATGTTTTAATAAAATGAAAAAACTTATGTCTGTACGTTTTCCTGTTTTTAAAAATCGACGTACATTTAAAGTACCTACTAGTAATATTAAAATAAAATTAATTTTGAAAAAGGAAAACGTACTGATTTAGTTTTCTACTAGGCATGTTAAAAACATTCTAAAATATCATAAATTAGGGGTAGGGAAATATTTTCTCCATTTATTTTATTTTGAACTAGATGACCCGGTGTACTTCGTATCACCTACCCACGGAGTACCTACTAAACGTCTTTAAGCTTAACGCAGAACATAACTAAGTTAATTATCTAACAATCCGTTTTATAACATTGTATTGAAAATCTATGACGCGAATTGAATCTGAAGTGTTTCAGTTATGTACTACGAGTGGGAGGATAAAATGCACAGCTTCATACGATTTTAATCTTTATTATCTAGCTCAAAAGAATAAAAATTGATTGAGCTCAGCCGTTCGCAGGTACTCACAGTCCGTTAGTGATGATCGATGCTTGTCGATAATCGATATACAAATAGCTGAACTCAAGTGGCTGGAGTTAGTGAGAGAGAAGCTTTGAATGATCTGTTGAAGCATTTGAAGTTGATTTAATTCTATAATTTAGATAAAGAATTACCGGCTAATGCGCGAGGAATTTTATTATAAGTTATTGGATCGAAATTGTTATTCGGTATTTCAAGTACCTAAACTTTTCTTTTTTTTTATTTATTGTCTGTATTTTGACTTTATTTTGTAGGCTCCCTTAAAATAAAATATAAACGGTCACGGTTTTTGAATTACGAGTGAGTATGCCTACGAAATTTTTATTTCACTCTGGATCGAGCATTACTGGAACATGAACCTAAAATTGCACATGTAAGTTCTCACCTTTGGCTAAGCAAATAGGGCAACGTAAACAGTGAATGTGAATGATAATGCGCATTGAATTGAATACCTTAAGCTTGGGTTGCAAATCCGAAGGTGGGAATATGGTCGTATCTCCCTCTCAGTCATATGAAGGAATGGGAACGTAAGTTCTTTGAATGGAAGGTCTATTGAGATGATTAGAAGAGATTATATTCCACATTCCGTACTGCGTTCTAAGAGAAAACAAAGGCCTTACCTTTTATATAAAAATTAATGTCTATTTTTATATTGTTCCTTTTTATGTTAATACAAACCCTCTGTATCATCTGACTGTAATCAAATAATATGACATATAAAATGTAGGTTATAACAACAATTAAATAATATTTATTTTTGGGGTCTTTATTTTTGGCGACTCCGCGCGAGTCGCGTTAGAAAAAAGGCGCCACTGGTAGAGGGTAAACCTGTTCCTCTCGTTGAAATTGATGAAATAATTCCTACGACGAACAAGGTAAACACCACTGCATCTAACCACGTGTCTCAACGCTACCAATCTGTCGGTTAAAAAGCTTTAAAGTTTACTACGTCGCTTTTAAACCGTACACGTAATTACTTAATCAGTCATTCCCAAAGCAGCCATTTCACTTGTTTATGTCTGATATAATAAACATCGGTCGCGGTAACTGGCGCTTTCTCAGAAGAATCATACGTGATGAGTTCTGTGTTGCTTTTGCCATTAATTACAGACTAATAAACTGTAAATAGATAAATATTTTGGGAATGGTGCTTGCTGTGAAGTAAAAGTTTGAGATACAAGTTTCTTGCCTTAGATTAAGGCATAAAAGTGTACGTTAAGAGTGAGTTCAATTACAAGCGTCGTTGTTATATAAAATTATATTTTTGGGTGTTTATATTGTAGGTAATGTTATATTGTACGCAAACAACCTAACAAAACTTCCTTGCATATTAACATTTAATTCAATGTAGTTAAAAGACGAGGAGTGCTGGAGCACGTGTAAAATTTAGTGGAGTAACCATTAAAAATAATCTTTTAGGTTACTCATATTAATTAAAATCAACTCAATGTCAATAAAACGTTTACAGTTGACTGTAACCATAAAATAATAAGAAGCGACAAAGCAGAAAGTATTTTACAAAATAAGGGTAGATATAACCGAATACAGTTTTAAGGAAACAAAAAGTAATTAACGCAAGCTACTACTCCGGATTTATTTTAATAAATCATTAGTAGTTTTTGTTGGCTTCTCAAACAAAGAGTCAGCGATCATTAATATTAGTTACCGAACGCTAGTCAGGCCCTCCATAAAAAGTGGACTGAAACGGATAAACAAGCATCAATAATTAACCTATATTTAGCGAACAAATCTGGATATTATCTTCAGCCTAAAATAGAGTCGCTGAGAGCATATCGAAAGTTTTATGGCTTCTTATCTTGAGGAATATTTTTGTAAATACTTACTGAGTTGATAGTCATATTTTGATAGCTAGCCGATATTTTTGTAAATTAATGTACCGGGATCTCAGAGTGCGACATGTTTGAGTTTAATAAACATGTTACGACGTTTGACGCCGTCGTGGTGGAGTGGTCAGTATAGCTGGCTTCACATCAAGCGGTCCGGGTTCGAATCCTGGTAGCGGCAAATGTTTGTGTGACGAACACGAATGTTTGTTTGCGAGTCATGGTTGTTTATACATTTATTTAAGTTTATTTATAAAAATATCTAAAATTATTATGTATATTAAAAAAAAATGTTCGTTATCTAGTATCCGTAACACAAGTTCTTAATGATACTTACTTCGGGCTAGATAATTGGTGTGAGCGTGGAAATATATTATTATTATTATATTATATTATTATTATATTATATTATGTTACGGCTAAAGTCTGAAGCACGAATAAGCTACAGTTAGTTGGCTTAATCTGAACACTAACCTTACCTAACCTTCTATTCTATTCCTAATTAATGGCTTCGCTACAAATAAGTACAGCTAGCCAGTGCCAAGTGAAAATATATTGAACGTAACAATACATTTTACGGTACATTAAGCTAAAAATGGAGTCCAACAAAAAAAATTACAATAAGAACTTGGGTGGAACTCAGTCTTACCTTACATTGTAGGTAAATCTAAGCTTAGCAAACTCATCTTAAGTTTATTTCCAACACTCAATACTTAAATTGAACCAGCTCCAAAAACACTAAAACTCTAATATATACTGTCAAATGCTCTTTTGCTCTCGCCAGCACATTCCATTCATTGCAAAAAGAATAAACAAAAAAAGATTTATGAAAACCGGGCCACAAATGACAAAGATATCATACGGTGAACATTGGTTAAATACGTAAAAAATCCATAATAATGATGACTCGTCCTATCGATAGAACAGTCGGTAATTCGGCTAGGGCATCCCTAGCAGGTGTCACGTTACGCCACTTTTGTCTGCTCGCGCGTCTCGGGTTTGTTGTGACTGCTGCTTTTTTCCGCGGACGGAAACGCGGAGCCAGCCGCCCGGCACTAATTATCGCCGTGGCGCTTGCGGCTAATGATTTGGACGAGCAATTGTTCGTACACAGGGATTATTACGTAAAACACTTTAAGACGCGATTCTGTGGTAGCTGGAAGTCGGTTACTGAGACAATTCTAGATTGTAAATTTCCATCTTAGTTTAGTGTAACTCTAACTCAAGATTTTCTTTCTTCATTTATGTCTTGTGAACCTTTTTATTTAAAAAGGGTACAATTCGCAGGCTTATGAAAGTATAATTCTAAGCCATACCAGATTGTCTTCTTTAATATAATATATTTTAAACTTCAAAAAAAACATTAGTAACAAAAAGTTAGCTAGAAATTTTGCAATTTTCGCTATCAACTTCTTTTATTTTGATCGTCAATATTTATAATTGTTTGAAATGAAACGTTGCAACAGTTTTTTTTACAAATGAACTCTGTGAGGTCACTGTGTTCGAGTACCAGCGATAATTATAACGAGCTTACTCGATGCTAACGAAATCGATAGTCGATGCGACGGAGCGTGGCGCAGCACTTTTTGTGGGGGCTGACGCAACATACAGGTGGTTAGCGAAAAGGCTTCAAACTATTTCTTTATAATCACTATCAGCCTGATTTTCTTTAGTAATATATTAATATGCAGTGGTAACTTAAAAGACACACCATAACTGTCTCGTTAAAGATTCAAGAATTTGGAATGGAATGAGATTTTATGCTACAAGATAATTTAAGAGGATAGTACGGCGAGCACGTCTCCATACAAACAAAGCAAATGTTTTACTACCGATATTTCTTATCCGACCTTTATGTTTTATTAATATGTTTTAAATATAAATAAAAAACGTCTGTAAGATTTACTTTTTTCAAAATTTTACATATTATGTACTTTCAAAGTGAATTTAAAAATATGTAAACATTTTGAAAAAAGGAAAACGTACAAACATAGATTTTTAATATGTTAAAAACATTCTTTATTATCAAAAGATCGTATAAGTCATAGGGGTAGTAAAACATTTTCACCGTTTGTATGCAGACAGTACTTGCCGTACTATTTTGCTGATCCAAGTCGCCTTCTACGACACCCATTGGAGGATATGGGGTGGGGTAAAGCTATTCTATTCTGCCGGCATCACAGGGCCAATTATTATTTTGATTTATTTTAAATATGGTATATTTTAAATATGATAAGACACTATTATTTTTTAGTACACATACAATTCAGCATTATTAAGATTCGGATGAACGGGATTCTTCTAGGCAAGCTTTTTTTTTTATACTATTGCAGATTGTCTCTGATGACATTTTCTGCGTCACCGGGTTTTAAGAAGGCGAAGACCTTGGGGGGTCCTCAAGCCTGTAGGTCGGACGTTCCTAGGGGATTACTGGGCGACCAAGCATCTCCCCCGTGGGGAGTCTCTCGACCGCCTAGCGTCCCTAGGGCGTCCGTGTCGGTAGGGAGCGACATGCCCGAGGGTGCCTCTAAAGGCTCGGACCTCGGCTCGGGCACATCGTGTCGTGGTGGAGGCGGGGAAAAGCGCCCCGGTACATGTCTGTACCGTGTATAGCGCGTCGTATGTAGACCGGGTCTTCGCACCCTTGTTCGATGAGTGCGGTGTATGGCAAAAGTGTGTCTAGTGCTTGAGTGTGTAGTGTTTAACTGAGAGTTACTCGAACGGATCGGGTGGGCAAGCTTGATTCATCATCAGCATTTTATTTTATTTGCCATCAGTATCGAAGAGGTCACCCACAATCTGGTAAAAGTCGAGGAAAGCCGCTGGATGCGAGTGGGGCCTATCGAGTCAGAGATCTTTGGGGGAGGCATTTGTTCAACTCTAAGCTGACATGATGGTGATAAAGTTCATCTAAAACTACAACAATAATTAAATGTTTAACATCTGGTCTTGCGCTGCAAAATACCTAGCCTATGTAAACAGTAACACGTGTCAATCATAGTAATGACGATGTCCGTGACAGTCTTCCTCATAAAGCCCTATTTCCACTATCAAGTCTTGCCTTTTATATCCTTTAAGGGCTTCAACGTGGCCAAGTTTCCCATCAAATGTCAATACACGGAATGTTTAATGGACTTCTAACACTACTTAAGTGGTTTCATCCATATTTATTCACTGTAGCACGTGATTTCAATACGTATTGACAAGTCACAGCTCGTATTGGAATGGTAATTAGAGAATTTGTTCTATTGCTAACTACACCAAATAATCCGTCCTACCAGAAGATTTTGCTATCCCTTAGTTGGATTTCTTTCATTTAAACATTTTCTACTCTTTCTTTCCGAAATATTCCTTTATTATTAAAACACGTAAAAACAAAAAAGCTTCAGGCTAAAATATTAGTTAGCTTCAGGCTAAAATAAACGAAAAGGAGAAAGGCCGCAGCAGAGAGTAGTTTCACACATAGTGTTTGCAATTTCTTTATGTTATAAAAAAAAACAAATGCCCAAAGTCCCCCTCATGGTAAACAACAGCGCCATCCCCACCAGGTTGTAAAAAATATGAAAAAGGCTGGCAGATAATACCATTCTTGGTTGTGCAATTGCAACAAATTGCAACAAAAAGATTGTGCAAATAGTTTATTTGTGACAATGCAAGCAAGGATGCTTCTGTTTTTCATTTTGGGTGAGATTAGACTAAGTACAAATTTACACCATGTAGCTCACTACATCACGTCCTTGGCAGAAAGATTCCAAGCGAGAGAGACTCGCTGATTTGATATCTTCAGGGAAATTCTGCCAATAAGCTAGAAAACTCACCTAGTTCCTCAATTTGATAAAATCTCGGCGAAACTTTAAGTGCCATCTGCGGCTAACAAAAAAGTCATAATAAAAAAACCTCATGTATAGTATGAATGAACCTCGTGTAAGTGTGTACACTAAGTCACGTATTCCCTACCTACGCATATGTCGTCACAAGGAGGAATGTGCGCGTGCGTTCCGATTTTTTCACATGTGTCTCAAATTTCAAAGAAGTATCTGCAGACATTTTATTTCTTTTAACACTAAACACTGCTTTAGGTAATAATAAACTCAATGTTAAAGAAGACGTAAAAACAAAAATATTATTTGTTTCTATAACAATTTTATTCATTTTCACAATAAATAGTGGGCTAGGTGATACTAATTTCAAAGTAAGAGAATCCATAAAAACAAAAAATAAAATTCGTTTCTTTAACAAATTACAAAACATTAAATAAAAAGCTAATATTAGTATTTATTTTGATGAAAAATAGCATTTTATGAGTTCACAATCCTTGCCAAAGTTTCACGTAAAGTTGACGATAAAATTCTTGAATATGTTCATAATCATACGAATCTAAATTTACGCGGTGCAATGAACTCAGGGATTACATGTATTATTTAATAATATATACATACAATCATGCTCAACCAGTCAAGAAATGGTATTCACTACCAACACACGTCTCCTTCTTACAATCTGGGGTCATTCTAGATGTGTCAAAAAGCACCTTGCAGGTCGGCAAGGTGAGGCTAGTGCAGCACTTAACATCAGGTGAAATGGAGACATTTTCTAACCTTTTAATAGAAAAAAAACGTTCATAATCTCAAAAGGGGTTGAGCAGATGAGCAACATTTGGTTAAACATAAAGACACATTTGGCAGTATGGATCACGTGCCTCAAAATAGGGAAAGGTTATCAGCCTATCGCTTACATAAAAGGTAACAAATCTTCAGTGAACCTAGAAACAAGAGACAACAACCAGAATAATGTTACTGTCTAAGTCATCTCAGCTGTATTCTAAACGCAAATGAACTTCGTGCAAAACAATTCTTAGGCACGTACAATATTTGCCTAGCTCCATAATTGAATACCCGAATTTTCATTGTCAGAAACGAAAGTCTTCTATTTGCAAAGAAATTGAAAGTGACATCACCAGATGGATATTTGTTTACGGAATGAATATGAGATGGTTTTTAGAAGGACGTCTGTCTAGACTGATGGAATAGACAAGCCTTAATGAGTAAATATTGTTAGAAGTAGAATAAGTGAATACCTACGTGGGATGGGATTGCTATTGATTTTCTTTTACAAAGCAGACAGAGGTATGACAATTATTTGCCTAGCATCAATCTATCCCAATCTAGATTGGTTATTGAAATATTAAAATTTGACTGGACCCTCGATTTTAGTTGGTAGATATGCCTAGATCAAATTCTTTGTTCGCAATTGAACATACTCATAGCACATTGGGGTGTGATTGTTTTCGCAAGTCCACGTAACTTGTATAATATAAGTATTCGTATACATATTATCCTTAGAATAAGTCCATTTTGTATATAACATAATTTTTGTTCGATATAAACATAAATTAATTTACGTTTTATAATCCGTATTTCATTGAATGTGACTGATAATGTAATCGTTTCATTATTATTCGGAAAAATATAACTCTTAAAAATATATTACATAGATTAATATTAGTGAATCAAATAGATTTAAAAAAGCTTTTTGTTAATAGGAACGTATTATCTCATTAGTAAAAAAAGATTGGATGCTTCAGGTATTCTAAATAGACGTATATGTGAACCCGGAAATTAAATTGGAACCTTTATAGGAATTCAAACTTTACGAAAAGCAAATGATATAAAGACGAGCAATAATTTCTATATAATTTACATTGTCTTTTTCATTATTCTTCATTGCCCATGATTTGTCAATTTTCGTTAGAACCTTGTATCTGTTTGACATCAGTTGCATCTATCGTCGCCAGCATTGACAAAATGGTTAACAATAGTCCGCTTAGTCAGCCAATGAGTTCTTACGAGTATTATTAGAAATAGTACAGCAGAGTACGCCTCAGTATTTATATCTGTGTTCCGCTTGTTTCGCACTTCAGTTGAGCATTGGCCCTTATACAAAATATCGTTGTTATGAAAGACTTTGAATTGTTTGTACAAAGGTTTTTCTATTTCGCTTTCAGGATATCATTTACAATTATTCTTATCATCAGCAATTTTGTTTTCGAACTGCGGATATTAATGAAGGTGATCCAAAAACTGGCCCCATGACACCACCGCCTTACTATGCTATGTACATATTTTTCGTTGTTAATAAAGGAGATGTTCCGAATTTGAATAGAGGGTATTATTAATAATATCATAGGACAAAAACTATAATTTTAAATACGAGCATTTTAACAAAAAACAGCAGTTTATTCTGGATTTAAAAACCAAAGATGTAAAATTAAATTTTAAAAAGTAGCACGTATCAGTAATGACAGTTGTATAACTAGGCATAGGATTAACTTGGTTCAGGTTACGAAAAATTTTCATTTTTTTCATAAAAAATGTCATAAGAAGACGGCAAGTTACTTTATGATCTTGTTTCTCACTAACAATAGGGTTGTTAATTTGTTAACATTATTAAATCATAGAACTTTCGATTTAAAGGTTAGATTTATTTAATTAGAATGAAATAAATATATTTTCATTGTGGTGTAAGTAACTATTTTATGAATAAAGGTATACCTACTTAATTAATATTGATTTAAATTGTACTCTCCTCCTTTCTAATTTGCTGCGCCCGACAGGGTCCATGATGTACCTACTATTTAATTTATGATTAAGACCTCACAGCCATTGTGGAATAGCAATAAAGCATTGAATTGAATTAAATTGAATTTCTTATATACACAAATACTAAAAAAATGCGATGGTTTAGAATAAAAAAAACGGTATATTCAAGATCCGCTGTGCATAAGCTTTAATATGCATATGCATAAGCGTTTAATATATAATTTATCGTAAGGGGTTTTCAAGTACCAATCGAACATTTCGTTTAGAATTTAATTTAATTATTTGTAGATATAATATATATAAGAGGATAATAAGGGTGAAATAATTGTGAAAAGTCTTAGGTCACGGTTAAGAAACCTATAGAAATAATTTTACTCTTCAGCTTCCTTTAATTCCCCGAAAGTTTTAATTTTTACGCGTTTACTTCTTTCTGACCTTATATCAAGACCATGTTAAAAATCATCGCTCAATATTGCCAATCAACCGCAACCACCTGTTGTTTTTATGGCGAGAGTTATCGAATGTCCTTTGCCCTTTGCATGCACCTTCACCCAGATATTACTGAGTAGTGATACATCATCGGAAATTACCCCAATCGCCTTGTTATGATGATATGTGTCTGTTATACGTGTTGCAACGCTGTGAAACTGGGCTTGTTTATTGTAGACTATTAAATGAGAAGCTGTGATTGTAAAATTTTATTTTTCTGTATCAATATCTAGTCAAATATTCCCATTCTCGTTCCATTCCATTCTTAAATTAGCGCAAACAAATTTAGGAAATAATTATATTTATACGAACTGTAATCTCATCAATACAATAAAATCTTTAGTGGTAAATTTCACATCGAAAAGGGTAAAGTGGTTTACATGGCATTAGATGGATAATTTCCTCTTCACTACCTAAATATCACCTTAAATGTTGAATTTATTCTTTCAAGAAGTTTCTTTCTTTCTTATAATTATAGTGCGTAATTTAAAATTATGTAATTGCATCACAATACAAGCTCCTTGTTTGCATCAATAGATTGGTATCGAAGCCTGTTGATATGAGACTTATATTTAATATTGATTGATTTATATACGTAATTGTCCTGTCTGTCGGCTTGTTGCTTCGGGTTAATGGTTCTGCTACTTATGATCTCACACGTTATAACAAATCGTTGGCAATTTTGTAAGTGTGGTTGTGATTTGTGTTCTTATTATCAGTATTGGAATTAAGCATGGAATATTCATGATCGTCAGCGTCCCTTGTTGTATCTTTACTTGTGGCGTTTATGTAATCGTATAACTTGAAAATAGTTTGATGACTATACTTAAATGCTTCTTAGTCAAGTCTATCATGTTTTATATCAGCAAGCAGTCTTTGAGTATTTACGGTAAATGTCTCATCCTGAATCTCAAATCTTGAGACGCAATTTCTATAACATAAATAGTATTTTATTATATTTGATTGCAAACACATTGTACGAATGTTCGATATCAAAGAAGCACGAGGGCGTTTGTTTGAAGGCGAATGAAAATTTTCTATTGTTGTGTTTTCTCATGATACAACGGTTAGTGCAGAGTAGTGAAATTCTAAGAAGCGCGTGTGGCGCCACTGTTCCGTGTATCTAAATAAACAGGCCCAATTCTATCCACTCTGAGATAAAAGCTAACCTGCCACAGTAAATTTCCTTTAGCTCAATAGATATGTTGCGGAGAAATGTGCTGTTGAAATTTATATGGTAAATTACAATGAAAGACTTATAGCGGTTATAACAAGCTATCAAAAGAGATCAATGTCCGCTTGCATTGCGAAATACTCTGTAATATTCAAAAATATTACACCAGTCTTAAATATAGCAGACACAAATTCAAATCACGCAAAAAAGGACCGGCAATTTCCTTAAAACAAGCGCTTATTAATTTTGATGATATCTCGCCCATTGTTTTTCCGGCTTCAGTATACACATTTGATTCGTCTACGTCTATTTTTAAATCATTTACCTCAAGCTTTACCTTGATCGAAGTTGATTCTAAAACAAATTGCTCAGAGAGAGGTATTCCCGCGAAACTCTGCATAATTCGTTGACCCATATGTTTACACGTTTCGCGGCGGCCCATTTGAAAAACTTGTAAAGTTATATATAACCCACTGAATTTGCGGAGAGGCTCATGGACTATATCTTCGTGTTTCATGTCACGGCCATTAACTGTGGAATATTGTTTTTTTTTTCAGAATTAATACTACATTATCCTATATCCTAATCTTATTAAATTACATTATATTAGATAATGAGACTACATAAGTACATTATGCAAATGTCTTTCGCTTTTATTTCGTCAAGAATTATAATGCCAGAAAGAAATATTTACTTTAATGGAAAATTCAGTTTTAATATACTAGGACTAGGTTCAAAAGTTTGATTCTATTTAATATTTTCTAATATTTGAAACATCTGAGTATATTTTTTGGTCTATTGTTTTTGGGCAAACCAAAAATTTGTTCTTTGATGATTCCAATCGTATATTATTCTTGTCATTGTACCCATCTATAAGGTATAATTTCATAATAACACATTATCCGAAACCAAAACAAAGTGATAAATAACTTGCTTGTTAGTTTACTTGTTCGATATCTTGATTCCGAGCCAAAAATTTGGATGGAAAGCACTAATTTTGGAGACGACTCTAAATTGAAAACTAATGAATGTAGACATTGCAAATACACAAGAAATCGTTGTTTATTCCTTAATCATAATATGAGATTTTGCCTTTCAAAATATTGTACACATATCTA
This sequence comes from Elophila nymphaeata, assembly GCA_955850985.1. Lineage (NCBI taxonomy): Eukaryota > Metazoa > Arthropoda > Insecta > Lepidoptera > Crambidae > Elophila > Elophila nymphaeata. The sequence goes on along the minus strand of OY039073.1, from coordinate 26,156,363 downwards.
TAAATATTTTGAGTAAACTTTTAGTGTTATGGAGCATTTCGTAATATTTTGAAGAATTTTTGGAAACACTGAGTATTATTTTAGAATTAGGTACGCAATCAGTTATAATTTATTTATTTATTATACTATAATAGTAGAGATAAAGTGTAGAAGTATTTTTTTTTATCATAGAATCAAAAGCAACTTATAATATAAACTAATTTAGAGGTGTCATTGAAAATTATATCCTTGATTTTTCATTAAGCATTTATTCAATAATTATGAGTAAAACAAATTAAAACGAAACAATAAATAAACTAAAGAATTCGTCAAGTTTAGATGATCAAGGTAATTTTATATTATTGTATTTGAAACCAATTTTTGTTGGACACTGACATTTTAATATATCTTTTGTTTTAAGAATATAAAGGATGACAAGGTGAAATTTATGCTATGTACAAAGTATGAATATGAAACATAGTATAGAGATATAAAAACATGGTATAATATAAAAGGGTGATATAATACATATTATATAAGTTGGTCGTAACAGTATTATTCAAAAATTATTATTCATATTGTTCAATTTTTGCAACATAGGAAATAGGATTGGATGAAAAGGGTTTTTTGTAACACTAGGGGAGATTGTAATGGTCTGTACCTGTATTGTAATTTTTTTCGTTTGAAATACTTAACTATTTTCGTTGCGTTAGAACTCGATTTATATATTAAACGTGAATAGCGCCCCTAGCGGGAAGAAGTATAAATCATGTTTCCCTTACAAATTGGGATCTTGACGCAACTACAATAGTTAAGTATTTAAAACAAAAAAACATACACTATGTCACTGGATCAGAAATGTGGTAAATATAACTTTATCAAAAAATACACTTGTACCTATAGATATGTTAATTACGAGTCGATTCCTAGACATCCCTAAGCCGTTTGTCGGGTCCGACATGTTTAGTCTCGCCTTTGAGTCTAGACGTAAGATGTTGTTAGGGTGTCTTTACTAGGAAACTGCGGGATTCTTACGCATAATATTTACTCAAGTTGCGACATTGTTTATGTGAGAGTTTGTAGTCGGCTGGAGCAACGTCTGTGTAAGTTTGACATTGAATGTCCATTGATACAATTTTTTCTTTGAATTTATAAACTGGAAAAGAAAATTTTGCTTAGCGTGATAAGTTTGTTCTTTTCGGAAACGAAACATTTTATGGAGTGATAGTAATGTTTTCTTTCTGTTTTTCTTTTCAGCATCGGAAATATTCGCAACAATCCTGGAACGTGGTCACTATATGGCATAATTAACAAAACAGAGGTACGCGGTATAAATCCCGCTTTCCTACATTTAAGTAAGTACCTGTTTTATTTGACCTCAAATACAAACAGATCTATGATTACTTCTTATCTATTCAAACGAACCGCCAGCATTACTGTTACTCTAAATTTGGAATGCAATAAATATATTAAAGACCTTGTCGAACACTTGTAAAGTAAATACAAATTGTTCTGTACGATTTCTGCACAAGAGATTGATGTGTTAACGTCACCTTATAACTTTATAAGAGCTAGATTGATTGGTACGTGCCAAACTGGTGCAAGTTACAAACTTATGAGGAATTAGAAGTAGGGGAAGCAAAAATGTAAAAAATGTATTCATATTTCACTACAAGACAGCTAGACGTTTACAAAAAACTTGGAAACTATTGAATACAATAGAAATATCATGACTATATGTTTAGATATATAAAAATATCGAATGTGGTTAACGTTTTTAAAATTGCACGTCTGTTAAAATCGATACTTGAATTGGAATATCATGTAAAACGATTGCCAGTTTATTTGTAAATAAAAAGTTTTTGTTTACTAACATATAGTCTTTGCTTCTTATCAGGAATACTAATTTAATGATCACAATTCGTTGACACTCTATCAGTTCACAACCGCTTCGCTCCTGACTTACACCACAGATCAAAGAGTGAGCGAGGCCGTTACGTATTTGGTTGGGAGTGGAGTGTGACTCGTGTGCGTAAGGTGGCGATTGTATCAAGGGACGACTGGTGCCCTTGTCTTGGGGCCGAGGGACATACCAAGCCTTGGGATACTGCATACTTCCTACTATGGACATATTTTTTATTTCTTTATCTTTTTAATGACGAGAACTTGTATTTGAATTGAGCATTCGCATTGGTACTTAGCAACCGTAGCTGCATGGGATAACCTATTTTAAGAATAGGATGGATCAAAAGTCGCTTTGTTCCATTAAGGTACCGCATAGTCAAATTCTTTTTTCCTCCTAAATATCTTTCTAAAACAGACACTGGACATTAGAGCCTTATTAAGATTTTAGGTACTATCTGTACTAAAATATACTTTACAGTGTCACATTACGTATTACACCATACTGATTTGAGTTCTTATCAATAAAGATATAAAACAAAAGAAAGATGTAAGATGACACATAATAAACAAATTGATAACGTATAATGCCATATTGTAAATAAAACAACTTTAACGGATTTAACTCGCGTGTAATTAGATTTTACATTTTGATATTACTGTATAACACTATGCAGCGTTTATGGTCAAGGGATGACTAAAGATGTAGGTGGTAATATTTTATGAAATAGTGTTACGAAACGTCGGGCAATAATAACAAAATGTAAAACCTAATTCTACGCGAGTTAAATCCGTAAAAGTTGTTTTATTTACAATGTGTAGTGCTCGCGCAAATCTAAGAGAACATTATAATGTCATAACTCAAAATTGTGTTTATTGGACAGTTATGAATGAAATCCCACTATCGTTATCTTTGTTGAATTTTCATAATATCTCATTGCACACAATTTCTATCTACTCTTACTATGAAAGATTTTATCTTATTTGAATGTTTTCATTTTCCACGTAACTTACGTAATATTTACATATTTACTACTCAGATTTCCGTTTGAAGTCGTTATTGTTTACAAAGAAATCATGCTACGATTACTTTTGAGTCTAATAAGATTATAATATAGCAAAGTTATTATTTGGAGTAAGTTTACTCTTATAAAGATCTTTTTCAAGATTCAGGTAGCTATAGAAGCGTGACCGACCTGTCTGATAATCTTATTTTTATTTATGGCACTTCTCAAACGATTATTATTAAAAAATGTAAAGGGAGGAACGACTTTACCGAGTTTCTAGCCCGTTCTGAGAACGCCTCGGTACACTTACCGGATGACCTGGAATTAGATGTATAAGCATAAAAATCGCATCTAATCAATAAAGATACTTTGAATTTGAAATTCACGAAGAAACAAGAATATTATCATGAAAATTATTTCTTTTTTATAAATCCTGGAATTATGGCGATTTTTCCTTGGCCTCTTTGGGTGATAAAACTTAATGTCACAGTCTAACACTCTGACATTAATGACTTTGACACGCGAAAACAAAAAATGTTACAGGCACAAAGTACTTTGCATGTTACAGGTAAATGTTCTTTGCAAAGTACTTAACCATTATTTTAATTGTCCATTTAAAAAGGTCTGCTTATACTATTTGCTTGTATATCTATCTAATGGTCATCCAGTCAAAGCCATCTTTGTTCGTGTATGGTGTTTCAGACCATATTGAAGTGTGAGAACTCCGATTTCTTGCAATAACATTCTTTAGTAATGACGTAAATACAAAATGTTAGTTTAATGAATCACGAACAAAGATTTGCGTTATGATGATGTTGTTAGAGTATAAATAATAAATTATAATGGGATTTTTTTGTCCTACGATGGGGAAGCGCTGGAATTTTATCATGCAGAAGTGCACTTTGGGTTATTCCTGTTTTCAGTGGCGCGAGCATGAAGTTGTTGATGGCTTAATATATCGCAATCGATATCAACCCTGTCCTTTTTCTCTTTAAGATTATTTGTCGTCAATTGATGTGATTCAGTACCAACAAAATGAATTAATTTTTCGTTAATTTAATTTCTAGTTGAGTCTTAACTTCCAACATAATGAGTAATTTATCACGTGCTTCTTCTAACTCCCTTTCAATTTTTAATCTGTCATGTTGAGCTCTAGCTCTTTCTTAAGCAGCTTGTGAAGCTTGAACTCTTGCTATGCTAGCACTAGTGCTAGTTAAAAGCCTTAAGCAGGGTAAAAAAAGCCATCAACGCCCTAAATCAGAGCTTTCAGACCACACGCAGAAGGCACCAAAACGCAGAACATCAAGCACACAAACACACTAGTTGACAAATACTCGGCCCGCATTGGACTCGCCAATAATCGTTATTCTCTAATATGGTAGTGGTCACTTTTTGCCTTCGTACGAACGAAGCTTGGACGCTGGTCCGTTACGACCCGGCCAGTCCACAGCTTACACACAGGCAGCGCATTAATAATATTAATACTTTTTACTTTCTCGTATACGTAGAATAGAGGAAGTCTTGTAATCGTCAAAAAATTCGACCTCGAGATTTTGACGGATTTACATGTTTTGGACCTACCTGAGTCCAAAAACTTTCTTTTTTGGAATTATGTCTGTGTGTGTCTGTGCGTTAGCACGATAACTCGAGCATGCTTTAACTTATTGCAACCAAATTTACATACGTGTATGAAATCAAAATATAAGGTTTCTAACAAATTTTGAGCCGTGGATAACGAAAGTTAAGCAACCAACTGCGCATTCGGTACTCGGATGGGTGACCAAAATTTAACATGCATGTATGACATCAAAATATACGGTTTCTATCAACCTTTGATTCGTTTCCGCTATACAAGAAAGTCAAGGGGAGACCACTCCCGATTTTTTACCTATGTATATACAAATAGTCTGGCTATCCCAAAAAGGTTGAGCAGCACCTTAGGTAGCATTTAGTTACACATAAAGCCACGTCTAGCATTATAGGCCATGCGGTGCCTCAAAATGACAGGTTGCTAGCCTGTCGCTGACATAAAACGGCCATAAAACTCAAAAATAGACCTATCAAAAAAAAAGTCAACAACGGGGACAGATGTTACACATTATTATATTTACTCAGCAGTCCTCTTAAATAATAATAATTAATAATATTTTTTAGTTATTGTTACCATAGCTCACAGTTCAAAATCTACGAGTACGTCATGACACAAGTATTACCCTATATTTTATTATTATGGTAATCGTTGATCACAGCTCTTTAAAGTTATTTAGTTTACTCGTTAAAGCGAATTGGGAAAAGTTCTTAACTTATATGAACCTCTGTAAAAATGTCACTTAATGTGAAGTAATTAATGTAGGGGAGAAACATTAAAAAAAACATATTTGGAATATGAACTGCATTGGGGAGAAATTACATTATGAATTTTGTATAAAAAATCATGAAAATTTGTATCAAAAGATATCGATAATTAAACATTAAAGCAAGGTAAAAATAAATTTTATAAACATCTAATTTATTTTATAAATTTATTTAAATTTGTAAAAGGAAGGTAAACACACACGTCGATCAGTGAGATTAAAGATGATCTAATTCATATAGAATAAAATATGCATACGTGAGAGATAGAGAATACTTTAAATACATCCGAATGCACATACTTATTGTTTACAATTCAATAAAAGACAAAAATGTATCAGAATATTTTCATGTCTAGTTTTCACGATAAAAAAAGAGGTATGAGTTACATAACTAAAGGTACATTTTTTTTTATAAAAAATGTCTAGTAAATGACTCCATTCTTCCTGATGATAAGCAAAAGTGGAGTTCTAATGTAAAGATAGATAGTGCGTGAGAGAAAGCCTCTTTTGCATAACCCAGGATTGTAAGAAAGAGGGAATACGTGTATTGGCGGATAATTCTATTTCTGCTCCATTAGCTCCAATTGTTTTCCATTTGTTTTTGCTTATTTTTTTAAAATCTGGGGGCACGGAAGTGCCCCCGCCAAGTCGAGCGCGAAGCAAACACTGCCGTACCATCCTTTACTGGAACCATTTCGCCGCATTTTCAGGCCCCTATTTGAGAACCTCTGGATAAGACCAGAACGCAGAAATTTTCGTCATCCAGAAATTATAATTACATACTTAAAATCCAATATTTCAAGTCTGTAGGTCATTTAGTTCCGAAGTTAAGCGAAAGCAAAGTTTCGCATTTATGACACTCACTCACTCACTCATGATCATCAGAACTAGTACTTCCCATAAATTCAGAGAGAGAGAAAATTTGGTACAGAGTTAGGGTTTGATGGCCACATAAAGGGAAAACTAGGATAATCGAAGATCTGGAGTACCTGGCGACCCTGATTAGAAAACACAAGCGCCTAACCACAGAACTTAGATATCTATGTTCTGTGCGCCTAACCATACTATTAGAGAATCTAATAAAATGAATCCATATGCCCACGTTTCTACAAAAAGAAGTGAAATCCCACCAAAAACATTCTGTAAAAAACTAGCCAAGTCTCGATGGAGCTGCTTGTTTATCTCTAAAAAGTAATGAAATCTAGACAAAGTCGTGCCAAGTCTAAGGTTCCTTACTGCGATTTCTTTATTATTATAGTTAATGTTGTGTGACTTGGCCGTTGAACCTGTTTTTTTTTTCCTTGTGTACCCCTCTGGTTTATTTTCATTCTGCTAACAGTCTTAAATGATGATAAAAATTACTTATTAATAAATAACATTCTACCAATATACAATATAACAAAAACAAACAATCTTTACAAATGAGTTTCTCTGAAAGCAAGTAACTCTGTAGGAGTTATGTATATATTTCAACAGATGTTTACAAAAGGTTACAAATGATAATTTGCGGCCGTTGATTAATTATGTTTACTTATAGGTTTAGTTAAAAGTCGCAATGTTTGTATTATTTATTAATCACACTACGAATCAATAATTGTCAATGAAGTATTTGAACTTTGAATGGGTTTGTTTCAATTATTTCTCAGCGTATCCCCTAAATAAGTACAGCTTATTGTTAAAATGTAATTATATATTACACAATGAATGTTTTAAACCGCAGTCGTAATTGTTTTAGTGAATTAATAATTTGATTCAGAAGGAAATGATTCATACTAGTATTAAATTGTCTGTGATATTGGTAAGAGAGCTGCGCGCCCCCTAGTTTGACTGTTGAGGACGTTTGGGTGACAAGGGTGTACGTACGCCGATCCCGAAACACCCTACAGGTGTTTTGATTGATTGAATTTGTTTATATTTTTTATTTGGCATGATTTGATATAACTGCTGACTAATTTAGAATGTAACATATTATGTCCTGGTTGTTGGCTTTTGTTGGTTAGGTTCACTAAAGGTTTAGTTACTTTTGGTTTGGTGACCCTTTTCTGCAGGCGACAGGCTAGAAACCCACTTTAGGGTAGTATGGCCCATACGTTAGATTTGGCTTAATGCGTAGTCAAGTGTTACCTGAAGATCTACTCAACTTCTTTTACGGTTAGGAGTGTAATTATTTAAATATATGATTAGAAATGATTGAAAATTGTACAAAATTGAATATCGTGAGAAAATCAGTACTTGCAATGCTCATGACAAGATTTTTTTCTTATCTTAAATTTTCTATTTGACTTTTTGCAATTTCCAAACATTGCGTGTGCTCGGGACGTGTTTCGACAGTGGTTGTCAAAAATATTGTTGCGTACTTTTTACATAAACTCGTCCGAGTCAGGGCCGGAGACGGAGCTTCATAGTCCGACACGGTCCGGCCACGTCCTGGGCACGGCTCATGTGTGTGGTTAGCTCTTAATGGTTCCACTGCATTTGGTTAGGCTGTAACCTGGCCAGGCGTAAATGACGATTGTGGACCTCGTTAATGAGACGTGATCGGTGCCAGGCGCAAGCGAGCTGATTAACACGGGGCTTGTTGATGCTTTTATCATTTATCACTAGGTCTTCATGCGGATATTGTCACGCCAAAGGAAAATGTGTCGAAATTCGTAACAGTGAAGGAATAAATTAGAATCAAGGGAAGAACTTCTCAGGTTTTAGAATCAATGCAACTTCTTTAGTCTAGCGATTTTGTGTACTGAACAAAATTAAGTAGATTGTTGTCTAAAATTCCTTTAGATAGAATGTCGATCAGTAGACAATTAAATTAAAGGTAAGTTAAAAATATATAATGACATATTCTAATCACTTCTACCAACTATTATGTATTAAAGTGAGCTGTTAATTCATACCTAAAATTTTAAAAGGGTGAAATTAATGATATTTTATTTTGTAACTGTATTCCTCATCATTTGATTGCCCTGTTTCCAATTTTATTAGTAATCGACGTAATACGTTTTCTTCTTCCTTTCCTTACCTTCCTTCCTTTACTATATCTACCTCTCCATCTATAGTTGTATACCTATTCAAATAATGTTCATATTCTGTGTCTTATTATCACTCATCTGCATATTATGGGCGTAATAATGACGATATTCACACGCACTTTAAAACCTAAAATCAATGTATGAGATTAGCGAGCCATAAAAAACCAAAACACTATCACAGTTTAATAAACCATATCAGTAGTTCACGAACTAGTTTTTCTCTTTTACTATTGATTTGGAAGTCAATTGAAAGTTGCTGATACATATTTCCCATTCAAAACTCAAACACCATTCGATTAAGTTATTAATACCAAGAGAAAATTTCATAATCACTTCGAAACTCAAAGAAAAATGCGCCCATAAAATTACGACGAAGAATGTCATATATTTTTGATGTTCAATATAAAACTAACGTGTTCATAGTATTTTTTTTTACATTTATTGTTGTAAAAGGAAGCGCACCGCTGAGTGATATGCGACACATGACGCTGACACTGAGCCAGAAGGACATAAAGACTGGCACATCGGCACGTTGCAAATTAAACTTTAACAGGTGAAGAAGAAGGTCTATAGTTCATTTGGTGGGGAGCTGGGCCGTTCGGTCTGTGAACTCCTAAAATAATATTTCAGTTCGAGCCACTTCAGACTTACGCAACTGTGTTATAATTATATAGAGGAGAGGACGCCTTAAGGAAAGTCGGCGAACGAGCTTGTAGAGATTTCACGCGTTATCTCTAGCTTCTATGTAGTTTGCATTGATTTATAAGTGTTTGGAAGACAAAAAATATGATAGGGAATAACTAAAGATATTTACTCTTTGTAAATGTCAATTTCTCTCTATATCACCATGTGGACCGTTGTCTGATTCGGAGATGGATGGGGAGGATGGTTGACGAATGTCTTCGTCTGTAAGTAGAGTATTAATGTCATTATAATTCTATTAAAAATGTTTATTCCATAAAATTTAAAAATGCATCTTTTTTAGAATGATTAGGAGTTACGAGAATGGGTCCATATTGGCTCACATAATATTCTAAATCCTATTCTTTGTCTTACTACCGATTTGTGTCCATAATAATCACTCTTCATAATTTTATTTTACATATTTTTTTATTAATACTGTTACTACCTTGTTGCTTACAAAAACAGTGCACTCCGCCTGGTCATAAAAAAAATAACCCTAACCTACCCATCACCCAGCCATGTAGGTGCATAAAACCCTAGACTCGCCCAAAAATGTATGATTAATGATATTATGAATTTCAATGATTATGTTTTATGAAGTTAAGAAGGATGATTTGTTATGAAGAATGATCATTATGGTTTTAAATGGTATGAGAAATATTTTCGGACCACCAATGATAGGAATTGAAAAGTTATGTAAGAAAATGCGCACCCTACGAGAATATATGTAATTGCGTTTATCAGATGAAAATGTTCTAGAATCTGATGCCCACAACCTCAATTAACTTGACAATTTAAAAATTTCGATTCCTTTACAGTATTGCTCATAACCCAGCGTAAATCATCAGCATAGTTAGATAATCAAAACGAAAATCAAGTCATTGAAATGAAAGCTCTGTCTAACAGTTTTGTAAATATTACATTGCCCAAATGATAACTCATATAAATATAGCGTTATTGTACCCAATTCAACATTTCTATGAAACCTTTTGTAAATGTATTTAGGAGCTGTGTTTTGTTACAATTAATGAAAAGGAATATTTTTTTTTTATAATTTTTAATAAGTTTTGTATTTCATACATACAACATACTATCACGCTTATACTCAATCCCAAAACTGTTGAGCAGATCTTGAGGTAACGTAAATTTCATAAGTGTACAAATTGTACCTAAATGAATAAAGAAATTTTGACTTTGAGTCACATCTGGCATTGTGGTCCAGTGCATCAAAGTTCAGTGACGATTGTCAGTCTGTCGCGTTGTATTTATATAATATGTTTTAAACGCATTTTAATAAAGCGTTGTAATTAGTAATTAAACCGGATTGATGAAAATCGACTACAGGTCGCTGAGATGACAACGCTACGATGGATGTGAGGTGTAACAAGAATGGACAATTGACGAATGAATATATTAGAGGAAGATTTAAAGTAGCATCAGCGGCAGAGTGATAGGTAACAGATTGGTCTGGTATCAAAGAAAGTAATTAGAATAAATGTGGATGGATACACAGGTAGAGGAAAACCGAAGAAATGATGGTTAGACTGTGTGAATGATGATATGGATATGGCAAAGAAGGTTGTTAATGTTGAGATAACGTTTCTGCACAGTCTGCACAATGCTGAAAAAAATAAACCTTGTATATCAACGTAATAACTTAGACTTTGCTTGCGATAGCTTAGAAACTTTGGAGAAAAAAATTTTGGAATGTAAGTCTTACTTTTAAATTAAATTTTACTTTATTTGTTTGCTTTGTTTTGAAATTTAAATATTCTGTATCAGTTAGAAATTGTTTTTTTTTTAATCAATGTCCATATAATGTTGTGCATACCGATAATTTAAATGCATATACGATATGTTTTCTTAACTAAAATAGTTTTATGATAATTTTCCTGTATGTTAGTTGGTAAGCCTTATAAATAACTAAATAAATAAATGAAAGCTGATGGAGGAGAGTAGGAAAAGAAAATACTAGTACTAATAGTAGTAGTAATAATACGCCAGCCCCAAATAAGATTGGGAGCAGGGCAGGCGAATGATGACGATGAATATTAGCTCCTAAACTATAGGATTGGAAGACCTTTCATATAGACATAAGCCTTTTGTACGTATTGTTTTGGTTTTAAGTCTCTCTCATTTACGATTCTTTAAAAAGTAAATAGGTTTTAATCCTCCAAGTGAGAAGAAATTAAGAAGTAATTTATTTATCGTAAATGAGAACTTTGAAACAAATCAAAACACGTATAAAATGCATTATGTCTAAAAGAAAGGTCTTTCAATCCACCTATAGCTTAGAAGATAATACATTGACTTGTCAAAGTGAGGTGTATTTTGTATGAAATTAGTAGGGGTGCCCGTTTTTTCTACAAGTCAGTGTATATACTTTTTAGAGCAGGTACACCCATTTCATGTATTACAGGAATACATAAGTAGGTCTTCGCCATAAACACGGTTAGAATAAAGGTGACATTAATTTTCGAATCGTTTGAAAAACAGCTCGGCCAGTTATGGAGTGGCGCCGACCGATGAGATAGCGCCTACGTGCCTCGCGTATACATATTGATTAGGGCTGCCGACTTTTTAATTAGCCCTCGTCAAATTAATAAGGTTGCCTAATTCAGGATATCTTGTCTTGTCAGTATAAAGAATTACAAGAACGATGGTTGACTTTGACAATATCGAAGTTGTCATGAGGAAAGAGAATAGTGCGCATTTTTCTATAGCAGGAAAATGATGAAAGTGAGATAAAACTTGGATAAAACACTGGGTTCCCTATGGAATGAGCCATCTACCAAATAGCACTGCAGTTATAATAGGAAAGCATTTGTTCTCACTTTCACCAGCCGTGCGATTCTGTAAGGATCTCACTTCTCACCTTACTCATTTCGAATTAAGCTGTCAAACGCAAACGAATATTTCACTTTAAAAAGAATATTTTTAATCAATATAATTTCTAGGGGACACAGGAAATACAGCTTATGTATAAGATCCTTATTGTTATGTGATACGCAATAAAGATATTTGATTTGATTTAAATTTTATATTATTTCGTCATACACTAGGTACCATGGTTTACTTCTTCATACACTAGGTACCATGGTTTACTTCAGATAAATTCAAAATGAGATGCAAGTGAGAAATTAGATCTTTACTGAATCGCGCGGCTGATCTTAAGTGAAGTTGTGGACTACGATGTTACGTGCTTATCTATAAGTAGGCTATTCACTCTGCATTGAAGGCACTCAAGTTATAATTTTCAGGGAACACATTAGCAGTTCTACATCTTTGCTTGCATACACCATATTGTGTGGTCAGTAACGCTGCCTACATATCGGGCGGTCCGGGTTCGAGTCCTGGTAGTGCCAAATGTTAGTGTGATGAACACGAACATTTGTTCATGAGTCATGGTTGTTTATATATTTATTTAAGTTTATTTAAAATATCTAGATTATTAAGTATATTTGTCCGTTATCTAGTATCCATAACACAAATTCTTAAAGATACTTAATTTGGTCTAGATAATTGGTGTGAGCGTAGAAATATATTAATATTAATATATTAATTAATATTAATATTACCGTCGGGACACATTAATGCTATTAACACTTATTGTTATGCCAGCAGACTTAAGATAGTGGTAGCTACTAGTTAGCTAAAAGACTTTAAAACAAGTCCTATGATCCAACAAACAGAGCACAAATTTGTACTTTCACACATGGATCCTTAAAAATTTCACCTAATTTAAGGATAGAAAATGCAATCAAGGGAATAATTTTAAACATAACGCGTTTTATTCTTTTATTTATCAGATGTACAGTAAAGTTACTCTAAATTTACTTAAGGTGAAATAGAAAATTATCAATAATGAAGATTGGTTTAAAACATAGAACGTTTATGGGTACGTTAGGTAAATAAAAAAGGTATACATATAATGTAAACGATTGACAACCCTAAGCTCGTATATATGCGGTTCAATATGGAAAACTAAGACTAGATTAAATTATCCCTGTCGGTTATCTTTCTATCAATAGAATACATAATTTTAAAAATAAGACATATTTTTAATTTGCTTGAAAACTGAATTGAAGTGTCTTAGGACCGTAGCCATGTGAGCAGAGTAGAATAGCATCCTCCAATGGGTGTCGTAGAAGCCGACTAATGGATCAGCAAAGGGGTATTAATCACCTTATACTCCGTCCTGGTGGACGGATCCGCATTGGGTTAGCGTGGTGGACTAATGCCTAAACCACCTTCAATGACAAGGAGAGGCCTCGTGTCCCAGAAGTGGGTCGGATTATAAAGGCTGTTCACCACGCTTGTCCAATGCGGATTGGTGGACGGATTAGTGGAGCAGTATTTTAAAATTCAAATATTAATTTAAAATAGGTGACAACACTAATAACACTAACTAAATAAATCAGAGAAATGAATCGGCTTATAAAAATTTTTAAGGCAAGTTTTACGAATTCAGATTAGGAGATATCTGGCTGTTAAATTGACAGTTTTTGTATAGACTATCTGTCAAATAAACACTAACTGGAACTTACTTAAAACATTTCAAAGATGACCCAAATAAAAAATGTTTTTTCGTCCTAAAACGGTGTTAAATAAAGAACTTTTATTTTGATTTAAGACACAAAACAAACTCAACCCGTGTAAAAATCTGTAATGGAAAGTGTATTGATAATAATGAATAAACTGCCAATTATTACTAATAACCCTTTGACCTAAGACAAAATTAAAGATAAAGATGAAATAATACGCTCAAAATGTCACACTACTGCCTCCCCCGTTACAGAGCAGCACTTTCTTCATATTAATCGACCGACATTTTCACTCGTTTTGCGCCCCATAATTAATTCTAAATGTCATATGCACGCGGCTCTTTGATCTCGCGCAAGTGATAGGAGGTAGCGGGTCAAGGCTTTTTAAATACATTTAATTGTTTACCAAATCGTTTTAATAGTCCTTTGTCGTCTGCGACGTACAAATCAATGACTCTTCTATAATTTACAAATGGCGCGAGCGTTAATTTTGTAGTAAGTATAAATAATACATAATATTAATTTAATAGTGGGCAAATAAAGGTTGTATAGTGCTAATTTAAAAGTAAAAAAATACGATTACTTTATAATTAGATGTAGAGCGCATTTATTTATAATTTGGAAGTATGTTTTTTTATGCTGATGGATGACCGATTCCATCTTCGTCCTTATTGTCACTTAGATAAGGACTAAGATGCAAACGAGCTTCACCTGGAACTCTCAACCACAGAGGAACTGGCTATCTAAATATTAATTGTCGGAACACAATAATGTTGTTAACATCTATATATATAAAATTCAAAGTCCTGACTTAGATATCAACGCACAGCCCAAACCGTTGAACCTATAGACTTGAAATTTTGCACATAGATACCTTATACAGTGCAGACATCCACTAAGAAAGGATTTTTGGAAATTCGAACCCTAAGGGGGTAAAATGTCCACGCGGATGAAGTCGCGGGCGGAAGCTAGTTATTTATTATGGCGACAGATTTTCATAAGATGGTGCTTTGCTAGCCACTTAAAAAGTGATACCACCAACACAAATTTGACAGCTAAATATATAAAAAAATCCTATTTCAAATTTGGATATTATGATTTGATTAACACTAGTAAAAACAATGTTAGAATCTGGAATACTAGAATCGGTAGAACAAAGCCCCAGCTATTTGTAAACGTTCTTTTTGATACCAAAACTAGATTTCACACAACAGCCACTGCCCTATCGTCAACCTGGAGCAAAACTACTTGAAATGACACAACCATTCCCAACTACTCGGCCATTTTCGTGTACCAACGTTTTTGGAATACGAAGAATTATCATCAGGATCCCAATCATCATCGATTGCTTCAAATGATCTGTCTTGCTTCGGCCCTAATAACATTCGATACAGTGACTAACTGGGCAACTGAATTGAGACTTTCCCTTAACCAGTCGATACAACCAGTCGATACAACTGCGTGATTAACGCGGTTAAATTACCTTTTAAATGCGTGACGTTTCAGCCGGGTTACCCCGACCGTGGTCACAAACGTACAGTTTAAAAGTTATTAGTATAATTTGATATTCAGTGGCAATATCTCTTATTATAAGAATCCAAAGCATTTGAAATTGTCTTTTTTTTAAACAATTGTAGCGTCTTTTTTGGGCTTACAAAATAAAACAATTTTAACGCATGGCTAAAATAAAGTTATTCATAAAATTCATATTGATAGGAAAGTAGTAAAACCAATCATATTTAGCTTAAAATAAATAATCGATAATGTTCATTTTGTTTCACGCAAATATTATTTTACTACCAAATTATGGTCATATATAAAGCAAATAAACCCAACTAGACCTTATAAAGAAATATAACACGACTGTTATTTCATTTTGTTCACGAGATTATCGCTTGTTTTGTTTCATAATGGCTTCTTCTTTAGAGTTTGTAATAAATTGGAAACCATTCAGACAAGTTACAAATAAATTGGTAGGTATACTTACTTAATTTACAATTTTTACAAGTTAACCTTTACGGTAAACTGGTGATTTTGAATTGGCATAAATTGCAACTTTTACCAATTCTTTACTTATAAATGTGAAGCGTTAAATAAATTTTAAGCGATTGCCCTTTTTTGTCACTTAATTCTGCGATATCGATTCCCCGCCTTAAGTTCCCAACTTAATTTATAATGCCCTCGACATTTGTACATGGTACAATTTTGCCAAAAGTGGCCCGGCGCGGTCACCAGTGATTGCGCAACCCAGTTTATCATTTGCGATCATTAAATTTATGGGGAAAAAATAGAGTGTAGTTTAGTGGGTCCTGAGAAAGCGTGGCAAGTGGTATTTACGGCTCGTGTTTAAGTCAAAGAGAGGTATGAAACATTGCCGGAAATTTGCCGCCAGTAGGCTGATACATTTTTGCCGTCAGTAGGCTGATAGATTGCCGCCAGTAGGCTAATAAATTGCCGCCCCTACTTACTTCTGAAATTCAATACCCTAGTTACATCGATGCATAGTTCACAGTATTAATTACATTTGAAACTTTATTTTGCTCTATCTTCCTCATTACATCAGCTATTTTCCCTTTATTAAAAATTTTTGGGACTCATTTTCTTAAAATTTTGGCTAAATTTGCCGCTCCCTAAAATCTGTCGCCCTAGGCTCCAGCCTACTCAGCCTACTGGTAAATCCGCCACTGGTATGAAGAAGTAAAATGTTTATTTCTACAATAAACGAAACAGCTCGGTAGGGTTCAGGGTCATTAATTTATCGCTTATGATGTTATGATATTTTTTGCCACTTTTTGACACTCTCGCCTCCTATAATAAGAAAAATTGTATATATGGAAAGCGTTTTGTAAGAAAAAATTAAACATGGTCAGCCCACCTCGCCCCTGAATCATCTTACGTAATAAATGATGGCTCCTTTACGGTCTGCCTGGTGGTAAGCAGCCAGCGTAGCTTATAGACGCTTGCAACATTGACGTAACCCTCGCACGCAGGCAACGCTAATCTCCTTCCCTACCCCGTGGAGCTCTGGCGAACCTTCCTCACCAATAACAATAATGTAGTGTTATTTGTAAAGTGGAGGTACCACCCCAGTTGTGGTTGCCCGCTATGCTATACATCGACTAAACGTCGTTAAAAAACTCCTCCCAAATAATATCTGCTAAAAGTTGTTTAAAGTCCTAGCAATTAATGAATAGCTGGCATACCGTGACGTCCACTAAAGTATGTAAACACGTCAAGATCGAATAAATTGTTTTGATTTGATTTAAGTCACACATCAGTCAAGAGCCTCTAAGAATTCCAACGTTTTGGATCATCTTGTGCCAACTGATCTAGGTCAATACTAACTACATTTGCTGTAGTCAGTTCCTTTTTAGGCGCGTGCTATTCCAATGTTTCTTATCTAATCTGGTTCAGATGTACAATGTCTTTACTAGAAGCTCGTGGATTGATTGGTTATCTAAAAGTCTTTGCGCATTCTAATATTTTCTATACGTTTAGATTTAACTTATTGAAA
The DNA here is from genome assembly GCA_955850985.1 of Elophila nymphaeata. Lineage (NCBI taxonomy): Eukaryota > Metazoa > Arthropoda > Insecta > Lepidoptera > Crambidae > Elophila > Elophila nymphaeata. The sequence continues at coordinate 26,139,350 of OY039073.1, read as the reverse complement.
ATTATTATTGGAACCAATTTTTGTATTATGTATTTTGTATGTTTATATTGAATTTGTTTAGCATGTTTTGAAGTATTTGAACATTGTACAGACAACGTCAGGTTAGGCTGCCACAAACTTTGAACTCTATTATGATGGCATTAGGTTTATTTATTGAAGAAATTTGAAAATTTTGGGTAGCTTGATCTGCTAGTACATTTGTTTGTAGTAAGTACATAAAAAAATTGTATTGATTAAAATTTGGGGATCTATGAGTACAGTACCCCTACTTTTATTAATACTAAAAACACAAGTAGAAGTACGTAAAGATAAGCTTATGCCAAAGAATGATTCACCTGTAAACAGTAAGACACGTGTATCAAAAAACCTTGGTATTTGCGTCTTTGCACACCTGCAGCGAGCACCGAAACGAAATGAGCTTAAATTGTCTAAAATAATTTACTAAAACTTACAAAAACGCTTTCTAATTACCGATACTAAGTCGTCAAGTAAGCGTCCGCAAGGCGTGGCAGAAAAAGGTTGCGCGCGCGCATTGTCACCTCGCCGTTTGATTGCAGCTGCGGGTGGGCTTAGTGTTGGGAATGAATCGAGTCTTTTGCTCTTTAAGACTCGTTTTGGCAGAGCTTTCAACGCTTTACGAACGCTACAAAGTGTTACGAAACGTCGGGCAATAATAATAACATGTAAAATCTAATTACACGCGACTTGAATCCGTAAAAGTTGTTTTATTTACAATGTGCAAATAAAACAATTCTAACTATCAAATACTACAAATCTATATAAGACAACATTAAAGCTTTCAAATTCAAAAGTTTTCGTTACCCCTTCACAACTTAGGTACTTAATAGTAAGCTTAGGTTTACAGGGCTCTCAATCTAATAAAAGTGTTATGAATAACGGCTCTTTTTATTGACAAAAATATGACATAATTTTGTAATTTTTTTTATTACCTATATGAACGTATGTATTAATTGGAACTCGTAGTTTATATACAGGGGTTGTTTTCATACAACTGAATTATAAGTTAAAAAGTTCTTAATTTTCCTAAAGAGACAAAATATTAAGTTTCTTAGAGGAAGGCCTATCTTTAAAATGCAGATCCAGTCGGGTTTTACAAAGTCGCACTTGAAAGCAAAGTCTGAATTCACTTATATAGATGCATCTCTCATGTATATTTCAATTTATTTTTGATATGTGACTGTTACAAAATGTAGAAATGACTTTTTGTCGCAAACCACGGAATATCAGATTGTTTTCTTTTTAATTATTTGGATTACGCACCAAAATATAAACAATAATAGAAGAAAATATGATAGAGCTAATTGTTAAATGCCTTACTGGTATACACCATATAGGAATTTGACAGTTTTGGATGGCCTGATATGCTGTCGTCTGTACTTTGTGTTAAGACACTGAAGTCACTTTTATGAGGCAACAATGTTCAAGATCTTTTGGCAAGGTAGTTTATAGTTTTTAAGGCATCTCTCTAATCTTATTTTGTCTTCTACCATTTGAAAACTCCTACAGAATAAATAACAATAACTGGCTTCTTCTTCTCTTACGTAACAGTCTTACCAGAGTGGTCGTAATCAGCATATCGGTAGTTTGAGAGCTGATATCGCTCGCCATTAACAGACTACAAGTTTGTTAAAATATTATCGAGATCTAAATTGATATTTGTGAGTCTTTTTGCAATACTGGTTAGAAGACTCGACCTTGCCCCAACACTACGCGCCTAATGTCGCCTGATTGCGGGCCTACCGCAGTAGGGAAGTGGTAATGACGTCGTATCATCGATATTGAGTCTGGGATGCTTGCAATTTGTTTTACTGGTTCTTTGGTGACATAATGCTGATGGTCGTACGGTGACTAGTGGGTGGCGTGAAACACCAATGGTGTAGCGTTACGTACGGTTCGGATGAGGATGAGTGATTGATTTTTTCTAAATCTAAATTTGATTATATTGTTTTACTCTTGTCCTTATAGGGTGAAAGAGAGAAGCTTCGTCAAAGATAAAAGAAAGATTTCGTTATTTAATTGAAGTCTCTATTCGTATTTTTTTTATATTTTTTGGTTGGCAGACAAGAATACGGCCTGCCTGTTAGTAAGCCGTCACTGTAGCCTATAGAGGCTTGCAATACTGACGTCACACTGGCCCGCAACGTGACCATAGTCTTCTGTAAGATGGGGATACGACCCTGCCTTACTACGACTAAAATATACTGTGTTGTATATTGTATACCTTTCCCGCGTGCTTAACTAAATCAACGTTCGGAAACTCCGAAATAATCCGCGTTATCTAACGTTACATCCCGTCTCGCACGACAGACGCAAAGTCTAATTGGAGTTACAAAAATACCTAGACGACATAATGTGACATATAAAAATTCCGTCTCACAAATATATTGCGCCGGAGCGCCGTTAAACTGGAGTGCGCCTGCGTCTGCCCGCGATAAAAAGTGATGAATATAATCGCAACTTGTGGATAAAATATTGACAAATGTTTACGAAGGCGTATTAGTGATTAATTTCTTTCCATTTTGCATTCATCCATTTTAGAACCGCCTGATGTTGGAGTGATGGTGAGTAGTTACAGATCCTATGACGTATTACCTTCATTAAGGTTTGGAAACCTTGAGGTGATAAGAGCTCGCCCTTGCTCATAGCGAAACACCTTCACGTTCATGTGGAAAACTGTGCCAAAATGTTAACAGCATCAAGAGGACAGCTGTTCCAAAACGTCTATTTCCCATAACCCAACGACACTTGGAAAGTTGTCGTTTTGTGGAGTTGTCGTTTCGGCGTGTTGTCATTTTGGGAATTGGTTGTTTTGGAAAACTGATTTTCATAGTCGATCTTTTGAGAAAATGGCGTTTTGGCAAAGTTGTCCACATGCTCTATCCTGCGTCTGCTTAGCACACTCCAAAAACACACAGACAAAGAGAAAACTATTGATTTTTCTAAACAAGATGCTACTATTTCTCATATTTATGAATATTTAAATAATGAAGTTATCTACAAGATGGATAAAATTTTATCAAAATTGTTCCAGCAGTTACAGAGTTATGTATTTTATTTTTATTTTGCTTAATGCAATTGTCGTTATTAAACAAATCGCAAAACAAAACCTGCCGGCTAAAGCTTTAATTGCAGAGGCCTATTTACTCAGCAGCAGAAACACGACAGAACAAAAGTTATTTGGCCGCGATGACTGCAAGGTGAAGGTTACTCCAATGTCCAGAGCCTAGTCTACCTCTTTTTGATTGAATATCATTTTCAATATACGTTATTCGTCAACGAATCATTCAATTTACCGCCTAATCTTTTCACTTTAATGTCCATTGTCCTTTCAAAAAGGCTCCATTCGTAAAGGTGCAATGTGTTTCTATTAGTTTTGACCGGAGATCAATTTAAGTAAATTAGTTAATCCCGCCAGCAGCTGGCCGCGAAACGGCGCGGTATCAAACACATTGACAAATAGCAACAATTAATGTAGCACACGTAGGGTTGGCGATTACTGAATTTCAATTCGAATATTATGATAGAACCTTTACCTGCTCCACAGAACTTTGGAATAGTAATAAATGTAAGCTCACAGTGATACCGAAAAATTTGTGGTGTCCAGGGGGGCTATTCGCAATTTTTTTTTTTGACAGTTGAAAGTGATGATCACTGAGCGAATTACGTATCCATTGCTGTGTTACGCGACAAGTGCCATAATAGCGTGTCGGGTAAAACAGCAATGGAGGTGTAATTCACTCGGTGATCATTACTTTCAACTGTCAAAATAAGTTAGGGAATAGGCCTACAGGTGGTATTAGTATGTATAATAATGGTAAAAGATATTTGGAATTTGATGTGTGGTGTGTTAACAATTGAAATATTAATGTTAGCAGCATTATAATTGTGTTCCGACAGTTAATGATAAGATAGCCAGTCCCTCTGTAGTTGAGGGTTACAGGTGAAGCTCGCTTCTTTTGGACCATATCATCACTTGACGTCAAGTGAGATGAAGGCTAAGAGCTTCTCCATCAAGTAAAGTCAACAAGAAAAATTGTGAGCCGCCCGATGCTGGGATAAGTTGTAAAAAAATAATGAATTTATAACATTATTAATAAATATTTAAAATCCTCCGTGTTGAACATATAAAAATGTTTTAAATGTTTTTTTTTTGCCTAATTATTGCTGGATTACATCTAGAAATCTTTTTAACAGTCTAATACTTCATAATCCTTACTTCCTTACTAATATTATAAATGCGAAAGTATCTCTGTCTCTCGGTGTTACGCAATGACGCCTTAACTACTGAGCCGATTTAAATGAAATTTGGTACAGAGATACTCTGCACTCTGAGAAAGGAGATAGGCTACTTTTTGATGCGAAAAAGGGGCTGTAAGCTGGTTGGTTGATAATATTTTAAACCATTGACCTAACGAGAGCAGAAGCAATGTTTGAAATTTTTCCCATGGTATAACAAATAATCGGTATAAAAGTACTTAGCAAAGTCCATTTAAATAAAGAGATTTTTCATTTTTCAATCAAATTAAACTAAATCATTTTTCGGCAGCCCTAGAACAGGCATCAAATCGAGACTGGGCGGGTGCGGATGCACGCGTTAATCGCAAGGCCGATGGGCCAATAATCCCCGCGCTATTGTGATCGCCTCAACGATTGTCACGTGAATTAGACAAATGTTCAGCACGGGACAGCAGGAGCCAGGCAGAGAGCCGGGACACAATATTTGGAAAACAAATTGACGTTGATGACGAAATATAGGCCGTTGGCAAGAATATAACTAAAGCCGATGTATTTGGTGATATTATTTTTGATACCGAAAAATTTAAAGGATTGTAATTTTTTCGTCTAAAATTATGATAATATATATGTGTATATGTATGTATATATGTATTGGGTATAGTTAGTATATATTTAGTTAGGTACATTAGTAGATACTTTTTTTTTACATAAGACATTGCACTCGGTGTCACCCGCTTATCATTGTATTCTCTGACAAACTTTCTGGGTTGGCTGGAAGAGATCTCTTGTAGAGACATTGTTACCAAATGATTGATAATTATTATCTGTATTGTGCAATAAAGAGTTTATATAATCAGATCCATTGTATCAGTTGTCCAGCAACTAATAGCCTTGATAGCACAAAGTAATAAAAAACACTTATAAACTTAATATGGTATTTATGAGTTGTTATGGAAATAGGTAAATAAAATGAATATCGATGATACTTCCACAACATTTACAGAACACAGAAAAAGGAATGATGTAATAAATAGTGAAGAAGGAATGAAAATCATTGCGTGAATAAATAAAATAGTATTTCATATCGCTAAGTCAAAAAGAGAACGAAGAGCGTTGCTCTTAAATTTCTCCTAATTTGATGAATGAGCAACAATCAGAAAAATCCTGATTTTTTCAGATGTTTTACTATTATTTAATTCTTTAGCAATGAGCCAGGTAACTGACGTCACATTGGACAATAGTATCAATATAACTCCCGAACTGACCATCTTAAAAAAACTTACAATAGATTAAGATTAAGTCTCTTCAACACCGGTTTAAATACCTCTACTATCGTAAACATTTAAAAAATGTCGGATTGGTTAGCAATTAATGTAATTAGGTTCGCCAGCCAATCACAGTCACTCATTAATTACGTTGGCTCGTAATCAGAAACGTACTTACGTTGCATTATGTTAATAATCACGTGATAAATAAAATAAAAACACAACGAAAAGCTGCACTGTAGGAAGATTAGTCACAGCTCTATATAGCTATCTGCATCTTAACAACTTCAATCGTAAAATTTATAATACTATGTATGTTAATATTTTAATAGGACTGCAGTCGACAGACCGTGGCGGACATAATGGCCGCTCTCCAGCCCGTAACGAGGACTCTGGTAGCTTTGGGGAATATTAAAAGATCATTCTGATTAATAACACCGCAGTAAATATGAATCGTCTACATTCTAACAGTATTGTTTCAGCCTAATCAAAATCTAAAAAATGCTGAAGACAACTGTATGTATGAAAATAAAAAATTGAGAGCGTAAAATTAAGACTGAATATCCATTCCAGCTATTAAACTTCTTTGATTCCTGCTGTCCAAAGTTAAATTACTTTTGTAAGAATTACTGTATCACTGAGTTAACAGTTGATATCAACATAAAATATAAGATTAAACTAATTGAAGAAGTTTGTTCCGAAATACTTTAGAAGATACAAATAGTCTTATGATCGTAGTCTTATTATAAAATTTAAGAAGTTTAATTTATTGTACCTATTTTATGGAAGGCTAGCAATCCCGTTTATATCCCAGGACAAAAAGTATCCCATATCCACCCTGAAGTTCCATTCGAAATATTGCTGGAAGGATTTTCAAAATCGGTTCAGTAGTCCCAGAGATTCCTACCTACAAACAAACTTACGTACTTTACTTTTGTATAATATTAGTGTAGATTTAAGATTCATTTTAAAACTAGAAAAGAAAGTTTATTACCATTCCGAAGCTCGAAATTGGGAAATTCTAAAAGTAATATCAGTTATGGGTTAAAAGTACCAATACTGAGATAGATTTACAGTGCTATAATGAAAGCAGGCAAGTTAACAAAGGAAAAAACGACGGATGATATCCAGAAAGGTAAACATTTTGCTAACAGCGAAGCGTAGTGTAAACAATAGGAAACGAGCGCCATGCTCAAAGAAGCAGCCAATACGGAGTTAATTGTGCAATATTGGTTCAATTCCTATTATGATCGAAAAACACTAATTTCACTTAGACAAATTTTATCATAGTATAATTTAAAAAATGTATTGTCAGATTATATTTTGCTGTAATGTGGAATTTTCTAATCCCGAATCTTTCAATTCTGATTTGAGGAACCATTTTGCTGAGTTTCTTGCCGCTTCTTCTTAGAATAAGGCCTCCTGGTAAACTTGTAATTGACTTTCATAAGCGTATAAATTGTACCTAAATGAATAAATATTTTTTTGAGTTTGATTACATTTTTATTGAATATTATCACTGTGTTGGTACTCTCCTTATTTACTAAAGTTTGCAAACTTTTCATAGTGTACTATTATTAATGCAACAAATGATAAGCATATTTAAAGAATGATTTTTGAAAAAATTATAATATCCACTCATTAAAACTATCACGTGCCATAGGTATAGTGTCAATAACCTAAATTATATCGTATATCTTTGCCAGAAATGCCAAGATTATGAGGTCACATTATCTAATCAATTGGTTTTGAACAGATTGGTTTTCCGCATTGTTAAAGATATAAATTAATTTAGGTAGAACTGATTTTGGAGAAAATAGACAGTGTTACAATTTAAACTAAAAATTAAATACATTTGAAACATGTTTCTGTCGATGATTATTCTCCTAGCTATAAATCTAAAACAAGACGTAGTTTATAATTACACATCGCGCACTTTGTCGGGAGTCGTTAAAAGATTAGATGTTTGGCATATGGATATTTCTGAGATGGTTAACATTGATGCATTGATGATGACAGATAGGTACAAATATAAATAAAAATGAACTTGGCCGTCTCAACAATGTAGTGTTAGTGAGAACGAAACAATTAAAAGATTTTACGAATCTTTCTAATTCAAACACACATAAATGACTAAGCGTGTATTTAATTGTATTAGACAGCTGTTGCCAGAGAGACGTGAGCTTTTTTAATGGTTTTTACGGATCAGTGATTAAGGAAACTTCAATGGATGATCTCTAATTTATTTGTCAAATATATTATTGAGTAGGTCAATGATTGGTTGGATTGTTACATAACAGTCCATCATAGGTAAGGATCGTCTGCGCTTCATTCGACTCAGCTCAATGGGTGACGTCATCGCACGCTCCAGTTACGACCTGTCGGAGCTTGAGTGTCGTCCACCGTCCCCCAGGGTTGCCAAATTTTATCTTATCTTATCATTGAAGGTTCCGATTCTCATTTCATAATTGTCATTTGTTGGTCTTGTAACACATCATTTTTGTCAGATATTTTATTTTCTATGAATATGTTTTCATTTAGAATTGTCTAAACCGTGATAATATTATCATGACACACTTTTTTGAGTAAACTGCTTAGCAAATGAAAACATGTTGTAAAGATCTACTAGGTCAATATGGGTAAGAGATGAAAGTTTGATTACATATTTGATCTGTCCTGATAAATTAATCTTTTTAAGTGAATTAATCTAACAATACGCGTGGAGTATTTTATTGCCGTTAGTGACGCAATCTCCTGTTTGTTTTGTTTCGTCAAAACTGCTGACGTAGGCAACAAATGTTTATTTATTTCTTAAATATTATTTCACTGTTTATCGTTATCAGTATATGATTATTTCAAATCTGTTTTGTTGTTATTCCTTACAAGTAATCTAAAATGTTACATTATTAATGACAAAATTATTCAGTAGCATTGATTCCACTTATTGGGATTATTATTACTACCTATTTCGGGATTATGTAATGATTATTTTATGATTGATGCAAATTATTCTGATAATAGGTATAAAGTGTGATCATGCTCACAACTCAGACCAATTAAAAATATTTTATTTTGAAATACTATAATTTGGCTCACAATACCAAAAGGGTTGAGGATGAGAATGAAAGCTTTAGGTGATATTTGGTTTTCAAAAGTCGCATCGGATAGTATGGATATAGTACTTATTAAGTTCTACTATGGTATATGTCATGTGCTCCAAAATATCGACAGTATGCAAAATTCACCATTACGCTATCAATTTATATTATCACGTAAATATTGAATTACTTGCATATTTATGTAATTAATTATTAGCACTTGGTTCTAGTCTTAGTTATTTATTAGACAAAGGTGATAAATTGAAATCAATTCAATTAATTTACATGCCTTTAAGGGCAAGCTGCGTTTCTATTTTAGTTCATTATAATTAAGGAAGCAAGCTAGTCAAGATGGAACACAATTAAAGTTGGCTTTTGGTCATAACGGAAAAATTCAAAAACTGTTTATATTGTTTAAGAAACCGTGAACAAGAAATTAGAATAAACTATTTTTTATATTGTTTTGCTCTCTTGTGTATTTGAAATAGAGTATAAATAACAAAATGTGTGGCAATTTACTTTTGTATGTTTTCCCTGCACCTCCATGTTGGTGACATCCCTACAGCTGAGATTACCTCGTCTACTTCTTCAGTTTCTGTTTCATTGTCTTTTGGCACTTGCGCGCTTCCGTTGCGAGATTTATTGGACACTTTTTTTCTACGATTGTTCTATTTAGACAGATTTTATGATCGACTTTTATTTATGCTCAGAGATTAACGAAAGATATGGAGAAGTAGTATATGTGTGCAGTGTAAACAACTGTAGTAACAAAATAAATGTCTTTAAAACTTTTAGTACGATCCCATCAAATCGTCTAGACAACATTACAGAACTTTTACTACTTCATATCGTCAACAAGCGTTTGTAAAATGATCTACACAGATGTTAATGATAATCGGCGCGCAATTCTGCCGAAGACGATACTCGATCCTAACTGCCCCTCAGATATCGCTTCCAGTAATTGTTCTAACAAAGGCTCCCATTACCATTTCCTCGTCCACCTGACTTACGGAGGGTGCATAAATGAGGTGCGTACGCGTGTCGCGTTTGCTGCGCCGCCACCTTACTCTGCGCGACCACTCGCTCCAGAGCCTAAAATGGACTCATAATAGCTACTCGTTCCACAGATACACCTGCCGTCGCATATTTGTTAGCAGTAAAATTTATTGGCATCTTAAATTCTATTTGTGTACATTGTGTATGTGTAATTTATACGTTATTAACGTCTGCGCGTTTTTCTTTGAAAGTCTAAAATAGACGGGATTAACATGCACGCGCACCGGCCGGAGGCTCCGGGCGGCCTTAGCACTAGCACTCACTGTAGCTGGGCTTGTAGACGGCGCGGATCCTCCGCACCAGGTTCTTGTTCTTCTTGAGGGGCGGTCCGAGCGCGACGGCGGAGTGGCCGCGCCGTTCCGCGAACACGATATAATCACGTCCCATTTTCAACGGCACTTCGAAGCGTCCGGTGCACTCGAGAGGGGTGGGCGGCAGCTGCAGCCGCAGGTCGGAGGTGTTCCGCGGCCAGCGGCCCTGGCGGCGGAGGACGTGGCGCACCCGGAGCGTGGCGGCGCCGGGCGCCAGCGACTGCACGCGCGCCTCGAAGGCAGCCGGCGCGCGGTAGGCACGCCACGCCACGTCGGCGCGCTCGCAGTAGGCGCGGCGCGGCGCGGCGAGCCCGCAGGCGGCGAGGCAGAGGACCCAGCAAACCGCCGCGCGCCCGCACGTCCTCATCGCGCCATCGCCCCGGCGATTCGCTCTCGTCGCACAGACGCGCTATGTTCACTCGTCGGCGGCGCGCGCTCGACTGAAGTCGTCGGGCCGCCGAGCCCCACGGCGCGCGCTCCGCCTACACCGAAATAGTCTACGGCGCGGGCACGCGTTGCTGATTTATCTCGTTCGATGATTAATTTGCGCTTGTTAGTGGTCGCCGATCGGGGTGCGCCCAAGCTGGGGTGGTGGCGCGTATCTCACTCTCACTTAAATGAACGCCAGCATTGAATACTTCATCGGTCTTTGACGAGTTAATTATCTGTTAAAGTGGACTAAGTTTTACTCATTGTGTCAATGTTATCATTTTTATATTAACTGATTCAAGATATTGTATTTACTATGCTACACATTTTTTATAATACAGTTTTCAATGCTCAAAAGCATAGGAAGTTATAATTTGTTTGACAATAAATGTAAAATAGTGTTACAAATAAGCATAATAAGAACAGTTTATTTAAGTTTCCTTCAAACATGTTTCAGCTCGTAGCGTCTACGCTGTAGCGCGTAGGCCGTAGCTTGGCCCCGTCGTAGGTCAGTGATTTTGGCCGCGGGCGAGTTACTTGCTTTGCATAATATTGACTGCTTGTTAAGATTATTCAATGTGAATATTAGGCAATTTTTGGAACAGCCAAACTATTTTGAATTTTAGGAATATGCAATGATACCAGATTGATACTCCTATTGTTATAATATTGAGTGAAAGTAAAAATGTAAGACAAGTCCATTTATACCAATCGGATGATATTTCAAAATTAGTTTCATTAGTGTTTGTTTTTTTTAGAATAGGGCACATGACAGACAATGACTCTACATTCCCTCATTAAAAGTGTAATGAATTGAAGCTTACAAGCCAAGATATTTGAAGTTTTATGACTACACCCTACGTGAGTTAAGTGGAAGTACAAATTTAAAGATGGTTTGTACAAGAGCTAATACGCGCTGTCAGCAAAGTGCTTAATCTCGCCTCTTTTGAAAGATCCAGAATTGTGAGGAGGAAGATAGCTCGTAATTGTTATGCTAACCAGTCTCTGGAAAGTCTTCTTTCTTCGTCGTTTTCTTCTTCACATCTCATAGAATAGAAATGGTTGCCCTTACAAACGGGACCAGATTTTCTTGGGAGCCTTGTCTATTATTGGCAGAGAAGCTCTTGCTCCATATCTTCCGAGGTAAGTGATGATAAAGGTATGTTTTCGTAGCCTACACGCAGCAGCAACAGGTGACGTGTTGCCGCGACGCTTCTGGTTTCTCTGACATATCCTGTGCATATAATAATACAAAGAAACCGCGGTGGTATCGTGGTGACCTATCGTCTGCTGCTGCTGTGTGCAATCGGCTTCAAAATTGTACTTTATGGCTGAACATAGAAGCGAGCTTTTCCGAAAACCTTCAGCCACTGACATATCTCAACTCTCAAAATAAGCTCTGCAGTGCTTTACTACTGCTCCAGATTACTTTGAGTCCACCTGGCTAGATACCACCACTACATCAAAATCTGTTACCATAACAACAGTCTTCATCTTAATCGTTCCCCCATTGCTTAGGATCCCCCAGCTTAGACGATAAATGGTTTGTCTCCAATTGATCCGGTCCGTCATCTGGCGGAGGGCGGCGCTGACAGGTAACTCCAGCCGTTTGCAGATCCGACCATCTCTTCGGGCTTCGACCTCTGGGTCTCTTGCCCTTTACTTTTCCCGTCACCATCATTTTTTCTAAGTTGTTAGCTTCTCTTCGTGCGAATGACCGAAGTAAGTCAGAACACGGTGAAGACAAATAGAGGACAAACGGTGGGCGTTTTCTATATTCAATTCGTTGAGGACCGAAACGTTAGTTTGTTGAGCTGTCCAAGGTCGCCAATACTTAGTGGTGGTGGTGGACCCATATGTAGGGTCGTCTGGGTAGGTACCACCGCCTTTCTTATTTTTGCCGTGAAGCAGTTCACTGCGTTTCGGATTGAAGTAAAAGGTGGCCGGTGTAATTACTGGGCATGGTAGACATATCATCTTAGTCTCCAGGATGGCAACGACCTTGCAGTGTTAAGTCATTTACCCTTAATATTGCAGTGTTAAGTGATTTACCCTTAACTTGAGTGTCTATAGGCTACGGTAACCACTTAACACCACCACGTATTATAAAAAACAACATTTCGAAATGTCGATCCTCTGTCTGACCGTGGCTGTGATGGTCCAGATCTAAATATACAAATAAAAATAGTATTAACAGCATTATTAGGTTCCCACAGTTGACAAGATTCTCCCCCAATCCCTCGGTTGTTGAATGTTCCGGGAAAAGCTTAACTCGGTTTGGTTAGTGATCCAAAATTTGTAAAATTTTGTCCTCCTCTGGGAACTGAATTTGGTACCGCTACATCTGAATCACTAGACTAAAACAGCGATTTAATGGCAGATTGCCTGCCATCATCTCATTTGATCGTAAGAGTTAATAAGGCCGAATGGGGAATCGATCATTAGGCTGACTATTTTATCGTCATATTTTATTTGTTTAAACGAAAAACTCAGAACAGTAACCAACCGACAGGAACGGTCAACCCAAAACGTTTCTATTACTCGCAAACAAATTTTTGACGTATCAATTTAGCCAACACAAAAAAAAACATTCCCAAGGAACTGCGAGCTATTAGACCGGAGTTCCCTAATATCCTGATAGAAAAAATGTGAAAAGAAATTGTTTCTCACAAATCGGAAGAATGGGCGACTCCTAACGGTCTGCCGATTTGGTCATCCGGTGAGGTTGAAGCGGACAGGTAGGGCTCATTCATAAGTTTATGAATGACTGGTGTGTGTGTGTTTTTTTGGTCAAACAAAAAGCACGCGGTGGTCGGGATCTTAGTCTAGGAGATAGAGTTGAATTTTGATGCATAATGATGAAATTAAGTGCTGTTACGCACTAGCCTGCCTACACAGCTGTGCCGGCGTATAGTAACATTACCACTTCCTGATGCCATATTTATTGTTTTGTTTTTCTTAAAACGGTATGAGTAACTTAAAACTAATTATCGCAGGCATCCTTGGGAAATTTTAAATAATTTTGCGGTTGCAAAAATAACAATATTTATAGTATTCTTGTCATTTTTAATGAATTTTTTACCTTCACATTACATTTTGAGCAATTTTTAGGGTTTAATTTTTTTAAAAGCGTTACTTGTTTATGTCCTTATTTTCGGCTTTTGTTTGTTAGTTCACTAAAGCTAGTTATTTAATTGGTTTTATGCCTATTTTATGTAGGTGGCAGGCTATCAACCTATTACTATTTTACGGATTGTATGTCCTATACTGCTATATGTGGCTTTATGTGTAACGGGTACCTATCAAAATACAGATTTTTTTGTCATCGAATTTCATTTCACCGAAAACTATTCCACGATTTTCAATATCTATTTTTCTTGATTGATCGACTAGCTGATGATCACCGTTTCATATTATCGAATAAACTTTCATAAAAAAAATGTTTCAAAGTTGTGTTGCTTACCAGAATAACGGTCTATCGAACTAACATTTCATATAAACTATTAAGTTATCGATAACACTATTTATAAAAACATGTTTCAATATTTAACGTTACACATTGTAATGTTTCGTTTAACAACATTCCATCGCAGTAACGTTTCATCGAACGATACATTTGCCTGTTGACGTTTGACGATAAAAACTGTTGAGGTTAGTTCTTAATTTAAAAATTAATTCTTAATTTGCAAGTAGGTACACACCACGCAAGCAAGCATACAGCATGCAAGCAAGCATGCAGCAAGCAATATAATGCTCCGCTCGCTTCGCTCGCTCCGCTATGCTTGGTCACAAGTCTAACCTAACCTAACCTAGGTTTATTTTCGTATTAATGGTTTTTCTTTATAGCGAGGGGCCTGAGGCCCTAAAAAACAGGACAGGCTATAAAGAAAAACCCCTGCACCCCCCGGCAAGCATCTTGCATGCATACAACATGCAATGCAAGCATGCATACATCATGCAATGCAAACATGCATACAGCATGCAATGCAAGCATGCATGTAGCATACCAGAATACAACAAGCAATCTCCGTTAGCTTCGGTTACACCGCTGCTGACTGCCTGTTGTTCTAAATCTAACCTAACTTAATCCATAGGTTTTCTTTACAGGGAAACAAAAATGATTACGAGTAATTACATAAAAAAGTATTTTCGATCTACACTCACTTTAGTGTAGTAAAAATTGATGTTTCAACTATTCTGCAAACTGAAACTTACGTGGAAACAAAATTATGGGTAACAAAACATCGATTTAACATTATTTCGATAAAATAAATAAAATAGGAAAAGAATTTACGATGGAATGAGCTTGTAGATAACAACTATTCGAGGAAATGAAATTGCGATGTAACCTGATTCTAGGAGTTGTTAAGTATTGTATAAAAAGATCTGCGAATAGTTTTATGGGGAATGAAAATCGAGGCCTCCTCTAAGGACTTCCACTTCTCCCTGTCTCTCGCTACCCTCATCCATTCCCAGCGTTTCGTTTGGCGCCTTTTACTTCGTTATAACTGTTATTATGATGTATTTAGTGGATTTTGCGGTTATTATATGACTGTATTAGTGTTGCCAAATATATATACAAAATATTATTTGCTTCACTGATAATAATATAAACGTCCGACGATTCGTAGCCCCTGTACTATGTTATACCGTGTGCGTGATCTATTGTCGCATCACCGTAGCCCGTGAGCGGCTCGCTCGGTCTCGTTTCACACCGGGGTGATTCACAGATTTGAATGAATTGGTGTTTGGTGCTTCTTACGAATTGTTCACAAAGGCTACAGGAAATAAATATGGGCGTAATGATCGGCGCCGCTTCCCTTGAGGTGTTGAACTAATATTTATATTTATTTACAAACGCTGTCTTTTCTTACTACTTATTAGGTATAACTTACTACTTATTTGGTACTTTAGGTAAGTAATTTAACAAGTGTGTAAATAGTGATTGATAATATTAAATATACTTATAATTTTATTTGACATAATTTTAAATGTTTGGAAAAAACGTTTTTTTTCTACAAGTACTCTCTCTCTCTTTCAATTTGAAGTTTAAATTAGTTTATTCACGTTGCTTTGTAAAAAGGAAGAAGTTAAATTTATTATCCACCAAGTTTTTAATAATTTAATGCTAATAAATCAATTACTTAAAATTATGATTGAAATGTATAAGTACCAAATTAAGGAAACATGCAAAAATATCCCTGTCGTGGTTGAGTGCTTTTCCATCTGAGCTACACATGAGGTCCTGTAAGAGCAGTTGCCCGGGTAGCAAAAGGTCGCGGGTTCAAGTCCTGTCTCAGTGCTTATACATGACAGGTTTTTTTCCATGTTTTTCGTTTTCTATTTAATATCGTATACATTTCAACTATATCTCAACATGCCAAATAAAAATTATAAACAATATTAATTGCTTACAACTCCAAATTAGGCGTTCCAAGTAGGCGGGAGAACGGTCGGTCACAAATAATTGATTGACAATGCAGAATTAGATTACGTATATGTATATCTCGCTACATCATAGGTTAGAAAAAACAGAGCGTAAATATCGAAAAATTTTGTGTGGAACTCGACTATTTACATAACAATTCAAAATGAAAACATTTAAAAATTTGTACATTTAAGTATATTAAGGTGATAAGACATCTTGAATATAGGTGGTTCATACGTGAAAACTAAATAGACAGACAGAGTTACTTTCGCATTTATAATATAAGTAGGGATTTTTACTTGACAGAAGCTTTTTGTATCAATCTCGTTTAGATTTTATTGATATTTTTCGCTTTTATCACTACACAGGAGAACACCAATTACAAACGTCATTTATGGGTTTCAGCTTAGTCCAAACAATGCAAAGACCGACTTTGTTATAGCACCAAAATACAATACAACCGTAAAAACACTTTCTTTGCACCTCGACACGTGTTCGCAATTAGGAAGGCGTGGGAAACGGTTTTTTATCTCTAGGTACCTTTTGTTTAATAAAGAAAAAAAGGCAAAAGCTGTCCTTTATCTTATTAACACCTGAAATGACAGGTAAGGGATATTTTTCTTGTTTTCCAATTCTCTTGTCTTGTGTTGTTTTCTCACAACTATTTTTACTTTCTCGTATACATAGTATAGAGAAGTCTTGTAATCGTCAAAAAATTCGACCTCGAGATTTTGACGGATTTACACGTTTTGGACCTCCCTATTATGTCCTCCCTAATTATGTCTGTGTGTGTGCCTGTGTGTCTGTGCGTTAGCACGATAACTCGAGTATGCTTTAACTTATTGCAACCAAATTTAACATGCATGTATGACATCAAAATATAAGGTTTTTATTACCTTTTGAGTCGTTTCTGGTATACGAGAAAGTCAAGGAAGACCACTCCCGATTTTTTTAAAGGTGGACAGATGAAAATAGAAGAAAGGAACCAAATAACATTTTGTTTTCATGATGAGAACTTTTTTTGTAATTAAAACATGGCACCGTTTTGGCAGAGTGGTTATTAGACTGCCTAAACATCAAGAGGTCCGGGTGCGAACTCTGGTAGAAACAAAATGATCAAAATAGAAATCAAAAAGTTATTTATTTTGATAGACTTATTACTTTTAAATCGTCAAAAACCCTAACACCGTTTGTGACGAAAATAATTATTTTTCTTAAATAAGTACAGACGTAAATCTAAATTTGTGAGAATAAAATTATATTTTCTGTCAGAGATCCAGCTAGTCCTGGCTTTTATATATTTTTGAAGTTTACTATTTTGTAATATCTTATTTTGTTTGTGATTTAGCACCCTTGACATAAGTTTTTTATGATACTTTTTTGGGATAGACAATTTGTAAGAGCAAGATATATTTTATTATTTTATATAGATATATAGACATATTTTATTATTGAAATATTGAAAAATTAAGTGTTGCTCCGAATTTGTAGTAAAGATATGGTCTTTACTCATCCTGGTTAGTTAGTATTCCTAATTCAAACTATTACATTATTTTAATATATTTTCTTAATTCAACGTAAATGCATTCCTTACTCATCCCGAAGCAAATATTAACAAAAAATGTATCTTAGCCATATTTTGAAAGTAGGTAGTATCCAAAAGAATCATTGCCGCTTACAAGGAAGAAGTAATTTTGATAGGTTTTCCATGTTATATTGAGAACCATAAAATAAAAGATCTGATGGGTGGGTACCTATTAACCACTTCTTTTAAGGGTTAAATTTGTCACTAAAATACATACGCAATATTTTGTTAAACAATAAAGCCGGTAAAGAGCGCCCGATAAATAATTTAATTAATTTCTCTATCAAAGGGCTTGGAGGCGGCAATAACGAAGGATGCTATAAGATCAACGATTCCCGTTAAAGAGACAGTGACGCAAGAAATTGCACCGAGTGTTGCTCTACTATATATTATGAATAATTATTATCACATCATCACAACAGCCTTTTTAATTCGACCCAGGACATAAGGCCTCTTATTGTTATCGAAGGCGGTATAGGCTAATGCGGATTGGTGGACGGAGTTTAAGGTGATCAATACCCCCTTTTACTGCGCCTTCTACGACACCCACTGGAGGATATGGGGTGATGCTATTCTACTCTGCCGGTATCACACCGCCTCGGCATCACACGAATAATTATACTGTAATATTATTAGTAAAATATTGGCACGCTCATAACTTTTCCTCTTATTTGGGCAAATTAAAGTGCGCTATGGATACTAAATAACGGATCGACTTTTGGTTTTACGTATTATATACAATTATTTACAAAATATTCTATGTACAGAATGTCTGGTCATGAGCAAGCGATAATTTAAAGCCATTAAATATGCCTTATTTTATCGATAAAGCACCTATATGTGTGGTCAAATCTCACTCTTTTTGGATCAGCCGCCTCTTAAATATGTGTTATTTAGTTTTAGGCGCCTCTGCTAAAAATATCGTTTTGTCTGGACATAAAAGTCTAAATGGATACAAAAATAACTTTTTCGAAAGGTAATAATTCCAATTTTTAATTAAAAAATAACAATGTGTGGAATTAAATGGAATTAAATCTTAATCCAGTTTTAGTCTAAAATTTTACCCATTTTTTAAATGATTCTATTTTTTAGGAACTAGCACATTGAGATGCATTTCTTTTGCAATATAGGGATAAACATGGATATTAGCTTCGAAATCATTGCTCTAACATACATAACATAACTATTGGGTTTGAGCAAGACCCTTACGTAGGCGCATAATGCTGATTTTCTGATATTAAAAAAAAAATACAACTTGTAACAATTTTTTAATGACATACTATTATCAAATAATGTAAAAATTGGTCACCTCTGCTCTTAAGACGACTCTTATTACTACTTGTCCTGTGACCTTTGAAATCATTGCAGTGTTATATTCAAACAACAATAACCCAATAGTTACGTATGGTAGAACACTGATTTTGATGTCATTTTGTAGCTAATATCCTTACTTATTCTAAAAAGCTGGCATTTATAATGTTAGAAAATAATGTAAATAGTTATTTTCTTATTAAAGTAGAGCGCCCCTTCTTCCAACTCCGGCCACCCTCTTAGTCGTTCCGTTCCTCGTTAACGTGTAATTGTTTAAATTGTAATAATTTTGCCCGCATAATGTTGCCACATAAATATTTATTTATCGGCCTGCCTGTGATAACGCCACGTCGACGGGGGCGGGGCGCGCGATTTATGGCCGCGTCTCAACTAAAATTCATATGAGGTAATTATTTTTCGTTACATCGATATGTGACCTTTTTCGATCACTGATATAACATAAACCTCAAAAAATCGGCTGCAGTTTTTAATATAAATATATTGGTAATATGTTATTACCAAAATATGTTATTGGTAATATGTTATTTTAATGGGACCGAAAGGTATTTTATTTGGCATAAATTTGCGCTTTCAAAAATAATTATGTTTTTTACTTACGAAAAATATACGTTCATAAAGTTTGTCTTAATGTTATTTATGACTTACTGTTGAGAAAGTAGCCCTTAATTAGTTACAAAAATAATATGACCTTAAAAAAATATGACCTTAAAAAAAATATAGAGAGGGTACTTTTTGTGCTATCACTGTTATATAGGTCTTATAACTATACGATACCCCGGACTGCTAAGATGATTTTGAGTGTAACATCTGTCTTGGTTGTTGGCTTTTGCGTTAGATAGTTTACTGAAGGATTGTTACTTTTTGGGTTCGGCGCCCCTTTTTATGTAGGCGATAGGCTGGCAACTTGTCACTATTTGGAGGCACTGCATGTCCCTTAAAATGTTACCTAAGGCTCTGCACCCCTCATGGGATTACGTGCCTTATCGTATGTATATATATACTATTATAGCATTGAGGATAATTTTCTAACGTCTGCAAAGTTGCCAATTATATAGTGAATGCAAAGGACATAATCACAATTAGAACTACACACTTCACTTGATTCCAGACTTCATTGAACCAGAGTTGGCTCTAAAATAAAATTTATAATGTACCTAATTGAAACTGGCTTATAGGTACAGCGTTACTGGAATTTTTTAAGAAGGTGAGAAACTTTGTAGCTCATCTAGCTTGTAGGCGGAACTTCCCGAAAAGGTTTTCTAGTCACCCAGTGACGAAGTCATGTTGTCATCATCTCCGCAGGGTTTGAGTTGAAAGGGAACCGCAGAACAGAGAACAATTGTATGGCATTCTAAATACAATTTTTTAAAGCTCTAGCAAATTAGTCCTATGTTTATCATCATCATTTCACCCGAGATACGCCCACTGCTGGACATAGGCCTCCCCCAAGGATCTCCAAACCAGTCGATCGTGCACTGCCCGCATCCAGTGGCTTCCCGCGACCTTTACCAGATTGTCGGTCCACTTCTATATATACATAATATATTATAATAGCTAGTACGAGTAATAAAGCGCCACACAGTCACTCTTGCTCTGTCGACCTGCAAGGTGCTTCTTCACGCCCCTTTTGAACGACCCAGGATGGTAAGAAGGATGGAACACGTGTGCTGGAAGTGAATTTCATTTCTGGATCGCGCGACATAGAAACGAGTTCTTAGTTCGCGTTGGACTAGTAGCCGCAGTATGTCGGTAGCACCGTAGTCCTAAAAAGCTCCTCAGAACACTCGCCGTGGTATAGACGGTAGAACGCGCTCAATGACGCAACATTGCGACGCAATTAACAAGTTACTAGGAAATCATACCTTTACATACACGTGAAAGATGTGTTTGCTGTATATGCTAAATAGGGTAATAATCGCAAAACTGCTCAAGGACGTAATTGAAGTTAGAGAGTATAACGTACTAGGCAGTCAAACGCGAAGCATTGGGAACACCTACATTCGCGCCGAAAGCACTCGGTAACCGTGTGTGGTTTATTTCTTTCGCGCCTGTAAGTAAATATAACTCACACATTACCCGTATCTAGCGTGGTAACACCAGGCCGAATGCTCGCAGCTCGATTGGTGAATGAGAGTATTCGATTTTGATGTAGTGTGATTTTTTATCGATTACTTACTAGCTTCTTGGCTAAGGAAGAATTAAAGAGTTTCAATTATATTTCTCTCTCTTATTTGACTGTCTTGTTTTTGTGCAGGACTAAACCTGTACCTGTATTTGCCTAGCTCTATTTTATTATACTAGTGGACGCCCGCGGCTTCGCTCGCGTTAATGTCGGTTATTTATATAGCCTTCCTCGATAAATGGACTGTCCAACACAAAAATATTTTTTTGATTTCTCGCATACATAGTACAGAGGAAGTCTTATAATTGTAAAAAAAATCGACCACGAGATTTTGACGGATTTACACGTTTTAGACCTCTCTGTCTGAGTCCAAGAATATAGTTATTGGAATTATGTCTGTGTGTGTGTCTGTGCGTTAGCACGATAACTCGAGTATGCTTTAACTTATTGCAACCAAATTTAACATGCGTGTATGACATCAATGCATGCATGAGGTGATGAGGTTTCTATCAACTTTTGAGTCGTTTCCGGTACCTATACGAGAAAGTCAAGGGGAGACCACTCCAGATTTTTTAATTTGATTCAGTAGTTCCTGAGATTAGCGCGTTCAAACACACTCTTCAGCTTAATAATATTTGTATAGATTGATAAGCTTTTTTATTCAAGCAAGGCACAGCTGATTAGCCGCTCAAATTCAGAGCACCCCGGACTGGGGTAGTACCTCTACCTTACAGAAGACCACAGTCAAATAACAGTAGAATTCTGCGGTGTTGTATTTCCGTTGGTGAGTAAGGGTGCCAGAGCTCCACGGGGTAGTCCACTAAAGTTGGCAGGTGTCACGTCAGAGATGCAAGCGTCTATAGGCTACGGTGACTCCTTACCACTACGCAGGCCATATTCTTCTCTGCCAACAAAATAAGACAAAAAGCTTCTATTTAGTTTGCAACGTTTCTATATAAGCATGGACTACGTTAATGGACTAACCGTACCCTTTTAAGTCAATGTAATAATAATAATAAAAAAAATTGTATTTTTGCGGCTGACTTATTGTGCAGATACACATGCATAATGTTTCCGTGTGACCTGAATCATGCTGAGCGCTCCCGCATTGACGATATCTCACCAGCGTTCATGAGATAAAAGTACTTACACAAGATAAATTTTATTTACTTCTTAAAGTTACAAAATGAAATCAAAATCGTTAATCAATCGATTTTCTTAGTTGCGAATCGATAGTAGATAATCGAGTATTTAGTCGCGCGTTAACAGGACACTGCATACCACGCGAGGTAGTGACTTGTTACACGTGTTACTGGTATATTCTTATAGTGTTTTAAATTTCTATAGTTAGTTATTTATAATTTCAAACTAATAATGCGAAATGTTAGGTTATATAGAGTAGTAGTAGGTCGTGGGTTGGCTGGCCGACAGGCTAGCAGACCACCATGTGCTTAACTAGATGGTTGGTCACCCCTGATGCTTTCAGAGGTGGTGGATGCGACCTCTGATTGGTTTTCCGTGGTGGTGTCTCGGGGTGCAGCGCAGTTTCGTCAAAGCTAGCGCCTGGTGCCTACGCGCCACAGCCTGGCTCATTGACCCTTTCCCTTAATGAGGACCAGTATTCCGGATGGCTGCGGCCTTAGGTGGGGGAACTGCTTGGAGCACATTAGACTCATGGCTTAAACTGCGCTGAGTTTCATCTAAGCTGCTCTTGGCATCATCCTGACCCGGAAAAGGGCCCTTTTCAGGGCCAGCGGAGGGCGGGCATAGATGGCTTCCCGGCGAAAACTTCGCATCGTTCCGAAGTGAACGACGCGAAGTTTTTTTATATTTTTTTTATAATAAATAAATCATATATTTATTAAACATAAAGTTTTCGTCTAAAGCCGACAGTTACCAATGTGGTATTTTACTGGCCATTAGTCGTAAAAGAGCATGGCGTAAGGTATTTTCAGAGGCGTAGACGCATCAGGCGGTCGCGTGTCGCTGGCTACCTTAATTAGAACGACAGCGAGTGGAGTGGAGACACGTTCATCAAATGTTTAATATTATTATTTATTGTATTTCTTTTATAAATTCAAAGTATCTATTGGAAAGGATTTTCTGATTAAAATTATAAGAGAAACTTTGACTTACGGTGGTAAATACTTTTCGGCCTAAAACATTTTTTGAATCACCTGCTATTTGTATAAATATTTTCATAACTATCATCCTCCTCCTTGCGTCACATCCCTCAGTGTTGAGGGTCGTTAACTCCCTTCTGCATCACTTTCTCACGTACGATCTTTCTCCATCTATTTCTGTCTTCTACTTTACCGGTCACGATGAGCTTCTCGAGGTTGTCTTTTCTTGAAATGTAACCGAAGTATTCTAGGTGTCTGCGTAGACACTCTGAAGACAGCCGCGAGGAGATTTTCAGTTCTCGTGATATAGAGACGTTAGTCCGAAATACTGTGCACGGGATATGCAGCATCTATCTCCAACAGAACATCTCAAAGGTATCAATGTGTTTGCGGTCTGCAGCTTTCAGTATCCAAGTCTCAGCGCCATATGAAAAGATCGAGTTTCGATTTTTACGGAAACGTTGCGATCTCTCCAAATTTTTCCAAGCTGAGCCATGGCACTTTTAGCCGTACCAATTCTCCTGCGCACTTCCTTCTCGCACGAAACATCGTTACTGATATAAAAGAAAATACTTAACGTTTTACTTTTTTAGTTTTAGGAGTTTGAATGAACATCATAAGTAGACATTGTACAAAACCAATAAATAAATGTTCCCATAAATTTAAATATTAGAGTCTGCTATAATCACAGAAAGTTCTTGGCATGATTAAATTAAATATGAAAATATTGCCAGGCTTAGGCCTGTCTAGCTCTCTCTTCAACTTAACGCATTAGGTATGTATTATGCTTTTTGATTTAATGGGCTTGTTAACTTTCAAACACGCAACAAAGATTAAGGGATGTAGTAAAGTAACATACATACAATCACGTTGACAATTCGAAAAGGGGTTAAGCAGAGCTTTAGGTATCATTTGGTTACACATAACGCTACATCTGGCGGTATGGGCCATACCGTACCCCAAAACAAGTGACAAGTTGCTAGCCTGTCGCCTACACAGAAGGGACGCCAAACCCAAAAAGTAACAATTCTTCAGTATATGAACAAAAAGGACATTATGTTACACTTTAGATCATCTCAGCAGTCCGGGTAACACTTACAAAATTTTTTAATACATGATATAATAATTTAAAGTCGACTCCACTCCTTATCTGTCCGCTAGCGGTCGCGCACACCTGTATGCGGAGTGACGCCGGCTGACACTGGGATATACAATAATACGTTAAATTATATTTTCATAAATTCGGCGGGTGGCCCACTACTGCCCGCGGGTGTACTGGCCTCGGCTGTGTTCACACTGCTCACGGAAGATACGGAGTGCTATATATAAGACCTAAAATTTGAATGTTAATTTAGCCTGTGAGCCACGTTCAAAGACAAATTCTATGTCTACTTGACTTGTGATTTCTCGGAATAATTTTATTTTTGCGTTTACAAACGCGTGAAGGCGGATTGTGGAAGATACGGGTTCGAGTCCCGCCTGAGGCAAAGTCGATTTTTTCAGTGCATTTTTCTAGTATTTGTG
Organism: Elophila nymphaeata; assembly: GCA_955850985.1. NCBI lineage: Eukaryota > Metazoa > Arthropoda > Insecta > Lepidoptera > Crambidae > Elophila > Elophila nymphaeata. Next base: position 26,114,820 of record OY039073.1, on the reverse strand, counting down.
ATTTCTCTTTAGACTAATGTTTGTATATTAATTAGAAATTATGTATTTTTAAACAACACGACTGGCAACAAAGTATGCCGAGTCTAGACGATCTAAATTAGGTGTTTCTCGCGCTGTCAAACGTCCTCTCCTAAATGCAGTTCTAGAAATAAAGGAATGGTCTACATTAAGGTGAATAGTATTTTCTTAGGAAGGATTTTTCTTTCTTTCACCCTTTTCCCATTTTTAACCGACTTCTAAAAAGGATGAGGTTTTCAATGCGACTGTATTTTTTTATGTTTCTTGCCTCATAACTCTTTACTGGGTGTACCAAATTTGAAGATTCTTTCAACCTTTGGAAGCTGGTTCTTAATTTAATCGACATCTGACGAGTAGTTTCTGAGTTATCCCTAATAATACCTATTTAATTGACGTCGATGATATCGTAATAGTTCTATTCCTTGTTTGTCTAAAAGATCTCGAGATAGTTTCTTGAAAATTTTCTATACTTAAAACACTAAAAAGCAAAAAATAAATAAATTATCTTTAAAATAAAAAAACTGCCCTCTAAAACTAAAAACGGAGAAATAAAAATTTTGTTTATAAAAATCTAAAGGTTTTTTGAGGTCCGTGCCAAACACAACATTTGGAATAAACATTGTCACTTGTATTTGGAATCGACCTCAAAAATAAAACATTAAGATTTTGATAAACGAAATTTTTCTTTCTTCGTTTTTAGTTTTGAAGGCGGATTTTTTTTATTTGTAGTCAGTGCAATATGGGTTTATATTGATAATAATAAGTTTCGGCATTACATTTTTACGGCGGCTATCTTTCGACAGCAGCCGGCACCACCAGCTTAATTTACCTTTCGGAGAACCGATCAAAATCAAGATAAAAAAATGTTCGGTCACCCATCCGAGTACTGACCGCGCATTTGGTAGCTTAGCTTTTGTGATCGTTACGAATAATGTACATACGTGGCGGTAAAATATCTTTAAAATTAAATGATTAACCGCCTTTGTCGTCGGTAGGCTATCCTCTGTTGTCTAGTGTTTTAAGTCCACCTTTTGAAATCCACATCCTCGTTATTTCATTTTTAATGTTAAATCCTAATAATATTATTAATATAAACGGGAAAGTTTGGATGGATGGATGTATGATTGTTCTTTTTTAAACAAAAACTACTGAACGAATTTCAATGAAACCTTTCAATAATAACTCATACAACAGAATAACATATAGGCTATAATATTATACAGGATGTAAAAGACATGAACAGTCAAACGAGAACCATGTATTCTGCTCACCATCATAACATTTTTTTCCCTTTAGATTATACCTGGGAAATTGATAGCTTTACGATTTTATTGAAGGTCAAAGTCATTTTTTTTTTATTTTTTTATGAAAACGTATTCTAAACATTATTTCTTAATTATTGTCCAAAGAAACATTATCATTTTTTTTAGTATTTCATAACAAATAATGGCTTCAAAACGTTAGCGTTCAATGTAGCGCACTCGATGCGCACGGACACTAACGAACGGGACCGCCGCCGTCTGGCAAAATTAACGCGGTTTTGCGAGTTGCGTGCGAGTTTAGCCATTTACATTGCGCGGTACAATTTGCAATTTTTTTTAACACCAAAAAATAAAAATCATTTCCTAGCAATAATTTTTTTGAAATATGTCTTATTTTGATGTATAGAATATATGGTTCTCGTTTGACTGTTCATGTCTTTTACACCCAGTATATACTAATCCTGCGCAGACGAAGTCGCGGGCAGAAGCTAGTATCTAATAACTTGAAATTCATTATAAACATTTCTTTTGATATATTTTTTGGCGTAGCTTGCATTAGGCGCAACCTTAAGATAAAGGGAGGCAATCATTATTTTAGAGCGATTTTAATCGTCCATTTCGCCGATCGATGCGGTTCGACATTTAAAATTGTTAATACTGATTGCTTCGATCTGAGATATCTTTTGCCAGAATCGCTCAATACTATTCGGGTTTGGTCAATGTTTGATGTCAATTTCACGCGAGTAAGGTTTCCATGAGTTTTGTATTTTACAAAAAAAGTGTCAGCTGAAACATTTTTTATTCAAAATTTTCAGTATAAACTTTTAAACAGAATTAGTTATAGTTTTGCGATAATCCAATTTGTCTCACGCTGTAACTTAGAATAAACTTACTTTTATAAATAACTAGCTGATCAGACATTCTTGTGGTTAATTTGCAAAAAAAAAACAAAAATAAACACCATTTTCACGCTCATAATACCAAACATGGTTACATTTGTGATTTGTATTGCGAATTTGTATGCGTTCTCGTTGCATAGCAACGGTTGTTTGTATCACTTATCAATATATTATAGCTTTGTAATAATTTCAATAAAAGACAATCAAAGACAAAGATATTTATAGGTGTTACTAAATGTATTGTTGCTAGCATGTTTAGTAACTTAAAATATTGTCTAATATCATCATCATCATAATTTCAGCCGAGGGACGCTCACTGTTGGATATAGGCCTCCCCCAATTATCTCAAAACCGATCGGTTCTACGCCGCCCTCATCCAGTGGCTTCCCTAATATGAATTTTCTTATTTTTATTTATTCACTACATAACATGGCACTCTTAAACCCTACCACAATTTGCAAAGTACGCAAACCTGTGCAGATATTTTAATGTATAATACCTATATCATGGAAGCACGCTTAATCTCAAAACGTAGAGCTTGTGTTGAGAACGCATGGCAGCCGTGTGATTCTGTAAGGATATCACTTCTCTTCTTCTTCTTTTAAATTAATGGCGTTGCGACACATAAAGATTACGCATTTTGCATAAAGCCGAGTGAAAATGTACTTAAAGTAACAAAAACTTGTACGGTAGATTAAAATGGAATCTGTCAACACGTGTACCTCGCATCTTATTTCGAATTTATCTATCAAACGCAAACGAATATTTAACGATAAAATGAATAATATTCATTTTATCGTTGTATAAAATGAATAATATTCATTTTATAGTTGAATATTTAACGATAAAATGAATAGAATACTATTCATTTTATCGTTAAATATTCAACTATACATTTCATCGTTAAATATTCGTTATTTTTAATCAATATGATTTCTTAATTAGATTTAATGTCGTAATACACTGCCATGGCTTACTTTTCATAAAATTTGGCAGCTAAATTTGAAATGAGACGTGAGGTGAGAAGTGAGATCTTTACAGAATCGTACCTCTATGTGTCCTCGTTGATTAGCAAGTGTTGTTTGTATCACATAACAATATATTTTCGCGATGTAATAATTTCAGTAAAATTTCTAATAATCCAATTTTCTTAACTTTTCTTTCCGTCGAACCTTCTACAAAGTGGTTCAGACCAAGGGAAACGGGGACTAATTTTAATTAAATGTAGTTATAGATGTGAAGTGAAATTGCGCCAGTAGTCCAACAGAGATTGATCCAAGTATGTCCAAACAACAGTGAAGTCTAACACTCTTACTTAGCTTAATTTGTTAAACAGAAAGAGCAAAATCATTGGACTCCTTCTTTCTCCTGATCATTGTCCCGTTTCTATCTGGGGGCAGCCCTTGTATTTCAGCGCCAAACTGTATCTACGGTTGCGGGTTGTCTCTTAATCTAAATTTTATATCTTAAGTCATTTAAACAGTTTGTAACCAGGTCATGTCCTTCCCTCTAAATTGGTATAACTTCAAACCATCTATTTGACTGATAGCATCGTAAACAGAAAGCGAAAGTTGGTCCTATGAATTTCGGGCGTGTGGTCACTGTATTTTAGTGCCCGCTACTTCGGGGAAGTGAAAAGGTCAAGTAATTAAGGCCTGATTGGGTGGTCCTGCTACCTCACGGTGGAGGTTTGACCATCTGCAAACTTTGTACGGATAAGATAGTCCACTGCTGAATAGTTTTCCTTGGGGGTTCATTGATATTTCCAATGATACTAATATACGATCTTATAGAATACAGAAATTTATAATAGAAAAGAAACGGTTTGTTACGACAATTTCTATAATAAAGATCAGGTACTAAGTGAGCACTTGAACCAAAGCCACAAAAACAAGATACAGTGGCAGTTGACATAATTATAAAATTAATCTAATACCATAATAGTAGATTTTCAGTTTATGTACGGTCTACCAACTCATCATTTTCGTACCCTGTTCCCCATTTAATTGGGGTCGGTGGGTGATATCGACAATACTGCTTAAGGATTTGGCATTATATTTTTACGTCCGTGTGCCTGACACCAACCCTCCTTGGGAACGACTGCTAGCTATCCACAGCACCCGGGACCACCAGCTTAAAGTGTCTTCCGAAGCAAAACCTATTTGAATTTTTTTTCGGTCTACCCACTGAGTACCTTTTTTTATTGGAGAGCTCGAATGCATTTACGCAACATCCCTGCAACTGCAGTGGTATATATACCCACTAAACGTCCTCTCCGGCTCTTGGGATCCTGCCAAGGTACACTACGACAGCACCCCGAGATCGCGACAGTTCGCTTTTACCGGGAAGTCATCTGTGCCTGCTCTTTTGGGCCCAACCGGTGCAACGTTCAGTCGGCTATCCAGCGGGACATTAGACCGCCGTTTTGCAGACTGGCCACAACCAAGCACAAGGCTCTACCGGCCTTGAAAAGGACCTTTTCCTGCCTCCCCCATAGTGGTGCCAAGGGTGGCTAGGGATAAATATGCACAGTTTAAGCCCGATGTCTACGCCGTCTGTACTACCTACTGCCTACCTAAAGCCATAGCCATCCATCATACCGGTCCGGTAAGAGGGAGCGGCTCGATAGTGTCCGCTTGGCCGACAGGGCGGCGCTGCATCCGATGACCAAACCAGACGTCGCATCCACCCGCCATCTCTGAGAGCAGAGGCGTGTCAGGAGCGACCGACCTCCCAGTTCCGCAGCCTCCGGCAACTAGCAGCGCACTTTCCCGTGATTCGGCCTGTATAACCGTAAGGTTGCGTCAGGCCATGGGAAGGTGGTGGGTTTGTCCCTAGTAAAAAAAGTTCCACTCAAACCGGCCCACCAACTTATGACGCAAAGATTCGCTAGGGGCCCCCTTTTCGGGGCTAGCGGATCTTGCACGTTCCGACGTCAGCCGTCTGAGGCACCAGTTGTTGCCCAGGGTGCACCGTGGGGAGGTCTCGGAACAAAGTACCCCACCTTCTTTCTTGTCGTGCTCTTCATTGCTGAAGGTCGTGTCCGTCCTGAAATGCCTTTGTCACGTTGGTTACTAAGCTCTTCCATGCACTTCTATCTTCAGCCTGTCTCAGGGCAGTAGTAATAGGGAGGCCTGTGAGGGATTTAACTTGGTCTGACCAGCGGGTAGGTGATCGTCCGCGCGGCCTTTTCCCCTCTACTTTTCCCACCAGTATCAGCTTTTCCAGGTTATCAGGGCCTCTGCGCGCTCTGTGACCGAAATAGCTGAGTATTCTTTGGTAACGAATTGTCGATAATCTGGTTTTGACGTTCAGTTGGTCGAGAATTGATGTATTTGTTCTTTTGGCCGTCCACGGAATACGCAGCATACGTCTCCAGCACCACATCTCCAACGCATCTATTTTCTTTCTATCAGATGCACGAATTGTCCAAGACTCAACGCCGTATTGGAAAATGGAAAACACAAGAGTTCGAACTAGTCTCATTTTAGTGTAGTTGGAAATGTTTCTATCTTGCCATATTCTTGTGAGTTTGCTCATTGCAACTTTGGCCATTTGTGCTCTTCTTCTAATTTCCCTCTCGCATCCCCCCCTGTCACTGAGCATCGATCCGAGGTAAACAAACTCGTTTACAGTCTCTAGGTCTGCAAGATCTCCATTGCGTACCCCACCTACTGAATAACATTTGTAATATTCGACGCCGTCTTGGTGGAGTGGTCAGTATAGCTGCCTACACATTAAGCGGTCCGGGTTCGAGTCCTGGTAGTGGCAAATGTAATTGTATGACGAACACGAATATTTTTTGATGAGTCATGGTTCTTTATATGTTTATATAAGTTTATTTATAATAATGTCTAAAATTATTATGTATAGTAAAAATTGTCCGATATCTACAACACTCTAGTATACATAACACAGTTCTTAATGATACTTAGTTTGGGCTAGATAATTGGTGTGAGCGTAGAAATATGTTAATCGATTAATATACCTATTACTAATTTGAAACGAGTTTAATGTACGGTGGACCTCAAAAGTCGATAAAACTTTCGATCATATAAGACCCGGCGCTGCTATGACAGTAACAATTATTATAACAATGCCATAATTATCTTTAAAGCCCTAACAGTAAAGTTTTTTAAGCTAGTCCATTTTAGCGATTCGCCGGCGTCTATTGGATTTCTTTCTCAAGATTCACATGAAAGATATCGCTGCATACGTAAAGAATTTTGAGGCGACTTAATAAATTATATGAACAGAATATCGGACCTAACCCAAATACCTAATACTAGCCTAATTAACGCAGAAGCGGCAAAACTTAGACCAGTAATAAATTTACATTGTTACAAGACCTAAACAAAAAGAATACTGACTCTGACAGAACCACCTACGTAGGAAAAAAGGTATACTCCCGAAGCTCGAAAAATGGGAAGTAAAAAAATAAAATCTATATTGTTGGCCCGTTCGGTTGCAACAAAGAAATATTTTAATTAACATCTGCAGTGGTTTTGGCGGGAAAAAGGAAGGGCTTTTGGTGTTTAATTTATGGCAACCTCACACGTTTTGCCGTTGGACTTTTAAGCAGATAAGAATACCAGGCGTCTAATGGTTTAAAAGTAACTAATTTTCAATTTTAAATTGTATTTATTTATTTTATTTGGATAACCGTCTAGTGTAAGACTTACATTAAATAACAACCAATTGGAAATTGTTACAATCTAATGCAGTCTCACTTATAAGCTGCCACGGCATGCACGTGGACTGGCGACAGTTTATAAGATTGAAAACTACTACATAATTATGTTCAAAGCAAACTACAAACAAATTAAATCAGGTTAATAAAAGCACTCATCACAACAGCTGATATAATGTCCTCATCTCGGGCTCGAGCCTAAACCCACATTAGGGGCGATCAGGCCTTAGCTAACCACGCTGGCCAAGTGCGGGTTGGTCGTCTTCACACACAAGAAGAATTTCTTCATAGGTGTGTGCAGGTTTCCTCACGATGTTTTCCCTCACCGTAAAAGCGTCGATAATTCAAAATTTTAAAACACATTCGTACGCGGTGGGGTTCAAACCGGTGCCTACCGGGGGGGAGACAACGCCATTACGCACGACACCACCGACGAATGTCTAGAAAACATTGTTTTTGAACGTACGTGATTTATCAAAGAAAATGTCCATATCACAATTTTAAAGAAGACTTCAGAGAAGCTGTCTCGGACATTGAAATTGACACCTAGTACCTTTCCATTTGGGTTCGATTTCTTTTAATCTGACGGGGAAACTCCTGGCCGGCACACTGAATTAGTAGTGAAGGTATGACACCTAATACGTCACAGTGAAAAAAGGTCCTGCCAGAATAACAGCGCTCCTGCAGCACTATGCCGCAGAAGCACATGCTGAGGCAGGGTCCTATTGGTCTCGCACAGGACCCCACTAATTGTCTGTCGTATTTTGTAGTTTCTCTTCCTCTATCTTCTGTGTGTAAAAGTGAATGTTTTCTTTCTTTCTTTGTAGTGTGCATGCTGTAGCGGCCATAAAGATTACTACTCCCCCAACACTACTAATGGGTGTCGTATAACACATAGGCACATATAACAGCTCGAAAACAGATCAGCATCAGCATCGCCTCAACTCGAGTAGTTTAGTATTCTTTGTATGAAACTCCATACAGTAACGCACACTAATTAGTAACGGAACGACATCGCCTCGCCTCGGGACAAGCTCACGAACGCCCGCTCCGTGACTAGCAGTCCCCGCGCCGACAGTTCGCCGTCCAGCCGCTGACGGCTCGTCGTCTACCCACTGACGATTCTCGTCGTCCACACGCTTACGTCTTTCCGTAGCCAGACCTACGGTGTAGCAAAAGGGCTGCAGGACTTGGAGACATTTAAACGGATTTAGTATGGAGCCAGGTCTTAGAATATTTTTGGGTGTTTTTATATGGACCTTAAGGCAACGATAAGGGTTGGCGACTTTGACCATACTGAGTAGAGCTTTCGGCTGCATGACACACTCAAAAAACACACCGAGAACGAAACAACTTGTTGCAAGATGCTACTTTTTCTCATATGAATATTTAATACGCAAACTACAAGATGAATAAAGTTTTGTGAAAATAGACCCAGTAGTCGAGCTTTGTCACTTTTTAGGGTCTTTTTATAAAAAAAACAAGAGCCTTCCCATCAAAGAAATAGATAAAAGTAACCAAGCTATGGAGAAATAGCCATATTCCCATGTTATTTAGTTTACTTTTATTCGTATTGTTCAAAGATTTTTGATCATTACAATGTTGACATCTTATGGTATGTATTACAGAATATTATTTGTGTATTTCATAATCTGATAGTTTTAAGTTCTGATCTTCAAAATCATAGTGACTCCAAATGCAGCCATTTAATTAGCTGCCACTGCGGTAGTGGCCGAGACGACGAGCGGTCGCGACCTCTGACGCCACGCATCGCAGCGCACGCGCCGTTCTGTGCTTATTGGGGAATCGATAGAAATGAAATAAAAAAAATATTTTTATAAAAGATGAATAAGTAAGACTTCAACAACGATTTTGTTATGATGAGCAGTACGAATCCTAAGTACTTTTTAGTCTTAAACTAAGTTCAATATTTAATCTTGATTCTATCTTTTCGGGCGGGATTTTTTTGGTATTAATTTTAATAATTTTAGTTCATCTCACTAAATATCTACAAAAATAAAGATTGAAAACACTCACTTGTATTCAGCCGCGCTAAAAGTCCGGTTCTAGTCCAGGGTCTAACCAACGTAGGTTATATAACATGTCATCACATGCAGAAGCTCTCGCGAAAGCACCAGCAGTATCTCCATGGACTGGATAGCGCCAAGCAGAGCTCAAGAAACAGCACCAAGTAATGTTCACAGCTCATTATAATGTACCTAATATACCTATATAACGTACTCGTACCATACCTAATTAATACTACTAATGTTATAAACGCGAAAGTGTAATATTAATTGAACTTTACAATAATAGAACTCGAACATCAGAATAACATAATTAACTTAACATACTCGTAATATTAACTAATCCTGCGTTGACGAAGTCACGGGTAGAAGCTAAGTTAACATTTACAAAGGATCATTTTCACATTAGAAAACGCAAAAGAATACTAATGAAGAGCTAGTCTTTTCTATATTATCCATACTAATGTCACCTAATATTATAAAGCGGAAGAGTTTGTTTGTTTGGTTGAACGCACTAATGTCAGGAACTAGTGATTCAAATTGAAAAAAATATTTTGTGTTGGATAGTCCATTTATCGAGGAGGGCTATTATTTTCCGATGTCCACGTGAACGAAGTCGCGGGCAAGGCTATTATAAAGTTTCGTGGCAATCTGTATTGCTTATCACATGATTCGAGAATAGGTACCCAGACGCACTAATTACACAGCAACGATAAACGCTGCCGTTCCTCGTGGAGTGAACGCAGCGACCGTAACGGGCATCGAAATTCACTGAGAAAGTTAACAGCCAATGCTGAAAGTAAGTTCAAGGAAAACAATATTAAAATTACTATCAAAATGAGAAATAAATATAATTCGAAATTGTGTAGGTACCGTTTTCGAACATTTGCTAAGAACTGTACATAGAGGTACGGTTTTCTCTTATAGGTAGGCAGTATCACATCGTTCCATTGGCTACAATTTTTTATTTAATACTGGGTGTAAAAGACATGAACAGTCAAACGAGAACCATGTATTCTATACATCAAAATAAGACATATTTCAAAAAAATTATTGCTGGGAAATGATTTTTATTTTTTGGTGTTAAAAAAAAATTGCAAATTGTACCGCGCAATGTAAAGGGCTCAACTCGCACGCAACTCGCAAAACCGCGATAATTTTGACAGACGGCGTCCTCGTTCGTTAGTATCCGTGCGCATCGAGTGAGCTACATTGAACGCTAACGTTTTGAAGCCATTTTTTGTTATGAAATACTTAAAAAAATTATAATGTTTCTCTGGACAATAATTAAGAAATAACGTATAGAATACGTTTTCATAAAAAAATTAAAAAAAATATGACTTTGACCTTCAATAAAATCGTAACTATCAATTTCCCAGGTATAGTTTAAAGGAAAAAAAATGTTATGATGGTGAGCAGAATACATGGTTCTCGTTTGACTGTTCATGTCTTTTACAACCTGTATATTTTTGCTTACAGCAAAGCGTAGACTAGGACGCATCGTATATATATTCTTTATTGTACACATGAGTAAGAGAAATATACATTTAGAAAAGTATGTACAAAGGTGAGCTTATCTCTATTAGAGATCTCTTCCAGCCAACCCTAGCTTTAGTTTGATAATTTGGATGCGGGATTAATGTGTACAAGAAGCAAATTACCAAAATAAACAATAAATTTTGACAAATATTATTACTTACATACTAACTACATAAATACTTAGATATAATTACATACTTACACAATATAAAAAAAAAAAAAACTATACTTAAATAAAAACTATTACGAATAAGTATACATAAATAAACATACATTTATTTAAGTTTATTTATAAAAATATCTAAATTATTATGTATATTATGTATATATATATATTTATATATTAATATAAATAAATATAAATAAATACTCTTATGACAAATTCGAGAGGTAGTACTCTTTCAACTTATGTTTAAAAGTAGTCACTGATACACTCTCTCTGATGTTGATCGGCAAATTATTCCATAAATGTGTAGCACGCACAGTGAAAGATCTGGCAAAAAACTTGGATTTGGAAGGAGGACGAACCAGGGTTTTTGTGACACAAGCACGTCTAGGACGAGAACTACACGGAAGGAAATCAAAGCGGGAGCGCAAGTAAGCAGGATGTTGAGGATTGTGAAGGATTTTATATAGTAGGGTAAGGATGTGCACATTTCTGCGAAGTCGGATAGGGAGCCACATTAACTTCGAGCGAAATTCAGAAACATGGTCAAATTTACGCAAACCGAAAATGAACCGAATTGCCAGATTTTGTAGGCGTTCCAACTTGTTAAGTAGCTCCTCTGTTGCATCCAAATAACAGACATCAGCATAGTCGAGAATGGGGAGTAGGAGAGTTTGAGCAAGCATAACTTTAGTCTTAAATGGCAGGAAGTATTGAAGACGCTTGAGAGAGTGGTATGAGAAGTGCATACGACGACTAACTTCGTTGATATGACAAGACCAAGACAATGTGCAATCGATCGTCAGACCAAGGTCTTTGCTCTTTTCTGCAAATGGTATAACAACGTTGTTATATAAGATCTCTCTGATTTTATTGCTTTGAAGTTGATTACGCATCCGGTTACTCGTGATAATTATCGCCTGTGACTTATTAGGATTAACTAATAGTCCAAAAGATTCAGCCCAAGACTGCACCACACGCAAGTCATTATTGATGTTGTCTACGATGGCATTGACATTATCCAAACTACAATGCCTATAAATCTGTAGATCGTCTGCATACAAGTGGTAGGGAGGAGACATAACCTTAGTAAGTTCATTAATGAACACTGAAAAAAGAAGAGGAGAGAGTACGCCGCCTTGCGGTACGCCTGCAGTAAGGTGACACCAGTCTGAGAATGACTCGTCACACTTGACACTTTGCTGACGTCCGCGAAGATAGTCAGAGAACCAAGCTATCACGGAGGGTAGAATGTTATTTGAACCAAGGATGGATAAAAGGACATCAAAATCAACGGAATTGAAAGCGCTGCTGAAATCAAGTAATACAACAACAGTAGCCAGCCTATTGTCTAATGCTTGACGAATGTCATCAGTGACGTTCAATAGAGCTGTCACTGTGCTGTGATGGGGACGAAAACCGGACTGGAGAGGATTAATGAGGTTGTTATGGAATAGGTATGAGGAAAGTTGGATGTGAACAGCGCTCTCGAGGACCTTGGACAGAAAGGGAAGTATGGATATTGGGCGGAAATGGGAGTAAGTTGTTGGATTTGTTGATTTAGGGAGGGGAAGGACATGGGCTCGCTTCCACTCACTTGGAAAGACGTTAGTCTTCAGCGAAAAATTCAAAATGTGCGTGATAATGACACTAACGTCTTCCAATATGGGAACCAGCATATCACGACATATACCGTCGTTACCCACGGCCCTGGATTTGATCGACAGGATGCTCTCTTTAACTTCATCCTCCGTGATATCGCGAAACGAGAATGAGTCACAGTCAGGTGGGGTACCATTGCTAAGAAGAGTCAATGTTTTATCTTTGATAGTTTTGTCAATGATGACAGGAGGTTGAGAAAAATGCTTATTCAGTGCATCCAAGTTTGGTAAGTTGCAATTATTGTCATGATAATCTCCCACACCTAGCGACTTCAAAAATTTCCAAATTTGTGCAGGAGGTACATTTTCTAAAGATGTATGGATGTAACGGCGTTTGGCGTCCCTACACAACCTGTTGCAGAGGTTTCTAAGACTTTTGTATTTTTGTAGGTTATCATCACTCGGCATCTTCTTAAGGGTAGACTTAGCCTTGTTTCTACGCTGCATAGTTTTTTTGATGTGTGGAGTGAGCCAAGGAGCTGGAAGATGCTTAACTCGTACTGGTCTAAGTGGAGCATGAGTGTCGAACAAATTAAGTAAGAGCTTATTGAAAATTGCAACTTTATCATCAACGGTATTAACATTGAGAATAGCAGACCAATCTATTTTATTGAAATCCTCTCTCAAGCGATCAATATTAATGCACCTAAAGTTACGCTGAAGAATAACCTTTGTTTTTCGTTTGGGAGGGCGTACTTTGTACGAGAGATATAAAAGATCATGGTAGGAAAATGGCGCTATTAGCTGACCATGCGAAACAACTAAATTAGGTTTAGAGATTATTTGTACATCTAGAAGAGAAGGTTGACAATTGGGGGTGTGATGAGTAGGTGAAAGGGATAACAATTCAAAGTTGACTGAAGAAATAATGGATTTTAGACGAGTAGACCTAAAGTTGTGCTTTAATAAACACGTGTTTAGGTCACCCATGAGAATTACGTGGTCATATGTAGAACTTAAGTGCTCAAGAGAAGTTTCAAAAGAATGAAAATAATTAACTTTATCATTAGGGCTATAAACTACACCGACAAGAATTTTTGTGTGGTGCAGTTGGACTTGGATTTGTCAACAATATTGCATTTGATATTGTTTCGCAAGTAAACACATACACCACCGGCACCTGCACCGATTCTGTCGTTTCTGTATAGTTTATAGCCATAAAGAGTGCAAATTGAAGAGGGTAAGGAAGGTTTAAGCCAGGATTCGGAAATTAAAATTCCATCAACTACACCGCTGTTAAATGATGCAATTAAATCAGAAATGTGTCCTACAACACTTTGGGCATTAATGTGCACGAGGTTAAGGAAAGAGGATTTGCCATGAAACACCGACTGAAGTTCCAAATCCAATGACAGTGCATCGGAATCAGAAGCTGAAGATATGTCACTGCAAGCACTTTCAAATTCATCTGAAGAGCTATCTGTAAAATATCGATTATCGATAATAGACATAAAATATAATTAATATAAATAAAAAATATTTATGTATATATATAAATAAAACTAGAATAAAACTTAATGCTAAATAAAATAACTAAATACAACTAAATGAAATAAATATCCACCGGCGAGAGTTGGCTGTATACAACAACAACAAAAAATACACAAAAACAAAATAAGAAAACTAAAAGTGACTTGACTGTATGTCATACAATTCATTTGTACACGTTTTGCAATAACGTTAATACAGAAGATAAATACTGAAAACATGGCTGAATGGGCTAAATCCCTTTGGCCTACCGTAATAGGGAGAATTTAAAACTATACAAAAAAAGAAACATTTTGACAACCAATGACGTAGGAATTCAATGGACGTGCCCTAACAACAAAAAAACCGTGCCGGTTGAGCGCATAAAATGGCGGACTGACAGCTGTTATAGTGCTGTTCGGTAGTATCTTGCTATATCGATAAAATTATTTTGTGAAATAAATTATTTTGTAAAATAATTTTATTGTGTCATAAAGTTAGCTTATCAATATGAAATGAATGCATAGATATAGGAAACTGTAGATGGGCAAAGTAAAAGAGAAAGAGTATACTAACACGTATATTAGAATGAGATAGACAGACGAGACCATTTCACGTATACGCAGGCGGCCTAGGTCGGCCTGTCAGTCACGTAGAAAAAACAGCAACTTTCAGACTGCAGTACTATTTTTCACGGACACGTGCGCATTTCTCACACATTGGTGCATTTTTTGTCTCGCCTTTAATACCAAACACGATTTCTTGGCAAGCTATAAACATCAGTAATTATAAAGCTATCATTACACCCTTAGATAGTTCAAATTGTACTAATGACTCTCTTTTTTTAGGGTTTATACACTCTCAACTCTCACGGAGGGGATCGATAGTGCCGCGGTCGAGAGTTCTACGTAACGATGACAAAATATTAAAATAGAGCCTCACAACACCTGTTAGGGAGATATTATATAGAAAGTGCCGAGAGGATGACGATAAAATGTATGGCGCCCTAATTATGAATGAAATATACTTTGCCTCGCGTGCGCACGCCCACACGCCATATATTTTCACGGCGTCCGCCCGCCGCCCGGTGCGCTTTCTATAATATCTCCCTTATTGCTACAAGATATCGGGTGAAACTTCCTCTGTGCTTTGGAAGGCACGTTAAGCTGGTGGCTAGTTGTAAGCTTGGCTGGGGGGAGCGAATATCTAAAAAATAGGTTAAAGTTAAACACACCAAAGATATTTTGCTAAAATAATAAAACGAAATACTAGAACTTAAATCAATATGTTTATTATTTACATGTAGTACCATTATTATTTTGACTAAACAAACTCAAACTCAAATTTCTTTATTCATTTAGGTACAATTTTCATGCCAAAGTGAAGTTTGATGCCATCGGCTTAAGAGTCTACCAAGATGCCTTGTTCTGAGAAGAACCGGCAATAAACTCAGCTTTGGAAAGAGCTTTTTCCACTCCTACTGCTTCCAACCACATTTTCTTCCTATATTCACTTCTTGGTAACCTAAAAAAACAAAAACCTATAAGATATACTGGAGATGAAAATTGGAATCTTAAATAATTTGGGTTGGGTATGGGATAGGCAATTTTATTTTCATTTATATTTATGTTCTTTAGCTGTATGAATCCATTACAATTCTAGAAAAATGCACTGAAAAAAATCGACTTGCCTCAGGCGGGACTCGAACCCGCACCTTCCACAATCCGGGTGGACGCGTTAACCAATTTCGCCACCGAGGCACTGCTTTTCGCTGTCGAAATTTGTCAGTGCTTGGTGCTTATGTTTTTATGGTAAACATCGTTTCATCAAATCTTTGAAATTTGCACTTCCAAGACCCGAACGAAATATTTTTGCAAATATTTGACGCCCAGCTAAGATGAAACTACCTTACATTATGGAATAATTTTATTTTTGCGTTTACAAACGCGTAAATATAATACTAGAAAAATGCACTGAAAAAAATCGACTTGCCTCAGGCGGGACTCGAACCCGCACCTTCCACAATCCGGGTGGACGCGTTAACCAATTTCGCCACCGAGGCACTGCTTTTCGCTGTCGAAATTTGTCAGTGCTTGGTGCTTATGTTTTTATGGTAAACATCGTTTCATCAAATCTTTGAAATTTGCACTTCCAAGACCCGAACGAAATATTTTTGCAAATATTTGACGCCCAGCTAAGATGAAACTACCTTACATTATGGAATAATTTTATTTTTGCGTTTACAAACGCGTAAATACTATAATACTAGAAAAATGCACTGAAAAAAATCGACTTGCCTCAGGCGGGACTCGAACCCGAACCTTCCACAATCCGGGTGGACGCGTTAACCAATTTCGCCACCGAGGCACTGCTTTTCGCTGTGCAAATTTCAAAGATTTGATGAAACGACGTTTACCATAAAAACATAAGCACCAAGCACTGACAAATTTCGACAGCGAAAAGCAGTGCCTCGGTGGCGAAATTGGTTAACGCGTCCACCCGGATTGTGGAAGGTGCGGGTTCGAGTCCCGCCTGAGGCAAGTCGATTTTTTTCAGTGCATTTTTCTAGTATTATATTTACGCGTTTGTAAACGCAAAAATAAAATTATTCCATAATGTAAGGTAGTTTCATCTTAGCTGGGCGTCAAATATTTGCAAAAATATTTCGTTCGGGTCTTGGAAGTGCAAATTTCAAAGATTTGATGAAACGATGTTTACCATAAAAACATAAGCACCAAGCACTGACAAATTTCGACAGCGAAAAGCAGTGCCTCGGTGGCGAAATTGGTTAACGCGTCCACCCGGATTGTGGAAGGTGCGGGTTCGAGTCCCGCCTGAGGCAAGTCGATTTTTTTCAGTGCATTTTTCTAGTATTATATTTACGCGTTTGTAAACGCAAAAATAAAATTATTCCATTACAATTGATAAGGTTAATAGAAGACATAAATAATAATAATAAATTAAACGCTTTCCAAGTTGTAAGAGTAACCAACCTTATGGACACCAGTATTTTTTTATAAATCCTCTTTTTTAAATCGTACAAGAATAATGATCCGATATTATATAGATGCTATTTTGAAGGCATATGTACTCTGCCCCTAAGGCCTCTCCAATATAATATTGTCATGATTATGTATTATCGTCAATTACTTTCGATAATTTGAGAACAACACTAGTTGTCAAATTCAACATTTTCTTAGCTTGAAAATATTCAAAATAAAGCCTAATCTTTAATTGAAATCCACATGAATGGAATCACATGGATGAATAAAAAATTTAAAACATTCAGAGTACCCATAAATGCAATAAATATTTACTATTTACTTGTAAATTTTAAGACTTACCGGTGCAACGTTAATATTTGTTGATTTTCGTCTTTCCTTGACCCACACCCTATTACACTACACTTAGGCATTATGACGGTGTGATCTTTCACAACTTCGCGTAATTTCAATGAAGAAATCTCCAGAAAAAGAAAGATAAATATTAATTTTGATAATGTTTACAAATCGTTGACACATGAAGTACCAAACAGTAACTGACAGTTATGTCACACAATATGGCTGCCTGGCCGCAAAATATATATAAAAATAACTATAGCTACAGACAATAGGCCCGGTCCATTCAATGACGTAGGAATTCTATGGACTCGGCCTATTGTCTGTAGCCATAGTTATTTATTTATATATTTTGCGGCCAGGCAGCCATATTGTGTGACATAACTGTCACTTAGTCTTGGGTACTTCATTTGTCAACGCGTTATAAACATTAACAAAATTAACATTTATCTTTCTTTTTCTGGGGATTTCTTCATTGAAATTACGCGAAGTTGTGAAAGATCACACCGTCGTAATGCCTAAGTGTAGTGTAATAGGGTGTGGGTCAAGGAAAGACGAAAATCAACAAAGATTAACGTTGCACCGGTAAGTCTTAAAATTTACAAGTAAATAGTAAATAGTTTTAGCATTTATGGGTACTCTGAATGTTTAAAATTTTTTATTCATCCATGTGATTCCACTCATGTGGATTTCAATTAAAGATTAGGCTTTATTTTGAATATTTTCAAGCTAAGAAAATGTTGAATTTGACAACTAGTGTTGTTCTCAAATTATCGAAAGTAATTGACGATAATACATAATCATGACAATATTATATTGGAGAGGCCTTAGGGGCAGATGGAGTACATATGCCTTCAAAATGGCATATATATAATATCGGTTCATTATTCTTATACGATTTAAAAAAGAGGATTTATAAAAAAATATTGGTGTCCATAAGGTTGGTTACTCTTACAACTTGGAAAGTTTTCTATTTTTATTATTATTTATGTCTTCTTTTAACCTTATCAATTTTAATGGATTCATACAGCTAAAGAACATAAATATAAATGAAAATAAAATTGCCTATCCCATACCCAACCCAAATCATTTAAGATTCCAATTTTTATCTCCAATATATCTTATAGGTTTTTGTTTTTTTTAGGTTACCAAGAAGTGAATATATGAAGAAAATGTGGTTGGAAGCAGTAGGAGTGGAAAAGCTCTTTCCAAAGCTGAGTTTATTGCCGGTTCTTCTCAGAACAAGGCCTCTTGGTAGACTCTTAAGCCGATGGCATCAAACTTCACTTTGGCATCAAAATTGTACCTAAATGAATTAAGAAGTTTGAGTTTGTTTAGTCAAATTAATAATGGTACTATATGTAAATAATAAACATATTGATTTACGTTCTAGTATTTCGTTTTATTATTTTAGCAAAATATCTTTGGTGTGTTTATCTTTAACCTATGTCTTAGATATTCGCTCCCCCCAGCCAAGCTTACAACTAGCCACCAGTTTAACGTGCCTTCCGAAGCACAAAGGAAGTTTCACCCGATATCTTGTTGCAATAAGGGAGATATTATATAAAGCGCACCGGGCGGCGGGCGGGCGCCGTGAAAATATATGGCGTGTGGGCGTGCGCACGCGAGGCAAAGTATATTTCGTTCATAATTAGGGCGCCATACATTTTATCGTCATCCTCTCGGCGCTTTCTATATAATATCTCCCTAACAGGTGTTGTGAGACTCTATTTTAATATTTTGTCATCGTTACGTAGAACTCTCAACCGCGGCACTATCGACCCCCTCCGTGAGAGTTGAGAGTGTATAAACCCCATGAGTCATTAATACAATTTGAACTATCTTAAGGATGTAATAATAGCTTTATAATTACTGATGTTTATAGCTTGCCAAGAAATCGTGTTTGGTATTAAAGGCGAGACCAAAAAATGCACCAATGTGTGAGAAATGCGCATGTGTTCGTGAAAAATAGTACTGCAGTCTGAAAGTTGCTGTTTTTTCTACGTGACTGACAGGCCGACCTAGGCCGCCTGCGTATACGTGAAATGGTCTCGTCTGTCTATCTCATTCTAATATACGTGTTAGTATACTCTCTCTTTTTTACTTTGCCCATCTACAGTTTCCTATATCTATGCATTCATTTCATATTGATAAGCTAACTTTATGACAAAATTATTTCACAAAATAATTTTATCGATATAGCAAGATACTACCGAACAGCACTATAACAGCTGTCAGTCCGCCATTTTATGCGCTCAACCGGCACGGTTTTTTTGTTGTTAGGGCACGTCCATAGAATTCCTACGTCATTGGGTCCATTGAATTCCTATGTCATTGTTGACAACACATACATAAGACAAAAGAACAATGACGTAGGAATAAAGAACGTAGTACCCCTTGGGTATATGTGTTCTGTGGTAGTACCTATCTCTAATTAGTCTGTGGACATAGACATATCTAGTTCTAACAAAGTTCTAATCTGTGGTTCAATCTGTGGACATAGCTTAAATCAACTTCAAAGTGAAAAGAAAACTAAATAAAAATTATTGCAAAACACCTTACACTTAATCATGATAATAAATAATATTAGAAAATTCACTAATAACGAAGCAGAACTACCTACTTATCTACCGATGTGGGAAATTGCAATTGCAATTTTTGCAGATCTGCCATAGAAGAGATCTTCTTTCGACTTTTGTCAGGCAGTATAACGATGATTGTACCCTCTGAAGACCAACAATTCTGCATGCCGAAATGCTTACGGGCCATATTGAAGACGTTTTGTCTTGATTTAGTGAGGAATTCCGAAACCGCAACCTTGGTCCCCTTAAGCAGCGTCTTGGCACTCCAAACCGCCGATCGAGCCTTCATATTGGAGAATCGTACCAACACAGGTCTCATGCGATCCTTTTTAACACCGAGTCTGTGGCACACTTCAATGCTATCGGGTTGGATGGTGGATAATTTCATCTGTTTGTTAATGATGGCCAGAACCTTCGACTCAGTATTCTCATTCGGCTCATCCAACAAACCATGTACAAGTAATACCTTTCGTCGTGTGTGCGTTTCCAGCTGATCTATCCCAGCGTTGAGGAGCTCCAATTGAGACTTTATTGTCTGGATGGCCTTCATAACAAACGCTTTAAATTGAAGATACTCCGCAGCCAAAGCCTTCACTGTCTGTAGTTGAGATGACGATGAAGATGACAAGGATTGTTGTTGAAGGGCCACTTCGAATTCCCCCATTCTTGCCCCAAACTGGGAAGCCAAGTCCTGCAGATTTTCCGCAATTTGGGCAACTTCCATTGTGTAGATAGTTAATGTTTGTGGATAGTGATAAACAGTCGGTGACAAGTATAATTGTGTAATGTAAAGTAGTGATGAAATTTTATATCACCAACACTCACTGGTGGGTACACTAATACATTTATAATAATTTAAATTCAAAATAAGTACATAAAATAATTAATAATATTAAAAAACTTATAGAGCAAAATTATGTGTCTAATTTCCAGAACTACCCGCGAAGAAATCGTATTGAGATGGAAATAAAAAAGTGGCATTTAGAACAAATGTTTTTCAACACACTTGCCGAAGTATATAAACATTACACATTCGACGTAGGAAGGAGTTAGTAGGTACTTACTCGTATTGTATCTGATCATACGATACTACGGCAAAATATGAATTATCAAATGCATTTTTGAAAGAGTCCATCCTCAGATCACGTAAATAAAGAGTCCATCGGTCTTCAACATGTTTATGTAGTACCTAACCTACAGTAGAGACCTACAAGGAAAATGAAAATCCGAAGCACAGAAATAAATTGGGGGCGGTTGCTGGTATTGTTGATAACTGACCTTAAACCTTGTTGCTAGTCTGCATTTTGTATTATAATCTAACGAAGACTTCAATATATCGTACTATAGGCCTATTAGAAGGTGTGAAAACATTAAAACCATCGACATACTTCGTCTTTGTTGCTTGACCTAAATTTTAATTCGGGTAGGCGTATAATTACTAATATCAGTATTCACGCAATTTCCTGTAACCGGACCTGAATAAATTTTGCTTAATCTTATTTGTTAGCAGACAAGAATACGGCATGCCTAGTGGTCTACCGTAGCCTAAAACTCCTCATGAATTCTACCACGTGGGTAGGCCTGTATTCAGCAATGAGGCGCAGTACGGCGAGTAAGAAGCTGAATATAATTAACAATATACTTATAAGGGGTTTGTCAATAGAGAGAAGGATTGGCTATCGCCGAGAATTTTCTACAGATGAGTAATTAAACGTTGGACATTTATCAAGAAGAGTCGATGAACAGTTGATCAGCAAGTTGAATTAATAAAGAAAGAGCAAGTACATGAAAAAGATGCTGTCCCAGTGTGTAAGCCTTGACAGCAAAGATATGGTGATAGGAACTGCCTTAGGAAGTAGGCCTGGCAGGCAGGGAGGTAGTTGGACCCAACACGGACGGTTCAAATCTGATTTATTATGATTATTATTGTGTTTTTTACTGCTTGTTGCTATCCACACAGCCGCAAACTCCAATGTTCGGAATGTAGCTCGAACAACTTTCAAAAACGAAAATATTATATAATGTACATTAGCAATTGTAAATATACAATGTGATTTTATGTAAATGAAAAAACGCGGTCCATGTTGAAAAAAAACAACCCTGCTCATATTATCATAGCATAGCATGATGTATTTTAGGTTTTTAAAGTTTCAAGTGTACCTATGTAGTTTGCTGTGATTATCTACCCTTTAGAATCAGGCTCCGAACTCCCACGCTTAAGTCTCAAGGTTAATGAACAAGCAATTTCTCTTCAAGGCCGATGCAAGTACCGCGAAACTTTCAACCCCTTATCGGATACCATCTCCGTTCCCCTGCACCGTCAACCGTGGCGGATGCAACGCGAAGCCTTTGGCACACTAGACATACAAGGCTTTTATTCATTTGAATCATTTAATATTTACTGACGCAATTGAGAGACTCGTTGTCCAGTATAGAGTGAATGGCTTAAGATCCTAAGGGCACTACCTTTTGCCAGGACTGATCAAATAACAGACCTCACAGACTCGCCCCTAAATATGTGAGCGCAAAGTGCATCGGTTAGAGAGAGATAGCGGGAGATAGTAAAAAGGCCGTGTTGTCCCCATGACCACGACTACTCTGCCAAGAGTAAGCGATTAAGAAGAATAAGGTTTTTTAAGCATGGTGTAGGGTTAGGCGGCACAAGGATCTGATCCTGACCGGCAACAACTTTTCGTCAAGAACAATCAAATGGAATTGTTTTAATAAAAAAACAGTATTTTCGAATGAAGTGACACGATTTTCTTGTGTCTAACAGAGACAATATAATTTTTACACAACATAAAATCACAGGAAAGTATTTTTTCGTGCGATAATAAGCGTTGCAGTGAAGTGAAGTCGATCAGCCGAGACGCGAGAGCATTCGCGACTGACTGTGAATCTGGCAATTGACTGACTTTTGCATTGCCACTCTCGAGCGGCTGCGTCAGGCTAGGTCTTCCCCGTCTTGCATATCCATTTATTTCCGGCTCATTATTATTCTTTTCGCAAATCTACTCTCACACATGCTTCCTATATGACGAAACCAATATTATGATTACCTATGAATTATTGGATATTATTATAGATTCTATCGATTTGAAACACAGATAATATAATACTATACATTTGAAATGATTTTGATACAATTACACGCTACTCTCTGTTACTGTAATAGTTAAATAAGTGTAAGCGTTTTCTACTTCCTATCTAATGCGATTAAAGAAATAATGAATATGAAAACGGAGGAATGAGCAAAAATTCTGACTGTCGACAGAAGTATTGACGATAAATGTAATATTATTGATTTGTTTTTATTTGTTTCTAATAATAAATATCAAAAGCAGCCAGTGTACTTAAGACCTAACGTCTGCGAATTATTCTTCGCTCGCTATTAAACTCTCTGAATCGAAACTTTAATAATTGAATGATATAAATATGGAGTTAACACAGCGTGACTGCCAGTTTTATCGCTGCCGTTTGAAAGCCTGATAACAATCATCCATTAGGTTTGTTTTTCAATTAAGGATGACAACATATCTCTCTGGTAGAAGCTTATACATTTTTTCTACTTCACTTCTGTAGAGATGTTTCAAACTCTTAAACTCTAAATTTCGTAAGTTATGTACTAGAACACGTGTCTAAAGTGTTTCTCGCGGAATCGTATACGGCTAGAGAGAAGCTTAAGTGCCGGTACATCAATAAGAGGCCCCTTAAGGCTTACACCTGGATTACAAGGAGGCGTTATTCTGGGAAGAACGGGCCAGATATTCCGCAAGTTTGTTCCCTTTCATGTAAAGGAGTCACAATTCACAAGTTCAACGATTTAAAATTGTAATGTTGTATTGTAATTAAAATTTATATGATTGACTATGTTTCCTCGCGTTGTTACTTTTTTTGTTTCCGTAGGTCGTCACATCAAAAAGGTCCTGCCAGAATGCAGACGTTAACGTAACGTTAACTACGTTGCAGAAGCATATGCTGAGGCAGAGGCTTGTTGGCTTTACACTTGGCATTTAGTTGTTAAAAATAATTGTTTGTTATAGCGCTTTTTTTATTTATTATTCGGCTTTGTGCCAGACAAATAATTTCTTTTTCTCTCTCTTTGAGCTTTAAACTGACACAGACAGTTAATTTTGAATTTATAACATTATCACGGATTTTTCATGCCAAGAAGTGTAGTTATTGCTCTCAAGCTGTTATCGATTTGCGCAACAGCAATAAACCGATCATCCAGACGGCAACAGTGGAAGTGGATATAAACTGAATCGTTAATACGTCAATATGATGCTATTACTACTCCATTAGGAGATTACTAGAAGTGTTTTGTTGAACCCAGACTGCTGAGATGAATTAGAATACACTACATATCTGTGCCTTAGTTTGTTTTTTTACCGAAGGTTTGCTACGTTTTGACACTTAACTTCAACCAAAAAGTGACTTTAAGTTTTTAAAGAACTTTATTATTAGGCACAGTATAGACAGTGTATTTGTTTATTTAATAATGTAATCGTGAAAAATGTAGCTAAATATTGTAAGCTATTTCGTCGTAGATCGTCAATAAGTTTTCTAATTATTTGTGCATGATATCGGCTGAAGTAATTTTATTAAACTGTCTAGTTTTTAAGAAGATTAAGATTGCTGTTCGATACTCCTTATTAATATAAAAAATATGTTGTTCCTAAAACATGCACATTAATTTTTTGCCAACCATCCGAAACTAATCCTAAACAAGAACGCCATAAAACCGTAATTTTAATGACATAGCTGTCGTCACCGTAAACCAACTATCTTTTACGAGTTGACTAAATGCTCAAAAATGAACATAAATAGTTAAACCGGAGCCAGGATTCGGAGGAAAAACACTTCCTTGACTACCTCACTAATCTTCGTTCAAAAAGCCGCATCGGACAGTCTGGTTTACGATACGTTTGTAGACACGTTAAAATCTATTAGGGCTGTCGTTTTTAAGATCTGGAAATAAAGAAAAAAAATGGTTCACTCTTGTTTGGTATAACAACGTTTAGTCGAAAATCGTTTCAGCTAATTTTAGTTACAATAAAGACATTTCGCATAATTATTCATTTGGCCGAATATTTAATAGGTAGAATTTTATTTAGCATAATTATTTCTTTGACATAATGTCATTTCACCGAATTTTCAAATGCTGTAATTTTATTTATTCTAATGTGTAACTAGATTTGATGTTTAACTAGTTTAGTCGAAAGATCGTATCGAATATTCAGTTCAGTAATAATTCAGTGAAAACGCCCTAAAGTCGCTTCTGGCGAGTCGCGA
Organism: Elophila nymphaeata; assembly: GCA_955850985.1. Lineage (NCBI taxonomy): Eukaryota > Metazoa > Arthropoda > Insecta > Lepidoptera > Crambidae > Elophila > Elophila nymphaeata. The sequence continues at coordinate 26,089,876 of OY039073.1, read as the reverse complement.
GTAAAGTCGCGTTGTGTTCATGTCAACCTAACTCGCACGTCGCTTCGCTCCTCGCTAATCTATTGTTTAATTGAACATTCGATGAAATGAAAATTATACCACCTGAACAATAAATCAATTGAACATTATACTTTTTGATCAATAGCGCAAATGTTGTTATCGCAAATAAACATTCGATGAGATAAAAATTATGTTAATCGAGATTATACAAAGTGATTATTTTCTTAAACGTTGTTCGAAGGAGTGATAAAAAATAGTGTGGAATTGTTCATTGTCATGTGGTGTGTGTGTTTGCCTGTGTCAGGAAGGAGTAAAATCAAACACTCGACTTGGTCGACGTCATTGTATTAAGAGAACAAAATAACTTAATACTCGCATTCAATATTTTTATTAAATGATTTCATATTTTACCAAATAGCCTTTCAATCTTTAGACCCTTTAAAGCAATTCGGTATGGATTTCCTCCAAGTTCCTCTTCTTTGCTCTGATAAGAAAATAATTTATTTCTTCAAAGAAAATTATAATTGTTTAACATAGGGATTGGGGTTTACTTTTAAGTATTTCATACTATAAGACACACTGTTCTATATAAAATAAACATTACATAGAAGAACAAACAGAAGAATAAGCGCAAAACAGTATGATACGTGAGCGTGTGCGTGTTTTGGGCTGCCAGTATCCTATTTTGGTTCGCTACTTGCTTTATGTCCTCTTTCCTGATCACCTTTGTGACCTTTTACAACCCCACGGTCTCCACTCCAATAGAGCATTGCAACATGAATCTGTTTTTCGGACTATATGACCTGAAGATTTACACTTCTATTTGGTTAACTAAGTATTCGTGTGACAATATTTGAAACTTTGTTTGCTCTGCTTTCATGAGAAATAGAGTAAAAATTAAGACAATTTAAGTCTCATAAAAGTTACTCTCACAAGCTTGCATTCCATCGCTCTTTGAATGATTATGAGTGTCTAGAATATCGAATCGAATATCGAATAACAAAACATGTAGTCAACGATATAATAATATATTTTATTAATTTTTCTCTTTTTTTTGTATAATTATAAAAAAAAAATGACAAATTTCTCTTAAAGTTTGTGGCATTACCAATCCACTCCCTCATTTTACACCGAAATCATAACATTTTAGTTTAAAATTTGCGGAAAAGTAGTGGTACCCGAAATGAAAATGGCAACCCTATTCCCCGGCGACATTGCGGCGGCGTTTGGCAGCGTTACGAGCTGTTAGAAGAGTTGTTAAAAGTTACGGCGATTTTTGTGCAACACCACGCAAATAGATCGACGCGTCATCGTGCCCACCTTATTTTGGTACGACTCAATAGGATTGTATCTGTAAAACATGTGTGTCAATGATTGTAACGGTCGTACGCGTATTGGCTTGTTGTGTCTTTTTTATTTTTTAAAATTAGATCGTGACGTATGAAGGGGCGGGACCGGCGTGTTCCATTTTTAAATACCTACAGCCTTTGCTTTTCTTATTTTGGCTGTGCATTAGAAATATGTATCTTATTTGTATTGGTTTTATCATTACTTTCGAATTAACAGTGAAGGCTGAAGGAGAGTGCAGCGGAGGAAACCGCCTAATAAATACGAGAGAAGAATTCTATCACAAATTCAATAATGATGATTTTGGCTTGATCAAGTATTTCCCGTTGAGCCCCAGAAAATGGGCGCCAGTATGATTTCTTGGGCCCAGTTTCGAGTGAAAGTGGAGTAGAGAAGGATTTGTAAATGAATTATTGTAATGTAAAAACTGCCTAGATTTCGCTATTTAATAACAGCAACTGACTTTGATAATTTACTCTAGAAAATAGTATGTTATATACTTATGACATGAATGTACATTTTTAAATCTTTTTTGTAAAGAGGCAATAAATGGTTGAAAAAATAAAAATCTGCACAAAAATAAATGCTATTTTGTTTATTAAACATAATTAAACTTTTAATCTCTTAAACTGATTCTTTACAGTATTTTTGAGTTTTTAACTACATATTTGAATTGGAGTAAGTACCTCTCTGACTAAGGCTAAAATGTGTTTGATAAAAACGGTAAATCATATTTTAATTAGCCATTAATTATTAAAAAAATATCTGTTAACAAAGTGCTCACGTCCATCAATAGGTAGGTAAGTATAATACATGATAACCAATGTAGTAAACATTGGTCCCTAAGATGAGAGGTCCCGCTATACTTATTTGATGTTGGCATATCCTATCATTCCAGCAAGCACACCTTATTGTATCTACGAACAAAATTCCACGAGCAATAGAAGATCGGATGTGTAAGAAACTATAATATTCGTATTATTAAAAAAATACCATGTTCAAAAAAAGTACCACATTTAATAGCAAGAAAAATTCTGCCTGTTGAAATGGTTCTCGAACCTGCGACATTTTTTCTTACTTTCTCTTTTGTAGTTATGCCAATATTAAATATAAACAAATTTTAAAAATATCTCTTTTCACGCCAATATTTTATGAATAATAAATAAACAAAAACAGTCCAGTGTTCGAATTGGGCAAAGCCCGAAACGGCCGGTTGGGCAGTCGCTGCTCGCGACCACCCAAAGCCATTGTGCGCTGCAGCTCGACCAAGCGATTGCGCGAGTGTGCGTACGTGTGCCGAATAGGGGAGACAGGGCTGCAAAGCAATATCATTTATCTCAACCGACTCTTCTACGAAAAAATTCTAATCGACTCGACCAATGCCAAGATCTTCCTCGTCAAAGTTAAACAAAAGTCTCTGAACATAATGTACTACAGTGTCATCTGTACTATGTGTCTCTGGACATAATAAGCAAACGCTTAGTAATAGCAAACGTTTAACCAATCATTTAAATTATTAACATCTTATCAGATATTGAAAATGTTATCATCTGAGCCGCGGCCGCAGTGGTGAAGTGGTCAGTGTAACTGCCTACACATCAAGCGGTTTGGGTTCGAATCCTGGTAGCGGCAAATATTTGAGTGACGAACACGAATATTTATTTGCGAGTCATGGCTTATATATTTACTTTATGTTTATTTATAAAAATATCTAAAATAATTATGTATATCAAAACTGTCCGTATTTTGGAACCATAACACAAGTTCTTAGTGATACTTACTTTGGGCTAGATAACAAGCGCGTGAAAAAATATTATTATCTTCGACATTGTTTGGCGTACATCAGATTACGAATGAAATAAGAAAAGATAGACAATAACAAATTCTTTGCATGCTCACGGTATAGCCGGGTTTCCAATAAGTACCCATTAGCGTCTTTTTGACTGATAGTCCATTAGGAAATTATCAATTTATCTGGCAGGTGTCTCCTAATCAGAGCCTGTAGAACGGGCCCTAAATTGAATTAAATACAATTTGTAACACATTTTCCGAACATTTTAAATTGATGATAAATATTTTTTTAAATGCATGTAAGCGTTTATTTTTATTAAAATAAACCCTTGATTAATAGCTACTGTACTAAGGTAAAACTAACCCTATGGGTTGATAAGCCCCAGCTCACCCAAGTGCGGATCGTGGGAACTCGCGGATTCCGTAAGATTAATCCATCGCGCGACCACTTACTTTGCATAGCTTTATTTACGTCGCGGTCGCATTTTTGTTACTTATCCTTTTGTCGTGAGGTGTAAAGTGGCTTTTGGGGAAACAATGCTTTTTTATTCAAAATTGCCCTGCAAAAGTTGTTATTACTATTAGTTCTTAATACAAACTATAAACTTTTAATTGTTATTTTATAATTAAAGTAAGTAAGGCAAGTGGACTTGCGCAGGAATTTGGAGCACCTGAATTGGGGTAGTACCTCCACCGTACAGGAGACCACAGTCAAATAACACTACATTTTTTGCAGTGTTGTGTTTCTGTTGAAGAGTAAGGCTGCCAGAGCTCCACGGGGTAGAGAAGGGTATTACGGTTTGACAGCGCGTGAATGTCACGTCAATGTTGCAAGCGTCTATAGGCTGCGGTGATTGTTTACCACTAGGCAGGTCATATGCTTGTATGCCAATCAAATGACATATTTTTTTTATACTACGAGACGGCAAACAAACTTGCGGCCCACCTGGTATTAAGTGGCCTATAGACACTTGTAATATTAACGGTAAATCACTTAAAACTGCAAGTGCGTTGACATCCTGGGGACTAAGGCCTAGAGGACAGAATGATACTCAGAAGTCAAACATGTCTTGAGAATCGTCTGTCACTTTCTATCACGCACAAAGTGATAGAGACGTAGGACGCTCAAGTCGGCGTTCATTCTTGAAACTTATTCTATAATACGAACATTAGACGATATGCCCTCCATGACCAGCACTAACTACCTTACCCTTCAATCCGAAACACAGCGAACTGCTTCACGGCAGAAATAAGAAAGACAAAATATGTCATTTAAATACATGTGTCACATAAATATGTAATTTGGTAAAGAGCTGTCGTCTCGTCCTACGCACAGAAATATGTATATGGCGGAGAGTCTTAGCATTCCATGTGTTCACTGTAAGGGGGCCGGTTCCATGGCATTGTACAGAGGAGAGCCTGGGACTTGGGACCTAGGAGAAGGTTTATGCAGGCCTCTTAATGGTGCACCGTCACTTCCCCTTCATTACTCTGGCATCTCTCTCTGCCTAGCCTTATCTGATACGATTCCGCGAGAGTCACTTTAGACACGTCTTACAGTACAGAAGTTACGGAAGTTTGACAAATCGAGATCTTTTAATAATGGATAGTTATAGGGAATTAGCTACAATACCCCTGCAGCCTATCTCTACCGTATACAAACCAAAAAATAGTCATAGTTTGTTAATTTATTTGTTTAAAAAATAAAATAACAAAATATGGAAGATAACAAACGATGGAGTAGCTATCTTATCATTAACTGTCGGAACACAATCTATAATGCTGTTAACACTATTATTATTAATAATAATAATTCTTTATTTTAGGCAACAAAATATAAAACATTAGACCCATATAATAAATACCTTGACTAACATAGTTACTAATCATCTGCGTCGGTTGACGTATATGCGCAGTGTCCGGTAGCCGTCCTCGAAAGCGCCAAAATACAACGCATTTCGGCCAAAATCTTCCTTCAGGAACGTCTGCAGTTTTTCTGTCGGCATGCTCACCACAAATGATTTAAAATTAACTCTGTGACGGAACTTTATACGCTCAACCATTAAGATGAAGTTTGTTTTCACCTTAATGTAGTCAATAACAATCTTTGGCCGTGCCAGAGTAATGGACTCGGGACACGTAGAGCTGCGTCATAGGTATTGCAGGGCGCAGCAGGTGATGCGGTCCCGTTAGTGCCGTACCACAGTGGTTCCTTCTGGCGGGTTTCTTCCTCCTTTCCACCTTAGTGAAACTTTATTATCTTCTATATATATAAAATTCAAAGTCCTGACTGATATATCAACGCACAACGCAAAACGCTGAACATTCGTCTCGACTCTACATAATTATTCAAGTGTTGGTAAATTATAGGTAATGCAACGCGAGAGCTTAAAATGTTATTAAAGTATACGTCGACCATCATCAAAAAAAAGAGATCTTAAATCTTTTGCAACATCGGCAAATTAGTGCTCGAAGTCTCGTATTGAGTATCACGGATACTTGTGACAAGAGACTCCGCTTCTCATAAACTCAGGGCCTCACTACAAGACTGATTAACTACACTAAGTGTTATAAACTGGGTGCACTTGCATTTTACACTAAGCATTACAAACTGGTTACATTTTACACTAAGTATTACAAACCGGTTACATTTTACACTAAGTATTACAAACTGGTTACATTTTACACTAAGCACTACTTATTAAAAATATACTTATCAAAATTTGGCATTAATAACAATATCATAATTAAAACTAGTTTTGTCGTCATCGATAACACGGAACAAAAAACTGCAGAGCTTACTACGAATATCTACCATAACAGAATGTAAACAATCACATCTGTATCTCATTACTGCAAAAACATCGAGTTACTAAAGAATGCTCGAATCGAGTACACAAAGACTTATCGATACATCGATGACAAAAGCCGTAATTGACAGGTTTTAAAATTAAGCGTACGCGCATACCTCGCTCTAAAACAATCGACACTCGATACCATAATCCCTCATTGGTGCGCGGCTATTCGCAGTCGCCTTACACCGTAGAAGTGAATATTGCATTCCTTGCGCGCTTCAGCTTGTGGTGCAATTAAAAGGAGAATATCAGATTTACATATTTACGAGAGGTATAATTACAGCTACTTAATCATCATCATTATATAGCCTTTATAGTTCGACCCACTGCTGGGACACAAGGCCTCTCCTTATCATCGAAAGAGGTTTAGGCAGTAGTCCACCACGCTTACCCAATGCGGATCGGACGGAGTATAAGGTGATCAATACCCCTATGCTGATCTACTTAGTCGCTTGCTACGAGACCCATTGGAGGATAAATGGGGTGATGCTATTCTACTCTGCCAGAATCACATGGCTGCCAGCTACTTTATAACAATATTTATTTTTGTACTCTTGACAACAGCCTTCATCTCACCTGATGGTAAGTGACGATGGAATCGAACTTCGGAACTGTCGGAACACAATAATGTTGTTAAAACTAATATTATGCCTACAGATTGTGACTAGATGGTGGTAACTATCCAAGCGGACATTAAAAAGTCTACCACCACCCAAGCCGAGTACACATTTGTACCTGGGAACTTTGAATCTAATTTTGTTCCAATATTTATTTATTTATTTAAACTTTATTGTACACAAAAGGATACAAATGGCGGACTTAATGGCGTAAGGCATTCTCTACCAGTCGACCGGAAAGCTGGGTACAGAAATATCAATAGGCGGTGCAAAAAGTGATTGCCGTTATGTAAATAAAAACAAAGCTACTTAACAAAACCATGATTACTTACTTACATAATTTTAATATACTTACAGGTTTTTAACATACATAAACATAAAGTAAATATATACATACATATAATTATAATAATATATACGAAATATAATAATACATATTAATGTCAGATGAATAGATATAATGAAATTTATGTAGGAGATTCCAAATAGTAATTGCGAACCAGATGTTTAAAAGCGAGTTTGTTTTTTGCTCTTTGGATATGAGGTGGGAGTGCGTTCCAAAGTCGTATTGCATGAAGGTGAAGGAGTTAGAGATAAAACCAGTACGGTGAAAAGGAAAATATGTGAACCATTAAACCACAGAGGCGTGTGTATAAACCACTACTAAGAAATGATTATAATTGTTGGATAAAAAAATTGATAGAAACCTCATAATTTGATACATGCATGTTAAATTTTGGTCACCCATCCGAGTACCGACCGCGCACTTGGTTGCTTAACTTTCGTGATCGACGACTCAAAAGTTGATAGAAATCTTATATTTTGATGTCATACATGAATGTTAAATTTGGTTGCAATAAGTTAAAGAAAGCATACTAGAAATATCGTGGTAACGCACAGACACACACACACATAATTCCAAAAACGGTATTTGTGGACTCAGGGAAGACCAAAACGTGTAAATCCATCACAGCCTCTATACTACGTAAGTATACGAGAAAGTAAAAGTTCTGTTCCAAATTGACTCGTCTTTGGAGTCGGTGCAGTGATTTGTTATCATCGAGCACATAACCAATAGAGGAGAAATGTCATTATTTTGTTCGAAAGTAAATGCTTGCTCCTCTGATGATGTTGGGTATATGCTCGATGTTTGCTATCGACATACTGCTATGGACATTTGATTTTTTTTTAATAAAAAAGATCGAAACAATGACTAGTTTCCACCTGATAGTAAGTTGAAGTGGAATCTAGCGCAGATAGCTAGAGCAAGAGACAAACCGCCTCGCTAGCTACCGTTGCCTTGTGTCCTATTGTAGGTGTTTTCCTTGCCATCTTACGAGTGACCCCTAGTGCGATAATGTGCACAGAGCTTGAAACACCTTTAGTGAACTTTTACAACTCTGACGGTATGAGAATGTTAGTCAAATTCAAGACCTACGCCCTACACGGACTAGTTACTGTTATTGGATTTTGTCTGTAGTAATTAGAAATAAATAAATAAATAAAATCATCATCGAGAGATTCATTAAAACATCATTATACATTCAAACATCATCTTCTGTTGGACATAAGCCCCAAGGATCTCCAATCCGGTCGGTCCTGCGCTGCCCGCAACGCTCTGTTCAACTTCCTTTGGGATTACGAGCATGATTGTATGTACAGTCAACAGCACGTCGGGCTATACAAAACTGTCAAATTTCTCCAAACGATTTTCAATCTAAAACTATCCTTACTAATATTATAAATGCGAAAGTAACTCTGTCTGTCTGTCTTTCTGTCTGTCTGTCTGTCTGTCTGTCTGTCTGTCTGTTAAGCTTTCACGTCTAAACCACTGAACCGATTTTGATGGAAATAGGTACAAATATAGATTAGATCTCGGGGAAGGACATAGGCTACTTTTTATCGCGAAAAAAAGGTTGTATGGGTTGAAAAAGGGGATGAAAGTTTGTATGGAAGTTCGTCATTTTTGAAGATAGAACCATGAAACTTTGAATTTAGGCACTTAATAAGACAAAAAGAAATATTTGTTCTAAGATTTTTTAAATTTTGACCTGTATGGGGGTGAAATAGTGGATGAAAGTTTGTATGGGACTTCGTCATTGTTAAAGATAAAACCATGATACTTTGAAATTAGGGACTTGATAAGAAATAAAGATCCAATCCAAGATGACGGTTGTGACTTTTTAATATAATATCGATATGGGTATCACTTTTGTGGTTTTCGGATTTCCCGATTAGATCCAAGATGGCGGACGCGACTTTTTGACAATATGTCAATATGGGTATCGTTTTCGTGGTTTTTGGGGGTCCGGATTACGAATAAAGCATCTATAACGAGATCCAATATGGCGGACGTGACTTTTTGACATGATGTCAATACGGGTATCATTTTCGTGGTTTTCGGAGGGCCCGATTCCTAATACACCATCCATTTTGAGATCCAAGATGGCGGACGCGAATTTTTAACATAATGTCAATATGTGTATCGTTTTCGTGGTTTTTGGGGGTCCGGATTACGAATAAAACATCTATTTCGAGATCCAAGATGGCGGACGCGACTTTTTGACAAAATGTCAATATGGGTGTCATTTTCGTGGTTTTCGGGGGTCCCGATTCCGAATACGACATCTATTTCGAGATCCAAGATGGCGGTTGCGACTATTTAATATAAAATCGATATGGGTATCATTTTCGAGATTTTGGGGGTTCTGACTCCGAATAAAACATCGATTTTGAGATCCAAGATGGCGGACGCGAATTTTTAACAAAATGTCAATATGGGTATCGTTTTCGTGGTTTTTGGGGGTCCGTATTACGAATAAAAGATCTATTTCGAGATCCAAGATGGCGGACGCGACTTTTGGACAAAATGTCAATATGGGTGTAATTTTCGTGGTTTTCGGGGGTCCCGATTCCGAATACGACATCTATTTCGAGATCCAAGATGGCGGTTGCGACTATTTAATGTAAAATCGATATGGGTATCATTTTCGAGATTTTTTGGGGTTCTGACTCCGAATAAAACATCGATTTTGAGATCCAAGATGGCGGACGTGACTTTTTAACTTAATAGGAATATGGGTATCATTTTCGAGATTTTTGGGGGTTCTGACTCCGAATAAAACATCGATTTTCAGATCCAAGATGGCGGACGCGAATTTTTAACGTAATGTCAATATGGGTATCGTTTTCGTGGTTTTTGGGGGTCCGGATTACGAATAAAACATCTATTTCGAGATCCAAGATGGCGGACGCGACTTTTTGACAAAATGTCAATATGGGTGTCATTTTCGTGGTTTTAGGGGGTCCCGATTCCGAATACGACATCTATTTCGAGATCCAAGATGGCGGTTGCGACTATTTAATGTAAAATCGATATGGGTATCATTTTCGAGATTTTTGGGGGTTCTGACTCCGGATAAAACATCGATTTTGAGATCCAAGATGGCGGACGTGACTTTTTAACTTAATAGAAATATGGGTATCATTTTCGAGGTTTTCGGGGGTCCTGATTCCAAATACATCATCTACGTCGAGATCCAAGATGGCAGATGGGATTTTTTATCATCTACGTCGAGGTCCAAGATGGCAGATGGGACTTTTTAACATAAAAGCGATTTGGGTATCAATTTCGTAGTTTTCGGGGGTCGTGATTCCAAATACGTCATCAATTTCTAGATCCAAGATGGTGGACGCTACTTAACTTATTATTAATATGGATATCATTTTCGTGGTTTACAGGGTTCCATTTTGATATCCAAGATGGCGGACGCGAATTTTAAACTTGATATGGGTATCAGTTTTGTAGTTTTCGGAGGTCTCAAAATGGATGCTGTATTCGGAGTCAGGATTCAGAATACAGCATCCATTTTGAGATCCAAGATGGTGGACGTGACTTTTTAGCTTAATCGCTTTCACGCCTAACACCTGAACCGAATTTATTGAAATTTGGTACAAAAATAGACGAAACCTCGAAATGGAATAAAAGCTACTTACCTTTTTGTGAAAAAGGGAATGAAGGGGTTGAAATATGAGATGAAAATTGTTATGCGATTCCTCATTACCGAAGATAAGACCATGAAACGCAAATATTGTTCTAGCGTTTTTGAAATATTGACCCATGTGGGGATGAAAGGTTGCGAGTAAGTAGCAAAGGATGGAGAAACATAAAATGGTAGATTGTAAAAATGTCATTTACTGTAGTGCACTGCAGTTTGTATGTGTATTTTTTGCATAATAAGTACCTACACAAAAAAATGCTGCCTAAAGTAATTATTCCACGCGGACGAAGTCGCGGGCAAAAGCTAGTTCAATATAAAGTGCATAATCGATTGGGAAAATTTGACAGTTTGTGGTAACCCAACGTGCTGTTGTCTGTACGTAGTGGTAATTACGATCTCCATAAGCGGTCCAGCTCGCTCGTCGCTTCGCTCGTCGCTCGTGCCGGATCCCCGACCCAAAGCGACGGTGTGGAGAATTTGCATCGAATAGTCTCGGGACGCGGCGTCGCAGCTTCACTGGGACAACACATCTTATATTTGTTATTGCATTTTATTTACGTATAAGGTTATTTGTTGGGCATATAAGTGTATTTCTTACGTCATACACCGTATTTTGTCGTGTTATTCCAAGTTTTAATTGTGAATTGTATTCGTAATCAGGGCCTCTAACAGTGTTGTATGGTAATTTGTTGTTTTGTGTTTATTATTTTATTGGTAGTCATAAGGGTATTTTCATGATTCTTTATTACTCAAAAGTAAAACCTCATAATCCTAACTAGCCATACAAAACTGCATGTTTCCAGCCAACATACAGTTTGAGTTCTACGAAGAATATATCGATTGACACGTAGGTACTTCATTAATAATATCAATCTCTCCAAAATAGTCATAATTATTGATGAAATGATGAATTTATGTTTATAAATAAGACTATCTATATTTTTAGGTAAGCTTATTACAATAAATTTAAATACTATTCTAACATTTAAAACACTATCTCGAAACGGACTTTATTTTCCAACTGATTTTAATTATAAGGGGTAATTTTCTGACTATTCAACAGTATAAAATTATTACCAATATATAAACAAATTGCCTCACCGCTAGAGACAATGAATGAAAAAAAAAGGCCTTTTTTTCAAGTTTTCTTTATACTACTCGTACGTTTATTACTCGTACGTTTTCTAAATGAGTTTATAATCAAAATTCGAATTGAGCCTTACTGCCACTTTCCATCAGAAGAGTTTTAAGTAGAATATAAAAAAAACAAGTTTCGATCCAGGCGATTTATTGAAGCGGTGTCGCGTCATTGACGGGCACATACAAACAAACATCTAAACTTTCACAGTTGTAATATTAATATGTTGTCGCCGTCGTCATGGTGTAGTGGGCGGTCTAGGTTCGAATTCTGGTAGTGGCAAATGTTGGTGTGATGAGCACGAATATTGGTTCACGAGTCATGGTCCTTCTAGTCCTTCTCATCACATACATATTTTGTATTTTGCACAATTTCAAAATTATATTTGCAACCGTAGTATCTATCATAGCTAATTATATATAAATTGATGACTATTCTACGGAACCCCTAGGTTCCGCGGAATCCGTGAATCTAAGCGACAGTAACCATTCACCATCAGGTGGGCAGCTCGACCTTATTGCACAAAAAACCCAAACGTGCCGACCGCCTTTTCAAAAGGATTTACCTAATAAAAAATCTCGCTACGATGCAACTTTATAGAGAATACTTTGAATGACACGTACGGGAGGCTGCTACAAAGAGGGTGACCAGTTACTGTGAAGTCCTAAGCCTTTGATTGTCGGCAGTCACGAATCAGTTGTCACGTAATCTGAGAACTTGGCGAAAGTTGGAAAAAATGCCAAGTATGCAAGGTTCTGAATAAATAAGAAACAAAAAATTTAAAATTATTTAATGTTTTTAATATACAATATGTTTGGTAGACGGGGTATCAGCGGGCACCTTCCTATGCAAACATAGTATTATAAATACTATAGCGATATCAAAAATATTGATAAAGGAAAAAAAAATATTTCTCCATACAAATAGTTAGATCGGAAAAATCAAATTTATGAAGAGTTACAAAATTGTTTTCACAATTTTGGATTTTAATATCACCATAGCATTTATATGACTATGTAAGCCTGTATAAGACAATTTAAGAGAAGCTGGGCACAGCGGACGTAAAACCTCTGTAGGTACTCAATGCGGACTGTTTTATATTTTCATTTGTATTTTTTTCCGGATATTCAGTCAATAAAAACATATTTTTTTATATTCAATTAGTCTCTTATCTCTTCTACAAATTTATCTCAATTTTTTCAATCAAATAATGTCTTTTGACTATCGTAATTATTTTGACGTTTTAAATATCCTTTTTTTAAAAAATGCTAGTGGTCGCCCGCGGGTTCGCTCGCGTTAATGTCGGATAACTTATAGCCTTTATCTTATTCTGATGTTTGAGCGATATTACTGTAGTTTCATTAAAATCCATTCAGTAGTTTTTGCGTGACAGAGCAATAAACACACATCCAGACATCACTTCATACATCTATCTATACTATACATCCATACACACTTTCACATTTATAATATTAGGAGGATAGTTGACATGAAAGGAGGTTTAACAGAGGGTTTCAAATTGAGACCCAAATTTCTACTCGATTCCTGCCTACCTCCCTGGTATGGTAAGAGAATAGATCCATATCTCTTATATCTCGCCTAATTCTATTTCTATGTTTTTTTTGGTAGAATATTTATTTGACAAGGTTTGAAAAGGTTGAACGAGAAGGTAGATGGCGCCGCTACCTTGGGAGCTAAGCTACCAAGTGCGCTTGTTAATTTTTGTTTTAGAACTAAATTTTCTCCGTTAGGGCACGTTAAGGTCCCGGCTGCTGTGGGATAGCAGTCGTCCACAATGAGGTATGGTGTCAGGCAGGCGGCCGGTCGTTAAAATCTAATTCCAAAACGTAGTAAGACCAAATGCAGGTTAGTAGATGTTTCTCCTTGCAGATGGTTTGAAATGGTTATGATTCTTCTATTATTTACAGTTGTAAAGGTAACAGTAGGTATGTGTCGTAATGACCATCTAGAAAGGACAGATTGGAACAAATTCGTCGGGCTCTGGAGTAGTCATCTGGATTACGAAAGGCCGGGGGTTCGCATTATTAGGAAATTGTTTTGAGTTTTTGCATTTATAGCTTTTATCCATTTATACAAAGACACCAAAATAAACACTCTTGAATATATATACGTGAAAACTAAATGTAGTAGCGTTCAATGCTCCGTATGTTTGTCTTAAGAATAAGCTTTTATTAAAGAAAAGAATAACGGTCACCCACTTCAACCACGAACCAAAAACTTGGCCTTAACTATTTAAACTCCCGAAATCTGGCCCAGAAATTCGTCCGCCAATTTCACCGAGCCCGCTTTTAATCAAAATAATTAACCACTCAAATGATTTATTGCCCCGAGCGAGGGGGGAGAAGAGCTTAAAAAAAAGGTTATTTTTAGTGCCACCTGCGCAGTACGAGATAAGGGCGTGAATCGTTATCTTCTCGGTTATTTTTCATTATGTTGACAAGAACGAGTGGCGATTCTGTTTACGGTTAGACCACCTGTAAAGTGGGAGGCACCGCTCCTGGCCGAAGCTGATGCCTTGGAATGTCTTAATAACCTGACGTTATGCCATATTTATTATGGAGTTTGCAGCCTGGATTTTTAATACCAACGTGGTAAATGAGCGTGCGAGTACCCGGTAATGTCGCTGAACAAGGTTCACCCTTGTTTCATATAACAACGTTTAGTCGAAAATCATTTCTTCGAACAACGTTTAAGAAAATAATCACTTTGTATAATATCGATTGACATAATTTTCATTTCATCGAATGTTCATTTGCGATAACAACGTTTGCGCTATTGATCAAAAAGTATAATGTTCATTTGATGTATTGTTCAGGTGGTATAATTTTCATTTCATCGAATGTTCATTTGCGATAACAACATTTGCGCTATTGATCAAAAAGTATAATGTTCATTTGATGTATTATTCAGGTGGTATAATTTTCATTTCATCGAATGTTCAATTGAACAATAGGTTAGCGAGGAGCGTAGCGACGAGCGAGTTAGGTTGACATGAACAAAGCGCACTAGCCGAGCGAGCGAAGCGAGCGTGCCGCGGCAGCGGCCGGCGAGTGCCAGAAGCGACTTTAGGGCGTTTCTCACATTGATATACATCACATAATTATTTACTCACTTTAAATAACAGAGAAATAAAATGACATTAGTTATTTGGCATTTTTTCTACCAATTAAAAATTAGGTTAAATAAAATTAGTGCAAATGAAAATTCGGTGAAATGACATTATGTCAAATAAATAATTATGCTAAATAAAATTCTACCAATTAAACATTAGGTTAAATAAAATTAGTGCAAATGAAAATTCGGTGAAATGACATTATGTCAAATAAATAATTATGCTAAATAAAATTCTACCAATTGAATATTCGGTCAAATGAATAATTATGCGAAATGACTTTATTGCAACTGATATTAGACGAAACGATTTTCGAGCAAACGTTGTTATACCAAACAAGGGTAAACCGCTGAACAAGCCGCTAGCAGAATTGAGCACTTTTTTACTGAAGGTCAATTATTTTTTGTTAACTTTATTCACTGACAGAAACTATGAAAATGTTCGGTGAAGCACGCTTCCACGCAACTTTATAATTCATCCTCATCAGGTAAGATGAAAGCTTTTCGTCATAACAAAGACACAATTTATTCAGAGCAAATATAACGTTTTATATGACCCTAGTGGCCCCACGCTTGGTTGTTTGTTATTGTGCCAAAAGGATTTTATGCAGTATATATATATATATATATTTCCACGCTCACACCAATTATCTAGCCCGAAGTAAGTATCATTAAGAACTTGTGTTACGGATACTAGATAACGGACATTTTTTTTTTATTAATATACATAATAATTTTAGATATTTTTATAAATAAACTTAAATAAATGTATAAACAACCATGACTCGCAAACAAACATTCGTGTTCGTCACACAAACATTTGCCGCTACCAGGATTCGAACCCGGACCGCTTGATGTGAAGCCAGCTATACTGACCACTCCACCACGACGGCGTCAGTAGGCAAAGACATAATGCTTAAGCCTGGGAAAGGACACCGGTCTTCAAAAATTTCATATGAATGGGCTTAGATGTTTAGGCAAGAAAATGTGACGGACTGAATTAATTTCGCATTTATAATATTAGTTTTAAAAAGCGTCGGTGGCGTAGTGCATAAGAGCGTTGTCTCCTACCCGGCACTGATTCGATCCCCGCCACGTACCAATGTGTTTTCAAATTTTGAATTCATATGTTTAATCGACGCTTTTACGGTGAAGGAAAACATCATGAGGAAACCTGCAACACCTAGGCCAGCGTGGTTGACTAAGGCCTAATTGCCCCCTAATGTGGAATAGGCTTGAGCCCCTCGGTGGGGACATTATATGGAGCTGTTGATGAATATTAGTTTGACAGTAAAATTAAGTCATGGTGCATCGTATAAATATTGCAAATAATTATCAAAATAAATCTTTATAATTTCTAAAGTCTGTCCTAATATAGAACTACTCTTTTAAACGAACACTTACAGGGTAAAAATGCAACTAAAAATCTTTCTCTTTTTTTCAAAATGAAACGTAGACACGTACCTGTTTACCAAATTGAACTCTGTTACAACAGTAAAATAATTAAAATGACTTGAATGGTGTGTAGTCTTGACCCACTTTTGAAGTCTTATTAAAAATGGAACACACCTGCCCCAAAATGGGGTGTTTATTTGACTTTAGGCGTTTGGTCTTGTGTCGATGGCAACAATACTGTTTTTAGAAAGTAAAATAAGAATTAGTTTTATAAACGTTTCGGATCGCAAAAAAAAAACTTATCGAAGAGAGCTTAACAATTTCCTACATTTAATTTTGAACATTATATCCGTGATTTTATATCCATAACGGCAGAATAGGATATAATAAGTTTATAGGAAAGTATCTTTGAAAAATAGTCGATTTTGTATTTGAGTGTACATAATAATATTTTATTTCAATTTGTATGGTTTCATGTGCATCCATAAAAATTGTTAGTAAATAAGTTATTAAACGTTATAGGTCACAAGGCCTCTCCTTTTCAACGAAGGAGAATAAATAGGCACTAGTCCACTACGCTTGACCAATGCGGATTGGTGGACGGAGTATATGGTGATCAATACACCCTTGCTGATCCATTAGCCGCCTTCTGCAACACCCATTGGAGGATATGGGGTAATGCTATTCTCCCCTGCCGGCATCACGCAGCTCGTCATAAAAGCCAAAAAACCTTTTTCAGTATTTTTATTTTTTTTCCCATACCAAAAATCGATTCTATCGCTATTGTTTCCCTGCCTGCGACTGTCCAGATTGTCCGAGATAAAAATATTGCCAAAACGGAATTTAAGAATTCCTGAATACGTAAATATCGCACTTGGGACAAAAAATCCCGGAGTGAACTGATAAATAAACACACAAGTGATTACCGCGGCCCGCCGGGGAGTGCAAAAGGTAAAAAAACCGCGAGACCCGTACAACTCAATTTTGGAGGCACATCGAGGTAGAAATAAGAAGAAAAAATACGGACGCACGCCTTTATTGCTGTGCAAAACGGTACTGGACTTATAATTTTTTTGCGCAGTAATTTGTGCAATTTAAATGCAAATTTCGCTCTTGTGCAATGTGGTGATGACATAATAATTTGGACATTCTTGAAATATTTTCGGTATTCATTATTGATGAAATTATTTAGCTTCTTATTCCAAATTTTGTTTTCCTCTTTTAATTAATAATTATTCTTTACTAGCTTTTGCCCGCGTCTTCGTACGCGTGGAATAGTTACTTTAGGCAGCCTTTTTTTGTGTAGGTACTCATTACAAAAAAATATAAAAAAACACACACACAAACTGCCGTGCACTACAGTAAATGGCATTTTTACAAACTACCATTTTATGTTTTTCCATCCTTTGCTACTTACACGCAACCTTTCATCCCCACATGGGTCAATATTTTAAAAACGCTAGAACAAATATTTGCGTTTCATGGTTTTATCTTCGGTAATGAGAAATAACATAAAAATTTTCATCTCATATTTCAACCCCTTCACGCCCTTTTTCACAAAAAAGGTAGCTTTTATTCCATTTCGAGGTTTAGTCTATTTTTGTACCAAATTTCATTAAATTCGGTTCAGGTGTTAGGCGTGAAAGCGATTAAGCTAAAAAGTCGCGTCCACCATCTTAGATATCAAAATGGATGCTGTATTCTGAATCCTGACTCCGAATACAGCATCCATTTTTGAGACCTCCGAAAACTACAAAACTGATACCCATATCAAGTTTGAAATTCGCGTCTGCCATCTTGGATCTAGAAATTGATGACGTATTTGGAATCGCGACCCCCTAAAACTACGAAATTGATACTCAAATCGCTTTTATGTTAAAAAGTCCCATCTGCCATCTTGGATCTCGACGTAGATGATGTATTTGGAACCAGGACCCCCGAAAACCTCAAAAATGATACCCATATTCCTATTAAGTTAAAAAGTCACGTCCGCCATCTTGGATCTCAAAATCGATGTTTTATTCGGAGTCAGAATACCCAAAAATCTCGAAAATGATACCCATATATTTATTAGATAGATTTTACATTAAAAAGTCGCAACCGCCATCTTGGATCTCGAAATAGATGTCGTATTCGGAATCGGGACCCCCTTAAACCACGAAAATGACACCCATATTGACATTTTGTCAAAAAGTCGCGTCCGCCATCTTGGATCTCGAAATAAATGCTTTATTCGTAATCCGGACCCCCAAAAACCACGAAAACGATACCCATATTGACCTTATGTTAAAAATTCGCGACCGCCATCTTGGATTTCAAAATGAATGGTGTATTAGGAATCGGGACCTCAAAAAACCACAAAAATGACACCCATATCGATTTTATATTAAAAAGTCGCGACCGCCATCTTGGATCTCGAAATAGATGTCGTATTCGGAATCGGGACTCTCAAAAACCACGAAAATGATACCCATATTGACATTTAGTCAAAAAGTCGCGTCCGCCATCTTGGATCTCAAAATGGATGGTGTTTTAGGAATCGGGACCTCCGAAAACCACGAAAATGATACCCGTATCGATATTATATTAAAAGTCACAACCGCCATCTTGGATAGGAACTTTATTTCTTATCAAGTGTCTAAATTCAAAGTTTCATGGTTTTATCTTTAATATTGACGAACTTCCATACAAATTTTCATCCCCACACGGGGCTAAATATCAGAAATCCTAGAACTAATATTTCTTTCTTTCTTCTTATTAAGTCCCTAATTTCAAAGTATCCCATAACCCATACAAACTTTCATCCACTATTTCACCCCCATACAGGTAAAAAGTTAAAAAAATCTTAGAACAAATATTTCTTTTCGTCTTATTAAGTGCCTAAATTCAAAGTTTCACGGTTCTATCTTCAAAAATGACGAACTTCCATACAAACTTTCATCCCCTATTTCAACCCATTCAACCTTTTTTTCGCAATAAAAAGTAGCCTATGTCCTTCCCAGAGATCTAATCTATATTTGTACAAATTTTCATCAAAATCGGTTCAGTGGTTTAGACGTGAAAGCTTAACAGACAGACAGACAGAGTTACTTTCACATTTATAATATTAGTAAGGAAGTAAGGATGATGAGAGTGAAATTTAATTCTTTACCTATAGATGAAATTACTTTTATATATTCTGAAAATGATATTTTTTTTTCACCATATCCAATTAACCACGCACTTAGTAACTAGGCTTTCGTGATATTTACAAAGAACATAGTTAATTTACATAATGACGTAATCGGTGCCTTATTTCTTGGACCCCAATACACCTTGACGTTACAAAGTTATACTATTTCTAATCAACACTTATTCATTATGAGTATCCAACATTTCCAGATATATGCTTAGGTGCTTCCTCCAATCCTCCACGTCACGGCACACCCGAGCCAAGTCCTAGCCTTTACAGGCACCCTCATGTCTGCCACTCCCCTTTCTGTCCAAAATTAAAAATTAATTAATCCAAATTAACTGTCCGCAAATGCTTCAAAAATTTACGTTTCGCGTTCCTGGAAGAAATCCCAGAGTCCCTATTGCCCCACTCTGTCCTACCATACGCAGGTCAGTTCAAGGTGCCAATTTCCTTGTGCCGAAGCTATGTAGACTGGTAAATGAAAATATATTTTTTAACATCTTCACTGAATCGTTTACCAAGCACAAAAGGAAATTATGCAAGCACTGGGAAAAAACTAAGCTTGTTTTTAGTTAATAATAAGTCTAAGATTGGATTGATATTTCTCTGTATTTTTGTTCTACTTGTGGAATTTAAAGTACTATAATTTGTGTGTGTAAACTTTATGTTTTGTTTCTCGGTATTTTTTTTTCTTTTCTTGCTCAATGCATGTGGTGTTCACCTTAATTGTTTGATACACTTAGCCACTGTTTAGTTTTTGTGTGTCAAAAAATGTATCAGTGTAAACAGATACTGGTGTTGCTTAATAAATTAATATTCGCCCTGTAAGTAGCGGACGCACCAAAGTCCTCAATTTCTTAAAAAATTCGGGCGACGCTGTATGGGCCATCTGCGGCCAACTGCAAAAGATACTAAAAACCTATTTCATAATAATAGTCCAAGTTTCTTCGATTCAAATTGTATCCAAAATAATTCCTAGCGTAAGTGTATGAGTTCTGCATCCTACTAATCAATCTCCAGCCTAAATCCTTTCCGCAAGTGTGAAGGGGGCACAGCAATAAAGTGCCGTCGCAGAGCGCGCTCAGATTACAGAGCAGCGCCGCGTGCGCCGGTGGTCCCGCGCCCCCCCGCCCCCCACCTAACGAGCCTCGCGGCCGCCCGATTAATTTGTGGGCCCGGACGTATTAAGGAGCTTGTGTCACTGCTGCATCCAAATACGCGTACCTTGCAAATATAATGGTAAATAATATTGAAAAACTAAAGCGCTTCTCGTAGAATCGTATCCAATATGCCAAGTCAGAGAGAGAACTCAGGGTAGTGGAGGCGAGTCCTGATGCATTTTTGATGCCACAGGACTCGCCGCCTACACTTTGCGGCCGTAAGTCCCAGGTACTGCTTCCGGTTCTCTTTACTACAACACTATGCACCCGGCAACCACATGGTGAATTCACGAAATGCAAAAATTTTTCGTCTATAAATAATTCCAAAATACAAAAAAAAAATTCGCAACTTATAGTCTAATACAGTTTATTGTGGCTGGAGCTTCCTTGTAAGCAAGGAATTTGATTGTGTTACAAAAAATACTTCTCATTTCAATTCCTTCCTGGTATTTGCCTACAAATTCTTTTCTACACCATATACCTAGTCCCAGCACAATTTGGAGTTTTACAACTAAGATTTTTTAAATCGTAGGTTTTACTAGAAAATCTGAATAACCATACCTACTTCTAGCTTTAATAATATTTTTTAATGACTCCATTCGACATGATGGCAAGTTCGTAGAGCCACATAAATGTGGAACTATATGACCTAGTTAGTACGTAAATAAGTCACAGAACTAATAGAACACCTGGCGATCTTTCGCCGATCTACACAAAACAGAGCTTTTATCTTTATGGAAATATTTCGCAAATGAAACAAATCATACCTGTATCATAATATCACAGACCCAACATTTACAAGTGAACAATCCGAAAATCGTAAACTTGTAGATACATCACAATAAAATATTTCCACTAACTTGTACGAGCCTATCAGAAATGGTGAGATCCGCAGGCGAACCAAGGTTACCGACATAGCCCCAAGAATTGCGCACCTTAAGTGGCAGTGGGCAGGGCACATTGCTAGGAGAACTGACGGCCGTTGGGGCGGAAAGGTTCTTAAATGGCGGCCGCGTACCGGGAGACGCAGCGTTGGTAGATCTGGTAAAGGTCGCGCGAAGCCGCTGGATGCGGGCAGCACAGGACCGTTCGGGTTGGAGATCCTTGGGGGAGGCTTATGATAATAATAATAATCCTTTATTTCAGACTTGGGTCCAACAGTGGACGTCTCTCGGCTGATATGTGCAATCCTGTGTTCAAAAGAGGCGTGAAGAAGCACCTTTCAGTTCGGCAAGGCGAGGGTGGCTAGCGCGGCAATTTATCTCGCACCAGCTATGTTAATATTTGGACTCCACTTACCATCAGGTGGAATAGGATCATTTCGCAATTTTTTTTTTATAAAAATAAACAAAGCGCCTTCAAAACTAAAAACGGAGAAATAAAAATTTTTGTTTACAAAAATGAAAATGTTTTTTTGAAGTTGGTCCTAAATACAAGTGACAATGCTTAAGCAATTCTCCGTTTTTAGTTTTGAGGGCGGTTTTTTTAAAATGAAAAATAAATTTATTTTTTGTTTTTTTAGTGTTTTAAGTATAGAAATTTTCAGGAAACTATCTCGATATCTTTTAGAGATACATAGAATAGAACTATTACGATAACATCGACGTCAATTACATAGGCATTATTAGGGATAACTCATAAACACTCGTCAGATATCGATCAAATTTAAATAGGACCACATGACACGCACCAGCTTCCAAAGGTTGATAATTTAAGAATCTTCAAAATTACAAAATACAGTCGAATTGAGAACAAAAAAGGGGTTTTTTTGAAGTCGGTTATAAATGATAACTGATCGAGAAGTAAGGTTCCTTAGTTTACGATAATCTGAACATTAAAACTTTTCTTAAATAGGTACAAATGATATTAATCAATAACAATCAATATCTTCTTGTCCTTACTATTTAACATTCAGCTTTCTATATGGATTTGTATCAAAGTAAAAAACTATTCTTTCCAAAGAAACTTGACAGGGTATTTCCAAATAAAAATGCGATAAAACAAAGTTATATCCGTGATTCGATCAAAGCGGCCAACGCGGAAGCGTTGCTACGGCAATATTTTGTCGGATCATATCAATTTAAGCTTCCATTAAGACTAGCCACAAGAGCCAAATATTGTTGTATGTGTTGCTCTAATACTCTATAATGGGAATTGGGTGGGGGAGAGTAGTCTATATCGGACCATCTCTTAAATTATACTTGCTTAGTACTTACGTCGCAAAAAAAATATGATGATGATTAATGGAGATGTTCTGAGGAACTAATTGACTTGATGCGTATAGCCTCTTTCTACCACCACACCGCTTGCCCTCAACAGAACATTCATTCTTACACATTAGAATCAAGTTGGTCATCACTTTCTTTCATTGGTCACTTCAGAAGAATTGTTCTTCCTCGTATGTACGCTTAGGTTATGGAATGAACTACCTCTCGAGGTTTTCTCAAAGCGCTACAACCCGAGTTCTTTCAAAAAGGGAAAAATCCTACAAGGTTGGAATTGCATGGACTTTATCCCTGGTATTGCAAGTGTCCATTGGCTGCGGTGACTGCTTACCGGAAAGCAGACGTTGCTTGATTCCTACTAATGTGGTAAGCTCACCTTTGTACACGTCTTTCTTTGTATATTTTATAACCATTTTATGTGTGCAATAAATGATTTATACTAAAAAAAATATCATTCTGACGAATCTTCTTTTTGATCCAAGTTGACAAAATTGCGGAACGTTAGAGTAGCGTGATTCCTTTTTTCAGTTGACATTGGCTAAATGCGTAATACGAAGCCATTTATTATTAATAAAATATAAGAATACTTCGTTTTATAGGAAATACAAATCTTACAAGCTGGTCCAAGGTTGGCTACTCTCCCCTATAATCTTGGTGTTATTTACAGACAATTCAGCCCAATTTTGTACAACTAGGCCATAGTTCTATTAGTGCATGAGATATTGGATTTGAAAAGAACATTTTTCATCAATTGACGGTAATCTCTTCTAACTTCTAACTTCCAAGTTTCCTTATCATTTCAACGTCTTCCACTATAGAGTAATCTAACAGTATTTTTATTTTCTTAGAGTTATTGGTACGATAAATAAGTTCCAGGGCGAAACACATAACCGAATTGCGGTGCTGCTCATTCCGAGGCATCTCTAGCCCGGAGACGAGGCGTACACTGTGCGCCGTTCCCGAAACTTCCCTACAAAGGGCTGTGAGGGTACACAGACCTTTGATGTCTATGTGTGTCGCCCTGGAGCGCGCAAGAAGGCGGTGTGCCCTGATCGTTGTTCTGTGGTACCGATGGGTTTTAAGTGAGTATTCCGAGGAACTCCCGGGCGAGTCCCACACACGCCACACTGTCTAGCTTACAGTGCGGTAGGATGCGTAAAGGATTTTCCATTAAAAGGTGCCATTGGTTTGTAATTTGGTTGAAGTAGGTATAGGGGAACGAAACCAGCTTCAACCTTCGTCCGTATCATCATTTACCATCAGGTAATATGACAATCATGAGCTTCTTCTTCACCAAGGTTAAAAATACAGGAAACAATATTTGTTTCTGAACGGAAATTTATTTTTTGAAGTGAAACTTCTTTAGCATCGTGGTGTTATGAAAATTTGATGAAACTTTCATGAAACAAAAAAGTGACATCAAAAAGTTTTTGACGCATAGAGGTTTGTAGTTCAACATTTTCACAACCAATATAAACATTTGTTGCTTCTGAAATCACTTTTCCTTCTTCATCCTATCTGGTTTTACATATTACTTATAAGATTAATGTTTTGTTTATAGGATTCATTAATAGTTATAGGTACCTACCTATTCTAACATAAATTGTATGCTAAGTTTAAAAACACCAAAATTTTAAACCTTTTAGTTTATTAAGCAAAAATGATAAGTACTTAAATAAATATGTAAATGTTAAATACTTTTGGAATTAGTTAATAAATGTAAACAAATGAATAAGGTTCTATCAGGCAGGAGCTTATCAATTTTGTTTTTCCTTGGACGGAGTCTGAGTGTCTTAGATGTGATTTTTGTTTAAAAAAATCTTTAACGTATACTAGAAATAGACATAAAAAGTTCAATCAATATATTTTTAATTAAGTAAACAATTTAACATAATTATTGATGTTAGCTCTACCTATTCAATCACACTATAATCACTCTGTCACTAGAAAGCACTAAAAGCTTTGCTTTGAGCAAGGATAAGCACGTCATATTAGTTCAAAATAACCTTACTAGATGGCGTTTTAAGCTTTTTGATTATTATTAGTTTCGATACTCACAACTAGATGGCGGTAGTAGTATCAGTGGCGACCTGTGTTAGAGTAGAAATGAAGCTTTTGAAATAGAAGAGTTTCAGAAAAAGATAAATCTCAATAATCAAAAAAGGGTACCTATATATTTTTATTTTAACTTCAGATGAATCAGAGAACATTAATGTCTCTAAATTTGAAAATATTGGGTCTTTTAGTACTGATCCCGTTTAACTTGTGTTTGTAAAAGATTTTTTTTCTAATTTAACTTATGATGATTTCACTTTTCTGGATACTACCGCTGCGGAAAATAAATAAGGATAATTATGAATAATGATAAGCAAATAAAATATATTGTTTTAAACTTACGTGGTCACTAACATTAACATATGAGAAAACGCGATTTATACCAGTAGTACCTCGGTTTTGTTATTATTCTAATATTTATGATAATCAAATATTTTTTTTTCATTGGGACATGGATCTTGTCGCCTTTAAAACAAAGGTCTAAAATTTTATTTAAGTATTGATATATTTAATATGCAATAATAATATAAATATATTATAAAACAATGATATTTATATAAGTACTTGTATTGTCATTTCACCAATACTTTATGGGTGAAATGAAAATCCACTTGCTATAATTTTCTGGA
The DNA here is from genome assembly GCA_955850985.1 of Elophila nymphaeata. NCBI lineage: Eukaryota > Metazoa > Arthropoda > Insecta > Lepidoptera > Crambidae > Elophila > Elophila nymphaeata. Next base: position 26,064,356 of record OY039073.1, on the reverse strand, counting down.
TTTCTAAGACGATAATTTCGGTGGAATCATAACTCCCTACGTTACAGCTTCTGAACGATTGATTTGATTTGTGGCATGTTTGTCCCAAAAAGAAATATAGACCGTATATTCGGCTTCTTCAAATAAGTCTCTTTGTGGTAGGTACCTATATAAAATACATGATACTTAATATTATGTTCTATAGTGAAATCATGCATAGTTATACCTACACGACATAGAAATGAATTGGAAGGCACAGTTTGTCAGTGGCACCGTAACCAGGCCTTAAAGGGAAGGGATATGGTAAAAAAGTTTCTCCTGAGCACTCGCCGTGGTACAGACGGTAGAACGCGCTTAAAGACGCAACATCGCCATGCAATTGGAGAGGCTCAAGATGATTGGTCATCTCTTCATCGCCTATGATGCGGGTCGCACGACGATGCAACCTTTTATAGTTGACGGGGAGGTCAAATGCATTTATGCATCGTCCCTGCGGGGTGGTGCCAACCGCAGGGGATATGTGGGACTCGAGGTAAAGGCGTTCCCTCACTACCCACTACTACACACCGTGAAGAAGGTCAGGTCGGGGAGAATGTTTATCCTCCGCGGCCTGACCTTCTTCGCGCTTTTACAGGACGGCTCGGGATCTGTGCAAGCACAACTAGCACCGAGACCACGACGATGCAACCTGTCTAAAGCATCGAGTAAGTACTTGGTGGAGCCATCCCACAAGTGCAAGCAATATTCTACGCAGGTCCGTACTGGCGTCTTGTGTAGCAAGCATAAGTTGTTCAGGCGTAAAAAACGCTTGTTGACGTCTGCGCATGCATCTGGCGACGTGTAGAGGAGGCTTTAAGCAAACTTGTCCTTACCGAGACTTCTGTACACGAAGAAAGTAAGTAAGGTTTTCCTACTGTAATAAAAGGGATTCTTGTAGAGCTTCAACAAACAAGTGCTACAAATAACATCCACGACAAAATTTCTGCGCCAATAAGTTGTCTAACAAAACACATAGGTTTGAGCAATATTCAAGTTTGAAGTGCCATTTACACGGCTCGGGACGATATTTTACGAATTTGAATTTGAAAACATAAAAAGATAGTTTGTTTACTCTAGTATATTTCCTTTCTCGCGTTGTCAGAAAAAAACATATAAAGTCATATATTTTTGCGAGAGAATTTCTCAAGTGCGTATGCCCAGTAATAATCGAAATTTTAATGATGATGTATACTTATATTCGTTTAAATTTAACGTACAAAGTTTTTAAGATGCAAGAAATAACTAAATTGAAAATTGTTACCTATATTGATGATCTAATTTGTGCACTCTATCAATGATTTAAATTGCATTTTTGGCTGGTGTAGAAGTAGTTTGGTTAAAATTATTTTGTTTCAAAATTTTATCAAATTAAATAGAGACTATTTTTTTGAGGTCGGTGTCAGCCTCATGGTATTCTAGATTTTTACTTTCTCGTATACCTAGTATAGGGAAAGTCTTGTAATCGTCAATAAATTCGACCTCGAGATTTTGACAAATCTACACGTTTTGGACATCACTGAGTTTTTTGTTATGTTACGAGATGGCAAACAAACTCCAAAAGAGAAGTGAAGTCCAAGAGTCCAAAACTACTGTTTTTGCAATTATGTCTGCGTGTGCGTCTGCGTGTCTGTGCGTTAGTACGATAACTCGAGTACACTTCAACTTATTGCAACCAAATTAAACTTGCATGTATGACATCAAAATATAAGGTTTCTATCAACTTTTGAGTCGTTTGTTTTTTTTTATTCTTTCGTTCGTTTCCGATATACGAGAAAGTCAAGGGGACTGCGACCACTCCGGATTTTTATTTTCATACCAAATGTGTAAGCATATATTAGTTAGGTACTCATGTAATTATTTCTTTTAAACTAAGGCTGGCACCGATTTTAAAATAATAGATGACATATTGACTTTTCGATCGTTTAAAGGCTAAGTTTAAAGGACAAAACTTTTATTCTCCAATCATTGGTCTGAGTCCAATTTCAGTTTTGAAGTCGGTTTCCTTTTTTTTACTTATTATTTTTTTCAGTCGTAGTTGAAACAGCGCATGCATAATGACATGTTTCTTTTAAATTACGCTGTTAAGGAACGACTCGTTTTCTTAGTGACTGATAAATATTTAACTGTCTATCTCAATAACTACTAGAACGATTTTTATGAAACTTACATAGATACCTAAGTTGGACTAAACCTAGTCTAAGAAAAAAATATTTTTTGAAATCCGACTAATAGTTTTTTGAGATATGCGTAGAAAAACGTACAAAAAAATTTGGCACCCGTGTTTAAGAGAGACTAACATAATTATACAAAAACTGTAAAATTCTGACAATATTACATTATATTCAAGTCGAATTAATAGCATCCTTTATTTGATTTGAAGTCGGTTAAAAACAAGAAAAATTCTATCATGATCTGGGACAGGCCACGAACCAATTTTCAAGTCATGCTAAATAAAATTACAAACAAATTCGATGTAGTTATTATTAATATTGTTGTTACTAAGATCTTTACAAAAATTACTACTATATACATATAATATTTATTAATTTTAGAATTTTTGCTTAGGCGACAAGCTAACAACCTGTTCCTATTTTGAGATAGGTACTTAATGATACCGTCAGGTATGGTTTTCTTAAGCTCTGCTGAAACCGTTTGTTGCATAGCCATATTTTCTTTTAAGATAAATCTATTATTTCTTCTTATTTTAGCATACTCTTTTTTCCAGTAGTTCATTCAAAAATAATAGTCAAACTTTTGTCTCAAAATGTGGGGGTGTGAAATTAACAGAGTACAATAAATTAAGAGAAAGGTCATAAGAATAATGACGGAAGGAGTCTTGCGGTGTAAAAACGGTATAATGTGACGCGCTCTGTTTAAAATTTGAGCTGGGAGGATGTCGATAAACAATAATACAAAAATAATCATTTCGTCGAAATGGTGGTAGGGCTTTTGACGATTTAAAAGTACTTAGCAAAGTCCATTTAAATAAGGAGCTTTCATTTCATTTCATTTTCATTTCATTTTATTTCATAATAAAATCGACAGTACAGTTGTATTCTATTGTATGATAAAACTACTAATATTATTATGGTCGAGTCTTATAGTGGTTTGGTTGCTCTACCGAAAACAATCATTGTTGTTATTTATAAAAAGTACATAATCATGTCGACGTAACAGCAGTGTTAACAGGATTATTGAAGCATCAACTTAAACAAGCAAAATTGGTAAGGCGGTTAGTGATTGCATTCACTTACTCTTTTTCCCCATTCTCCACCGTGGTACCATTGGGATTCATTTCATGTACACCTACTTATTGAAAATAATAATTCTCACTTAGATGTCAACAAACATTCAAACAAAAATATATTTCATTCTTATTTTTCTTCATCTCATTACATAAAATATCTGATGATACCAACGTTCAAATCTGTGACTTCCGTTTACGCTCACGAGTAAATAAAAATGTTTTATTTACCTTTATGAATGTTTTTTTTTATTTATAACTATATTAAAAATGGTGGTGCCAGAAAAATGTTTTATCGACCTTTTCCCTTCTCTACAGCTATAGTAGAGTCGGTGTAGATTGGTTTACGACTATCCCAATCAAGAGGCGACGCTGCGGCTAACTGTCGCTCCCGCGGGACTCCTAAGGGACGGTGACAGCAATCGCCGTTAAGCCCAGCTTTATATTAACCACGGATTAAGGTTTGCGTATGTTTAGGTGTTTTGAAGGAGGCGTGGAAAGCTGAGTGTGAAAGTTAAGAAAGCAGCAAAATTTTTTGTAAAAATTTTATGACTATTGTCTTATTCGTTTTAGTTGGCTTTGATTAAAAATGTGTTCACTTTATATATATTTATATGTTTCTATTTGTTAACAGGCATTTTGTTGTGATTGGTACCCATTGCCTTTAATATTCTTAATCAAATCATCACCATCATCAACAGCTCATATAATGTCCCCACCGAGGGGCTCGACCCTACCCCACATTACGGGCGATTAGGCCTTAGTCAACCACGCTGGCCAAGTGCGAGTTGATCGACTTCACACACAACCTAAGAATTTCTTCATAGGTGTGTGCAGGTTTCCTCACGATGTTTTCCTTCACCGTAAAAGCGTCGAGTAAGCGTACATATGAATTCAAAAATTGGAAACACATTGGTACGTGGCGGGGTTCGAACCGGTGCCTCCCGGGTGGGAGACAACGCCCTTACGCACTAGGACACCCACGCTTAATCAAATACTGTTGCTTTTTTGTGAATATTTGTAAATTATCTTCTTCTCTTTCGTGTCACTCTTGACAGAGTGGTCGTGGTCAACATGTAGGTGATTTGAGGGCTGATGTTGCTCGCCTCACGATGTCCCGCCATCTTTCTCTGTTTTTGGTATTCCTGGTACACTAATGCAAGGGACCGCACACTGCAGCCTGAATTTGATCGGTCCACCGAATGGGTGATTGTAAATTATAGTTGTCATTTTTTTTATAAAAATATCAAGCAAATGACTTCATTCCACCTGATGGTAAGCAGAAGTGGTGTCCAAATGCGAAGATAGCTAGTGCGAGAGATAAACTGTTGTGCTAGCCACCCTCGCCTTACCGACCTGCAAGATGCTTCTTCACGCCTCTTTTGAATGACCCCGCATTGTAGGAAGGAGGGAACACGTGTGCGGGCAGTGAATTCCATTTCTTAATTGTGAAGAAACGAGTCGCTAAATTTCTTAGTTCGCGTAAGAATGGTAGCCATAGTTTGTCGGTGACAACGTAAACTAGCACGCTTAGTCTTGAAAAGGAAGGGAGATGGTGGGATTAGGGAAAAAAGCTCCTCAGAGCAGCCGCCGTGGTTCAGATGGTAGATCGCGCTCAATGACGCAACCACGCATCGCAATTGGAGAGGCTCAAGATGGTTGGACACCTCTTCGTCGCCGATGATGCGTTTCGCGCGACGCTGCAACCTATCCAAAGCATCGAGTAAGTACTTGGCGGAGCCATCCCACAAGTGCGAGCAATATTACACGCAGGACCGTATTTGCGTCTTGTAAAGTAAGCACAGTTGATCTGGCATGAAGAAACGCCGCACCTTGTTTAGGACTCCGAGTTTCCGTGAAGCTCATACCGTGTCATTTTCTTGCTACGAATGTGACATTTTTACATGTAACAAAATCAGCGATTAAATTAAAAACAAGAATTTCTAGTAAAATTCTTGTTATTAATATTTATACATAAGCTCGCGTAAATATAACTATAATAATAAAAATGTCTAACTATCTTTATATTGGTGATAAACATTTATAATTTTTTTTAGTAATTGGTTACGCTTTCACGACTACTCAGCCGATCATCATGAAAATACACATTTTCAGGAGTGCACAAAAATGTATAAATGCGAGAAAAAAACATGTTGAAAATCTAAACTGCTGAGAACTGCGGCCGCCGGACTGCAGGCGAAAACCAACCTCAAACAACTTTTGGGCAGGTTCCAGATTCCTTTTTTCTTCAAGCGCTACTTATTTGGCAGCTAATCATATAAAAAAATATAGCTTTTAGTCCTAATTTAGAGCCATTAACAGGCTTCACATCTGTATGCCCAGATCTTGATTTTATTGCTACAGATTTTAAAAACAAATGAATTGATCTCATAAAAATAAAATACAAGAACACCGACATTTTCCTTTGTATAAAGCTATCACATAAAGGTCTAATGAAATATATCGGAATTATCCATATCATCACATCTTTTAAGAATAGATATTATTTATTTATTTGTGAAAATACAAAAAGAAGTATATTTTAAAGTTAAATTACACCATTCTTTTTGAATTATTCAAATATTTATCTACAGAACTGAACAACGACTTACACAGTGAGGCAGCAATAAAGCTTTTTTAATATTAATAATAAATTTATTTGCCAAAAATACAAAATTACGTTTATGTATCTCATATTTCACCAAAAATGGCATGCAAATACGTTTCAATGATTACATATTTAATTAATAATTCATACATCCTAAGAAAACCAAAAACATTTTAAAATTTATTATGTCAATATTTTTTTATAAAAAAATCATTTAATGAATGAAAGTTCATGTCCTTAAGCCATTGTGTCAAATCTTCTTAAATATTTCTGTAGGCAGCAGTTTTATTTGCTTAGGTATGGCATTATAATATATATTTTAAAACACATTGCATCACATTGCTTTTGATAAAATGTCATTTTTGGATATAATGTATTATATACTAGTCTCTTAGAGTTCCTTATATTACGAGTTTATGACGTTGACTCGTAATAATCAAGGAAAAGCTAACCCCTGATTATCTTAAGTTAACAAGCGTCGGTGCCACCGACCCCTCCCCATTGTTCACCACTCAATATTGGTTAATAAAGCAATAGTCATCAAAACTTGGCGCGAGAGCCATAATGTCGCAACCACACTCCGAGAAAATACGAACACAGTGTTCCCCAGTTAGTTTTTTGGATGTAAATTTGGTAGAACTACTATGACACACCATTATTATGAATATTGTTTTTAATATTTATCTACACACAAAATTTTATTTTGATTATAATATCTAGTTATTTTTGACATTTATATTTTATTTGTTGTTCAAATTCATTTAAGGGTCACGTGCCTGAAACAAATGTGATTTCGGTGTTATTTTGAATACCTAACGCTAGTTTAGTAGAATTAAGAAAGAGTTAGATGATTTGATCATATTTACGATTGAATGAGTGACGGAAGAGGAGAAAAACCCTAGGCGAACGTTTTTATTAGATCAAAATTAAATCGGAAACATTTTGAAAATTAGCGGGCGTATACAAGGTGTTTGGTACATGGCTTATAAAGCCGGCACCTACCCATGCTAACATAGTCATAAATACTATGGTTATATTAAAAATTCAAAATTGTAAAAATATTTTTTTATAATGTTCTCTTAGATTTGCGCGAGCACTACACATTATAAATAAACAGCGTTCGTTGAAAAGTGTTACGAAACGTCGGGCAATAATATCATCATGTAAAATCTAATTACACGCGAGTTAAATCCGTAAAAGTTGTTGTATTTATAATATTTTTTTAATTTTCCAAACATTTTGTTTTTTTGATAGAACTATTTGTATGAAGAATTAATTATTTTTTACAATTTATGACTATGTTAGCATGGGTAGGTGTCGGCTTCATACCCTATGTACCAAACACCTTGTAATTGTGAGGAGAGTACATGAAACGAAACAAATATGTAACCATCTTAGCAAATATCGTCACTTTTATTGTCTTAACTGTATATTATTTAGTATCACATTAAAATTTACCATCGAAATCGTGTGTCCAATTCTTCCACCAGCACTTATACACAGTGCACGCTGTTGGAAAACACACCAAAGTAGTAAACGTTGAAACAATAAAAAATATAAGCAAACAACCTTTACTCTCTTTCGGAGTTGGTTTAATTTTCATTGCGTTTATTTCGCCCGCCCTGTGACTTATTGTATTGTTTTATATAACTGGCGTTGTTTGTTTTTCGGGGATTGTTTTAATGGAATTGTTGACGGTTGTAAAAGCTGTTTGCCGTTAGTGTTTTGGGGAAAACAAGCCCCTAATGTTTTTGATTACAGCATAGTTTTATTCGCGTATCGTGATCACTTTTGTAAATAAAAATAATGAAATTAAGATAGAAATATTTTAGTACATTTTGTAGAATAACCAATAGCAACAATCAGGTATTTATATTTTATGTAAGTTTATATATAAATCCAAAGGAAACGAGAACAAAACATTACTCAAATTTCTTTCATTAGTGTTTACAGGTTAGGTAGTTTTATTACGCTTTCAATCCTTCGGATTTAAGTCACTGCGAACCTCCATACCGAGCATGGTGATAAACTTGGTAATTTCAAGCCGCAAACTAGCCCTACCTCTGTTACATAAAAATACGCTGATATTTCATAAGGTCCTTTATGATATAGAGCTTATTTTTGTTCGCAGGCAATAATTCACGAATTGTTTTCCCGCATACTCAATAAGCCGTAACTTAAGCTTCGTTAGCAGATTTGTAAAAATATTGTCTAAACTAATTCATTCCCCTTCATTGAGTGCATAAATTAGTAGTCGATGTAGGTTGATATATCGGTCTCTGTTATTCACACAACTGTTAATAATAAAGGTCAAATAGCGCACTATCTACTACATTATACGTCGCAATTACCCAATTGTGGTAAGTAAACAAAACTCTTAGAAAATTCCGAGGGAGACTTTAAAATTTCCCTTTTTTTATTACATAACTAAAATTAATTTTACGGATTTAAAATTTTGCGCGTATTTTAATGAGAAATTTTGTTAGTGCAAACCAATTACATATGCAAATTTAATCCGTATGTTTTGTGTAATGTGTTGTACTCACGCAAACCTCGAGATCACTAATTCACGCCTTTTTTATTCGTGCTCTTATTCTCTCTACCGTAGCGATATGTGTATGTATACTAATATAAGAATAATACCGTAGCGCGTACGAGTATGAAGATTTTTGGGGAAAGATATCGAATCAATTAAACCTCAATAGACAACAGTAAACTACTCAATAGAGTTCAACATAACAATGTACCATCACAGTCTATAGAAGTCTTAACACTGTGATACCATTATGATTATGTGCATACTAATTAAGTGAAGGATCTTTTCGGTAAAGAAATATAGGTAAGCTAGAAAACGTAAACGCAAAAATAAAATTATTCTATAGGTAAGCTGTTTCTAATTAAAAATATTGGGACTAAAACAATAAAATATGAACAAATTGTCTGGTGTATTTGGTAGTTTCTCTGCGTGATCATACCAGAAATGATGAGATCCACAGGAAAATCAAGTTCCCGAACATAGCCCAAAGAATTGCGAACTTAAAGTGGCAGTGGGCAGGGCAGGGCGAGGAGGACTGACGGCCGTTGGGGCAGAAAGGTCCTCGAATGGCGACCACGTACCGAAAGACGCAGCGTTGGACCCCAGAAAGTGGACCGACGAATGGTAAAGGTCGCGGGAAGCCGCTGGACAAATCGGGTTATCCTTGAGCGAAGATTATGTCCAACAGTGGACCTCTCTCAGCTGATATAATGGTAATGATAATGACTGGCTAAAAACATGTGGCGATGTTACATGGTTTTTCCAATTGCTGACTTGCGATATTGTCAATATTTTCTTAAGGTACAAGCCCCGTTTAACACCGATTAGTATTAACGTAACTAGCTTATAATATATTTGAATTAATATTAATAGCAATAAAAAGCATCGCTATAGTTAATTCCTCCTCTCTCCATCAATCATGGCGTCGTGGAACTTATATTATTATTATCTCTCCGATTTTCCTCCATTATTACAGCAAAACTCCGGCTCCATAGATTTTATCCGTCAATGGAAAAAACAGTATATCTACTGATTGACCAAATAAAAAACGGGTGATTTATCATTTTTATAGCGAGAAAAACATGTTTATGAGCATCTTAAGAGGGGCGAACTCGGCATAGTTTCAGGGTTATTCTGATGTGGAGATTTTGAAATATTACTTTATATCTGATTAAGGATTGCAATATTTCCGGATGTCTTATTTTGTCTTTCTGTTGTTAGAAACTTATACAAATGTTTTTTTTTCTATTGTATATTTTTATAATTTCATAATTGTGTTCCAGCAGTAATAATAAAGCAAGTTCCTCAGTATTTGAGGGTTCCAGGTGGACCACGCTTCCTCCTATTGTCTTACCATGGTGAGATGAAGACCAAGAGCTTCCCCGTAAATCATAAAAAAACCCGTTGTCTTGGCGGACATGTAAAGTTTATTTCTTTAAGAGTTGCTACCGGCCAATCAACATTGGCACAACGTTTTTATGGAATTATTATGATTTAAATATTACTTATAGATATATTTAAAAAACAGTTTAAAGAAGATGATCATGTATGAAGCATGTTACAACAGTACATGAAGCGAAAGAAATATGCGAGGATCGTAGTAAGTGGTAAGAAGTGATAGAATGGCGTACCTCATTACAAGTACTAATTTTTGCTCTTTAAAATGTGTAGTATAATTACAAACAAACTGCTCTTTATTGAAGTACTCTTTTGATATTGCTAATTAGTAAAGTCACGATATAAATAAATATATCGAAAAGTTCAAATAATTGTAAAAATAATAAATATATTATTTGAAAGTAATAAACTGTCAGAGAATCTCCCTGTTTCGTTACAGAACACAATAATCATTGGCTACTTGTAATGTCCCCGGGGTGTGGGGTCGTTGGGACCCCACGCTTAGAAATTATTATTGTATTTTTATAAGCTATTGTTTTGACCTAAGTACATTCTATACCAAAAACGAATAGTGATAATACTTACCATAAAAAGTCCAGGATAGGTATTTTTTTTTAATTTGTATTATTTGAGTAAATTTATTTATTAATAAAGCGTTACGCTTTTAATGACTTTTGAGATTTTAGTTTTTTTATTAATACTCTTTATGACACTTGAAAATAACAACAAAACTTATGGTTAAATACAAAGTTTGCAAGGGCGGACTTATCTCTAAGAGAGATCTCTTCCAGTCAGTTTTTAATATGTTTTAGATTTTATATTATAACTAGCTGTGCTATGTGTTGCTGTTGTAATTTCATACTACTGTCCTTTAAATTTGCAGTAAAAAAAGAGGATTACTTATCACGGTCCTATCTCTCAAGTTGGAACAAAACAACACATTAAAAAAAAAAAGTTAAAATCGGATTGTTGCTTTCGGAGTTCATCCCGGACCAACATCGTGACACGGGAATTACATTTAGATATAAACATGAACCGGTTGGACCCGAAAGTGAGGGCACAGATGGTTTCCCGTTGAAAGTGGTGAATGTTCTTTCGTTTATTATTGTCTTGTAGGCATGGTAGTTATCAAGTTACTGATTATATCGGCCTCCACCGAGCACAAGGCTCTGCTGGCCTGGAAAGGAGCCTTTTCCTGTGTCCCCTAAAGAAGTGTTAAGGACGGATTGGATGAGGCTCAGCGCAGTTTAAGCCATCTGTCCCTCTACCTAAGGTCCCAAATCTGAAACATCGGCCCCTGTGAGGGAGGCTCAACGGGTCCGGCTGTGGCGTGTAGGCACCAGGTGCTGAAAACCAAACCAGAGGTCGCATCCATCCACCACCTATGAGAGCAGAGGCGTGTTAGGAGCGACAGATCATCCAGTTCAATTCAAAGCGGCCCACCAGCCTATTTATATCGACCGGCCAACACACGACCCAATGATCCACTGGCCCTGAAAAGGTCCCTCTCGTGTTCCGATGTCAGCCATCTGTCCGTCACCAGACGTTGCCCAGGGAGCACCGCGAGAAGTTCTCGGAACATAGCACCCCATACCGCACGCGCCTACCTCTACTGCATACAAGTCAACGATGTAGCAATTTTTTGTTAATGGTTTGTTAAATCAATGTATATGTTGTACATTGCATTTTTGATTAGTCGTCACTAAAATAGTTCGTATCCAACAAGTAAGTGTACAATTAAAAAGTTCAAACTTCACCAAAGTTTCAATTAAGCCAGATAACAGCGTACACAACGAGCCGTGGCAAATCTTTGTTCCAAGTAATTAATTTATATTTAACGATAAGGTTTAAAGGCGGGGAATATGCAAGGCGCGAGCTCGATTCGTGTTACGTGATCTAGATAACGTTCGCGAGCTACCTAGGGCTGTCACCTCTTGTACTTCGCTCTAATAACCTCACCACGTCTAAGTCTGCTTTATTAAGGTGTCTACAAACCAAAGCCGACCCGGCGGCATTGGGTGTTTTGCGAGCAATTTGCGTGTTTTTGAAATAATCATGACAAAAGACTACACCCACACAAAAGTAGTTCGGGGTGGACAATTTAGTGGGCCGTCAGGTTAAACTGCTAGTCAACTGGGATATGCGGCTGTGCCGGCGCTATTGGTGTGTAGACACCTTTAAGTCTAGACAGCGAGTGTCCCCAAAATCACTTCACATGATCTTCGACATGTGACTTTTGGTACTCAAATATCCCTTACGACGCCAGCCAAGACTTTTGAGGTCTTTGTCAGTTACCGGAGTCCGGCAGAAGCAGCATGGCTAAACATTTGTTGTTTACAATAAAGATTTGCATTAATGCATATAATGATTGTACAACCAGCACCGTGATCCACAGATTTTTGAGAGTAAAAATAAAAACTATAATACTCTTGTAAAGACGCTTACCAATTTATAGTGCTTTAAGGTAACATAGGCAACACAAAATAAAAACCGAAGATTTATGTTTATGTCACAGCATAAACTATCATGGTCACAAAGTTTACCGCAGATGTGACAGTTCCTCTCGCGGTTCTTCCGCGTGACTCCATACATCCACCTGACCCACCGCAGCATATTTATCTACGTGCCACGTGACCCGCAGCTCCTAGCTTGTGTCGCTCTAATAGCGGCAGTGATTCACTGCATGTAAAAATGGTAGCTTAATAGATCTGTGTTTTCAACCTCACCAGCATTTTGGGATCACGAATGACAACAGTCATCTCATGCCACCAGGCTCATGCTGCAATGCCTGTCTTGACGTCGCAGTCGATTAACCGTGGAGTTTAACCCCGAGCACACAAACTCTTTCGCTTTAGGATAGTAGTTGGTAGGTAGTGACATCTCTGCATTAAAACTGACTTTAGGTCGAGATGACCGCGCAGATGGCTCTGCGGCCCATAAGCTTGTAGTATAAAATTTACGACCCATTAAATTAAAAGTACTAAAGCTATGTTCGCAGGCGACAACCCTAGCGCACGTTCGTCGCGAATCTTGCTCTAATAAAATATGAAATGCTCACTTAAACATCTATATTGTCGCGAGTAATGACTGGCAACACCTTCTGAATACAGAACAGATAGCGGAGTATAATTCAAGATAACACCAGAGACTCGTTGTGGCACCTCTTTCTTGTGGTATACCTATTCGATTATTTCGAATGAATATAGGATTTTTTTCTACAAGGATGGCAAATTAGCATACATCCTTCCTGTTGACAAGTTTATAGCCACTTGTCCAGTGGCTATAAACGAGTCGTCTCTCTATTCTATTAATCCCTGTACTATTTCTTACCCTGTAAAGTTCAGGACACCTTTAATACATTGTTGGGATTACTTCACCAGGATGAGCTGATGTCTACCGTGTCTACCCTACCACTGTAATAGTATAAGAATTTGTTCATTCAATAAATTGTGTCTTGACTGATCTGCCTCCAGAGAGTCTAAACTTGGGAGTACCTTGAGAGAATCGTTCGTTCTCATAAAGATTTATTGTTACTTAATTTGTAAGAAAAATCTTAATAAGTCGAAGTCCATTAACAATTTTATTGGCACCAGCCGCATCTACATCTTTTAAAATAGCATTTCATTTCTGTTTACATCTTCGTGTTAGTATAAAACTTTTCGGTCTTGACAATTAGCTATATTTTTAAGTACCAAACAATTAATCTAGATTTTCTGCACCAAAAGAATCAAGCTTTAGGCCTCATCACGCTCCTATCCTAAATTTTCCAAAAATGTATTTGTCTAACAGTGTAAGACTAACTCCAAAATTATATTGAAAATAAACATTTTTCAATCTTAATATGGGAAATATCATGAGCATTTAGAACTACTAGCACAGTTATTTATAATACTACAGAACGGTCAGCATCAGAAATAGATTAACACTTCAGTACCTGGTAACAATAATAAATCATAAATAATGCTGGCGACAAAAAAATCTGATGTGCAGAATCACGACATGAATATTACAGGAACATAATATTTTGGTTACGATTTTCTGTAAGGTGGAGGTAAATACCACAAATACATCGTCGTTCTGAATTCAACTGTCTAGTGTAGAAATCTACAAAGAATATCGTCTCTAAATTACGATCGAAGTTTTTAAAATCTGCGTCAACCAATCCCCTTTCAGTAGCTATGAACTTTATATCTGTATCCAGTGACGTAGGTAAATAAGAATTGGAACCGGCTCCGATGTTTATATCGCCAATAAATCTCGGCTCTATCGCCAGCGGAATCAGATTCGCCGTGTCGCCTCCTATCTGCTCAAGTTTCCCAATAAATACGCGGGAATCTGCATAACTCCCGAATGTGCGTCTAGTTGCGGAGCGTACATCGCGGAAGTTGTGGGAGGTGGGAAATTTGGAGGAGACAATTTGTTACATCAATGTCTTATTGAAATAATCACAATCGAAAAGTAAATCGACTTTGCTAAGTCATCATCATCATTATAACAGTCTTTATAATTCGACCCACTGCTGAGACACAAGGCGTCTCGTTGTCATCGAAGGAGGTTTGTTTAGGCAGTAGTCCACCACGCCTGCAAAATGTTGACTGGTAGACGGAGTATAAGGTGATCAATACCCCTTTGCTGATCCATTAGTCGCCTTCTTCAACATCCATTGAAGGATATGCGGTGATGCTATTCTACTCTTTATTATTAAACAGAACTTTTCTAAACAGAAATATAATACTCTGCCGGCATCATATGCGATACTATTAAAGTACCTAATTCTAGTATCCTCGTTTATATGGTATTAAAAAATGGCATTCGTTCGCACGAAGCTAGAGGATAATATCTATCGAAGCTTAAACTTTACTGTGCCCTCTGGAACTGAATCTGTGTTTATATTTCTCACCGCTATTAATTTAAAATAGACGACAAGTTTGTCAATCAAATCTGCGATTATATTTTATACACCGCTTATGACCTGTTCACGCACCGGCTTCACCCACCCATGGGTGTAGAGGTAATAATTGTTTATTCCATCAAAGTTGGAATTACTTTTAAAAATATATCTTTTTCTGATTTACCACATCCATTAATTTTTCATATTACTACTCCTATACCTCGAGAATCCAGTCGTTTGAACATAAGAGAGAGCGCGCAGAACCCTCTTCCTGACTGAAACAACTGTTTGTTTGTCTGTCCGAAGGAAACTCGTGTATGTGTAATATTGTTATGCATATGAGAAGAGATAATGCTTACTGAAGCTTTGGTGTACCTACTTAGTTTCAGAGTAAACTTTCAGCAATATATTGCTTTGTTCGGGGAAGTTTTCAGTGCAATGTATTCGGATACGGTGAGAATCTCGCTTCTAAGAATTAAGAATATCTTTCTTAATTTGTAAATACGTTTACAACTTTAGTAGTCTCGAATTCTTAGCAAGACAGATGCGGGTGAATTATGGCGAAGTAAAGTGATAGTGGGGCTCCTAAAGCTTTTAATGATGGCCAGTTTCAATGTTTTATTCGCTAGTAAAAGTAAGCTTACTGAAGTTTGGTTGACTAGCAATTACATTACTAAAATAACAGTTGTCACTTAGCAACCAAACCCTTGTAGAGCGCTCTCTAACTGTGAATAAAATAATGAAACCGGCCATAGAATGAATCCCCTGAAACCTTGGTAACTCTACCGGCAACATATGGCGAATATCCTAGTTTCAATTTACTTATATAAGGGAGAGGCTGGCAGCCTTTTACTCTTTTGAGGGACTGCATGTCCCATACTGTCAGATGTGGTTTGATGTATAACCATGTATTAAACAAGGCTCTGCCCAACCCCATATGAGCGTAATTAAAAATAAATGAATAAGCGTGAATAATAAGTTATAAATAAAATATAAGCGAAACTTGATCTTCTAATAGAAAACACAAATAACGTATACAAAGAACTGGATATTTCTCAAAGACTTATTGAGAAACCAATTTGTATCGTACGGAACCCAATATTCTAAAGAGGGTAAGATTGTGCACAAATTGGATTGGAAACCGATGGAAATATGGGCAAGCGGCCATCTCGATGGATTTTTGTTTTCAGTAGGTAACTGAGAAGAGAATTTTGTATATTTTTACGTGTTTTCCGAAGACATGTGAATTTCTCTTTAAATTCGATTTATTTTACTATTTATACTGTCAATTAACATTTTAAAACAATTACTATAGAAAATTAAATTGTTAACTGGAATGTGATTTGACGAAATACTTTTATTGGCATTTAATTTAAAATTTTAATTTTGGGAGTTATTACGATGATAAATTCTCATATAACAATAATAATGTTTCGTGGATATTGTTAAGTGTTAAGTTTTTCTGTAAATGTTCATTTATACGAAAGCTGGCTCCTAGATTATAATTTTCATCATAATTAATATCATGTAATGTGAAAAGCAAAAATCTATTTTATTCCCATGCTTTTTTATTTTAATAATCTTCTTCTTCTTAAGTATTTAGTGAAAATGTTTCTAAAATATCAATGAATTATACGGTAGGTTGAGATAAAAATGGAGTCTCTCAACGTGTTTTATTACAACAAGAACTGGAGAGTCTAGTATTTTATGGTTTCTTTTATTTTTAATAAAACTCTTGGTTTAGCACTTGAAGGTTGTTTGTATTTCTTCCTTAGGTTATTACATATATCGTGGGTCCGTTCC
Organism: Elophila nymphaeata; assembly: GCA_955850985.1. Classification (NCBI taxonomy): domain Eukaryota; kingdom Metazoa; phylum Arthropoda; class Insecta; order Lepidoptera; family Crambidae; genus Elophila; species Elophila nymphaeata. The sequence goes on along the minus strand of OY039073.1, from coordinate 26,047,858 downwards.
CGAGAATAAGTGACAGATACCTTCTACTAAATTATACAATACATTTCTAACAGTCTGTAGTTAGTCACATGCAGAGATTTCCATACATTTTTAGGTTATGTTAAACGTCAAATACTATCTTGTAAAAGTCATTTAAGATCGTCTGTATTTGCGTCTCGATTTACGGATGTTGCGTGTGGTCAGCTATTACAGAGAGGAACTAACAAACTCATTTGTAATTCGCAAAATCAAGAAGTCCTATGGCGATGTTGCCTTGCGTTAGTTCGTTACTTGTCCTAAAATAATGTTGAGCAGTTATAAACAAAGGGGTCGGATCATGTCATATTTCTGATTATTTTTTGATATAGCTGTTGTCATTTACCTATTCTTAGATTAATAACTGCATGCAAGTAATAGTATTGAGTAAGTAATACAAAGTATTTTATTGCATGTCATATAACACGTATGTAGATTTTTAATTTTGACTTTGATAAGTGTACACTTTGTACATAAATTGGGATTAGTGAATATGTAAACATCTGTCAGTAACCGTTCACGACTACATGCAAGAAGGTCACTTAGGTTTTGATAAATCTTTAGAAGCTTGCTATTGGGAGTTAACAACTGTTATAAAATTTCCAATCAGAAACTCCGTTTTCCACCAAGACAGAGTAACGGACAAAAACCGAAATATGCTGTTGTAATATCTGAGGCACAACAAATGAGATGTCCGTAGTATAGCTTTACGCCCCGGCCCCGCCTACCTATTACCTCGCCGCCCGAAGCTACTTCAAACATGGCAGCTTATCGTAGACTTAGCGTATGCTAGATAAGCCTACAACATAATATTATTTATTGATACTATTTTTCACAGTCATTATTATAAATAACTAAAATAAAAAAAATGAATTTAAATTATTATTTGAGGTATATACTTTTACGCCGAGTGCGCGGCAGCCGCAATAACGTTCTGAAGGCCGACAGTGGGAACTGTTGTTCACTTGTTGAGCATCTATGTAGGCTAACTAAATCGCTTTTAGTTATTAAGTACTAACCTTACTAATTAAGATTTAATGTTACTAACACAATAGGGATTTTTGTTGTCCGATAAATAAACATTTTATTTTTTATTTTATTTTATATAGATGGCAGCTACATGCCTTGGGAAATAACAATGAATGTTTTTTTTTATGTTACGAGATGGCAAACAAGCTTGCGGCTCACCTGATGTTAAGTGGTCACCGCCGCCTATAGACACTTGCAATATTAAGTGTAAATCACTTAACACCGCAAGTGCGTTTGCCATCCTGGGGACTAAGATGATATGCCCTCCATGCCCAGTAATTACACTGGCTACCTTTCCCTTCAATCCGAAACACAGCGAACTGCTTCACGGCAGAAATAAGAAAGGCGGTGGTACCTACCCAGACGACCTATTGATAATTTATTAGCCCGTTTTATACTCTTTATAAACGTTTCATCTTTCAAATAGTTAACCTTTTCTGTTCTGAGGCATACCTCATCATGCCTCGCAACAGAAAAATTTATCTATTTGTACATACTATTAATTGAGAAATTACAAAAAAAAATCTTCAGCAGGTTTTAAAAATACCAATAATACCACATCCAGTAATTTGTAATTTTGTGTAACTATTTTGCGTCCGTGATAAAAAATATGAAAGGTCCAGAGTAAAATATGAAATATCCATATTGGCTGATGGGTGCGCTGGTCGACCCGGCATATTGAGTGGACTCCCTGTTTTACTTACAAATTACTCTGTTGCCGATTTTCTTAGACGTTGGCAAAACGATTCAATTTTTGTACTACAACGTTGCAAACAAAATCCTATTCCTTAATTAGAATTAAGGACTGCGCGTGCCTACATAACATTCATTAATAAAATTCGTAAATATTTTGGTCTTGCCGTAGTCAATTCTTTGTTAATCAATGTAAGTCAGTAATTATTAATGGTTTGAGTGAAGTAAACCTTCTTTAGCTTCATCTATATGTATCTGTATATACATGTTAGACGCCGCCGCTGTGGAGTGGTCAGTAACGCTGCCTACACCTCAGGCGGTCCGGGTTCGAGTCCTGGTAATGGCAAATTTTAGTGTGATGAACACGATCATTTGTTCATGAGTCATGATTGTTTATATATTTATTTAAGTTTATTTATAAAAATATTTAGATTATTAAGTATATTTGTCCGTTATCTAGTATCCATAACACAAGTTCATAAAGATACTTAATTTGGGCTAGATAATTGGTGTGAGCGTAGAAATATATTATTATTATTATATATTTGTCGAAGAATCTGAATACAAGCAACGCCATCTAGTTTTAGTTTTAAGAGTTACGATTGTAACGGTTGATTTTTTGGGGACATGTGATGATGCAGGATGGCCGTGACGGCGCTATGACATTATTAGGTTCAATTGTAATTGAATTTGTTATTTTCATTAGAAATAGTCCACGAGGGATTGCGAGTGACGTCAGCGCCGCACGAGCTATCGTACGATGCGACGTAATAGTGGTGGGGCGCGCCGTTGTTGCAGCGGTGCGCGCTCGACAGAGCTCAGTCTAGTTCGAGGCGTCGCTGAGTGCGGACGTGTCTATGGTTGTATTAGGAATGCTTGTGGAAGCTATGTCCGACGGTTGTGTGATAATAGTTAGAGAGAAGTGAAGGCGAGTGCCGGTGCAATGTAGAATGTGCGCTAGGTAAACCTACACACTGGGTCACAAGTCCCAGGCACTACTCTGGTTCTCCTCTTTGTGATGTGTGTTGATAAATTGACTCGGCATTCGTATGAGAGATCGTGATTCGGCTAAATCCTGACGATATCCACGACATATTTATATCAGTACAATATATACTTACATGTATATTCAGAGTCTGTGTCACTTCCTGCTATAATTATTCACCCAAAAATTCACAAATATGAACAATAAAATGTATTTAAAATTTTTAAGGCTCCGTACCCAAAGGGGAAAACGGGGTCCTATTACTAAGACTTCGCTGTCCGTCTGTCACCAGGCTGTATCTCATGAATCATCATAGTTAGACAGTTGAAATTATTACAGACGATTTATTTCTGTTGCCGCTATGACAAAAAATACTAATAAACAAAATAAAACAAAATTTTAAGGGGGCTCCCATACAACATACACGATTTTTTCCCGTTTTTATAGATAATGGTACGTAATCCTTCGTGCGCGAGTCTGACTCGCATTTGGCCGGTTTTTTTAATATAATATTAATGATAATATTAAGTAGTTAAAGTAAAACTGGTTATGAGAGAAAGAGGGAAAGAAAATGTGTGGTCGGACCTATCTTTCTTACCCCCTACAGTAATATACGAAACGTAACTCTCTCTCTTTCTATCTTCGCTAACTTATATCTGCCTCTCAATTTCCATTCCGTTCGTTTCCGTTCGCACTTTTCGTAACGCTCTCGTCACGCATTCACCAGCTTACTCCCCAAGTCAAGCGTGCGTAAAGAACTTTTACTTCAAAAATTAGTTGAGACACTGCTTCAATTTTAACCGTGGTCACTGGACCACTGGGTTTGGTAAATCCTTCAAACAGGATTTACCAAACCACTAATACCACATTTACCAATAATACCATATCCAGTAATTTGCAATTTTGGACCACTGGTTTTGGTGGTTTAGTAAATCCTTCAAACAGGATTTACCAAACCACTAATACCAATAATACCCCATCCAGTAACTTGCAATTTTGGACCACTGGTTTTGGTGGTTTAGTAAATCCTTCAAACAGGATTTATAAAAAACCACTAATACCACATATACCAATAATACCAAATCCAGTAATTTGTAATTTTGGACCACTGGTTTTGGTGGTTTGGTAAATCCTGTCTGGAGGCTGGCTAGCTATTACCACCTTATCAAAGTCTACTACTATGACAATAGTGATAACATCAAGTCCAGAATCTCTGGATCTAAATGTGTTGGGTGATTTTTTTTCACTGACTACTAGTGATGGCCGCTCATGGCCTTCCCAGCGTCACAGAGGTTTTTAAAATGGACAAGATCTCAAACCACCCATGGGACTTGATATAGAAAGCGCCCCGGGTGTTGTCGCGAATACCGCGAAGTTTTATAATCTGTAGAAATATTATTTTCGATTGGCGGTAGACAACGGGGCGAGCGGACGTTTTGCGTTCGTGTCACAGACACAGTCGATTAACCGAGACGAACGGTGCATTTCAAGGAACCGTGAGTTTGTACAATTTAGTGTTTTACGAATGTACTTTAATTCTATGTTTTTGCATTGCATATACCTAAGGTGAATTTATCGGTCGATAAATACATACCTACCTACCGTTATCTTAGTGTTATAACTCAACACACAATATGGTGATAATTATGTGTTCTCAGGTGGTTCTCAGTTTTAAGACTCAGATAAATTGTTCAGGTCCAGACAGGGACATACTCAGAATAATAGCTCAGTAATGTTGAGTGGAAAGGGGTCGCTATAAGGGGTGGCGGAGGCGACTACCGGGCTGCGGTCCTTTTTGACGTGTGTATCAACAATGTTGATAGCACAGAACTGCTCAGAATTTCAATCTCAACTCAGTAAAGTCCGATCTCTTAACAGATGTGAGACTTTGTTTAGTTATCATCAGGTTATCATCACATATACAACAGAATCTACAGTAATCGCCTTGCGTGGCTGAAGCAGATATAATTTTACAGGCCACGTTTCGCGTCATGGTGGAGGTGCTGGGATGGTGTTTATTCCCTTTACGTAAGGTTTATTAATGTGAAACAAAAGTGAAAAAAAAAAAAATATGTGTTATTTTGTTGAAATTATAATTTGTGCAGTGATACGAGATAACGTCGGCGCAGGCGCCAGAACGGCGCGCCAGCCAGTCTGGCCGCGGCGGCGCCGGCGGCGGCGCAGTGCCTAGTTACAATGTTAAAGCGTTTTCAGATTTAGAATAAAAGTCTTTATGTTATGGAGATAACGATGATTTCAGATTTTTATCTTTATGTTGATGTGCAGTTGCATATCTTGAATGATATAATAAGTACCTAATTTAAAAAAAGAACAGATGCCTAAGTAACTCCACCTTATTGCGAGTGCCTTATGGTCTAATTTTCCATATTTTTGACCTTTTAGTCTTTGCATCTTTTTGACGTGACCCTCAGACCAATGAAAGTAAGTACAGAAAATTTATAACAAAGAAATCCACTATAAAAAGACACATTGATAATTTCTTTGAAAAAATGGACATGCTTTTATATACATGTTTTTTTTTACTCTAAAAAGAGAATTATAGTTGCTGGTGACTTTAATGTAAACATGCTTGAAAATAAACAAAATACTGTATTGTTTAGAGATCTTTTAAAGAAATATAAGTAATTTAAATTTACATAATTATAAATGTGCCCACTAGAGGAACAGCTTGCTCAGACCATTTTTAGTAATATCAATGGTGCAATTAGATATACTCTACCGTTATGTTTATCTGACCATGACATGACCGTACAGATACTACAATTTAATGTTACACATAAAAAAAAAGAAACCCCATGCACTGTGTTTGTTTATAGAAGATGTTATTCTCAGGACAATATAGAAAAAATAAATAAAAAACATCTTAGGTGTCTTTCTTTTTCAGAAGTTTACAAGCAAACGGAAATAAATAATGCTTTTGAGAAGCGTTATTTAGGTGTAAGTACAACAATTTGAAATTTTGAAGAACTTGCTTCATGAATATTTGTGAAAGACATTAGGTATCTAGTATCTACTCATTACTGCGCTTGAAACAACATTTGTCATAAGATACCTAAGCACAATACGTGAGCGAGCAAGGGTGGACTTACAAATCTCAGATATTTTACATATCAAGTGAATTGAGGTTTTACACAATTTAAAGAAATTCTTCATTCTTGATACCTAATGATGTGATGTATTGCTCAGAGGAATATTCTGTGACTAATCCCTATAATGTTTTGTTACCAATGACAGACCATTATTATTATGATATATATAGTTTGTATATAGTCATAGTCAGAGAGATGAACCCATAAGAGATTTTTGATGTGTTCTTAAACAGATTGCTCAGAATTTTATCAACCTTTTACTAACTAGATAAGTTAGTACCTACCTATTTAGTAATACCTATTGTCCTAGGGCAACATAGGTACAATGTCTATTTTAATTGTTGCAGTCGGAATCAACGGAGTTGTTTGATTCGATTGTGTCTCAGCATATTTTAGTAAGTATAATTGGAATATTATATTATGCAAAGGGAAAGTGCTCTTTTCTTTAACATGGAAGAAATAGTCTAAACTTTATAGAAAATGTTGAAAGTCTCACAAGTGGTAGATTCAATTGTGGGTTAGTCTGGGTGCGTACCATGCCCTTTCTTGTTTCTGCCGTGAAGCGGGCCGCTGTGTTTCGGATTGAGGGGAAGGGTGGCCACTGTGATTGCTGGGCATGGAAAACATTTTATCTCGGTCCTCAGGATGGCAACGCATTGTTAAGTGATTTGCCCTTAATTTTGCAACTCTGTCTATAGATTGGTGACCGTAACCACTTCACACCAGGTGGGCCACAAGCTTGTTTGCTATCTCGTAATGTAAAAAAAAAAAGTACAGCTCAGAAAACTCTATTGGCCATTAAGCAAAACTCTGAATGAGAGATTTACAGCAGTGTAGTGTTTACTACATACTTTTTCAGCTTCTAATAAAAATGTGTACCTACTCAATACTTAGGCCCTCACACATATGTGAAAGATGTCAAAGAAAGGGTTTTCGATTTCAAATTCAGATAACAAGCAATATAGGACATCTGTAGATTCTACAACTACTAATTTCTGCATTATAAAGGAAGAATTGTATGTGATAATCTCTGAGCACGTGAAATAGTTTGTGTTTAGATAATTATGTCTATACAGTTGTGAGAAAAGTTTCTAGAGGGAACAACTATCGTTGCAAACTTGAAGCAACGTCAAAGGAGTGTTTTAATAAAAGAATATTTAAAAAGAAAAACAATTACCGCTTGTGACGCAGTCTGAATTGAATGGTTTGAATAATATTCGAATCATTTGTCGTGCATGATCTCATAGTCCTGTGTGGCTCATTTGGCAAACCACACGCACGGATTGCGGCGAGTCGCCGGTGCGGGTCCCGTCTCACCACTTGTCATGACGGGAGGTTATTTTTCGTTTTCTATTTAATTTATTTAATATTCAGAAATTTTAATACATGCCAAGTTAGTCAATAACTTGCTCTTTATTTTAATGATGTCTAGTTTTTGATATTTAAAAAATGCAAAATTCGATTTATGTGATTTTCTATTAAACGTATAAAAGTGTTCTACCTTAAAAAACCTTTTTGAAGGTTGTAAACAAGCACTAATACACGACGTTTACTCATACTATGCTGCTATGCTTTTATTTTTTTAAAAAAGAGCTTACAAATTTGCAATGTCAATTCAATGAGGATATCTTTTTATGTACAGCAGTTGGAACCAAAAGAGTGGTTGAAAATGATGAATGAAGTCAATAAAAATGCTGTGACCAGGAAGTAATTTTGGTGTCAATAAACATTGAAGTCAATAAAAATGCTGTGACCAGGAGGTAATTTTGGTGATGTTCTTGCAATTGATCATTTGATGCTTGGGCCACCCAAACATAAAGTTAATTACGAAGAGGTTCTTTTTTTTCGGCCGGGAGGGCTTCTAAGGGTTATAAGGAAATGGCAGAGTTGATAAGAAATGTTTGAGTGTGTGCCGTAAGTGGGCCTATATGTGATAAGAGTCATATTTGCTAGAACGTTACCCGTTCTAGCAAATATGGTGGGAACTTGACGGTTGGTATTATTTCACAATCGTGATGTGAAGTCATGTGTGGAGTCTCATCTGTGGAGACTGGTGAGTGGAGTCTCATGCGTAGAATCCCATTAGTGGAGTCTCTCGTGGAGTCCCTGGAGGGTCTCTTGTGGGTCTCATGGGAGTCTCTTGTGAGTCTCATGAGGCTCTCTTGTGGGTCTCATGAGGGTCTCTTGCTGGTCTTTTGAGAGTTTCTTGGGAGTCGCTTGTAGGGTAATGTAGAGAGCGTTGAGGCAAATGCCAGAAGGTTGTGTACCAGTCGGAAGTTGCCGTCGAAGTCTATTGTGGACCAAGTGATAACTAATGAGTAAGCTTCAGTTGTTGTGTGGACTCAAGTAGTGCTCTAATGGTCGTAGTTGACCGTAGTGTGTAGTCAGTGGATGATGCACACGTGCGCAGGGTTCCACAGTGTTGGACGCGGGTAAGAGTGAGAGCGATTGTGATCGCCGTTCCCGTCAGCTACCAGTCATGTAGTCAAATCAAAGGGGGAATCAAGGAATAGGAACTACTGGAAGGTAGTGCAGATATCAGCTCTTATTGAAGGCAGGATGAGAAAACCTGTGTTTTAAAGGTGAAAGTGGGTGACTAAAAATATACTAGGTCCGTGTGATTTTATAGAGATTTTTCTATTTATAGAGATTCAAGAACCGCGTGAATCGGGTGTTATGGGCACTGAGACATCGAGCGAGACATACTGATACACCAACCAATTCAAAGAATCAGCTGTCTACTGACTCAGACGGGTCACGAGATAAACGAAGCTTCCAAATTTTCTTTCCATTGAGCCGACTAGTCAGTGATCTTCGAGAAGCAAAGCGAACATCGGCTTAGAAAGCGCACGAGAAGGTTCGGCAATGTACAGATCAGCTAATTAGTATTTTTAACTAACTAGCTGTAAGTTTTTTCTTCATTATGATTTTTGTAAACTAAATTATTCAGTTAATACTCAATATATCCTTATAACATGATGATGTTTCCTATTTTATAATTACTCAACATAAGTTACTTCTCGTGGGGAGTGTCGCGAATACCGCGAAGTTTTATAATCTGTAGAAATATTATTTTCGATTGGCGGTAGACAACGGGGCGAGCGGACGTTTTGCGTTCGTGTCACAGACACAGTCGATTAACCGAGACGAACGGTGCATTTCAAGGAACCGTGAGTTTGTACAATTTAGTGTTTTACGAATGTACTTTAATTCTATGTTTTTGCATTGCATATACCTAAGGTGAATTTATCGGTCGATAAATACATACCTACCTACCGTTATCTCAGTGTTATAACTCAACACACAATATGGTGATAATTATGTGTTCTCAGGTGGTTCTCAGTTTTAAGACTCAGATAAATTGTTCAGGTCCAGACAGGGACATACTCAGAATAATAGCTCAGTAATGTTGAGTGGAAAGGGGTCGCTATAAGGGGTGGCGGAGGCGACTACCGGGCTGCGGTCCTTTTTGACGTGTGTATCAACAATGTTGATAGCACAGAACTGCTCAGAATTTCAATCTCAACTCAGTAAAGTCCGATCTCTTAACAGATGTGAGACTTTGTTTAGTTATCATCAGGTTATCATCACATATACAACAGAATCTACAGTAATCGCCTTGCGTGGCTGAAGCAGATATAATTTTACAGGCCACGTTTCGCGACAGGTGTCCAGTGAAAATGTATGGCGAGTGGGAGTGCCTGCCAGTATTTTGTGAATAAGATTCTAATAAATAATAATAATAGAAAAGTACTTTCTGATTGCTTTTATTCACTTATCCACCATCTCGCCCACGTATCCAGTTTTATAGCAAAACTCTTAAAGTTACAGCTGGTGTTTAGCTTGGAATCCCAAATAAATGTGTCGCCGCAGGCAGAAGTTTTTCGCATATTTATGTTATATGTTACGATTGTTACGACACAGATTGGTGGTTGTGTGAATTATAGAGGTCTAAGAACTGCGGAGTATTGGGAAAATGTATTGGGGAAGATAGATGTTGTTTTCTTCATAAAATATTCAAGATTAGAACCAAGTTCGAAACTTTGCATATGAAATAATTTGGGCCTGAACTGGGGTAATAGCTCTACCTTTAAAATTTTTGTGTTGTTGAGTTTCTGTTAGTGAATAAGGTTGAACGGAGTAGGGAAGAGGACTAGGGTTGGTAGAATGCGAGTGTCACGTTAGTGTTGTAAGCGTCTATAGGCTGCGGTGGCTGCTTACCATGAGGCAGGCCATATGCTTGTCTGACAACCAAATGACAAAAAATACTCTTTCCGAATCAATACTATGAAAGATGTACAATAAAAGGCGGAACAACTTTGCTTAGTTTCTTGCTCGTGAACGTGAACGGATAGTACAAATTGTACCTAAATGAATAATGACATATTGAGTTTAATTTAAGACCAAAATCAGCAAACTTTTCTTCTCCCTGTTCATCTGGATTGAGCTCTGAGCATTATTTAAAGTAGGAAAATTAGATGTATATTTTTTTCGTGTTATTTTTTTATTCGAAACTAGGACCAAATCGACTTAGTTCGGCCGTGAACTACAGAAAGAAAATTTCTCCAGCGAGCAGTATTACAAACGTGATAACTATGATAATTTATTTGAACGCACAACAACAATGTACTGGGCTAATATTTTAAAGTGTCCTGTCGTGTACTCTCTGCTTGGCGCCGGCCGCATATTTCATCCGCCCGTCGTCGCTTGCTCTCGGGCCTATTCTGTTAGTTTACTTATAATAATACCAAATATGTACTCGGTTTGGTTGGTGTAAAGTCCGCTTGTCTAGTTCCCACCATCTTATTAAATTCTGTTGCCATAATAATAATGTTAACAACATTATTAATATGGCGACAGTACATTTCTTATTTCTGCCATGAAGCAGTTCGCTGTGTTTCGGATTGAAGGGAAAGGTAGCCAGTGTAATTACTGGGCATATCAGGCATACCATCTTAGTCCCCAGGATAGCAACGCACTTGCAGTGTTAAGTAATTTACCCTTAAGATTTCAAGTGCCTTAAGGCGACGGTAACTACTTAATACCAATGGGCCGCAAGCTTGTTTGCTATCTCGTATTTAATAAAAAAAAAAAACATTATTGTGTTCCGACAATTAATGATAACATAGCTATTCTCTCTGTGGTTGAGGGTTCCAGGTATACCTCGATGCCATCTTCGACCTTATCGTCACTTATAATCAGGTGAGCTGAGGCCAAGAGCTTTCCTGTCAAGCATAAAAAAAAAATTTTCACCTCTCCAGCACCAAAAGGCCGCTTTTGCTTCGTAAAATCTCGAAGCAAAAACGGTTTCTGCTGCGAGATCCAAACAGGACCGTACTGTTCATTTGTTCAACCTACACAATGGCAGTAATTTTACTTTGATTGATAATACTAAATTTTGGCGTAATAAATATCTATTAAAACATTTTCTTGTCTTTCACACCTATAACAATTTTCTCGCTGGAGAGGTGAAAAGTTGTATGTGTCACACGAGAGCAAATATTTTTGTCTCATACCTTTAAATCACTGCGCTCAGTAGTCAATTCTAGACTACTTCGCTGGTTCGTGATTTAATATCGGCACTCGCGGCAAAAAACAACTTTGCTCACTTGTTGAACAAATGACTATTGTTGTCTTCGGCTGTTGCCGTGTGAGTCACTCTTCAAATGTTTCTTGTTTATTAAAGAAACGATAAAGCGTTAAAACAAATATCGCCTAGTCATAGAAACGTGAATGGCATTCCAATTAAGAGTATAATTAAAGAAATAGTAATAACTACCGAAAAGGTCGTTTTCCCTTATCTCTTCCATTTGAGGGTCACGCATGCTCGCTTTAACTGTCACTATCAAACAAAATTTGGCAACTCATTTGTATGACGCACGTATCAAGAAATGTATTTCTGCCAGCATCTTTAATGTTGACATGACTTATAATAATTGATTAGTTTCTTTCTTAAGAATGCTGTGTGAGACTCTAGGGCCCGCATGTGTCTATTTATGAAACGTAATGGTAAATATTTTAAAAAGGACTGTTGCATACTTCGAACATGTTTTTAGATTTTAGCTCGCTTATCTGAATAAATTCATAAATCATTGTTTAAGATAATATGACGCAAATAATTATACAACAGTTACATTATTTATTTCGTCACAACTACAACTAACATGTCTTCATAGTTTCCCTAAACAGAATACGGCCGTCTATCCGTCCGGCCGTTTGCTTCATTTTGATTGAAATTTACTGCTATATTGTATCGCGGCAGAGGGCTACAATACAATAAGGCACTTTAGTGATTAAATGCCTGAATATGGTATTAGATAACAAATATTAACACTATGGAAAAATATTGTTCTGTTCTTGCTTTCGCGCGGAAAGAATAACACGGCATTTTAGGGTTCAATATGAACTTTTTGTCTTTTCGCAAGTTTTGATTTAGCTTGCACGTTCGTATGTAAGTTGTCTGCAAACCATTTTTCGACATATTGTTGGTATACGACTGAGCTGAAATTTTGAATGCACTTTTAATTTGGATGACAATGCATGCTTAGCTAAATGATGTCATTCTAAATCTAATATGGCGGACGGTCCAAGATGGCAGACAAGTAATTTTTGGACACTCCCATGATATGGGTATCATACGACAGAGTTTGCTGTAAAAAATACGACAAATAAGATGACTTACTCTATATCCAAAATGGCGGACCGCCCAAGATGGCATACTACATACTTATTTTTTAGCACTATCAAATTATGGGGATGAAATGAAAGTGTTTGCTGAGAAGAATACGAATAAACTGACTAAAAAATATTTTTTTATAAAAACCATATTTTTTTAAAAACAAGCTTTTATTTATATGCTCCAAAAATGAGAAAATAAAATAAACTTTAAAATATAATATTTTAAATCTGTTTCGCTTGTCGCGAGATTATAAATTTGTTTTCTTCTTTTTCGAGCATTTAAATAAAAGGTTTTTATGTTTTTTTTTTCATAATTTTTGTTTGTATAGTCACATAATGTGTAGGGAATATGACAATTCATTTTAGGAATACCATTTCCATATACGATTCCATACATAAGCTTACATACGATCATGCTCGTAGTAGTAGTAGTAGTAGTTAAAAGGGGCTGAGCAAAGCCTTAGGTAGCATTTTGTTTCACATAAAACCACATCTGGCAGTATGGGCAATGCTGTCTCTCCCAATAGGTTGCCTGACTGTCGCCTACATGAGAGGGGCACCAAACCCAAAAAGTAACCTTCCTTCAGTAAACAAACAAACAAAAGGGAACACCAGGACAGATGATACACTCAAAATCATGGAATAATTTTATTTTTGCGTTTACAAACGCGTAAATATAATACTAGAAAAATGCACTGAAAAAAATCGACTTGCCTCAGGCGGGACTCGAACCCGCACCTTCCACAATCCGGGTGGACGATGTTTACCATAAAAACATAAGCACCAAGCACTGACAAATTTCGACAGCGAAAAGCAGTGCCTCGGTGGCGAAATTGGTCAACGCGTCCACCCGGATTGTGGAAGGTGCGGGTTCGAGTCCCGCCTGAGGCAAGTCGATTTTTTTCAGTGCATTTTTCTAGTATTATATTTACGCGTTTGTAAACGCAAAAATAAAATTATTCCATAATGTAAGGTAGTTTCATCTTAGCTGGGCGTCAAATATTTGCAAAAATATTTCGTTCGGGTCTTGGAAGTGCAAATTTCAAAGATTTGATGAAACGATGTTTACCATAAAAACATAAGCACCAAGCACTGACAAATTTCGACAGCGAAAAGCAGTGCCTCGGTGGCGAAATTGGTCAACGCGTCCACCCGGATTGTGGAAGGTGCGGGTTCGAGTCCCGCCTGAGGCAAGTCGATTTTTTTCAGTGCATTTTTCTAGTATTATATTTACGCGTTTGTAAACGCAAAAATAAAATTATTCCATAATGTAAGGTAGTTTCATCTTAGCTGGGCGTCAAATATTTGCAAAAATATTTCGTTCGGGTCTTGGAAGTGCAAATTTCAAAGATTTGATGAAACGATGTTTACCATAAAAACATAAGCACCAAGCACTGACAAATTTCGACAGCGAAAAGCAGTGCCTCGGTGGCGAAATTGGTCAACGCGTCCACCCGGATTGTGGAAGGTGCGGGTTCGAGTCCCGCCTGAGGCAAGTCGATTTTTTTTCAGTGCATTTTTCTAGTATTATATTTACGCGTTTGTAAACGCAAAAATAAAATTATTCCATAATGTAAGGTAGTTTCATCTTAGCTGGGCGTCAAATATTTGCAAAAATATTTCGTTCGGGTCTTGGAAGTGCCAATTTCAAAGATTTGATGAAACGATGTTTACCATAAAAACATAAGCACCAAGCACTGACAAATTTCGACAGCGAAAAGCAGTGCCTCGGTGGCGAAATTGGTCAACGCATCCACCCGGATTGTGGAAGGTGCGGGTTCGAGTCCCGCCTGAGGCAAGTCGATTTTTTTCAGTGCATTTTTCTAGTATTATATTTACGCGTTTGTAAACGCAAAAATAAAATTATTCCATAATGTAAGGTAGTTTCATCTTAGCTGGGCGTCAAATATTTGCAAAAATATTTCGTTCGGGTCTTGGAAGTGCAAATTTCAAAGATTTGATGAAACGATGTTTACCATAAAAACATAAGCACCAAGCACTGACAAATTTCGACAGCGAAAAGCAGTGCCTCGGTGGCGAAATTGGTCAACGCGTCCACCCGGATTGTGGAAGGTGCGGGTTCGAGTCCCGCCTGAGGCAAGTCGATTTTTTTCAGTGCATTTTTCTAGCACTCAAAATCATCTCAGCAGTCTGTGTTTACTTTTGCTGGTACATATGTATCCACAATATTTATTCATGATATTCCGTATGAAATTCTGATGTAACGATATAATTACCTTCACTATATTTTTCAAGGATGAATTTCAAACATTTTCATTGCCTACATTAGTCTTTTGGAAGTGAAAAAGCGATGAATAATTTTTACGAAAATTCTTAGATACAATATATAATACACTGTCTGTGAAATAAAGTTTTTATGTACTTTTTCTATATGAACTCGATACCAGCTAAGATTTATTAGTAGAACTTGTAATCTGTAAAAATCCCCGAAAATGTTGGCCGCTTCTGAAGCGCGGACGCGAGCCAAAAATTAAATCGTTCACTCATACGGAAAAAGAATGTTGGAAAATGTTTAAAACCGTTGGGAAATTTTGGCTAATAAAATTAAATTGGACAACGGAACGCAGTGGCGCTGTCGGCGCAAGATTGTACAATGATGTACGAACGACTTGAACGTGGCGTCTATAAATAATAAAGTCACCGGAAAATTATAAAAACTAAATAATCCCACGAGATTTATTCTCGGAAAATTCAAATTTTCGGATGATAAATTTTAAAACAACTAATTTTTAATTCAATTTCGTAAGAAAAAATAATCATATCTGTTGATGAAAAATAAAAAAAAATCTGAATAATTTTTGTTTTCGTTTAAAATAAATCTCTGTCAAATCTTCAGGTAATTTTTCAAAATGGCATCTAATTAAATTTAGGCGTTAAAACGTGGTTACAGTACTGGCATTTGAAATGTATTTTCATCATGAAAATAAATTTCAAATACCGTATTCGTATCATTTTAAATATTACGTGTCACTTTAATCTTACGGAGTTTCTTTCGTCGTTTCTTCTCCCTCTCGGCATATGAAATAGTTATTTAATTAAAATAATTATTTTTGTTCCGAACCGGTGCGTGGTAGTGCTGGTGACGATTTGAAAGTAATTAGCAAACTCCATTTAAATAACTTTTTGACTTAAAATAAAAGTTTCGGTTCACAAAACCACATCCATTTCTCTTACGTTCCATGACACACCCATTTACTTTATTAGTTGTCAAAGACGACCTGTCACATATGCCGAAGAGAGCTTCCTGACCGGCTTCCGCAATATGAGAGTGGCCGTCACGCTGTTTGCTTGTTTCATATTGTTTGTGATATTTTTTGTGTACATCATGTCTGGGGTATATTTCATCACAACACTGTCCATACCAAACTAAAGGCTTTGCCAAATATGGCTTTGCGTCAAGCTAGAGCTCTGACGCGCGCTAAATATCATTATTTAGCGCGCGTCAGAGCTCTAGCTTGACGCCGCGATATAACGCTGAGGATGAGTTGTGTTATACTATGATAGTATAAGCCTTATCGAAATGGTGATTTGAGAGCGAGTTCAAAGCGAGGCGAGTGCGCGGCGAGTTCACCGCGGGCGACCTGAAAGCTCGTGGCGTGCAATCCGCGTTTAGGATTCTGTCGAGGAAATACTGATGTTAGCTTTATTACTTCGAAGGCACATGAAACGGACACGAAAGCAAAGACAACATCGAATTATGTTATCACGAATTGGCGTCAAGTGCGCTAATCGCAGCGAACTCTCTGTGCGCCCACGTCATCTCCGCAGCGAGCCCGCCGTACACCCATGTAGAACACGCCACGCACTCGCCTCGCTTCGAACTCGATCTGAACTCACCAGTGAGATAAGGCCCTATTGTACTGTTAAATAAAGCGTCAGGTTCTAGCAGTATGCAACCTGTATGTCAATACAAATTATGATAATACGACGCAATGAATGATCATATTATGAATATTGAGATACGATCAAATCGTATTGAATTACCTTTTTATACTTGTTTTTTTTCTTGGGAAAATATAATGGGCATGTTTGTAAATCATGCAAAAAGCCATTAAACTATCCGTACGTTTGTTTGTAATTCAGGGCAGTTAGCATGTCGCCGCGCAATCTGCGCCGAGTGCCGGTAATGAATTGGCTGGTCCGTGATTGATGCGGTTGGAGCGCGTCATCCGCTAATGGCACCGCGGAGCGTCTACGCAATGGGTCTTAAAAACGCGGCGTTTTTTCGACTTTATTATGTGCTTATTGCGAGGTATTTACAAAAATATTCCACCATGTAATCGAAAGGATTGTTCCGTCATCATCCGTTGTTGTATGATTGTTTTGTGTCAGTCATCCTACTTTTTGTAATCTAGTTAAAACAAGATCGTATCAGTTCAAAACGCTATGCGGCGATGCTTGAAGAGGCCAGTGACCGCGTTGCGCAATGCCATGTAATGCCGGCACAGTAGAATAGCATCACCCTATAATAATATCGACTAATTGATTCATTAGTCGCCTTCCACGACACCCATTGGAGGATATGGGTATTGAGCACCTTATATTCCGTCCACCAATCCGCATTGGGTAAGCGTGGTGGACTACTGCTTAAACCTTCTTCGATGACAAGGAGATACCTTGTGGAGTTTCTCCTGAGTTCTTGTTGAAAAACATGTGTTGAGAGACTCCATTTTTAACCCAAATCAACCGTACATTGTTTGTTACTTTAGTTACATTTTTACTTGGCATTGGCAAAATGCGTACGTTTAATGTATCGCGACGCCATTAATTAAGAATAGAATAGATAGAGACCTTGTATCCCAGCAATGAGTCGAATTATAAAGGCTTTTATGATGATGAAATAAAGTTATATTTTGTAAAGCTATTTTATAAAGTGTGCGCTACACATCATTTCTCGGTGTAAACTAATACATAGTTTGGAGATGTTTGACGTTTCTAACCTCTTTGTTAATTGCGAACGTTCGTTAACTAAAAATAGTAAAATTATTAAAAGCGTATGAAATTGACAAACTGAATCGTTATTTCAGGTCATTTCCTACAATTTTTGAATAGTTTACTGCCATAAAACGTCATAGAACATAATATATAGGTCATAGAACATAATATTGCTTGACGATAAGATAAATTTTACTAACCACCTATTCACTATTGCTTTGAAGAAAAAGAGGTCGAAATAATGTTTATAAAAGATGGTATTGTATTAGTAACGACGAGGTACCTACGATATACCTTTACCGTTAAAACGCTTCGACTTTACAACCCAGTGCGTGCAAATATGATGGGCTGAACGCATTTCATTACGTAACAAAATATGATTCAGTGGTGCCTGCTGAGATGGAAAAGACGTTTAGCAAGCGCTACTCATCGAGTAAATATGTTTTTAGTTGCTCGGGAAATATTGGGGTAGGTATACGATATATGTCAGTGAAGTATATTGATACATATACATATGATCATGCTAGTAATCCCATGAGGGGTTGAGCAACAACCAGGATAGACGTTACATTCAAAATCATCACAGCAGTCCGAGCTGGATAGTATAATGATACAAGACAACTATTAATTGTCTTTCTTAGTTACCAAATGACCCAGATTACAATATTCAATCAAATGCAATTGTTGAAACGAGACTCGGATTTTTCTTGGGATTTTGTTTTCTATTTAATCCGATACAATTATTAAATATTTTATATAATTAAATATTTATGTGAAAGAAGAATTATTATGACAAGGTACTAAACTGTAAGTTTATTTCTAATGATGAACTTTAATAAAATACCCAACACTCATGTATAAATAATTGTGATTGACAGACAAAAATTTGGCTCTACCAAGTTTCTATCTAGTCATCTCTCAGAGTGTACACAGAACTGACTACTCCACTAAGGCACGTATTATAGAATGAGTCTCAAGAATCCACGCCGCCGCCGACTTGAGCGTCTTACGTCTCTATCTATTTGTGCTTGATCGAAAGTAACGAATGATTCTCAAGACAATCATGTCATTTCTGAGTGTCATGTAAAACGGGCCTTAGACGTATGTTACAAGCTCGTCAGTGCTACACAGATGGCACCTAAAGGTTTTGGACTCGGATAGAAAAATATGTTCATACAAGCCAACATTCCGTATTTCTTATTACCTACACCGTTTATAAATAAAAAAATGTCGTTCTAACCACATTCCCAGTTCCATAATTTGACCATTAGCACCGTTGAATCACCTAAAATCCGGTGCGATC
The DNA here is from genome assembly GCA_955850985.1 of Elophila nymphaeata. Taxonomy (NCBI): domain Eukaryota; kingdom Metazoa; phylum Arthropoda; class Insecta; order Lepidoptera; family Crambidae; genus Elophila; species Elophila nymphaeata. Next base: position 26,029,089 of record OY039073.1, on the reverse strand, counting down.
ATTTTCATGCAAATGGCGACACCAATAAAATGCGGCTAACACGCTGGAGGCTGACTAATTGGCAACCCTTCCGCTCAATGGCAACGAATTATAGGAAAAAGAAGGTATGGTTAGCAAGAGAACCAAAGAAGGTATGGTTAGCAAGAGAAATAAATTCCGTATACACTGTATGATTATCAAAACGCAGGGTAAGTTCCACAGTGTACATCCTAAGCTTAATCGTAAGCGCTGGACTGTGTGTTGTGTATACAACATGGGTCACTGTAGCGTAATCTGACATGGGAGTGCGCATCAGTGGATAATTATAATAATTATTTAGATTTTGATTTGAACGTTACCTTTTATAATATATTTATTGAAGCTTTATTGTACACAAAATAACGTACAAATGGCGGACTTAATGCCATAAGGCATTCGCTACTAGTCAACCGGAAAGCTGGGCACAGAAATAATAGTAGGCGGTGCGGAAGGTGATTAACATTTTAATTAAGCTACGAAACAAAAAAATTATAATAATATAATATTGAAAGTATACTGTATAATATTGAAAATATACTGAAAGTTCAAAAAAACTCTATCATAAGAATATTACTGTTACTATCATAAATTGGGCCAAGAGCCTGAAATAAAGTTATTATTATTATAAACTTTCAGAAAAAAAGTCTATACAAGAAAAAAATCTTGCCAGCATCAAAATCAAAAGAAGCTTTTCACCAAACAAGACTGGTAATATTAGCACAGTAGAAAAGAGCAGTAAAAAAAGAAGTGAAATTTTAACAATATTTGCGTCCCGAAAATGTATTTTGCATCAAAAGCCAATGTTAATATAAACCATGCCCGCGGCCCAGCGCCGGCGCTGAGATTGGAATATGCAAATGCCAGATCGAGTTTAACTTCGACAACTGTTTGCTGTATTAAGCATGGTTCTGGATAGCTGGGTTGAAGATACTGTGGAATAGAAATAATTATACATATTATATATATCCTCCACTATCATTTGTCTGCTGTCTCTTAAGACCAACGTTATGTTTTCTTATTTCACTCTTCTTGATCAGTCGTCATCTCAACATTAACATCTTTCTTTGCCTTATCATCCTTCAGACAGTCTATTCTTCCGATTCGGATGCCCTAGGGACACTGATATTGTTAAAATTTCACGAGAGACTCCCCAAGGGGGAGATGCTCGGTCGCCAAGTAATCCCCTAGGAACGGCCGACCTACAGGCTTGAGGACTTCCCAAGTTCTTCGCCTTCTTAAAAACACGGTGACGCAGGAAATGTCATCAGCGACAACCTGCATTAGTCAGTCAAAAAAGGAGATAAATATTGTAATGCGCCTTGAAAACGCAAAGGACAAGAAGAACTACAGCCACAAATTGATTTCGTATTGCTCAGAAATCCCATAATTTTTCAGTAATTGGGCGATAATAAGCTGAATCATCGTACATTATTTTGTTCCGGAGTTTACTCTCAAAATTTGCTCCTGCCAAAAGTGACCAAAAATGGCCAACACACTGGTAGTTTACGAGCACACCACTCAAGGCAGATTAGAGGTCACTAGACATTGCGGAAGGTCAATCATGCGATGGACTGATCAAATTAAAGCTGCAGTACATTCAAGCCTACTTTAGGCTTGAATGTACCAGGAATACAGCGAACAGGGAAAGGTGGCGGAACATCAGCCCCCTACCTATGACTACGACCACTCTAGGAAGAGCGTTACCCCATCACACATCACCACATCAACAACGGGCAATCCACTTGGTGGCATATAACTGTTGCAACTTCAAACCGAAATCTGCCATACATTGCTGTAAATAGAGTAGCAAGTCCATCATCTCTCCTAGTGTATTGCACAACGCCGAGCATGTATCACGGGCCCATTGTAAATCAGTTAGTGAAGATTGTTTTCGAAGATGACGCGGTAACGTGGTTTGCGCGGATACGCTACTGTTTAGCGCCTGGCGGCGTGCTTAGGGTTGTCACGATATTGTTTTATTTTTACAAAGCGAAAGAAATAAAAAGTTTTTATTTTATTTTGTTACTTTTTGGCTTTCAGCTTTTTGACGTGACAACGTCTTATAATTCGATAGAGCCGGCTGCACGCACGAAAAAACATGACGCATGCGGCGTTACCTCGCTCTGAGGCGTTCCATGTAAGGCTTGAAGTGCAAGCAAAAATCTATTAAACAAATGAAATTAAATTTTTCTTTTGAAAAGACGTTGTCACGTTCAACTATCGTCAGTAAACCGACTTTACAGACAACCAATTTTTTATTTACATGAAGATAAAAATTTAATAAACTTTACTGCGGTTTATTTTTTGGTATTATAACGCAAAATAATGCGTTCACTGATGGCTGCGCTGAGTGAGTTTGCCAGGGTAAGCACTAGAAACTTGTTGTTGACTGTAAGCAGGGATAAATGCAATAACTGAATTGTGTCGGCCACCTTTACGGGCTGTCGTACTCGTTATTTTTTTTAAAATTAGAACATACGCTGAATAAAGTCGACTGTCCAGGGTGGGAATTGAACCCAGCATCTTCCGCAATCCGGGCGGCTGCGTCAACCACTATGCTACCGGGACATTGCTTTCGAAGTCAAAATTTGTCAGTGCTTGGTACTTATGTTTTTATGGTAAACAATCTTTGAAGTTTGCACTTCTAATATCCGAACGAAATATATTTACAAAATATACTTGACGTCCAGTTTGTAGTATGATATGATACACGTGCATATCGGAAACGTAATTAGGTCATGTCGCAATTAGGAATTGTAATAATAAGTAAATAGCTGCGTTGCAAATTCTACTAAATTAATATTAATATATTATATTTTTGGCATTCAATAAATGGACTTCACAATGAAACATCGTCTTACTTGATCACCCAAGAACATAATATTATATGGCGACCCTGCCATTGGCCAACATCAGGACTTGAAGAAAGAAGAAAACCAGAGTCGAAGAAAGAAGAAAACAATATTCGAAAAAAGAAGAGAACAAGATCTGAAGAAAGAAGAAAGCAAATTTTTACAGAAGAAAAGCAAAAATAGACCATACAAGAAATGGAAAAATCCGCTTCCAAAGAACAGGTGGTAATTGCACAAAATGCTAATGGTGAAGCTTCTGCAACGACAACACAAAACCACAATGAGAAGCTGGCTATTATCGAAGTAATGGTCATCGTATCTATCATCATCTTCGCATTGGGAATATTTTATTACGTTTTGAAAAAATGTAATAAACACTTCGTGCGTACAATTCAACGGGAGTTGAATAGTAACAACATTGCTACCATCTCACGGACCAACCTAACCAGCGCAGTTTAAGAAGAAAGAAGGTTAAACAAGAGGAGTCCAGGGTATAGCCCGGCCCACTAGTTCCAGCTATCCAGAATCTGCAGCCTCTGCCGTAAGCAGCATGCCATCGCGATACCAGAGAAAAGTCCGTACCACCCGCCGACCTATCCAGACGGTTTGCCCCCCCCTCATCGCATCATAGAATCATGTTTCCCGTATTCGTATAATTTTCGTGAACGTATGTAAGTCCCTTTTTTTTATAAATGTAATAGTTTATTTTACAGTAATGTCAGTTTATTATGTCTAGTGTAATATTACAGTTGCATGACCTTCATAAAAAATTAAGTTACATTAAAGATTATTTAGTAAAATTAGGCCCAGAAAGAAGGCAACAAGACCTTGGCTTAAAAAAAGCTAACGAGGCAAAACTTTTATATTTCCAATTAGAGAGTATTTTGGCTCAGTTACACTTTCAAATAGACCGAGAAGAGATAAGCTCAAGAGATATCACTGATATACACAAAGTTATTAGTGAAATCCATAATTTCTATAACAAAATAATTTCTTTAACCGAACAAAAAATTAGACAGTTCGAAATGGCTACTAATGATTTTGATTTAAAAACTGCCATTGCCTTGCTACCGGTAATGACTGGTCAAGAATCTGTCACTAATTCCTTAATTAATAGCATTGAATTGTACAGTAAAATGATTTCTGATTCATCTAAAAATCTATTAATTGAATTTATACTTAAAACCAGACTTTCGCAAAGTGCACAGCTACGATTGAAATCATCTTACAGTACAGTCGATGACCTTGTGTCAGATATGAAAAAACATCTTTTACAGCAAAAATCGGATGTTGCTATACAGTGGAAATTAAACCAATGCAGACAAGGTAATCGTTCAATCGAATCTTTTGGTTCTGAGTTAGAAAATCTATTTGTTTCTTTAACAATCGCTCAATCTAATGGTAATTCTAGCACTTATGATATTTTAAAGCCAATAAACGAAAAAATCGCTATTAAACGATTTGCTGACGGCTTAACGGACCGTAGATTAAGCACAATCATATCAGCTAGACAGTTTGAGTCCTTGCCGAACGCTATTAGGACAGCTATAGATGAGCAATCCTTGTCCTCCGCGTTCGAGGTGATGAATATTCGGCGTCATAATAATTACAATCGCGGACGCAATAGCTACGCCCATAATAATTGTTTTCGCGGTAATAATAGCTATACGACGAGACCACGTAGTTATTATTCAAGTAACTATAGTCGTAATTCGAGACCATCGTTTGAGGCCCATCGCGGTCAATATAATTCGCATGGTTCATCTCGTGGTACAAGTTATCACCATAGAGGCAGTAGCCGTGGGGCGTATAGTTCAAGGTCACGAAGACCCGCAGCTCCAATACGCCATACTACCCAGGAAACACCGACTGTTAATAACGAGTCGCACCCGGGTACTATGAATCAAATTAATAATTATCACGCTTCAAGCGAGTTTTTTCGTTAGTTCGGAAAATTTTATTCTTAATTTTAATAATAGCAGTACCGTTACATTTTTAGTTGATAATTATTTTATTAATCTTTTAATAGATAGTGGAGCCAGTCTTTGTGTTTTGAGGTACGAATGGCTTACTAATTATCCACAGTTACTACGTCAATTATGTTACGATAGAATAACCATAAAGGGTGTTACAGGAAGGTTAGAATCAGAAGGTTATATTTTCTTAAATTTAGTTTATAATGACGTAATATTTAGAGAAAAGTTTTATGTTTTTAAGAACATGTCGTGCACGGCAAATGGTATTTTAGGTGATAATTTTCTTAAACGATATCTTGCAATTATTAATTATAAGGATAGTAAGTTACAATTATCTAAAAATAACATAAGCGTTTCTATAGAAATTAATTATAATGCTAGATATAGACATTTGATTCCGCCTCGATGCGAGATAATTAGGTTCATACCTACGACGTCGAGTTGCGATTGTGTAGTCTTATCTAAAGAAATTGAGAAAGGTGTCTTTGTCGCAGGAATAATTGCGAAACCAACTAATGGTCGCATTCCCTTGCGAATATTAAATACTACAGATAGTGAAATAGAATACGATTTCCAAAATTTTGCTATATATGATGTAAATTATTTTGACGTTTGTAGTCTCTCAGATGTAAATAATAGCGTGAGTCGAGTAAAAACTTTATTCGAATTATTGAATTTATCTAATATGAACCGAGAGGAAAGATCGAGTATCGAACACATTTGTGCAAAATATGCTGATATTTTTCATCTCCCTGGTGATAAATTATCGACTACCAATATCATGACTCATACTATATCTTTAAAAGATGACGCTTTACCTAGTTATGTGAAGCCTTATAGGATACCTCATTCTCTGAAGAAAGAGGTACAACGCCAGATAGATGACATGTTAGCTAATGATATCATAGAGGAGACCACCTCGGAGTGGTCCAGCCCAGTGTTGTTAGTTCCTAAAAAATCAGATAGATCTAACGAAAGGAAATGGAGATTAGTTATCGATTATAGACAACTTAATAACAGAATTAAAGATGATAAGTTTCCGTTACCAAATATTACAGACATATTAGATTCCCTTTCAGGTAGTATTTATTTTTCTAAATTAGATCTTTCGCAAAGTTACTACCAATTGTCCTTAGATAAAAATTCTAGAAAATATACCGCATTCAGTGTAGATAAGATGTATCAGCTTCAGTTAGACCCAGAATCGCGCAAATATACAGCTTTTACAACTGATAAAATGTATCAGATGAAGCGTTCTCCTATGGGATTAAAAACTTCTCCTAGTGTATTTTCAAGGTTAATGACGATAGCTATGTCAGGCATTAACTATAACCAAGCTTTCATTTATTTGGACGACTGCGTTGTCATCGGAAAAACTATGGAAAACCACAATAAAAATCTTATTAGTGTTTTTGAACGTTTACGAAAAGTAAATTTGAAACTAAATCCTATGAAATGTGAATTTTTACGAACTGAAATTGTTTATTTAGGTCACAAAATAACATCGCAAGGTATTCTTCCAGACGACAGCAAAATCGAAACGTTGCGAAATTATCCGGTGCCAATGAATGCAGACGATGTAAAACGATACATAGCCTTCGCTAATTACTACAGGCGATTTATACCTAACTTTGCAAATATTACGTATCCATTAAATAAGCTTTGTAAAAAAAACTCTAAATTTGAATGGACATCTGAATGCGAACAGTCTTTTCAGCATTTAAAATCTTCTTTAATGTCTCCGCCTGTGTTACAGTATCCCGATTTTTCGGAGAGCAATATATTTGAGTTACGAACTGATGCTTGCAAGACAGGATTAGGAGCGGTTTTGTCAAATAGAAATGGTCGCGTTGTTGCTTACGCAAGTCGTAACTTATCACCCGCGGAAAGTAGATATCCAATTATAGATTTAGAACTATTAGCAATAGTTTGGGCCGTAAGGCATTTTAGACCATATCTTTACGGCAGAAGGTTTAAAATATTTACGGATCACAAACCATTAGTTTATCTTTTCAGTTTAAAAGACCCATCGAGCCGATTGACTAAGTTTAGGCTTTATCTCGAGGAATATGACTTTGAGATTGTGTACATCGAAGGTCGAAATAATGCAGCTGCAGACGCATTAAGTCGACTACCGATGTCCATGACGTGTGATGACTTAAAGTCAATAGGACAACAAGTAGTTTCTGTGTTAACGCGAGCACAAACTAAAAAGTTACTGTCTCCACCTTTTTGTAGAAGTAACAATAATAATTCGATAGATGAGTCTTCTACCAGTAGCAGGCCTGATCAACCTGATATTGTAGAGATTCTTAAAAAACCTAATGACGTCATAGAATTAGTTTTTCGTAGGGATAAGAAGTTACCTAATTTACCTTGTAGTTATTCAAATAAGCATTTCTGTACGTATATACCCTCGCTTTATACCATATACCTAAATACTCGATCGTTATCTACCCCGTCGGAGTTAGCGAGAGATTTAGTGTTATTGTGTGAAAAAGAGAATATAAATGAAATATTGATAACAAAAAATAAAGAAAATGCTACGTATATAAAAATACTTGCAAGTCATATAAAAAAGCTACAAATAAAGGTACCAAAAATATTAATTACGAGGGATGTAACGAGAATAAGTAGCCATGAAGATAAAAGAATTATCTTAAATGATTTTCATTTGTTACCTACTAGCGGTCATGCAGGGGTTAACAGAATGATTAATAATTTGAAAAAATATTATTTCTGGTCAGGAATGACAAATGATGTCATAGATTACGTCAAAAAATGTCCTCAGTGTCAATACAATAAATTTTCTAACCATAAAGTTCGAGAACCAATGGTAATTACAAATACTGCTAGCTCTGCTTTCGAAAGAATATCGTTAGATATTATGGGTCCATTGACAGTTGATAGCTATAATAATAAATACGTATTAACACTGCAATGCGATTTAACAAAATTCGTAGAAGCTTATCCTTTGCATAGTAAAGAATCCGAGTCAGTAGCACGAGTTTTCGTAAATAATTTTATCTTGAGATATGGAGTTCCCAAAGAAATTATAACCGATAAAGGTACAGAGTTTATGTCCAATATCATGTCAGACGTTTGTAAAATATTAAAAATTAATAAGTTAAATTCAACCGCTTATCACCACGAAACAATTGGCTCATTAGAAAACAGTCATAAGTCTCTAGGAGCATACCTTAGGATTCAGTGTGACAGAAATACCATTGATTGGAGTGATTGGTTACCATTTTGGACATTTTCTTATAACACAACAGTGCACACTGAAACAAAATACTCTCCATTTGAATTAGTTTTCGGAAAAATTTGTAAATTGCCTTCTGACTTCGGGTTATCTGTTGATCCATTATATAACTATAGTGACTATCCTAGAGAAATGAAATATCGTTTACAAAGAGCACAGTATGAAGCGAAAAATAATCTGTTAAATAGTAAGTTAAAAAGAAAAATATTGTATGACGAAAAAAGTCATTCTGTAACTTATAAGAAAGGTGACTTAATTTTAATAAAAAATCAAACAGGAGACAAGCTTAGCAATATTTATAATGGTCCCTTTGTAGTGCTCGAGGAAGTCACACCTAACGTTAAAATTTTAAAAGATAATAAAGAATATCTTATACATAAAAATCATACTAAAATGTTTTTCAATTGAAATTATATTATATTTTTCATTAAGATATATTATAAATAAAATATATATTATTATGTTGTTTTATTATATAAACAATTAAGAAACATTGTAATGTGACATGACTTAATTTTTTTTTCTCTTCCTTTTCCTTCAGAAGGGGAGGGTGATCCCAGGACTTTTTGAGGGGAGTTGTAGTATGATATGATACACGTGCATATCGGAAACGTAATTAGGTCATGTCGCAATTAGGAATTGTAATAATAAGTAAATAGCTGCGTTGCAAATTCTACTAAATTAATATTAATATATTATATTTTTGGCATTCAATAAATGGACTTCACAATGAAACATCGTCTTACTTGATCACCCAAGAACATAATATTATAAGTTAAGATGAAACTACCTTGTACTATTTTGGCATTCCTACTTTACTTATATTTTTCTGTATGAGAGACAACCCTACGCCTTCCCTCATAGCCTAAAGGGTTCCGCTCCCCGCCAAATTGTCGTTTAAAAACAACACCATTAAACAAACCGCGCACTGATGCGTTTTGCGAACTCATAAATAATAAATAGACTATTATTGTTGGCGGCTCAGCAGAGTTGTCATGACTAATTTGAAGTTGACATTGACTGCTCTGGGCTCAGACAAAATAAAAAAATTGGTTGTCTGTAAAGTCGGTTTACTGACGATAGTTGAACGTGACAACGTCTTAAGAAAATACTGATGGAATGGTAGCATTTTTCAAAAGAAAAATTTAATTTCATTTGTTTTGCCGGCCTTACATGGAACGCCTCAGAGCGAGGTAACGCCGCATGCGTCATGTTTTTTCGTGCGTGCAGCCGGCTCTATCGAATTATAAGACGTTGTCACGTCAAAACTATAGACAGCAGATTCTCCCGAGTTCTTGTTGTAAAAACACGTGTTGGGAGACTCCAATTTTAACCCAAATCAACCGTACAATTTTTGTTACTTTAGTTACATTTTCACTTGACATTGGCAAAATGCGTACGTGTAATGCGAAGCGACGCCATTAATTAAGAATAGAATAGAATAGAACTATAGACAGAGCGTTGCAAAGAAAAAACTGAGGCCGCTAAAATGTATAGGCTATGGTGACTGATTACCACCAGGCAGGCCGTTTGCTTAACTGACAACCGAATAACATGAAAAAAACTGCATGACCCATTTACTGCGGAATGTGGTTTTATGTCTAAAAAAATATTTTTGACGACAGAAGGAGGAGATGATGCCTACACATAAATTACTGCTTGATATTTTTATATAATTGCTATTCTCTAAAAATAATAATTTGGTTTTATTTTGTAGTTATTTCCATATTGTGTTTAATATATAATGTTAATATTTAACTTAAATTCATGTTCTGGAACTGTTTATTAATTGATAATTTTTTATTATTAGTATTTATTTTCATTTGAAAATTTAGAAAACTCTTAATAGTTATAGTTTAGTAATTATTATTGTAGTGCCCTTACAGGGTTCACGTGCGGAGTTTCTTGTCGGTTCTTCTCAGAACAAGGCCTCCTGGTAGACTCTTGAACCGATGGCATCAAAATTGACTTTCATAAGTGTACAAATTGTACCTAAATGAATAAAGAAATTTTGACTTTGACTTTGATGAAATGTAAATTGTGTAACATCTTATTAAGTAACCACATTAAACAATAAACAATTTTGATTTGATTTGAATATTACCTAAATATCTGCTTAAACCTTTTGGACTATGAGCGTGATAGTAATGTATGAATTGGAAAAAGGAGTACCTACATCTTGCCTCATAGTTAGTGACACCGTCGAGGTGGAGTGGTCATTAACACTGCCTACAAATCAGGTGGTGGAGTTGTCTATGTGTTATTCTACTGTATGAGCTATATTACTATATTTCATTAAAATCCAATCAGTAGATTTTGCGTGAAAGAGTAACAGAAACACATCCAGACATCCATAAAAACATACGCGTTTATAATATTAGTAGGATGTTAAGCAGATCTTCAGGTAATATTTAGATACACATAAAGCTACATGTGGTATTACGGGCCATACAATGCCTCAAAATAGTGACAGGTTGTAAGCCTGTCGTTAATATAAAATCTTTTTGAAGACCCCTTAAACTCAAAAATGATCTTCACAGTATCAACGGCGACGGCAACAAAGTTGTTACATCCTTCTGTGAACACCTTTAAACGATTATGGACGGATAGAGCCTATCAAAAACTTTACACATTTGTCATATAATTCGCTTTGCACACCTTCAAATTTTATCTCGAACTCTCCGCTTGGATGGGTCGCCAAAAATCCATAAAGGTACAGACATTAGGAATTGAACATATCATCGAAGCACACAGTTTCCATACCATTTGATTGAGAAAAAGCATTGGGAGACATTAGGGGCTATCGCAGTATTAACGCGTCGGCACACACTACTCGAATTTGAATGAATCAGAATATCAGCGTTCAAATGTACTCAATAAGCCATTAGCAGACTTTGGCAAGGCTTAGAAAATATTTTCTGGTTGTTTTTCAAAATACAGGGCACTTTGATTTGAGAGGATTGATGGGTGAAAAGGTTCAGTGGCGGCCGCTTGCCGGCAGATACAGTGATAGGCCTCCCAAAAGATGGACGGACGATCTGCTAAAGATCGCAGGAAGCCGCTGGATGCGGGCAGCGCAGGACCGTCCGGATTGTTATGGCCAAGAGTGATCTCTCAGCTGAAATTATGATGATGATGAATAAATCCTTAAGAACTTGTATGGATAATAAACAACAAACTTAATTAATAAAAAATAAAAATCTAATTTCATTAAATATTTAAAAGCCTGAACTAATAAACAAATGTGTGCATCACGCAAACACGCGCCTAAGAGGAATTGAACATTGGCCGCTTGGTGTGCAGACGGTACTGGCCACTCCACAGATGACAAGTGTCTTATCAAAAGTAATACACCAATGTTGGATAAAAGTAGATATCCTTAAAATAATAATAATGATAAAAGCTTCCGGGACGCCTGAGATGATTTAGCGTGTAAAACTGTAAAGTCTGGACAGAATTCACACGTTCAAGTGGTCTATTAATCAATCATAATAATAAATAAATGACCCATTATCTCGTTTGACATTATTTGAAGTATATCATGAGATATCAACGAGTAATAGTCTATCAGTTATTTTTCGAACACGTAATAGTTCACTTAAATTCTGCAACTACCGACAATCAGTAATATTTTTTATGACGAATTTATTATTGTATCCGTACTCGTCTAGCGTAAGTTAAATAATTACTATTGAAATATTGTATTTCTCATATTAAGTGAAATGTAAATTTCTTTTGAGAAATAAATTCTAAAACCATAGATAGTAGCTTGTATCACAAAAAAAAACCTAGTTTGGTGGAACTTATGTGCAAAGCAATTAGGGCTTTGTGAATACATTAGATGAATAAGTCATCTCATCGTTCTTATCCACCAATGGCATCGATTCAAAAGACCATTCAAATAATATTTTTGAAGCGAGTTAAAATGAGAGGTGGATAGTTATAACTCGTTTGCGGCATCTTATCGCGGGAGTCGAATCAGTGGGCAGGCGAATTACGGCTCGCAACTTCCGCGCTGCGTTTCAAATTGGAAACCTAAAAACTGTCATAACTGTCATTTAAAAGGAGGACTTTCAATTTATTACGGCATTTAATTACGTTGAACGTTTACGTTTAATTGTGAAAGCTCGAACAGGCAAATGCTAAGCGTACAATATTTATGAAACAAAAAATAAATCGTCACCTTAATTTAATCACAAAACAATAACAAAAATATATTAAATAAAATGCTAGGTATATTGTAATTTGTCATTCAATCTGCAGGCTTACTCTTGAATATAATGTCAATTCTGATTTCAAACCAATCCAATGACAATATAATCGTAATTACCGTACTCTCGAAACGTTAGAAATTGGTATTGCCTTGATATTGGCATTGTAACCGAATTGCCGAGTGACACATGAAGTTAGCTGTCATTAGTAGTGTAACCTTTGCATTTACGATTTATCGATAAACTTAAAAATTTGGTTTTTATCTATTTAAGTAGCTTAAACCTTTATATTCAAGTTCAAAAATACATTATTAAATTTTAAGTTAATTTTCTGTGTTTTAAATTACTCAAAAAGCAATAGTAAATAGAGTAAAAATTATTTAAAAGTCTATAATGAGCGATGCCTTTGCCTTCAAATGTGACGACAAAAAAAATGACATCAATCACTCAATTAGTGCTCAAACCGCGAAATTTCAATAATTTTGTAGTTGAATAAATATTATTGTTTTTTATTTAAATGTTTATACTCGTTTTTGTATTGTAAATGTTATATATTAATTCCGTTTTGCTATACGGTTTATGGAAATAACATTTGCAGAAAACATGTCCAATCGCAATCGCCCATCCACTCTGCAAATAGAAGCCCTTGTGGAGTTTTTGGAGCAGCACGCCGCTATTGCCAGTGTCTTTTTAAGGACTACCCAAGGGAAGCAGGAATGCAAGAGAAAGTGGGCAGAAAATTCTCTTTTACTAAACTCCCTAGGAGGAGTAATTACAGTTGGACCGGCGTGGACCGGATTAGTCAAAACATTTTACCTACGTTATGTTAATTTTATTATAAATGTTTAGTGTCTTTACAAAAGTAAAAATAATTTTGAAAAGAAGTGTATTTTTATTGCATACAAAAATATAAAATATATGTGGGACATAGCCTTAATAAGACTATAATTAACTATTATTGAAAATAATGAAATTTTACAAGCAATCATAAATGAAGTGTTTGTAAAACTTCTTGTTTTCTAAAATATACAATCAAGGCATTGCCTAAGAAATTATTAAAAGTTTGATAAAAAAAAACTTTCTAGAAAGCATAGAACAACTTTTAATAACTACTTGTATGTAACACAAGTTCTAAATAACATTTACTTTACTTTTTTTACAATAATATTACGTTTGAAGTAAATTAAATTAACACACAATATAAACAAAGTACCACTTTGGTTATTGTATAAATGACAACCTTGACGCAATTCAATCTCAATGCAGTCACAATCCAATGTGTCAAAATAGCGTCAAGAGTACGGATTTTGTGCTAAAACTCATCATGGACTAGTTCCCTCAATATCCACGTAATAAAATACCAATGTGGCGCTAGTGTCGACATTCAAGAGTACGGAACGTCCCAATAACAATGTCGATCGATCGGGATTGGTTTCAAGAGTAAGCCTGCTGAAGTGAAACATTAACGATATTTAAATAATTACTATAAAATGTATTTGCTGCTTGTGTAATCTTACATCAATATTCAAATATATTATAATATAATATCGGCCATTTTTGTTTGTTTCACACGGCGATAGGATTGTACCTATTTTTCATTCGGAGTTAGTTCGTTTTATTAACAAAAGTGGAAATCCTTATTTTTTTACTTATTCCGGTTTATTGGTAAGCGTGCAATATAAAAAGGTAATCAAGATGAAGCAAATAAACATTTTCTTAATACTAGAAAAATGCACTGAAAAAAATCGACTTGCCTCAGGCGGGACTCGAACCCGCACCTTCCACAATCCGGGTGGAAGGTGCGGGTTCGAGTCCCGCCTGAGGCAAGTCGATTTTTTTCAGTGCATTTTTCTAGTATTATATTTACGCGTTTGTAAACGCAAAAATAAAATTATTCCATAATTTTCTTAATATCTAGGTAGTCTGCAAAATCAAGTGCAAACGCTCCATCTATTTTTAACGTTCGAAACTTCCAATCATTAGCTTAATTAGTTAACTGCTGGATAAAGTTGAATCGGATAAACTGAATAATTTATGTAGTGGCAGTTTTCGCGAAGCTTTCCCGAGCTAATCGCGTTTTAACTTCGGCTCTCGGCCGTATCAGTTGGCGTCACGGAACTGCAACTGACGAGGTCTTTCTACTAAATTGAAGGAACTTAATAATAATAAACGCTTTTATTACACACAAAAATAGAAAATAAATTTTACAATAAAATTGAACACATTCATGTAAGAGGGAGGCTAACAAGCAACTTCTTTCTGGCAGCCTTGAGTAGTAGAAAAATGATGAAAACTGGACAGATGAGTGGGACAGAGTGATAGGATGGGTTAGTAATCAATAATGTTTATTTATATTACAAATCTGGCAGCCATTTGATACAGGCAGAGTAGAATAGCATCACCCCAAATCATCCAATGGGTGTCGTAGAAGGCGACTAATGGATCAGCTAAGGAATATTGATTACCTTATACTCCGTCCACCAATCCGCAATGGGCAAGCGTGGTGGATTACTGCTTAAACCTCCTTCGATGATAAGGAAATGCATTGTTTCCTAGCAGTGGGTGGAATTATTATAAATGCTGTTATGATGATTATGAAGCTGAAGAGGTTGTTTGTTTGTTTGGTTGAACTCGCTAATCACAGGAACTACTGATTGAAATTAAAAAAAATATTTTTGTGTTGGATAGTCCATTTATTGAGGAAGGCTATGATAACATAATAACCGACTTTAAGGCGAGCGAAGCCGAGAACGACCACTGTCAAATAATAAAGCTAAAGGTACAGTGTAATCTGCTTCTCTTTATCATTAAGGTTACCTAGTAGGTATATGGACATGCTTGAAAGGCACGTTAGGAAAAACGTTGAAACAAGTAATAAGTTTCAAAGTTTAAAATCGGGGTTTATAAGGTAAAATCAACTCCTCCTGTTGTTACAGTCGGTTAGAACGTAGCCAATGTTACCCGAGTTATAATAAAGAATCGATTGACGCCTTATTCATCAAAATCGGATAAATAGTTTAGGCGCTACGGAGGAACATACGTACGTACGTACATACAAACAAACAATACAAAGACTGCTAAAATTGTAACCCTACCTTCTGGTTTCAGGTCACCCGTTTTATTTATTTATTTAATGCTTACAAAACAAATTATAGTCACAAAACAGGTAGATTATTTTTACAAAAAGTAAAGTCCAACCTTAACTCTTAACATGTAAGCACAGTATGAGTAGAATATAATGAAATGTTTAGAGGGTTAGTAAGATTAATTTAAACTTATAATTCCCTTTATTTCTTTTAAAACACATACAAAATTATACTTCTAAATATTAAATTTTTACAATGTATAATATAAAAGATATAACATTTAAAAATATAAAAATGCAGTTCCCCATCGGTAGCAAGACCAGCGTCCACTTATAATTTATTATTAGTAATATTGAAGGCAGTAATTTCTATTTCTATAAGTGTTTTATATAATATGAGTTTATTCGATTATAGAAATCAATTTTAAAATTTGTCTTCTAAATTGGCACAATTTAGTGCCAAAAATATCCAAAAAAGTGTGTTCAAGGAGACTATCGTTATACAATCGACACATCCTGACGTTTGAATACCAACAGCGAGCTCGATTGCTTAACTTTTTCGAGCGTTTCGAAGAAAACTCAACCGCGACGCCATCACTGTTCAAATGTTGGTGTCGTGCCTTGATGCTGCCGAACGAACTACTTGATTGTTCTTGATGAGATAAATGATAAATCCGTGACAATTATAAAATAATATTTATATTATAAAATAATATTTATTTACTTGATACGCGAGTTTTCACTCACACTGACATGATACGAGCTAGTTTAAAATACAATTTTTTAATTGAGTAAACTATTTTGCTGACGCGGTGAAATCTGCGGTAATTAGACCGTACAATTGGAAATTGTTTTTAACTAACCATTTGTTAATTTACGGGGTTCTAAAAAAGGAACTCGTTAGAGAAAACTGCAATTTATAGAGTCTAAGTTGTCTTCGTCCTTGTAGCCTAGTTCAGTCTACAAAGCTCTATAAATAAAGTTCAAAATACAATGCTTCAATTGAACAAACGAAAAGCCTCGGCATTTTGGCGCGTTATGAATGACATCGGCTCGTTTCGGGTTAGGTTACGTCCGTCCGGAGTACTGTTTTCCGATTGGACAGTAATTTAGTACACGCTTAGACTGTTTTGCGTGTTAGAAAACCGTTTTGCCTGTGAATGTACCTATTACAGTGACTGATCATCATTTCTCTTTTAATAGAAACAATTGGTGTAGGTAATTTTCTTTTTCGTTCCAATATTTTTTATGAGACTCGCTCACTATTCATTAGACACTTGTATGAAAATCTTATTAATACATACACTTTACTTACTAAAATTACTAACTATTATTATTTTGAATATAATAAATAATTGATATCATACGCTCGTGAAACTAAAATTGTAGTTTAAAGTAAGATTTCACAGAAAATCAATTATTATTAATAATAAAGTACGTTAATTAAGACATATTGTATTTTAATATAATATATAATTATGTCATAATTTACCTCAGTTTTTAAAATTAAAAGTGATATTAAATTAAAAGTATTACCTAAGTTTTAAGTAAATCATCAGTGTTTTTTTACTTTTTTGAATCAAACAAGAGTAAAAAAGATCTGCTTATAAACTAAACGTCTAGATCAATGTTCTAAAGCAACAGAAAAAAACGTACAAAGACCACGGTTTGTACTTTGATCAAGCACAAAATAAAAACAAAGTTGCAAATTTAATAATATACCTATACAAGATATTCAATACATTATTTCCAGGGGTGGTCACTGCCCTCAGCTATTTAAAGTTCAAACATCTAGTGGAACTTTAATGATACTGTCTAATAAAGTGCTAATCGAATCAATTACCAGTCGGGTGCGTAACCCCTGAACGCCAGGGGTGGCCAGCTAATATCCGCAGGTGAAACGAAACGCGCAGGAACAACGTCCTCCATTGTTCAGCTGAAATATTGCCAACGACAGGGGTGCGCAACATTGATAAAGACATAAACGCTTTATCTAATGCTAACATTTTTTTAAGTGCTGAGATATTATTTTTATTTTATTTTCGGATTATATAACTTTTATTGCACTCAAAACGGACCCTTTTATCTGAACAAATTGTAAGGAAAATTTTATTACTAAAAGACAGATTAATGAATAATTATTACTAGAAAACAATGGTCTTTAGACAGCAATTTAACAAAATCCACAACATTTATCATATCAGCCGATTGACAGCTACTGTTGTACATATGTCTCCTCCAATGACAACCTACAACTTTATTTTTACAAAGATATTAGATAGCGGACACTTCACGTTCAACCATATATCTATTTAATTTTTTTACTAATGTACTTCCGATTTTACGTGAGAATATTTAAAATGATATTACTAGAATATTGCATTTTAGTACAAGTAGTGAAATATTTACCGCAATAATATTTAATATGTTGTTTTATACTTTTAGAGGTGTTGTTTGGCAATAATATTTGTAATTAACTATATTAACTAATGAAGCTAAATAAGATAACACAAGACTTGTTCTTCGGCAGATGACTTTTATGAATTTTAATTTAATAATAATGTTTATAGAAATTCAAAACGTTGTGAATCCCTGCATCTCTGCCGCGCAGTCATTAATTCAGAGGTTCGAGTATTGTTTCCTGTGCGGGGCGACCACGGACTATCGTTCATTCAATTTTCGCTTTAAAACCTCCTCCAACCTTTTCCGGCATATGACGGATGAGAGGGACGGAACGACGCTCATCTGCGAATATTAATTGAGCCGGTTGCCATGGCAACCGCAGCTTCCGGCGGCTCGCATCCGGTGAGACCTGAAAAAAGCTTTCAGTAAGCTGTATTGTCTACGGGGATTAATGGCTTTCAGTTTTTTGTTCGTTATCGGTTTTAAAATATGGGAGGCTTTTGCGGCATTTTTTGCACATAACATGCACATATTTACAAGCAAGTAACATTATATAAACAGGAAAGGTATGTAGAATCTGCGTTATTGTCTCAAATACGTTAAAATAAAAACCTTTTTTTTCCAGGTGCAGTATTCTTAATAAATGTAGAGATTAATCACTTGCTTATTAATATTAGGACTCGTATAGTTTTAAAATATAGGTTTATAATTTTAACAATATATATTACTCATAGTGTTATATCACAGTGTAAATCTATAGATTGTGGTTATATTAATTAGAATAGGATTATAATTTTCTTTTTAAAAATTTAAAAAGAAAGAAGATTAAGCTTTTCTGCTAATAACAAGGGATTAACCAATCTAAATTTGAGAGCCAGTACTACTAAAGTACGACTTTGTAGTGCGGAAAATTGGAAAGAATTGTGGACATTTAGATAAATAGATTTGATCCTTTCGATGAGTAAAATTTGCAAGCTCAACGGAGCATGGGTTGAGGGCGCTCTAGAGATACCTTAGTGTTACAAACGTCTATTGCGATGATTGCGTACTATTGAGCGGAGCATATAACAAGACATAATACATACCTGTATGTGAACATTCCATACTACAACTATAAAAATCTCATTCAATCAGCTTTTGACTTTCCATTCCTCGATCAGACATTTTACACCTTTGCAACATAAAAAGCCAATATTATTCTAATATAGATAAAATTACAATGTACCAATACAACATACCTTCTCCGCTTATCTGAACAATAAAACTAAACACGACGGTAAAAATTCGCATATTTTTCCCGTGAAAGTAACTTTCGCGGTGGCACTGTCAATATTTTATCGCTATCGGAACAATACTCCAATGATTTTGTGTAACTGAGGTGACAGTGAATTTGGTTTTGTTTAGGATAGAATATTAAGCAACGGATTTTTTAAATGCAACAAATGTAAAACATTGTGTCATCTTTTATATAAAAATCTCGTATCACGGTGTTTGTGTTCGTACTCCTCCGAAACAGTTCATTCGATTTTTTTCTGATTTTTTTGTGTCTATTTGCTAGGTATGAGAATACGTCTTGAAGTATATTTCATATCGTTAAAAATAAAAATAAATATATATGGCAGAATAACGTTTGCCGGTCAGTAAGTAAAACTACAAGACCATGTTCATGACAAGTAAAGTTATTACCTTCTATTATTAATATTATTATGAAAATAAGTAATAAAACTAAAAAAAAACAGTGATAAAGTTTTTCTCCTGCTTTAAACAAAATATGAACGCATTTTTAATACTTAATTTTATACACTTGCAGGTCTTGCAAATTACATTGTGGATGTTTGTAATGATTACTTGTTATAAAAAACAATAATAAAGAAAAATCTGAGTATTTTTTCAAAATTGGTTTACTATCGTTTTAGTGGTGTAATCACAGAGAACAAAATACAGTGTAACATTAACTTCCAGAGATTACAACCCGTGTACTGAATGAGACAGAGTATTATGTTTTCTTAATATTGCACAGACACGTTTAGAATTAAGTTACTATTACTTATTACAACTTTTCATATATACATATATTTTGCTAGCGTGAAATTAAAGAAGGATTACAATAAACAAAGAAGTGAGATTTATTTCTTACTGCAACAATTTGAACTAAAGAGAAACTCGTCCAGAAATCAATTATAAAAAACCCATGGTGTCCCTACACCAGGGTCGTATTCTTGAATAAATTAAGTTGAAACAATATTTTAGTTTTGTTCGAACATGCAAAACGTAAAAGTTATTGCAAACGGAAATATTAAGGGGGATCTTTGTGTTTTTTTTTTGATATAGTATGTTATGAAGGCCAATGATACCCGACTGCGAGGAAGCCAAAATATAGTGTAACATACATAGACATAGGACTGTAGATCGGCAACGTGAAAGAGAAAGAGCATACTAACGCGTATAATAGAGCGAGATAGATATATAAGACCATTTCACGTACACGTAGGCGGCCCAAGTCGGCCTGTCAGTCACGTAGAAATACAGTAACTGTCAGATTGCAGTACTATTTTTCACGCACGCATGCACATTACTCACACATTGGTTAATTTTTTTTGGTCTCTCCTTGGCCTAGTCGATTCATTCATAGTCGAGACATTGACATGTAATGATGTTTTAAATCATTACGAAATTGTAAGCTGCGGAGTTCCTTTCGTCATTTCTTCTCCGTCTCTGCATACTAATAATTATTTAAGTAAAATAATTATTTCGTCAAAATGGTGGTAGGGCTTTTGGCGATTTAAAAGTACTTAGCAAAGTCCATTTAAATAAAGAGCTTTTTCATTTCATTTCATTTCATTTCATTGCCAATCTATAAACATCAGTAATTGTAAATCTATGGTAACATATAAATCCTTTCAAGTATACTACTGTAGCGTCGGTGGCGTAGTGCGTAAGAGCGTTGTCTTCCACCCGGGACGCACCGGTTCGAACCCCGCTACGTACCAATGTGTTTCAAATTTTGAATTCATTTGTACGTTTAATTGACGCTTTTACGGTGAAGGAAAACAACGTGAGGAAACCTGCACACACCTATAAAGAAATTCTTAGGTTGCGTGTGAAGTCGACCAACCCGCACTTGGCCAGTGTGGTTGACTAAGGCCTAATCGCCCCTAATGTGGGGTAGGCTCGAGCCCCTCGGTGGGGACATTATATGAGCTGTTGATGATGATACTACTGTAGATTGCTGTAAACTGCCTACACGTTATTAATTCGTCTTAATTACAAATTCCGTAATTTTTCTTTTCTATGTCTATGGTAATTTAAATTGTGCATAGTTGGCAACTTACAGAAATTATCTCGTGTCTTTCTTGAAGAAATCACTGAGCGCTTATTTTAATAGTTTTCTCAAACATATATCGAAGTTAAGGTGACGTAAAGTCTCAAGCCCGGCTCTTTATGAGCGCGTTGGAAGCTCTTTGTCAAATAAACAATCAACGAGAGCACATTCTCAGTAATCTATAAATCAATGATCAGACATCGCGCTACTTTGACAATGCGTAATCATATTTTTATTTAAGGGGTTGTATTTTGTCCGATAATTTCGGTATAGTTTGATTTTATAGCTTTAGATTTTGTTTTATTATAATTGTTGTTAGCAAATCTGTGTATCCATCGTGTTGCAGAGAGGAGAATCAGGAGTAGTACCTGGGACTTTGGACCCAGTTGAAGGGTTAAGGGGCCACCTTATGATGCATCAGTGCTCCTCCTTTACCCTGATGTATCTCTCTGCTCATCCTTGTTTGGGAAGATTCCGCGAGAGCCGTTTTAGATACGCATTCCAGCTTCCCGATCGCACTACTTACAATGTTATTACCAAAATTAAATTATCGTTCTCATACGTTTCGACAGCTGACAGCAGCCGATTTGGTTATTTAAGTACGGATTTTTAGTAAAATACTCAGAAAAAAAACGAAAAAATAAATGTCATAGGCAACTCACAAAAAGAAGTGAAATGCCACCAAAAATATTTTAATGTAAAATTTTGCCAAGAAGAGAACATTATGGCTCGCACTGTCAAGAACTTACAAGATCTCAGGTAGAGCCAAGCTTCTAACTCTACAAGCCAACTTCACAAACTACACCTTAGTCAAAATTATATGACTTGGCCGATTCGTCACTACAAGAACTAATTGTATAACAGAAAAGTAATAATCAATGAATAAGTTTTTCACCTTACGCCCATGTGAAGGTAATACGGCCAAGCCACAAATTTTGACGAAGGTGTAGAGTTTGTGAAGTGATCTTGTAGAGTTAGAAGCTTGGCTCTCATCTCATAACTTTTTGACGGTGCGATGCATATAAAATAAAATAAAAACATACAGTCGAATAGAGAACCTCCTCTTTTTTGAAGTCGGTTAAAAATAATAATAAAAATGCTTTATTTATAATACAACGTAACAGTACAAGGCATGATATTATAGGAATTATTTAATGGGTGATCTGGACCCTAAACTAGGGCGACCCTGTATTTCAGGACTACAAAATATGTTCTCGTCTTGGCAACATTTTACAAAAAAATGTTTTTGTTGAGATTATTTATTTAGTGAGAATCTCGGTACTTTATTGTCAAGTGGTTGGCTCACCGGAATTATTTACATATTTTTTAACAATAAAGTTTTTAGGACATTGATAAAGTAAGAAAACATGTTGGTCTTGGAAGGATTATCAAAATGTATTAAGGCAGTAGACGAAGAAATCGATGCTTTATTCCATGTAAAATTTTATTCTTTTTCTTATGACTCCACATTCCCCTTAAGAGAACTCGATAATCTTGTCCCGTGGCGTCACTCCATGCATCAAGCTAATGTGATAGCCGATTTATGGCCAAATCGAAGCTTAATGGATGACGCTAAATTTGATTTTATAGACGCCAGAGTAATTTGAGGACTTGCGTGCACTTAAACCTGTAAGACTATTGGGAGAGACTGGCAAGACATTTGGTTTTAGTTATGGTTTCTCTGTCGGGTAACATTAAATGTTACCTGATTTTAAGAGAATAGTACAGGGAACACGTCTCTATACAAACCAAGAAAACATTTTACGACCCCTATTTCTTACCCGATCTTTTCGAATAATTCTAATTTACATAATTTATAAAAGAATGATTTAAAAAATTGCAAAGAGCAAAAAATGAACAATTTTTAAAAGAAAAAACCGCCTTCAAAACGGTAATTTAATTAATTTATAACTAAAAAGGGAGAAATAAATATGTTATGAAATCATTGGATTTTGTTTCTAATTTTATTTGGCACCATTTAAAATGTTATTAAATAGTAAAGCATGAGACGGGACTCAATCGCGCGACTTTTTATCATGACAGGATTTTTTTCTTGCCTTTTGTTTTCAATCCGACTTGGTATTTAAAAGTTTTATGTAAAGAATCTAAAAGTATTTTTTTTCAGTCGCGTGTTAGTATCAATTCAAAAATCAGCATGGACAAATGCCTTGATAGTGTTTTATACCTTCAAGCCCATCTTACATTCACAATAAAGGTATCCAACCTTTAATAAATTACCGTACCGTAAACAAAACTATGTCAGTTCCGGGTCGGATGCCCGTATTCTTAGACAAAGGATTCAATATTCGGAGGTCCTTTCCGTGGTGGTCTCACATGTAAAATCTACCTCAGGATGTAGTCCTCTTCAATTATTGTTTCAGAATTTATGTTTCATTGTGTTTTCATGATTAGAAACATTGCTTTTTCAAAGAATAGGAAACTATTCATAGCTATATAGTAACAATTATCATATATTTTTAAACGTATACTTAATTCTCCTATGAGTTCCTCTTAAACGGTGCTACGATTTTTATGTATTTTGTGTGTGTGTGTGTATGTGTTAAAGTGGGTTTGAGAATGGTTCAGATACACAATGAAATTTGATAGAAAAAAGTTTTTTTTTTACCGCACAATGTTTGTCGGGTCATTATCAATTACGCAGTCTGCAGCCGAAGGAAAAAATTCTAATTATGAAGAACTTCCGCACACTTTCCGAAATACAATCGATAAAAGACCGAGAGGCGATCTATACGCGTTCGGTGGTCAAGGCTCTTGAGATTAGCCGCATGCTGATGAGTCTCCTTGTTCCAATCCAGTGTATCCCACAGATAACTTGCAGATCCGCCTTAAAGGTGACAGCAGTACTCCATGCAGGAACGTACTTGATCTCGATAAAGGTTTAGGAGCTGCTCAGATACAAAATATCGTTTTACCTTTGAAAGAATGCCAAGTTTATTAGCTGCGTTTTCAGGAATGGATTCAATGTAGCGACCAAAATTGAGATTTGCAGAGATACCTATTTAGACCCAAGAGCACCAAATGGTCGCTAACCAGAACGGAAATATTTCGAAAAGTCAGATGAAATGGAATTCACCGAAAAGAGACAAGTCTGAGTTTTGGGCTGATTGAACTCGACCAAGTTGGTTTCACCCCAGAGAGAAACAGCTTCCACGTTTCCTACTGTACTTCTCCATCTTTCTTTGCAATATCCTCTCTTATTGTCGTCCTCATTTACAGCCATGTCTTTTACTTTCTTTATCCCAATATTATTATCTCTTCTCATTACATGCTTACGTCTATTAACTTCTTCTTCTTATTATATTTACTCCCAGTCAATTTGCTAAAGCAAAAGTATTTACCTACCTTTTTAAGAGCAAAATACTTGCTACAAAAAAATATATTTTGTGTAAGCTTAATAATTAAGCCGAGAATATTTAAAGCCCATAAATACTCTACATAATGCAGTCTCATACATTTTGCCTCCAAGTTATTGTTACAGTGTCTGCTTCCAATGAATTAGCAGATGTCCCGACATAATGCTGTAAGATTTATTTTCACTTATTTACATTTTAAGTTAGTGCTGAATTTTAATTATGCAAATCATTTTACGAGGAATTGGAAGCTGAGAGGGATAAACATAGTAAGAGGGACTTGGAACTACGAATTGGAGACGAATATTACAAAGAATAGAGATCAATTTTCCTTGAAAAGCTTTTTGGTAGCTAAAAGACAATTATCTGTATTGGTCAGTGGGTAATGATATTATAAACTATAGATATGTTAAGTTCATAGGAATTTACCTTTGAAATCTGTTTCGCGCAATCTAAATCTGTCAAATGTTTTCTTGTGCTCTTTGCACTATCATTTATATAAACCAGGACACAAGTACCCATATATCCAGCACACAAGTAGCACGGCTTTATTGGCTTGTGACTTCGCTCGACATAGACCGATAGCAAGACGTTCTAATTAGGACGTTTTTGAGTCTACACAATGCGTTATTTATGCGTAAGTCCTTACACGGAGTTAGTCAGTATTATCCAAGCACTTTGAGGCAGTCCAAATATTAATTGAAATAAATTATTAGTCAGGACTTAGGTACTTAACACACGATACGGATAAAGTCTGAAATACATAAATTTTGAACATTAACTTAACCTATTGAATAAATCTAAGTTTAGTCGGCTAACAATATGTGCGCCGTACTAGCCACCTGCAACTACTAGCTTTCTGACCTGCAAAATGTTTTCTTCTAAACCAGGATTTTGAGAAAGAGGAAACAATTCATTATTAGCACAATTATATTGAAAAAATACAATGTTAGTTCGTACAGTTTGTTTCTTAAAAACAATTAGCATTCAATATTCACCCTAAAGGTAAGCTTTCACAAAACTATGTTTTCAAATTTGCGTATCGAATACTTATCAATAAACACAAACGACCCAAAACGGAACTAACAAATAAAGTTCAAAGTGAAATAACAACGGTTGACAGAGCCTCGTACCTATTTAGCATATGAAATAAATACGATGAAATATGGTTAAAATTAATATGGATGTATGCCACCCCGCGCGGCATTAAGTAATGCGTTCCTCTTGGTACCTTTGATTTGGATTATTTTAAATCTAATTGGCACTTAAACACACAGCCCACCTCATGGAAGTAGTATAGACGCTTGCTACCCCGACGAACGTGTCAATTGCAGGATCCTTCTCCTATTTTATCAGTGCGAAAGCTTTTATTTTGCCATGTGATAGGGGCCCACTGGCAGGATTATATAGGACTCCCAGGTTAAATCATGCACACTCACTAAAACCAACTGGTGTAGTCTATCCGCATTCTGACTTCGTCTGAGCACTGTTTCTTCTGCATATCAATGATATGATTCCTCTCGGGAACATCCATTGCTATGCAGACGACAGTACAGTGCATGCGGGCTATTTCGGACACGCAAGGGCTGGGCGAGCAGAAACCGTGGAGAGTCGTGAGAATCTTGTCATTGAGCTCAACCGAGAGCTCGACTTTGTTTCAAAATGGGGTTCAGCAAATCTGGTTGAGTTCAATGCCAAGAAAACTCAGGTGTGCGCGTTTACGGCTAAAACGTCCCCATTCCTTTCCCTTCCCTCTCTCCAGGGCACAACACTAACGCTACAGAGTAGTATCACCTTGCTCGGTATGGAGGTTCGCTGTGACTTGAATCCGAAGGACTACATCGAAAGCGTGATAAAAACAGCTTCACGAAAACTTGGAGTCCTGAACAAGGTGCGGCGTTTTTTCACGCCAAATCAATTGTGCTTGCTTTACAAGACGCAAGTACGGTCCTGCGTGGAGTATTGCTCGCACCTGTGGGATGGTTCTGCAAAGTACTTACTCGATGCTTTGGATAGGTTGCAGCGTCGCGCGGCCCGCATCATCGGCGACGAAGAGGTGACTAAACACCTTGAGCCTCTCCAATTGCGTCGCAATGTTGCGTCATTGAGCGCCTTCTATCGTCTGTACCACGGCGAGTGCTCTGAGGAGATTTTTTCCCTAATCCCACCATCTCCTTTCCTCCTAAGGACTACGCGTGCTGGTCTACGTTGTCACCGACAAACTGTGGCTACCATTCCAACGCGTACTAAGAAATTTGGCAACTCGTTTCTTTGTCGCACAATCAAGAAATGGAATTCACTTCCAGCACATGTGTTCCCTCCTTCCTACAATCCTGGGTCATTCAAACGAGACGTGAAGAAGCACCTTGCAGGTCGGCAAGGCGAGGGTGGCTGGCGCGGCGGTTTATCTTTCGCACCAGCTATCTTCGCATGTGGACTCCACTTCTGCTTAACATCAGGTGGAATGGAGTCATCTGCTCGACTTTTTATAAAAAAAAAAAAAAAAAAAAAAAAGTATACCAAGAACAGTAATACGTCTTCATACAAACTGGCCGCTATCCATTAGAATGTGTGTGGCGCGCACTGTGACGCACACATTGACATAAAAATATGGGGGCATAAGGTGGTCTCGGTGTGATCGCGCTTTTTTATGTCATTGCACATTCGCTCGCCGCTCGTTCTCGCCCGGCACATTTACAATAGCCCTACGTCAATGCAAGAGTAGGCTAATAACTCGCCGACAGCCCGCAGATATACTACTGTTCTTGGTGTACTGTGGTCTGAGCCATGAACTACTTAGGCATCCGTATGGCTCCAACTGCGATCGACTTTAAAGGGTATCCCTATTGTAGCAGGCAACTGGAAACAAATCCGTTATGAAACTTTGCGGCAACATAATCGATGTAGGGACTGGCCGATCGAATCTGGAGTAGCCCGAACAGGAGTCGTACCTCCACCTTACAGAAGACCACAGTCAAATAACACTACATTTTTGTGGAGTTGTGTGTCTGTTGGTGAGTAAGGTTGTCAGGAGTTAGGGAAGGGGACTAGGGTTGGCAGCGCGATTTTCACTTTAGTGATTCAATAAACGCTTGCAGCTTAAAGGCTACGGCAGCTGCTTACCACCAGGCAGGCCGTATGTTTTTTTTTCTAGCCTGACCCCACGTCCCCCCACTGCTTTCCCTTTCCTTCCCCTACGGGGAGGAGCGAAAACAGTCAGAAGAACCGGACAAGCGAGGGAAGGAGGGGGTGATTCCTCATGGATACCCTAAGGGCCGGCCTCTAGGGTTATGTCAAGCGAAGGGGACTAGGGGACTTTTACTGGCTAAACACCCCCTTATTACCTATTGCCATTGGCTATAAGGATATCGGACGCAGCTGCCGCCTCAGGAGAGAGGGAGGTGACCAGACAAGTGTATAGGCCGTATACTTGTCTGCCAATCACTTGACATATAAAAAACTTTGCTCACCAACAGAAAACAACTCTACTATGAAATATTGTTTCATTTCGGGCGCTTTGTGAGCAGCTAATTCTCTGTGTCTTACCCTCTTGATTTTTTTATTTATTAGAAAATCAGAAATAAAAGATTTCGACTAATTACGTCTGCTTGACAACACGATTTCATATAATATGCAGAAAAAAACAGGATTCATAAATCTAGACAATTTAAAAACACAACACATACCTTTAAGTTCAAATAGTTCCATATTGACACTAATAAGCGTTACGTGTTTGAGAATTAGTAAATTAATATAGATTAATTTACTAAAAACTGTACGCTTAAGATTATGCAAAACAAAAATCTGAATTACTATATCTTCAATATTTTAATTAATTATTTAAATTATTCCGCAGTTTCAAAAACACGAATTTCGATTATTAAAATTCCGATTAAAAGTGCAAATGCGACGTGATGATACTCGTATTTACTTGTACTTAGCTAAGTCATAAAAATACATCTACCAAATCTAGTGGTTGAAATTTTCCGCAGTCCACATACCAGTTCGAGGTGGAACAAACTGTTTCATAAGTTGAAAATAATAATCGGCCTTCCGCGGCAATATTCCCTGAATACATTATTTTTGTCTTACTACGCCCAGAAGTTTGGTCTTTGGAGGACTGAATTATTAGCAATTTTAAACGGCGTGTGAAGTTGTGGAGTGTGTTGCCAACTTGCTTGCAGGAAACTTTTAGTTGGGATTCTTTGAGAAAAATGCCTGATTTCACCAATGTAGTATACAGTTACCTAAATAGGTGACTCTTAAAATAAAATAATTCAAAAACACCCCTACTAAAATACGTTTGACCAACCAAACAGTCACCTTACTATGGGACCAATTTACAGTGGCAGTTTTTTTTATATAAAATTAAATGTTTAAATCTTGTTTTGAATCATTTTTGCGTTTACAAACGCGTAAATAGTTTTAAAACTTGTATTTTTTCTAGTTTTAAAACTATTTACACTGAAAAAAATCGACCTGCCCCAGGCGGGAATTGAACCATCACGAAATTTCTCAGGGCTTGGTGCTTGTTTTTAATATACTTAATATATAAATTATATAATTTATTCCCTAATATAAGGTAGTTTCATCTTAACTGGGCATGAAATATTTGCAAAAATATTTCGTTCGGATCTTAGAAGAGCAAATTTAAATTTTTGTATTGTACTTTCCACTTTTTTAAGGTTTTCCACTTTCGTTATACCTAAAAATCTTAAGTGGAATGTTTCAAAATACGAGTTTACCGCGTATAACAAGCTTGAAGTATATATATGATACAGTATTATTCGTATAGCACATCTTAAAATTTGGCCCCCATTGTGTGGCTTACACGTTGGGCGCTTAGCAAAAACTGTGATGTTCTCTATTTTGAAATAGCATTTCTCTTTTACAGAAGCAAGCAATATTTATATTATACGTTGATACTCCCCGCCAGGGTCATTTATCAATTTAAATATTCAATACATTATATAAGTTCCAACGCTTTCAGTTCAAAACAATCACCGTCATGCATAATCAATTGGGAGCTCAATATTTTCCGCTCAAATAGCTACACGGAAAATAATAAATATGTATTTCGAAACGCATTTCCGAGATTACAATATTAGCGAGCGCACGTCCTCCTTCTTCGAGCGCGTCATTACAAATGATAAATAGCCAGCACACTTCGATAATCAAATTCAAATTTGGAATCTGCTACCCCCGCTTTCCTTTTTTTCTGAACAACGGCGCCCAGTCATACAGCCAGCCTGTTTTCTATTGTGAGAAGATTGTAACTTTATTAAGCGTGAACGAATGTTCTCTTTAACCGATTCGTCGCGGCAGAGCACGTGACCCGGAACCGATTATGGTTCCGTACCGATTTGTATGTATTTGTATGTAAATCGGAGTGTGGGGTGACGAGATAACAGGCGTGGTTATTGATAGGAATCATCGCGATTGAATTAAATTTGTCTCTTTTAGCGGGATTTTAAGTTGAGTATTCTGTTATGTTTAGTTTACGAATCTGTAATGTTTGCGGTTTGGAAACTGGTTCATAGTGCAACTAACGTTTGTTCATTCAATTTACACATCACGTGAATAAAAAATATACAATTTCAAACTTCTTCGTACAAGTTTTAGATTGTATGCACATTTGTTTAAGTTATATGCAATTTGCAACTTGACGTCATAATTGCACGCAAGATGTGCCTAATGGAATTGCGCCCTTAAGGTCTGTAGCAAGTCTGTATAATAGGACACTTGAATAACGCGATTAAAATAGACGACTATAAGAAGTACCTACGATGCGTACCAACGACCCGATCGCGGTAGTTACACAATGAAAAAATGTACGAATTGGAGAAAAATATTTTTATTGCAAAATTACGATTGTCTTCAAGCAATATCTGCGAGAGGTCGTTGACTTTTCATTAAGCTTATGCGGAATTAAGACGGAATAATATTAAAATTTTAGTAGTGTAAATACAAAGCATAAAATTGAAATTAATCTAAGCAGCTATTGTGACCGGCAGAGACATAAGGCTGTAACAATGAGACGAACAAGCATACGGAAAACATTGGTCTCGGTGGATGAGTCCCGGCTTCTTGAATATGGGAATGAAGTTATTGTATCAAAATTAATTGTTTCAGAATAAGCGACTGAAATGAAAGCGAAAAATGAAAACAAAATACGCTGAGGTGGTTTTTTGACAATAATAACTTAGATAACTGAACTTGGATGACCGTTTAGTACTTAAATTAGTATTAGTAGTAGTGTTATTTTCGCCTGCGTACAATAATGACGCTGTCGTGGTGGAGTGGTCAGTATAGCTGCCTATACATCAAGCGGTCCGGGTTCGAGTCCCGGTAGCGGCAAATATTTGTGTGACGAATGAATATTTGTTTGCGAGTCGTGGTTGTTTATTTGATTATTTAAGTTTATCTATCAAAATATTTAAAATTATTTATGTATATTACAAAATGTCCGTAATCTAGTATCCATAACACAAGTTCTTAATGATACTGAATTTGGGCTAGATAATGAGCTTTGGAAAAATAAAATATAGATACATTATCGCCTGGTACCAGCCAAAACAAAAATTATAAATACCTTATTCGTGTAAAAAATATACCTCTGCCCGTAAAAAATATACCGCTATGTTCTATGTAAGTTAAGTTAAAATCCTATTTTTAATATTTCAATAATGATTACAACGGACCTATTTTTATTACTGGTTGAAAAAAGAGTAGGTACTGTAAGGAACATGTTTGCTGGTTCTACCAGCAAACATGTTCCTTACAGTACCTTCTCTTTTTTCATAGAAACCGGTAAAATGTGAAAAATTATTTCACTGGTAGTAAAATCGTTGGTCGAATGTGGAATAACCTGATTGAGACGTTAAACAAACGCCGATGGAAAGTAAGTTTTAATGTTTTTTAAGTGTTTAATTTTTTTTTCAGAAATCCAAAAGCCCCTGCCAGCTGCAATGGAGCGATGCATACTTAGTATAAAAATAACAGATAAAATACGTTTTTGGTTGATGAAGACTGCTAAGTTGAAATGGGTGGGCTGGCCACGTTTGCAGAATGCCTCAAGAAAAGTGGGTACCCTCGGACGGCTGTTATCGACGAGGAAGACCTAAGAAAAGATGGTGTGGTGATATAAAGAGGTTTAAAGCCGACTGGGAAGCCCTGGTACAAGATAAGGATCACTGGAAGAGTTTGAGAGAGGTTTTTGATCCAGCAGATGGTATAAGCGAACAAAAAATAACTTTTTCGGATTTAAAACAGAATGTCAATATTTCAACATCGCTCTTACTTCTCACAAAGATTTCTCCCAAAGTAAGACAACATCTATAGCTTTTTCTTCAAGGTAACACAAATACGCATCAATATTCAGCGTACAATACTTTCCAGACAACATTCAAGATGAAGTCAACAGAAAATTTACAGGGTGTCCCAGGAAAGTGCGAGGAGAACAATATTTTTGGTCGCTCGCCGAACCGTGAGTAATTCAATAGAAAATATTCATATTGGGGACAGTGAGCGACCCCGCTGATATACAGCAGGATTCCATTTTGCAGTTTCTTGTTTCTGTTACTGTTGCATTAAATTTATTCCTAGCATTATGCCTTTCTCAGATAGTACAAATTTTCGAAAGTTTAGATGATAGATTAACGCCAATAATTAATCTATGGCTTCAACCGTAAAAGTTATATTATTTCTAAGTAAAGTCTGAATCAAATTCAAATTTAAATTCTTGTAACTCGTGTATATTAGTAGGTGAACTACGGATATGTATGGGTGGGAAAACGTGGTGAAAATTATTTATTGATTTCGTTGATGGCCCCAATATTATTAAAATAGGTTATTTAGAGAGTGTCTTAAGTTTTGTATGCTTGGATTTGAACCATCCCATACCAAATTTATATTTAGAAACCATTTGTGAAACATGAGAGCCTTAAAATATGTTTTTATTACCAATCTGATTAATTTTAATATCTGAGCGAGTACAAGTCCTTTATATACTGAACTATATTTTCTCAATCGCACAGGCTTAGGTTGGACTTTATATACATTGAGATTTTTCATACAAATAATAACAGTTTGCGAAAAAACAGATTGGTCATCGTAAATTTTTTATTGCAAATTGAACACATTATAAATTTTATTTTTGTTATTAATATGTTTTTAAGACTTTTATATGAAAACTGTATCTATGATTCATTTTGTTTTAGTAACCATTATTAAAAAAAAACACATACCCCTATTTTCGGGGGGTAGTTAAAAATATTTTCCATGTATAAATTCCGAACCTTTATGCACGCCGAATGTTTGCAGACGTTAGGAAGCGGTGACGAATGCTGCTAGTAATGTGTTCTGAGTGTTGTGATCGAATACGCAGTCGACAACATTTGTATATAGATAAATGGAATAAAAACCGGGAGTGGTCTCCCCTTGACTTTCTCTTATACCGGACACGACTCAAAAGTCGGAAGTCGTAAATTTTGGTCACCCATCCGAGTATCTCGAAGTCTCTGAGTAGGTCGAATTTTTTAACGATTACAACACTTCTTCTATACTACGCATACGAGAAAGTCAAAAAAACATCCTGTATGCACGCCGAATGTTTGCAGACGTTAGCAAGCGATGACGGATGAGGCTAGTAATGTGTTGTGAGTGTTGTGACCGAGTACGCAGTCGACAACTATTTGTATATCAGACACATAAAAAGACGCAATGTTACTGGCAGCAATGGATGATTGCAGATGTTTTTTTCCCTTACAATCTCCTACACGTCGGCAAGATTCATTAAGCAGCATAAAACTTTAAATCTGCGTATAAGGGTCGTCTTATGCACGTGTTGCTGCGAATAGGAAAAGGAAGTCTATGTTCGAAGATCCGACTTATAAAATAACTAGTGGCCGCCAGAGGCTTCGCTCGTGTTAATTTCAGTTATTATATAGCCTTCCTCGATAAATGAACTATCCAACACAAAAATATTTTTTCATTTGAATCAGTAGCAAACAAACAAACCGTTCAGTTTTATAATATTCTAGTATAAATAACCAAAACAATAGAACAAATTTGATTTTGAGACCATTCTTTTCGTGCTCCTGGATTTAATAAAAAGTAAAAACGTTGACGTTCACAAGAGTATTACACCTGTATTCACAAACATTACTATGAGATTCCTCGACTATTGGATAAATAAACGCATTGCATTGAATAGCGCTCTGTGATTGGTTCGATTCTGTTGTCTAGTTCCCGTTTTGAATGTTTTATTACTCCAACCTCCTTCAAACTTTAAACTTTTGACATCTGGACGTCGCTTTTGACATCTTGACCTGTGCGTTGTGTAATATAGCTAGCTACCTAAGCTGTGCGTTCATTTTAAAGTAGCATAGTTCCGATCCCCACATAAGTATTGTCTTTGAATAGGTTTTTACGACCGTGTGCGTCCACGCGCACTATGAGACTTCAAAATCCTTGCCATATGGCTCGCACTGAGAAATGCCTTATATTGCATAGCATTGTTTTTACTATGATAAGAATTGTTTGTGAATATGGGCGTATAAACATATTTGTGTTGATTTTCAAACCATTATTTTTATAACTCCTCGCACAATCTGCTGTAGAGCTCCCTAAATCTGCTTTCCTTCTCTTTCCCACAACAATTCTCTACGCCCATCCACGCAGCGTCCCGGACTAACAGAAGCATGCTCCATAAACACCCACGATGTATTTAGTATGGGAACAGGGCAGTTCACAAAGACATCGGTCACGGTGACTCTGATACGCTCCGAGGGGAGTCATGGTAATGTTGATAATAAGGTTAGTAGTTCCGCTAATGTGTGATGTGTTATTTTATTGGAAGAAATAGTGATTACTAATATCATTTGATGAGATTAATTCTTTTGATATTTTACTCGTTAGTAACGATTAGATGTCATCTAAACTGAAGATTAAGGATTTTAAAATAGTTACAATAATTTAATTTTCATAAATTATTGAGAGATTGTGTATCAAACTTCAAATAAAAAAATAAAATTGCTATTTTTATAATCATTGTTTTTTTTTTATATTTACGAAAATATTTAAATGCCTTTATAGTCCGTTATCCACCTGTATTGTCCATGTAGGATAATATTTTTCGTATTTTACCAGACGCTCCATTTGGAAATATAAATGTTAAGAATTAATAATGACTATGTTCATTTTAATATTTGAATAGTATTGAATAATTCTCATTACATATCCCTTTATCTTTTTTTTTACAAAATTAATGTTCTTCGCTATCCCGATATTAGTATCCTGAGAACAAATGAAAGATTCGCAGTACAATAATCTCATCGCCATTCTTAGAACCACAGATATATCTTAAATCTGTCCTTAGAACCTTTGTTATATAAGGTTTTATTGTTGACCTTGCTTTTAAAAAAAACTTCTGTAAAACATTTCAAGGAGCACTTTATACAATGGTCAAAATCAAAGTTTTTTATTTAATTCGACTTTTATCTTTAAAATCCCTACCACCGTTTATGGACGAAAATGAATTATTTTATGCCACACTAGACCAGAAAGTGGCATTTTCCGTTCCTGGTCAATAGGTGCCATAAAATTTTGTACTTAACTTTGGTGGTAAAATAGAAAGCAGATCGGATGTTTATATGTACTATTACTTTAATTTAATGCTGAGTTTTAGAGGATTAGAACTTTGACCTTAAAAGAGACTGGTCTGGTTTTTTGGGGCAGGTGCAATAAATATATTGCACCTGCGCTTGGCCAATCTCAATGCCAATCAGGTGACCGGTCATTAAACTATGCCAAATCCTAATAATAATTAGGATTTGGCATAGTTTAATGACCGGTCACCTGCCTAACACCAACCCTTATTGAGAATGCTGTTTTGGGTGGTACGAGTGACCCATTGGTACGTTGGTCGTCACGGGGCTTAGAATCTCCCTCGGTTGGAATTTTTACGACACCCTTGGAACGAGAAGATTGTTTTATTCGTTACCGGTAACTAGATCGGTTTGTGTTTATACCTGTTAATAACGTGTACCTATAAACAGGTATGAACGCGATAAATGAGAGTGTACGCAGCGCGTAAGTGGCACCCTAGGGTTGAAAGAGTTCATAGACTACGGTAACTTACCATGAGATGTGCCATAAATATAAATCTCTTTTCTATATTGTTAATTATAAGGTAAAATTAGTAGCCTGTATAAATAAAATAGATATCAGAGTTAATTCTCATAATTTATATCTCGTAACAAGACAAATCAAATCATAATGCATGATAGCTTCATCGTCCACCCTTAAGTTGAATTCGTCATAGTACGCTGCGTTAACATTTTGTGTTGTGAAAGGGAATCTTTTATAGATAGAGATTGATTCTAACATGATACCGAAATGTCAGGTCGTTAGGGTGTTTGATGTGGAAATAATCTGACTAAATTCTTTTCCACCAAATTATTTAAAAATTTTGAAGTCAAAGTCAAAATTTCATTATTTATTTAGGTACAATTTGTACACTTATGAAAGTCAATTTTGATGCCATGGAAGAAGATGGCTAGTACGAGTACATGTATTGAATTAAGCGAGTAAATACTTAATCATCATTAAATAATTTAATAGCCTATTCTAGTTTTCATGATGTTTCAATGATTGCACGGACTGTAAAATTCATAGGTGTCAGAGGAAAGAAAGCGTACAAATATTTCTCATAATGTTCATTTATTGCTTTCTACGGATTAAAATTATTTTATTTACAAAATAAATACTTACAACTAATATTGCACATAGAGAATATACTTATAACAATAACAATAATTTAACCAAGTTCGAAACAGTAATGTGATTTAATTCACCCGATATTTTACTATGCATCCAGAAACGGTTTAGGAGTATTTGCATAAACAATTCATTTGTGGATGA
This sequence comes from Elophila nymphaeata, assembly GCA_955850985.1. Taxonomy (NCBI): domain Eukaryota; kingdom Metazoa; phylum Arthropoda; class Insecta; order Lepidoptera; family Crambidae; genus Elophila; species Elophila nymphaeata. The sequence continues at coordinate 25,992,664 of OY039073.1, read as the reverse complement.
GCGTGTTCGCGTTGTGGGGGTAAAATTGCTTGCTTTTCTTATTGAAATTTTGTGTGGGGGACACGTCGTCCATATCGCCCTCTTTGTCCTGATGAGCTGTCATATGTCTCGTCAAATGGTGCCGTTCTCGGAAACTTTCGTTGCAAACTGGACACTTCAACTTTTCTTCCCGCTTTCTCCTATTAGGGTCAGCTGTCGATTCGCTCTTGTGATGTGTTCGCATGTGGTAAACTAAATCTGACGTCATCCTGAAACTGACACTGCATTTCGCACACACATTTTGTGCTGGCAGAGTGAAAGCAGCTAATGTAGGTGGTAGTAATGTGCTCAAAATTGCCGCAGCAGGATTAGCAATCAACGGGTTCACAGCTTCTCGGGGTTGAACAGGAAACTTCATGAAATCTGCATTCGGATTTTGGAAGTTTTGCACTCCGAATGGATACGACGAGCCTGCTTGTAGGTAAGGTATCTCTGGCCTAAAAGGTAGGAAATTTAATTTGTTCGGTGATATCTGCTGTCCCTTTGGATCCGATGATTTTTCCTGATAGTCAATATTTTTATTAAATCCACTTCTTTGAGGCATAGTTCCCGGTTCAGGATAATTTGGAGAAGTGGATGGGACATTTTGACCCTTGAAGAAATGATTTCCATTTAGAAGATGAGCTGGAGTTAGTAAGTTATTGAATCCTGCATTTTTGCTAAACGAACTAGAAGGTGGACTTGCCGCAGATAATGGAGGACTAACTGAGTTTTGATATAACAAATTATCAGGACTGACCGAGGGATTTGGTGACCGTAAAGAATAATTAGAAACTTTTGTGAAAGCACTTTTCGGAGAGAAATCGCTTGATTTATCACCATACCTGTTTTCATATCTAGCTCTGGACTGCATACTAATCAATGTAGGATCGTCGAATATTTTGTTTTTATATTCGGGAAGGAACTTTGGCTGCCTGGCTGCGCTCTCGTTAGAATTTGGACGGCTTCTTGAACGGTCAGAGTTTTCGGAGTCACTACAGTACACAGACTTACTTGGATATTCGTCAGTGCCAACGTCAATGTTGATATCTGATCCGAAGCCTGGAGACATGTTGTTGTTCACCCTGATTCTGTCTTCATCTTGCTCTTTACCATCCATGGTGTTCTCATTTGAATAATCCCCATGCTTATAAATCTCAGCAATTCTTTTAGAAGGTTGCTCCCACTCTTCATTATTAAACAATTGCTTAGATACGCGTAGTTGCCGCTCAGGCTGCTTCGATCGAAGTTTCTCATCAGGCATCATTAAAAATGCGACATCAAAAGACCTTTTTGAAGATTTTCCTTGACTCACAACTGTTGAATGCATTTCTGTCTTTTGAATTTGAGAAGTTCTTGCACTTTCAATGCTCAAATTAGTTTCTTTAGAGTCCGGCGAGGCCTCTTTGTAAGTTTGATAATTATTTTGAACGTCCATTGTCATTGTTTTCTCATTTAATATGACGTACACAAACTAAAACTTTTCACACTTATATCGCAACGGAGTAGCAAAGACGCGTGCGTGCTACCCGGCAGTAAAACGTCGAATGCGAGGGTAACATAAGGGTGGAAAATATATAAGTGGGGTTTTGATCTACCCTTAACAGAGCCTTCGAAGTTGAGGGGCGTGGCTCTATCGGCCAATGAGCTTGAAGCGGCAGGCGTGGCGGCATTTTGTCGACCAACCGCAGTGATTCAGAGCGATAGAGAGCAGGAGAGCTCAATCACCGGGTCAAGATAATAATAACTGCTGCGAATTGAGAGCGCATTGAGTTGTGGTAGGGTCAGCGCGACAATAGCAGTATGAAATTGAAATCCTCAATTCTTCATACAATATGTAGAGTTAGCAACATCCTATCAATGACAATGAATATCTATTTAAATTTAAGTAACATGTAGAATCATTTTAAAATGTTTAATCTATTTAGTCATTCGAAAAGCACTTCTTTGAAATATTTTTAAAGGATCAAAAATTTTAGTTTTATATTTATTAAAATATACTTTAACTAAGTAACTATTTCAAACAGTAATGTTACCGGTTTTTTAGTAATTACATTTTTTTTAGAATTCTAGTAATTTAAGTTTATGTTTAATGCTTTGAAATTTTGTTTGTCTACTGAATCCATATAGTTATTGCCATAATACCCCACCACTTGATAATATCTATAAAACGCAAAACTTTTCCATACTTCGAAAGTTTTCCCGCAATTATTTTTTACTACATCTCGTCCAAACATAGCGGTAGAAAAACTCTGCCGATTATGAATGCAATAAATATGTTTTATATGTCGCATAAAAAATGATACTTCTTCCATAGTCGGCCTAACCCCCGAGTGTATGGATGAGATTGCGAATAATGCTATTAACACAGACGCTTCTTCTCAAATTGATATCCTACTCACGGAAGCTTCAACCAAATCTGAACAGTAATATCCCAGGAATACGGTTGAGATTTATACAAGCTCTGCTAAAGCCACTACGACAACAATTGATATAATAAAAGCAGCCATACTTACCAAAGCAGAAGATTCAAAATTCATTGAGGATATTTTTATAGAGAAGTGAAAAGAAGACTCAAATGAGTTCTGTTCGGTAGTCGGTAACGATAATAAGATAGGCCCAGACGTTAAAGGAAAGCCATTTGTCAGATTTTAGCCATTTTTTTTCGCCATTCGTTCGCACTCAATGAAAATCTGTTCCATTTATTTTCGGGGCTTACTAATGAGATTTTTAAGGAATGTTGTTTTTCGGGTTTAATTAGATATTCTTTTAAGAGCTCATGGCAACGGTATGTCGGTTTCAACGTAAAAAAGCAGTTGATTTTAGCAATATTTAAATGTGATCTTGAATGGAAACTAACAAGATCACATTTAAATATTAATAAATTGATTCTGGTTTTTTTTCTTAATTCAGCGAATTCGGGATGAATTATTAACACATAATAACATTACCTTGATTTGTATCCTATGTTTCAATCCAAACATCTTTCACATTAATTGTCATTATTAACGAATAAATGTGCATAATACATCACCAAAACCAATATTTACTCGTATCCAGCCTTTGTGAACTTCTCAGCCAGGTATGTGTATTGAAAATTAATATTGATCGATACTATACGTGAAGTTTCTTTTTTTAATTAATTTAAAAAATTATAGCGCTATAAAAACTACTAAGGTAATGCTATAGGAGTCTTCTTTCAAACGATTTAACTAAATTGGTACGAAACTGTGATTACAGTAATAAAATAAAATAAGAAATTATACATACAAAAAATTTAATAACAATAAAGTCGAAGGTAGTTCTTTATCACTTCAGGTGGCAGGCGAGCACATTTCCAAGGTGGGTTGTTGATATTTTTCTAATTTGTTAATAAATATGATTTTAATTTATATTTGATATTATCCTGTGTAATGCTATCAATCAAGTCATTCGGTACGGTTTAAGAGCTCGATATCACCACGATCGTGCCTTTTTCCTAACGATTATGAAAGATAAGCAACTTAGACGGGTGACCAATAGCTTTCCATTTGATTCTTTCTTATCGTGCTTCGAAAGGTAAGTTAAGTTGATGGTCCAGCTCAATTTTATTTAGAGTCAGCATAATACTTAATGTAAACATATTGCTAAAAAAAATTATTGGTAGTTTTATGACTGGGCTAGTCATAAAACTACCAATTATTATTTTTTCCAGACGTTAACTCTCCTTGGTTATGCTATTTTTGGTGGACACCGTCCACTGTGATAGCTTCTGATGACAGATGTTACGGCGGGTCGAAATTCTCTTCTGAATTCCAATATCTTTTCCAATTCAAGAGAATGAATGCTTTTATTTCAGTAATTTGAAGTCAATATTTCGGTTCAGTAATAGAATTTGTATTACTCAGTGGAATTTCTTCAACAAAAACTTGTGTTTCCACATATTTTTTGTTCCCCCACAGTAGGTTATTTCTCACGAGTTCGAGAACGTAAGATGATTCTGAGTTAATTTTTTATCATACTTGATATTATAGTTTTCTTATTTTCTCTTATTATAGGATTGTTTGATTGTTGGTTGTGATAATATTGTTAAAAAAAACCATTTTTTTGCAATTAAAACAATAGTTTTGTGATGTTTTTATACACATGTTAAGTATATGGTGGTTGTAAATTGCGGGAGAGGCTAGTTTCATCAGCTGTAAAATAAATAAAATGTAGAAGAATGCCCTCTATATTTTTCCCTCTGAACTCCTCTGAACTCTCTCTCCCTCTGCCCTCCTCTGAACTCCTCTGCCCTCTGAAGTACTTAGCAAGTTTGTTTTAGGCAGAATTAACACACTCGACTCTCCCATAAAGAGTAGTACCTACCTACTGATCAGTCCTGCCTACTACTCGTCCAGTGCTCGAGATTTTTATGGTCTAGTAGCCACTTAAGCCAAACTTGCGGCGTTTCATGATATGCCGAGGCATTTAATGATCTGGCCAAGTCAACGATGTGATGACGACATTATGTTATAATGTCAACTTTTTCGTCATCACCATCTACAACGTCACAGTTGTATTATAATATTCAATTCGGTAACATCTCATAACTAATAAATATTGATATCAAAATCTAGTCTTTTTGACAGCATTTCCCAAATCATCTAGTTCGAGAACGTTTTGAACGAGAATTGTAAACTCTATATTCAATATGGAAAAATAGATAGTTCTGTGACGGCACTCGATCAATCTGAACACGTCGATCGGTTCGCAGGAACATTTGTCGCTCCCACTTAATAAGACGTCACGTCTGTTGTCAGACGATTGATGGATCTTTAGTAACTGCTGGTAACAGAGTTTTTAGTATTATCTGTGAAGAAGTAATATGCATAATCTTTTACTTAGAAATGGGATTCCCATAAAAAAATAATATGGAAAATGAAGGATACAAAAACAAACTTTACGTTTTATCATCCAAGATAACTTAATGTTCGCTAACCAACTAAACCGCAAGCAGACAAAATAAGAAAAAGATTTGTTCTGAAAATAATTATGTCCTTCATTAGCTAGTATTAATACCATTGGATTTTGTTTAAAAAAATACAGATATGAGTTTCCGATTCCTGATTTTGTTCCCTATCTTTCACTTCTATCTCCGCAACTAATACATATTGATAGCAATATTGAAACAAATCTGACTAAACCTTCTTTATAAGTCACTGGTAAGAGTGTTAGTTGATAGCCTAATTGTCGGCACGCGACAAGGCACAAGCACACGTGGCCACAATCCCTTTACGACAAGGGTGCGTCATGATTGTCGATATGGCCCTCGTTTAGTCGGAATGGAATGGAGGAATTAGCTTTTAAAGCTTAGAGATTTCTAGTAGTAATTATAAAAACTGCATTCGTTATTTTTATGATTTTGAAGTAGTGTATAAAAAAAGTCATGGTATTTTGGAAAATTAATATCTTATTATAGTTTTTACGGTACTTACGGTATCAATATAAAATTGGGTTTACAGACTGCTTTTATGAATATAAAACCTTTATCTTTTATCATCAGTTTCGCCAACATGGATGTCTTTCTTCATGAATTATTGTTATTCAATTTAGATCATATTAATAGTCTACCTGTGTACCTTTCATACAACCTTTGTCCCATGATTTCACACTTGTAATATTAGTAGTATAATTGACTTCAAAGTAAAGCTCTGTAGGTGTAATTTCTTAATGTAATAACCAAAGAGTAACTTTGCTCAGGCAAATTATTGTAACATTTAAAATTAAAACTTTTTATGATACTATGTTAAAGTTTTAGCTGATTGAATTTTGTGATTTGTAGATTTAGCTCTTTGCAATTCGAGATTCATGAAAGTAATCTATACCTCAGAATGAAGCTAAATACAGGCAAAATATTTTTTTATAGCTAAGTTTCAATTAGATGTAGAGAGAACATTCTATAAGAAAGTTAAGTATACAAATACAACGAGGCACAAACAAAAGTCGCCAGTGACTGATGACTGCCGGTCAGAGGTCACATCTGCAACTTTGATTGGGAAATACTCAGGAGGATACTCAGTATCGAGTGTCGAGCGCGACAGATTAGTTGGCGGGATCGCTAATATTCTTTTAGATTACATTGTTTTCACCAAGAGGATTGTCGTGATCGAGAATGTATTGGGTATCATTTGGGTTATGAATTTCTTCGTCATTTATCTTTTTATCGTTTTTTGTAATCGATAACAAGACAAAAAGCACTTGTCATTTCACTATATCATCTATGCCCAGTAAGATAATTTTATACTGTCAGTGATTTATTATATTAACATTTAAATACTCGTTTGTGGTGAACTTAGCACTTATATACGTGTTTCCTCTTTCCTACAATCCTGGGTCATTCAAAAGAGGCTTGAAGAAGCACTTTGTAGGTTGGAAAGGTGGCTGGCACGGCGGCTTTTCTCTCGCACTAGTTATCTTCGCATCAGGACTCCACTTCTGCTACCATTAGTTGAAATGGAATCATGGTTGACCTTCTTATAAAAAAAACTTATTACTTGAAAGTTTTATTCTCTAAATGCTCTTAGTTGCAGCTAGTAGTACAAATTTCGACAATGTTGTGCTATTTTTTATAATTATATCGAGGAGGCTATGTAGTGTCGAGGATGAGCTGCATTATTTCTCATCGATTACATTTACTCCAAGCCCATTATCGTAGCTTTAATGTTCTTGGTTGCTCAAATTTATGCTTATTTATGACAGGTGCTGTTTATTGTATTTTCTATTTAAAATAAAATTTTCACTATGTTCATATTACTTACACGTCTACTTTTATCGATTATTTCCGATATAAAACACCTGTTCATTGAACGATATTAAAATATGTTTAAACGACTCACGTAACTTCGCATAGAGAAATAATACCGATTCCCCATATGGTGTCCTTACTCCAACAATAGCCCATAATACAACTCAGCGTGGACCGTAATCATCCCCTTTATACTTTCAATAGTTTGTTCTTGTAGATCAGTCACCCTATTAACCGTCAAAATCACGTTCACAAGATAGCTTCTAGCAAATTCAACTTTATTGTTACCAGAATTAGATTCCATATTACTTGTGTAGGTATTCTGATCGACAAGTCCGTTTATTGTAGTTTCGTCGCGTTTAAAACTTGCATTGGTGCTTTCTGTTTTCATTACGTTCAGTTTATTGAGAATGGTAGCTAACGCTTCAGTTTTTATGTTCATTTTCGAATAACGTTCAATGAGGATGAAAACGTTGTTACTACTCACAGCATTGTCGATTCTATTAAGCTTGAAGTAGGGTCGACAATGGAATGTGATTTTAAATCATAGCCAATTCAAACGCATAATCGCTAGCATTAAAGCTGGATTCTGTGCGCACTTGTTTGTAAATTTTTAGACCATATGGTATAAAAGCCGCGTTGGACAATGCACCCCCATGCTGGTGCCCATTACCATATGCGACGCGTTAAATGCGTTTTCAAGAGAATCGTATTGGTTAGATGACCTCTAAAGCTGGTGGATCAATAAACAGAGCTGTAATATATGACTTCGTGTTATTCGAAGCTATAAGTTTCTCGGTTTAAATATTTAAAAATAAATTTCTGGGTTAGCTGTGGTTTTTCATATATTAACACATCGTCTTTTAAATTACTGATTTAGTTGTGATATATTCAAAATAGGTAACTCATGATTTAAGAACACACTATAGACTTGACATATGCACGGATAACCCGTGGTTTGATAGATAGTTCGTCATTTCCGTATATTTATTTCCTTTGACAATGAACAATATTCAAATAGTCAATATATTTACTGTCAATCGTATAGTGATATAGGTCAAATACAAGTGTCGATTTATCTCAGCGATTTATACTTTGAGCAATGATGTGATAATATTATTGGACAAAGTATGCTCAAAGAATGCGCAAGTCGATATTTGCACAGATAATGTAGGTACTCAGTAATGCATATTGTGTTGGCAGACAATGGTATGCAGCACGATTGGAAATATTTGATCGTTTTTTTTTTATAAAAAAAATAATTCAAATATTTTTTTCTTGCTCTTAGTTTATTCTTATTTTTCATATGATTTATAAATGCATTTCATAGACTCCATTAAATATTAAAACCTAAAATAACACAAGACTTCGTGTTATTTTTACCAAAAGCTAGAAAAAATGCGATTTTTAAATAAAAGTACTTATGAAAAACATCAGACATATTATTTCGTGTGTAAACTATTAAGGTGATAATAATTTAAAATAGTTGTAGATGTATGTATGTAGTAATTTTAGTATTTATCTCGTGGAATAGTTTTTTGGAAATAAAAATACAAAATTCAGGTTTTCAAAAGAGGTCAGTTAAATTATAAACTATCGTTAAGTTAAATGTGTGTGATATTCAAGTATCAACTAAATGTACTATTCTAGTACACTCAATTGTTCGACATATGCGACAATGTGGTCTCTCCATGTGATCATTGTAATGGTGGCTACGGGTTGTATCCCCTATAGACAGACATAAGTTATCAATTGTAATAAGAGCACTCTACTTTGATATACAATAATTACTAATGAATTGAGGTCTGTACGCTACTGTGACAGCCACCTGTCGGCCTGTGTTTGTTTACATCCATCATATCGTCATCATAACAGCCTTAATAATTCGTCCCACTACTGGGACTCAAGGCCTCTCCTTGACATCGAAGGAGGTTTAGGCAGTAGTCCACCACGCTTGAACAATGCGGATTGGTGAATGGAGTATAAGGTGATCAATATTCCTTTGCTGATACAATAATCGCCTTCTACGAAACCCATTGGAGTATATGGGGTGATGCTATTCTCCTCTGCCGGCATCACATGGCTAACTCACTCCTTGCTGAGCTGCAAATCGCTTCTACGTATCGTTTAAAGGAGCCGGGAGGATATAGATAGAATATTCTTTAATGTACAGATAAGAACAGGTCAGAATATGAGAAACTTCTCCAATTAATTTCCAACTTTAGCACATTTAGCATAAAGTATAAAATGGATTGACAAAATTCAGCGTTTGTTGATTCGCTGTAGTCGTAACACCACTATAAAAATGTAATAAATGAAATACAAAAAAATAAACGAAATTTTTTTGAAATGCTATCATCATCATCCATCTTATCGCTATAAATATAATATACTATTTCTTGTAAGAATACTCATAATGTCATATCTACTAGGTGTTAGACCCATATGTAGGGTCGTCTGGGTAGGTACCACCGCCTTTCTTATTTCTGCCGTGAAGCAGTTCGCTATGTTTCGGATCGAAGGGAAAGGTAGCCAGTGTAATTACTGGGCATGGAGGGCATATCATCTTAGTCCCCAGGATGGCAAACGCACTTGCGGTCTTAAGTGATTTACACTTAATATTGCAAGTGTCTATAGGCGGCGGTGACCACTTAACACCCGGTGGGCCGCAATCTTGTTTGCCATCTCGTAACATAAAAAAAAATACTAACATTATAAAGAAGAAAAATTTGTACGATGGTAATGAAAAGGCTTAAAAATTACTGAATTAATATTAAAAATTCACCATTAGAATGCTACTTTTTCACTGAGTAACATTGGATATATTTTATGGCAGAAAAAAATTAATCGTAGAGAAAGTCGTGGGCGGATCGCTAGTTAGTTTAAAATGTTGCACAATAAAGTAAGTATATTCTACTTATTCTATCTATTTATTACAGACAAACTTTTGACGCCCTTAAGCTATGGCAGATACTATTACTTGTATACTTCCTTGTCCTACCAATAAAAAAAAATTACAGACGAAATTTCTTAATTATCCAAAGTAGTTTTATTATCATTTCAAAGATCAAATTCTATAGTCCTCAAAAATGATCGTTTTCCTCGTACAATAAACGTGTCTCAATTTAAAGCGTACCCAGACCACATTTAAGTAGTCAATAGGGTAGAGGGTCCATACAAGGAACATTTATATGCCATATGTGCGTTTGGGCTTAAGGCGCCCTCTAGAGGATTCAGCCCTCATGCTAATGAAAATGGGAGTTCACCTAAGAGTATTGGAATAGTGATATGATTGGTATTATCGGTTGATGGTGAATAAATGGGCATAAGTTCCCACAAGTTGTTCCTCTTCTTTTGCTTAAATAAAACTTAACCGTCTTCATTATTAAGGGTTCTTTTGCACAAGCATGAAGTCCTACATGTAAATCCAATATCAACTCCTGGAAGTTTTGTTTTCTTTCTATACAAATTTGTCTTGGTGATCCACTTTAGTTTCACTTCTTGTTTCCATATTATTATTTTTACTAAAAGGGACTTTAAATTGTATCGTAAAGCAAATATAATAAGAGCTATATTTATTTGTTTATCACATCGCATTAACGATGTGTTTTTATTGATATAGAGACTATTTTTTTTTGAAAAGAGATACCCAATAGCTCTATTGATAGGTGATAGATTCATAGTGTTAATCTTATGCCTGCTATAAATATTATGTATTATGACGCTTTGTCTACGAGAGTGTTTTGAGCTTAGTAAAAACTTGAACTGGACGTACATGAGTTACATAAATTAAATAAGGGAATTAAATTAATGAAAATATCAAGACTATTGTTAATTTATTATTATTATTATTATTATTATTATATACACAATTATATCTACGCCACTGTCTTGGTAAGGCCAGAACTACTAAAATCTTGACTACCCACAGACTAGGATACTTGGAAGCAGAAACATAAATATCATATTTTTTCATGCTTCATTTGTTTTACAGAACATTTAAAACGTGCCTGTCAAAAATGACAATCAGCAAAACGCAGAGACAGCATTATCGCGTTTATCTAAAAAACCGCATACGCACCCTTCGGTAGTGCTCTCCGCGGCCATATGTCGCGAAAAATTCTCTAATTGCATTAAGTCACCCTAGTCGAGTGCCGGCTTTTAATTACGGGCCTCCACTTAGACATATGTGGTGCAACGAGAATCGTATGCGCAAGCTGGAACTCTTCGGGAACTTGGCGGTGTAAAGGTACATTATGACGAAAATTCTCAATGAAACTTGTAGAGGAAAGTAACCAATTATGGAATAGTCTCCTTCTACCCTGCTTAAAGTTTATTTGAGGTCGGTAAAGCATAAAAAATAGGTACTGCTCTAAGTTTTGGCATTTGATTTTTAAGCTGACAACAAAACTCCTTGGGCATCAATTATGGTACTCCCTTACATAGGTCGAAATTATAAATTATACAATATTTTAATGAGAAAAATTAATTTGTAATGTGAAAGACAATTCGACAATTTTACTAGGTAGCGTGGGCGTGAGAGTGTATTACTGTTATTGTTTTTCTTTTCTACGAGTGATAAGTGAAATATTATGGACTTCTTTGTAAGCTTACTTAATGGTTAAGCTTTTCGGGCCAAAGCAGTTTCAAAATCATCCCTGAAATGAAAGAAATTTACAGGGTGGCCTCGATAAATGGTACTATAATTACAACTTTTTCTCTAGTAAATCTTCATCGCCATATTCAGTGTATGAGTACGTCCCATAGTTCAATGTTTTTCTTCTCTCTATAAATATATGAAATAGTGACAAGAAGCCTTAAATTTTATAAAACAACACTGTCAAAAATTAAAGACATCATTACAAGATAAATTAAAATGTCAACGGTTAGTGCATCATTTACAATAATTGTTTGCTGCGTTTTCATCATCTTATCAGCCGAGAGACGTCCACTGTTGGACACATTTATTTTCAATTTGTTGATAAAATGAATTCCATTTTTCGAGTTTGTTACACAAAGGTATACATTACCCTATAGAACGAGAAGAAAAAATAGTAAACAAAACAAACTTTCATGCAATCCAGAACATAAAAAGAGAAACATTTTACATAATTACGAAGAATAAGTAAACCCCTCCAAAAGATTTCGAACAAACAACTCGCTCCATTCGCGCTGGCAACTCGCGACAATATGAACGTAAAATATGGGACCAAGAAATCCTGCTTCAACAAAAAACGGCCAAAACAAATGAACAGAAAAAGTTCTTCGTGAAAAACGGGAGAGGAAACGTTGTGGTCCCCAGGAAACATCGCGTGAATAACTACAAGCATTGTTGGAGGGTACTTTTAATTTTGTTCGGTGGAAATTAATTAACGGGGAATTAATTCGGTTTTGTTACTTTTGTTTGTTTTCTATTGTCTGTTTTGATAGGTGCGAAAAGTAAGCAAGAACTGAAAGACATAGTTTGAAAATGATTCTTCTCTGTATAAAACTTGTAACCTTTAAACTGTGTGATCAGAAAATATCAACAACCGGTTGGTTGTTGATATTTTCTGATCAATTTCTGATCACTAATATTTGACCAACGTATTTGGTTAAATACGTTGGTCAAATATTATGACATGTGAATATAAGTTATCACCATTGGTCTGAGAGTTATCATGACAGATTTCTTGATTTACCTTTTCTATTTAATTTGGTATAATTTCCTAGCATTTCAAATAATACTTTTGTGTCGTGCCATGCTTACGTTGTTGAAGAAAACTTCAAGGCCGCTTTTCTCTTCAGCTATCTAACTAAGAACAGGATTGATAGGATTGGAGATCCTTTGAGAAGGCCTATATCCAACAGACGGCGTTTCTCGGCTGACACGATGATGATGATGATCCAACTTAACTTTTACTTATGAAAGTAAGATACAATTGACGATGCAACTATAGGTGATCTTTTGAGTGTGCTAGTTCAACCACCGATCCACATTCTTCATTAGGATGACAGTATAGGTATCTCATAAAACAAGCATTGAAATTTTGCCTAAAATTTCCATCTCGGTCACAATTAGATCAGCTTTAGTAGAGAAAAAATCCAACTTAACCCTCAAATGACTGGTGGCTCATTACATATTCCGAATCTAGGGAGCACCCGTCTGGCTGCTATGATTTATGAAGCATTTTTTGTTGATTTTCTTCGGATCTCACCGCAGCCAAGATTATTTCGTGAAAAACTCTGCCAACGGCGTTATATCCAAGAGCATATTGATAGAATGGAGATAATTAATTCAGATATTTTTGGCAACGACCTCTACGCGTTTTGCCAATATGGATTATGCAGTTTTCTTTTGAGAGCTAAAAATCAATTCTTCGCAACTATTCTCATAACTCTGTATATTTTGAAATCGAATTTTATGCATTATTAGAGCATCGCTTTGAAAGCTTTTATAAAATATCACCACGGTTCCGTAAATATACCTGGGGGGCTAGACAAGTGGCAAACGATACAACGTTTCTATCGAACGAAATGTTAATAGCCCCCCATCCACTAGTATCAGTTCGTGTGTATGGTGACAAAAGAATTGTTTTTCTTCTCAGATTGGCGAGGAATGATAAGGTTGCAGGAGAACATGTAGAGATGACATTTAGTTGGTGGTCTCAACGGTTTTATTTATCCCTATGATGTTTCTCTACAGTTTATCTATGAGGACAAGTCATACGAAATAAGCGCTAGTGGATGGGAGGCTAATTTTTGACTACGGTCGCCATAGAGCTTTCTCACTTCAGTTTCATACATTATTATGATTTTTGCTAGACGTTCAACGCAATCGACTGGTCACTTGGCTAGGCCCTCTGTAGGTGTATACAGTTTAACGTTCGTATATTTCTATATGTAACTTTTCGATATGTTAATTGCTACGCGCGGTGGTGGTGTGCATCTACATCGCGAAATTTGTTTGATGGTCACTACGAAAATGCTCATGAGACTATGGCAATCACAAAAACACTTTTATTGAAATTTGTGTTATGTTAACACGAATTTCGCTATTAAACTTAATAGTAGGACGGACTTCCAATATTGTATGATATAGGTTAATTAATCTTTTAATCTTGGAACCATCTGACGTTAGTGGTATATCTTGGGCTTTTGTAATTAAATGAGCGTATCATTATTTAGTTATTATTTTTCTATGTAATATACTATTTTAAATATAGGTTATTGTTGTAAAATGAAACCATTTTTACCGATTTTACCACCAACTGTGCTGTCATTTAAAAATACTTTTCAAGTTTCTGTTAAAACACACTGCGCTTATATCTATGACATTAACTCAAATAACCTTAACCACAAGACTGACATTCAACACTGTTACCGCTTGTAAAACATTAGCGCGAATGCTCGATGTTAAATGTCTCAATTTGTGTCAGAACCGTGTCGCCCTCCGGTCTTTATTGCCAACCGCGCGTTTGAAGGGTTAATTCAATGGAAAGATTCCTGGTTAACCCTGGTAATGGTTTGAATGTCTTTTGTTTGACTTGGAATACGGTTGTCGAAATATTCGTTACGGTAAATTGTTGTTTTGCATTTTTTTCAATCAAGAAAACCCTGCCATGATACCTCATGATAAAGTCCCATCTCAGCCCCTGATCGTGAGTGTTCTTTTTTCTTCTTTGTGACATTTTAAACAATTTACAAATATTTCAATAAAACAATACAGTCAGCTTTATTATACTTTCAATTTTAGTTTTTTTTTATTATGTATAGCTTACAAGCATACGGCCTACTTGGTAGTAAGTGTTAAGTCTCTTGAGAATTATGTCAAAAGGGTACACTGAAAAAATTTACCTGCCCCAGGCGGGAATCGAACCCAGCATGTGTATACAGACCCCCTTCTGGAAACTATGATCTGTTTGAAACTACAATGGAAAATGTTCTAAATATTATTTGTAGCAATAACAAGAAGATAGTTGTCTGTGGGGACTTCAATTTAAATATTCTAGTACCAAGTCCATACATAAATAGGTTCATTAATTTATTTAGATCTTTTAATCTTTATTATGCTTTCTTTGAACCTACCAGAATCACCCCTACTACAGCTACTTGCTTGGATAACATTTTCTGTAATTGTAATATACTTGAAAAATCTATACTCAACTGTGTAAACTCAGATCATAGTGGACAGAAAATCACTATTGAGCGCCGTAATGTTAATCTAGTAACAAAAATTACTTTTAAACCAATAACGGACAGTCGCATGAAGATTTTCGAAAATAATATTGAACATAGACTTAATTTCTTACAATATTGTGATGATTCAAATAAAATGTATAAAAATTTATTTAATCAAATAAATTTAGAATTTAATAGCATATTTAAACAAAAAACTGTTTCACTTAACTCAAAAAAGAAATTTAGTGATTGGGCTACCCCAGGCATATATGTTAGTAGAAGAAAATTATATGATTTATATTATGAAAAGTCTATGTCCACAGACCAGTCATTAATAAATTATGTCAGAAATTATTCTAAAATATTTAAAAGGGTTTGTAATGTTGCAAAAGCAAACTTCCTTAGTAATAAAATTAAAAATTCTGCTAATAAAATTAAGACCACCTGGAAAATTATAAACCAAGAAACTGGTAAAACGTCATTTAAAGATAGGTCTTTTGAAATTAATATTAATGGTAAAATGGTAAAAACGGATGAAGCAGTGGCAAATGCTATGGAGGCCTTTTTTCTCAGACATTCCCATGAAAATCACTAGTAAACTGAATTCATCTACTGAATTTGCGGTTTCCTTTTTAGAATCTAGTGTTGATAAATGTGATATTTCTTTTAACTTTCATGAAATTAATGACGATTACTTAATAAAAACGTTTAAATCTTTAAATAAGAAAAAGACGGAAGATCTATGGGGTTTATCGGTTACAGTTATAACAGCAATAATTAAAGTAATTTCCCCAGATTTAACGATTATTTTTAATAAATGCATTGAAGATGGGGTTTTTCCCGATTTAATGAAATGTAGTAAAATTATACCTTTGTTTAAGTCTGGGGATAAATGTGATCCCACTAATTTTCGTCCCATATCCATTTTACCAGCGTTAAGTAAAATATTTGAGAAAGTTATTTACAATCAATTGCTTTCTCATTTTACATTGAATAAACTGTTTCATGACAGACAATTTGGTTTTACTAAGGGTAGAAATACGACAGATGCAGGTGTTGCGTTAATGAAACATATATTTGATGCTTGGGAAAACAAACAAGATGCTCTAGGTGTCTTTTGTGACTTGTCCAAAGCCTTCGACTGTGTAGAACATAAAACCTTATTGGCCAAATTACAACATTATGGCGTATACTCAATAAAAATAATTGAATCATACCTGAGTGACCGATTACAAACAGTAGTTATAAATAAAGCGAAGTCTTCAGGTAAATAAATCGAACCCTGCGGCACGCCCATGAGCATAGGGGCTATGCTCATGGGCGTGCCGCAGGGTTCGATATTAGGTCCGTTACTTTTTTTGATTTATGTAAAGTATGTGAGACGGTATTATTTGCAGATGATACTTCCCTTATTTTCAAACTAAATAGACAAACAGAAAATGTTGACGATGTGAATAATGCCCTTTCCAAAGTAATGTGTTGGTTTACTAATAATAACTTGTTGCTAAATTCAAATAAAACTAAATGTATCAAATTTTCGTTACCAAATGTCAAGCAGGTCAGTACAAATATTAAAATTAACGAAGAAATTATACAATGTGTTGACTCAACAGTATTTTTAGGAATAACTTTAGATTCACGTCTACAATGGAATCCTCATATTACTACCCTATCAGGAAGACTTAGCTCTGCTGCTTTTGCTGTTAAAAAGATTAGATTACTGTCTGATGTTGAGACGGCAAGACTTGTATATTTCAGTTACTTCCATAGTGTTATGTCATATGGTATATTGCTGTGGGGATCAGCAGCTGATATTCAAGACATTTTTGTATTACAAAAGAGAGCCGTACGCGCCATTTATAAACTAAGACCTCGTGACTCGCTTAGAGAGTTATTTAAAGAAATCAATATATTGACGGTTGCTTCCCAATATATATATGACAACATTATGTATGTTCATAAAAATTTACATACATTTTTGAAGAAAAGTGATTATCACAATTTAAACACAAGATATAGAAATAAACTTTCTGTACCAAGCTTCAGACTTCATAAAACTAGTCACTCATTCATGGGGAAATGTATACAAATATATAATAAACTCCCACATCATGTAACTGAACTTCCGTCACATAAATTTAAGCTTCACATTAAACAAATTTTAATTAAGAAAGCGTATTATAAAGTTCAGGAATATATAGACGACAAAAATGTGTGGACACATCCAAATGTGCTCGATTCTCCATTTTAATCTAGTGAGATATCAATGTGTAAAATTTCAATTCTCTAATTGACAATATTGTAAGGAAGGATGTCTTAAATCACATTTTTTATATATATTTATTTATTGTAAGTTTAATTATGAGTCTTTATTTTATTATATTATTATGATTAATTATTAAAGACTTGACAATGTGAATTATGACTCTTTCCAAATCAATACTATGAAAACTGTAAAGGGAGGATAAAACTTGTTGAGTTTCTTGCCGGTTCTTCTCAGAACAAGGCCTCCTGGTAGACTCTCGAACCGATGGCATCAAAATTGACTTTCATAAGTGTACAAATTGTACCTAAATGAATAAAGTAATTTTGACTTTGACTTTGACTTTGACTTTGAGCATCTTCCGCAATCCGGGCGGCTTCGTTAACGCAGCACTATTTGCACGTTTGTAAATTCAAAAATTATTCCGTAATATAAGGTAGTTTCATCTTAACTGGGCGTCAAATATTTGCAAAAATATTTCGTTCGGATCCGAAAAGTGCCAATTTCAAAGATTTCATGAAACAATGTTTACCATAAAAAGATAAGTACCAAGCACTGAAAAATTTCGACAGCGAAACCAATGCCCTGGTGGCGTAGTGGTTAACGCAGCTGCCTGGACTGCGGAAGACGCTGGGTTCGATTCCCGCCTGGGGCAGGTCGATTTTTTCAGTGTGTTTTTTCTAGTTTTAAAACCATTTACGCGTTTGTTAACGCAAATAATATTCCGCAATGTCACCAGGGTATCACACGCGCACTACCAATCCTGATTCCACCCCAAGCATCTAGAATACCTTCCTCATACACATTACTAATTAATAACTGTTTGACATTAAAATTAGTAGAATTGTATAATTGTGATAAAAACATACAAAGTTGTTTTGTAATAAATTTCGATTGATATTCCTAAGCAATATTTTGTATATTTTAAAACAGCCTTATTCAATATATTTTTCTTACGGCTTTTCTATGGTATGTGATGGTAAAGCCTAAGGTAACAGCGACATACACCCAGAACCCTCAACAAGTGAGGGAATCTCATCTTATCAGTAACTCTCGGAAAATATTATTATGGCGACATATTTTGATAATGACTGTCTAAACCGACGTAAATTAAGGCCTACGGTAGGCCTTTTACCACCAACCAAATAGTAAACAAACATGTACTTCATTCGGCTTGGATCTAATTCCGGTGTGTGAACTACGAGGTTACAAAGGTAGTTGTAAACTAAAGTTTTCTGTTTTTCTTCTTAAGGTTATTGGTTTTAAACTTGACATTTATGGTGGTATTCACATCTGAATCTCTAATAGCGCGCTCTACCAAACAATCTTTAGCTTTATAATTTTAACAAAAATACACTTTCAAAGTAAACAAAATCACATTCACGTTTATAATAATAGTTAAGATTTGAATAATAGCCATTATCTGTATGTGAAAGTATGGTCCAAGCAGTCTGCATTAGGCATGCACGTTATCAAATGACTCCATAAATAATGAACCCTTCACCAGCCAACAGGACGAACCTTGAATCCAACATTACTAACACTATCTCCAGCATAACGGCCAAGATAAATGGTCCGCTGTCCTCCAACGCTAATTAAAGGAAATGGTCCAGAAACAAGATTGGGATATTGTTCCTACAAAACCTCATACCGTCCTTTTCCAGCTTCGCTGCTACTCTATACACCCATCTCGCTCGCTCTAAACGTTGCAGAGATGTCACTCATTATGCTAAATATCCTCCCCCTTTGTTAGTGGGGAGATGGTTGATAAGACGTGGTTTTTTCTCGGCTTTTTTCCTTGACAGTTGGTATATGGAACCTGATTAAGATAACTCGCTCGAGGTGTTTTTAGAATCGGCTTAATTGTCTCAGAAGGTTTTTCTGGTTTACAAGCGGAAAATGTTTGGTGGAAAACTGGTGCGTATTAGATTGTTCGAGCAGTGGAAGTGACTAGCAAAATTTCTATATGAAAAATAAAACAGAGTAAAAAAAAAACAAATATAGCTAGGTAATGTGTTTATTTGAATTAACTATAGATCATCATCATAACAGCCTTTATAATTCGACCCACTGCTGGGACACAAGGCCTCTCCTTATCATCGAAGGAGGTTCAGGCAGTAGTCCACCACGCTTTCCCAATGCGGATTGGTGGACGGAGTATAAGGTGATTAATACTCCTTTGCTAGTCCATTAGTCGCCTTCTGCGACACCCATTTGAGGATATGGAGTGTTGCTATTCTACTCTGCCGGCATCACATGGCTAGAGTTTATATAATGAATCTTAATTTGACAAGAAGATATTGGCAATATCCGTATGCACTTATCATGTGTATGATGACCGAAGTAGAATCATCACTTCTTTCGGGTTTCATCCGCATGGATTGCTATATAGGACACAACATTTTTTTTATATTTTTATCTAAAATATAAAACCAAAAAATGAAATTATTTATGTAGAAGTAAAATTAATTTGATTTTGATAATTATTTGATGGTATACCGACGACCAAAATTTTCTATAATTCTTTAGTTTGACAAAAATGTACCTATTACCGATTCACAAACGAGTTCTGTGACATTAATAATCCGACTCGACCTCAAGGAGGTGACGTTTTTATTTATAGAAAACATTGTTATAAGTAAGTTAGTAGGTATATTATTAGAACCACGTATATAATTCATAAAAAATGCATATTTGCAAGTACACATTTAAAAGGAAAAGAATTCAAAGAATATTGACTCAATAACAAGCTTTACTCAAAAGTACATAATTTACCGCTGATATAACGAAACTCAATTGATATAAAACATTGAAAGTGCCAATAGTAGCTATTTAAATATCGAAAATCGTGAAAAGTTCGTGAATCGTTGTTCGAGCAAAAATAAAGCAGATTCAAACAAATAGTCGCATATTGAAAAAACGGGAATTTTTTCATAAATCCCGACGAACATTCGCCATTACGGACGAAAATACCTTATTTCATTACAACGACCGTTCCATTAGTAAGATATGCCCAATTCTATTAAACTCTTTCTGTAAAAACAGCGCTTACAGCGAACTCCGTTATTAAAACGCAGCTTTTTAAAAGCGCTGTAATTCGATTTCAGTTTGGATTGGAGACAAAATGAATCTTACGTTGAAAACAATAGGACCGATTATTAAACGCTGTTACCGGAATCGGTTGATGATTTTTGAAATACGCAAGGGGGAAATTCAAAGGGTGTGCGATTCTAAATTTAAATTTATGTTTTGTTAGATTTGATCGCGCTTAGCGGCATGCGTTTTGAAGCGATAGACAATTTTTAAAATATGATTTATTTCGGTGAAGGGTTTGCGTTTGGAACAAATAAGCGTCGTTTTAGCAAGATGCGTTTGTTTTAATCGATTCTTTTTTGTTTCAAATTAATGTTCCAACAATAAAACCGCCTATCTTTTCTCACATGATTCTAATTCGTATTTTAGTAAGAATTATTACAATAAATTTTGTATTACTAAAGTTGAAAGAATTAAGTATGAAATTTACTCCTTTTTTACTTTCTCGTATACGCAGTATAGAGGAAGTCTTGTAATCGTCAATAAATTCGACCTCGAGATTTTGACGGATTTACACGTTTTGGACCTTCCCGAGTCCAAAATATTATTTTTGCTGGCTTATACGACCCACCTAGATCCTCGCCTTCAGTGACGCAGAGAAGGTTATCAGAGAAATCCTGCAAAATTAGTCCAAAAAAAAAAAGAAAAAAAAAGCCGCTTACCATCAATTCTGGTAGTATGCTGGTCTGCCACCAATGTAGTATAAAAAACTAGACCATGAAATTAAAACGAACAGTCATCACGTTGGTTAACAAATACTTCTCATCTGACAAGCTCCTAAGCTTTTATCGTACCCATGTTCGAACCCAGTCGAACCCAAGAACCTGCTTGGAGTATTGTTTTCACCTTTGGAACGGGTTCGCCCATTAAGTACACTGGACTCGGCGAAGCACTGTGCGAAAATACTCATCTGCAATGACGAATTCGTCGAGCCTAATCTTCAAAGCATTGATCACCGAAGACGCCTCTGGCTTGTCCCTCAGTTTTACATCAGTTACCGTAACAGTTTTTGTTACCACCGGCTTCGCACAAGACTGAAAAGAAAATATTTAAAAACACCCAGGGCGCCTTTTTCGGTATTCTATGGAATTTAAGAAAACACTTATTTCGGAGAGTGTGCAGAAGTTTTACATAATACGATCCACTTGCTTATTTTTACCACTGGACGACCAGGCGCCACGAGGGCTTTCAGTATAATCTGGGCATTTTTAAGACCAGAGTGAACAAGTCTCATCAGAATTCATCGCCTTCCATCAGGCGTGAGTGTGGTCAAACCTATCCTAAGCCCATCCTACACGATAATACAAAAATTTCTCGAATCTAGAATGTAAATAAGTGTAATTTTCGCATTTCTATTCGCGGATAAGTTGCAAACAGCTTTTAAAAACATTGAACGCTCTGAAAACTTTAAAACAGTTGCTAGAGACATTCGCATAATCTGACCATTAACTCACGCTCGATTGCGCATCTCACTCGGTTCTCGATAATTCAATCGCAGTTATCGATTTTAATTCGATTCCACATCGATATGGCACCGATAGAACAGACTTTTCGGAATGAATGGCTGTTCAAATCAGTTATGATGTTTGTGGGGTTGTTATGGTAAGTTATTTTTATGGTGTTCCCGATATGTGATGTTTTAAATTAAATTTAGTAAAGTCATTTGGTAAAAGGTTTTGCTCGGATAAGTAATAAAAGAATTAAGTTGGCACCTCTCCCTTTTTTAAATCAGGTAGAAATAATATTTTTATCTCAGAAACGCGGGTGTGCCATGGTTGTTTGTGTTAACATGCAGGTTGTCATCTATTATGAAATTAAATGAAGTGAAGTGGGAGATTCTATGGCAGTTAATTCCATTTCTTAATCATGTGACAAAGAAATGATGGCTTGCGGCCCATGTGGTGCTAGGTGGTTACCGTCGCCTATAGACACTTGCAATATTAAGGGTAAATCACTTAACAATGTGTGCGTTGCCATCCTGGGGACTAAGATGTTATGCCATCCATGCCCAGTAATAACACTGGCTACCTTTCCCTTCAATCC
This sequence comes from Elophila nymphaeata, assembly GCA_955850985.1. Taxonomy (NCBI): domain Eukaryota; kingdom Metazoa; phylum Arthropoda; class Insecta; order Lepidoptera; family Crambidae; genus Elophila; species Elophila nymphaeata. The sequence goes on along the minus strand of OY039073.1, from coordinate 25,970,321 downwards.
GAAACACGCTAATAAGTTGTTCAACATTTTCCAACTGGTCCAGGTATGTTTGGATTTAGTCACCTATTGTATCTAGGACATACGTCATAAACATACTAGGCTGGCAGTCATTCGGATCAGATTAACGGAACAGAACAAACACATTTTGATAAGATAAGGCAAGCCCTAGCACTAACCGAACAAACCACATACTCGTATCTACTCCTCTCATCTTGTGATCGAATCCGGGACAACTATTATCTAATTCCATTGGACGAGCTACTAAACCACGGAGGAGATTAAAACAAATGTCTAACGTAAAAAAAGAGTTTTAGTGCAACTTAAACCTTAACTCATTATAGTTGTAGTTCATAATCTACAGAATGCGGTAAGACCGCCAGGTGTCGACGGGCATGTGGCTCCCACCGTCTTCGGTTTACATAAGCCTCTTGTGCCGGACTATCTTAATGCTATATACAGGTCGATGTATTTTCACAACCTCATCATAACAGCCTTTATAATTCAACCCACTGCTGGGACACAAGGCCTCTCCTTGTTATCGAAGGAGGTTTGGGGAGTAGTCCACCACGCTTGCCCAATGCGGATTTTTGGACGGAGTATAAGGTGATCAATACCCCTTTGCTAATCCATTAGTCGCCTTCTACGACACCCATTGTAGGATATGGGATGATGCTATTCTACTCTGCCGGCATCACATGGCGGCATTTCATAATTATACTAATATTATAAACGCGAAAGTTTGTATAGATGTAGTGTATTTGTTACTCTTTCACGCAAAAACTGATGAACGGATTTTAATGAAACTTAACAGTATATAGCTCATACATCAGAATAAAAACATAGGCTATAATAAGGTATCCGACATTAATGCGAGCGAAGCCGCTGGCTGCCACTAGTTGTTAAATATGACTGGAAACTTGGAGTTAAATAATATTAGACTGTAAATTGGAGGAGGTCACGAAATTTAAGCTGTCAAATGCGCGGTCGGTACTCGGATGGGAGACCGAAAATTTTAAAGTGTTGTTGTAATTTGTAACATAAGGTACTAAAGTATGCTATATACAAAATTGTTACAAAAATATGACTCATTTTACCTTAAATAAAATATATATAATACAACATAACACAGGAATTTATTGTATCTTGTTCCATATTCGGCACAGCGGACTAGCCGCTTGAATTTGGATCAGCCCGAACTGGTGTAGTATGTACCTCCACCTTACAGAAGACACCTTAACGCAGCCGCCCGGATTGCAGAAGATGCTGGGTTCGATTTCCGCCTGGGGCATGTCGATTTTATTCAGTGTATTTTTATAGGTTTTAAACTATTTACGTGTTTTTTAACGCAAAAATTATTCCATATATTAAATTTGCCGTTATCTAGTATCCATAACACAAGTTCTTAATGATACTTAATTTGGGCTAGATAATTGGTGTGAGCGAGGAAATATAATAGGGGTTAAAGTATGAAATTGCCGATTTTTTCCTCATTATTCATTAGTGTATAATTTCCTTAATGCAATAGCTATGTCCATTATTCTTTTTTTATTTTAAACTTCATTACAAGGACTTCTATTTATGTATAAAATTATATTCTTATTTATATTTTTTTCACTAGAAATACATCTTCAAAAACAGCTCGGCCTAAGAGGTGTCCGTCTCCGTTATAAAAATATGAATATTTTTTTACAGGGTATCAATTCTCAAATTTTTTCTCTAAGTATCCTATATCTTAATGTTGTCTAAATATATCCACAATATTACACAAAATTTAGATTTGTAGTTCCTTAAAAAATCGCAAATATATTTGTATGAAAAATTAATTTTGGTTAAATTCTCCATACAAAACGGCAATTTCATACTTAAACCCTTAATATTAATATTAAATTCTTGAGCGGTATTTTAATTCATCCTGTACCATCACTCTATACATATGCGTCAGTTATTCATCTTAAACCCTTGCTACAAGGCAACCTAATTCAATCTGGGATTAACAGAATATCAAGCAACTCCACACAACACAAGTTGTAGGTATGTCATTTACATAACCCCACTATATGCGAGCGGCTTGACCTACTGGGCTCTAGGTATCAAATATTTTGGAAGATCAATATGGGTGATATGAATAGATCAATGGTCTAGGAATGACGCTGAGATTGCATAACTAATTTTCAAGTTCATTACGTTTGTAAACGACTAGCTTTTGCTCGTGACTTCGTCCGCGCGGAATAGTTACATTTTGGCTCTTTTAGGGTACTTAATTTTTAACTAATGATACACAAGTTTCCAATAAAATACATACGTATAGTAATCATAATTAGACAGGTTTGGTAGGACTTCCATTCAAACTTACATCCCCAGGAAGGTCGAATTTTAAAAACGATAGATTATTTATTTACTATGAAGTGCCTAAAATCAAGGTTGCATGGTTTTATCTTCATTTACGAAAAAAAATAACCAATATTGGTTTTCAGACTTTGTCGCCCTGTTTCCCCCTTTTAGGAGTTGAATTTTGAGAGAAAAAAAGAAATTGTGAAAAAACCTGAAATACGCGATTACTCATTTATTGATAGCAGTACTCTTGCAAAATAGTCTAACTAATCTTGTGTACCCATACAAACCTGAACTACGTTTTACCACCTTCGGGGTGGATTTTGAAAAATCCTTTTTTAGTGCACCCCGAGACCTCATAAGGAACCTACGTGCGAAATTTCATCTTTTAAATATTTAGATAATATATAGGCGACAGGCTGGCAACTATACTATTTGAAGGCACTGCAAGCATGGCCCATACTGCTAGATGTGGCTTTAAGTGTAACAAAATGTTACCTTAGGCTCTGCTCAACCCCTTATGGGATCACGAGCGTGATCTTATGTATGACCAAACGTCAACACAAAAATTATCAATAAAATCACTCCCAGACACTACCCGACAATAAATATAAGGTTATCCAAAGCTCTCCTATAGCTAAGCAGTTGGTAGCAGTACTAACCGGTCATGGCAATTTTAACAAACATTTATTCACCTTAGGTATAACAGACAGCCCCCTATGCAGAGGATGCATGGAGGTAGAAGAAACAGCCGCTCACATTCTGATGGAGCGCAACTTGTGTCCTCACTACCTGGGTTAACCGGGAAGACTCCAAGACGTCTTGAGAGACATCAAGGCGTTAGGAGACCTCCTGGAAGAGTTAGGCTGGCTGGAGTGATCTAGGCTCTCACCTTCCAATGCAAAACAGGCGCAAAGCCATCGAATTGCGGATACAGCCCATGCGAAGAACAAGAAAAAGATCACTCCCATAAAGTCAAGATAAAAAAAACGTAAAACACAAGATAAGATTCAGATGCAGAGGATTAGTGTATAGACCCTTACAAAAAATTTCAGTTAAATAACGCTAGCTTTTATTTCCGTGTTGTGTTTCACCATGGCTCACGTTTCGAATTGGTTGGCTTTACTTGAACATTAATTGAGGAGCGCAAATAAAAACCGTATCCGTGGTGGCCGTCCGCAGTAAATTGGCGCGGACATGTTAATCCGCGGTTGTGCGGCGGCGGCACTATCTGTTCGCCGCACACCACCTTCCGCGCATCGTCGCGAATACGCCTGCTGACCTCTCCTTGTAGGGACAGCAAGTTAGGACAATGAAAAACCTTTTTTTTTTAGTTAACAAGCTTTTATTTAACATGCCGTGCTTTGGGTCAAATCTGGCGACGGAAAATCTCTCCTCTGAAAAGAGAAGTGCACCAAATAACTAGGTACTGTTTGTAATCATAAAAATAGGTATTTATAACTGTCACTCTGAATCTTTAAGTTCGGAATAGAGATGTTACTGTATTCAAAAAGTAATTTTTTTATGTCTTTATAGACCTCCAATACTTCAGTAAGTCATATAAGTTGGGTAAACATAGGTATACAGGAGAGGAGATAATTATACCAGTTGCAATAACATTGCACTTCCAACTAAACGAAAGTATAAATCTTAACTGGCTAGTAGGAGCAACACTGATGTATGGAAGAGAAAGGTATGGGAGAAAAGGTATAAAAGCAGAATAAATGCAGTTGAAATGAGAGCATTGAGGAGTATGGCTGGTGTAAATTGAGTCGCAGGGTATATAATAGCGGGATAAGAGAGAGAGATGTGGTTTGAAAGAAGATATAATGACAAGAATTGAGAAAGGGATGCTCAAATGGTTCGGTAATGCAGAAAGGATGTGTGGAAGTAGATTGACGAAAAGGATATATGAATCGGAAGAGAACGGAGATGTGGGACGAGGAACACCTAGACGAACGTTATCGATCAAATCGAAGACATCTTGAACAAGACTTTCTCTATACTACGAATACGAGAAAGTAAAAAGAGCCATATCACAAGTACTCGAAACCGCTGAGCATGTATGAGGAACGTGATGGAAGTAGATGAAGTTAAAGAAATATGTAAGGATCGTAGCAGGCGGAAACAAATGATCTCTACAACCATATGGGAAAAAGGTGTGACTTTATGTATGTATTTCTATGTATGCTTTTTTAAGTAAAGTATATTTGTATTATATATCATTTTTAAGTTTGTTCGTGTTCGTGCTCTATTATGAAGAAAAAATAAGCGTGCGCTGAACTTTGCGCTTTAGTTACATTTTTTCTTTTCTGGGGAAGCTTAAAATTTTTAAGGACCCCAAATCCAAGCGATTTGTTACAGTTTTTATTTTTAACATTTTTTTTTGTGTAGCGTGATGGCAAACAAGCTTGCAGCCCGCCTGAGGTTACTTGTAATATTAAGTGTAAATCGCTTAACACCGCAAGTGCGTTTGCCATCCTGGGGACTAAGATGATATGCCCTCCATGCCCAGTAATTACACTGGCTACCTTTCCCTTCAATCCGAAACACAGCGAACTGCTTCACGGCAGAAATAAGAAAGGCGGCGATACTTACCCAGACGACCCTACATATGGGTCTACCACCTAGTGAAATATTTTACATAAAATTAAAATTAAATTAAGCAACTCTTTTTGCTGACGGTAGCGTCCGTCGACGCGACTATTAATCATGGTTTATCGAGTGCTAATCCAGGTTTAAATAGATAACTATTTGAACCGACCCATTGTCATGGCAAACAATCAAATAGGGCTGTGTATTAATTCATGTTCTGTTTCAATTGATGAGAATCTTGACGATAAAATTAAGATACTTTTACAGCAGTTGTTTGATTATAAACGAGTACTTAAGAATAATAGCTGTAATAATATTTGTTCTAACATTTCATTAATCTGACCTTGAATTTATTAAAAATTCAGAAATCTTAATGAAAAACAATACAATAATTTTAACAATAATGTAGTTCTATTTACGCTTACAAATAATTTAGATACATAAATTAGCTATTATTGTAAAGTTCTAAAATAAAATATTAGTTTGCAAGGACGGATTTTTGTGAACCTGCGAGTGTGTATGATAATATATTTATAACATAGCAGGTATTTACTCTATTTTTAAGACGTAACAATAAAATTTAATAACATTTAAACAGGTCTTTTACAGCTAATACTAATTAAAGGATTATTAATCCCATCGACTTAGTCAAAGACAGCCCTAACAAACCCTCTGTATTTTAAACAAAAACCGTTCCAATACAACAATAGACGTGCTCCCATTTATGACATCGGTTTAGATGTTTAGGACAGTAGCATTTCTGTAATATGAACTACATAATATTAATATTTTTAAATTATAAAAAAACTAAATATTTCCCTAAAAAGATAGACGCTGTCAAATCTTTTACGTACCCACTATATTTTAGAGAGATTATTATCTGTAAATTTTTTAAGTCATTGTTAAAAAACTTTGCTTTTGAAAACATTGAATTTTGTTTCTAATTAAAAAAATATTTTTGTGTCTCAGGCTTTAATCATGAGAGGACTTTCTTGTATTTCGTTTTCTGTTTTATCTATCTATATAATAATACATATAAAAATGAAACCCTGTTTCCCTTGGTCACGCCATAACTTCAGAAAGCCTTTACCTATTTCATTGATCTTAAAGTTTTATACTTTGTAGAAAGTTTTTACGGAAAGAAAAGTTAAGAAAATTGGATCACTTGAAAATTTATTAAAATTATTACAAAGCGAAAATTTATTGAATTCATCTTTTTATTAAGAGTTTTTTTTTGATTGGATTGGATAACTGGCAAATTTACTGAAATTATTATAAAGTGAAAATACATTAAAAAGTGAAACACAAACGACCGTTGATATGCAACGAGAACACCATACAAATTCTCAAGACACTTGTAACTATTTTTTTTTTTTTGTTTGACTACTGCAGTTTGTTGCCGCTGATGGCATTTACTGCTCCACCGGATTTTTAAGAAGGCGAAAACCTTGGAGGGTCCTTAAGCCTGTAGGGCGGACGTTCCTAGGGGATTACTGGGCGACCGAGCATCTCCCCCATGGGAGTCTCTCGACCGCCTAGCGTCCCTAGGTCGTCCGAATCGGAAGGGAGCGACACGCCCGAGGGTGCCTCTAAAGGCTCGGTCCTCGGCTCGGGCACATCGGGTTGTGGAGGACGCGGCGAGAAGCGCCCCAGCACATATCTGTACCGGGTATAGCGCATAGTGTGTAGCACACCCTTGTTCGACGAGTGCGGTGATTAGCAAGTGTAACACTAGTGCTTGAGTGTGAAGTGTTGTTGTGAGTCGGTAGCGAGGCATTTGCGCTCGTGATTTGATCGTCGGGGTCCAATAGGACGTTTTTTGGAAGGCGCGAGGCGAGCGCGACATCTCTATTAACACGGCAACTAGAGGCTTGGACTACGAGTGGGTTAGGATGGTGAGGAGCTTTGTCGAAGTAGCGCCTAGACGCTTCCTTCATGAATGAGGCTATGGATGGGAGATCGAAATCTCTATGGAGATCGACATTGCGTATGTACCAGGGGCAGCCTGATGCCATGCGCAGGAAACGGTTTTTGATGATCTGGAGTTTTTTGATGTTGGTGGGAGCCGCGTGTGCCAAGACCAACGCTAGCATATGTCATGATAGGTCGTACACAAGCTTTGTAAAGCGTCCTCTTATTTCTAAGAGAGTTCTTGTAACTATGTTCGGGGTGATGCACTTATATATCATTTTTTGGCCCGCAACAAAATTATTCACAACAACGGGTCAGCTAGATTGCTATAAAATTCAAATATTTGAACGCTTTTGTTTCATTAAATTTTTACCTTTTCTAACCCCCGACGCAAAAGACGGTTTTTTATGTGTGACGTGTTTAGGTGTATTTGAGTGTCTGCCTATGGCAACGTAGCTGTCAAAAAAAAAAGTGGATAATCCGATTTTGATTTAGTTTGTGTTCAATTAATTATTTATTTAAAAGTTAACTGACTCGGGAGTGTTCTTGGCTATGATTTAAGAATATATGTTATGCCGTCTGAAGATTATCAGCTCTTTTATAGTTAATTAATTTATCTAAGTAGCTATGATTGAAATTGATACCAAATTAAATATAAACGAAAAACATGGAAAAAAATAATTAATAATAATTAAACTTGCCAAACAAAAATAAAAATAATATCTAAGTAGCTTCCACATATTATATCGAATTGAAATTTGCTGTGCTGTAATTTAAATTATAACTATTTCTGATGCTGCATTAGGTATTACCAGAATTTGCTGCTTAGCCAAGGCCTCACGAAATTACTATATTAATTAAATTCAGTATGAGTATCTAATGCAAGGACCAAAACTGGAATGCACTTTTAGGGTCAGTGTAAATCGTCAATCCAACCCTCCGTCATGTTTGCTCAGCTAATAAAGGTCCAACGATTCATATTGTGGGCACCCTTCAAGTGTATCTTTTGTGTTTGACACCTGTTTCGCTTTTTGTACAGATAAAACACTGTAATTTCTTCGCTTTTTGTTTTAGTTCGCAAGGTAATATTAGCATTCACATTTTCGATTACTATATTTTTGCTTAATGGTACGTATTTTTAAAAATCTATATTCATGTTCATATGACTGGCGAGATACCACCATCTTATCTATCGCCATAGTAATAATGTGAACAGCAGTAATTGTCTTTCGATAATCAATTATAAGAGAGCCAATCTTTCTGTGGTTGAGAGTTCCAGCTAGAGCTCGATCCCTTCCCTATATACATTCAACCTTATCATTAGGCGAGATTATTTGTAACACCAAGCATAAGCTATAAAATGTTTAAAATTTAAAACTTGTTTTGTTGTTGTATATGGGTCACTTGTCGATTATACATTGTGTCGTGCAATAAATTTATATTTTTTTACCATCGAACCTATCTTTGATTCCAACATACACCAGTGGCTGCAACATCTACAGCCCACAGAGATGAAGGTCCTCCCTGTCTTAACAGGCCTAAAAATATTATACATAAAGTCAAACGTTTTCCCCATAGGGGTAGGCAGAGGTCACTTCTTTTTCCTTGCCTCTATCCTTACATATTTCTTTCGTTTCATCTACTCTCCTCGTAGTCCACATATAAATGATAGGCGACTGCGAATACTTTTAACCTGTACCCTTAGTATGAGTTTTGACAGTTTTCGAGCTCGATCAAAGGTATCGTCTCTTTTCATACATTGCCCACTGTTTCTGATAGTTTACGCTAGAGGCGCTAGTGGGAAATGTATGAAAAGAGACGATACCTTTGATCGAGCTCGAAAACTAAGAAACCCATACTAGGGGTACTGGTCTTTAGGGTGTTTTCGATTTAGTCGAAAACGTTCGCTTAGATCTTCTTCGTACCGCAACTCCACTTACGTCGGATGTCGGATACTTTTCATCAATCTATTTTCATTCTCTGTACTTGTCACTGTCTTCCTTCAAACTACACCTCTCTCTTATCACGCCATTGAATAACCTGTCACTCAATTTTACCTCAGCAATGCTCATCTAGGATCTCAATTTTTCCGCATTTATTCTGCTTTCCTGTCTCTTTTCTCAATTTTCTTACAATAATAATATCTAATTAAACCTGTCGGGCCAATAATTGTGAGACTACAGCTATCAGTTTTGCTCGATAACACCAGCCCGCCTAGCATGACCACCGAAACACGATATGACATAGCCATTTAAGCGTTGAACTGTCAAAAATTATTGGATGTAACCGCAATCTTGAAAATTTATCGAAACTGCGACCACTTATTAGCCTTAAACATGTTCGCAGTTTCGATAAAATTTCAAGTTGGTGGTTATATCCAATAAATTTTGACAGTTCAACGCTTAAATGGCTATGTCATTTCGGTGGTCATGCTAGGTGGGCAGGATTGTCCGTCAATTTTCCTCTCAATATCGGTCATCCCCTCAGATCATAAAATTATTGATCTGAGGTCGTCCCTGACTCTCGATCATCACTGACCTGCTCTTCCGAAGACTATCTTACCATACATTGATATGTTGAGGGGAAAAGAAAAAAACTAGTCGATTTTTGCCTTATAAGTTTAGGTAAATAACAGTTTCGTTGACAACATTAAGCGCTTCAAATTCGAACTGTTAATCTGCTGTGTTCTACTTATCTTTCTTATATCTACTTGATTTATGATATTTATAAAGAAAAAGAGACACATACAGTACGCCTCATTGTCCTTGAAGATATTAAATTACAATCTAAATCTAAAGAAAATGAAAATTACCGACAGTAATAAATCAAATTAAGTAACCCGAATTCATATCGCCAAGAAACGTATTTTAAATACAATTTGACAAAACGTTTCGAGCACCACATTTCCCGTGCTAAGCTTCTTACCGCCGGCCATTTTCTCCAAGACCGTGACGACAACAAAATGGCGGCGGTCTCGTTCTTGGAGCCGTTCAATTTGAATATAGAACAGCATACGTCGCCCGCGCTCCAAGACACTAACTCATCGGATTGTGTGAGATGGTGCGAAAATCGTAAAAATATATTCCTTTATTAGAAGAATCGAGACGTGGAATCGCTCCTATGTATTTTTTTACATTTACAAAGCATTTTATTAAATAATCTTACAAACATTTATTATTTACCCATGATATCTGGTACTCAAGCATAAGAAATTTTGACTATTTTGCTTGTAATGTAATAATTTTATAACTATGTAACAAGGGGATCTAAGCGTCTGGATAAGTAATTCCTACTAGTGTATTTATGGGCTAACAAAACTCCACGCAGCTGTATGAGTATTCTAAAAATAGGAACAACCTTAAAATATAATGCTTAATATTTGAAATTTAATGTTATCCTACGTAGAAAAATACGGAATATTTTATCAAAACACCCTTAAAACCTTTCAGAATATTTTTCAAACAATGAAATGATTTATACAAAATTATGTAAACTTTCTACTCTCAGGACTTTTTGTTCTTCGTCGGCGAATCGTAAGGCAGCGCTAAGAATATGTCGGTCAAAGCACGGCAGCGGGAGATAGCGGCAAATCCGCATTTCTCAAAATGGCTGCCAACATGGCGTCCTAGTAATATATGAATAACGATCCTGTTGCAATTTGTTGTCGAGTGAATTTTTGTAGAGATTGCTAATATTGTTGGTGGTTTATTATTTATTGTTTTAGGGTTTGCGTCACTGTATAAAAATATATTGTGTCTAATTAGTCGAGGTAGGGCACAGCGGACTAGTGCCATTGGAGCAACCCGAACAGGGGTAGTACCTCCACCTTACAGAAGACCACAGGCAAATAACACTACATTTTTGCCGTGTTGTGTTTCTGTTGGTGAGTAAAGTCACAGTATACCAAGAACAGTATTTATCTGCGGGATATCGGCGAGTTATTAGCCTACTCTGCGTTGACGCTAGGGCTATCGTAAATGTGCCGGGCGGGAACGAGCGGCGAGCGAATGTGCAATGACATAAAAACGCGCGATCACACCGAGACGACTAGACCACCTTATGCCCCCATATTTTTATGTCAATGTGTGCGTCACAGTGCGTGCGTACACGGCGCCGAGTACGCACGCACACATTCTAATGGATAGCGGCCAGTTTGTATGAAGACGTATTACTGTTCATGGTATACTGTGGTAAAGTCGCTTAAGTTCCACGGGGAGGCAAGGGGATTAGGGTTGGCAGCTCGCGAGTGTCACATCAGTATTCCAAGCGTCTATAGACTGCTTACCACCAGGCAGAACGTATGCTTGTCTGCCAACCAATTTTATTAGTTTATGATCTGGTACATATTAGCCTGGTGTCAGAGAGTTTACAAGTCGCCATGTCTGGCATCCGCGGCGTCTTGTTTTGACGGAGAAATCTGAATACCAACCATGCACTTAGTAGCATCCCTTTTGCGATCATTATGAAGAACGCCCAACGGCGGTGCCATCGACCTCTTGAAAAACTTGGTACTAATTCAAATTAAAATACCGACACAATTTCATTACCTCGAAAGAACAAAAACTGTTTGTACCCGACCGACGTGTAGTGCCCATATTATGCCAAACTAGTAATATATCGTGTGTAATATGACGCTCGAACTTCAATTGCATTCAGGATTCGCCTACTACGACGGGGTAATGTTAATTGACTACTTTCTTCTGTAATGTAGAAGTGTTGTTGTTGTCTACTGCTCCTAAACTAACCCTCTAGACTAGAAGACCACATTCAAAATACAGTTTTGAAATGTATCTGTCAGTATTTCAGACCTATCCTTGATCTTGATACAGTCAAGGTGATATCTGTACCATTTAACCATCGGGAAAATGCACATTTTTCACCCGTTTTGTGTAAAAAATCTCAAAAAATGTAAAGGATATAGTGATTTTGACAAATATTTTATGTCAGACTCCATCTCCCGCATCAGCAACAAATGCCTCGCAACTTTTATTTGTAAAGCTCCTTAATTGATAATTGTGCCTCCAGCTGCGGTGCAGACAGCAAATTAATAAGTTCTTTCCCATAATCGAACAATACGATCGAGTCCAATATTAATTTCAAAATCGTTTCCGAAAGCCACTAGAAGTTATATATGAAGTGTCATTCACACCGGCTCAATGCCATTTATATTTCCTGAAAGTGCTTACATCCCCCTTGCAAAGACAAACAGCAACTTGAATTCGAAGAAATGGACTCTATTTTGATGAACACAAGGGTTGGATAAACGGCCTTTGTGTAATGGTTTTGGTGACCCAGTGCAATGTGATAGGCACTTGACATATTAGCGGTCAAAATAATGAATAAAGAAATACTAGGGTATAAAAGATAACGCCTCGGTGAGTTTTAGAGTATTCTTATTGTTTTATCCATAGTTTTCGGATTTGAAGGAGGTGCATGTGACCGTTGTTATACCGTTCCTGTGAGAATGTTGGAATATTGTAAAAATAAAAGAAAGGCTATTGATTTTAAGACAGATTGTTGATTGGTTCAAAAAATAAAAGCGATCGGAAAATTTTAAATGGAGTTTGTAATTTTAACTTATTTCAAAAAATTGGTTGCTGTTGTATTTTTTCTCATTTTGCTAAATAAGTTATTGTTGTTTCGCAGAGATAAATTGATTATTGGGTATCCCCAACAATCAATTTAGGACTTAGTTGTCAAGAAATTACACAACCTTCGCGACCTCCAGTAGATTTAGACGGCAAGGACTATCCTAGAAATTAATGTTTGTCGTTTTAATAATGAAACTTATGACTTCTTTTAATTTCATTCTCATCAATAAATCATCATTTCACTCGTGAGACAAATTTACTAAAATAAATAATAAATGAAATAGGTAGAGACCATAAACATTCAACTGCCAAAAATACTTGAAAGTTACGTGTGAAATAATGAAGTAGAGACTCCCATAGCCATAACAAAGTTCTGATAGAAGAGTACAGTCCAATCTAAAAATCAATCATCGAGCAGGCGTCACTAAAAAGGTTCGGGACCCAATATTTTCTGTCCAAGTGACAGTTGAATCCTGCGGCCGCTAAAAACCCGATACAGTATTGCTTTCGCTGCGAAGTAGCTTTGTTGATGTTAGCGTGGATCTTGGTTTAAAAAACTTTCTTAAAAATTTGTGGCTACGCTGTAAGGTCATCAGCGGCCAACAACAATAGCCATAAAAAGTTATTAATATGTTGTGGCTATTCAATACATTTTAGATTATTCTGTTGTTTTTACATTGTATAGTTAGCTGTCCAAGCAACGCCAGCTGATCAAAAATAATAAAATAAAAAATAAAATTAAATAAAAAATAAAATAAATGAAAATTCATGTTACTTATTATTCTACATCACCATGAAAGTCAAATGGTTCCAAATGAAAAGCATACGTTACATATTATCACGCTCGTAATCTGAAAATTGTTTGAGCAGAGCTCTCAAATGTAGCATATTTGGTTACATATAGACCCACATTTCAAAAAAGTGAGATGTTGGCAACCTCTCGTCTATATAAATGGGCCGTTAAACCAAAAAGCTATTTAAGCTTTCAGTGAAACCCATAATGAAAAGCCGTCGAGCTGGACAGATATTACGCTCTAAAACATTTCCTCAGACCAGGTCACATTACATTATAATATTTCTTTTAATTATTTATAGCCTGGACTGCAAAGATGCTACTTCGAAAGCGTGATAAGAACAGCTTCATGGAAACTCTGAGTCCTGAACAAGGTGGCGGCCTGGCGTTTCTTCACGCCTGATCAACTGTGCTTACTGTACAAGACACTAGAACAGTCATGCGTGGAGTATTGCTCGCACCTGTGGGATGGTTCCGCAATGTACTTACTCGATGATTTGGATAGGTTGCAGAGTAGCGCGACGCGCATCATTGACGAAGAGGTGTCCAACCATCTTGAGCCTCTCCAATTGCGCCGCCATGCTGCGTCATTGAGCGTGTTCTTCTGTCTGTTTTGAGGAGTATTTCTTTTCTGATCCTACCATCTCCCTTTCTTTAAAGGACTACGCGTGGCTTACGTTGTCACTGACAAACTGTGGCTACCATGTAAACGCGAACTTAGAAATTTGACAACTCATTTCTTTGTCGCACAATGAAGAAATGGAATTCACTGCCCGCACACGTGTTCTCTCCTTCCTACCTGTACAATTCTGGGTCATTCAAAAGAGGCGCGAAGAAGCACCTTGAAGGTCGGCAAGGTGAGGGTAGCTAGCGCAACGTAGTAGTAACGTAAAGTAGCTTTCATTTGGGCTCCACTACTGTTTACCATCAGGTGGAATTGAGATTTCTTTAAACCTAAAGAGCATACTAACGCGTATATTAAAGCGAGATATCACAAATTGGAGCATTTCTTTGGTCTCGCCTAGGTCTCGCCCTAATTGATTCATTGCCAATCTATAAACATCAGTAATCCTCTGAGCAGTAATCATATATCTACGAGTGACACTGACAAGTCGCCAATAAGTCGTTTACGTAAATGGTGCAAACCGAAAAACTAAATAATCTTTCAGTGAAACCAATAATCAAAAGCCACCAAACAAGACAGATACACAGATATTACGTTTTTAAAACATTTAAATTATTATATTTCTTTCAGTTATTTATTCGAAGATGCACTCCCATGAATTTGGATCATATTTTTTATATGGATTTGTCTCTTTTGCGTTTGTAAACTTGCTATTGTCATTTTGCAAATACTCTATTCACGAGAAATAAAAATAAATAATATGAAATACGCAGAGAGAAAAACACAGCGTTATTTTATAAAAGTAAATGAACCCGTATCCACAATTTCCCATCGTTTGCCAGGTCAGCGCTACAAGGCGTGGACACATAACGAATTTAACAGAATATGATTTTCTCTCCGCCGCCGCCGACGAGGAGAGACTTTTTAGCGCCACTTTTTATTGCGTCCCTGGAGGTTTGGACTGCAGACTGTACCGAATATGAGAGAAGGGTTCTAAATATATATCTGAAATAAGTGTTACTTATGTTTGAGAGAGGTAGGGTGAATTAGCCCCTGGAATATGGATCTACTGGAGAAGTACCTCAGAAGACGATGGTCAAATAGAATAACCTTGTTGTGGCTTCGAGGAGGTAGACGGCGCCGCGGTCGTGTTCTTCGTAAGAATCCCAGAAGTTAAGCTACTAACGTTGGGTTTCAATAACATAACTTCCGATAGTTTCTTCTTCTTATTTGAAAATAATGGCCTTTGCGACACATAAAGATTACGCATTTTGCCAATGTCGAGAACGGTACGGTAGATTAAGTTAAAAATTTAATGGAATCTCTCATCATGTGTTTTTACAACAAGAACTCGGGTAAACCCCTTCCGATAGCTTCCCTTGGTAACGATAGTTTGGCATATTTTGTATAGGAAGCAAAAATGTAGATAGCTAAGTTATTGAAACCCAGCATTACGCTGGCTCTCTAGTTGTGACCAAAAATGCTTCATTTCGATTCTCCTCCGTAGATTGTAAGGCACATTAATATTATGGTCGTGGCTGCTGACGAAATATAGTATTTGTAAAAACGATTCACCATAGAGGAAAAATGGCGACTTGGAAAACTGTGAAGATCACGTGAGGTCAACCTGTACCTACCAGGTTAAACCGACAATGAGAAGAGAAGATCGTAGTATTGTGTATCTTTCTGTAAGTAAAGTTTCCAGATTACAATAGTATAGGAAGCAAGGTCAGAATTCGTAGCACTATTAACTACCTTACAAGTTTTTTTTATCTCGTGACTGGGAAGTCTTAGCCTTTATCCCACATTTTTTTACGCTCTCAATCTTGTATTCCGATCGAGAGCATGTACAAAAAATAGGAAAAAAAGAATATTTCAATTATTAATAATGTTGTCAGTTGCAATAACATTTTAAACGTTTCTCGCTGCAATTGAAAGCTTATTTAAATATATAAATAAACGTCACTAGATCAGGCTGCCCAAAACACAAATTTCTAAGATTAATTTTTAACCGTAGTCCATGACCATAAAGGTCATTTGTGACATTTTTTGTTGTTTTAGGGTTAAGTTGGTTTTCTCCCGAGTTCTTGTTGCAAGAACACGTGTTGAGAGACTCCATTTTAACCTCAATCTACCGTACAATTGTCGGTTACTTTTATAAAATTTTCACTTGATATTGGCGCAATGCGTAATCTTTATGTGTCGCGATCGTCATTCGAATAAAAAAGAAGAAGAAGACCATAAAGGTGAACATCAATTGCAGTTTTTCAACTGATCTGTCGTCACCTGTAACAGTTCTACAAGGTTCGACAGGTATATTAGGTATCTTATGTCTCTCTTTGCAGAAGATAGAAAGTATACATTTAATGCTGGCACTTCACATGGCGGTAGGCATTAGCCTTAGCGCATTTGTCTAGTTTGACGAAGCTTTGACACATAGGCAAATATCACAAACTGCACCTCTACACTTGGTAACCAATGCCAAATTAGACAAATGTGATTGCAAATGTTGGCTTTCATAACCACCGCTCTAAACTAAGTTATTGACGACGATGGCGGACGTGCTTCAAGTTCCTAGTATATATTATTTGTATACTTGTTACCACTATTTGATTTATGTAAGGATATATACTTACCTATAGGTCACAAACTGCTATGTAGAGTGATTTTATCTAAGTAAGATGATACTAACCTCTGTATCCTCAGTTGCATTACATTCATACACATTCCCTAATTAAAACGTACGCATAACTTGGATGGTATATTTCGTTTGCTCCAGCACCTGAAGCCAATGGACTTCTTCACTTTCGATTTGGGGGCGCTATAGGCAGACATTAAAGATTCCTTTTTCTTCTTTAGTTGTGTCACAGTCAATTCACCAGTCCCCAAATCCATTTTAGTTTGTACCCAAGCGTCTGAGACGCGTCTGCTATTTTTATGGTATTTATCTTGTGGATTCCAAATACAAGCATGCATTTGGTACAATTCAATGAACTTCAGAACAGTTTCATTGCTCCACTCCATTTTTTGCCGTAATCATAGAGCAATGGTACGACACGTCCGCATAAGTCACCGGCGCTTGCGCTACTGCAGCTTAGGACCAAGTGTGGACGCACGACACAAACATTTAGCTATTTGACCGCCTTTGATGTGCGAGAGAAAACCGACTCGCGATGGAAACAACATTTGGCATTTGTCAAGTTTGACAAATTATACCAAATTGGCAAATGTGTGTGTCCACACATAGATAACATTTGACAAAGCAGGCAAACATTTGTATACCTACCACCATGTAAAGTGCCAGCACAATATGAAGACAAAACCGCTAGAAATATCAAAACGCATTTTTTTTGCTTGCACTCTAGTAGGTATAATCCCAACAAACAGCTACCCTTCCGTCCAGTTTAACCTATAATTGAATTGGGCTCCCCGGCCGATGTGTCAAATCGATACTGGCATAAGTATATTCTCAAACTGTTTTATTTAAGAGTAAAGCAGTGAACTATCTGATTTTTTTAGTTTACAAATGTAGGATATTTTGTCTTCTAATGTTGATACTGTAAGGACTAATATTATTAAATACCAGAACTACTCTTAGTGTGTGTAGAATATGAGTAGTTATGTAAAGCTCATAGCACACTTATCAGTTCGGAAAGGGAGCGGAACCATGTCGCTTTTTTACTTTGACAAAGAGACTATGTGCTACGTTTCATAGTCGCTCTGTAGCCACCGTTCCGTAACGTGCATAGTAAAAAAAGAGGTTCGGTGATGATGAAGTGTACTACGACGTTTAACAAGCAAATTATTTTCCGTTAAAAATTAAGAATGACGTATTTTAGGATTTCTCAAAATTAAACCCATAAAGGGATAAAATAGGGGATAAAAGTTTGTATGAGAAATCTGTCATTTTTGCAGTAAAATCCATATCCATGCGAGCAAAAGCTAGTTAGTAATAAAGATGAATGTTTTCATCTTTATTACTAACTCGGGATAATTGGTGTGAGCGTGAAAAAAATTTTTTATTATAGGATGAAATTTCGGCAGCAATTTTAAATAGAATACCCACCAATTCTTTAAAAAAACGGAATCCGATTTAAAAAACCAATTTCTCGTTTAAACAATTTAATAAAAACACCTGGCTAATACCGCCTAACTTACTTAGCGCGATAATCTTGTCGCGACAACTCAGAATCATAACACGGGGATTTCATAGTAAGCCGTTAATATCCCCTCTGTGCCCCGCCTCGCCCCTGTCCGAGCTACCGTCAAACACAATTTTACGCCACGGTGGACCCTGAGCCGATTGTGGGAGACGCGACACAAGCCGGTTGGGCCATGAACGTAGAAAGGCAGAAGTGGCTATTTAATATTCCTGTTTTATAGGAAACTAGCTGTCCCGGCCACATATTGCTGTGGTAATTTCACACTAGTGTCCTATAACATTGAATTTGCAGTAAAAAATTAGGACTACTTATCATGATAAAAACTATCCTATCTTTCAAGTTGGAACAAAACACACATATAAAAAAAAAGTTAAAATCGGATTGCTAGTTTCGGAGTTGGTACCTAATTGGTACCTCTAAGAATCACATTTATCACAGTCTCCGGAGCAAAATACACGGACTGTCAAACTTAAACGCAGAAATTTTTATACTGCTGGCGTAAACATTGCTATTGTAATATTATGATTAATCAAAGTAATGCTTAGGATCACCTTTCTCAGAATCTTCGGGACAAAAGACGAGGACTGTTTAGCTTTAACGCAAAAACTATTAAACTGCTGGCGTAAACATTGCTATTCTAAGATGATCAAACCATCCCTTAGAATCACATTTCTCACAGTCTTCGTAACAAAAAACATGGACTGTCAAACTTTACACCCCCGACGGAAACGTTTCTATTGTAACTAACATGTAAGATAAAATGATTATTAAGATTGAGTTAGCTGCAAAATAAAAATAAAACGCCCAGTATCTGCAAGTCCTGTATCTTGGCCTCATGCAGGTAGTTTGGGGGTGATGCGAATCGTCACTAAATCTAACCACCTTTATCTGCTTGATGTTACTCTGCACTTATACAAAGAACCGCCACTGAAGCTAATTTCTAGCTGCATCGCATAGGTGAAGTTTCTCTACGGTTAAGTGTCATCTACTCTGCCGTGCGAACACCCATTTTGGAAATTGAGACGTGTCCAGGTAGTAGCAATAGTCATATAAGAAAATTGTCTAAATTCGCATGGACAATTTTCTTATATGATATTGCTGCTGGTCGCACGGACGCTTACAGGTTGGATTGAGGTTGTTATGAAGGTGAGGGCTTATAGAGGTTTTCTAGCCTATCGGGTGATCTTCCCGTAGTTTTCTAGTCGATAGAGACAGTGTAACCGTCGTATAGAGTATCTTTAGTGTTCGGGTTGAAGGGAGAGTTTGAAATAAAACAGCTAGACGTTGATTTTTTAATTTCAAAGTACAAAAATGTTGGAACAAATGTCGGTCCAGGATACTCTTTTTCAAGACTACAATTTATTCTAGATACAAGTACCACATCGAGATAACTTCCTACATCGCAGTACCTAATGCCAGTGGTCACGTATTGGTTAAAGTGTACGGTAGCGAATGTTCACAGATTATAAACGATACCTCGTTCGTGCGGCTCACGAATTTCACGTCGGAAAATGAATTTATTTTGAAAAGAGCAGTTTAAATTCTCTCCACTATTGTTAATACAGAAAAATAGCAGTAATTGTAAATGTTATTGTGAGATTTAACACTCGTAGTTATGTGCAGCAGAATGGCAAATAGTGATTTGTTTATAATAAATTGTTCTTTAGCATTATTAGTCTGCTATAACAGCAGACTCAGATGAGAGGCAGAAACCGATGAACAGTTTAAAAATTGTTCAGTACGAAATACTAATTATTAAAATCGTATGATTAATGACTCACTGTAAATTTCCAGTGACTTTTCTCTCTAATTAAAAAGAAATGAATGCCTGAAATTGCGTTTATCACGTTTCTATTTATTAATATGGATGACCTTGAAATCCCTCAACACAATACAAAACTATCAAAAAGTAATAACGTGATACAATAAAAAATAAACACCAATGCAAAAGCACCGCAGCGTGAAAACACATCAGCTTAAGAGAGAGCACAAATTATTTTATTTTATTCGGCGCGACAAAAGATAATCAGATAAAGGTTTTAATTCCGATAAAAAATATATTAATAAAATGTCAGTTGTTCTCGATGGGAATAAGTGCACTTGCTGTGTAGGTGTGAGTGAGATGGAAGAGGAAATAAATAGTGATTTTGAAGCGGAGCAGAGAGAGATGCGCTGTGTTAATATTGGTGCAGATATTGTGATTTTAATTGAAAATACACGAGTGATAATTGCTGCTTCGTCTTATTTTCATTTAGTTTGAATTTATCATATAATTAAACTTACGCTAATATCATTAATTATTCGTAAGTCTTCTCCAATAATTGTCATTACTAGAGTCATGGAATATTTTTGCGTTTACAAACGCGTAAATATTTTTAATACTTACTAGACAAAATACACTGAAAATAACTTTATTTTTAATATTTTTTCTAGTATTAAATATTAACGTGTTTGTAAACGCAAAAAAATATTCCATAATGTAAGGTAGTTTCATCTTAACTGGGCGTCAAATATTTGCAAAAATATTTCGTTCGGATCTTAGAAGTGCAAATTTCAAAGATTTGCTGAAACAATGTTTACCATAAAAACATAAGCACCAAGCACTGACAAATTTCGACAGCGCAAGCAGTGCCTCGGTGGCGTAGTGGTTAACGCAACCACCCAGATTGCGGTAGATGCTGGGTTCGATTCCCGCCTGAGGCAGGTCGAATTTTTCAGTGAATTTTTTCTAGTATTACTAGAGTCGTTATTCGCTACATACATGGTCACGCCTTTTTCCTATAGGGGTAGGCAGAGATCACTTATTTCCATTTGCTACGATCCTTACATATTTCTTGCGCTTCATCTACTTTCATCACTGTTCTCATTATTCTCTGCGGTTTCGATTACTTTTGAACTGACCCTTTTTAACTTCTCCGATTCGATCGATAAACTTTTGCCTATGCCTTCCTCTTCACGCATCTCCGTTCACTTCCGATTCATATATCCTTTTTCTCAATCTACTTTACACATCCGTTCTACATGACCGAACCAATTGAGTATCCCTGTCCTCAATTCTTACTACTGTATCTTCTTTCAAACCACATCTCGTACATTCACTACAGTGTGTGGTTATTTAGAGATTATTACTAAAATCCATATCGCCTTACAATTTTAAGTTCATAGTAACTTAACCGTCTCTTAGACCATCGCTCTTACATCACGGTCACAGGTTACACATGGGTAAAATAATATTGGTTAAATTAGTCCAGTTGGTTAAAAACACTTGGCTAGCTACCATTACCTAACCTAAGTATCGTAAAGTATATAGCAATTAATAACAATTTGTCTTTCATTTTCATTTAGTTTATAGGTTTTAGGTCTATGTCTGCAGTTCTGTTGAATGTTAGTATAATTGATAAACGTAGGAAGGTCTTGGAAAACAGGAAAAGTTTGCGGTGCGCTTAATTTGAGTTAAAATTTACAATTGTAACTTCTGTAAACTTATATACTATTTTGGAAGATAATATTAACAATAAAAATCTTTTCAATGAGCCTAATCTGTTAGAAACCCACCTTCGTTCTTATAATATTTTCCGAAGGTCAAATAAAGTAAGTTACGACCGAGAAGCCGATCACTGGTCATTCACAGTCCTCAAGCCTACTCCTACCAGATTAGACGGCCACAATCCGTCTCTAATCAGAAGCAAAATAAACGGCGCACATTAAGCGGTTTATCGCATGGCGACGAGGCTGATCGAGTTAAGTCTCCAAGATTCGAACAATTCGCGGGAACACTGCGGCGCTCGTTTGCAGCGCGTGAGATGTTTACTTATACTGCGATGGGGACATTTATATGGGGCGATTCGATGGAATCAAACTATACTATCTCAAAAAGGTCCACATGATGGTAAGCAGACACGGAGTTCAAATGCAAATATAGCTAGTGTGAGATATAAAACCCCGCAATAACTACCCTCACCTTACGAACCTGCAAGGTGCTCTTTCACGCCCCTTTTGAATGACCCATGATTATAAGAAGGAGGGAAAATGTGTGGTGAATTCCATTTCTTGATTGTGATACATAGAAATAAGTTGGCAAATGTTAGCAAAGAAGCGTAAGGTCTGATTCATGGTTGAGAATGTTTTTATGTTTCCAAGACGGAGCATCTTATCCCATATATATTATTCCAGAATTTTGTCGTATCTCCATATCCTACCAGGTAGAACTCTGGAAAATTTGCTCCAAATTCAAGCCGCTTATACGCTTTTCTCTATCACTTTTGCTTTTACAGTGTCTTCGAAAAAGGAACAAGTGACACAGCGGTCTACCTTAGATGAAACTATAGTCGAACAAGATCATCCATTCGTGCTGGATGGCAGTGACAACCTATGGTTATGGATGGCAGATGGCATGACAACCTATGGTGCTTCAAATCTTCATGGTAATTTTGATAGCTCTGAGTGTAGCTTTCTGCTTCTCCTTTTACTTCATAGGTCGTACATGACATTCTACGAGAGGCTTTAACGCTCCTTTTAGATGGTCAATATTCTTATCAATTAAAGTTTAGTAACGAGCTTTCATTCATCAAATCGGAATGACATCGAAGTACGATCGTGCGATGTAAACATGCCTAACCACTCGAATCCTCAGACAACCTCGGACCTTTCTAGTTTGAAGTGTATCTAACAACCGTGCGCAGTATTTATCCTCTCAGTTCGAATGCGGATTTACTTAAGTTCAGCACTCGTCCGGTAAACTTAATACTGTAATCTGTTTTGTTTCGACAATAGCAAAATGAGACAAAAGAGTTTGGATTTTGTAAGATTTGTATGGTTAGGTACTTCAAATTGGGCTATCAAATTATAATATTAAATATTTTTTTATTAAATTTCGGAAATGAGATCGAAGATTAAAGCGAGATTGAATTGAGTTACAGATTAACATATTAAAAGAATGTTGTCCGCAAGGTATATTTAAAATGGTTGTTATTACGTCAGATGACTCCGATCTTATGTAAAATACATCATCTCAAACTTAAATTTTGAGCAAATCATCAGCGGTGCTCTACGGATCTCAATTACCTATTAAAAATACAGCACTTCTTTTGATTGGTATTTAATAACGCCGTAGACCTCATTCAATATTGATTTGTGAAGAAAAAATAAATTGCAGATGAGAAAACATTTACCTTTGATATTTACATTGATTGCTCCACCTTTAAAGGCTCATTATACTTGAAAATTTCTAACGGAAAGGCGAGCGAACCCGCGGAATTTGAATTTCCGTTCTATATATCAGAAGGAGATAGACAAGTTTCTCTATGAGATAGTGGGGGACAGAAAATGTTATTCTCACCAGAAAAATGTGACTGATCAATTCGGCTACTTACATATTTTGAACCATCAAAAGGATTCGGTCGCGTTGGAATAATTTTGAATTGAGAATACGCTTTGGCGCTGAACGCCTTTTGTGCAATCAATATTCAATGTTGGCAACACTGCTTGCTGAGTTCGAATTTGGAATCAATCATTTGGAATTTCAAACGAAGACGTTTCGTTTGTAAATGTTCTATTTAATATTGAGAGGATATAAATCTCATAAAGCGATAATAATGAGTTCATGACATGGGCATTAAAGACAAAGTTAAGGATATGCATAAATTAAAAAAAAAACATAAATAAAATGAAACCTTTATAATTTGAAAATTAATTTCTTTCTGTAATTGAATTAATTCTAAATAAGCTCAGGTAGATGTGTCTACCCAGTGACGAACCTATAGAACCAAAACCTGGTAGCTTACAATGGGCCTCATAAGAAGGCTCAATGTCACTCAAAGGGCAATGGAGAAGGCTATAATCGGAGTTTCTTAGCGTGATCAGATCAGCCTATGCTGATTCTATAGGCTATCCCAAATAATTGCGAAACTTAAGTGGCAGTGGGCAGGGCACATTTTAAGGAGGACTATCAGCCGTTGGGGTGGAAGAATGCTCGAGAGGCAGCCACGTACCGGGAGACGCGTAGGCTCTCCACAATGTGGATCGACGATGTAGTAGCGGGAAGCCGCTGGATGCGGGCAGCGCAGGACTGATCGCGTTGGAGATTCTTGAGACCTACGTCCAATCCAACGTTTATGCGAATGAAATAATAATGATGATGTTTGTGAAAATGAACTCTATGTATCCGTAATTTTCTGTGACCGTCTTTGTTTTCAAAACTTATCAACCGATAGAAACGGAACACTAGACACAACATGATAACAGTATTTTACAAGATCATAGTTGAGCTTACTGAAGCTTACGATAATAAAAACATAATTTAGCAACATAGCTTTAGCAATTCAATAAATTGCACATTTATTTCTGTACAAAAGTTGTTAAAGAATTAGAGAAAATTGACAAAGGTAATAGAAAATTGAATAAAATGACTTGGGATAGATGGTGTCGAATTTGGAGCGCTTGCACTTACCTTACAAAAAAGGCCATAGTGATTTTTTGATATTATTTGGTTGGCAGACCAGCATACGACCTGAATTGGTGATTAGCAGTCATCGCAGCCTATAGACGCTTGCAACACTGACGTGACACACGCGCGCTGTCAACCCTAGTCCCTTTCAGCCTTTCCTACTCACCAACAGAAATACAACACCACAAAAATGCAGTGCTATTTGTCTTCTGTAAGGTGGTGGACCTTAGTTTAGGCGCTCAAAGTTCATGCGGCTAGTCTACTGTGTCCAACTTCTATACTGTGTTTCTATCGATGAGTGACCTACCCCGTAGAGCACAGGTCTCCACAGGATAGGGGATGCATACCCATCCCCTATCCTGTGGGAGTGAAGCAGCAGGTTTACAATCCTCTTTAGGCTACAGGACTGTTGATACCAGGCCCACCTGACGGTATCAGGTGGACTATATGCTGGTTTGTTTGTGTGTCATACAGCTTAAAGAACGAAATAATTTAAGATTACTAAAAAGAAACGTTAAGTATAATGCACAACGCTTAATTTTGGACTTAAGTTGCATGAAATCAAAAAAAAGAAACAGAACCTACAAGTGCAATGCTGCCATCTTCAGTTCTTAAACTACAACTTTAAAAAAGCAAACAAAACAAAATCCCATCCTTCTCCATGTATCCCGGAATTCCCGAATGAACCCCACACAAACAAAGTTATTTCAAACATATTATCTAGATGTCGCTGCTTTCCACCATGCCATCTATTGGAGTGTGTCGCAATTATTCCCTACTCAACTAGCACTTTACGGGAAATAGCACGCCCCGGTCGCATGCCCGTGACTAAAGCATACACCGGGAATCGAGTAGCAGTGACAGGGTTACTGACTGTTTTTATTAAACGGCCTGCCAAGAGATGGCGTTAGTTGTCTTAAGTTGTAAATGTTAAACGAACTTTCATTGATTCAAATAAACGTGAAACTGAATTAAAGATTTTTGCATTTTTTAAGGTTATTTTTTTTAGTAAGAACAAATTTTAAAAGTGATGTTTTTTTAATGCACTTTAGTTTCTCTGAAAATATAGTATTTTTTGTCTTATAAACGTATTTCATTCCGGCAACAAAACAAAATGATTTAGTAAAACTCGTTTAAACTCAATTAACTCGTGAATGTTAAGTGCATGCTTATGCTAAACTTTAGCACTCGA
Organism: Elophila nymphaeata; assembly: GCA_955850985.1. Classification (NCBI taxonomy): domain Eukaryota; kingdom Metazoa; phylum Arthropoda; class Insecta; order Lepidoptera; family Crambidae; genus Elophila; species Elophila nymphaeata. Next base: position 25,944,675 of record OY039073.1, on the reverse strand, counting down.
TTGTAATAATGTATGGGATGCGCACGGGTAGCATCAGTTTGACACGAGCATTCAGGAGGGCCGCACGTTGCCGGTCCGGTCATTCATTCACCGACCACGTGTTTAACGTAAACAAATTTAAAAGTAAAAAAAAAACTTGTTCAGAAAATAATAATGTAAAAAATCGAACAGTGAATCGTGAGTGTAGTGAAAGTGTTTGTTTGCAGTAAAAATTGTGTGTAGTGATGTTTTTGTTTCGAAATAAACTGGGAATATTTCTGTTGATCACAATGCTCATTGGGACTGTAAGAAATGGAGGTAAATATGAAAGAAGACTTTCGTACATTATGTATATAGAAGTTCTTTCAAATACATTAATATACACATTTAGATAACAGCCGGAATAATGCCTTAATATTTAGAGTAGATTTGTGTTTGCCAACCAGCCAAAAAGCTATAGTACAATTGTTACACCTAACAATTTTATAATTTAATTTCGTGATTGTTTGAAGTCATTAACTTAAAGATTGAAAGTAATACAATGGACGCTTGAAACAATGAAAGAATTAATGAATTATTATTATTCCTATTGAAAACTAAATATAATAAAAAAAAAATACTCTTAAAAGCTTGTTTATTTTATGAGGTATGTAGTATAAAAAGCTTTACTTAAGATAAGCCATTTTAATACTGAAAGTTTTAATAGTCGAATAGTACGACGGTTACTATTTACAACACCAGATGTTTCGGGTTTAATTCCCGGTGGAGGCAGGTGTTAGTATCATAAAACTTTTTTAAGAGTAGGTACCTGAAGGTGGCCGGGACATCTATGTCCAACAGTGGGTGACTATAAACTGAAATGATAATGATATTGAAAGGATGTTTATTCACATACTTTTTAACAGTAAACGAAATCTTGTTTTAATTATTGTGTAAGTATATTTTAGAATGTTCTTAACATAGCAAATTATAAAACAAAGTAGTACTTTATCTTTGTACACTTAGAACTTTTAAACGGATTTCAATGCGGTTTTCAGTAATCGATACAGTGATTCAAGAGGAAGGTTTAGAATTATAATTCACTAGCTGTGCTCGCGACATCGTCCGTTTGGAATAGTGACTTTCGGCAGCATGAAAGCCTAGTATTAAAATAAGTATCCTATGTATTTTTTCAGACTCTACATTATCTTTGTACCAAATTTCATTTAAATCGGTTAAGTGTTTAGGCGTGATTGCGTAACAGACAGATAGACAGAGTGACTTTCGCATTTATAATATTAGTAAGGATTATGATTAATGGGTTTCCTTAGTTTATCATAAAGATCGAATAAAAAGTAGGGGTAGTACCTAAATGTTTTCACTATTGCTATGATAATTAATATGACCTCATTAACACGATCTAAGGTATAGTATCATATTTAAAATTTAACATACTGACTGATCTAAACGCATTTCTTCTTTTAACAACAGCTTCAAACTAAACAGCAGTTCTATTAGCAAACAAGTACTATAAATATATTTCCAGTCCTAAGATCAAACCACTTTTTGTACTGCAGTTGAATTGTAAGGGGAATACACGAGTGGAATACAATAATTAGCACATAATTGACATTATGCCATGCCAACTGTATCTTAGTTCCCCTACCGTTTTGCTATTCCTTCAAAGGTTGATGACCGTCTTGTCAGAAAAGACTAGTAATTGATGCCATCGTGGTGGTACGGGTTCGAATTCTGATAGGGGCAATTTTTTTTTTATGTTACGAGATGGCAAACAGGCTTGCGGCCTACCTGATGTTAAGTGCTCAGCGCTGCCTATAGACACTTGCAATATTAAGTGTAAATCACTTAACACTGCAAGTGCGTTTGCCATCCTGGGGACTAAGATGATATGCCCTCCATGCCCAGTAATTACACAGGCTACCTTTCCTTTCAATCCGAAACACAGCGAACTGCTTCACGGCAGAAATAAGAAAGGCGGTGGTGCCTACACAGACGACCCTACATATGGCTCTACCACCTAGCAAATGTTTGTGTGATGTTTGATTTGCAATGATTTTTTTATGTCAAATTGTTGTCAGACAAGCATACGGTCTGCCTGGTAGTAAGCACCCACTGAAGCCTATAAACGCTTGCAACACTGACGTGACACTCGCGCGCTGCTAACCTTAGTTACCTTCCCTACCCCGTGACGCTCTCGCGACCTTACTCACCAACAGAAACATAGCACCACAAGAATGGAGTGTTGTGTTTCAATTGAACATGAACAGACATACACGTCTGTGATTTAGAAAAAAATACTTTTTGTAAGCTCATGATTGACCAGTGTGTGTTGCCAGTGATGACTTATGGCACTGAAACGTGGTAACTTACAATGGACCTGATAAGAAAGCTCAAGGTCACCCAAAGGGCAATGGAGAGGGCTATGCTCGGTGTTTCTTTACGAGATCGAATCAGGAATGAGGAGATCCGTAGAAGAACTTAAGTTAATAAGAAAGAATTGCCAAACTTAAGTGGCAGTGGGCGGGGCACATTACTCGGAGAGCAGATGGCCAATGGGGCCGAACAGTTCTCGAGTGGCGACCGCGCACCGGACGACGCAGTGTAATTACTGGGCATGTAGGGCATATCATCTTAGTCCCCAGGATGGCAAACGCACTTGCGGTGTTAAGTGATTTACACTTAATATTGCAAGTGCCTATAGGCGGCGGTGACCACTTAACATCAGGTGGGCCGCAAGCATGTTTGCCATCTCGTCACATAAAAAAAAAAAAAAAGGTAGGCCTCCCACAAGGTGGACTGACGACCTGGTTAAGGCTGCTGGTCACGCCTGGATGCGAGGAGCATAGGATCGGTCGTTGTGGCGTTCTTTGGGGGAGGACTATGTTCAGGAGTGGACGTCATGTGGCTGAAATGATGATGAATGATGAAGCTCATCCCACTATTGGCATGTTACTAAAACCTAAAAACGCATTTTTCGCTTTTGGCTGTCTGTCTATTTGTTTGTCTGGGCCTGGTTCGGGTTAATCTCGGAAATGTCTGAACCGAATACAATGAGACTTTCGTTATCAGGTAAAACCATTTCAGCGATTAATCTAGACTACTTTTATCTCGGAAATATTCAGGATTGCTGTGCAGAAATAAGAAAATGTAGGAATCATTTACAAAATTTGGAGTTTTACGGACCGTCACGAACACAAATATCATGTTAAGAAACTTAAGTATACCGTTTTCCAATGCTATGCCTACTTTATCTCACTTAAATTCTTAAGTAATATTTTTCCAAATCTGGTATTATGTACTTCTTCAGGGTCAAAGCATCCTCCGCTTGTTCCGACAAGCGGAAAGATTGTATTATGCCTTGAAAACTTCTAGTTCAATTAATTTGACTTCGCGTAATTAAATGATAGATCGATAAATTAGTTCAACCGCTAATTAATGTAATTACGGCCAATGAAAGGGTACAGAACTTACATATCTCCGTTCCCACATTACAAAGACGAGGAACTATGTATATATCTCACAATAATTTTATTCTTTATAGGTACTTTAACGTTTTATCTAAGGTTAAACTAAACTAACTTAACTATTAATTTAGCGAGTTCTCTCTTTACCAAACTTCATCAAAATCAGCAGGCGTGAAAGCGTATCAAATAAAGAAACTTACTTTTGGATTATTATTCATCTATTATTTGCCAAAAATAATTGGGTTTTCCCTATAAACTTTCTTGTTAAAGTTCTTATTAAACTTAAAACAGAAAATAGGAGTGAAAAGTAAGTACGTTTTGTTTATGTACTTTCCAATCCTTGTTTTTCTTAATGACTCTGAGACCTGTATTGGAGAATGACACTTAAAAATCAATCATATCTTGAGAAACGTTTGTCACTTTCTATGAAGCACAAAGTGAAAGAGAGGTACGACGCTCAAGTCGGCGTTGATTCTTGAGACTCATTCTCATGTGCCTAATTGTCATGGAACTTATTATTGTAAATAAAAATAATAATCTTGGTTAAGTAAGACAACAGTCAATCAGTATATTATAATTAATAAATTAAAACAAGAAATAAAACAAAAGTAAATTAATGGGCAATGATTTAACATTAATTATAAGTTTCAAAACAAAAAATAATCTTAGTTGGTACCTACATAATAAATTTAAAAATATATAGTATATAACGCCAGATAAAAATATTTATCGTGCGTAACTCAACTGTTGACTTATATTGTTAAAAGTTAACAGTGGAGTTACGCACGATAAATATTTTTATGCCGCACCTAACCAGAAAGTGGCATTTTCCGTACTTGTAGCGTTATTATTATAAAATTTATGAGGTAATAAATATTTTTTACTTACCCTGGGCGGTAAAAAAGCCTCATCGCAAACAAATTGCTCTCGCCTTCGGTTCGGGCGTCAAACACCTGCGATTTGAGACTCTTTGTTTTACTGCCCTAGTTAAACATGTACTATTCTATTAAGGAATTAAGTTTCCATCTTTACCATTGACTATCAAAGTCAAAATTTCTTTATTCATTAAACTTATGAAAGTCAATTTTGATACCATCGTTTCAAGAGTCTACCAGGAAGCCTGGAAGCAGGAAGGCAAGAAACTCAACAAGTTTTATCCTCCCTTCACAGTTTTCATAGTATTGATTTGGAAAGAGTCATAATTCACATTGTCAAGTCTTTAATAATTAATCATAATAATATAATAAAATAAAGACTAATAAATAAACTTACAGTAAAAAATATATAAAAAATGTCATTCAAGACATCTTTCCAATATTGTCAATTAGAAAATTGAAATTTTACACATATTGATATCTCACTAGATTACAAATGGAGAAGTGAGTACCTACATTTGGATGTGTCCACACATTTTTATCGTCTATATATTCCTGAACTGTACAATACGCTTTCTTCATTAAAATTTGTTTAATGTGAAGCGGAACAGACGTTCAGTTAGATGATGTGGGAGATTTTTTTTAAGTTGTATATATTTCCCCATGAATGAGTGACTAGTTTTATGAAGTCTGAAACTTGGAACAGCAAGTTTATTTCTACCTCTTGTGTTTAAATTGTGATAATCACTTTTCTTCAAAAATGTATGTATATTTATGATGATATAGCATACCACAATATACGTACATAAAATATAACAATTTGTTTCAGAAGCCGAACGCTCAACAGAAAAAGAAACGAGACCAGAATACATTCACCCGGACGGTCTGTCCGACTTCGACCCTTACTTAGCAGACTTCAAACCAGTAGTTGAAGAGGACGACTACATACCTTTACCAGAGAACGACGAAACAATTGACGGCCTGCCCATATTCCTTCTGGAGCCAAAGAATTCTTACGTGCTACGAACGAAACCGGCCACTCTACTATGTAGAGCTGCGAATGCCTTGCAAGTTTACTTCAAATGTAATGGGTTTAGAGTAGATAAGACAGTGCAGTTGGAACACGTTGACCCTCACAATGGAGTGAGGGTAGTTGAAGCTGAAATGAACGTGACGAGGAACGAAGTAGATGAGTATTTTGGGGGAACGTATGGTTGTGAGTGCTACGCGTGGAACAGCAAAGGCCGGATCAGGAGCCAGTCTGTCTTTATAGAATATGCGTGTAAGTATTTATTTAGTCTCGTTTTTTTAATGTGTAAATGTTCACTTAGACGATGTACACACTGCACCGCACTCCGTCGCGTACCGCGGGATGGCAAATTTTACTGTAAAACAAGAATTAACGCGATTAACACATTATTATGAATAGTCACAGGCGGATTGCGGTGGCAGATTTTAACTTTGTATGCAAGTAGGCACAACATACAAACAACGCGTCACCGCACAGATTCTGTCAAACTGCGCGAGGGCACGGCGCGCTCCGTGGGGTTTGCCACAGTATCTGCTTGGTGCCGCGCGAGTTTTTAAATCGTTGGGACATAAAAACGATGGATATTGATGTGGTAGACTTATATTCGGACCAAAAAGACGACGCAAAAAGAGACGCAGCGCAAACCGCGCGGTGACGCAGAGCTGTTCCTCCGCCACCGCGGCGGGGCGCGGTGCCAGTGTGAGGATCGCCTTATTTAAATATTTTGTCCGCAGATAAATGTGAGCTTACTGAGGTTTTTTGTTACCTTACAACTATTTTAAAATTACTAAAAATAACTACGGTTACCTGTCAACAAAAGTCTGGTACAGACAATACTCCGGCTGTGAACGATGTGTTATATTTTAAACATACAACCTGGATAAATCCATTTTATGCGTCGCATTACGCGCGTTTGATCGCTTATAATTATCATGGCGAGTTCTTTAAAGAGCTTTTTGTCCTTATTCTATTTGCAAAGAAAGTAACTTTAACTAACTATTCCAAATAACTTTGGTTGAATCGTGTCAAAGCTCGTTTATAATTACATACAGTATAAAATCACGCTCACAAAACCTTAAAGGGTTGAACTTTGGGCAGAACTTTAGGTAACATTTGGTCACACATAAAACCACATCTGGCAGTATGCAGTGCAAATTAGTGACAGGTTGTCAGCCTGTCGCCTATTATAATGCAATGCAATTTTATATTTTTTATTTGATATATAATTAAATACATGATTATAAATAACAATTCATGAAATAATTATTTTTTTAAAATATTAGAATGTCTTTTTAATACAATAAAAATCATGCAATTTGTATAATTTGATTGAAAGGACCCCTCTGTGGGTAAAGGCCTCCTCCATTATACTCCATATTTTTGTCTTTTGCCTTTGTAATCCAATCATTTCCGACAAACTTCGTTATTTCTTCTTTCTTTTGGTCTACCTTTGTTCCTTTTATTAAGTGGTCCTGTACATGTAGTCACCTTTTTTGTCCACCTATTATTATCCATACGTGCAATATGTCCCGCCCACTTAAGTTTTTTACAGTGTATTAAAGCATTTGTGATTTTTTTTATATCTTTGTTTCTTTTTCTATTTATTCTTTTCAAGTTTAATATACTACGCTCCATTGATCTTTGGCATACTTATATTTTATTTCTTGTATGGTTGTTAGATATCCAGAAATAGGCAAGAATCTAAAATTGTTTTCTTGAGTTTAACAGGAAGTTTCGATTTCATCTCTTTATTACTCCAGAATGTTTTCCAAGTGATGTTTATTCATCTGCTAAGTTCATCTTCGTGTCTTGTTGAGAAGAAAGATACTTTTTTCCGTAATTATAAATATTCTTAGACATATTCTAATACGTTATTTTTTACTCAAATGGACAATGGTTAACTGTTAGTAGTGACTTCAGTCTTTGTAGTGTTTAGCTCTAGTTTAATAATTGTCCTGGTGGCTTCATTTAGTTCAAAAATCCTTGGCAATTGAGTTGCTGCTTCTGAGAAAAGAGTTATGTCGTCAGCAAATCGTAGATTACTTACATTATATCTGTCGACTATTATTGATTACTGAAAATCAGAAATTAGTAATGTAAAGAAAGTGTTTTGTTTGCGAATTTACTTATGTACCAAGGGTACCGAATAATATAATCGCACTTAAGAACTAATAATAATAAAAGTTTATTCATAATCATAATTTCAAAATAAATATCTAAAATTATACACTTTTCGTACGTTACACGATATTGATTTTAATTTAAGAGAATGGGGCTTGGTTTTAGTCTCTTGTTAAATTTGAATTCAAATGACAGCGCGAAATCAAATAGAATAATTTTTAATTTACATATTAGTTGCCGTTATGGAAAATTTATTTAATTAATATTTGTACGGAGGTTTGCTTTGTAAATATGTGTTAGGAATATCGTACTATCCGGAGATATTTCTGATTTAATAAACTTTAGATTTCATGCGCGGATTAAGCGAAACATTCTAAATTTACAAACACCGTTCGCCAATTATTAATTCTTAGACATTTCTGAGCAAATACTCATCAGAAAAAAATCCTTTTAAAAATTAACATATAATAGTAAATAGTATGAGAGAGCTGATTCTTCCTTACACACTATTGATGGCTTAGACACAGGATTCTTTGTCTAAGATTGATGGTAGTTATTAAAATGTCGTGTCAAAAGTCAGTTTTTGTTTTCATCAAAATCGGGTTCGCGACTCCTTTGAGCATTTTTCGATATGCCTTATAGTTTAGGATTTGGCTCTGAAAGCCCACTTGAAAAATTCATTTTGTACATTTAAAAATGGAACAACGCATTCCTATGAATAAAGTTGACTTAAAGGCTACTTTTTGTAAAATTGTAAAACGTAGTAAGTACTTGGTGCAACTGGTCGTTTGTGTTACTAACGTTGAAAAAATTAAATCTAAATCAACTCTTTTCTTTGCTGAATTTTTAATTAAATCTAAATACATATTGCTAAGGATTCCTACTTTTTTCATCTGTTGCAAAAGCTAGCCAAAAATATTATGCCAGATTTAAAAATAAGTTCTGTAATATTTACAATTAGACTTTTGTCGCGGTGACTAATGTCACAATGTCTAATGTCACAGTGACTATGTTGTCACTCTCATGGAATGTATGGAGATGCACCAAAATAAAAACAAATGATGAATAAATACGAAAAACCTTTAAACAAAATGCGATTTTATAGCTAAAAACTTCGTAGTATAAGCGAATTCATATCTTTCCTTCTTCCATTTCTTTAAGCTACAACATCAGACCGTATTCGTAAAGGAAGTCGGTTGGTTCTAAATTATTCAAAGCGTTTTTAATAGGTGATTCAGTGCAACAAATGAACGATTTAAATATTCCTTCGGGTTAAAACTACAAACAATTAACAACCATGAATGCGTTTTAAATTTTTAATTACACTACAGCTATTCACAATTTTACACGTCTACGAACATATGCGTATATAAATTATACATACATATAATCACGCTTATAGTCCCATAAGGAGTCGAGCAAAGCTTTATGTGTAACATTTGGTAACACATATAGCCACATCTGACGGTATGGGTCATGCATTATCCCAAAATAGTGACTGGTTGCTAGCCTGTTTATATAAATAACAATAATAATAATAATAAATATATTTCCTTGCTCACACCAATTATCTAGCCCAAATTAAGTATCATTTAGAACTTGTGTTATGGGTACTAGATAACGGACAAATTTAATATACATAAAATAGTAAAGATATTTTTTTATAAATAAACTTAAATAAATACATAAACAACCATGAATCGTGAACAAACGTTCGTGTTTCATCACACAAACATTTGCCCCTACCACGACTCGAACCCGGCCCGCTTGATGTGTAGGCAGCGTTACTGACCACTCCACCATGACGGCGTCAAATATAAAATAACAAAGAAAAAAAACCAATTATATTTCTCTACATTCTCAAGTACTTACATTTGATATTACTAACTGCTAGGGTAACAGAAGATTTAAAAAAAAAATAACTTGTTGCGCTTGTGCTAGGAGTGGGTTCACGTCCATAGTCTAACGGCGCTCGTTCGGTTTTATTTTGATGATGTCCTCTCTTGAATGTTACTACTACACCGAATATTGAAGATAAACGTAAGGTGTGCGGCTGTTACAGTTTTGTTCGTTCGCCGAACGCTCGTAGACGTGCAAATACTATAAAATTTATAGCATTGTGTGTGCCCGAAGCAACATCGGTTCTGGTCGTATCCGGAAGCACTTGATGAATATGTAAATTTTGTCATTAAAAGCACCGTAATTTGAACGCCAAGTTCTTGTCACAAATAAATATATTTATGAATATACAGCGTGCTCATTTAAAATTTAAAACGCACAAGACAGCTGTGTTTAAATTTCTCATTTGTCAGACTGAGACAAAAGCTAAAGTTTATGTTAGAACGCACAGAACTAGCTACGAGCATTCTCTCCAGGACTTTCCGTGCAGTATTTTTCTTTAGTTCATATTTCGTATTCCATTTGAAGTACGCCGTCAGCTTAACCGTCCAAGAATTAGATCCAATGGTTCAGGATTCAATCCCAAGGGGAATAAAAATATGTGCTCTTTTTGGAGGTGGTAGAGTTTGTTAAATGTCTGCCTACTCTGACTACTGCCTAAACCTCCTTCGTTGACAAGGAGAGGTCTTGTGCCCAGCAACGGGTCGAATTATAAAGGCTGTTATGATGATGTAGATGATGAACAGATAATGATAAGATAGCATAGCTGGTTCCTCTGTGGTTGAGGGTTCCAGGTGAAGCTTGCTTCCATCTTCGACCTTATCGTCATTTACTATTAAGGGAGATGAAGGCCAATATGCCTCCTTGTAAAGCTTAAAGAAGTCAATCTAAATCGTGCAAGCAGTGGAGGCCACCGACCAGGTGGATCAACGCAGGAAGCCTCTGGATGCGGGCAGCGCAGGACTGATTGGGGGGTCCTTGGTCCCCCAACAGAGATCTACGTGTACAGTGGGTGTCTCTCGACTGATATGATGATGAAGCAATAGGAGCCATTAATATCACTAATCTCGAGGGTCAGTAATTCGAAAGTGATGCCTGTGGTGTTACACACGTATATTGAATTAAGTCTCATATAGAAAAACAACAATTTTTATGTTACAAACAAAAATCGCGTTCTTGTTATCCAGAGTATGCCACTGATTGGTTATAAGATTAATCGAACAAGTTTACTTATAAAAATAAAATTCTAATATACTTTTAAGTTCCTACTAACACAATATGGATCCATGTTGCCCGACGTGAATAATCTTATTAAATAAAAATAAAGGTCCTGACTGACTGACTGAGCAGTGCCCAGCCCATACCCTTGGACCTACATAGCTGAAATTTTGCACAAAGATTCTTTTAATGATGAAGCTAATGGTTAAGGCCGGATTTTTTGAAATTCCACCCTTAAGGGTGTAAAATAGGGGATGAAAATTTCTATGGGCAAACAAGATTAGTTAGACCATTTTATTCGAAACTGCACAGGAGTAACCACGTGTTTCCGGGTTTTTCAATATTCAACCCCTACAAGAGGCAAATTGGGTGACAAAGTATGAAAATCAACATTGATATTTTTTCGTTTTATTCGAAAAAAATATCAATGTTGATACCAATAAATTTCGAAAAAGAAGAAGCGTCGGTAGCGTAGTGTGTAAGAGCGTCGTCCGGGAGGCACTGGTTCGATCCCTGCCACGTACCAATATGTTTTCAAATTTGGAATCATATGTACGTTTAATCGACGCTTTTACGGTGAAGGAAAACATCGTGAGGAAAACTGCACACATCTATGAAGAAATTCTTAGGTTGTGTGTGAAGTTGACCAACCCGCACTTGGCTAGCGTGGTTAACTAAGGCCTAATCGCCCCTAATGTGGGGTAGGCTCGAGCCCCTCGGTGGGGACATTGTATTAGCTGTTGATGATGATGATGATGATTTTTTCGAATGCATAAGAGTTTTCGAGTCATATATGCCTGTTTCGATTATAGCCTTTCATTTCTCATTGAATGTATTAAAAGTTAAGCTATAAAATAAAATATTTAAGTGAACATCCTCTATATGATGTACTGCAAAGAAATTTTATGCGTATTGAATGCATACTAGTTTTTAATACCACTTTATTTTACGAGTAGCTCTCCTTATAAAGTCATCTTAATATCCGTTTAATTACTCAATCAAAATGAGAAAAGAATTCATAAAAAAATTAATTGCGCACTTTTAACGAGGTTTCTCTTTTTATGATTATGGCTTAATCGAAGATTCTATATAAGTTTGGTAATAAAAAGAGGAGTTAAATATTAATTTGCAGTATCATAATACTAAGCTGTATCTTTAATGGATTGATTTTCAGCATGATTTGGACTTGTTTTTGATTAACTAGGATTTTGAATTGTATTTATAACAAAATTAAAGAATCGTCAGTATTATAAGAAACACAACATTACGCTACACTTGTTGCAAACGTCTATGATGACGGCGGAATGAAATGGAAGCAAATTTGGTTAAAGGATAATTAACTTTATGTCTAAAGCATAGATTAAAGCATAATCTAGAAACTGATCGAAACAAAGCTCGAACTCTCGCTCATTCCGCGGAATACATCCGACATTTTCCGGTCGTTTTGGCTTTGACACGATCAACATAAAGTTAGTAAAATTCCCGCCTGAGGCAGGTCGATATTTTTCAGTGTATTTTTTCTAGTATTAAAAATATTTACGCGTTTGTAAACGAAAAAAATATTCCATAATAAAGTTAATTATTTGATGTAACAATGATTCGCTTCATTTTCCTTCTGCCACAATGTAAATTGAGTATTAATCCTTATTCTAAAGTATCTACTTGTTAATTGCAATGCGAATCAATACTGAACTTTGATAAAATATTCTGGTACTGGATTTCACAAAAACATTGGAAAATGTGACTTGCATGTGTTAGTCATAGAATACAAAATCAACTCCATTTCCAAATTTTCATGTTTAATTGAAACGAGGAGAAATTCACGAGCAAATATAAAAATATCCACAAAAGAATTCCATGAGCCAGTGAGGGCAGTACTCCTGAACATAAATCCGGTTCATAAATTAAAAGGAGACAATGCAATGAAATTCCAAAAACAGGAAACACCTAAATGCGTAGACGAAAATAAAGAGAGTAAGTATGACAATTAACAGACACAGTTATTGTGTGGGGAGGCGTCGATAGGGCTGGAATATTTATCCATAAATTAATGCCAGAAAGTCTTTAAACTTTTTAACGCTAACCCCTCCATAATTTAAATTTTATTTAGACGTTTTAGTAGGCTATGCTTGGAGTTTCTCTCCTTGATTGTATCGAAACGATGAGATAGGCAAGGAAAAACAAAGTCACCGATATACCACAAGATTGCAAACTTAAAGTCAGCGCACATAGGAGGACTGACGGCCGTTGGTCCGAAAAGATTCTCAAGTGGCCTCCGCGTACCAGGAGATGCAGCGTTGGCAGGAACCGCCCAAGGTGACAGGAAGCTGCTGAATGCGGGAAGCGTAAGACCGAGTAGATAAGGACCTCGGGGAAGGCCTATATCCAACATTTGGCGTCTCACTGTGCTGAAATAATAATGACGATTATGACAAAAACCGTCTATGATATATGACCGCGGCTCTCGGATCCATCAGAAATAATTATTCTTATCACGAAACGGTGGTAGGTATAGTTGATTCTTGGATACAAAATAATACGAGTTTATTGCTGCTACTAATTTGCTGAAAACATTGATGATGCTAAATGGTATGATAGATGCTTAATGAGTACATACTTGTGAGACGCGAAGTAATGTGAACTAAGCTAAGTTTTGTACGGCGAAATCGGAAAATACCTTTTGTAAAAAATCTTTTATTTTTATTCATAAAACCGTTTTTTAGAATTATATACTGTGTCAAAAAACCCTGATTTTTCTGTGCCCCGTAACTCATCATCTATCTATATTTTTAAGATACATATAATTAAGATCATACTCACCTCTTTCTGTGTTCTCTGCTCATCATGGAGTTCAAAAATAAGTTATGTAATTAAGCCTGGGAAGACTGTTCATGTTGACCTCCCGACCGATGACGACAGAGCACCAATTAGCGTTGGTTATTAATTATTATCGAATGATTTTTACACTGAAGGTAATGTACAGTATATTATCTTTTCTAAGTTGCAAGTATGTAAGGAAGACCTTCCTTCTAAAATAGTTCCCCACACTTTATTATTTTACCAAGCAAGGCGTTAGAAAAAGCTTGAAGACTTCTATTACAATAGGTCAGGACCAAACGCATTCCTTATTCTTAGACTGCTACGAATAATAAACTATTATAACCATAAACTTTGGCCTCTTCCCCTAATCTTTGAATTTAATTAGTCGTAAATGTCTTTGAAGAGTCAACAGCACCAAAAATAACTCTCCTATTATTGTCATCTTGAACGCGAGTCTGTGAAATCTATTTGGTCTCAGTATGGGGCATTGTTTATTTTGGTAAAGAGTTCTAGCATTTCTGTCAAATCAAAACACATTTTCTAACCGATATAATGAGATTTAACTTATCAAACGAAAAAGTGAGCGTCTTGCAATAAAAATAATAATTTATCACTTTATGCAGACAATAGATTACTATATACACAGTTAACAGAACTATCACCAAATATGTATTTTGAAATAATTTTTGCGTTTACAAACGCGTAAATATTTTTATATAAACTGAAAAAAATCGACTTGCTCCAGGCGGGAATGGAACCCAGCATCTTCCGCAATCCGGACGGTTTCGTTAACTACTACGCTGTCACCCGGATTGCGGAAGATGCTGGATTCGATTTTTTCAGTGTATTTTTAAAGTTTTTAAAATATGTATTTAGCTAAACTTTTGTTTGTTCTTTATGTAGCTCCTTCATTAATTTATTATTGTACATATAGTTTTATGGAATTTTGTTGTCGATACTATGAATTTACAATGAGCGTTTTCTTCAGGTTACCAAATAATTAACTAACGATGAATAAAAAAAAGTGTAAAGTACATACAATTATGACACAAATTATCAAGTTTATACAACAATTATAAGTAGGTAATGTGGTCATATTGTGTAGTCTGCTACAATAAAATATTGTATTAAGGCTACAGAACAAAATGTTAATAAACAATGAGAAATTAAGGTCAAGGAAAATATAAATGTGTTTAATCTCAGCTACCGCAGAGTTTAATCTAAAAGAATTTGATTTTGAAACCTAATTTTTCATTTATGGTATAAATTAAAAATTAGATTTCATAATCAAACGATGATGTTTATAAATGAATATGTCAATGTTTAATAGCAATAATAGTAATAATATGGATAGAGAAGTATTTCTAGTCTGTCAGCGAAAATCCTTTTAATTTTATATTAACTAATAGAATCCACACTTACTATAGTGAAAATAATAATAATAATATTTTTATAAATAACAGATCAACCGTGTTCAATCAAATTAAATTCAGTTGCACGTCACTTCAAAAATAATCTCACTCCATCTTCTACTTCAGTGCGCAGACTTTAAATCCAGGTTATAGTGAGCATTGGCATTGTATGATCATAAAATATTAGTCCGAAATGACGTTCAAATCACATTGACGATTAGCCAATAAATCTATGCTTAAAAATGTAAATCTGGAGAATGGAAAATGGAATATGATGAAACAGAAGGTCTAAAGTTCAAAAGCAATTATGAAGACTAAAATTAAAATCCTGTCAAAATAACATGCTTGTGTCCAACAAGAAGTTTATTAGAAACAGCTGTAAAGGCATAAAGAGGACAATACTCATAATTTAGATCGATTGACTAATTTTTCTCTCATATATACCTGAATATCTGTCCAATCAATCGATTTTTGTCCATTATCTCGAATTTTACTCGTGTAATTTTGCTTATCGATAGTTCCGTGCTCACACTGGGGAACTGATAAATCTAGTTTGAACGTGACCTTTGAGTAAATCAGCTCATCTCCATAAATAAATTCCATGAGCTACCAGCGGAACCATGTTTAGGAGTATCGTAATTTTTAACTATCGTTTTTTACCACGCCTTCATCCCTTCTCGTTTGAGGGGTGGCCATGCCTCGGAACCATTACGCGAAGGAAACATTATTTCCGCTCGTTAACTCGAGTACTTTGCTGCTTGATAAATGCTCACTAGCTTTTATTTGGGATGACTTGGGGCGTGAATCGAGATAGGTGATTCTTTTAAGTAGGCTTCGTTTGTCATGAATGTACCAGAATATCTTTTATTAGCTATACTCAAGTGCTATATAACTGCACATTACCATTTGTAAGATGATTTCTTTCATTCATCTTGTTATTCTTTTCCTAGAATATTATTTGCTTACCTTTCGAAGGAAATTCCTTCCTACTATTTACAATTCTGAATGTTTAATGAAAATGATTTTACCTTGCCTTACTAGCATATTACAACCAGTTTTAATCCAATCTCAATTCTAATCACACAGATATTAAGAAGCAATTCGTGCAACAGCCTCAGTCAGGGACAATAGAGGCTGGCCGAGGAGTCACGTTTAGATGTGTACCGCCAGCTGCCGCACCACCAGCCACCATCAGATGGTCCCGGAATAATATACCTATTGAGGCGACAGATGAAGCACTTGTACTACCCAAAGTCGGATTACAGGTAAAGAATGATACAATAAAATTAAATGCTTTGGAATGATGTTAACGATTGAATTTTTATTTTATTTTAAAAAGATCTAGAAAATTACTCAATCTCACCTAATGGTACGCAGAAGTGGAGTCCAAACACGAAGATAGCTAATAAAAGAGAGAGAAAGTATACGCGCTATTTTAGCCACTTACTTCTTCTTGATTTGCAAGGTATTCACGCCTCTTTAAAAAGATCCAGGATTGTTCTTTCAAAAGACAGGGAATTTCAAAAGTATCTTATTTATGGCATTAATCTTAAAATAGTTTAAAAAGAATACATTGGATTATTTGCTCTGCTTATGCTAAGTTTGATTACTAAAATGCCAGAAAATGTGACTGAAACGAGTTGCTAAAAGAAATGTTGCTAAAATCGGACCGTAATCAGCACAATGCACACAAAGCACGTGTTATCAAAATTTATTGTCCCCATCGCATTATTGTGGTCACAAAGATTATGCAAACAGTTGCCGTGGTTATTACAAATTCTAAACATGCACAGGACATGGCGAATTACACGTGTGTCGCCGAGAACATTGCGGGTAGAAGAGAATCGGATGTCGCCGTGTTGTCCGTGTATGGTAAGTTGAAACAATACCCAGTTAAGGGATATCAGAGCATAATATCGCAGATTATTCTGTAGTAATAAAATCAGATGGTTACCTTTAATGCTGTTCGTTCATATTATGATTGCGACGAGTACATATAAGTTTATTTATGAAAATTGTCTAATATTATTATGTATATTAAAAATGTCCGTTATCTAGTATCCATAACACAAGTTTTTAATGATACTTACTTTGGCCTGGATAATTGGTGTGAGCGTGGAAATATAATATTATAATTATAAGAAGTTAAGCTTTGAAAAGCGTTTAAACATGAATAACATTATCGGAGATTCCCTTCAAATTATATATTTGTTTTTAATTTATTTGATTAACTAAAGACATAAAGTCTGTTAGAACACAATAATTGTATGCGAATTGCGTTAGAATTTGCATCGCAAGACAATAGAATGTGTCTACTATTGCCATTACTTGGAATTAACAGGAAGGAGAAAATAATTAGAATAGAATGTTCCAAGGAACAAGCCGTGAGTGCAAAGAACGTTATTGGCATTAATTGATCTAATATCGTCTAGTCGAATTAATGAACAAAGAACTTGGGTCATTAACTTCGTTAAGATCCATATTAGTTACTAAGTAATTGATCCCTTCAAGTCCTTCTTGATAGCTAGTGTTAATGTATGTTAAATAAATATAATGCTCCACTTCATTAATAGGTGAAACTTGTGTTCATTGACTAAAGTAACTTGTGCTTCTTGATCTTTGATTATAATAGGTGTTAGCACTTTGACGCACAAGAAACGAAAAACTAGCATGAATGTATTAGGTTGAGTAGCTTATAATGTAAAAATGTCCTCCGAATTTTCTTGTTATATATTTTTTGTTTCATAAAAACTGATTATATTTTAGTGTTTTTCTTTTTTTTTTGTTATTTCCTAATTATAGACGATTAACACATAAGTCATTACTAGTGAAAATGGTTTCTTCCTTACTTAAATTTTACTATCTAAATTCTAATTTAAATTTCTAAGTCCTGCCATCAGGTAATGACAAAACGACTGATTTTTTAAATGAAATTTTACCAATATCAGCTATGAACATCCAAGTGAAACTCCTACGATATAATCTTTATAGGACAGTTAAATTAAAATTGATAAACTTGCTTCACTTCTGCGATGACGAAGTTCACAAATGAGCGGAGATGTACCAATTTTCTTAATCTGAAAATTTATTTGAATGTTATATCTAATAAAATAAGGTACAGATACATGCTGTAGATCAAACTTTCAAATTAGGAGCTTAAGTCGATGACTTTTTGCGCAATTTTTGCGCGCTGGCATTGAAAGCCACCATCAGTGCCCATCAGCACGTCTTGCCGAATGAAAATGTTGTGTTCTTGTTCAGTAAATGGTGGTTGGTCAGAGTGGTCCCCATGGGTATCCTGCCGATGCGGCTCCCAATCTAACGGCCGCCGACGAACGCGTACGTGTACAGAACCTGCCCCAGCTAATGGTGGAGCTCCTTGTAGAGGGCAATCATCACAAACCGATGATGACTGCTTAGGATGTCAAGGTGGTAAGTAATGTTAAACATGTTCATTACTGTTTTTATTGCTTTCTTTAGCGACTATTGCTGTTATTGACCGCAGATAGTTTTTACAACGTAAAGTGTTTATTTTAAGAAAACAAGGACGGTAGTGCTCTAGCCTGCAGAGCGAACTTAGAATAGAATAGAATAGATTAATATAGAACTTAGGTTTCTATTCAACACGTATCTCCTTCGAGAAAGGGTCACGGTCACCAAGAATCTCTGTAGGTTTCGTGAAATTTTTGCTTGCAGTTAATTACGTATTTCCAAAAAAAATTATTGTATTGAGACGACCAAATTATGCTTGAAATTTTACGGAATGAAGGAGTTCCTAAACTTTTGACGATAGCCTGTTAACTGATAGAAGGAAAGTATTAAACATCGAAGCATAAAATAGACTAAGAACAATACTCAATACTTAATATTTATTGTTTCTTGTGGTTTTTGTAGATTTCTAGAGCCGACATGAACCCTGTCCCTTACAGGGTTCATGTCGGCTCTAGAAATTGTTACTACAATTTTTATAGTTTGATTTTTTACACTAACTACATTATATTTTAACAACGGTATTTATAAAGAAGTAATTACTTAATGCTTAGTAATTCCTTAACGAAGTCATTGTCAAAGACAAAATTATTTTTTGAGTAAATACTTTTACACAAGAATTACTTATACTCGTTTTTATATGATGGAAGGTGTTTAAGGAATTAAATTTATGAAATAATCTAGATTTTTTCCTATTGTAATTCGTTAATCTAGTTGTGTCCCCAGAGACAATTATTTTTGAAACGAAACCAACCAAATACCGCTGGTTTCACTATGTTGCTATTATAATACCTAGCTGTGTTGAGCTTATGTAATAGTTGAACTTCCTTATTAGGTGGAGCGTGGTCCCAGTGGGGTACTTGGTCACCTTGCGGTGAAGACTGTGTGAGGGTCAGACGGAGGGAGTGCACAGGGACGTGTTCTGGGTCCACTATGCAGCACGCTTCGTGTGTTGATGGATTGTGCGCCGTGAGCATGAGTAAGTCAAATATTTTATTCAAAACAAATATAAGTTACCTGCATGAACACTGAAACAGTAAAGAAGAAGTCGTAGTGGCGTGCTCAGAAACAATGCTTTCATACCAACGGTTCGAATACTGGTAGCACAGAGCACAAAACCGTGACTGGTAGGGACTGGCTTGTGTGATTGAACATGAATATTATAATAACTTATCAGGTTTATTGTACAATAATCTTAATTAATGTACACTAGAATCCAATTGATCGAAAGTACACCGTGAGGAAATTCACATATGATTCACTTTTCAGTTGTATCAAATTGTTGAACTTCGTCTCTATTCCCTTTGTTTTGTATACATATAATTACGTTCGTAATCCCAAAATGGTTTGAGTAGAGCTTTAGGTAACAATAAGTTACACAAAAAGCTACATTTGGCAGTATGGGCCATGCATTGCCTCCAATAGTGACAGGTGGCCAGCCTGTCGCCTACACAAATGGGACAGCTAACCCAAAATAGGAGCAATCCTTCAGTAATCCAACAAACAAATACCAACCAACGGGACAGTTATGCCACTCTAAAACATCTCTGCAGTCCGGGAAAATTATTGAGTTTATATATCATCAGAGTCACAGCCTTTATAATTCGACCCACAAAAATACAAATACAAATAATTTATTTGCTTGGAAACACGGTTTACCGGTAGTTTATTACATAAATTAATATTGTTGAGCAAGCGTGTTCTGCCAAAATTTTGTCATGCAAAACTTATTGACTTTTCTTAGTTTTACCTTCAATTTACTAATTTTATTCACTATAAAACTATAATAAATTATACATCATCTGAAAGCTTATTTAATACCGATTACAAATATATATAATTTGTATATAACCTCCATACAAATTTCTTTACATATCATCATTTTTAATGAGGGCCGGAAGTAAACCGGAAGTACTCCGGAAATGGCGGGACAGATACGCCATATTTGATAAAAGGGGTGGGACAGATGAGAGGATATATTTACCTATTACAAAACTATTATCCATTACATATAATTTATATTAAAATTTACATTAATCATTATCATTATTAAAATTTCATTACAATAAGTCACATGCATTTAAAAATAATGCCGGGACACAAGGCCTCTCCTTTTCAACGAAGGAGGTATAGGCCGCTTGCCCAATGCGGATTGGTAGACGGAATATAAGGTGATTGCTGACTCATTAGTCACCTACTACGACACCCATCGGATGATATGGGGTGATGCTATTCTACTCTGCCGGCATCACGCGGCCAGTAGCGCGGAGTTTATAATATAAAGACATTAATAGCCACCAGTGTACCATTAAACACGTACAGGCTTACAGCTGCTAATCCCTTGTTTAGGATACAACACGACAACGTTGTACGTTGGTATTGGAGTCACGGTCGCCATGCTGTCTGCTGGAGTAGCCTTGCTGTACATTTGGTGCAGATACAGAAACAGACCCAGCGGGTACATCGCCGCTAGGGCAGGTAATTATATCTTTACCAAAATAAATGAAAATAGAATTAGGTGTGAAAGTGTTAGAAACAAACGAACTCGCATTTATAAGGTAAACGTTGCAGTAATTGGTACTGCTTAATTGCGCTTGCGGCCGGTTGCACCAACGTCAGACTAATCATCATCAACAGCTCATATAATGTCCTCACCGAGGGGCTCAACCTACCCCACATTAGGGGCGATTAGGCCTTAGTCAACCATAATTACCAAGACGGGTTGGTCGACTTCACACATAACCTAAAAATTTCTTTAAGGGTGTATGCAGGTTTCCTCACGATGTTTTCCTTGAATGTCAGACCAATAAAAAGTATTAATCAGAGGCACCAAGTTATACTTATGAAACTATTTTTGTGATCAAAAACGCGCAAATATTTAAATTTTACTTCAACAAAGTTGTTTAAAGTCCAACGTTAAAATAAACATTCAAAAATAGAACGACCAATATCTATGAACTGACGTTGACTTTTACGTTACTTTTTGTTAATAAGTAAATATTTAAATTTGGTGCAACTGGAGAGTCTTTCCTCATCATTTTCCCGCTATACTCCCAATGTCATTTGGGGTCGACGTAACATGTTTAATTCTTCCACCTTTCTCGTTAAGCCGTCTTACCGTTTTTATTTGCCATAATATCATCTTTTACACAAACCTATCAAACTTTTCTTCAGTCTTCCTCTCCCTCTATGTCTATCCACATTCATTCTAACTCCTTGTGTCCTTAAACATACTAATAAGCAAATTTTGACTGAAAGTTTTACGACCGGATGCCTTTCAGACGTCAACCCTCTTTGGGCTAAGACTCTTTAAAAAACATTAAATAAATGGGTTTTCATTAAAAAAAAAGCTGAAACACAACCCACGACAAAGGACGTAAGTTGAATCGTAAAATATAATTATAGATAATGAAAGATGTCCAGGTACTTAGTTCCAACATCAATAGCGTTAATTCCTTTATTAGTAATTCCGATCTTTGTACAGGCACACCCAAGACATACTCCAGCAATAAAGGCAATGCTGCGCCGGATCTGACGAGGACGTGCAACGAATACTGGATGAAACCAGATAATCACTACGACATGCCACACGTTAGAGACAGGTGGGTTTAATTACAAACCTTAAATTTTTAGCACTAGAGTTTCCTTTTCAATATTATCTGATATCGTATCTTATTGTTAGTTATCGGACTTAAAATTGATTTACAGAATACGTCTTACAAATGGTTTATTTGGTAATTTGAATTAGTATGATTTGTTTGGATACTTGCTCTGTCTTCCTTCACACATTACTTTTTTTTAATAACTAAATAAATTTTTGGAATTAACATTTGTAATAAGTGTTTCTTTCTTTCCATTATCTTGAATAACAATATTAATTTGTTCTTTAGCTATTCGTCGCCGTTTGGACGTGGTAGTAGACAGCAATCATCAGCCGGCAGCAACCATTATGAGATGAAGCCATATAGTCCTTCAGGAGAGTCCGCTTCTAGCTGCTACACTAACTGTAAGAAATCGAGTGCCATTAAACTGTCTATTCGAGAAAATTCTACCAATTGATTTATCACAGGTCATAAAAAGGCATAATATTTAGTGTATCCTAAAAGTTACTTGTACTTTGACTGAAATCATATGAAATCCCGAAATTGAAAATAATTTGCACTGCGATAACTGCGTCATTTTAATCTAACCTAAATTGACCACAAAGAGTGCTGGAATTCGATTTTTTGGGTTTCAAATCTTCTTTAAAAATCTTTATCGTAAGGAATATCTATCGTAGTTTTTCAAGAATATATGACACATTATCAATTCAGAATTGGGATAATGTGAAGTTTTTTTTTCTTTTTTCTAGTCTTATTCGTTTCCGAACTTTGTTGATTATTTATTTTTTTAGACTTTCTAATAATGTTGAATAGAACGAATCAGGGCAAGGAAAAGCAAAATGTAGTCTTCTACTAAAATCCGTGCGAAAGTCTTTCATGTCAGTATTACCATTATAAGAGTTAAGATTGGGTACGTGAAATTCATTCTTATCAAAATAACATTCTTTAATTTAATTTGTTTCATCAACAGCTAGAACAATGACTTCTCGCTCGAGCGAGTGTTCCTCATCGCAACTTGCAGAACTGGTGCCATCATCACCTGTCTCCAAAGTAGATGTAGCTGTAACACTACCATCAGCTCCATTGGACATAAGTTACAGAGACAAAATCTGTTTGACCATTGTAAAGTAAACTTTTGATTTATCATCAAAACGTTCGTTTATAATTTTATTTATCGCTGGCATTTTAATGTATTTTTAATTTATTATGTGATTCTTATGAGTCGATTAATTTATAAATCTCTTTTGGTAGTTGTTTTACTGAAACTAGTTTACTCGAATCTACTTTAGACAGTTCATTTTATTCCTATAGTTTTGAAGCGAATAATAAATTTCTTACATTTTTTTTTAGTTACCCACTATGTTGCTTAGGATAAGTTATTGTTAACGTTTTCAGTACTTTTCGTTGAAATAGTCATTTTAGTAACTTTTCGAGATAAAGATTTTAATTATTATATATGCTTATCCCTAAAAGTATGTTTCTAATATAACAAGAGAGCGATGTCATCGAGCTTGCAAAAGAGATGTCGTGTCATTCTTTCTATTATACAGTGATAACCACAATCTTTCTTTATCTTTCACTGCGGCACAAGATAAGTGAATTTACTTATTTCACTGTTTTCACCTTTGTACGATAGAGAAATGATGCGAAGGTTTATGTAATAATTTCAATCTTTACCATGTTCTAAGACTCATTATTCTTATTAAGACTGGACCATTTAGTATATAATTGCCATTGCAATTTTGATGCTGTTTAGTTTAAGCCAGGATTGTTGTGTTAATAATTTTATTGGTGGTACTGTTGTAGAGTGCCTGATTGTAAATATTGTATTTTAATCTGTGATATTTTGTAAACAATAAACGATGCTTCGTAATTGATTTTATAGTTTCATTTGGAAATCTGTTTATGACAAAAACTTTCCGTGAACCAACAAACAAAAGCGAACAACTAGGTGAAGGGCAACGACAACTATATAGAAGCTCATATAGACGCCAAAAATTACAATACACTACCACGTGTAGTTAAAAACGTCCGACAAAACCAAACACAGCGCAAAAGTAGCGATCTTTTTTCAATGGAGGCTACTAACCCAAGGTACAATCCATTTCTTTACTCTGTGCCCAAGGCTCCATATTGTGTCCAATTTTATTATACAGTACAAACATCTAAAGACTATTTACAATACAATACAAATTTATTTTACTATACGAACAAAGTAGAAAAAAAATACAGAACAAATAATAGGGTCCGTATTGGCTCACATAATATTATAAATCCTATTCTTTGTCTTACTACCGATTTGTGTTCATAATAATCACACTTCATAATTTTATTTTTCATACTTTTTTTATTCATACATTTTTATTACTACCAACGGAGCTCATAACAGTTAGTGATCATAATTTTTTTATTAATACTGTTACTACCTTGTTGCTTGCAAAAACAGTGCACTCCGCCTGGTCATAAAAAAAAAATACCCCAAACCTACCCATCACCTTGTAGGTGCATAAAACACTAGGTTCGCCCAAAAATGTATGATTAATGATATTATGAATTTGAATGATTATGTTTTATGAAGTTATGAAGAATGATCATTATGGTTTTAAATGGTATAATAAAATATTTTCGGACCTCCAATGATAGGCATTGAAAAGTTATGTAAAAAATGCGCACCCCAAATAGTACACCTAGGACATATAATATAATAAAATAAATAAAAAAGGTGCAAGACATATGATAAATATACATCATACTTATGGACAAACATACAACAACACACTTATGGAACATACAACACCATACTTATGGACAAATATATCAATTTTAATAGTCATTTTATGTATCCTGCAACGAGTGGTTCTACCTACCTACCTACAGTAGGAGGTACAGGCAAGATCTACTTATCTATCTATATACTTGACAGAGAAGATCCTGGCCTTCATCTTACCAGATATTAGATTAATGATAAGGCCGAAACTGGAAGCGAACTTCACCCGGAACCCTCAACAGCACTAGCTAATAATTAACCGTTGGAACATAATAATGCTGATAATACTACTGCTATGCGTTTATTCCCAATTGTGACCACTGTGACATTGCGAAAAATGATCCCCACTACCGCCAGTGATGACGTTTCGCATGAAAAAAAAATTAACCATGAACCCCCTGACGCAACTCATGAAAAAAGTTACTAAAAGTCCATTGGAGATTTATCAGACTATAGATTTTTTTCGCGAAAGTAGCAAAATGTGGTGTCATTTGTTGATTTGTGTATTGTATACTGGCAATAGGATATTTTTTCCCATTTATCCTCAGTGGTGACAAAACCTGTGGTCACAAATGGAAAAACACCTTGATATGGGGACCGGCTTTGGTAAGATGGAGCTAGTTAGGCAGGACTTAACAAAGTCCCTAATATCGTATTGCACTCAGGAGCTCTGGTTGTAATTCCAGCAGACGAACCGCTAGACTACGGAGGCAGCGGTTAACGCCACAATACTCAACAAAAGTAAAAATATAAATAACTAAACAAAACCAACCTCACAATCCAGCTACATTAATAAAGTTTTTATTAACAACAGAATCATAAAAATCTCTTCCTAGTGACTAACAGACGAACATAAAAATACCAATCGAATCCGAAGTCTTATCGGGAACATAAAAACCATAGTGAGGCATCAAAAAAGGTATAAGACTCATCAATTAAGCCGTAGGACCACCACAGAGTTTGTCAGTACTTAATTTCTCAACCCTATTAAGAGCAAGGAGTCATCTGATAAGTTTACTTTATAGGGGACGATACGATCTCGGCAGTGATCGAAGATTAAGAAGGTGAGTCAGCCGAAATTGGAACTTTTGGATTCCGTTTTTTTGAAGAATCTTTACTGTGATTTCTTTCAACAAGAAGGTTGAGCACAGTGACTATAATATGTGCTTCATTACCATCGCAGAAGCAGTTAAGTGCGTGGTTGTTACTCGACCAATGTTTTTTGTAGGAACAATATTTATGTCCTGCTAACACATTAATATTAATTGTTAACCTTCACTAAGCTAATGCATTTGTGCTAGGAATGGATTCACAACGGTGGTCAGTGATTGATCTCCGTTTAACACTCGGCTACCGATGTCAGTACGTTTAAACTCGATTTTCCTCTGTGCTTCAGAAGTCACATTATGATGGTGGTCCCGGCTGCTTTTGTAACTAATAAGTTACAATAACAGTACTAATAAGTAATAAGTTACGTCAGAGGTAAGAAATGGCGAATTGTAAATCTCTGAGACAAGGATAACTTGTATTAAGTTTAAGTATAGGATAAGTAGAAGAAAGAGTGTGTACGTATAAAATAAGTATGTGACAAAATATTAATAATACGTAACGGCGATATTATCACTTTCGGCCAACACAGTCTGTGAGTAGTACTTCCATAAATGCTAGGGAAGCAAGCGGACAAGCGGGTCTCTGGTGGCGATTACCGTATCCCATGACTAACAACGACAAACATTGGAGTTGCAGTTACGTTGCTTGCCTTTCAGAAGGAATATACTTAGGCTTTTTTTTCAAACCCGGGCTGAAGAGATCCTTTAGAGTGGAATGTCTGTTCTGGTTGTTGATATTTGTTTGTTGGATTACTGAAGGATTGCTACTTTTTTGGGTTAGGTGTCCCATTTGTGTAGGCGTGGCCCACATTGCCAAGTGTGGCCCAAAGTTCTGCTCAAGCCCTTTTGGGATTACGAGCGTTATTAGATGTATAAGTAAGTATCTATGTGTTAATTATAATTCATGTTTAAATCACAAATGACATAAATATCGTGTCTGAATCAAATCGAAGGTTATAAAAATGCATCACTTCAAGTGGCCAACAAATCAAACAGTTATTTTTGTTCTGAATCATTAGTCAAACTGCACGAGTGTAACAGGGGTTCAAAGTTCCCATTTCAGTCATACATTTAACTTTTTCAATGTTACAGCTTTTAATAGAACATGACTGTTAAATATAGCTCTAATTGAATGAAAGAAGCATTTTTATTTCGTAAGAGCTTAATAAGTGTTTTATCGCTAAAACATAGTTACTACTAGTTTGTTGGATGTAACAAACTACACTAAGAACATATTATAAGAATCATCAACACAAAATTGTAAAATAAATTTTGAATTTCTCCAAACTACAAATAGTTCAGTAAAACAAATCGTAAGAGGAATTTAAAAAAATATTGTTACAATTTAGAGTTTTTGAAAATACTATACTGCCTCTACCTTCTATAACAGTCTTAATGATAGCCGTTGGTAGGAGATGACATTCCAAATATTAAAAAGTAGTTATTTTGGACTTTTTATTGTGCCTCGCAAAGGTGAAAGTAAAAATTGGGAATGCATTTAAAATAAGAGCTTTTATTTTGTATCTCGGAATTTCCAAAGTTATCTAGCATCTGGTCGACAGCTTTAACGAATGAATAATAATGAAACATAGCATGCGTCATATAGCTTTAACTCATTATTAAACAAAACTATCTGGTTCGTAATTAACCAATTATTAACACATCCAAACTGTCTATTTTTGAGTCACACTCTAAATATAGGCTCCAATTATGTATCTGATCCTATGATTCAAAGAAACTGTGACTAAGTCTACGCAAAACGCCGATTACTAACAACAAAAGGAAGTGGGATAGGAAACTCTGGAATGAGGAATGAATGAAATGAGCCATGCGAGTATTAAGTCTTATAGTCTTATACTTTTGCAGAAAACTTTTTGTAATAATATTCTCTTATGGCATGGAAAATAGTTTATGGTTTTAGTTTTGCTAACATGATTATCATATTAAATGAATAAGTATCTATAATCAGTATAGGTATAATAATATTTGAAGAGTTCAACAGTGTCGAGGACATGCGTTCGAAGGCCAATGATAAACGCTTTTAAAAATAAAAAATAAATTAACAATTTTAGGCGTAACCCATCTTGTTAGTATAGTCATAGGCTAGCAGACTAAAGCCTATAAGTCAAAATGGGCTCCATAATGACTTATGTGCTTTGGTCTGCCAACCAAAGATTTTTTTCTTATCTTATGTTCATCACCATCATCATCAACAGCTTATAATGTCCCCACCGAGGGGTTCGAGCCTACCCCATTAGGGGCAATTAGGCCTTAGTCAACCACGCTGGCCAAGTGCGGGTTGGTCGACTTCACACACAACCTGAGAATTTCTTCACAGGTGTGTGCAGGTTTCCTCAGGATGTTTTCCTTCACCGTAAAAGCGTCGATTAAACGCATATGAATTTAAAATTTTAAAACACATTGGTACGTGGCGGGGATCGAACCAGTGCCTCCCGGGTTTCTTTTTATCTTATGTTAGTAATAAATTATTTTTATTTTTATATTTTATTTTATAAATAATAAGAAAATAAGTGACTGTGCTGGGATGGGACGAACAAAACTTTATCAACTAAGTTTTTCTCTGTGCTCATAGATGTGGCGTTAGCAGTTTGAAATTGTACCTACTTAATGGCATTGCAAAATGTTCACCCTACGATAAGATAGGAAATTATTAAAATTACGTCACAAATGATTCCTAAGTGTCCATATCCTAAGCAACATACTTGTATGTGACCGTGCATCAATCACCTTACACATTTAAAGATAGATAAAATATTCTTCATGTTGTATCAGCAATATTTGGGAAGCAACATAAGAAAAAACTGAGACATGTAATGATCCTTTGAATGTTACATATTATACCTATTAGAATAGTTTGTATATAACACATAAGAATCTATATTGTTTATTTTTTATAAAAACTTGTCATTTTATTGAAAACGAAAGTCAAAATAAACATGATCCATCATAACCGCTTCCAGTTATTAAGATTACAACCCACGGAACTACAGGAACAATTAGCTTAATGAATATGCGGTAACGGTGTGCATTGAGCAAACACGTCTGCCTTCCCTTCACGATTCAATTTACACTGGAAACCTATACGTGACTGTTATGTTGTTATAGATCCTCGTGACGAACAATTTCCATTGAACACTGGTCGAACTTTTGGAGATTTCAAAGCTCATACCAATTCCTTTTCTACGATTTTGACCTGACACCAGCCATCCGGAAATGCTGTTGTGGTTCTTGCACTGGTCTGCATTGGTTTCAGATTCTCCCTAAGTCAGTTTTTACAACACCCACGAGATAAGAAGGGACGCGATTGGGATCTGAACTAGTTCATAGCAATTATCTATCTCAAATTAAGTATCTTAAGGGCTTTTACGACAGATACGGATTATCGGATTAACATACGCAATGGCTTAGATAATTTATAAGTAAAAAGGAAACTTAGTTCGTGAAAAAATGTTCCTGTTTATAACCCAACCCTACCAGTACTCGATTCCACATTCATTGGTGTAAACTCAGCATTACTGCTACGTACCTTAGCTACCATCTTTTATCGCGCTCCAATTTAAGACCTAAATTGAATAGAATCGTTAATTTGTACTATGACGGCATCTACGCGACTTACACCCGTATTCACAAACATTGCTATGAGATCTCTTGACTCTTGGATAAGAAACGAGCTAATCACAGAGCTCTATTCAATGCCATTGCGTTGAATGGAGCTCTGTGATTGGTTTAAAATTGGAGTCGAAAGATCTCATAGTAATGTTTGTGAATACGGGTGTCAGTTTTGGCGCTACTTTTGACAGCGATTCAGTTCAGAGTTGTAGGTAGACTGAGACAACCATAAGTCATATTCATATAGCGCTCTCTCTCTTTCACTCCATAACAGACCAACGACAAATTTCATTCATTCTTTCGTGCATTTTAAGCTTCTCGATTCTTTTGATGCAAACGCGAGTCAGTAATATGAAG
Organism: Elophila nymphaeata; assembly: GCA_955850985.1. NCBI lineage: Eukaryota > Metazoa > Arthropoda > Insecta > Lepidoptera > Crambidae > Elophila > Elophila nymphaeata. The sequence goes on along the minus strand of OY039073.1, from coordinate 25,914,903 downwards.
ATGATGGTATGAAATAGTACGAATCAGTTTACGAACCTACACTCAACCGTGTGGAATTTGAATCAATTTTAAAAAGAAGATAAGGCCTTGACTATTGAAACGTATGAAAAGGACTGACATAGAGTTGAATGAAACTACAAGTTTCAAAACTATAAGAGTGATCCCTTTCCGTTCTTATGATGGATTTAAATTATATGAGAGAAGATGTCGATATAGGATGCGATGCCGTCAAGATATGAACATCCCATTATTTGCGAAGTAAAGCGTAAATGACTTCCTCTATAGCTTCTACGTGGAAGCTCTTATTCTTCTTATCTTATGTAAAGCGATGATAACCCGAAGGTAGAAGAGAGCTCACCCTAAACCCTCAACCACCAAATCTGTGAAATGGAACTAACCACGGAATAACTTATCAGCTACTATCGGAACAAAATTTAATTACACGGTAAAATCTTCGAGTATTCTATGGAATACTTTCTTCAGCCCAGACGTTGTCATTGATAATAAATTGGTCTAGATGGTATTAGACTGTTCCTTTTCATCTGGTTGATACATTTTAGATTAACCACTAGGATTATGTACTTTATTTCGTTAGGTATTAAGTTAAATGTCAGTTTGCGATTTGGCTTATCGGTTATCCGTGCTATTCGATTCCATAGCCAGCAGAATGTTCGGAGATGTCCAATCGTAGTAGATCGACGTGCCTACTGCAAGCTTCCTAGATTTTGGACTTAAGATGTTGCTTGCAACCTATCAAATTTAGTACTAGTTTGAAACTAATTATATCAATTGGAAATAGTAACATAAAAAAGCATATTACTTTGTTCTCCTTTTTATCCCTTGGTGCTAAATGGTACTTACACCAATTTTCTAGTTAAATTTAAATATCATTCAGAACTTTTATTATTGTGAATAATGTATAGATTTATAAAACATAGATTTTTTTTATTGAATAAGTTTGTAAACAACCATGACTTGTGAACTAGTGTTCGTATTCTTCAAACTAAATGTTGTTCGTTCATAGCTTCATGTTGATTGGTCACACAAAGAGTTAATTTTATTTATTTCATTCATTTCATTGGTTATGTTTTAGTTAACAATAATATTATAGGACACAATAGTATTTATGTTAGTCCGAAGCAAAACCCTGGAAAACGTCTTATCCAATAATTATCTTTTTTTTATTTCTGGGCACTATTAGATTTATTTCCTGAAGTAAATCAGATGTAATTGTATTTTCATGCTGCATTTATATAAAAACATGAGATAAAAAAGATCAACGTTTTAATATATATACCTACCAGTTTAGTTAGTATTCGAATAATCGTTCATAATTAATAAGTCTCAATTTATTACAGTACTGCAATCTATCTTCTCTAGAAGCGCCATTTTAGTGGACCCGTCCCGAGATAGCTCTTAGCTCGCGTCTGGACATATCCTTCATACCCGGAGCGTGCGAGACAGTTAGGAATGCACCAGCATTTCACGCTTCAAACTATGTATATTTCAATATTTCAGTTCCTTCTCGGTATATTACATGAATATTTAAAACGACTTCTACGTGTTTCTTCCAGGTTAGCACTCCTGTTTTGCGTAACCTTTAAATATATATACGATCACGATCGCAATCACATGAAGGGTTAAACAGAGCATTAGGTTACATTTTGTTATACATAAAGCCACACCCGGCTGTATGGGCCATGCAGCACCTACAAATAAAGACAGGTTGCCAGCCGGTCGCCTACATAAAAATTACAATCCTTCCGTAAACATTCTGACGCAGCAGTCCTGGGAAAACCAATCTTTAAATCATACTATAGTATAATATGAATTCATATATTTTAAGTTATATTTCCTATAGGTACATTGTCCAACAGGTGCACGTCTTTCTTGGTATGTTTTATAACAATTGTGCAATAAAGGATTTATATTGTTTATTTTAAATAATTTCTGGCTCCGGTATTTAACGGAAATCATGATTTTTTGCCAAAATATTTCGGTGGACGTGCTATGTAATTCAGGACGCGTTGGGAATTAAAACAATAACGAAAACAATATTTCTATAATCCAGTAAAAGTATTTGCAGAAACATCGAAAACCTATTTACAAATTTGCCCCGACTAGGGGTACGCCTGTCGGCTCATACAAATAACAAAAATGGTGATATTAAGTCCTTGATAAAATAATGCGATATTATGTAGAGTGCAGTGTGGAAGACATCAATGATTTATTTAAAACCTAGACAGTAACCTAGGTACGAGTTATTTATTTGTTAAAGGAGAATTATGTGAAAATATTTTATATTTTGTTTTTAATTTAATTTAAATATATTATAATAGGTTGGGGAAAAAGTTTCTTCGCATTTTGTAAGAAAATTCAAAACATTTTTTCATATAGTTTATTTACATTTAACTAAAGTATGTAGGTACCATTTTGTTCGATAACTTTTTGCCATCTTGTAGGTAGGGACATGATCCCATTGCTATAGAAATTTTGGGACTTCTGGTCAAAATACCGCGACAAGTGGTTTTGGCAGTCCTCTCGTGATGTTAACCTGACACTGCCTAAAGAATTCTGAAGAGACCGAGACAGGTGGAAATCTGAAGGTGCAAGGTCAGGACTATACGGCGGATGCATTAACACCTCCCAGCCAAACTCTCTTTGTTCCAGCTCAAAACTTATTTGAACCTTCGCGGCGATGGAGTTATAGATGGCGCTGCCAGTCTTCGGAACTCGTCGGACTTTCCCGCTTATACCCAGCGTCGCCCTCTGCAGTTTTTCTCTTGCAACCTGAACTTAAAACTAACTGTGCGTGTTCTCACAAAATTAATTAATATAATTGTAATTCTGCTGTAATTAAACAGTTATAATATCAAAAGCACATTATTTCACCGTGCCTACCTTAGAACACCTCATACAATTAAGCAAGAAGCAACATCTCGAAAGAGAGGTAGCCCAAGCTAGCTACCTCCGCTACATGGTGACCCCAGACGTGATTTCAAAACCTTCACTGCAAGCCTCAAGCTAAATCCAGTGGCAGACAACATATTTACCAGGGAAGTGGACCAATCCTTTTGTTTTTTCAAACCCAATTCCTTACTCCCTTCTCAATTGTCTATTCAGTGTTGTCTCCCTGTTTTAAATGTTTGGTGAACCTATTTGTATATGCCTACTTATGTTAGGTCGTTCTCCAAATATAGTACTAGCTCAGTAAAGGTCAATTTACATAATTATACATTTACAAGTTAAGCAGTCTACTAAAACCCAACTACACAACTAAAACTTTTTAGTCATACTTCATTCATTTTTGTAAACTGCTACATACTTACAAATATTTAAATATACTAATTACTCAAACTCAAGGAACTTTTAAGAAACAAGTAGAGGCTCATTATTTGTCACTATAGTCATCCATTAGTATCTATAGTATATGACAGTATATATTTTATTTTATTACAGTATATATTTTATATATTGTATGTATGTGTGTATTAATATTTAAGTATGTATATTTAAGTATTTATATTTATGTAATTATTATTTGGTATTTATAATTAGTATGTAATAAGTAGATTTACGTCGCCATCTTCCCTCATAGTTACTTTTACTTTGCAATCCTGTCCATCCTAAGGTTACCTGGAAGAGATCGCTTTTAGCGATAAGGTCGCCCTTTGTACAACTATTTTTATATATTAATATACTATTGTTAATCTGGTTGATGTATGTACAATAAAGTCATATTCTATTCTATTCTATTCTAATTACATCTATAAATAACTGAGTAAACTGTAATTAATTACTTAGTTTCAGTGATTAAAAAATGACATTTCCCTATTTTACTAGCCATAATTTGAACTAAAAGTTAATTTACTTGTTTACTAATAAAATTATTACATAAACTAAAATTGAAACTAAACAATTAGTAATTCAGCATTCTTAAATACATGTCAAATTGCCACTTTCAATTCTTTAATTTAACAATAACTTTTTATTGTCATATAAACTAAAATAATAAACTAATTATTTCTTATTGGGTGGAGCACTTGCTCCCTTTCAGCTGGTTATGTGAATGTTCCTGTCTTCTACTCAAGTCTCAATAAGTTCCCCGCTGCCCTGTACCCTTAGTATGAGTTATGATAGTTTTCGAGCTCGATCAAACGTATCGTCTCTTTTCATACATTGCCCACTAGCGCCTCTAGCGTAAACTATCAAAAACAAAAATCGGCAGTATAAGTTGTATCGAGTTGACGTAACACGAAAACTTTGATAGTTTTCGCCTCACGAATACATTTTGGCAGTACGAGTCGTTACTTTGACAAGTCGTCGTAAGTATACTATTACGTATGATCGTGTCGTCACTCGATGAAAGAAATTCCGTGAGTAGGTAAACGAATGAATTTTTTAACAATTATTACAATGTTATCGCCATAATTTTCATTTATTATGGTCGCTGATGAGGTTAATGAAGCCCACCAACGTACACAGGAACGTCGGGAGGTTATGCAGCAGTGGCGCCTTGATAAATTATAAGCATATAGCTTCTACTTTATAAGTCTCAAGCAATAATGTCTGTGTTTATTTACCTACCTATATGCGAATTATGTGTCTCTACACGGCGTAGGTATTGTCGTGACGGGCGATAACATTACCGTGTGGATATTCACTCGTCACAGAGACGACCGACGCTTTAATAATTATCTACGCTTTAGTCGTCTTGGCTAGAATTTAAACAATAGGACACTATCACAGTGTAGTATAATAAGGAAATAAAACACATTGTTTAATTAATACATAACATTATTTTATTTTATTTTCTAAATAAATATGGCGAATAGAGTTTGTCACTAGGCAAGCTCGCTTGAGTTCAATTTCCCTTTGTTGCGGCTCTAAATCTCGTTTGCCGTCAGACACGAGATCATTATTTTTCCCAAAAGCATTGCACATTAGTATTTTTCTGTATAATATCCTTTTAAACACACCAATCAATGAAATTCACTATTTGTTCAAACTGCGACGCACTTGTTTTGCACATTTTCATTTTATTTTTCCGTTAAAACACCTTAGTACATTTGGGTATAGATCAAATCAAATTTTATGTATCAAAACCTATTACTTATTATCTATTTTAGTAATAATTTATAAATAATATCAATACGACTCTCACTGTGACGCAGACATTTTGTTTGTTTTCACCGAGCACAGACTAGTTAGAGATACTATGAATGGGAGTGAATGGAACGAATGAACATGATGTCTCTTTCTTGTTAATAAGAAATGAAAGAGACAAAACTAAACAGTGTGAAGTTCGTATAATCGAGTGATCGAGTAGGCGATATCGTGAAGACTATGTGCCAAATTTAAATCTTATACTACGACGTATTAAGTAAACCTATAGTTTCATAGTATTGACGAAGACGATCACTCGTTTGGTGTTGCAAAAACTCATACTAAGGGTACTGTACTGCTACAGTGCTGAGCATAAGCCTAAGTTAAGTATTCTTCAACTGCAATATTATTAGTTCAGTGTAACTATTTAAATTTATTTGATTTAGCTCTGTTATTTGCCAACATTCTTATAAAACAACTAATGTAATAAAGTATTGTTTATTTAAAAAGAATGGAAGAGTTAATCGCTAAGAGATCTAGTATTGAACAACGGATTCACTTATTTAAAAATTTCATGGAGAACTCTCTCTACACATCCAACACAGAGCCAGTTCACAGAACTTTCTTTAAGATTAACTAAATTTGAAACTTTATTCGACTCTTTTAGTGAATTACAAACCGATATTGAGGTTGCAGATTCCTCACAATTTTTGGTAAGAGAGGAAATAGAACAGTCATTCTATACACTTATAGCACTAGCTAAAGATAAACTTTCTGAGAATTTAAAGATTACAGAACAAAATATTATTGGAAATTGTATATTCGGTAACACAAACCCGATTCGATTGCCACAAATGACCATACCAAATTTTGATGGTAGCTACTTTAAGTGGCTTGAATTTAAAGAATTATTTTGTTCCCTTATTCATAATAATAATAATATAGTAAACATTCACAAGTTCCATTATCTCAGTACATATCTACAGGGTGAGGCTTCACAAGTTATAGCCAATTTGGAGATTACCGGTAAAAATTATGATGAAGCATGGGCTCTCCTCTGCCAGAGATATGACAACAGAAAACAATTAACAACACAACATTTAAATGCTTTATTGTCTATCCCAAATATTAGTAACACAACAAAATCTTTAAGGGGTATAGTTGACCATTTGTCAAAAAATCTTAGAGCACTTTGCAACTTAGGGACTCCTATTACTAATTGGGATCCATTGTTAATACACCTAATTGTACCTAAATTGGACCATGAGATAGCCCTTAAATGGGAAGAACATAAAGCATCATTTGATTATTTGCCTACATTAGAAGATTTTTTCAAGTTTTTAAAATTTAGAGCTGACATTTGTGAAAGTTTTACTAAGCCCAAATTATCTGTGAAATCTCATACAATTTCAGCTTCGACTGTCACTCTGCCCAAACCGGCCTCACCACCGCTGCAGCCGGCTAATGAGTTCACGTGCGTCTTTTGCGGAGGCAGCCATCGCATTTACAAATGCGCTGGTCTCCGAGAGCTGCCAGTGGAGGAGAGGATTTCTGAGGCGGTCAGGTTGAAGTTGTGTCTTAATTGCTTAAGAAAGGGACATCCTACGCGACTATGCAGGTCAGGCCCATGTTTTACATGTAAAAAACGTCACAATACGCTCTTACATAGAAATGTTTCTCAGTCTAGTGATGCATCGGTTAACATCTCGAGTATAAATGCAACTGATCATACCCCTCTTAATAAATTACAACAAAATGCTACTGAGGCTGCTGTTAACATTTCATGTCAATCTCTCTCCACTGCTAATAATATATTGCTTTCTACTGCTCTTATAGATGTTTATAACCCTAATACCAATAAATGTAAAACCATACGTGCTCTTCTTGACAGTGGAAGTCAAACATCTATTATTACGGAAGAATTAAAACAAACCCTTGACCTTATCTCTCTTCCCACTCGTACTAATATAGTAGGTGTAGGAGATGAGACTATCATATGTGCAGTTGAACGTTGCTCAATTCGCATACAATCGAAACTCACTAAATATAATAAAACCTTATCTTGTTTAGTACTGCCTAAAATATCTAGTGATATACCACATTCACGAATTGACATATCTCGACTAAGCTTACCAGGAAATATACTATTAGCTGATCCTAATTTCCACCAACCAGCACCTATAGACATGCTCATAGGAGCAGATATTTTTTGGCATTTATTATCTGGAAATAATATTAATCTAGGTGCTAATAGTCCTATAGCCACTGAAACTCATCTTGGTTGGGTACTGGACTGGAGAGCTGGACCAATACCAGACAGTTTAAAAGGTAAATCTCACATCCAAACCATCCCATGCAATCCCATCTTACTCAATGAACCAAACAATTTATTGTGAATAGATACTTATAGAAAAAAAATAACTATTCTTAGTGTGTAAACCACTTTATTTCTAATATTCAATGAGTACCTAGAGATGTTGATAGTTGATGATGATATGATTAATGCATTTATACAAACCATAATTAATTTTAGTAAGTATTCTTATTTGACTAAACTACATGCTCTGAGATTTCCAAAATTCTGTAAGTAAATATAATTAAATTTCCCTTTGCATTCCAGACAGAGGAATTAAATAAAAATATTTAAAGCATTAGCATATTTACCATACTGGCCCCTTTATAGAATGACACTCAGGAATCAATCATTTCCTGAGATTCGTGTTTTAGTTTCTATCAAGCACAAATAGATAGAGAGGCGTTGATTCTTGAGACTCATTCTATAATATGAGCCTTAGAACATTCTCTATAGAAATTTAAGTTATTAAGACACAACAAGCCTTAAATTCTATAAACAATCTCTTACGTTTGAGCTCCTTGCTACATAATAATATAATCCGTATCGACGGCCGCCTCAAGGGTTCTCTTCTCGCTATCCATTTGACAAGCGGCATCCCATTTTATTGCATGGCAAACACAAACTGTTTGTCGTTATTGAACTTATAAGGATGTTCTTTTTTTCCCTACGTCATCTTATCTATCGCAGAGAAAGGCCCACAGGTGTATGTATACTGCGATAACGGAACAAATTTTTGTTACTACATCAAATAGCTTGGTAATTTTTATATATTTTATTATAGCACATTTTATTCGAGTTAATTTTAACTACATTTGCAATATTGCATCTAACTAAGGTATACAGTTTCATCTCTCTTCGGTTTATGCTCCGCATTTTAGCGGTCTACGGGAGGCGTGAGTTAATCTGCCAAACTTCACATAAAATGGACTTTCGGTATAATACATAATGGTCACCCTACATTTGAAGAGCTAGAGACACTGTTTAGTCAAATTGAGACCATCCTAAACAGCCGCCTTTTATGTCCCATTTCCTCCTCCTGTCCACTCACACCAGTCCACTTCCTTATTGGTCAAGCCCTAACTTCACATTACTGCCTTCACCGGATTTCAATGCTGCACTGCACTGCATCAATTTTAATCGTCTGCGGCGCTATCATGTCTTGGAGAAATACCAACAACCTTCTAAAGAAGATGGATGAGATCAGAGGTACCGCAAAGAACAAAATGGCGCTTACCTTCAAAACCGCTTCGTGTTGGAGATCACGTATTAGTGGATGAAAACGCTGCTCCACTTCAATGCAAATTAAACCCTAATTCTAATCTGTACGAGGGACCTGGCAGAATCAATGGCGTGGCAGATGTTACCACAAGGCATTAAGTACCCTTGCCCTCTTCTTGATCCAGACGAAGACCAGTAGTGCCAGCATCAGTTCCCGGGCCCCCAGTATGTTCCGGCTCAAAACTTATTTGAACCTTCGCGGCGATGGAGTTATAGATGGCGCTGCCAGTCTTCGGAGCTCGTCGGACTTTCCCGCTTATACCCAGCGTCGCCCTCTGCAGTTTTTCTCTTGCAACCTGAACTTAAAACTAACTGTGCGTGTTCTCACAAAATTAATTAATATAATTGTAATTCTGCTGTAATTAAACAGTTATAATATCAAAAGCACATTATTTCACCGTGCCTACCTTAGAACACCTCATACAATTAAGCAAGAAGCAACATCTCGAAAGAGAGGTAGCCCAAGCTAGCTACCTCCGCTACACTCTTAATTTTTGCTGAGTGGCTAAAGATGTGTGAGGTCTAGCGTTATCATGATGAAAAACCACACCCCTTCTGTTGATTAATTCCGGCCGCTTTCTCTCAACTTCTTGCTTTAATCTCATCAGTTGTTCGCAGTAGAGTTCAGAATCGATGGTCCTGCCTGGTGGTAACAGCTCATAATGAATAATGCCCTTCCAAATCCCACCACACACACAGCATCACCTTGTTGCGAGTTAACCCGGGTTTCGCCACAGTCTGTGAAGCCTGACCGGCTTTTGACCACGACCTTTTTCGCACGTTCTTGTCGTACGTGATCCACTTTTCATCACCAGTTATCAGCTTCTTCAAAAATGGTTCGGTTTCATTACGTCGTAATAAAGAACCACAAATGAGTACACGGTTCATTAGGTTTCTTTCAGTGAGCTCGTGAGGTACCCAAATGTCGAGCTTTTTTGTGTACCCCGTTTTTTTTTAAATGCGCCAAAACTGTTTTGTGGTCAATTCCCAGTTCTTCAGCTACGTCGTAACTACTGACATGCCGATCTTGCTCCACTTTTTCAAAAATGGCATCCATTTTATCTGTAATAGGGCGACCAGAGCGACGTGCATCTTTGACATCAAAATTTCCGGATTGAAAACGCTTAAACCAAATTTGTGCTACTCTCACAGACACTGCACTAGGTCCATAAACATCGCAAATTTTTTTCGCGGCTTGCGTTGCATTTTTGCCTTTTTTGTAGTAAAATTTTAAAATGTATCGAATTTCTTCATTAGATTCACTCATCTTGGCGGTACGAAAAACAAATGAAAATCACACATTTTCCTAATTTGAATTTGGAATTATGTTCTTTAAAATTTAAACTTTCAATGATAGCAAAACCAGCCAGATACAAATAGTATAGCCAAAGAGATTTTATTACAAGTTTATACATACTATAATGCGAAAAGACTTTTTCCCCAACCTAATATTATAAAATAAAGCTGTCATCATTATTTGCCTACCACCCGTGCCTACCACTACTTTTATTTAGGATCGCGTAGTATGTTTTTCCTTCTATACACATTGGAGTCTCGGATAACCGTCATCTCATCTAACTGTAATAAATAAAGGAATATTATAATGAAATAGCTACCCACTGTCTTTACAATCGATTAAATCAAAGTGCTTAACCAAAACACCACCCGCTTGCAAACAATTCAATAATCGATTCAATATCGCACTCTAGGCAGACGACGGGAAATTGATCTCATGTCTATTCGATTGTATCGATACCGTCTCATTCGATATGCGAATATCGGCGATACGAAGCGAGGCATGTTGCTAGGTAGTTTCAATAATTCAAGGATAATTTTTTATGTTATTTGGTTGGCAGACAAGCATACTGCCTGGTGGCAAGCAGTCAGCGTAGCCTTAAGTCCATGATACTCTCGCTCTGTCAATTCCAATCGACTTCCTTACCCCATGTAGCTCTAGCAACCTTACTAACCATCGGAAACACATCACAAAAATGTAGTGTTATTTGACTGTGGTCTTTTGTAAGGTGGAGGTACTACTCCAGTTTGGGCGCTTCAAATTCGAGGGACTAGTCTGCCACTCGAATTGTTCGATTCGGTTAATTAAGGTAGGCCTCAACTAATCCAATTACCTACCATGTTACCTACAATTCACTTAAGACTGGAGAAGCTCGGTGGTGTGGTATTTTGAACCTTTAGATTTAAATTTCAAACAGACAGAAAATTTGTCTTGGTTGGTTCGAGATGCGTAGATTTACATATTTGATTTTCTCTATGTTTCGGACGTTACGTTCGGGTAGTTAGTAATAAATACTGCCCTAACTTACCTCAAAATCAAGTTCACTGACTATTATTACTACATACAAAAAAAAACTACAGGATATCCCATGTAATCAAGTACTGATAGGGCGATCCCAAAAGGTTGGGATTTGGATCTCCGTTTTAGTACGATCACGATTTTATTATAGTTCTTTCGATATCAATTTTATAAAAAAAAAACCATTTTTCTATTCTGTATAGTAGAGCTAACAAATGACTGCATCTGATGTTAAGCTTTTTATAATTTGACTTAAACTTATACTCATCTTAACAGGTCCTGATGACAAATGATGACAAGACTTAGTACCTAAATGCCATCTTTATTCGGCACTCTAATCACTGGGCTGCTTAAATCTTATCACCAGACAACAAACCATATGCTTTGATAAAACGTTAGCAGCTGGCCAGGTGGGTTTAAAACTGTCTACAAAAAAGTTACAATTTTTTAGTTTCAAAACAAAATTGATCAATTTAATAGTACCTAAGTATTATAATAAGTAATTTTACTAATACCCACATAAAACTGAGGCAACAATCAACATACTTGTTAAGGGTGCTGCAATCGATACCCAATGGACCGAGCGAATAACACTCCATCATCAGTTTCGAACGAATACAATCGAGATGAGAGCTTACACTGACTAGCCAAAATAGCTCTTCTCACCAGCTAGTTAGGTGCTGATGTTGCAAAGTTTGTCGACTGTACAAACGTAAATATGTCATATCAATAGCACCTAATGACCTGCAGCCCGTTAATTAGACGTCATTTTACGCATCAAAAGCGTCGAATTTAGTGAGCGTACATTGAATGATTCTAATGTTTTGTATTTGATATACTGTATTTGGTTTGTTTGAATAGCGTGTGTTGCATAATATCAGTACATTATTACAATGTAGCCATTGACCACAAAACCCATAATTACATTCTTATATACATGTTACTGGCAAGTTGAGAAGCTTGGTCATACTGATACCGATCAAGTTGCAATTGCAAATTATTTTATGATGAATACCTAAATCAAATTCTCTCAAAGTAGACTCCGCTTGGTCATCAAACTCAGGATCCTACCGTCTTGCTGCAAACACTCTATGATAACTACATCAGACTACCTCAAAGCTCAAAGGTAGTGTAGTGTTCTCGTTACCATTCGTAACACTGGGCGACACTACATTCTGTGCGCAAGTACACGTCCGCTCTAAGCCACGGCTCTAGCGTTACTGACTCAACTCCCCTCCACAGAGTAAGCACGAGACGTGTACACTACAGGTAGACTTCACTTGTTCGTAAAAATAATAATTTGACTGGCGCTCTCGGATACTATTCATTTTCATCATCATCATCATTATAACAGCCTTTATAGTTAGACCCACGAAGGAGGTTTAGGCAGTAGTCCACCACGCTTGCCCAATGCGGATTAGTAGACGGAGTATAAGGTTAATACCCCTTTGCGGATCCATTAGTCGCCATTACCTATTGGATGATAAGGAGTGATGCTATTCTACTCTGCCGGCATCACATGGCTACTTTACGATTCATTTTGATTGGTCGAAATTAAACGGCCCGTTTAATATTTATGAGGACTGAATTTTTCATTCTTACTTGAAAATAGAAGAAATGTAGATAACGTACCAAATCAAATAGCGGAAAAGGAAAGAATAAAAGTTTTGGCGTGGTTTCATTCGAGTACGCAATTGCGCTTTTGTTACGAATGCGGCGCTATCATATTTCTCAATATACTTTAAAAATCCTAATTTAAATATTATCTTCATTCCCATAACACCAGAATCCGTCGTGTTTTTTGCAACTAAACGTACTGCAATGTAAAGTGGACAAAAAACCAAATTGAAATTTGTCAAAACAAAACTGGCTCGTATCACATGGGTATAGGGTTGGAATGAAATCAAAAGTGTAAAATTCGATTTGTTCAGTAAAGCTTACATGTTCCGATCAAGAGAAGTGACGATAAACATCTCTGAGAAGCACTACGGAAACGGCATCAGTGTAGAACGCGCATCGAATTTTGAACAAACAACATTGATAGATGGAACCGGGATGAATGTTCTGCAGCATGCTTGAATTCTTCCAGCTACTTTTATTATGTATTCTATGAATTCATGCAACTGATTTACAAACACGCTGTATGCACATAACTCCATCAAAGTATCACTCGTATTTTTGATATTACTGTGTAAGCAAGTATTCAATTATTGAAGATTGATTTCGGGAAGACATTAACTATGAGGCCTAATCTATTTGCATCTTTACTGTACTGGACCAGTATAGTGATGGTGAATAGGACATTCAAAATGTACCATGTTTACTCTCGCCATGAAAGAATTGTAAAGGTTATGAAACACATCAGCATATAACGATGTTATCATATATTATCATATATTATCATAATGTATTATTTATAGTTGTAATGTTTTAGTAGTGAATGCTACTTGGAGCCTAGAAGTGTTTATTATACCGCTGATATTTCAAAATGCAAACCCTCAAATACATTTTGGATTTTTACCAATATAATGCTTCTATGAGTCATTCGTATATAGATGTTTGCGATCTCTTGCTCCTTTCCGATTTATCATTTCCTATGTGCAATAATTGAGATATTCCTCCCGATTTGTAACGTTGTCTGTACGTTCAGTTCAAATGTGTCAAGTCTACAAACTCTGTTTACAGTGGACGCGGAAATGATGACATTTGTCAAGCGTTTCACATCGAATGCTTTCTGAATAAACAAACAAGTCTGTTCGTGACGATCAGATGCAAATTAGAACTCAATGTAGCCTAGTTATGCAGTGAAGGACACTGTTGCTCGTTACTGGAGACAGAACTTCCGGTTACAGAGTAGGAAAGCAGATATCTTGACAAGAAGAACAAACATAAAGTATCAATTAGTCGTTTGTGAACAATGTTGATAATAACACAATATATCATCAGTCATCAGGTTAGATTAAAGTTCTCTTTTAAGTTTGAGAGAACTTAATAAAAGAACTGTAATTTTCCCTGATGCTAGTGTTATCGCATCTAAAGAACCTTCGATATTATTATTATTATATTATAACTAATACAGTTACAGAAACAACCGAAACATGAGGTTTGCCGGTCTCATCCGGAGAACTAAATAAGTAAAATTATAAATGAACAGTGTTGATAATAACGTGAACCAATACCAAAGAATCAGAAAGTCCTAGTGGGCAGATACATATTCGTAATATCGTGTTAAACCCACTTGTGAAGCCTATAGACGTTTGTAACTACAGGGAGTCACTATCCGTTGCTAAACTTAACCTCTGTCCTAAGGCGTATGATTTACAAATACCTTAACTTATGCTCCTTGGGGTCCTTAGAACGGGCAAGACTGGTAGGCTACAAGTGCTGAGTGCCGGGTCTGTTCCTTCTATTGATGAAAAAGTGTGTAGAACGACCACAATATGCGGTCTCTTAGCTTAGATCCTCTCATGACATCGTTGTTTTGGGAAGTGCGTTTGTAATATAGGAAAGAGAGAGTGTGGTGGATCTATCCCGGAATATGCTGTCACGGAAAAATACATATACACTTGAGGTGTGCCTGAGAGAACTATGATTAGCTTGGATAGTATGTACTCGAATATTGCGAACTTTTGAAATTTTATTGAACGACAGAAACAACACAAAAAAATTTAGCGTTAGGATTAGGATAACTGGAGCGCTTTCAAGAACAGGTGCTCTAACTGTAAATTATATTAATGCCGAAGAATTTGTATTACTTTCAGTCTTGGAGGTTGAGGAGCCTAAACTTTTGTATGACAGGTTATCTTTAACCTATATCAAGATCCAGTCTTCACAATATTCAATAGCGAGCAATATTATTGGTAATGTACTGTATTTCAATCTTATATGTCGTGAAGAGGATAAAGATTATTATTAATGTAAAAGTAAAATAAAAAAGCATAATTATACAACAATTTTACTTTAAAATGTATGTTTAATTATGCTGAAAATCGACTATTGCATTACATTACTGGCATAAGGTTTTATGTTTACGAGCATCTTTATTATGCGGTCAGTGATCAAACCAGAGCGGAATTTTGATGAAACCAAACTTGTTGTTGAGTTCTAGATGCAATTTCAGCTGTGCTCCGTGTAACCCAGTTATCTGGCCGTCCCAATTTTGGTTCTTAAAATTCAAAACACGGAATACACCACAGCGAAGTTGCAATTCCTGTTACTTATTACACAAAATTTTGCTCCATATTTCTTTAGATAGTAATTACATAACTTTTCTTGTTTTTGTGTACTATTCATAACTTCAGTAGAGATTCTTTAGGAAAGTATTCTTCTGGCAATTTCAGTCACCGAGCATTTTCATTGGAATAATGGTGCGGTTGATAATCTAGACTTAATTATTGCAATTCTAGTTAACTAGTGTCAAGCTTTTTATACAGTTGGAACTCAACAATGCTTTTTATGACGAGTTTCAATAACATAACTACCAATAGTTCATCTTGATAATGGTAATTTTTAGATATTTTGTATAGAATATCTGTCGAAATCCCGACATAGACAAGTTATTGAAATCGGCCATAACAATATTGTTTTGACAATAGACTTACCAAAGGATTATAAATTATGTAGTATTATTCGGATGTGTAGGAAGTCCAAGAAGTTTTTCCGCCGGGCAAGGTGTTGTTTGCCCGGGGATCGCGATCAAATTGCCTGTAGTTGGAACTTGTATATCTATCCTGCTTTTTTGGAAACTTCACTAGGCGATTCAGGTTACCATACTAATTGTCGCGCTTGTATGAGCTTGAGCACTGTTGTATAGAATATTGTAGTATAGCGCCATCTATGCGGAGGCGGCAGAGTTACTGTGCCGACAAAAATGCTATGCTCTATATAAAGAAGATCCATACCCAGTTTAAACGTAGTTATTGAATAAAAAATGAGATAAAGCTAACTCAAGCTCTACTTACATTCAGATCACTTATCAATATGCTACTTACAGTGTAGATTTTAGTTTTAAATTTTTTAACCATTTTAAATCCCGCAACTATTTGTTTGTCTTCCCATATGGTCCGCACTAACAAAACACCAAGTAAGATTGAGTTAGTATCCGCTAAATAACTTCATAAAGAGGATATAAACCGTCTAATTTATGAGTTACGTTCTACAAGTTCAAATAAAACCGCCTCGCTGGCAAAAGGCGACGTTTATGTAGCCGTTAAAGTTTTATGATGGTCATTGGCTTGCAGTTAGTCGATGATGCTGAAGGTGGTATCGTAAGTGTATTTATTATAAGTTATTTAGTAAATTGCACATGTTATAGCGTTAATCAAAGGTGGAATACTTGTATTTTGAAACTCCTGTGGCTATGAGTCTAAGATTTGTCTGACCATCTCAGTTTTTGCCTTCTTTGAACAAAATAGGCACAGTGGATTAGCAATTAGAATTAGGACCGCCGGCTACCCCTAGGTTCCTCTCAACAGTACATATTTTACGTTTAGGGATACGTATAGGGTCATGCTCGGTAGTGTGCGAAATATTCTATAGTTTACGGTTTCAACTTACCAGCAGGAGCCTACCATGTGGAGAAAAAAACTAATAGCTTTCTTACCCAAACACAAAAAAGTTGACCTATCCTATCAAACACAGTAGTCAAATTAGGACAAATACATAATATTGGTTTTATTTCGGTCCCCGATCCGAACCCAGCCCACAGCAATCAAGCTTAACTTTTGTGATTGTAATAAATATGCATAGTTTATTACACCATTGATGCTATCGTCTAACCTATTTACCTTGAGCAATAACATTTTTGTAGCAAATCGATTCTTTGTACCCATTTTGTCTCATGCATGTTAAGGCGATGGGTCACATTACAGCGCAATATCCATAAATTTCCTCCGAGATGCGACAAACTTATAGGTCCGGCGATAATGTTTCATATAAAATGTATGGAAAGTGGTGAGACGCCGTCTCTAGTGTTCATAAGCGACGATGTTTATAAACATTGCAATAATGTCGTCAGCTTAGGCCAAGTACAAAGTGAAGGAAAAACTGAGACCTATAAAATAAAACCTTCCCTCGCCCGTGTTACACGTTACACAGACACAACGTAAAGAAACTGCACCTTGCCTTAAGTGGGTGATCCATTGGCGAGCTAAGACCGTTGGCTCGTGGCGAGCCTGCGAGCTAAAGGTATAAACCGCCAATGGAGCACCTACATTACCGCGGTTTTAAAGTTCGCTGTTTTGGCTCGTTGGCTCTTCGTGCATGCTTGAAATCCTAAGACCGCGGTATAATAAACCGTCAATGGATCAGCCGAGCTTCGTGAGCCGACAGTCTTTTTCACGCTGCTGTAGCGAATGCACGCATGCCGCACGGCAAAATGGTAGATTTACGATGGTATAATCACGAGTTAGTACTTTAGAGTTGCACATAAGCGTTCATATGGGGAAATCGATACATGAAAAACTGCATCTTGTCTTTTTATTAAAGGGAAAATCAAGTTGTTAAAAAAAACGTTGTCTCTCTTGCAGCCAGTTTTTGACCCACACTTTGTGGAGTCTTTTTTTTCTTTGGTGGTTCTTCTTGTAGTAGTATTCCTAAGTAGGTAATAAAGTAGTTCCGTCTGGGAGCACGCCATGACTTCGCCAACGATGAGAGTAGACTGTTTGGCACGCTAATGGATCACCACTACGACTCGACAGTCCAACGAGCCTACAGTTTATACCGTTAGCTCGCCGACTCGCCAATGGATCACCCGTTTTATATTAAAAAACTGGCTCACGCACTACATAGATATAAAACCAGCCTCACTTTTTTTCTTCGCAGCAGTCTGTCTCTACTTTTTTATTTCTTTTGAGGTCACAATTTATTCCCATTTTAGAAATCATTTTATTAAAATCTCATGATTATTTATTTGCCCTGCTTTTTTATAGAAAGGTCGAAAAAATTACTCTATTCCACCGGATGGTAAGCAGAAGTGGAGTCTAAATGCGAAGATAGTGTGAGAAATAAACTGCCGCGCTAGCCACCCTCCCCTTTCCAACCTGCAAGATGTCTCTTCTTGCCTCTTTTGAATGATCCAGGATTGTAGCAATTTTATTTGGGGTTGGTATCTTTTTATCGTCCTCTCTCCTCGATTAAGGAAGATTTAGCTGAAAGCTTTGCGACTGGCCTACCAAACGTCAACTCTCCTTGGGCGAGCTATTGTCGGTGGAGACCCTCCACCATTCGGGGTGACCTATGACGACAGATGTGTTGTCAGTTCAAAATTCTCTAAGTCTAAGTCACCTTTTAAGACACTCATGAGTAGAGTAGTGTTGAGATAGTAATATTCTTTGCAGCCGCTACTTCAGGCAATTAATTAAAGTCTATTGCCATATAAACGGAGTTAACATCATTGTTATGATATGATAGCCGTCCTTCAGTGGTTGATGTTTCCGGGTTAGACACCTGGCCTTATCGTCAATTACCATCAGATCACATAAAGAAATGATAATGAAATTCTTCCTAGTTGTGTTAAAGAAAAAGATGTACAGCACCAAATTGATGACCAATCAGAGTAATCGCACCAGGAGCATTTTGCTAATATTGAAATCTAAACGTGTAAAAGCCTCTGAATATTTGACTGCCTTTTCTTGAAAGAGATTCATAAAATTTAAAGTCCATGTTGTATGATTGTTTTTAAATAGATTTTTACAGAAATAATTTAATAATCAATGATACGATTAAACATACTCAGTGATTTTCTAAAGATTCTAATTTAAGCTTTAAGCAGTCTTCAATAAAGCAAACTTGCAAATCACAGACCATAATAATAGCTCATCAACCGCAGAGCATTATCGTCAACATAAAACCTAAATCCTTAGGGCATTGAAGAATATTACAATCTCCAGGAAATACTTCGCCACAGAAATGCACTTTTCAATACATATTTAGGGGTGTTTGCAATCAACCCCCATTGATGTCTGAGGATTATAGGGGGTCCTTGATTAAAGGGTTCCGTGCAGAATGTAGCAGTAATTCTGGCTTGGAATTAGTGAAGCCCTGTAATTGGTTGGGACGAAATTTGTTCTGGTCTTGTGGGAAATAGAGTTTCTTACTTTGTTCGCGGCTGTTATAATTATAGGTTTCATTTAGATGTGGATCTCATACTATTTCGGACCTTCAAAACAAAAGTGGCAGTATCAAAAAATGCAATAATTTCATTTAACAGTTTCATTTATTACTTTTATGATTGAAATTGATACCAAATTAAATAGAAACGCAAAACATGGAAAAAAATCCTGTTATGGCAAAAAAAAAAATATGACTTTTAGCATGAAATATCACAATTGAGTTATAGTGCCAATTTTTTCTTTAAAGCGCGATTTCCTTCGCACCCCAGGTCAAATTAGTGACTCTCCTCTTGTAAATGGTTCTAATAAAGTTATTATTATTATTAATTTCGTGTATCTGCCTATTGCATATTTAAATTATTGTTTCTGTTGTTTCTTGTGTTGGTTCCTGATATTGATGATGGACAATTTAAAGTATATTCTATTTCTCTAACATTAGAAGCATCGGCTTCTGCTTAACAGAGATTCCAAAGATGTATCGGAATTGCCAAAAACTCATTGAAAATTACCACTAGGACACTGCTGCAACGTGTTGGGATCATTTTAATATGTCTACTGGTTCAGTCAACAGTTGGTGATAAAAATCAAACTAGTTTTACGATAAATGATACATTAAAGTATTCTTTCCTCACGCGCAATCGGATACCTAAGTGAAATTTTAATATTTTCATGAACGATATTACTGTTATTGAACTTGGGAGTTATATTGGATAGCAGCTGGTGAGTGTATTATTTTTTATTTATTATACTTTATTGAACACAATAACAGATACAAATGGCGGATTTATGGCGTACCAGAGTAATATTAATTGATACATTAAAAACCGTTGTTATCCTATCCAAATTGTATTGTGTCTCCTGACTATATTGTAGTTACTATAATAAACATGGCTGTGAAGTAATGTTCCCTTTAAAAATCAGCTTCAGAATTTCACAGTGGCGATCTTAACAAGTCTTACACTTATTTCGCACTCAAATAAAAAAAAAACACTCGTTTTGCGATTCTCAGCCAAGCGGGTTTGCTTTAATGAAATAAGAAAAGTAAAAAGAGTAAATACCGATTGTGTTCTTAATAAACTTGTCACGCGAGAGGGCGAAAGTTAATTTCCTGTTTCGTCCAGTCTAAGGATGAGGTACTTGTATTCCATTGAAAGCGATGTGTTGCGGACTAGCTAGATTTTATGACCAAATAATGTTTATTTTTTGGTATGAACATACAAAAGGGCGTAGCAATTGAATCAATCCCACTTGATGGTAAAGAAGTGGAGGTAAAATTGAAAGATAGCTTTTGGGATAAATAACATTATGGGCGGCAGTAGCCACCCTCGCTTTGCCGAACTGCCTCTCGCATAGAACCTAGGTGATTTTTTGTTTAATAAAGAAGCATGCCCTTAAAGTATTAGAGGAGATGATATTCGACATTTCGGCAAAAATTTTGATTATTTAGCATGATTTTCTACTAAATTTTGACATTACCGATAATACTTTAAATACTTTGTCGAATTATCTACTATAGGTTCTAAAGTAGTAATTTTGTTGTGTACGAAGTAGGTACTAATAGTAACAAGTAAAGAAAACAAAATGTTCCCTTATTCTGTACCAGACTGAATACGGTAAAAATATTTAAAGAAAGAAATTGAAAGTTACAATTAATTCGTAGTTTAGCTTCCTACTGCTAATCTATCACTGGACAGTAGCGACAAAAAAAGGAAGAATTAGTGTTTTATTGGCGTCCACAGTTCCGTTACTTGTCGTCGCGTTATTTACCGTGGTGGGGGGCATTGTAAAAAGTTTGTCGCGTTAATACGATTTGGTAGGAAAACGCGATTTCCTTTCGTTAAATGCTTACATTTTTAGCCTGAGGAATGTTACGGCATTTTTGTTATAAGGAAAATGTTTCGATTTAATTGTCTGGAAAGAATTTATAAAATGCTGGAAATTGAAATTATTGCATTTTTGTTTTGTATAGTATAAACAAAAGAACACTTATACATGCTAACATAGTCATATAAATAGTATAGAGTTATCAAACATTCTAAATTACAAAATTTATTTTGGAAGTTTGCATTATTTTAAAAGGATGGAGTAGAGATTTCGGTATCATTTGGTTAGACATAAAGCCACATCTGGCATTAGTGTATTATCTTAAAATAGAGACAGGTTGCCATTTTGCTATCAATAGGATAGCAAAATGGCAACCTGTCTCTACATAAAAGAGGCATCAAAACAAAAGAGTAAGAATCTTTAAGTGAAACAACAAACAAAACCCAACAACATCAACGACAAGTGTCATAATACTTGGGTACTCCTTTATATCTTAGTTTTAGTTCATAAGTGTTAAATTTTGAAATCTAGTTGATATAAAACTTTGTTTAGGATAAAAATTTAGCCCTCAAATGTTGCAGTGCCCTTGCAGGTCGTCACATGATTACTTTGACTGTTTTTGTATCCTCTTTGTCGTATTGCGGCATGCAATAAAGAAATTTGATTTGATACTTGTCGTATAAAACAGCAATGGATAGTATTTCAGTCGGTGATTATCACTTTCAAATATCAAAAAAAGTTTGCAAATTGGCCGGCAGGACAGGTGTCACACTCCAAATCACCTCAATGGTTATTAACCCACTAACTATAGATACTAATTTTGTATGGAGAAGTTTTGAGTTGACTAGCCGACCCTTTTTTTTATTTTGTCGGGGAGGTCAAATGCATTTACGCATTGTCCCTGCGGGGTGGTGCCAACCGCAGGGGACTCGAGGTAAAGGCGTTCCCTCCATACCCACTAAACAACCACCCCAGCCTGACCTTCAGTGCGCTATTACAGGACGGCTCGGGATCTGCGCACGTGTGCGCAACTTCACCGAGACTGTCCCAACGCTGCCCGTCTAGGCACTCCTTGTGCACCAATTGGTGGTCAGCAGCCTACAGGGGCTACCGACTAACGCCAGCCCCTGTGAGCCGCCGGCCGACGCCGGCCTTATAGGCCGCCTCTTCCAGCGACGGCTGCTCGACCTGACGCGTCCTCCTGACGAGGACACTGGGAGCAGCCATCGGACTGCACACGGGGGACTTCGGGCGCGGTCGTGGCCCAGAAAAGGGCCGTCCGAAACTAGCAGTGGTGGTCTCTTAGATTTGCGCGAGCACTACACATTATAAATAAAACAACTTTTACGGATTTAACTCGCGTGTAATTAGATTTTACATGATGATATTATTGCCCGACGTTTCGTAACACTTTTCAGCGTTCGTGGTCACGGGATGACTAAAGATGTAGGTTGTCAAACTTTATGAAATAGTTAAATCTACCGTCACTTTAATTATTAATTTGGAGTGTTCCGTTTCACGCAAACGGAGCTCACGGTGTCATTAGGTCTTGCTGTGTGGTGGTTTGCCTGAGTTTTAATAATTTTAATTACTGGATCCCAAGCAGGTGGTACGGCCCAACCATCTTCTCTATTGAAATTTGGGTGTTTCTTTATTTCAATAGCCTCGCGCAACATCCTTGGGATGTATCGACGTTCCTTGGCGAGAATGTGTGGTTTATCGAACCTCGCGAAACGAAGTCTGCAGTGTGTGAACATACGCAAGAAGGGCCCAACCATTATATAAGGTTCGATAAACCACACATTCTCGCCAAGGAACGTCGATACATCCCAAGGATGTTGCGCGAGGCTATTGAAATAAAGAAACACCCAAATTTCAATAGAGAAGATGGTTGGGCCGTACCACCTGCTTGGGATCCAGTAATTAAAATTATTAAAACTCAGGCAAACCACCACACAGCAAGACCTAATGACACCGTGAGCTCCGTTTGCGTGAAACGGAACACTCCAAATTAATAATTAAAGTGACGGTAGATTTAACTATTTCATAAAGTTTGGCAACCTACATCTTTAGTCATCCCGTGACCACGAACGCTGAAAAGTGTTACGAAACGTCGGGCAATAATATCATCATGTAAAATCTAATTACACGCGAGTTAAATCCGTAAAAGTTGTTTTATTTATAATAGCAGTGGTGGGAAAAACAACTCAACGATGGCATGTGACTTCGAATGCCACCTGAAATCAAAAGCCACACACCCGCCGAGAAAGTTTTTCCACCACGTTACTAGGGTCCGCTACGAGGAGGCTTCCGGACGTGGACTGACTAACTGACCCGGCCACACGTTGCTCTGGTAATTCGCGCTGCCACTTCCAGTCCCCTCTGGTAACCTTACTCACCAACAAAAACACAACACCACAAACTATGTAGTTTTATGTGGCTGTAGTCTTCTAACCCTTAAGTCTTTTAACCCTTTGGGCCCTCCAAATTCTACCGGCTGGGCTATGCTCTACCTACATTTATTTTACCATTTTAATTTTTTGATGAAACCACAGTATTTAGGTAAGTATATGACTATGTTAACATGATTACGTGGCCACTTGTTACTCCACGTACCAAAAACTAAACTAATATACCTACTGTATATGACCACACAAAGCCGCTAAAACTACAGCATCGACTGCGGCAATATAATAATACAGGGTGCCTTTTTTCACTGTGAATTGTATTATAAAATACGATCGGAGTGTCTCCGCCACACACCCATGACTCCATTTAACATTTCTGAGGGCCATTCAAGATTCTCAAAAGAAGCGTTAAACTGATTTAATGTCGGGAAGTGACGCTTCTGAAGTGCGGCGCGGTTTCCATGGAGCACATTAAATTTGTCATAAGGTTAGTACTGGGAATTGGATGGAAGTGAATTTTGTAACTAAAGATATTAAGCGTGGAGATTAGTTTATTGTTCTCTTTTATAATATTAGTGACGGAAAGTTCATGAGAATCTGTAAATATTAGGTAATTGTACAAGCTGATAATTGCGGCGATTTTTCTGCGCATTTCAAAAGTTAGAAAGGGATTCTTATGTTCTCTTCGCTATACCTAATGTCTGTTCAGGAATGTGTCAAAATTCTAAATACTCGGGTCTGCAATGAATTTGTTAAAATTAACCTTCAAAATCGAGCTAATTGACACGTACAAAGATAGGACTGTTTATGCTTTACATATTATAGAAGGGCATTAATTACCTATACAGTACTTTAGAATAGAATAGAATAGAATTAAACTTTATTGCACATCGACACAAATATCAAAGATTACATACAGAACATTTTTTCATTACAACGCACAAAGGGCGGCCTTATCGCTAAGAGCGATCTCTTCCAGACAACCTTTGGATGGATAGGATTAAAAAATAAACAAAGGGAAGATGGCGATGCAACAATTATTTACATAGCTCTTACTTAATTTAATATACATATAACGACATACACTAAATATCTACATACAGTACATATATAAAAATTAATTAATAAATAAATAAATATAATATATATCAAAAATAATATACAATATACTGGATGTAAAAGACATGAACAGTCAAACGAGAACCATGTATTCTATACATCAAAATAAGACATATTTAAAAAAAAATATTGCTGGGAAATGATTTTTATTTTTTGGTGTTAAAAAAAATTGCAAATTGTACTGCGCAATGTAAAGGGCTCAACTCGCACGCAACTCGCAAAACCGCGATAATTTTGCCAGACGGCGGCCCCGTTCGTTAGTGTCCGTGCGCATCGAGTGAGCTACATTGAACGCTAACGTTTTGAAGCCATTTTTTGTTATGAAATACTAAGAAAATTATAATGTTTTTTTTGGACAATTATTAAGAAATAACGTATAGAATACGTTTTCGTAAAAAAATTAAAAAAAAAAAATATGACTTTGACCAGCAATAAAATCGTAACTATCAATTTCCCAGGTATAGTCTAAAGGAAAAAAATGTTATGATGGTGAGCAGAATACATGGTTCTCGTTTGACTGTTCATGTCTTTTACATTCTGTAGATACTTACATAAATACATATACTTGATACACATCTTATTGAATAGGAAATCACAAGTTACAGAGTCAGATAGTGCTCCTTTACCAGTTTCCCGAAAACATGGAGTGACTGTGCCTGTCTGATTACCAATGGCAAAGCATTCCACAGTCGCACAGCGCTAGCAGAAAACGAATTCCTATTATATTTCGTGAAATGCATTGGCTAAGCTTAGATTTTCCGATGACCTTAGTACACGTGAATGGGTGTCATCAAGGTATTTAAATCGGTCTTTAAGATAGAAAGGGGTGTTTGGATGGAAAAGAATGGTATAAAGGAGGGAAAGAATATGAGCATCCCGGCGAAGACGAATAGGCAACCACTTGAGTTTTAAGCGAAATTCGGAGACATGATACCCCCTATTTTATTTGTATGCAAACTCATGAAGTAAATTATTGTTATTTTTCTTGTCTTTCGATTTCTGTTTAATTTGGTAAGTATAAATTTCCAAACATTTTCAGGCCAAATAAAATTAGAAACAAATTCCAAGTTAATTGTTATTTTAAAAAGTTAATCAAACGAAGTGTCAAACATCTTGGACGTCTATAACGTATCTAAGATAAGAATATTGTAATAGTTTAAGACGACAATAATCATGTTTATAATTTTTACAAGTTCCAAAAATTATCAACTTTCGCGTCTTCATGTCTGCCGACCTTAAGAACTTGTAGAATTTCGTACAATGTGTTCACAACAAAATTGTTGTCAGTTTACGATGTTATGTGAGAGTTTATGTTGGCATTGAATGCCTGTAGACCGGTGATTTTGTGAGCTGGCGTTCGTCACGGCATCTCGTTCTAGAAACTGAACGATGACTTGTATTGTTAGGGTTAACACTGTCATTCATACAGAAGGATCGTGACGCGCGTCGTGTCTTAAAAGGGTTCGAGGTCGAATGGCACATTGTTCTTTTGTTCATATTGATGGCTTTATACTTAAAAGAGGTGGCAACGTGAATTAACTGCCTGAAGTTGGAGTGCGCGTCTTGAAAGTCGGATTGCAGTCTAATAACAGCCTTATCTTTTACTCTTTGAGTATGTTAAGTAGTCTAGTCTGGTATT
Organism: Elophila nymphaeata; assembly: GCA_955850985.1. Taxonomy (NCBI): domain Eukaryota; kingdom Metazoa; phylum Arthropoda; class Insecta; order Lepidoptera; family Crambidae; genus Elophila; species Elophila nymphaeata. Next base: position 25,888,748 of record OY039073.1, on the reverse strand, counting down.
AGTTAACATTGTATACCACTGGTGGATATCAATCACTTTCTTTATTTATGTTTAATATTAATAAAAAATTAAAACGTGAATTGAGAAGTTAATTTCTTAGCGTTATTAATCCATTATGTGTTAATACTTGGTCGGCCTTGTCACCATCAGTGCAAGTAATTTATTTATTATTATTACAGATTTTTTAAATGAATAATTGTAATATCGTCTATATATTGATGAGTTCTCACGTTATTTTAATAGCATAATATTATATCAAATAGTCAGTCATTCAGTAGACAAATTACATATAACTTTTAAGGAAAGCTTTTCAAGTAAATTACACGCACGCAGGAATGTGAGATTTTGCATATTAATTAGGCCAAATCTCACATTAAATACAGTGAAGAAATGCACAATAACAAAATGTATGTTCAATTAGTGCTACAATAAATATGATTGAATAAAAGAGACGGCACTTTCTGTTGACTTATCAGCGACTAGTTAAAATAAAACCACAACTTATCCCTGCATAAATTCGTCTTCTGTCTAGTCAAAATTTTCTCCTCCTTTTTTCTGTCAGTCGGTCCATAATTGTCATCGGCTATAATAGGTACTTATAGACGCCGTAACAGTATTCTTGCGAGTTAAAAATGGTACTCAAGTTGTACAAAATTATCACATCATTGCAGATTGAATTATCAAAACCCTTTTCACTTAACATGGCCATGGGCCATCGTATTTTGAATCTAATTACACTTAATATAAAACTCACAATCACAGAAACTGTTCGGTACACGTCTTCCAAATTGAATTATTTATAGCAAACCCAAACCGCTGAAATCCGTGCACTCGGAGAATTCACAGAATCCTCTCTATTTATTGCTGCCCCAAAAAGACAAAGCATAGCCATTTGTTCTCATTACTACCGCGCCGATATTAATTCCAGCATTACACCGAATTTGTATTAATACGGAACCTCTGGGTGAAATTGTGCACGCACCTGTCCGCTTTGTTAAGTTGCTTACAATTTATTTATATATTGGCTTCTCAACAATCAATACACATTTACAACTATTAACACAGTTGTCTAATTATTAAACAGAATATAATAAATAAATATAAACTTAGTAAATAAATATATAAAAGTACTAGGAAACACTGAAAACATTCAACAAACATAAGGCATCTACAAAAATTGTTAATAGATGGCGGTGCACGAAGTTGTATCGCGCTAACATTGTCTTTCAATGTTTTGTATAGAGTTCGCTTTGATTTTAAATTAAAGGTCTTTCGTCTGAATGAAATATGGTTTTATTCATTGGTCCTTCGAGCCGGATAGTGAAGTTGGCAACGATAGTGGCGCTACATAACGGAAGGAAGGATAAATTAGATACGAGAGCAAAGTTGGTATGGGCGTAAAACTGTAAGTAGTATTTCATTACTAGAAGTAGAAGTCAAGCTAAATTACAAAGAAGAGATAGATATTCAACTTAGGCAAATTAATAGTAGAGCTTGGACTTGTAAAATTTTAAGTTGAATAGTGGTTGAGACGGGGAATCCATGCCCGATTTTCTCTAAGTGTTAAGAACCAAAACACTTAGAAAAATTTCGCCCATACTGGACTTAGAAAAATTAGCTTGCTCTCTCCAATACAACGGGACTTGTAAAATTTTCGGCGAATTCCAAGGAACTAGGACTTAGAAAAATTCGCTTGGTGTTCCATACTACGGGACTTGGATTTTTTTTGCGAATTACAAAGGGAACATTATAAAGTAAAATGGAAACAAAGATAAGAGCACAAACGGATATGTACAATAGAATAGAAAAGGGCAGAGTCAACTTTAAGAAATCTCCAAAGGATAGAGTAACTACGAGCTATATAGAAACGAGGTTAGACAATTTGAACAAACAATGGCAAGCATTTGACAAAGTACATGAACAACTTATCGGTGAAGTTACTGATCGTGAATATGCTGGATTAGACTACTTTACCGACGATTTCTATACTAGAGCGGAAGAGTTATACACAGATTATAAATCGGAGCTAATGGAAAGTTTGAGAAACCTGCCTAGCGGACAGAACAAAGGCCAGGATCAGCAAATCGTTGGCGATCACATTGGTATACAGCTTCCAAAGATTGCGATACCCAGTTTCTCAGGGAAGTACTCCGAGTGGACGACTTTTCGTGACCTGTATCTTTCATTAATTCACAACAATAATGCGTTACAAAATGTACAAAAGCTTCATTATTTGAAAAGTTACTTAACTGGTGAAGCAGAGCAGCTACTACGGCATCTACCGATAACAAGTGACAATTATATAGTGTGTTGGGAACTTTTGGAAAGTAGATTTAACAACAAAAGATATGTAACTAATTGTATCCTAAAAAGATTTTTCAGTCAAAAAAGTATCGTTCACGAAAATTCTAATGCTCTTAAAGATCTTTTTGACACGACCAACGAGTGTCTAAACGCGTTGAAAAATGCTGGGGTCGAGACCCAGAATTGGGATGTTATGGTGATTTATATTTTGTCATCGAAATTAGATAATGAATCTCGAAAGCAATGGGAAGCAAAAATTTGTAACTTGACCAACGACTTACCTACTTTAACGCAATTTTTGGAATTTTTAGAACACAGGTTTCGGTCTCTCGAATTTTTGAATCCCAGATCCACAAAGGGTAGTACTCAGACCCATCATGTAGTAGCTAACAATAAAACAGTATCTGCTCTATGTTCCTATTGCGCTGACACCGATCATAAGCTCGGAAATTGTAAGAAATTCGCACATGAAACCCTATTAGCCCGCCGTAATTTTGTCCAAACGTCAAATTTGTGCTATAACTGCTTAGGCGCGAACCATTCTGTTGTAGCGTGTCGTTTGCCCACTAGATGTAGAATTTGCAAAAAGAAACACCACTCACTTTTGCATTCAAACAACACCAACGTAGCTAACAATCTACAGGAAACCACACAATCGAACACTGGTACCAATGTTGTCGCGGCAACAGCGGCAGCATCAGACGAAATTGATCACACCAACATTACCACTTGTTTCTCTAACAACAAGAGTCAAGTACTTTTAGCAACCGCTTTAGTGAAAGCCGAAACCAACAATGGATCGATGATGACACTTAGGTCTTTATTAGACCAGGGATCACAGGCCTCATTTATAACCGAGGCTGCAGTCCAATTACTTGGGCTGAAGAAGGTAACAAGCAAAAGTGTCATATCTGGAGTAGGTAGTGATGATAACAAATCGTTAACATCTAAATATATCGTACACGTTAAATTGCAATCGATTCATGATCCGACTTTCACGGTTAAGGTGAAAGCTCACGTTCTTAACAAACTTACCACATTCCTTCCTGAGCGTCAGGTTGGTATTCAGTTATGGGCATCTATGCCAAGAATGAGATTGGCAGATCCAAACTTCAACGTTCCAAATAAAATCGACTTGCTATTAGGTGCAGAGATATATTGTCAAATAATATCAGAGGGGTTAGTCAAGGGTCCAACAGGAACTCTAATAGCACAGAACACTAGGCTCGGTTGGATCTTGTCTGGCCAAATATCAGAACACAACAAGATGGAACCAAATCGTACTTCTGTAACCACTTTGCATGCTCAAGTAATTGAGGAGGAATTCGATCTCAAACGCTTTTGGGAAATTGAGTCGGACAACAGTCATCTTAGCAAAACGTTCACGCCCGAGGAACAAAGATGCGAAAAGTTCTATACTCAAACAACCACAAGAGATGCTTCTGGGCGATACATCGTCAAGTTACCTTTCAAAGATGAAAACCCTAGCTGCAAGTCAGGGAATTCACGAGAAATTGCAGTTAGCAGATTTTTAATGCAAGAGAAGCGCCTATTAAAGACGCCACAAATGAAGGATCTTTATTCGGACGTTATTGCGGAGTATCTAGAGCTAGGCCATATGGAGAGGATACCCAAGAATGAGATCAACAAACCAGATGGTGTGTACTTACCTCATCATGCTGTAGTAAAGCTTGATAGAACAACTTCCAAGGTAAGAGTCGTCTTCGATGCTTCGTGTCGAGACAGGAACGGCGTATCTCTTAACAGTGAATTGATGGTGGGTCCAACTCTCCAATCGGATCTTCGTCATTTAGTAATGAGGTGGAGATTGCACCCTATCGTTCTAGTGGCCGATATAGCAAAAATGTACCGCCAAATACTGGTGGCTCCCGAGGATACAGATTACCAACGTTTGATTTGGAGATTTACACCGAAAGATCCTATTGAACACCTTCGTTTGTTAAGAGTCACGTTTGGCACCGCTTCAGCACCATTTCTCGCAGTCAGAACATTGCACCAGATCGCGTACGATGAGGGCAAGCAGTATCCGTTAGCATCTGAAAGGGTCTTAAACGATTTTTACATGGATGATTTACTCACCGGGTGCGATACTATATTGGAAGGAAAACGAATTTATAAAGAAACCAACGAACTACTGAGCAAAGGTGGTTTTGATCTGCAGAAATGGTCAAGCAACAATGAAACATTACTAAAGGAAATAAGCAAAGAAACAGAAGCAACACAAACCATTTTGGAACTGAAAATGGATGAAATTATTAAAATACTGGGACTTACCTGGAACCGACGAACAGACGACTTCGAGTACACCGTGAAGCTACCGCCAATCGAGGAACCTGTAACAAAAAGAAAGGTTATATCAGACATTGCGAGGTTGTTCGACCCTATGGGGTGGATTGCTCCAGCCATCATAAAAGCGAAAATATTTATTCAAAAGCTATGGCTAGCAGGAATTAGTTGGGATGAAGAGTTACCATCCAAGCTTTTAAACGATTGGATTACTTACCGGGGTGAACTTACAGAACTTACTAGATTTCGCCTCCCGCGCTGGATTGGTGTCAACAAGAATGATATCACACTGGAGATACACGGCTTCAGCGACGCTTCTACCGAGGCATATGCTGCTGTAGTCTACGCGCGCGTGATCGATGAATCGGGTGTTGTCAAGGTTACACTCATTACCAGCAAAACGAAGGTAGCTCCAATAAAACAAGTTTCTGTCCCACGTCTTGAGCTATGCGGTGCTGTTCTGTTAGCGAAGTTGTTAAAAGAAGTCTCTGAAGTCATGAAGGTACCGAAAACAAACTTGCATGCATGGACGGACTCCACAATCGTGCTAGCTTGGTTGAGCAGTCATCCAAGTCGGTGGAAGACGTTCATCGCAAATCGAGTTTCGGAAATCTTGAACATTCTGGACAGAGATCAGTGGTCACATGTGTCGTCTGCTGACAACCCGGCAGATTGTGCATCTCGTGGAGTCAACCCATCGGAATGTGAAGAAATTCTTCTCTGGAAAACCGGACCTGAATGGCTAAGAAAAACAAATATAGAATATGATAGAAATGAGGTGAAAGACACAAATTTGGAAGAAAAAGGAACGAAAGTTTGTCATGTTACCAAAGTAGAAGAATTTGAACTGTGGACGAAGTTTTCGTCATTGCAGAAATTAGCTAGAGTGGTGGCTTATTGCAGAAGGTTTATAACAATAACAAAGGCGAAAAAATCTAATGACGCAACTTTTCCTAGTTGGTTAAGTAGCAAGGAACTATTGGAAGCTATTGAAATAAGCATAAAAGCATGTCAATCTAGCTATTTTACACAAGAAATAAAAGATATCGAATTGAAAGGTGAAGTAAACAAGAAAAGCAAACTTACCACTTTGACTCCTTTTTTAGATCATGAAGGTATTCTGAGAGTTGGAGGACGTCTGGAGAGAGCGGACATTGGTAATGACAATAAGCACCCAATCGTACTACCATCAAAATCTCATTTCACAGATCTTTTCGTTGCTGATGCCCACCAAAAAACCCTTCATGGAGGTCCTCAATTGATGGTAAATTACTTAAGGTCAAAATATTGGGTATTGGGTGTAAAAAATCGTGCAAAATTATGCGTGCGGAAGTGTGTTACCTGTGTACGTCATGCTGCTCAGACGAGACACCAACTGATGGGACAACTACCTCCAGCTCGCGTCACACCAATTCGTCCATTCTATCAAAGTGGTGTGGATTACGCTGGACCTATCCAGATCAGAACTTCGAAAGGTAGAGGGCATCGATCGTATAAAGGCTACATATGTCTGTTCATATGTATGGCAACGAGAGCTGTACATCTGGAGGCTGTAACGGATCTTTCTTCACAAGGATTTCTTGCAGCTTTTAAACGGTTCGTTTCTAGGCGTGGTCGTTGTGCTGATCTTTACAGCGACAACGGAACGAATTTCGTGGGCGCTGCACGTGAGCTAAGAACTTTAGAAGCTCAAGAGCGCTCAACTTTGACGAGAGAAATTGCGGAGAGTTTAGCCGCTGCTGGAACGACGTGGCATTTTATCCCACCAAGGGCTCCTCACTTTGGTGGGCTTTGGGAGAGTGGGATTAAGTCCACGAAACATCATCTGAGGCGTGTTATTGGAGCAGAGACACTGACATATGAAGAGATATCTACCTTACTCTACCAAATTGAAGCGTGTCTCAATTCTAGGCCTTTGTCTCAGGTAAGTACCAACTCACAGGATCCTGTACCGCTCACACCGGGGCATTTTATTATCGGGGAACCCTTGGTGACTGTTCCTGATAATAATTACGAGACCTCATCAATATCCTCTCTTAAACGCTGGCAACTAACGCAGAGAATGTTGCAAACTTTTTGGCGTAGGTGGTCAAGCGAGTACTTGACTCAATTTCTACAACGGTATAAGTGGGCAAACAAAACACCGGAGCCTAACATTGGGGATGTAGTTTTAGTTAAGGAAGACGATCTTCCTCCAGCTAGATGGCTAATGGGTATTATTGTAGAAAAACACAAGGGTTTGGACAGTATTACGAGGGTTGTGAGTCTCAAATGCAAGGATACAATAATTAAGAGGCCTATTGTGAAATTATGTGTGCTGCCAGTGACAGAGTAACTTATTATTATTATTATTATTTTTTATCTTAGTTAGGTCGATTGTTATTAACTTATAGATTTTTATCATCGTTTATCTCTTTGTATTTTTAGCATGGTGTAACTATGTTGCATTCGATTAGATGTTTAGAATGAGATACCTATTTTGGAAGTGTATAAGGACTTCTATTGTTTACGTTAAACTTTAAATATTGTTTTGCTCTACAAATATTGTATTGTTTGGTTCCTAGTCACCATGGATGGTCAACTCTTTTTAATTTTAAGGTTTTCAATTTTTATTTTTATTTTAACTTTTACAGTCCACTGTAGTTGGCTGTTGGTTCATGGTGGGCGGGAATGATGACCATTCTGGCCATGGTGGGCGGAATGTCTAATTATTAAACAGAATATAATAAATAAATATAAACTTAGTAAATAAATATATAAAAGTACTAGGAAACACTGAAAACATTCAACAAACATAAGGCATCTACAAAAATTGTTAATAGATGGCGGTGCACGAAGTTGTATCGCGCTAACATTGTCTTTCAATGTTTTGTATAGAGTTCGCTTTGATTTTAAATTAAAGGTCTTTCGTCTGAATGAAATATGGTTTTATTCAACAGTTTAAGGTGTCTATTAACTGTCCATGTGCCAATAAATGCGTGCGGCGTGCGATGAGTAAGACTCAACTCAGATTATATTACAATGAATATATTATAAGGATTAAATAATTTAAACTTACAAAAATTTTGAATTCTTAACCACCAAATAAATATTCTCGCACACATTCTGGATAACGAATAGTATTTATTTTGATTAGTACGACTTTTTGGTATTTTAAGTATATTTGTTTTAGGTAGTTTCCTCATTGAGCTTGTCGATTATAAAATAAATATTAATATCTATGATGTACTAGGATTTAAGGTAATAATAATATTCTTCTATAGGTAATAATAATAGTATTATAAGCTAAAGAAATAAAGAAATATTCTATGTTATTCAGGGTGGTTAGTGATACCATTCCTGCTCCAGCGAATCGACTGACTCATTCCTTATTCCGAATCAATATTGTACAATAACGTCAATCAATACTTGGATCTGAACTAAAGTGCAAGCGTTTCACAAAAGGGCGAGGGCGGTTAGGTAAATATCAGGGAATGCAGTGCGGGTAATTTACCAATTTACCCTAACAGTTGCAAAGTGGAACCACTTAAACTGCGAACGTACTATATTGCAAGAAATTTTCGATACTCCTTTTCTTTCCTATCACGTCTTATCGTACTTGGTGGTCAGTGATGATAGGGCCAAAAATAACGAGCTTTACCCAAAATACCCTCTTCTGAGGGACCAACTCACTTATTGTCAAAACAACATATTTGCTAACAATATTCAAAGGAGTTTCTCCTGAGTTCTTGTTGTAAAAACACGTGTTGAGATACTCCCTTTTTAACCTCAATCAACCGTACAGTTTTTGTTACTTTAGTTACATTTTCACTTGACATTGGCAAAATGCGTACGCTTAATCCGACGCGACGCAATTAATTAAGAATAGAATAGAATAGAATAGAATAGAACAATATTCAAAAATAACAGACAGTAATAATAGAACTAATTTAAGAATAAATACGATCACGCTCGTAGTCCCAACAGGCGTTGAGTAGAGCCTTAGGTAACATTTCGTTACACATAAAGTCACATCTGGCATTATGAGTCATGCAGTGCATCCAAATAGTGACAGTTTGCCAGCCTGTCACCTAAATAAAAAAAGGCACCAAACCCAAGAAGTAACAATCCTTCAGTAAACAAACAAACACAAGCCAACAACCAGGACAGATGTTACACTCAAAATCATCTAAGCAGTCCGGGATAATCTTCCGTCCGGGATAATCAGTTTAGTTAGCCTTGACTTATTTAGGCGAACGTTATTTCAGAATTAAAAATCTACTATAGCTAAGCCAACAGGCTTTGTTGAAAGTGCTATTATTGGGTGAAATTTTATCACTATTAATGTAGGTGATACCTTATTGATACATTGTCCGCTAATATCCGCCAATAGCTGCAGGGCAATTAATATTAAAAAAAAACAACTAAAAAAGTGCCAAGTTTACACAGATACTATCCCTACATCACGATAAAATATACAAACAGTATATTGTTGATGCATGACTGACGATAGTCGGACGGGCGTGTCCCAACAAACCCATCGGGCTTCCAAATTAAATGATGGTAATAACATGTTTATGGTCAAGCTATAACATGTTTGATGGCACATCTATAAACTGATCAACTATTGCATGTTAGACAATGGCTTCGATTTTATCTAAGAATCCATTTGTTTTGTTTTGAAGACGTATTTGTGCTATTTGTATTTATATCTACACTATCTTTATTTATTCGAGCTCTAATAGAATAAGCTATATAGAAAATCGACTTACCAAATGGTAGAGTTATTTTAATTTCGTTCATCATTTACGTTCGTGTCCAACTCAACAGAGTTCCATCCTAAGCCGACTAAATTGTTTTGAAAAAGTTGTATTTTGGATATACAATCCTGTGCCCTTACAGGAGACAGCACTATGACTCAAGGCAGTTATAGAATGGTGACCAAGTGGAGTCACAATAACTTAGCAAAGGACAGATTATCAGCACCTACTTAGGCTCGCGATATCTGATTCTCTAGTGATATCTCACTTGATGCTGCTATCAAAGTAGGCAACAGCAGCATAGCCTGTCGAATTTGAAGTGTCCTGTGGAGGTATCTCCTTAGAGAAGACCACACTCAAATGGCACCTTCACAGACCCTCGGGATAGATTGAATGCAGGGAGTTAGCACACAATTAGTATACATAATCACATATGCCAAGTCAATATTTCTACATTCCACATTTTTTTCCAGATATGAAATCATGTATTGTTTAACAAAAATAATTTTATCTTTCAACATTTTAATGATCAAATACTCATATTACGCACATTATCTATTAAATACATAAACAATAATCAACCAATATGTCACGAGACTTCACCAATTAGACGCTGAGATATTTCTTGATCACCCACCAAGAATCCGGATCACCGCTATAATCTCAGCGCTGAGGCATTGTTTGCGCTTATAGACACGGGCCGAATATAAACAAAGCGTTATTCAATCTACCCTCGTACCGTAAGCAATCACTTGATGGTAGGGAGTCGATGGCACACGTAGCCACTAGAAGAGCGTCTGTAAGGAATTCTCTTTATTATAATGATTTCTAATTTTCTTAATATTTTTCAAAAGACATTTGATTAGAAGATTGTTTCTTGTAACTATTGGATAGTAATTTCAGTAGATTGCATTTAAGCGGTTGGCGGATGACCACGAAAATGAGAAAAAGAGACAAGACGTAGTGCATTCATTATAATTCAACACTACTGGGACACAAGGCCTATCCTTGTTATTGAAGGAGGTTTGGGTAGTAGTCCACCACGCCTGCCCAATGCGGATTGGTGGACGGAGTATAAAGTGATCAATACTCCTTTGCTGATTCATTTGCCGCCTTCTAAGACAGCCAGTGGAGGATATGGCGAGATGCTTTTCTACTGTGCCGGCACCACACGGCCTACGTAGTGGACTAGTTGATCAAAATTGCAGCGCCAATCCTAGGAAAGCATGGATATGCTTTCAAAGCAAGTGCAAGTGGATACTTGCAAAAGTCGTAACCAGTCAGTAACGTTATGTAAGTATACAGTATATTAGTAAAGTTTTTTGACCGATAGGTATGGGCAGGTTTAGTAGCACAAGTGTATCATATAGCTACTAGAAGTGGATGCAGATTTAAGCTGCGACAACTGCTTATCATAATGCGGCACAAAATCTACAAAGAATTCGAGCGTTTGGATTAAGTCCATTTAGGTCCGACTTAGAGTTAGAAAAATGAGCTACAACCAATAAGTACGTAAGTATTTTATGAAGATACTAATTTATATGCTTTCTATTTTTGTATGGGCCCCGCAGAAAGTCTCTATCGCTGGTTTTCTAGCCGCACACCCCCTGTACTTCAATGTGATGTGACAGTACCGCGACTGACATATCCGAAATCGCTGCGACATTCTCCTTAAACGTCTTATCGAACAATGCGTCTGGGGTGTACACCACGGTGGCACTCGCATACCATACCCTTATACAGTTATAACAATCTTAACACATCGTATCAGAGATCAGTTTTGAATGAAAGTAACCGGAAAAAAAGAACAAATTTTGCAACGGAATCTTTAAAGCAATTTGAACTGCAGCATGCTTGGAATAAAAGTTACTATCGCTGAAACATTATATGATTGTCACCATCGGTGTGTTATGCTCAAATAGATCTTAAGTCTTAAGAAATAAAGATCGTTTTGCACGAGATTTTGTGCCGATAATAGTTTTATAGGGCGTGAATGTGGTGTATTTGTGAAAGTTTTGGATTTGTAGGTAAGTGACAGATTCGATTTTAAGTTGTTTGCTGTTGGGTGCCCATGTTTGAGAAGAGGGTAAGATTCCATTTTTGTTTATTTATTTAATGGTACTAGTAAATAATGTACTGATAAGTTTTCACAACAATAGAGTTCGTCGAGGCAAGCTAATTAAAAGTTAGACTGCTATATTGCTAACCCGGGAGATAAGTCCACCGGTCCCTGCTCAATACATTATACAATTTGTATCCTTTGGTTTTTTAATGTGTCAATATTAACTATTCTACGAAGCTGACTAAATTTAAACTTGACGATTTTGTTGTTATATTAAAATCTAATAGGTATATTAAAATCCCGTGTAACGATGTTGGTGGTGTTGGGTGACTCCTCTTCCGAAAGGAGTGATTTTTATGAAATTTTTGTGTATTATATACATTACCTACCAAATCTAGGTAAGAGAATAATAGGTTGTGCCTTGCCTTGCCTCTTAAAAGAAAAAAAATATATAATTATACAGAACAACGTTAGCCATGTGATGCCGGCAGAGCAGAATAGCATTACCCCATATCCTAGAATATGTCTCGTAAAAAGCGAGTAAAGGATCAGCAAAGAGGTATTGATCACCTTTTACTCCGTCCACTAATCCGCATTGGGCAAGCGTGGTGGACTACTGCCTAAACCTCCTTCGATGACATGGAGAGGCCTTGTGTTCTAGCAGCTTAAGTCGAATTTTAAAGGCTGTTATGATGGTGATGAACGTTTGCCGGGTCAGCTTAGTTCTTTTATATAATTTGGAGGTCTGCGTTTTTTTTCTATTTTTTTATGTTAGACATAAAATGAATATTTTTTTTATGAAAAAATATATATGGCAAAATAACGTTTGCCAGGTCAGCTTAGATATTTTATATTATTTGCAGGTCTGCATGTTTTCTATTTTTTTTATGTTAGACGTAAAATGCTATAAGAATAAATCTTTGAAAAATTTTAATACAATTTTGCAAAACTTGGCAACGCACACTGCCGTGCACCTCCCCTCCTAGTTGTCACGTGTCCCCTACGCTTCACGCTTCGAGTCCCACAGCAGCCGTCACCGAGTGTCTCTTATTAAAAGCACAAAGGTGTTTTAAAAATGCGAAAAAGGCAATAGTTTTTGTTTGTGACGGTGAAGTGAGAAATGGATGGGAAATCACAATGGGGACCTTTGAATGAGACGCTTGGAAAGTGCTCTCGAATGTCATGTTTTAGTAACATAAAGCTTAAAAAAGCTTTTATCTGCACTTCTTAATAAAATAAATAATTATCTTTTAGTATATTGATTTTTAATAAATTTTCTTACATTTAATCAATAAGTCACCATGTGATGCCTGCTGAGTAGAAAATTATCAGTCCATATCTTCTAATGGGTGTCGTAGAATGCGACTAATGGATCAGCAAGAGGGTATTGAACACCTTATACTCCGTCCGCCAATCCGCATTGGGCAAGCATGGTGGACTACTGCCTAAACCTCCTTGAAGACGAGTTTGTCTTGAGAAGCCTCTTGTCTCAGCAGTGGGACGAATTATAAAGGCTGTTATGATGAATTAATTACTAGAATGAAAAATGACAATTATATTCATTTTAAAAATTACATTATAGTGGACTGTACTTTACAATCTTGAAGTTAACTCCTTTCTTCTTAACTGTTTTTGTTCTACATATATAAATCATCTACATAAACATGATTTTGTTCATAGTTTAAAAAGGTAACATTTGGTTACACATTGAGCCACATCTGGCAGCATGGGACACGCACGCAGTGTCTTAAAATAGTAACAGATCGCCAGACTTTCCAATTTTTTTCTTGTGGTAATTAGAAGACTCATGCTCAAGGGCTAACTTATCTCTACCAGAAATCTCGTTTAGCGAAATCAGAATTTGCGTGAATACGGTTGATGGATTACACAACGTTATTTTTATGTAAAAAACAAACAAATAGCTAATTTTATAAAACGAAAATATTCCATTATTTTCTAAAATAAGGGAAATAGCAATGAAAGCTTTTTGATAAATATTTGCCTGAACCGGGAATAGACCTAGCTGAATTTTAAAAAATAACTGCTTATTACAACAATCATTTTATCTTGGGTAACATAGCACAATTACCAATCTCCAACCTGCATACAGAAAAAGTTGTATGATTAACGACGGGTTTTAAAATTTTGATGCCAGCGTTAATCATACATAATTTTATCACTATCCAGTCCTTGCCTCCTAGTCAATATTTTCGCTACTCTGGTAGGAAACAACAAACTATCATTATGGGTAGTGAATGACAATTATATCACCTTGTAGCGCGAGTTGTCTTGGCCGCCCGGGGCAGGCACTCGACGCAGCCAATTTGAAGCCCGCAAATTGGCAACTCTGGTTAATTAACGTTTACTATGCCAGTTAGTTGGTGTGGCCACGGGATAAGCGTGGTCTGTACTTGAGCTAAAATTCGATAAAGAATATATATGTAAATAAACCAAATAACATTTTGTGTAAGATTGTCCCTTTCACCTTACCTTTCCTGTTCATCACTCAAATGATAGTGGTTTGTCTTTATCAAATTATTCTCAAATTTAGAGATTGTATTGTAGTATTCAGAGAGTAATTTCGTCTAAAAGTCTATAGTCACTATTACAAATACCTAAATAAAAAGATACAAGTGATACAACACCTGCTCCACAGAAAGAAATAATTTCTTTCTGTGACCTGCTCGATAGCATAGATGACAATGAAAAACCTTATGTACTCTTTACTGGATATAAGTTTTATTAAATGTTTGATAAATAAAAAGAGGCACATTAAATTAATAATTAAAAAATAAAACTACGTCACGTAGCAGAAAACCCCATTCAGAGCGTTTAACACATCATGCCTTGCACAAAATCTATGAGAAACTTTCTATTTTTGGGGCATTGATTAAAATATTATTTGTTGACCCTAATAAGACACGAAATTACAAGAAAATATTGATGTACGAAAAAGTAAGTACAAAAAACAAACAGCAATAAAAAATAAATGATGAAAATAATATTGTATAGGGGCACTAGCTCAGGACAGGTGACCGAAGTGACTTCAGACTTGGCTTTTAAAGTAGTTCAACGTGCAAGCTCAATTAATACTCTCAGTAGAGCGTTCTATAGCCAAACTGCATGAGACTTATTACACAGTGGACGTAGTTTCATGGCCCACCTGCCGTCATCGCAGTAATTGATAGTTTGAACTGGAAGAACGGTTCCGCCGGCGCTATTTGAACTGCGGGCGACAGACGAACTGACAAACACCTGTATTGTCAGTGCGAACTCGGCCTTATGTGTTATTACCTCTATTACAGATATTATCGCTGATAGTAATTTAATACAAATATTATTTTAAAATCAAGATACCTAGTAAATACTGTAATTTAGACGCCTAAGACACAGGTAAACACTTTTACTTAGTTTAGGTGTCAAATTAATTAAGAACTCCTCAACCTCAATTTTATCATGTAAGTAATTCTTTACTCAGCATCAATTAATTATTATTTGCTATATCACTTTACTTTTGTAAATTACTTAGATGTTAACTTTGTTCTCTAGACTAAGTTTATAAAGAAATACATTTTATCTTATCTTTAATACTAGGTGGTAGACCCATATGTAGGCTCGTCTGGGTAGGTACTATCGCCTTTCTTATTTCTGCCGTGAAGCAGTTCGCTGTGTTCCGGATTGAAGGAAAAGGTAGCCAGTGTAATTACTGGGCATGTCCCCAGGATGGCAAACGCACTTGCGGTGTTAAGTGATTTGCAAGTGTCTATAGGCGGCGGTGACCACTTAACATCAGGTGGGCCGCAAGCTTGTTTGCCATCTCGTAACATAAAAGAAAAATACCAAGTATTGTAGGTAACTCACAAGGCAATACGAAAGTTTAAATAGAATATTTGTTTTTTTTTTTCAGCATTTCTTCTTTCCGACTTATCTTTAAAAAGAAGCCAGAAAAGCGCATTTAAAATAAAAATCGCTAAAGATCCAGCAAGCAGCCATTTCCCGGTCATGTCGGCTCAGTGCGAATAATCGGCTAAAGAGGGGTGGTGGGGATCGTAATCCGTTAATTGATGCAATGCCGGCATCTGTTCCACTCACACAGATCTGATTTTATTGTTTGTTTATTGCACTGTTTAAGCAATTTCTCTGCAGAACGAAGGTAGAACGCTAATTCTTTTCTTTTTAAATTAGATTGAGGCAATACGCCACTTTCAACGGTTGTAGCTGCACGTGAATTAAGAACTTCATATGTTTCCATTTTTAAATGATGGAATTTATTTTTGGAGGAAATTCAATGGGTTTTCAGCTGAAGCTCAGATTCTACAGCAGAAATACAATAATTTAAAGAATGACTTACTTTATCCTATGACCCTAAGTTTACGAATGTTACAGGCTATTTTATACGCAATGTTAGCCAGGACGCTGTTAGAGCTAGCCCGAAGCCAACTTAGCGAAGACGCTATGCGTAAGGCGCAAACGAAACGCCTAATTGCAAAGAAGTCGTAATTACGTTTTTGTGCAAATATAAGTGCTGAATACTTACGAATAATGCTGATTCGGTGCATTTCCCTGCACAGAGTAGTTCGTTAGATCCCCTTCTCGAAGCTCTCTGTCACACAGTCTCTCCACTATCTTAACCATGAAAAAGGTGAGGCTTATGAGTCTTGAAGGGGTCTGTGTAGTCCGTGTTACCTGGTATGAATACCACCTTCACCTCTCCCCACGATTGCGCGTATTTCAGTTGGCATGCTTGAAATATGGGTTTTAGTGCCTTTGTGATGTATTTAACTCCACATTGTAAAAGCGCAGGGAAAATACCATCCCTATATTTTGCTGATCTAAGCGGCGAGATGCAGCTGACTGTTCAGATTATCTTCTCAATCGTGATAATCACCTGGGCTTTTTGTCAGCGGACCTCACTCGATAAACCGCATCCACCCATGTTACTTAGTAGGGATGTGATTTTGTGTAAGATTGTCGTCTCCCATCGTTAGTTAAGGTCACCGTACCCTCTGATATACTCTTCATATTTCCAGAGGGTATAAATATCGCTCTTCATCACCATTACGTCAGCCGAGAGACACACACTGTTGGACATACGTCCAACAGTGTCCACACGGTTATTGGAGGTCTACCTTGCCTCCATCTCGTTGGCTAAGGAACCAAGAATAGAAACTCTTCAGAGTCAGAGGAGTGCGAACCTATGTTTCTGGGGCTTTTAGCCTTCGGTGTTCGTTCCTATCTGACCCATGTTTCTCCGTCCCACGCTCGCTACCGAGCGTCACATCCGTGTCCGTACCGGACTCGATTTCAGCTATTTCGCTCTCAGCGATCTTCAACCTGAACGGTCCTGCGCGCGTGAGAATTTATTTTAATGGCTTCACCTAACCCCATCAACTTTTTTTATTATAATTGACAGGTAAGCTCTTGGTCTTCATGTCACCTGATGGTAAGTGACGAAGATGTAATCGAACTTCACCTGGAACCGTCAACCAAGAGGGACTGGATATCTTATCATTAATTGTCGGAACACAATAATGTTGTTAACATTATAATGATGGCGTCAGATTTTGATAAGATGGTTGTGCTAGCTGGACAGACTACAAAAGTCCTACTACCAACCACACTGACTCCAAGTGCTCCCCTAGGGATTGAACCCGGCACCTTTCTCTTTAATTTCGTTATGCGAACCGCTATACCACGGAGGCGGTTAAAAATAAACATTTATTTTTGTATACGAAATAGGCCAGAATAAAATTAAACTTTATTGTACAACTATTTAGATCCAAAAGAGATTAACAATAAAGTATTAAATAAATGAGCTCTTAGCTTTTGTTTCTTGGATATTTTTTTCAAATATATTATAAAAGGTAAGTTAATAATAAGTAAGTTCTGCACACTTTTATGAAAAGTGCGCAAATTTCAATATTACACAATAAAAATCAGTCTGTTTCTGACTGTAACGTCCAACAAAACACAAGATTCCAATTGCAGAAGGAATACGCTATGATTTCATTGGAAAATGCTATTTCATAAGCTCAAGCTGTCCATTGACAATGAACCTTCGGAACTCAGTTATAACGACCATTTCGCCCCAAATGGACTTTTTTGTCAATATCTGTTACTATGGTAACGTCACGGACAGTCAAGGTGCAGTTGAATCAAAACTAAGGAAACGTCAGTAGAGTTGAAACTCGCTTGGCTCACAAGCAAAATTAAGGTTGTACGTGCTATAAAAATGTCGAGTGAAGTGGACAATAGCGTAAAACTGTTTGCCTCACTCGAGGGGGACTTAAGGGCTATTAGAAATGTCTACGAGTCTCATTCAACCGTTCTGTATGACTTAGTTCTTTTAACTCCCCATAGAAATTTGTACTAAGATGTTTGCTGGATTGTTGAGTGGTCAGCAAACTCCGTTTCTAGATACGCATTTTATAAATAGTTCCTTCTGGAATACGATTGTTTTAAACATACTTATATGGTTTATTGAATGTCTCATGAATACTTATCTAAGATTTTTCAACCGCCGCCGTAATCTAGTGGTTTGTCGACCGAAATTAGATCCCAAGGGAGTGCAAAGAACAATGGGCAACTTTATATGAGCTCTGGACCCAAGAGTGTAGCACTTTCTAGCACACTCCAAAATAAAGTTTCGGATACTCTCAACATTTCATTATAGGGCATCAAGACTGTATCACATCAAATTAAAAAGTTGTAAAGGTTTCTAAAATTCAGTTCCCTATGGCGAAGTAGGTATAACAATGTCTTTTTACGACTCTGGGTGCTTGCTTGAGTGTATGTAAGTGTTGCCAATTAAAAGATTATATTTTTTAAATGATTTTTTATTATTCTTTTTTTTTTCAAGTTATATAATATTTTATTTACAATATAACCTAGATCCAACTTATTGGTTATTGTGACTGTCAATTATAATGTGATCCCAGGCACTTGCGGGACCAACTAAGTGCTCTATGTCTACGTTGTCACCGACAAACTGTGGCTACCATTCCAACGCGAACTAAGAAATTTGGCAACTCGTTTCTTTGTCGCACAATCAAAAAATGGAATTCACTGCCAGCACACGTGTTCCCTCCTTCCTATAATCCTGGGTCATTCAAAAGAGGCGTGAAGAAGCACCTTGCAGGTCAGCAAGGCGTGGGTGGCTAGCGCGGCAGTTTATCTCTCGCGCCAGCTATCTTCGCATTTGGACTCTACTTCTGCTTACCACCAGGTGGAATAGATTCATTTGCTTGACCTTTTTATAAAAAAAAAATATATGTCTTCCGATACCAATGTACCATATAACACTGATAACATGGGCGCATGATCCTACAGTCCTCATACCTGTTAAACATGAGCAATAGTATGCCTGGATAACATTAATATCCTGCATATCGGTGTTTATCAATAAGTAGGTATAATTTGTCATATTATACCTACTTCACTAGGCGGTAGACCCATATTGCCTTTCTTATTTCTGCCGTGAAGCAGTTCGCTGTGTTTCGGATTGAAGGGAAAGGTAGCCAGTGTAATTACTGGGCATGGAGGGCATATCATCTTAGTCCCCAGGATGGCAAACGCACTTGCGGTGTTAAGTAATTTACACTTAATATTGCAAGTGTCTATAGGCGGCGATGACCACTTAACATAAGGTGGGCCGCAAGCTTGTTTGCCATCTCGTAACCTAAAAAAAAATGCACGTGGCTCTTTCTTTCTTTCTTGTTTCTTTTATATCTCTAATAGTACTTCTTATTATTTTAAGTAAATGTAAGTCCATACCGTTTATAAGTATTTATTATCATTATAATATAATTTTAGGAATGGCCGAATCCTTATTTCATTCATAGAGCCATGCTGCCATATAACAAAATGTTGATACTATTTAGGTCTAATTATAAAGTTAGGTAAGAAATTGCTACAACACTGCGCCCATTCTGCTCATTGTTCTTTGAGTTCGGTCTGCTTGAAGTCTGGCTGCCTATCTGCTACCTTCTCCTCTAAATCTGTGGCCATAGTAAAAGGGATGCTAGTCAATCCCAGTCAGCGACTGATGGTGAAGTTCGCTTGCATATTCTGCCTTATCACTACATAGTATAAAGCAAAGTCGCTTCCGCCGTCTGTCTGTCCCTATGTATGATTAGATCTTTAAAACTATGCAACGGATTTTGATGCGGTTTTTTTTTAATAGATAGAGTGATTCTTAAGGAAGGTTTATATGTATAATACATGCATATTTACATAAGCATTGCACCCGTGCGAAGCCGGGGCGGGTCGCTAGTCTTCAATAAAATATACAAAGAGTGTTGATGAAAGCAATAGTTATTTAGTGAGTGATTCATAAATAGACTACTGAGTGTAGTGAGTGATTTAAAGGCACGAGACAAAAAAATTTGCTCTTGTGTGAAACATACAACTTTTCACCTCTCCAGCGAAAAAATTGTATAAGATAAGAAAAAAAGCCAATCCTTTCATACATGGTTATTATCTTAAAAATAAATATCGAAAATTAAAAGTAAGTTTACTAAAATAATTTAGATTGAACGTTACAGTCTTGTTCAAAGCTCGCCGCAAAAGGCGTTTTTTCTTCGAGTTTTTCCGAAGCAAAAGAGGTCTGTTGGTGCTGGAGAGGTGGAAAGAAATTTAATATACTTTATTAAGATCGTAGCAAGTAGTAAGAAGTATTCTTTACCTACCCCGAAGGATTACCGCATACTTATAGAAGGCAGCATTGATCTATATTTTATGTAGCGTCCTCAGAACACAGAACGTAGCGTCATATTGTTTTGAGTCATATTTGACCTTCAATATAAAAAGATTTCCAAGCGTCTAACACTCAGCTCAAAGTTCCCTCCAAACGTCCTCCTCTTGGACTTAAAGCGAATATTTAGCCCAAAATAAAGGATAAGTAAATTAATAAAGTTTCTATAATACTGATCGAGTTATTTACGCAATGCTCAAGTTACGTCACAAACATTTCTTTGCTTCCAATTTTCGCGTTCAAAGCTGAAAAATTTTGCCTTCTAATTAATACTCTGAGGAACTTTAAAAAGTTTCCAAAATCTAACTTCGAGGGCAAGAATTTAATTAAAGTTAATTATTACGATACAATGCGCGATGACTGCCGACATAATTTGGACAATCTTCTTTTATTTGGGTTTTAATTGTTAGCGATGTATTACAGCTCACACAAAATCATAAGCTTTATAAGTTCAAATATGAAAAAGAGTAGTTAAAAAAGTTTATGATCTGTTGACACCCACCGATTTAACTCCGACGATTTTCATGATGTATAGGAATAATCTTTCAGTGAATTTGATGTCGGAAATATCAGTAGCTTCCTTTAAGCCCCACACTGCGCAGGAGTGTCGAGGATGCATCGCCAATTAAAGGGGCAGACTGACAAATGCGTATGACACACAATGTACAGCCCGCTTCAGAATTAGAAGCAACAATAAATTATTCATGGTTTTGAAAAGGTGCTTTTGTATAGTGAGCATCATAAGTTTTAATTCTTAAAATATATAATTTTAAATAATAGTACTTTTTTGCCACCAATCCACAATTCGTATTGGGCAAGCGTGGGGGACTACTGCCTAAGCCTCCTTCGATGACAAGGAGAGGTCTTATCTCCCAGCACTGGGTCAAATTATAAAAGGCTGTTATGATGATATGATGAAAACTACTTTTTAAGATATAAATTCGCGTGCATCTGGGTTTCATATTTTTATTCATATAGCACTTGTAAAAATGACGTGAGTAAAATCCGCAAAGACAGTTAGTTTTATTTTATATCTATAGTACTCAAGAAAATCTAAGACAACAATAAAAACAAAATAAAATAAAATATTTTTATTCATTTCTATATTTACCTTAAAAAAGTTATATTTACGGCAAGTTGTACGTTTCACAACTATGCAAAAGTAACGTAATAGTCAACTTTATTCATAAAAAAAAAGATCAATTTTTTTATTTCAGTTATTTTTTTACGGAATTGTAGGAACTTGGTGCAACCGGCAAATATTTGTGTGAAAGTAAAAATTTGAATATCAATAACAGATTTGATTCATTTAACAGATTTTTTTTAATTTCATTAATAAGTAAAAAATGAGTTCTTTAAATAATAATTTAGTCAAGTAGTGTTAGTTTTTGAATGATTTAAAATTATTTAATTTCACTAAAAAATCTACTAATTATATGTTATACAAATATAAAACACTAAATTACTTCAAGTAACTCAACGAAATACGATTTTTTTCGACTATATTTGTTCCATAATTTAAAAAAAAATTAGAAACGTGAATATCAAGTTTCGCCAATAATTCACTACATGCCAAACAAAAATATGATTATTATTATTATTTAGTGTGCTAAACGAGTAACGAATTATCACCCCGAGTGTACTTCTAAGTACACATGCAACATTTAACCTGACAAACGGCCGCGCGACGTCCAACAGACAGACACACAGAGATGCGACATTTACTTTTAATTTAAAGCATTTGAAATAAGGATGCTCTAATTAGTTAATATCTTCGCGAGTATTGGACTTCGAATTTACTTATTTGTATTATTTGTCAAACATTAATTTTTATAGACTCAACTACTATACAAAATATATCAACATAATTATAAAGAATAACACACAAACCGCACTCAACAAGATATATTTCACAACTGATATAAAAACAAAATAATATAAAATAAGTCATACTGTCGCGCACTGCGCGAAATTCCTATGTAAATATGGTAATTATTAAAAAGATTGGTAAACATTTTTGCATATGGCAACTCTCGATAGCTAGAAAAAAAAGAAGTATAAATTAAGCGCGGGGAGTTGAGAAGTAGGTAGTTGCGAGATGATAAAAAGAAAAACTGGTAAGTTTGCACATTAATTACTGTATAATTAACCTTGATAAAACCATGTAAGAGGAAGGATAAGTTGGTTGAAGATTTGTGTAATTGTAGAATTGCATCCAATGTTTATTGAGGTATATAAATTGGAGGTATGTTGGTAGACTGAGTTGGAGCAACCGTGGAAGGACTATGGGGAAGGTGGAGGTCCTCGTGGGGGCAAAGCCCTCACGTCCGGCGGGTGCCCACAATTACCTACAAAGTCATTGCAATGTGATGTAGCGTGACTTGAAGTTGAGGTACGCAGGCACCCGGACACACAGTGTTCAGACCGGATACAGTCTACCACATAACTTAAATAGTAGTAAGTTGTGTGGCTGGCATCACAACTAGTAAATATATGACCTACGGCCTAAAAAGTGACGGTTTGTGTGGTTGGCATCACAAACTGGGTGGAAAAGTGACGGTTTGTGTGGTTGGCATCACAAACTGGGTGGAAGAGTGACGGTTTGTGTGGTTGGCATCACAAACTGGGTGGAAAAGTGACGGTTTGTGTGGTTGGCATCACAAACTGGGTGGAAAAGTGACGGTTTGTGTGGTTGGCATCACAAACTGGGTGGAAGAGTGACGGTTTGTGTGGTTGGCATCACAAACTGGGTGGAAAAGTGGCGGTTTGTGTGGCTGGCATCACAAACTGTGAGTAGAAAATAGTACAGTGAAGCTACATGAATGGTAGAGATTAATATAGCTAAATAAGTGAGACTGAGCCATCGCAACCGACTCCTTTTTCCTTGATCATGTTATACTTACCTAAACAATTGTTTTAATAGTACGTACCTATATGTAATAATTACTTTTGTCGCACTAATTATGTAGGTACCCTCGAACCAAGGCATAATTCCCCCTAAGTACCTACAGGAGACGCGACACATACAAATATCAAAAAGAAATAGATAATCATCATCATCATCATCAACAGTAAATATAATGTCCCCACCGAGGGTCTCGAGCCTACCCCACATCGATTAGGCCTTAGTCAACCACGCTGGCCAAGTGCGGGTTGGTCGAATTCACACACAACCTAAAAATGTCTTCATATGACATATGGAAAACATAGGAAACCAGGTTTCCTCACGAAGTTTTGGATGGAAATGAATGATGGAAACAATTTATTAACTTGGGCCATTATGCTCTGGTCTATTTAGATCACCTGAAGTTAAAGATAAGGCTGAAGCAAGCATCACCCGAAACTACATTTTGTGTTTCTATTGGTGAGAAAGGTTGTAACGTTATGTCCTCAATGGGGTCCAAAAACCATATGTATGGATCCAAGAAATGAGGCACTGATTACGGCACTGTATTTTTATTGTTGCCACAGGTTTTAAAACTAAACTACTAACAAAGTAGTAATAATATAGTAATATAAGGCACTCAAGAAATAATAAATAACTCACTGTAAAACTGAACATTTAATTACTTAAAATAGATACACACAAATATAAAAAGGCTTATAAAAAGGTACTTACTTTATTATTGCCTTGAGATATTTTTAGGTATTTTATAAGATACTAGTATTATGGCCCAAACTATGGGCAGGTGTCCAGAGCGAGACCCCAGTAATTTGACATTAGTGTGTAGAGTCACAAGGTCAGCAATAGAATGAGTCAGTAGCGGGAAACCGAACCAAACGTTAAGGATAATTTTGAACTTGATTGAAATTTTTTTCTTTTTTAAAATATTGCCAGTAAAGTTAGATATGGGAAAATGATGGTGGTACTATAACATGACAATGTTATAGTACCACGTTACAAGGTCGTCAGACTTCCACGGGGTAGGGAAGGGAACCGAGTGTGACGTCAGTGTTTCAAGCGTCTATAGGCTACGGTGACTGCTTACCACCAGGCAGGCCGTATTCTTGTCTGTCAACCATTTAACATCTCAACTGGCTATTCTACAGACTTTGATAACATAATGGTAGCTAGGCAGACTTAAAATTAATGAATTATTATTATTATTTATATTTTCTTCTTCTTTCTCTTTTTCTTGAGAAAAAGGTAGTTATGTCAAAACATGCGGGCTTTTGGCCAAGCATGTTGTGATTTGAAATGTAATCGTATAAGTTATTCGCCTTCTGCTGACAGAAACTTGCGCACAATTCTGCATGTGTTTAGTATCACTGCTTTTTGTAGTTGTTGAAAGGAGAGTGGGTGAATGTCAAGTAATTTTTTATTATTATTATTAAAATAAAGCCTACAACCAACCAAATCTAACACAAACTTCTCCTCCCCCTAGAGAACGAACCAAGGATCTCTGGGTCTAATTTTCGTGGGACAATCATTGAACGATGGAGATAATTAAACGGACAGGTGACTGTGGTGTTATGTTGAAATTTATAAAGGCATACTATACTAATATAACAGGCGATAACGTTGTCCTCATAAGGTCTTAGCACACTTATCAGCTCGGAAAAGATAAGCCTCTTTTTTACTATGATCGCTGACGGCTACGAAACGCCTACGGAACGTAGTAACGTAGCGCATCGCCTCTTTTTAACCGACTTCAAAAAAGGAGGAGGTTCTCAATTCAACTGTTTTTTTATCTTTGTTACCTCATAACTCTTTACCGATTTTGAAGATTCTTTCAATCTTTGGAAGCTGGTGCTTGTCCCATTTAAACTTGATCGACATCTGACGAGTAGTTTTTGAGTTATCTCTAAAAATTCCTATTTAATTGACGTCGATGATATCGTAATAGTTCTATTCCTTGTTTGTCTAAAAGATCTCAAGATAGTTTGCTGAAAATTTCTCTACTTAAAACATAAAAAGCAAAAAATAAATTAGTTTTTAATAATAAAAAAACCGCCTTCAAAAGTAAAAACGGAGAAATAAAAATTTTGTTTATAAAAATCTAATTTTTTTATGAACAAAATTTTTACGGTGTTAACTTCAATATTTGGAATAAGCGTTGTATTTGGGACCGGCCTCAGACTTTTATAAACAAAATTTTTATTTCTCCGTTTTTAGTTTATTCATAGCAAAAAGAGGCGATACGGTTCCGAGCTGTACGAAACTCATCACCATCACTCACCTTTACGCAGATAAAATCTATTTAATTGGGGTTCGGTGTAGGATGTCTTTTTATCGATACACTGTTGTAGGTTTCGGTATTGGTTTTTATGACCATTCGATTGCTATATTGTGGATGGTTAACTCCCATCTAACGATATCATGTGCGATGCGACCGATCCAAGGCTCAGAAACGCTCTTAAACGCCTTTTATGACACCTACGGGATGAAAAAGGGTAGCCTTACCAAAAACATTTGACATACACACAATCACGTTCACACTCGAAAAGGGGGTTGAACTGAGCTTTAGGTAACATTTTGTTACACATAAAGCCAATTCTTTTTTAATAATAATATCTTTATCTTTATTTCTTCTCTCACACAGAAAAAGTACAAATGAGCTTAACCTAAAGTACAATATTATTTTAATATTCTATGTGAGAGACTGGTATCCGTACTAGGAGATCCTGTATTACAGATTACCAGCCTCTTCACCTCCGAAACCAGACATCTATTAGGTTATATTACCTTAAACATTTTATCATCTTTGCTCTACTTTGTATGTGTGTGTGTGTGTGTGTGTGTATACGAGTTTGTGTGTGTCTGGGCGTTTGTGTTTTAGGATAGGACCGTTAAAAACTGTTCAGTTGCATCATAATCTAGCGTTTTTAACCAGGTGGTAATGATTTTCTTGCATTCATATTTAGCTAATGGATAAATATTAAGTTGTCTGTTAATTTTGTTGTACAAAAAACTCCCCATAGAGTCGAAAAATCTTCTAGAGAATGAAGTAGTCCCTTGGTACTTAGGAAAAGAAACTTTATGTTTGAGACGTTTATTACAGTTAAGTGAGGGGTCATACTCGATTTTGGAATGTTGCTTTAGCACAGTGCCAAGTATAAACAACTGACGAACGCTTAAAACGTCTGCTAATGCAAAAAGGTCTTTGGTAGGAAATAGGAATGGCTTAGAATAACCGACCTTTAAAATTGCTCGTTGCGCCCTTTCAACTTCAAGAAGACTGGTTTTACTTGCGCCTCCCCATACTGTTAAACAGTAAGTTAAAATGGACTGGCAAAGCGACTGATATACCAGTTTAATAACGGGTTTCTCAGCAATACAGCGAAGTTTCTTAAAAATAAAGATCAACTTGCGAAGTCTAGATGATAAGAGTTGTATATGGTGATTAAAATTAAGAGCATTGTCAATCACCACCCCAAGATATTTGATGTTATCAGTTCTTGCAATTTCATTGCTGTGACCAGGATAGTTAGAGGTGGAAAAGTGGGATGATAATTTAAATTGATGGTTTTTCGTATCTTTACGCATAGAGAAGGGCATATATTTTGTTTTCTCGACATTCAAAGCCAAACCGTTCCTTCTGAGCCAATCGGATACTAAATTGAAACCATTTTGTGCAAAGTTGTAGACTTGTTCCCAACTGTTGCCATGAAAGATAAGGGCAGTGTCATCAGCAAATGTTATAATTTTGCCATTTAGTAAGCGTAGGTTACAGAGCTCATTGATGTAGGTAAGGAACAGTGTAGGACCCAATACCGTTCCCTGTGGAACCCCATATATTATTGTCAGATCGTCACTCGTCAGATCACCTATCTTCACTCTTTGGCTTCTTTTACTCAAGTAATTTTTAAACAGTAAGAGCTGAATACCACGAATTCCCATCAATTGCAACTTATCAAGTAACATTGAGGCAGAGACTGTGTCAAATGCCTTTGCAATGTCCAAAAATATCGCGATTACTTTTTTCTTTTTATCTAATTTGTGTACTACATGATCTGTCAGTTCGTGTACAGCATCACTTGTTGATAGTCCAAACCTAAAACCGTATTGTGACTTAGAAATGAGGTTGTTGCTCTCGAGATAACTCACAAGACGTTGGTTAATGAGTTTCTCTACTATTTTCGATACCGTAGATAACTTGGAAATAGGCCTATAATTGCTGACACAGCCTCTGTCTCCACGCTTATGAATAGGAATTACTTCAGCAAGCTTGAATACATCTGGATAGATACCTGTCTCAAAGATCAAATTGAAGACGTAGGTCAAGGGCGGGATTAGTATCTCGTGGTAGCGTTTAAGAAATGCTCCAGAAATACCATCTCTTCCTGTCGTATTTATCTTTTTTAGCGAGAGTATACAAGATTTCACCTCACTTTCATCTACTGGCAATAAGGCAAAAGAATGTGGGCTGCTAACAGAAGTTAGTTTACAAACGGGACTGACTACATAGGCTTTTTCTGCGAGATCTTTTCCAACAGAAACGAAGTATTTATTTATATTATTAATTGACTCTAAAGGGTTATTTGTAGAAATAAGATCATTGCAATAATTTTTGTCTTTGTTATTATATGTCAGTTTTTTAACAGTGTCCCATAGAGTTTTGTTGTCAGAAGAAGCTGCTTTTTTGAGTAAGTCTTTTTCATAGTCACATTTTATATTTTTTAATAGGCAATTACAATAGTTTCTATATCTTTTGAATGTTATTGCCAGTATCTCGTTATCAGGATCTTTTTTATGTTTTTGGTGAAGCCTGTCTCTGTTTTTAACACATCTTAGAAGACCTTGCGTCATCCAAGGTTTTTTAATTCTTTTCCGATTTGGAATATGTGTAGTGTACGTATGTTCCTTAACTAAATATTCCAATTTATCAATTAGAGATGAGGCAGCTACGTTGACATCTCTCGTATTATAAATCGAGTTAAAACATTCGTTTTTCATTGCATTGTCGAGACCCACGTAATCAATATCCCTGCGCGACAACCATTTCACAATTTTATGGTGATGTTCCAATTCAAGGATTACAGTGTCATGGTCAGTGACTGAAGCTTCAGCAATATGACATGAGGCAGAGTGTTTGTATTTAAGCATGGCATGGTCGAGGCAAGTTTTTTTATGCGTGGGAAGTAAATGCGCTGGCAAGAAACTGTGGGAAGCCAAGAGGTTCAGGTAAGTAGACGAGCTGGGATCTTTATTGTTCTCCGAAATATCAATATTAATATCACCTAGAAGGATGACGTTGGTACAGTTCAGCCCATCAAGAAGATTATCGAGAGATGATAGAAACGGGAGGGTGTCTTTATAGCCAGCTGGTCTGTAAATGGCGACTATAGTAGTATTTGTATCAATTTTGACTATTAGGCAATTAGCATCTCTAAGATCAGGCTCTGACACCTTAACTGTCAGGCTGCTTTTGAAAAATACGACGACACCCTCGTTTTGCGTTGTATTATTATTAGTTTGGGCAAGCTTGAATCCATCTATGGACGGAATATTGGACGTGTGACGCAGCCAACACTCAGTAAGAACGATCAAATCCCAGTCCGTCTTTGATCTGTAGAGAAGAGTCTGGAAATCAGGAAAGTTACAATTTATGCTGCGGATATTCTGATGGATGATTTTCAGACTTTTGTCAGGCCATTTAATTAGTTTCGAGCAATCCTCGATCTTACAAAAAGAAGATTCCGCTACGGCAAAATTGTCAATTTCGTTGGAAATGTCGTTTGTTCTATCGTGCTTTGATTAATGTAACAGTAGCTATGACCAATGATTTAAATAGCTCACCTTGGGCAGATGAAAGAATGGGATGACTGATTTTTAAATTCAGAATTGAAGGTATGAATGCAAGCAAGTATTTTAAATATAAGCAGATCAAAGGTATATTGGTTGTTAACAGTAACAAGATTATGTACGTGTAATATACGAGAATGTTAAATGTAGGAGGAGTTAGTGTGTGCGTGATAAGTAATCTAATTAGGTAAAATAATTTACAAAATATACATATAAGAATGAACACAAGTGAAATAAGACCTATAAATAAACAGATATTCTTAAACAAAAATAACAAAGACGATGATTGAACCAGTTTTTGCCAAAAACTAATATGAGGTTTAGAGAAATGATGCTTACAAATAACAGGGTAAATTCTCGCGGTCGGTCATATTTTTTTCAGTAACTCGGTTAGACATTTCTCTGACCGAATAGTGATAGGCTTACCGGATGGATCTGTACGAAGAAGAATTTTTCCATTTGAATGCCAACATGAATACTTGTGTTTTTTTGCGAGTGTACGGGCTTCAAACATAAGTTTTCTTTGAGAGGGTGCAAGGTATTCGTCGACATATACGGGCCTTTTTTCACCCGGCATACCTATGGTTTCGGTGTTTAACTTTTCAGCCACTGGTTTTTCCCTGTTAAATCTGCGAATTTTGGATATGAAGTCATTTCTAGTATTAACACAGGTAAATTCAACTACTATCGGTAGACTTACTCCTGTTTTTCCAGGCAAACGATACAGGTCACGTACATTTCCTGGGCTGATATTATATTCTAGTGCTGAACCAATACTCGACAAAACTGAGAAAAGGCTGCCAAAGCTTTCGTTTTCAAAACAAGGGATATTACGTACCTCCAATGTTGCCTGTCTGGTTTGAAAATGAATATCTTGTATTCGGGTCTCCAAGTTATTTATTGCGTCTGTGTTTAGATTTTTCTTTTTTTCAATTTCCTTCACTTTAATTGTTAATTCCTCTTGAGTCTTATTCATAAATTCCATCCCCTTTTCTATTTCAGCATTATTTTTCTTTATATCCTGACATTCTTTTTTCAAATGAGATACTTCAGAAACGAGCTTGGATAAGGTGTCATCAAGAGATAATTTCCATTCATTAAAACGTCGATCTTGGTCTTCTTTCCAACCTGATAACATATTTAGAAGATCCAGTCGCAGGTCGCCGGCATGTGAAGTAGAAGATGGTGGCGATTTTTCTGGTGATGATGTTTCCATTCTCTGACGCTTGAATCGAGTGGTAATATTTGTGTCACTTTTAGTAAGACTTACGTTGACTGCCGATAGATCAGATTCCGAGCGAGAGCCAGACAAGACACTAGTGTTCCGAGGAGGCGTTCTCTGCATAGTGTTTATGTAAATATGGTCTTAATTTGCTTAATAAAATTTTACCGTTGTTACTCACACCGACTGTCTGTAGCAAGTCGTAGCAGACTTGTAGCAATATTCGTAGCAAGGTCTTTGAATCGTAGCTTCGTTGCTTTGACGCAGCGGTGACAACTGATACAGAATTTCGCCGCTTACGTCACTCACGTACCCAGCTCAAAGGCGCGCAACCTCAGCTCCAATCCCAGCGGCACCGGTTCAAACTCTCGGTCACGACAAACTTCAAATATTTATTTTAAATTAAAAAATAATTTTCTACACAAGTGGACACGTCCAAACACTTTCGCGGTCCGGGGGGAAGAGGACTTGACTGAATTCTAGCAGTATGGGCCATGTAGTGCCTCAAAATAGTGACAGATTTCCAGCCTATCGATTACATTAAAGCGGCAACAAACTCAAATAATAACAAACCTTCAGGGAAACAACAAAAAACAGCAAACAGCTTCAACTCTAGAGGTCATTTCAGCAGTCTGGGCTTTCATCAGATACCTATAACATTTTAGATTAATGTTCTCTTCGATTTGCGTGAGCACTACACATTCTAAATAAAATAACTTTTACGGATTTAAATCGCGTGTAATTAGATTTTACATGTTGTTATTATTGCCCGACGTTTAGATTATTCAAAAATGGAGTTTTGGAATAATAAAATATTATCACTCTTTTAATTAAGCCGTGTGATGTCGGCAGAGTAGAATAGTATTACTCCATATCCTCCAATGGGTGTCGTATAAGGCGATCAATGGATCAGAAAAGGGGCATTGATCACCTTATACTCCATCCACCAATCCGCATTGGGCAAGCGTGGTGGACTACTGCCTAATACTCCTTCGGCCTTGTGTTATAGAGGCTGTTATGATGACTCTTTTAATTAGTAACCAAAACACAAGCCCCCTTTATTTACTAAAACAAGGAGACGACGCTGAAACGCGATATGTCTGAAATTTGAGATATGCAATTCAACATTCAAATACTCGCCCGCATATCACAAAAACTTAGTCCCTTAGAAACACCTTAACAGAACGTGTTAAGGTCCAATGTTGCGCAGCATTTATTTTCTGAGAGTGTTAGCCTTTCCCACGTTGCTTTATTTCATCAAACATCATGCCACGCTTATTATGATAATAGAAAATAATATTGTTGGTTACTTTGCATAATCCGCGTACGACGGAGTGACATTAAGTTGTCTTTTCGTTTAAAAAAGCAAACTAAACTCAACTTTATTTGTATTGTCTTAAGTGCAATTTAAATTTGAAATGTTATGTGCGTATTGTATGATTGATTCTTATATGACATTCTCTGAGTCGGTATTATAGAGAAAGTGCATGTTAAGTTATTTTGGCTACATTGCGCCCTTCTTCGCTGTTGTTAATAATAAATTAGGAAAATAATTAAAACCTAATTATGCATGGCATTTTAATTGCAACTGAAATAAAAAGTTAATAATAATAATATATTTCCACGCTCACACCAATTATCTAGCCCGAAGTAAGTATCATTAAGAACTTGTGCTACGGATACTAGAAGATACATTTTTTTTCATATACATAATAGTTTTTTAGATATTTTTAACTTATATATTTATTTAAGTTTGTTTAAAACTTAAATAAATATAGGTATAAACAACCATGACTCGCAAACAAATATTCGTGTTCGTCACACAAATATTTGCCGCTACCAGGATTCGAACCCGGACCGCTTGATGTGTAGGCAGCTATACTGACCACTCCACCACGACGGCGTCGAATAATGAATGTTTCCGGGCTATTTATCTCACTGAGACCTATAAAGATCTATTGTGACTAGCCTCCAACTATTGGGGCCTTGTAACTTGTAACGTGGTACTTTAATATTGTCATGTTATAGTCTCAGAATACAGGAGGTTATAGTAAGACTTCTATAGACTGTGGTACCACCATCATTTTCTCATATCCAACTTTACTGCTAATATTTAAAAAAAGTATATATTTCAATCAAATTCAAAATTACCCTTGAAGTTTGGTTCGATTTCTCACTATTGACTCATTCCACTGCTGACCGTGTGAATCTACACACTATTGTCAAATTACTGGGGTCTTACTCTGGACACCCGCCCATAGCGTGGGCTATAAAAATACTAGTACCTTATAAAATACTTAAAGTAATCTCAAGGCACTAATAAAATAACTGTACTATACTTGTATTACCATCTTGAATTACTACCTTATTAGCGCTTTTATCAATAACTAGCTGTGCCCGCGCGACTTCGTCCGCGTGGATTTCCCGTTTTTGCAACATTTTTCATTGATGCTCAACTCCTATTAGTCGTAGAGTGATGTTATGGAGGTCTATAAGCCTATATCACGTTTTCCTAAACTGTGCGTCGCGACGCTCTGGGGTGTCACGGTTCTATCCCGGGGGCGGGCGTCGTGAGACGATCCACATAGAATGGCTGTCTAGCTAGCTTAGCGAGATAGTCGAACGAAAATAAATGTAGACAAAGAAATGTAAGTCGCGATTTCTAAACTTGAACCCGGTTTTGAGATGCTCTGTTTTTAAAATAAGAAAATACACTGAAAAAAATCGACCGTCCAGCGCGGGCGAAAAAATCGAATAAGCATGTTTACCGGGACATTGCTTTCGCCGTCGAAATTTGTCGGTGCTACTTTATGTTTTTATGGTAATTTTTTTTCAGTCTTTCTAATTTTAAAATATTTGCGCATTCGCTAACGCCTAAATAATTCCAAAAAAGCTATGTTTTTGTTTTTGTAGGTATGTACTTAACTTAGCTGTTACTATAACAGGGGGAGGGCTCGTAAAAATTGGAAAATTCCTAAGGGCGTCACTATGAAAATAAGTTTGGGAAGCTCTGGCCTATAGTGTTCCTCGATAAATAGACAATCATAGAATTTTTCAATTTGAATCAGTAGTTCCCCTTTGTAGGATTCTGTACCCAAAGGGTAAAACGGGATCCTATTGAACAGCCGGACAGCAGAGTCTTAGCTCTGCTGTCCGGCTGTTCTGGTGCCGCTGTAACAACAAATACTAATAAATTGAATAAAATAAATATTGAAGGGGCTCCCATAAAATAAGCGTGACTTTTTTTGGTCGATTTTGATAAAGGCAACAGATAGACGCTTGAAGTATTCACAGAATATTTAGTTATATTATTCACTTTTAAAATAAGTAATTAAATCAAAATGAAATTAATATTTCAGGGGGCTCAACAACAAACGTGTTTTATTTCTCGCTCTTATTAACGATAACAGTATTGAAATATTAACATAATATTTAATTTAAATTTCAAATAATTTTTGGAGATTTTTGATAAAATCTATGGCACGGAACCCTTCGTTCGCGCGTTCGACTCCTTCTAGGCGGTTTTTTTTGCAGGCTATCTTTGATGACCTTCTTGAAGTCACCAGGGCTTTTAGTAAAGTAGAGGACCTCGATGGGTCCTCAAGCTTTAAGGTCGAATCACTCCAAAGAGGATTCCTGACCGGTGAGCATCTCCCTCGGAGGTGTCTCTGAACCTATTAGTCTCTAATGCGTCCGAATCTGACGGGATCAGTAGTTCCTAAGATAAGCGCGATCAACTAAACAAAAAAACCAACTCAGTATAGATGCGTGCGTAGTACTTGATCATTATTTAGCTGCGGAGTTATGTTAAAACTGTAATATCTCTGGAGATATTCATTGAAACCTAATTATGTAAAGAACAATTTTGTACAAAATTAAATACTTGTGATGAATAAAGTATAAATTTTGATAAGGAATAATATGATTTTTACAAAAATACCTTCGCATCTAATGCATTATTTTCGAACAAATTTTATTAACTAAAATAGGTTATAGCGAGTCAACCTTAAGAGATAGATAAATGCTGTCTGGAACTTTTTTTTAGAACTTTTAAAGGAAAATAATTCCGTTGTACATAATTTTTACGTAACTTTAACCGTTTACCCAGCGCACGCAACAAAAGCCTTGAAAATCAAAATTTATTATTTTCCGTTTATTTCAAACTATGATATCTCTTAGGATATTCATTAAAATCAAATGAAGTCATTAACAATTTTGTTCAAAATTAAATGCTTGTGATAAATAATGTATTTATTTTGATAAGGAATGATATCATACATACAAAAACACCATCGCAGATAAAGCATTATTTTAAAACAAATTTTATTACCAAAAAGAAAGGTTATAGTGAGCTAACCATAAAAGATAAACATATGCTATCGCGGACTTTTTTTTAGAAAATTTAATGGAGAATAATTCTGTCATACAATATTTTTCCGTAACTTTAACCGTTTACGCAGCGCACGCAGGGAAAGCTTTGAAAAGAAATATTTTTCTCCCGTTTTTGCAACATTCTTCATTAATGCTCAGCTCCTATTGGACGTACCTTGATGTTATATAGCCTATAGCCTTCCTAGATAAATGGACTATCCAACGAAAAAAGAATTTTTCATTTTGAGTCAGTAGTTGCTGAGATCTTAGGGTTCAACCAAACAAACAAACAAACAAACAAACAAACAAACAAACAAACAAACAAACAAACAAACAAACTCTTCAGCTTTATTATTAGTATAGATAAAAATATAGTGACGTAATCTGTGTCTTATTGCTTGGACCCACACTTATAGTGTTCAGAACCCATTCTGGGGATAATATAACGTTACAGCCTTACATGTAGGTACATATTTTTAATACTAGAAAAAACACACTGAAAAAAGTCGACCTGCCTCAGGCGGGAATCGAACCCAGCATCTTCCGCAATCCGGGCGGCTGCGTTAACCACGGCAGGTCGATTTATTTTTGAGTGTGGTTTTTCTAGTAATAAAAATTTACGCGTTTGTAAACGCAAAAATTATTCTATAATGTAGGTACATACTTGGATACTCATTTAGCTGCTGTCTAAAAATATTCCCAGCTTGGATTGTTTTGATGTCATTTGGTTTGAGTATGTGACTCCCCAAACGTCGGTTTCTTTTTTGGATGTGAGTTTCACAAAAACACAGGTGGTGCATTAGTGTTTCACGTTCTTGGTATGTTGTACAGATGTCTGTTTAGCTTGCAATGACCAGTCAGTACCCGTAGTGTAAGTTTTTTAGTGTAATAAACGCAACTACTTTAGTTGCGATAAGAGCTCAATTTGTATAGGTAACGTGAACAGCGCCCCTAGCGGAGAGAAGCGCAAATCATGTTTCCCATACAAATTGAGCTCGTAACGCAACTACAATCGGTGCGTTTTGTATACTAAAAAACTTACACTAGGGCACAGAGCCCTAATCACACACACACCCTAACATATTTATTTTAATTATTCCTCATTATTAATCGTGAAGTGGGATTATTTGCTTATTTTTATATCAAATTGTACATCAAAATATCACCACTTACACTGCAAAGAAGTCACTCAGAGAAAATGTGTAAATTATAGAATTAAAAATCCTTTTGACATCATGAAGATCAGTCCTATGAGCCAAGACTACGACAACGCGTAATACGAGATTTGTGGGTAAGCCTTGCCTTGAGCGAGGATGTTCCCCATAACCTTGAGGTGCTCTGCCACCATTCTTAAGCAATAACAATAGCGTTGTCCACCTTCAAGTCTTTAAACTGTTTAAATATAGTAATATGCTTGTCTGTCAGACTTCTGATGAATAGACAAGGGACAAATACGTTTTGTTTATAATTATTAAAGAACAATAATCAAGAAGAAGCGTTACGTTGGCAACTTTGGAATGAAACCCCCTTGCTATACTTCTTAGAGCCCTGGCGACCTTACCAGTCAAAACAAAACAACTCTGAAAGTTGGTACAGCGTTATTCAAGTAACTTTACGGGGTTAAGGGACGCCCTTAAAATGAGTTAAAAACAATAATTCTAAATTAAATCCCTATTAGAGTTTAGTATAATCTAAAATAACTTAAAACCAGGCTAAAGTGACACTGTTAAAGTTAAAACACCTTATTTTTATTTTGAGTAAGCTATATCACAGCATTGCCTGTAAGAGTAAGGTAATAAAAACCTCTTCCAACAACGTAATATTAACTTATCTTGCCAATTAAACAAGCAATTTATAACAAAGTTCCAACTAAAAGTCTTGAATATGAAACAACTTAAAATACACCAATAAAATTCTTAAAAGCAATACTTACTTAAATATAAATGAGGATCGTAAAACGGAGATCACTGTCATAGTGCACTACTGCATTCAGTAAGGTATTTTATTGTAATGGAAAGGGTAACTAAATTTATAAACTTTAAACCTTACTTATCAACATAATTTTAGACTTACTTTGACTGCATTTCTCGACGAATGTTGCATGTTTGACTAACGTTACAGAACAAATAATATTTGTGAAAGCTGCACTTCTGGGATTAATAAGAACGCAAATAAAAGATAATACGTTACTATTCCAAAGCTTTTAACCAAAATATTTGCACCAAACATTAAGTTTACTGATAGACAGATTACAAATTATACATTTAGGGATAATCAGATATCTATCACATCCATCACATAACCATGTGATGCTGGCAAAGTAGAACAGCATCACCCCATATCCTCCAATGAGTGTCGTAGAAGGTGACTTATGGATCAGCAAAGGGGTATTGATCACCTTATACTCCGTCCACCAATCCGCATTGGGCAAGCGTGGTGGACTACTCCCCAAACCTCCTTCGATAACAAGGAGAGGCCTTGTGTCCCAGAAGTGGGTTGAATTATAAACG
This sequence comes from Elophila nymphaeata, assembly GCA_955850985.1. Classification (NCBI taxonomy): domain Eukaryota; kingdom Metazoa; phylum Arthropoda; class Insecta; order Lepidoptera; family Crambidae; genus Elophila; species Elophila nymphaeata. The sequence goes on along the minus strand of OY039073.1, from coordinate 25,851,735 downwards.
CTGTCATGATGATGAGATATCCATACTAATATTATAAAGCTGAAGAGTTTGTTTGTTTTATAGCTTAGAGTTTGTTTGCTAATCTCAGGAACTACTGATTCAAATTGAAAATTTTTTTTCTGTGTTGGACAGTCCATTTATTGAGGAAGGTTATAATTGTTTCAAAAAACTCTATACGGACTAAGTAGCGGGTGTAGCGCTAGTCCAATATACAGCGGCAACTATTAACCACGAGACAAACGTTGATGATTTATTTTTTAAAAAAATACGTTAGTTTTATTTAACAACTGATTCGCCATAGGTATTATTTCTCATTTCAAATCGATAAAATTTATAAACGTTTTTAAAATTAATTTCAACCTTGGTGCAGTGCACTCACTGGAAAACAGAAATTACCTCTATAGCTTATAGACTTGAATGAAAAAAATCCCGCCTGAGGCAAGTCGATTTTTTAAGTGTATTTTTTCTAGTATTAAAAATATTTACGCGTTTGTAAATGCAAAAATAAAATTATTACCGTACATGGTTCATTGCGTCGACAGCAGCGGCATCATAAAGGGTATACTTATTATAGTAAAAACAATATGTCAAATTTTCTAATCGCCTTGATGCTTGCCTGATAAAGTTTGCTTACTTTCTACCTTTTGGCTATGCCCAAACTCCCTGTTGTTATGAATAGCTGTTCGAATGCTTTCGTAGCGGAACACTAATGGAACTAATGGTTTGTATAGAGATAAATGTGGACGACTGTACCCTTAAGTCTGTTTTAGTCAAACATTTTAATAAATTGTTATTGGTGTTAATGTTTGATACGGGAATTTATTTTGAGTTTTTTTAAGGGTCATGATAGATACTTTTGGGCCTCGGTATTTATTAGCGCGATAAAATGTTACCTTTTTCTTAAATCAATTAACCTTTTAACAATTCGTTAATTAAAAGCAATCAGTCACTAACACAAATTACTGAAATAATTACCTTAAAAAAAACATTGATTGTTTTTTTTTGCAGTTTTTATTTTATGAAAGTGACATACAAAACTGTATTTTAATGTATATTATATCTTTAGATTACACTGCTGTAGCTGCTAAAGCTCTATGAAATTTTGTTATTGTTATTTTTCATCCATGAATTTTTATCTCAAAATAATACACTGATAATTCAACAGTCTTCTAAACTGCAGTGGCTCCCGTGGTTTATAAGTTGTATTTTTTATTTTATGAGACTCAGAAATCAATCATGGCTTGAGAATCGTTTGTCACTTTCTATCAAGTACAAATAGATAGAGACGTACGACACTCAGTACGGCGTTTATTCTTGAGACTCATTCTATATTAAGAGCAGGGACCTTTCGCACCTTTGGGAACAAAGGGTCACTTCTGAATGTTTTCCAACTTTACAGGAAGAGCATAATTAATTATTTTGACGTATTTTTTAAATAACTGTACTGTTTTAGGGTATTTGCGATTCCCACAGTCTTACATTGATAAATTCTTCGAAAAAATTAAAAGAAGACCTTTTGAGAAATAAGCCCTTAACTGAGGAAAAGGGACCAAAAGTGACTTTTTCTTACAAATCGCTAATTGTTTTATTTCAGAAATGATCTTTTGAAAAGTAAAGTGACGTTATGTTTTATTATTTATTTGAGTCATAACTTGCCGCAGTGTCTCTCCGTTACAAATGCACAACATTATACTTAAGCTGTTAAGACCTAGATACTCACTAAATGAGACGTTACATTTCAAGCAAACCGACCAAAAACGCAAAATAATGTAACGTCTCTCCCGCTCTTAATATGATGTTAATCGTGCAATTGTCACCAAGTTCCGTTCAAGATGATAAGCGCAGTTTTTTTTTCACTTCTTAAACGATTGCAGAAGTGACTCTTTGGGCCCAAACGTGCGTTTTGGTGACACATAAAGCAATATAGGACATGCGGTGCCTCAAAATAATAGGTAGGTAGCCCACATAAAAAGGAACCAAATCAAAAAAGTAACAAAGCTTCAATGAACCAACAAACAAAAGCCCAACCGGGGCCCGTAGACAAAGTATCAAATAATAATCATTTTAATCCTCACCATAATCATACAATAAATCAGTTACGAAGGTTGTGGCAAAGGGGTTGATTATGGCAGGTTGATACATGTACTAGGATGTATCCGTATCACAGGTTATCAACCCTCCACCTCTATAAAGAAGGTACATTAAGTAACTAATTGACACAATTATTTAAAAATACTAATGGCTAATTTCAATTATAGGTTTAATGTAACGCGCTGCGACGTTTGATGGTATGTCCGTATGTGTGTGCGTGCGCGCGTGCGTGATTGCGTATGTATAGAAACGATAACGAAGTAGAAAAAATTTTCATAATTCATTTTGACTTGTCCGAGACCCCACAAAGGGCAACTTAAAAACCACGTGACGCTGTGAAAGCCATTAGCAGCTAATAACAATAGCTAAATATGTAAATATAATCTCATCGTTAATACATTTTACTACAAAATCCTGTAATATTCAATTGACTTTATATATTTTTACTAACGAAAATATCAGCAAAATCACGCAGGTAAAGCTTGCGCCCATGGACCAGTACCTTGCAAATATGAGCCTGTAACGGAACGCTTTGAGTTCCCAAGCATTCGTTACTAATAGAGTATAATAAAATATATTATTAATTCATTTAAGGAAGGAAGAGATCGCTCTTAGCGGCGGGGTGGCCCATTGTACAATGGTCTATAAACATGTTCTTTTATTTGATTTTGTATTGTGACGATGTGTACAATAAAGATTATATCTATCTATCTATCTGTCTGTTTATGCATAATAAAATTAAAAGAATAAATATTAAACTAAAATTATACTAATAATAATTATACAATTATATACTAAATTGAAGAAAAATTTATAAATATTAACAATATCCAAGTAACGGGGTAATGACTATAAATTAGGCCCCGAAAGCTGGACTAAAGATTAGGCACCGATCCCTGAACGCGTGGCCAAGCGACGCAAATCGTACAGCGGTTCTTTTATCAGGCTTGTGTGGGGGTAGCATCAGTATAAAAAGCAGGGAACGCTGCTTTGACGGGACCATTTTGGAACATTCGCCTTTCTGAATAGCAAGCTCTAGTGATCTTTGTTTTCGTGTCGTAAGGTTTCAGTTTTAATTTGGGTTTTGTTTTGCGTTAAAGTTATAAAACATTTGGTAATTTATTTTAATAGTCGAGTCAAATAATAGATATTCTGCAAGTTAAAGTTTAAATAATTGGTTTATTTTTGTGGGGTTTTCATAATTAATGTGGTGGTCATTTAATATTTTGGTTTAAATTCAAAAGCTCGCTATAAAGAAGGCAAAGGGAGGTTGTTCACATCGATGTGATGTGGGGTAATGGATAGTGGATACTTAATGGTGTTTACTAGTCATTACTTTTAACCTTTTTGGGCTTGAGGATGCCCGAACAACGTTCTTTATCAACATAACGTTGCCTCACTCCTAGTTTGGTTTATATTCGGAGTTTGGTGGCAGGGGGCCCGTCGAAGTGGATCCATGCGAGATTTCGCGCCTGTTTACCTCTCTTTCGAGTTTCTCCGAACTAGTCCCTATATTTATATATATTCACACAATTATTTCCCCACACGTACAGAGCCACGATCTTTTAGACTTCGGTCGCGTTGGTGATGTACAACACACATGGCTTAGGTTAGGTACACGAGACGCCATCTCACTCATTAGTTAGCATAGTTTAGAATTTCTGTCTGCACATCAGATCTGAAAGGATTCTGATACAGAAATTACACCTCCCCACACGTTTAATATTAAATGTAAGGTGAAAACCTTTAGTTTTGTATTCCTCTTTTAGTGTTTAGATTAGGACTTTAAAGTAGGCATGTATAGGGTTATAGGAAGAAGTGAGTGAGTCAGGGAGTAGGATTGGGTCTAGGACTAAGGAAGTAGGGGTAGGATCATTCATAGTTACTAGTAGGCGGAGTTAGGGAGGTAGGAATAATTTGCGTCTTAAATCGAAACTTAAAACAGCTGAGTTTCTTGGAGACTTCTTCTCAGCGAGTAGGTTTACGAAGCTCCAGTAGAGTCATTTTAAAGTAAAATATAATATTTAATAACGCAGTACATCATATTCTAAAAGTAAGATTTACTCGTAACTTATACTACCTGATTGGAATTAATATCTAATGAGCCAATTACTACTCTCCGATGTCCTAAGTAAAAAATAACAACAGGATAATATAATCTACAAAATTATACTTAAGAAGAAGTATATTTTGACTACAATACAACCTGTGGAATGCTATCCAATTATTAATATAATTATGAAGAAGATTCAATCATATGGAATGATTCAGTGCTGTATATTGGAGTTATGTACTCATGTTTTGCTAATATTTATGGCATGTTGCATCAGTGTTACTCTGGTGAGCCTAAGGCAGCCTTACAACAATGGCTCAAAGATAAAAGAGCGTATGTTGTCATCGAAGAGTATAACACGAAATTATCATCGCTGTATTTACTTGGCAAAAGTAACAGTATTGGATTCATATTATATGAATTGATAAAACAATCCAACGTTTAAAATTATGGAATGGCTTAACAGATATGAGTTCCATTCGGATATGTAATTTACTTGCAATTAAAATATGTACCTAAGTAAAAACACAAATGGAGGAGAGAGACAACACAATGGTTGGTTCTCACTGATTGAAGCGAGGCATGGGGCTTCATTCCTAGCCATATTTTACACAATGTAGGTAATAGATAGTTGTAAACCTAAGAATAGCATTGTAAACGTCTTTACCATGTTTACACAATTGTAGGTTATAGCTTTAAATTCAGCGATATCATAATAAATATTCTAACTATAATATCATAGAGTAAATTATGATCTATTAACTAAATTTTTAGGATATCTCATCTTATTATTTCCATACCTTCAATAGTTATTATTAGGTATCTACGAATATTTATGACACAAATTAGCCGTTAATCTGAATGAGAGATTAGGAACTAGAGATATTAAAATATTGCATCTATAATTGTTCAAATAGGTACGTTAGGGTGTAGTTGTATCATTCTTTATTTCCTAAAAGAGCTACGGTTTACTTGCGGCATGATATAGGGTTCTATACAATCACTAGATGATCACGAGGCCAAACTAACTTGAAATAAAATTAAAATTAAGAATGTTAGGGTAAACTTTTAAGTAGGTTTAAGTTAGGTATAAACCAGAACTTTTAGGTAGTGGTTTTGTATGGTTTAGGTAGGTCGATAGGTACCGTTTATATAGATAGGCAGGTATATAAATAAGTAGGTAGTTATATTACGTTATATACTTTTCGTAGTAGGTTAGTATAATATATATAATAATTATGAGGGAAGGGGGGGTGTTACAAGCCCTACTACCTGAGTTCAATGTCCCACGTAGTAAAGCAAATTTATCCAATATCACCTTAAAACTCCTTTGATTAAATACGCGACAACAGACCCCTAAAACATCAAACAGTGCAAATTTAATAATGTACATCTTTATTACCAAACGATATTTATCTGCACAGTAAAGTTTGTCTAATGCGTCCAAGTACACTGCCCCGAGGGACTCCAGCAATTTCCTTGGAAAAACAAGGGGTTGCAAAACGAAATAACATAAATTTTTAATGCTTCGGTATTCGAGTTTTTGGAAGTCTTTTTTCTGTGATTTTATTGATCGTCCTCTGTTTTTATGATAAAGTCGCTTCTTTTATTGCGAACGGGGCACTGCAAAACGCGGGCCAATAAATTTCACGTGATTTTGTCCAGTATTAGAGATGATTTTGGCTTTATATATTATTTATACGGCATTATTATCTGCATCGATAAATCTAAGAAAGATCTAAGTACTAAGCTTTTGTTACAGGTTTCCATTGAACTCTTAAACGTTACTATACACGGTAAAAATTTTGTAGTAAAAAAATATCAGCGATTCCATACAAAAGTGGAACACCTACGCAACCAAACTGTATAATTTTGAGATTTGATGACGATAGATTGATTTGACTTTTTATCACAATTTCGATGTTGATAGCAAGAGTTGTTTGTGTTGAGCTACCTATCAAAACGGATTCGGCTCGAAAGGCCACTAATAATTCACCGTGTATAGTCATGTATTTTAATTAAAAGTACTTTTACGGATTTGACTCGCGTGTCTGGACTTCACATTTTGTTATTTAGATCTACACTCGAAGTTTCTTAACACTAGTTCGTGGTGACGTCTCGGCGATAGCAACAAACTGGCAAACCAGGCTGGCTTAAAACAATCCTGAAGTTACCAATGAATTATTGATAGCTAATATATTAAGACCAACAGTTAGCGTCTGGGCTGAAATGAAGATGAATGTAAAAAAGGTACCCAAGGCCTTCATAACCAAAATTACTATTGCCAATCTACGAAAGCTAAATCAATTTCAAATTAGTGAAATGTGTTTAGAAGCAGCTCTTATGTCTTAGTGGAGCACATGGCATAAACACTAGTCTGTAACAGTGATAAGCCATCAGCAATATTGCCTTGTAACGTCGTAAGCATTCCGATTAACTAATGTATTCTGAGGCTAAAACTGTTTTGCATATGTTTGCGTATTTGCATATTGGTAACAGTGCTAATTATTGCGAGTCTAGCAATAGGGATGGCTGTAGCAACATTGGTATCTTATTTAAGAGCTTTTACTACGCATGATATGCCAGCCTCATCATATCCTGATCTTGGAATATACATTATTTTTTTCTTATACCAGAGCTACGCCTAAGTCCATAGTGCAATTTTTAAATCATCAAATGGTAAAATATTTCGATCAAAAATTCGTAATCCAAACTCCTTATCGCAAAGTCTTCTTCTTAGTCTTCTTATCAGCCGTTCTTGGCCATTTTGATGTAGGCTTCCTCCAGATTGCGCCATCTAGCTCGGTCCTGCGCTACCTCAACAGTTCATGACGTCATCCTTCCATCGCATCTGTGGTCATCCTCTAGGTGGTTTCTAGCCTCAAGACCGCCTTGCCCCACGAGCCATTGCTTGCGGGCTATGTGTTCCGCCCATTATTACACAGTAGTAATGATAATATAGATAGATATATAGACATCAGACATAGGCGACGCTAACTAAGACTCGACAAAGTTAGATTAAACTCTAATTAGAACAACGTTTCATTAATCTTTCACACGCTACACACCAAAGGGGTGAGTGATAGCGATATTCCTCGGAAAACTAAGTATTACATTTGTTTGTGACTTGTGCGAAGTGCAAGCGATAGTGGGCCTTGTTGCGTTACAGCAGAATTGTAAATACAAGACGTAATAATTTCAAATGAAATATGGTTTTATTTTAGAAATCTAGTGTAAACTATAAGCTGAAGCGGACTCTTTAACTGTTACTGTTTACAGAATGTTATGAATGACTATAATGAACTTTGCTTGCGAAATAAATGATATGATTTTAGTTAGTAAAAAAAATATTGTATCAAGTTGTATCATCTTCTATTACATCTAAATCACATGCTTTTATAGTATTGTCTTCTCACAACTATTGTTTAATTTCTTATGTAGCTATTTAATTTGGTAAAAAAATTGTATGGCTAATAGTAACCGAACATAGCGGAACAATGCCAACTATGTTTACAAATTAATGATTTGAATATAAAAAATAATAATAATGAATATCAAGAAAGTCTCATATAAAACAGCACGGTGATAGAAGTTATTGTAGGTATTTGCGACAAAATCTAAGGATAAAAGTGCTTATACACAAATAAGTAGGTATTGTCAGCGCATGGCAGTTAATTTAAAGGGAATATGCTTTAAGAATTTAATAATGAAGGTACATTAATTATTATGTAAATAACAGTATCTACATATTTTTTAAAACCACCAATCAATGGTTCTTATTTATAAAGAAACAAAAGGTATAAAAAAAACTTATGATAACGCACAATGTGAAAAAAGTTGCGATGAATTTTTATTAGTATTAAAAGTAATATTTCTATGCACATCGATATTATTTTTAAGTGTTCCTGTACGGGTGGCGATTTTCTGATGCAGTCTTCCGCTACATTTTTTGACTTAAGCAGCAGAAATAAATCCTATTTAGATATTTACAGCCATCCAAGTTCGTATGATACTCTCATCTCTCATTTTCATGAGTTATGAATTATTCGTGGAAGCGTTGAATTACGGACGGCAATTTTGCACAGGTTTTGGCTTAATACAATTATGTATTTAGTTTTCGACTCGACCAAGCGAGTAACGAAATAAAACCCCCGTGAAGGTGGAAATAGGCCTCTGTGTGATGTGACCACGATGTGACTGATATTGTAAACAAGAATGTAAACAAAACGGAACTTCTTAGAAAGTATATTTATGCAATAGTGATTTGTAAAAATACTTGAAGTCAATTGAACTCCACAGACCATGCTCGTCCACATTGAACATAACCCTGTGATTTCACAGGCGTCGATAAGTAGATTACTATTTAAGTACCATGCCATGCCATAGCAAAGCCAACGCTGGTACAGCGTTAGTTGTCACCATTATTTATGAATTATTATGATAAACTATTAAGGTCGTCTGGGTAGGTACCACCGCCTTTCTTATTTCTGCCATGAACCAGTTCGCTGTGTTTCGGATTGAAGGGAAAGGTAGCCAGTGTAATTATTGGGCATGGAGGGCATATCATCTTAGTCCCCAGGATGGCAAACGCACTTGCAGTGTTAAGTGATTTACACTTAATATTGCAAGTGTCTATAGGCGGTGGTGACCACTTAACATCAGGTGGGCCTCAAGCTTGTTTGTCATCTCTTAACATAAAAAAAGTGTTTCTACTTCTAAGACCGACTGTCTTCATAGTGGGCTTCCCGTACCTAACTAAATTCTCAACACTTTTACATAAATCCTAAAGTTTTTTGAAACACACTTATCGATACTAAAAGGGTTTCTGTATCGGACAATTTGAAAGTGCGTGTGCTAACACAAAAGGTGGAGAGGTTATTAAATTACTTACAGAGCTATGTACTATCAATAGCTAAACTTCATAGTTGGAAAGAGTATATATAAATAAAGTCCTCAGTTCATAGTATTGATTATTGGGTAAACATCCGAGCGTCCGGTAGTTCCAATGCGAAGCACCGGTACTAATTCTGCAGACAATGAATTGAAGTGCACTCCGTAAATATTTCACAAAACCGATTCAAAACTTACCACAGACGCGGATATTAGTGACAATGCAAGGAAGGTGATAGCGAATTTCATTTAACACCGGAACGAGCCGACGTGTGGACCCACCGATTTAATTTCCGTTACGTCTCTCATACATTTTGTATCTAACAGTTATTCATTTGGAAAAGATTTAGGTGAAATTGACGATAATGTAAGTCCGGTCCAACTGCTGATTCTGATGCCTGAACTGTGAAAACAATTAAAATTTAAGGTTTTGTGCGGCGTGTGTGGGGCTCTCTTGGGAGTTGGAATATACACTAAAAACTATCGGTACCCTCACAGACCTTTTGGGACTTTTTGGGATGTGTTTCGGGAACGGCGCACGGTTTACGCATCGTCTCTAAGAGGGATTGCACTTGCACCTAAGAGGGATTACCCTACCAGGGGATTCCCCGGACTGAGGGCCTCCGATGTGCACATGGGGAGCTACACCATGTGCAGGCCTCACTTGAGGCCTAGAGAAGTCTGGCGGTCGTTGCCGCCCGCCTTCTCCTTGAATGAATTATTCCAGTCAGTAAAAACACAGCCAGTTTTTGTTTTCGCGTCCTCGCCCCTGTCACCAGGCCAGAAGCTGAAAATCAGTGTTTTGCCTTCGTTTGGCAAATATATCGCTGAGCTTTAGCCTGTTCGCATTGCTGCGACACACAATTTATGTAAAAATGATTTTATTTTTTATATTTTATTGTAGGTATGTATTTGATTTTTATAGTTCATTTCTTAATTTTAAGTTTTAATGTGTGTGTAATTGTAAATAAATTGACTATCTATCTATCTATCCATCTAAATAAATGTGCAGAAAAAAACTGCTTCGTATTTAGTATAAATCCAGTAACTTAGTGCGGTTTAAAATTTGGCTATAGCAACATTTGTTTAGCTAAACGAAATCATCTTTTGCAAAAATGCATATTTGTTTTCTAATGTTGTGACCAATAAGTATTGAGGAAAACAACTGTAAATCCGTTTTCAAGTAGAAGCAATGACCCATCAATACTTCTCAGAAACTGTTAAACGACTCGTCTGCTTCCAAACGAGTGAAATGTCAACACACATTTTCTCTTTGAATAAACGAAGTATTGTATTACTCAATAAACTAGGGAGGAAAACTGTTTGTACATCCATACATTTCATTTTAAACGTTCTTTTTAAAGGAAAACCGTCTCTTACGGTTCAATGTTAAAGTACAAAACGAATGCAGATTAAATATGGCAATTTTGTTTTTATTAGATTTTCCGTAGTAGGGTAGGTCGAGGGAAGCGGTAGCTATGGTAACGGCACGGATGGTACTGACGCACTGACAATTTTCTACAGTGTAAAAGAAATTGGACACATCAATGTAGACATTAATATTACATTCGATATCAATTATTCATACATATTTCCTTTATACACAACAAAATATGCACAGAAGCTACTTTTATCTACCTTAAGGTTAGTTTCAATGATGCAATTTAAGTTTCGATTCATCGGAATTTAAATTTGAGTTAAGGTTAGTTAGATCAATACCCAAGTATTTTGAATTTTGTGCTCGGTGTTTGTTAGCGGTGGGTTTGTTTTACGTCCGAAGGAATAGTTACCACCATACTAAAGTCTGTGCTCATTACAAGAGCGTTTACAGCATTATTATATTCCGTCAGTTTAGCAGTAGGATATATGGCTTCAAAATGTGATGTAGGCGAAGACTACTTCGTATTCCTTGGATTGCCAAAAGCACCATTGAGTCAATTTTGAAGCAGTTTTACATCCTAAAAAGAGCTCTACTTCTTCGGACACAATGTGCAATCTCTAAAGCATGGTCTGGAGAAGCAGATAATATTGGGCAAGTGACCAAGGAAGAGCGCATACAAGGTGGTCTGATGCAGCAAAGACAGCGATGGGCGGCAGCATGCAACATGTAGTTCAAACCGGTCACGAGGAAGAAGAAAACGAAGTGGTTTAGGGTACCAGGTGAAGCTCTTCTACCATAGTTCTATTATTATCACTTACCACGAAGGCCAAGAGTCAGTCCTCGTTAAAATTAACAATTAAATTAAGTCGAGTCAAGGTACATAATATTAAGACATTTACTATATTAATATGTTATTTAGACCTTACATAATTATGCAAGTAAATTAAGTCTAGTTCCAATCCAAAGGCAAGAAAGGAATCGAGATTTTTTTTGTAGAAACGTGTATTTAGACAGCACCCCGTAATTGCAGAGTCATTGAAAAACTCTACCTCTCCCCTGATCTATCAATGTCCTTAATTTGTCAGAGTTCGCCAACAGTTTGCGGCTGAATCAACTGATTTGCTCCTTAATCGACTGCAAACATGCTTACACGCGGAAGTTTCTTAATGGCAATCAAGTGACTTGCTTTTAGACCTTATGCGAAGGGTTGAGAGTCGGGATTGGGTGAATCAGATCGTTAGGTGCTAAACTGCCTGTAAGCAACTTCATTGCAGGTTAAGCATTTTGCATTAAATCAATTTGCAAGGGCTTACTAAATCTAATTCATTTTGAAATAAGGGAGTTTGGTATTACTTATAAATTTAGCTTATTTCAATAATTGAAATAACTCAGCTATAAACTTTTTTAATCACATTAATATTATCAAACCAAAGCATATTTGGACCTGAATAACCTAACATAAAATAGATAATTTACTCGGAATTCAGAATTCACTTATTATGGGGCAATTGGTCGGAGCTGATAGGTGGATTACCCTGGATAGCAATTGGCAGACAGTTCAATGTGAGAGGAGAATGTGTGAAGGAGAAAGTTAGTTACTAAGTCTTAGGCCAGTATCTTCATAACACATTGACGTCGAAGAGGAGTTCGATGGCGCCTCAGCGTTCTTCATTACATAAGATCGCAGAAGTTAGCCATGCAATTAGTAAATTGCACGGTTGGTATGTACTTGGATGGATGATCAAAAATGTTCAACTTGATTTTCTTTTTCAGAAAGCTCACTAAGCCGGTGGTCCCGGCCCGCTGTCGAAAGATATCAGTTGTAAAAAACAAGTCATATCCAGAGGGTAGAAATGGCGAGTTGTAACAACTTTTAACACTGTAAGAAGAAGCCGAAAGAAAAAGAGGGGATGAGAAGTGGTAGTGAAGACACGTAGAAACGTGAATTAAAGACAGCAAGAGCATTAGCATAAATAATTTCATACAGAGACGATGGTGCATCTTATTACCTATTGATATTAAAATAAAGGAAAACTATTTTCATAACATTGTACAAAACACGACCTCTACCAACATCTTGAGGGTACTCAAGACGACATAAATATTGGATTCACCGTCTATATTGGTATAACAAAAGGACGAAATATTCCGTTGGCAATATCATGCAAATTGTAGAAGATACTTTTGAGGTTTGGCTCTCTGGAAGAAATCTTTGTGTGAGTTTCTCGTTTTGAGCAACATTAGTTTCAGAACTGAGATGTTTTGTATTTGTTTGAATATCGATCATAAGAGTTCTTGGGAAGTTATAGGTGCTTTTAAAGACTTTGAAGTGCATAATGCCTCTTATATTTCGAATTTAATGTAGACTGATATATTGTGTTTGAAAGCTATTTTGGAAACGCTGCTGCAGTGCTGATGGACGAAAGGAAACTATATAGAGTCAGGAAAATCTAATCATTGAATTCAACCGAGACCTTAAAATTAACAACTCATTTATATGTCACAAAATCATGAAATAGAATTCTCTATCTTTCTAACAAACTTGGGTTCACAAGGGGGATGAAGAAGCACTTTGCAGGTCCTTTCTGACTCGAAAACCTTAGAGAGTCTAAAGGTGATATCAGACGGTTCACTCGAATGACAGTTCACTCCAGTGAATGCTTCATTTTTATTTCATTCCATGTTCACACGGTCGAACTGGAATGAAACAGAAAAGAACATCCATCTCCTCTTTTCTTTCAGTACGTCGTCCAAAGAAGACCATTTTGCCGCGACTTTTTCTTCTACAAGACTTGAAACAAAGTGACCGAATCCGAGTGAACATTCCCTCAGTGTTCAGACTGTTTATTTATCGTTCATTCCGAGTAGGAGTGAAAGATGCCGAATGCCAATATATAACAGTGTTGCATCGGTTTTTTAATGATTTCATTAAGCACTTGTTTCATTTTGGGTTCAGACACTTTATTTCGCGTGAAAAGTACCGAATGAAAGACGAATGAACGAACGAAAAATTAACCGTCTGATACCACCTTAACCTAAAATCTAAATCAAATAAAATTAGTTATATAAAAAATATAACTAATTTTATTTGATTAAAAATAAATATATAAAAATAGTAGTTTATGCAACTGTCATATAATGAAGGGTATTAAAACACGAGTGTGAGTTTATGAAACGAGCGCAGCGAGTTTCATAATAGTAACGAGTGTTTTAATACCCGTGTTATATGCAGTTGCATACACTACTTTATCTACACTCATACATAAATTCAAATAAAACAACAGAAAAGACAAATGTATGGGTTAGATCCCTTTGCCTTCCCGAGTATTTAAGAAAAATAACTGTATCATAATGAGTTGAACCGGTGTTATAATGGTCATTATGCTACAGGTTGTTTTTTTAAATTTTAATTTTGATTATCTGTATTAAAAAGTATGTCATTTTATGTTCACCTTTGATATCGTAATTCGAATATTATGACATGAGTGTAGATAAATACACTTATTGCACATTTGTCAGTGAGAAGAAAAAGGCTGCCACTTAGCAAATGTTGCAGCATTAAGAACACCTGCAACTCTGGAATTATGTCTAATCTAATCTTTCTCTTATCCCTCGCGGTAAAAGTTTGCCGGTTAGAAATCCTCTCTTCGGTGGTCTTAGTTACAGGCTAGAAGACCCACAAAGTTCCTCGCCTTCACCAAAAGCCCCGCTGGCACAGGGACGGTCATCTGCGACCACCTGTAGTAGTCCATTTCGCACTAACTATCCTTACATTTGGATTCCACTTCTGATTACCATTATGTAAGATGGAGTCATTTCCTAGACATTTTCATATAAAAAAGTACATATATAAAAGTTTTCTTTTTATATAATCCTTCCGAACTTCCTTTAATAATAATCCCAATTCAATTTCACACGAGACCAGTTTGAAGGAACGCAATCTTCGTGTAAATTAAAACATCTGACCCTCGTTCTGGAGAAGGTTCGGATATAATGACGGAAAACAATGAGGGTTGGGATGTTGTTATCGGTGGTAAATTGAGAAATTACTGTCTATAAATAAATGGAGATAATGTTGAACAATTTAAACATGCCCCATTAGCTGTATACCCAATGCTCTTGTCTATAAACTAGAGTAATGGAAATAGGTTTATAATAGAGGCTGTATAAAAATATTTCGAAAAAAATGAAGAAAACATGCTCTAATCTACTTTTTAGTAATATGCACGTGGTAGGTATCAGATCGAATTATGAATTTAAATCATTCGCTGATCCGCTTGTACACTTACAAAACAATTATTATCAAAATCGGTCGTGACAACACACCCTAGCAGAAGAATAAAATGTGAATCAGAAATAACGCACACCCCAACTTCTGAGATGATTTTGAGTGCTAAATCTGTCCTGGCTTTTGTTTTTTTTTTATAAAAGGGTCTAGCAAATGACTCCATTCCACCTGATGGTAAGCAGAAGTGGAGTCAAAATGCAAGTTTGTTTGTTAACTGAAGGATTGTTAATTTATGAGTTTGGTGCCCCTTTTATCTAGGAGATAGGTTGGCAAACTGTCACTATTTGGGCGTACTGCATGCCCCATACTGCCAGAATTGGCTTTATGTGTAATGAAATGTTACCTAAGGTTCTGCTCGAACCCGGCTAGCACTACGTGCCTGATCGTATGCATGTTTGTTACTAATGTACAAATTAAATACGTTATTGTGTGATCTCATTTTATATTTACTAAATTACGTATCACATAAGGTTTGACTGCGTTTAATGATTGCTTTAAGGTAAAGCGTGCACTGTACTGTCATCAGTTCACTGTAGCACAGCCGCCGGGCGACTAATTTGTGGTGACCAATTAGTGCTGCCCGCCACAAATTGGCGCGCAGGCGACAGATACAAACCACAAGATTGGGGTTCACTAGTGACGTGTCGCTCGTTCGCCAAATTGAATGCAGTACCTGGTACTAATAATGTATTGCTATTGATTATTGGTCACTATTTATTGAAGTCCTGTTACAGGTGGAGAAGTTGGTATCAAACACGGCGTGGAACTCTCTATGGAACCTTATTACAGTGGTCAGTGTTACTCGTCTTTGGGCTTAATATTTCCAACGAATACCTATTTAACAATAATTATAATTATTATTACAAGGAGAATTTGTCTTCGAAAGAGCTATAAAGGAATGTTTTTTTGCTAATATCACCTATATAATAGGTAAATCTGTTCGATGGGGCTGCGGTCGTGCGTTCTTCATTACAATCATGAAAGTTAAGCTACGAAGTACGCGGTCGGTACTCGGATGGGGGACCGAAAATTTTCAGCTCGATTTTCCTCCATGGGTAGGAAGTAGTCGTGCCCAAGGAGGGTTGTTGTCAGGCCTCGGTCAGGATCAGCCGTAAAAATCAAATGTCAAAACCATATATATTTGTACGACAGCAAGATATCAGAACCGACCTCAAATAAATTGAGAGCAGAGTAGGAGAAAGAAGCGTAGGTATATCTAATAATATTTGTCACTATTGATGTATATTGACTATAGCCGTGTGATGCCGGCAGAGTAGAATAGCATCACCCCATATCCTCCAATGGGCGTCGTAGACGGCGACTAATGGATTAGCAAAGAGGGGTTGATCACCTTATACTCCGTCCACCAATCCGCATTGGGCAAGCGTGGTGGACTACTGCCTAAACCTCCTTCGATAACAAGGAGAGGCCTTGTCCCAGCAGTGGGTCGAATTATAGGTCGAATTATAAAGGCCGTTATGATGATGATGATGATTTGTCACTATTCGTATCTATTATTTTTGGATTGAAACTTGAGCGTTGGTTTTGGATTAACTTAATTTGATTGGTTAAAATTAGGATTCTTTTAGTTGAGTTGCTGTAGACATAGGCAGCATACTGACAGTGGTAAAGTATTAGAAAAATTATAAGTATTTCTGTAGATTAAAAATTATCACATCCTATGATTTTTATATCCTGATGATTCAGGTGTCCATCAAAAAATTTCGACATTTTTAGGCAATAACGTTTATTTCACGTTATTTAAAGCTTAAATTATTGAAATGAAATGAAAAATTAAATGAAAAAGCTCTTTATTTAAATGGACTTTGCTAAGTACTTTTAAATCGTCAAAAGCCCTACCACCATTACGACGAAATAATTATTTTACTTAAATAATTATTATTATGCTGAGATAATTATTATTACTTACTTTACTGTGAAATACTAACGTCATCGTAATGTTGATCAATTTAAAAGTCTTTAATTTATCAATATCGTTAAAATTTAAAATAATACGATTGCTTTTAACTTTCATACAAATAAGGCTCTTACTTGTGTTATGTTATTAAAGCATATGCTGCCAACGAAATTATGTCGACAAAGCTCCTATTTGGAAAAAAAGAAAAGAATGCATTCACATGATGTTTTATGCATAAGGCGAGCATAAATCTACATGCATTGTAGCTTTTTCATCAGATGTAGAATAATGCATAGTAATTTAGATACATTTTTATGAAATATTACAAGAGATGTTTTCTTTTTTTTTGTAGTCGCTTACAATGGTTCTCATAAGAAGGCTCAAGATCACCCAAAGGGCAATGGAGAGGGCTATGCTCGGAGTTTTCGTGCGTGATCATGTCAGAAATGATGAGATCCGCAGGAGAACCAAGGTCACCGACATAGGCCAAAGAAGCTGACAGCCCACCTGGTAGTAAGTGGATACCGTCGCCCATGAACACTTGCAATAACAAGGAAAATATCACTTTGTATTGCATGTACAATGTCATCCTGAGGCCTAAGACGAAATGCCTTCCATGATAGAACTATCTACCATTTCTTTAACCTATATTATGAACACAGAGGAGGATGCTGAGAAAACTGGGATTACGATTATACAAGGTTTATTTATGTTAAATTTGAAATTATTTATGACCTACAAAAATGGACAAGAAATGTGCGAATTGTTATGAGAAGTTTATTGATAGATTAATTCTCAACTGTTATAAATGTAACAATGTGTACCATGTCAGATGCACAAATGTTTCTGAGAAATTATTTTATTTAATGAAAGTAAAGAAAGAAAACAGTTGGAATTGCAAAAATTGTAATACTAAACAAAAAGACATTTTAAGTAGCCCTTCAACGTCAAAAATGGTTACAAGAGATGACTTACATACACCCCAAAATTATGTGACCCAGCGCATTAAACACAGAATAAACATATCCACAGAGAACTCATTCGAATCTCTTGAGACGGAAGATTCAGAAGAAAGTATGGGGTGCTCTCCATGTTTAAATAGAAGCTGTCCTGAGTCTGGCTTACTTACTAAAGATGAGATGGAAGAATTGAAAAGAAAAATAAATGAATTAGAGGTAAAATTGCAGAGTGCTGATGAGGAAATCGAAAATTTAATCATGGAAAATAGCTCACTGAAAAAAAAGATTATAGCATTTGAAAGGAAAACTGATCATCTCACATATATTTGCCGATCAACACCGAAGAAAAACAAGAAGAAGAATGATTCAAAAGATCTAAGTAAGACATGCTTAAATTTCTCTCAAACAGAACACCTTCAAAGTGGAAGTGAAGAGCTAAAAACTTCCAAACTACAGGATGAAGCTGGAAGTCAAAATCAGGCTACGGGTTCCCCCACTTTGTTATCAGACTCTACGTTACATAATTCAAGTTTACATAAGTGTAGTGATGGCTATGAAGTGAGGAAGCGTGTAATGATTATTAGTGATCAGTATGGCAGGGGCATGTGTAAAGCTCTACAAAACCTAATAGGCAATAAATTTTTGGTAACTGCTTTTGTCAAACCAAATGCGCAAGTAGATCAGATACTGTCTGGGTGTAACATAATGTGTAAAGACTTCACAAAAAACGATTATATTATACTCTTGGCTGGTTCAAATGATCAAAATCCGTTGGCTTTTCAGTCCTTTTTCTATTTTTATCTGTCCTTACTTAGGAAAACTAATATACTGGTCGGTGAAATATATGAAAATAGACATATTGATGTAGGCAACCAAAACATTATGCTGCGTTTAGTATGCTCTAGATTCTCTAATGTAACATTTGTACCATATCAATTGGGAAATAAAGACCACAGCCAGCATAAAGTATATATGATGCGATTACTATTGCGAGAGATCCTAAAAACTAATTATAAAAATGACTACATAACTTATATTAATAAAATACCTACTATACAAAACAAAAAAAGTACTACAGGAAACAAGCCAGAGAAAAAAATAGTGCAAAAAAAGATGCATCACTACTTTCAAAAAAAGTCAATCTTTGGTATTGATCAGTCTAACAAAACACAATCAAAGTCAAACATAAAAAATTTTTTTCGATTCGAACAAAAAGTATAATTTTAGAATTTTGCACCTTAATACACAAAGTCTTAAATCAAAGATAGACCAATTAGAAATTTTGACTTATGAAAAAAATATTGACGTATGCTGCTTTAGTGAGACATTCCTAGGCGAAAATCAAGTAAACCTATACAAAATTGACGGGTACAAGAAGGTTGCACATTATTGTCGCAAGCGTAAAAAAAGAGGTGGGGTAGGTATTTACGTAAAGAACCAAATAGATTGTCGGGAACTGACCTGGATATCGGAAATGTCTGTTGAGTGCCACTTTGAATGTTGTGGTATTGCTATATGTGGTTTAAATTACGTGATAATATGTGTTTACCGGACCCCAAATAGTAACTTGGATATATTTTTGGTTAATATGGAATGTCTGCTTCGAAAACTAATGTTAAGGAAAAGAAATAGCTTCAAACGTGTTTTTGTCATAGGTGATTTTAATGTAAACATTTTAGAAAAAAATCAAAACACGGAGAAGTTTTTGAACTTGTTCCGCTCTTATAGATTGCATCCTACAATTAAGGAACCTACTCGAATTACAAACCACTCACAAACACAAATTGACAATATATTTACAAATGATAAGCACTATGAAGCGGAGATTTTGGATGTAGGCATATCTGACCATACCTGTCAACTTATCTCAACCTTGACTGATTTGGCCTACAGTGAAAACTACTGGTATATCTTCAAAACAAATATTAACAAATACTCAGACGTTTTCTTGAAATATATCTCACAGGTTAGTTTTGGAGATGTTTTTGTGGAGAAAGATCCTAATAAAGCATATAATATATTCTTGGATATTTTTAGCACAACTTTTAATCTTTCCATACCTAACGAGAAAATTAAAATAACTTTTAAACAATCTCCAAACTGGAAAACAAGAGGAATTATGACATCCAGCAAGAACAAAAGATATTTGTATTTGAAGACACGAGCCAAATGCTGTTCCAATATAAAAAAAAAATACAAAACATATAGTAAAATAATGAAGTCAGTAATAAGGCAATCAAAGATTAATACAAACACTAACTATATAAACAGAAACGACAATAAAAGTAAAGCCACGTGGCAAATAATAAAATATAACACAACTAAAACCAATGACATTAAAAATACAATTGACAGTTTAAAATCTGATGACATATTCATTAATGACCCTTTTGACATAGCTCAACAATTAAATGACCACTATATAAATAATAATAATGATATCCGAAAAAACAATGATATGACATATAAACCAATAACACAACCAAATATGACTAGCATATTTTTGACTCCAGTGGATGCAAATGAAATAAAAAATATTGTTAAAAAATTAAAAACTAAAAACAGCACTGGATATGACAACATACCGATAAATTTAATAAAATTAAGTGCGGATTACATATCTGAATCACTGTCTTACATAATAAATATATCACTGGAAACAGGAATCTTCCCTGACAACTTAAAAAAAGCCCTAATAAAACCAGTGCATAAAAAGGGTCCTAAAGACAATATAAATAACTATAGGCCGATAGCATTGTTACCAAACTTCTCTAAAATTTTTGAAAAAGTTATAACAAATCGATTACTTTCATATATAAACAAGAATAATATATTAAATCCAAATCAATTTGGTTTCCAAAAAGGAAAAAATACTACGCTGGCCATTTTTAGGGTATTTAAAGAAATATGGGCTAACGTAAATAAGAAAAATAGTAAATGTATAGGGTTACTGCTGGATCTGTCTAAGGCATTCGATTGTGTTGTCCATAGCATACTATTGAGACAACTAGAACATATAGGAGTTCGGGGTGTAGCTCAAAAACTTTTTCAATCATATCTACAAAATAGGCTTCAGGCAACAGTGTTGGACACTTATGACAAAAAAGCAAAAACTGTGAAGCGAATTCAATCAACTTATAAGAGAGCATTGCTTGGTTTACCACAGGGCAGTATACTTGGACCGATATTATTCTTGTTGTATGTAAATGAATTTCCATTAATTGTAAAACATTTATGTGTCATGTTTGCTGATGATGCCACCATATTTATTTCTAATAACGAAAATGATGACGAAATTAAAAATGAAATTCATAATACACTTGACACTATAATAAAATGGCTTTTGTCTGTAAACTTAAAAATAAACCTAAGCAAAACAAAAATAATAGAATTTAGAAATTATAAAAGAGTACCGATAGATTTAAACATAAATTATAACAATAATGAAATTGAGAATGTAAATAATATCAAATTTTTGGGAATCTATATTGATACACATATAAACTGGAAATCGCACATTGATTACATAAACAAGAAAATATCCAGTCAGTGTTATGCAATTTCCATACTAATGAATGTTACTAATATAGACGTTGCAAAAAATGCATACTATGGAAATGTATACCCTTTTTTAACTTACGGGGTCATATTTTGGGGCAACTCAGTTAATGTAGAATCGACTTTTCTGCTTCAAAAGAAGTGTCTTAGAATTATTTATAAAATGAAACCTGACGAGTCACTGCGAACTGTATTTATAGAAAATAAATTCTTAACATTGACGTGTATTTATATACTAGAAATATGTTTGTTTGTAAAACAACAAGATAAGTGCTTTAGTAAAAAAACCGCAACGAAAAGTAACATACGTGCACAATACAAGCATAACCTTACTGTAATGAAATCTTCAAGCTATATACAAGAGAAAAGCACTTATATTGTTGGAATCAAAATATTCAATCATCTGCCGAAATATATCAAACCGTTGGAAGGACTCTTATTTAAAAGCAAACTAAAAGAATGGCTGTTCCAAAAAGGCTTTTATAATTTAAAGGAATACTTTAATGTGATTCATGAGTAAATTTGTAATCTGGATTAATAAATTGTATTTAGGTATATGTAATTAAAATCTCTAAATATTTTATCATCGACATTTTAATATTGTACGCCCGAAAATGGCAATCTGTTGACACTTATTTAACTCAGTATGTAACATCTCAAATTGTACACAGAATGACAATAAATTGCATCTTATCTTATCTTATCTTATCTTATCAGAACACAGAAAACTTCTATTATATTCTATTCTTAATTAATGGCCTCGCGTCGCATTAAGCGTACGCATTTTGCCAATGTCAAGTGAAAATGTAACTAAAGTAACAAAAATAATTGTTCGGTTGGTTGAGGTTAAAAATGGAGTCTCTCAACACGTGTTTTTAAGACAAGAACTCGGGAGAAACTCCCAGAAAACTTTTTCACAGCTGAAATAAGAAAGGCGGTGGTACCTACCCGACGTGGACGGTGGCGAAGGACCCTACCTAGACGACCCTACATACAGGCCCACCACCTACTACCATACTCTTAGGAGTTTCGCCTTTAAGGAATAGTCAACAACAATAATAGTCAACTCAGCATAAAATAATAGCCATTAGCAATAGTCAGTCGAAATAGGGTTTCCCGAAATCCTTACTAAGATCCGAACAAAACTTGTATCAAAGAATAATAATTATAGGTCTTTATTTTTTCAAAAATACGTGATTACCATTATATTTCCTTTACACGCGAATTTAGAATGTTAAAAAGTGACTAAGTATTTGAAGAGTTCAAGGCTAAGAAAATAACCATTTAATATTATTAAATAAATTTGTGTACCCTTATTCGTTGACATAATAAAAAGGTAATCTGAGTATGCAACCTTATGGTAACATAAATAGTGTATAATCAGATAGATTTGACTAGACCTAATGTGAACTCTACCGATCCGACCTAATGTCAAACCATCGTCGTTACCGTCGTTTTCTGATCGCAGTTGTGAGTTGGTTTCTGTATTTATTTAGAACTTTATGTATCAACAAATCTTTTCTGAGTCGTCGTCGAAGTTAATCTCGGACAATGCACACTACGACAATGTTCAAGTAAACAACGAAGTGTTAAAGTCAACTTATGATAAGGTACTGTATGAATCAACTTTGGGACATTATCAACCGATCATATCCACAAAAATCATCCGGCTGTCAAATAAAAAGATCTTGCCTAACAAAAACTCGCCCTCGTCACGTGACAACACCATTAGAAACAGATGCGGGGTCCAGCTTCTGTGTGTGAATAATCATTGGGGTGGCTAATTGACAGGGCGACGGGTTTTGACAGGCCAGAGGTACGGTAATGAGAGACCGATGGTTATGGTGAGCAATTGTTTATGTGTTACTAAAATTAGCTACCTCAATGGTGTCACGCAGAAGGGTTTGCTGGGATAACAAATGAATTTTTGTAAAAAAAATGTATCGAAAATACTGGAAAAAAATCCTGGCGTGATCGAGTACTGAGACGGACTGCGACCTTTCACGACTGCTCTTCCAACTGTACCACACGGTATTGAATAATTATGACGATCTGCATGACAACGTAATACAGAGTTATTTTACTGCGGTCTCCTGTAAGATACCTATAGGTAGGGGTACTGCCCCATTTCAGGCGCAACAAAGTTGAGCGGCTATTTCGCTCTGCCATACCTCGCTAACTTAAAGTTAAAGTGCAAATTTTTCTTAAAAAATATTAGAGTGTTATGTAGTTCAGATTTTTAATTACTTACAAATACAAGGAGCTGCAGCAATATATTTGAATATTACCTATCGCAATCCTATTTTTTGAAATTACTTCGTTCATGTGTCACCGCTAAATCTTATAATTTGCGAACCATCATCATTAGTAAACAGTAGTCGCTCACGCTTTTAATTTAGGCAATTCTTCCCCTCTAATGAAGGGTCTCCCATTAACGACGCACACGTGTCCATCCCAATAGTTGCCTGTGAATAACTTTTAACACGTCAAAAACAGTTCTGCACCCCATCATAATTAAGAACATACGTGTATGGCAATAGGGATATTTTTCGTTTGCTGCCAGAAGTAATCAACCGTGTAGGATTGAACAACCCTTAACGGTGTTGTGATTCATTGTTTAATTCAAATGAGTGTGAAATTATTATGCAACGTCACTGAAGTAGGCACGAGTCGAAAAAAATAGGGGAGAATAACCTTTGATGAATTGGCTAAATACTAATAGCTATGGGTTTTTTAATATGTCTAGTTAGGTCTGGATTTGATTTCGAAAACTAAGCTTCACCAAAAGTAACAATATTTCTTTACTCGCACACATCAATTGGGTAGATACTGTAAATTAGGTGACATGGATCAAAATCGACTAGTGAGCTATAAAAGACATTTAAAAAGATACCTGAGTATATGTGCGTGTTTGTGTGTGAGAAAAAGAGTTGGCTGCGCGTGCGTGCCCTACAGTAGGATGTTTAAGGATTGCGATGAAATGTAAAAAAGAAATACATAAATATGTAATTTGTTTAAAATTATATTTACTTAATAATAAATCCTTTAATAACAACAAGGAATTTAGTGACATCATCAAGACAATTTAAGCGTGCTGATTAATTGTTGAAACAACAAGACGGATCTCTCCATGCTTCGTAGTCAATTTTCGGCAGAAGCTCACAATCACGAATTTCGTTTCTGAAAAACCAAGATTGCTTTAATTATGATAGCTTTTCGGCAACTTACTTTTAATCTGTCTCTATTGATGTGGAGCTACGCAGAGTCAAGATGTCTTTCGAATTAAGTCTTTTCGCGGAATTATGGCAGGCAATATTTAGCCTTTAGTTGATGAGAACATTGTCTAAAGTTAAGGATTTCGGATAAAGCTCACTGCCATCTTTAGACTTGTCTCCATAACTGCCCAGACATTTTTATTATTTACTTTTAGAAAAAGATTTTTAAAAAACCCTGGCTCTTGCGATGATTTTTTGTCGGCTTCAATATTCAATTCTCAGTAGGAAAAACCCGATTTTGGTTAGCAACCAATTGACCGCTGTTATTTTATTAGCAGTGCAAGCATGAAAATGTGTTGGACATTGGCAAACAAAGATCGATTAACTAGACAGATATTCGTAAAGTGAGAAAAAATCATAATATGACTATTCCTATGAAACTTTTATATCAAAGCATGGCGCTATTGTATATCTATAAAAATCTTACCCTGGTCCAGGCTTAAGGAATCCAGCGGGTTGGATCTGTGTTACCTTGTCTCCTATATCGCATAGCAATCGCGAAACTGTTGCTTTCCTTATCTCCAATAATTGTTCTGAAAATAATTGAACTCGTGAAAAAAATATGGTACAGTCAACACCACATCGGGTTACCATAAACTGTCAAATTTTTTCAATCAGCTTTGCGCTTTATGCCACCCGTTTAAGGTTAAAAGTCAAATGAAGATATTAGATAGTTTTAGAAAGTCTGATCTACTGTCATCAGTACATTAGATGAAGTCCAAGGAACTATAAATTTGTGCTAGGTTTGGTTTGTCTTAGGACATGTTTTAAAAACCTGTCCCAATAGCTACCATCAAAATAAACCCTCAAATCAGCCACTTTTTCTGGTAAAGGCTCTATAGTATAGATAGACAGACAGATCACCTTCTGAGACAAATACGTATAAATTCTAAATTAGAATTGGAATTAGAAATCCCTAAAAGTTCCTCAGTTTTTTACTTATCAACAACCACAGTGACGCAATTAGACCAACACCAACTAGATAGGCCCTGAAAACTGCACCACACCAACTTCAAAGGTAATCTTGTTAATTATTACTTGATACACACTAGAAATAACTCACCCAAAGTAAAAGCGTGTGGCCTGCTATCCCTTTCGTACCAATGCCTATCAGATTTGACAATTCGAAGCAGTTGTTCCTTCAACAGATGGTACAGTGTTCGTGGTAGGTAGGCGCCTTCCATTGGTCTTTCCAACCACATTCCAGAAAGGAGGTCGATGTCTTCAATGTATTTGTATCGGTCTTCTAAAATCTCTACCCTCTGCAATGAGTAGGGATTAGAGAAATAATAAAGAATAATATGAAATAAGGAGGAACTCAGTGGCGGACTAGTTCAGATGGATACTGTTACCGCCTTAATTCCTGCAGGTCGGAAAACCTATGATGGAAATGATTGTTTGCATATTTATTGTATCACGATCGTCAATGGAACAATAGAAAATTTAAACAATAATTTTCTTAGAACCGAGATAATTTACAATTTCCTTGAAATGTAAGCTTATTATATAGAAAGGTATGGCGTGGATAGCTTTTCACTGCTTTTTCGATAGTCTACATACCAATTGTTAAGAGTGCGAAATCTTACACCTCATTCATTATTAAGGTCATCACGATAAGATGATTAAAGATACATTTAGAAAATACCAAGTCAGAGCATTTTGTAGCGTATTATGTCGTTCGTTCGGGGTGTTAAAGTCGTGTTTTCACAACCAAAAATTTGGGTGGATCTCAGTTCGAAAGCTTTTTTGGGAGAGTAAATTAGATTTTTGTTAATTTTGTAATTGTTTTTTTGTGTTAAATAAACTTTTATTCATTCAATCAACATTGCAAGTAAAGCCTTAAATATGATTACTTATCTGATAATATTTAGAATAGAATAGAATAGAATAGAATTTTATTTGCATAAACATGTGTACAATACATTTTGTTCTTGGTGTTATTGAACTAAAGAATATGATCTTACATGTTTTACCGCAATGGCATGCAAAAAGTATTGAACAAACCACTTTAACTTACAAAACAAAAAGAATATACATTGTGTTCATCAAATTATAATTATTATTTAGAGGTACCGATTAATTATCTATATAAATTTGTCATTAATATAGTCAGTTACAATGTTACAGTCATAAAGTAATAAATAACATGTCAGGTCATAAACAAGTATCAATTATTGCACTATTCACATTTGAGTCAAAATTTGTCATTTAAAAAGTCCCTAATATTATAATATGATTTGTCAACTAATAGTCGTTTCAATTTTATTCTAAATGTATGTGTATTTAACTGTTTTATGTCCGTGGGAATTTTATTGTATATTTTTGGAGCCATGCATAAAATACTCTTTTGAAGAAAACTAGTTCTGGCAGAGTGTAAGCAAAGTCGTTCAACATCTCGCCTATTCCGTTTAACTTTATCTGACAATCGTTCAAACAACTCAGAGTTATTCCTTACAAACATGGCTGTCTCAAATATATAAAGTGACGGAAGTGTCAGAATTTTATATTTCCTAAAAAAGGGCCTACATGTGTCTGTGATGCACAATCGAAACATAGCTCGTAAACATCTTTTTTGCATTTTAAAAATAATAATGTTGTCAGTGGAGTTTCCCCAGAATATGATGCCATACCTAAGTACCGATTCAACTAGACCGTAATAAGCTGTAAGCAGAGCATTAGTATTAATAATAAATGAAAGTTTATACATGGCATATGCTAAACTACTAACTTTTTTACTCATTTCAAAGATATGATTTTTCCAATTTAACCTCTTATCAATTATTAGGCCGAGGAATTTAGCCGTGTCGACTTCTTTAATAGCATCATCTTTATAAGTCACCTTAATACTTGAGGATGTTTGGGGTCTTTGCATAAAATGCATGATATTAGTTTTCATTACATTAATTCTTAAATTATTATTATTCATCCATGATATGACTGAAGTTAATGATTCATTAATCTCTAACTCGTATGTAGATATATTATTACACCTAACACAAATTGTACTATCGTCTGCGAATAGCATAATTGCTTGATTAGTAGCCATTGGCATGTCATTTACATATATTAAAAATAAAAGTGGACCCAGTACACTACCCTGTGGTACACCATAAGAGATTGTACGATCACGTGATTTAAATATTTCCTCACATTTTGTAGAAGAATTAAATTTACAAATTTCAGTCATCTGGTGACGATTTGAAAGGTATGATTTAATCAACTTCAACACATTACCTCTAATACCATATTTCTCAAGTTTTTTTATCAATATGTCATGATTGACGTAGTCAAACGCTTGCGTCAAATCACAGTATATGGCACACACCGGAGTGGTTTTGTCAACTTGAATCATTACATTTTTTAAAAAGTCATAAATTGCCAAGTTAATTGATTTATTTTTTCTAAAGCCCTTTTGCTCCTTGCAAAAAATGTTATGGGTTTCAAAATAGCTATATAATTCATTATAATAATACTTTTCAAATACTTTCGAGAACACAGAATTTAGAGCAATAGGTCGATAACATTCCATCAATTCTTTATTATCTTTTTTAAATAATGGTCTTATTATGGTCGTTTTTAAATCTTGAGGAAATATGCCTGTTTCAATTGACAAATTTATTATGTGACTTAAATGATGACATATAAATTCATTTACAGATTTGATAATTTTTGTTGAAAACCCATCATATCCGACACTATTACTATTTTTTAGTTTCTTTATTATTACTTTGATTTGTTGGTGCAAACATGGTGCTAAAAACATTGATCTTGATCTATTTAAAATATTTAACCCGACATTAATACCGCAATTGTCAGAAGGTTTTATTTTGTCTATAAAATAATCATTAAAAGCATTAGCCATCGTATTTGGATCAGAGATGTAGTCATTATTTATCTTGATTGTCCTAATACTTCCTTTTGGCTTATTAAGTCTTACTTTGTTAATGATTTGCCAGGTTGTTTTAGTCTTATCCATTGATGTATTAATTTTATGATTATTTTGAGTCAATTTTGTTAGTGTTATAATTTTTTTTAATAATTTGGAATAGTCATTATATTTGGTTTTATTGCTATTTGTAGGGTTTTTTCTAAAGATCCACAATAATTTACGTTTCTTTTTGCTACAAACTTTAATACCCCTAGACATCCATTTCGGTTTACTAAAAACTTTTACTCTAATTTTTTTAAAAGGAAAACATAAGTCATAAAATAATTTGAATTCATCAAAAAAATGTCGATATGCAATAGATGGATCTAAAGTTTTATATATTTCAGAAAATGATAGATTCTTTATACACTTAATAAATTTATTTATATTGTTTTTACCATAGTCACGAATAATTTTATTCCAAAATTTTACCTTATAAAGTTTTTTGACTGGGAGTTTGATTAATTGAGCAGCGTGATCTGACAAGCCAAATTCTAACACTTCAGTCTTACATTTCTGTTTAAAGTTATGTACAATGTTATCTGGACATGTTTTACTCACAAATCTAGTAATTCTCTTAAAAGCTACCTTAAAATTGTAATTTCTACACAAACATTCGAAATCTAATGAATAACTATTTTCTTTTAACATATTTATATTAAAATCTCCAGCTATAATAACATTATTACACTTTTTTAATTTATTAACATAGTTCAAGATTCGTTCTAGTCTATTGAGAAAAATACTCATATTGTTCATTTTGGGTACTCTATATATGCACACAACAACGATTTTGTAATCTATTAGTTCAATAGCACAACATTCAAATGCATTAATTAATGATAATTTATTTATCTCTGAAAGCTCTCTACTTTTAATTTCTGTCTTCACCAAAATACACGCGCCACCTCGTTTGATGTTGCTTCGGCTGAAAGATGTTGCTAAAGTGAAATCTGGGAGGCTTAAAAATTTTTCATAACCTCTCATCATGAAATGTTCCGTAATGCATAGTATGTCCACAGGTACATTTCTATTAATCTCCAAGTCATCTAAATTGAGTAAAAGTGTGTCAGTCTTATTTAATAGTCCTGCAATGTTTTGGTGAATCAAATGTAAGTATTTAGTCTCGAAAAAAGGTAGTGTCAGTTGTATTTGAGTATTCCTTGTCAAACATATTATTGTTGTATTGTATGTCAAATATTAATCTCTGCAGGTTCCCAAAAATAGCTCGCATTCCATGATCATTTATGTGTCCAGAGTTTTTATGAAACATGCTATAGTCATAATCTAACTCCTTATTTGTGTCAAGTAAATATGCATGCTCATGATTTGTCACGTCCAAGTATATAAGACTGTTAAAATTTTCGACTCTCCAGTTGAACATAGTCTGTAGATATCCGTATTTATAAGTTGGAAGACAAATAATAATGTTTGTATGATTTATGTTTTCTAAAATTTGACGAATATAGTATATCACATTTAAATAGTTCTTCGTAATTTGAAAATCTTTTTCGCCAATCATAATGACACAGTAGTCCTTCATAGTAAAATTTGACAGTTTAATTTCAATTCCACTAAGTAATTCTTTGATATTACTATTATGCTTTAGATAGTGACAAAACTCAAACTGATGTCCAAGAATATCCTCCATAATTGTAAGGATTTTGTTATGTTTATTTGTACTTATTAAACATAAATTAGGTTTAGACAAATTACTTTTGTATTTTCTACTAATATGTTGCATGACTAGGTTGTTTCCGATGTGTGATTTTTTTAACTTTAATTTTTCAATATTTGTATCTTTATATGATGCAACAGGAGTTTGTGTTTTTTGTTTCTTTGGTGTCTGTTTACATTTAATGGGGCTATTTGTAACCTTTTTTAATATGTCATATTTTTTTTGTAAGTCATCATAACTTCGTTTTAAATTTGTATTTTCTAATGATAGGGTCTCAATTTCACTGTGAGCACTCTGTAACTCCAATTTTAGTGAGTCAACTTGTTCTTTTAGTTTATTTAATTCATCGATATTATTTTCGTCATCTGTTAAGTTTGGCAAACTTGTGCATGTTTCATCTAACATGTCAATCGTGTCAGGGCTTGCCGTTTTGTTGAGTGATTTTGTTCTGTTACGACGAAACGTAATATTGTCCAAGAAATTCATAGTAAAGTAGTCACAGGTCTAGTATTAGTCTATTTTAAAAATAAAAATGTGAAAAATCAATTTACTTTTTGTAGGTTCGAACTCGGTTCGCCGGAGTTAGATGTGTTTCAAGTCCAGTGCTAAAGCCACTCGGCCAGTTGTGTCAATATCGACTTCGCCAAAATAAATCAGTGTATTATAAATTGTGTCAAGTTTTGATCTTATCACTGAATGACCGTAAAAATACCCCCACAGTATGGATAATTACCTGCGTAAAAAATTTTTGTTTTCAAAATTCGTATTTAGAACTTCACTGTCTTGTTTGCTCAGCTCCGAATAATAAATAATTTCTTGTATTCACCCAGCACTGTTGTTACAAGGTAATATTTGTATCAGAAAAACACTTGTCACTGAGTATCACTTGTATTTTGGCAATGCTTATTTTCAGCCAAAATAGATACAATTCACATGAAATAACATTCTCACTTATAACTCGTACATTTATCTACATTGCAGTCCCAAAAGATTTGTAATGAAACGTAAATTACTAGTAATTAAGAATTAATAACTGCTGAGAACAATGTTTACGTCACGGACTTTCCGCGGGTAGTCAAGTTTAATAAGAAAAAAGGAACTAGCATTGTCTGGGGAGGCCAATGTCTAATAGTGGACGTCTATCGGCTGAAATGACGAATAGAATGAAAACAATAATTACCTCAGAGTCAATATCGTCAAGAAGATCTTTAAAATATTTGTAAGGCTTGTTTAAGAAATGCTCCTTATATTTAATATACGGCGGGAAACCGAAATATCGGTTCTTTGCCAAATCATTTGCAGTTATGTCCAATGCGTGTTGCATTCCACCTAAACCGACCTCACTAACCTGAAATAAATAAATATTTTCAAGTACAACTAAATAAATGTGATTAAAAAGAAGAAATAAAAATTAATGTAAAAAATGTTTTAATGTCGAAGTCCAGAGTTCAAACAAAGTGGTCTATGTCCTGTGTCAAACCATTTAATTCAATCGAAGCAATGATGAATTAGCAGAATCTGGCTCTTGGTTGTCAGTTTTACTTAGTTGATCTACAAAGGATTTGTTACATTTTAGTCTTGATGCTCCTTTTATGTAGGCGAAATGCAAGCAACCTCTTACTATATTGATGCATACATGGCTCATACTTCAAAATGTAGCTTTATGTGTAACCAAATGTTATGTAGAGCGTCGGTGGCGTAGTCGTCTCCCACCCAGGAGGCACTAGTTCGATCCCCGCCACGTAACAATGTGTTTTCAAATTGTGACTTCATATGTACGTTTAATCGACGCTTTTACGGTGAAGGAAAACATCGTGAGGAAACCTGCACACACCTATGAAGAAATTCTTAGGTTGTGTGTGAAGTCGACCAACCTGCACTTGGCCAGCGTGGTTGACTAAGGCCTAATCGCCCCTAATGTGGGGTAGTCTCGAGCCCCTCGGTGGCGACATTATATGAGCTGTTGATGATGATGATGAAATGGTACGTAAAGTCTTTTCGAATTACCAGTGTGATACTATGTATGTATCTGAGTAAACTTACTAGAGGATCCACAACATAATCTATTTTAGCACAGGCTTGTCTAAATGTACCCTGAGTCAAATAAACCATATTGTTATCACGGGCTAAGAATCCAGTTCTCAAGGTGAAATTCACTGTTGGAAACTGTCTAAGATAATGTCCATGTTCATCGAACATTCTGTAAAAAAAAAAAATTAATGCTAATAAAGTTGATTTGAAGAAAATAAATTTCAATTTCATTAGAACATACAATCTAATAAAAGGTAAATATAGAAATAAGAGGTTGTCTCTGTGTTTACTAAAAACTTTTTTAGCTTTCACCAGAAAAGAAGCAAATTCAGAAAAGCAAAACTATACTTTTTTATGAGAAGGTCAGGCAAATGACTCCATTCCAACTGATGGTAAGCAGAGGTGGGTTCCAAATGCTAATGCAAAGACTGCGAGAGATAAAGTCGCACTAGCTAGTCCTACATTATGTACAGTCAACAGCACGTCGGGCTATACAAAACTGTCAAATTTCTCTAAACAATTTTCAACCTAAGACCGTTCAAAATAAAGTGCATAAGCGATTGGGAAAATTTGACAGTTTGTGGTAACCCAACGTGCTGTTGTCTGTACTTACCTACTTTATGTTTGTTATATTTATGTTACTTACTTTATGTGACCCTCTTGCATTAAATGGAACCATCTTAAGGCAAATGCAAATTCTAAATGATTTTGTGGCAGCAATTCCTCATCATACAAGTCTCTGAATCCTTGAGATGGTGATAACACTTCATCTCTTATTAAGTTTTCTTCGCCTGAAAGAATTGTTTATGTTTTACTACATATTAAAGGACTACTAGTACATAACACATAGTCAAAATAATAAGCAGGTATAAAATCTGAATATGAATGACTTGTCGATGAACGATAACCTAGTGCAGTTTTAGATGAAGGTTGACAAGGTTCATCTAACACTATTCTAGCGGTTGCATCCTGAATACGTATTTAATGTTATCGTTCGTCGATAAGTTCAAGCAAAAGCATATAAGAAAAATCGGGAGTGGTCTCCCCTTGACTTTCTAGTATACCGGAAACGACTCATACGACGTCACCCTTTCGAGTACCAACCGGGCACTTGGTTGCTTAACTTTCGTGATCGACGACTCAAAAGTTGATAGAAACCTAATATTTTGATGTCATGCATGCATGTTAAATTTGGTTGTAATAAGTTACTCGAGTTATGGAGTTATCGTGTCTGTGACACACAGACACAGACATAATTATTCCAAAAACGGTATTTTTGGACTCAGGGAGGTCCAAAACGTGTAGTTCCGTCAAAATCTTGAGGTCGAATTTTTTGACGATTACAAGACTTCTTCTATACTACGTATACGAAAAAGTGAAAAATGGTTATTATGAGTTTGCTAAGTCTATGACAGTTCTTATATTTTATTGATTTCTTAAAAATAATTTCATGAAGCTTGACTTTTGTAATTATCAACTGTTAAAAATAATTGCTCATAGTGACTATCTACTAACTCTTTTAAAATTCTATAAAAAAAATCTTACCCATGAGTAGCTTAAATATCTCGTAATACAAAATTTGAGAGTACACAGCAATGTTGATATCCCTTGCAGTGAAGAACAGCATATCGTCATCCCAACAGGGATTTACTTTTGCCAGGGCTTGAGCAATATGATTGTGATGTCTCCAGAACCAGACTACGAGGAAGTTCATGCCGATCATGGAATTGGAGCTCAGAGCAGCTGAAATAAGATAAATAAAGCAGAAATATTTAGTAAATTTCCAATATCCAGTTGTGGCACGGATATTCTAATTTTAGGTTGTATTTGCTTAAAAAAAAATATAAAAAAATTGTAGTGTTGAAAAGCATGTCAGTCACGTCATTATAGTAAATGAACACCAAAATCTTCAATTACTTACGAGTACTATGACAACGTGTTTCTTGGCCTTCGTTGAGCATACAAAAGTTGTGTTTACGATCAGCGCTTGGTGGCCATATAGCCCCGTCTTCTACTTCATACTTCAGTAAGCCGCCTTCAAATTTTCTGCCCTTTTCGTTTAAGTCTTCCTCGTAGTTTCCATACAAACTTGATATATCTAACATGGGCGTTACCGTCTGGAGCTGTTATCGCAGATTTAAATTAAACGATAAATACATAAAAAAATAATCGGGA
Source organism: Elophila nymphaeata (assembly GCA_955850985.1). Classification (NCBI taxonomy): domain Eukaryota; kingdom Metazoa; phylum Arthropoda; class Insecta; order Lepidoptera; family Crambidae; genus Elophila; species Elophila nymphaeata. The sequence goes on along the minus strand of OY039073.1, from coordinate 25,817,510 downwards.
CAATTGTCTTGAAACATTAATAGATGGTTCACTTTCTAGATGGAGATGGTAATTAACAATTTATTTAAACAAACGCATATGATGATGTTAAAAAATGGACGAAATTGAAGTCAGTACGATGATTTTCATGTAACTCCGATGATAAGAACCTAATATATTTTTGTATTAGCCATGTGATGCCGGCAGAGTAGAATAGCATCGCCCCATATCCTCCAGTGGGTGTCGTAGAAGGCGACTAATGGATCAGCAACGGGGTATTGATCACCTTATACTCCGTCCACCAATCCGTATTGAGCAAGCGTGGTGGACTACTGCCTAAACCTCCTTCGATGACAAGGAGATGCCTTGTGTCCCAGCAGTGGGTTTAATTATAAAGGTTGTTGTGATGATATTTTTATATCAATATATTGTATAATTATATCCATATAATATTATTATTATAGACAAGACGCATGAAGCTTAAACGTAAAAATTCAGCAAATTTAGGAATAGGAAGGGGAAAGAAGATCAATATTTTGACAACAAGTACATACTTTTGGAATCAGAATCAGATATTAATTTGCACAATATTATGTAGGATACATTGAGGTAAACGACTGTATTTACAACAAAATATAAAGTTTGAACAATATTCTGCCTTAATCTATTATCGAAACTGAATGTGGACAAAAACTGAAGGTGGTATAGAGGGAGAGGAAGGCTGAAGAAAAGATGGATAGATTGTGTGAGAGATGATATAGAACAGAAAGGAGTTAATGCTGAGATGACGGCTGACAGGGATGTATGAAAGAGAAAAATATTATCACACCGATCCCAAATAATGCCGTCTGTCTGTCCCTATGTATGCTTAGATCTTTAAAACTACGCAACGGATTTTGATGCGGTTTTTTAAATAGATAGAGTGATTCTTAAGGTAGGTTTATATATATATATATTACATGCATATTTACAAAAGCATTGCACCCGTGCGAAGCCGAGGCGGATCACTAGTATTATGTAAAACAACTTTTACGGATTTAACTCGCGTGTAATTAGATTTTACATGTTGTTATTATTGCTCGACGTTTCGTAACACTTTTCAGCGTTTATGGTTACGCCATGACTAAAGTGTATGTTGTCATATTTTATGAAATAGTTAAATTTACCGTCACTTTAATTATTAATTTGGAGTGTTCCGTTTCACGCAAACGGAGCTCACGGTGTCATATATCACGGTCTTGCTGTGTGGTGGTTTGCTTGACTTTTAATAATTTTAATTACTGGATCCCAAGCAGGTGGTACGGCCCAACGATATTCTCTATTGAAATTTGGGTGTTTCTTTATTTCAATAGCCTCGCGCAACAATGTATCAACGTTGCTTGGCGAGAATGTGTGTTTTATCGAACCTTATATAATGATTGGATTGATTCTAGCGTATGTTCACAAACATGCGTAGACAACTAGTAAAATAAACATTATATGTGCAAACATTTTAAAGCGATGTTGATGATATTTTTGATAGTAAGATTGGCGGATCTATATGGTAAAAATAAACTCTAAGTCAAATTGTCTCCGACGACATTATTATATAATTAACGTACCCTTTCCGGTGGAAGATCATCACTGATGCATCCCTTACTTTGAAATGATATAGGTATTGTCAGGTTCAAGCATCTAACGTTAGTAAATCTGTGCACTGGATCATCGTCAGACACTGGATGCTGGATGCATATTGAATCTTTTTTACCTTTAGGTGAGCAACAATCTCTTCCTACGACGTAGTTCACTGAAATAAATAATGTTAGTTTCAAACTTAACGTGTTCATACTGATTTATTTTATTTCTATATACAGTACAGCAATGTGCTCAGGGTATTCATGGGACTGCTGCAGTGCTTTAGGGATGTTTGTGGAGCTAAGAACTATGGTTTTCACCCTGGCATCCGTAAAAAAAGGCCTTGTTGCTGCATCGTTTGCGTAGCAGAAACAACAACATTCTGATGCTTATCGTATCTCACCTAATGGTGGGACCGTGAGTTTCACGGTTCACTTTGAACAATGGGATCTTTTGTTAGCTAATTAGGTATTTATGGATGGGTATTCTATTGATTCCCGGTCATGTCCACATGCTCTGAAATTCGATGTTGTTGAAATTTGCATTTTGTTGAGCATGTGGTTTGTTTGTGGCATATGTCCAGTAAGCCCACCCAAGATTAGGCGAGACTGTTATCTGCTGCTACCACATATGAATGAATTTACTCCATCCTCTAGGACAGTCTCCTATGAAGGATGTGGAGTGTTTCTTACCAGGCGACAGTTTCCATTCCATACGATCTGTTATGGACATTTTCTTTGATGATTTTGATGCTACTCGCTTCTGGGCCTGTTTCTTGATCCAGTGGCGTCTGTCTGAACTGGCGATAGGTTTGCATTGTCACAAGTTTACCTGAGCCAGAGGGGCGCCTGCACTAAAGTTTAAAAGATCGCCCTAGCATAGATATAAGTCGACTTGTTGTTACAGACTTAAACTAACATTCTCTGGGCTTACAGCCCAGATGATGATTGAATGAAATAAATTATTATTATCCTATACAATACTAGTGTTTATTTATTTATTCATTTTATTTGCAACACAAACAGATAGTTACCGTTACATAATAGTATAGTGGTTTCTTTTAATCTTTGACAAAGTCATTCTTGGCTTTCACCTTTTGAAGATAAGGTTGAAGAACGAAGCGAGCTTCACCAGGAACGTTCAACCATTCAGAGGCCAGCTATCTAATAATTTATTAGTATTATAATGGTCATAGACTTCGAGAAGTCCTACCACTTACCAAACCACGGAGATAGTATACTAACCGCAATCACCTTGGGAAAGTCAGCATGATAAGTAGATAAATACTTTAGTACCTCTTTCTCATAATCAACCATACACAATGGTGGCAACAATTACGTTAGCATTGATATGACATGGAACGAAAGTTGGTTAGGCGTCTTTTTATATATACCCATTTATTATTTTTACATCAAGAATACTAGCATAGTGATTTGGTGAATGTGCTCGCCGACGCCATCAGGTGTGGACTCTGTGATTCGGTCAGATGGCCAAAACGCGCGATGCCATGCCATCATTTTGGCATATTAATGAAAAAATGTTCCCGCGCATTCCTCTTCTGTTTTTCGCTGCTGCTGAACACATAATTCGAAATTTTTCGCAGTGAACAGCCGCGATCGCATTTTTACTTGATCGTAGGTATACTTCAAGAGCTTATAAACAATAAATTCTCATTTCGCTCTCGAAAAGATATTAATGACTTTGCATATTGTGTTAAGTGCAACGGTTGGACTGGATTACCTATAATATCAGGACCAGTGCGTGCAGCGGCTGAGCTTACATTTTGAGGTTTGAAGGCTGATGATCGGTGCAGCATCGAGTGAGTCGTACATTACGTTTATCCGACCTCAGTTCGCCATTCCACTAGTAATTTTCCAAATTCATCCCTTATAGATCGTAGCTATTCGCTTCACCAAAAGGTGTTAATTTACTTTTAATGCTGGCCGTACCATCGTCTTACAAAAGAACGCCTTTATTTTACATCGGAAAAGATATTATATTTCGGCGACAAGCGGGGCTCCCCAAGGTTATTTATATTTAGGATTCTGTTTTAAGACCCCGGTATATCTATTGAAAACTAATGTTTTCCTTAATGTCGTGACAGCGATGAACAGAGAGTACTTAACGCAGTCACAGTGCCCTACATCAAGCCTTTTTTGCGAGGAGTTTAAAGGCATTTACGCATCGTCTACGCCGCCGCCCAGCCCACCTGGAGCCAGCCACTTTTTGCCACCACTACCACTACCTCCGCGGGACAACTTGTCCACTCCCTCATGGCTCCCAAACCGGTCAGCGCAGCTCCCCAACCTTAATTTTCCCCGGTAGGCAGTCTCCCATCTGGCATACAAAACAAAACATGCGGCTACAAACTCCTCCGCCAAAGTAGCCTCCAACAAGCCGGACACAGCTATATCCACCATTTCCATGGGCCGAGAAATTCTAACCGTGCCCTCAGCCATCTCCTCTATGCTGCGGGCAATAGAGTCCGCCAGCTCCTCTCTTTGCGGCCCGGAGACAAGACACACGGTGGCCGCCCTATATCAAGCCTACTGGATGGTTGACAGCCTGCAAACTTTAAACAGTGGCGACCGCTTACCAAGTGCGGTTTGCTACTTTATTGCCAACACTTGCGTAATGTACCATATTTAAGACAAATAAAGGATTCTGATTCTGATTCATCCTGCAATATGACAAAACTGACAATGCTAAATGATTCGTTTACTCACCAGTATCGAAAACTGCAGATATATCTGCTACTAACAAAGATAAGTAAAGAGTGGCAAGGTTAGTGAATGTTTTATCCGGAACCATTCCTTCAGCAAGAAGAGATGTACGTAAATGTCTCGCTTGAGGTAGCTGCGATCCATCCCTCGATCTACGTGGTTCGCGAACTGCGGACAAAATTAAATAATCCATTATGATGATACTTCGTAATGTTTGGGCTTTGTCTCATCTTCTGATGGTATATAAGTGATGCGCAAGCCGAAGATGGAAGCTTATTCAATCAAAATAATTCGGACATGCTTAATTATCAATTGAGACTTCCCCTCCATCCAGAGTAACCTAATGAGAGCAGCTCGACTAACACTGGTTTCCCCAGAGGTTGTTGAAATATTGCTGATAACACCATTATTATGGCAACAGACTTTGATAAGATGGTGGTGTTACTTAAAACAAGCCCTACCGTATTACCGCTGGGATGAAACGAAACCTCTGGATCTTATCCAAAGAGGCTTAAAGAAGTTCCTTGCAAGTCGCAAGACAAATTCTTCTAGCAGTAGCTATCTTTGCATTTGGAATCCGCTTATTTATTATAACATAGTACAATAATAATATACTCTTATTAAAATATAGCCTATAGCCTACCTCGATAAATGGACTATCCAACACAAAAATATTTTTTCAATTTAAATCAGTAGTTCCTGACGTTCAACCAAACAATCTCTTCAGCTTTATAATATTAGTATACATAGATATACGCCTTTATCTTTAAAAATCTTTTGACACTCTGATATACTGTCGTCTGCACATGTATATTTCTACGTCTTTATTGAATACTAGTGCTCCACTCACGACTTCGTCCGCCTAGAGTTTTATTTTTCAATTATAGCCTATGTCACTCAGGAATAATGTAGTATTCTAATATTTTTTTTTTTAAATAAGTCCAGCAGTTGTTGAGCTTAATCGTTAGAAGCATTCAAACTTTCCTCTTTATTTAAAATGTTAAGAGGGTTCCACATTATCCGATCCGATATCGTTATCGGCAGCCGATACGATTTTGGAAGCAATTGAAATGTGCGAAATATGTACCCACCTATCACATTGTCCGGCCCTGAGGTCCGGCCCGATATGCGAACTGTCGAATTTCATATGTTAGTCTTGACATTAGCTTCCGATACCGATATCGGATCGGACAATATGGGGAACAAGCAAAGGGATCTCCATAGAAACCTCAATTTTCTAACAAATAACAAAATTGCAGCGCACGAGAGCGCACGTCATATAACTTAGACAATTGGATCCTTTATCTAAGTCAAATAAAGTGTCAAAAAGATCTTAGAAAGTAACCTATATCGTCCAACAAATAACAAAATGGCAGCCCACCTTAAATAATGACTACATAATTGTAATTTTCGTAGAGATATCTGATTGAACATAAATAAATACAGCTTCTTTTACTCCCTGATAAAATAGCTTTCTTTTGGTGAAATAAATTATAAAATCGGTTTAGGCGTGAGGGCGTAACAAACGTACAAACTCACTTTCGTATTTATAATATTAGTTAGGATATTTTTCTTTGAGCTTTTGCTTTGGCTATTGGTAATGATCTCTCTATAATAATTACCTTTATCAAAAACAGGCGGTAGCACTCTATAGGTTGGTGTGTGAACGGCACCATGGCTAGGATGGTTTAAGTTGTTACATGAACCATCCACTCTTCGCCATTCATCAGGGTCGCAACGCTTAACGTTGGTCACGCAATAACTGAAATAAATTGATGGTTATTTATTAAATGCTTTTCATTTCCGAATCCATGGAACACCTGTTGTGTGACTGCTATTCCATAGCCAGGATTAGAATGAATATCCTGGGAATAGCCTATCCAAGGTCAGAGCACTATAGAATGAATGAAATTAATAATATATAGGCTTTTCAAGCCCATGGACATAGTAAGGCGGATGGTGTACGTATTCAAGGACCGCCAAGAGTAGGCAAAGGGAAAGAAGAGACACAAATGATGTTGGGTCGAACTGCACTGTGAGGAAGGTCACGCCCCCGTCATAAGATAAGATAAAATATTTAATTACATATTCAGCCCCGATGCTGTTCCCGGTCACCGATAGGACTACCCGTTCTCATCCCGTGGCTGTCAAAAAGCTGACTAAAAGAGTTTCTTTACTCTTTGTTGTCCATCGCACCAAGGGGTTACACGTTACTTACACATCAAGGTATCTCGTTTCGATTGATGGCAGGGAAATTATTCATTTCAACATGAACATTTGTTTACAAGTCATAATGGCAATTACAGTGTAACGTCTGTCCTGATTGGTGGCTTTTGTTTGTTGGCTTACTTTGGGTTTAGTTCTTAGACCTGACTCTATTTTGAGGCACTACATGGCCCTACTAGCAGATGTGGCTTTAAGTGCAACCAAATGTTACCAAGCCCCATTCAATCTTTTGAGCGTGATTGTAGGTCGGTAGGTAAGTATTTTATTTAGAATTAATATACTCTTTATTGCACTTAAAAATACACAATAATTTACAAAACAATACAAAGTTTGCAAGGGTGATAGCCCTTCCGTTGTTGATTTATAAAAAAGAAAATCTAATTACTATAAATATTTGTCTGTTATCTTGTATCCGTAACTTAAGCTCATAATAATACTTAGTTTGGGATAGAGGGTAAGTGTGACAGTAAAAGAAATATGTTTGAATAAAAAAGGCTAATACTCACTAGGCTTTATTAGCCGCAACCCGCTCCTGATACTCTTCTTCAGTAATAGGTAAACCAGAGTAAGAATCATAGTGAATAACGTCACCACTTATATTAAGAATATACAAAAATAATATAATAATTCTATTCAGCATATTGCTGGCTTACGTTCTGAAAAAAAAAAATATCATTTATTGTATCTGTAAAAAGATTTTTATCATAACAGTTATAAAAAAAAACAGTTTTTAACCAACAAAAATAACAAAACTACTTTAAATTTTAATAAAACCGTCAATTTATATTTATTAATTATCACACAATTGATATGATATAATAACTTGTCGCGGGATTTATTTCAATTTACTTTTTATTCGCGACAAGTTTTTATAACATTTAAATATAATAAATTGACTAAATTAAAAGTTAATTTTCTTTTTTTAGAGCATTAAGATAAAAGGTTAGTGCACAAAAAATAACTAGTCCGCTATTTTGGGCAATCCGTTTAGCCTTAGAATGAATATAGCTAACTGTGGATTTTTATCCAAACTAAACGTGTATGCAAAATTTCATCAAAATATGTTATGGACAACTACTTTAAAATTCAGTTGCAAGATTTGACCCGAACATAAATACATACACTGAAAGTTAAATAAAAGCCTTTACGAAAATGGACACATCGTCATTCACCCGCCACTGGTATTCCCAATTTTAGTTGTGGTCTGCGTTATAATGTTCTTCATCCACTCTCCTCGATCAGCCGTCATCTCAGCATTAACACCCTTCTTTCTCCATATCATTTGTTATACAGTCTATCCATCTTTTCTTAGGTCTTCCTCTCCAACTATATCTATCCACATTCATTATTATCACTTTTTGTAACATGCTTGTCATTTCTACTCATTACATGCCCATCTCTTACCGCTCAATCTTCTATTTTCAACCTAATGTACTCATCCCTGACTTCGTACATTCTTGTTACTTCACACTTCCTCAATTGCCTCTCTTTAACTGTTCCAACTGCACAAACGTTCCGTTTATTTATTTACAAAATCTGTCCTAACCTATTAGTTTCCTTTACTTGAGATAATTATTACCTCCAATATGGACATAAGTGGATGCGCCGAGTATCTTTGGCGATTAGATTACTGCGTCGACTAGTACCAACGACATCAACGACTATTATACCACATCGTCTTTTAAGTGCATGAAAGTGGTTGTTGTATTATCTACTAGCTTTTGTTTGCGACTTCCGTTAACAAATAGATTTTAACAATAAATTCACTAAAAATTAAGTACGCTGTAGTCTTCATCTATATTAATATCAAAATTGATCCGAATCGGATGAAAGACTAAAAAAATAATTTGAAAAAAAGATGTTCTTACGTTACATGAACTAATTAGTTGGTTTAAGCCGGACGAAATGATGATGATTGTAAGGAAAAATTGCTCATGATCAATTGGGTCTTAAAATTATCCCCGGACTCGGACGTGTTGAGGTCACAATACTGATTTAAATATTTATTTTACGTTGAGCTTAATAAATAATTTAAATAAATGTCCATAAAATTTCACTTACAATGTTTTTGTTGAGATAAGTACCCGTAAAGTTATTTTCCCTGTATTTACACAATAGTTGCTATAGACGTGTCTGATATTTTTCTATCTTTTAATTTTAAACTAACCCACGAATGATTTCACGTAATTTGGTTTTATCTTTACTTGGCTGCGATTATATTTTAGTTATACCAGCGAGCAGACTCCTTCTTCAATTCATATTAGACTTAATTCTCTATATTAAGTAACTAATTTAGGTGTTAAAGTTTAAATTTCCAAAACAATAGTATGATTTTTCCGCGATCTTTCCTTCCAGTAATAATTTCACTATTTGCAAGCAAAATCACGTCTTGTAATACCTTTCACTTAGAGATATGTGAGACTGAAATTACCATACTCAAGTTCATTTATAAATCGCGATTAATTATTTTATTTGCACAGTGGTTTACGCAGAGAATTTACTTTAGTTTAACTGTTTAAATTTGCACATATCTTTTAAAGTGATTTATGTATGCATTAATTTAATAGTTCAGGTTGTAAGATGTTTGATCATGAATGGAAAAACACTTATTGATACACTTCGACTGGTAATTAATCAAATGCGATATTACATTAGGTAATTTTGGTACCATCTGATCCGTTACCTAGAAGGTCACTCACTGATCAACGATCGACAGTACGGCTTTAGGCCGAAACGATCGACGGGTGACCTTCTAGCGTACTTGACGCATGTCTGGGGTGAAGCTATAGACAAGCGTGGCGAGTCACTGGCTGTCAGCCTTGACATCGCCAAAGCTTTTGACAGGGTCTGGCACAAAAGTCTTCTCTCCAAGCTTCCGACATATGGTCTGCCTGCTCAGCTCTGTACCTGGGTAGCCGGCTTCCTGCATGAGCGAAGAATTCGTGTCCTTTCCGATGGATGCAGTTCGCGGTTCATGTCAGTGAATGCCGGTGTTCCCCAAGGATCCGTTTTATCCCCTACACTGTTTCTTCTGCATATCAATCATATGATTCCTCTCGGGAACATCCATTGCTATGCAGACGACAGTACAGTGCATGCGGGCTATTTCGGACACGCAGGGGCTGGGCGAGCAGTAACCGTGGAGAGTCGTGAGAATCTTGTCATTGAGCTCAACCGAGAGCTCGACTTTGTTTCTAAATGGGGTTCAGCAAATCTGGTTGAGTTCAATGCCAAGAAAACTCAGGTGTGCGCGTTTACGGCTAAAACGTCGCCATTCCTTTCCCTTCCCTCTCTCCAGGGCACAACACTAACGCTACAGAGTAGTATCACCTTGCTCGGTATGGAGGTTCGCTGTGACTTGAATCCGAAGGACTACATCGAAAGCGTGATAAAAACAGCTTCACGAAAACTTGGAGTCCTGAACAAGGTGCGGCGTTTTTTCACGCCAAATCAACTGTGCTTGCTTTACAAGACGCAAGTACGGTCCTGCGTGGAGTATTGCTCGCACCTGTGGGATGGCTCTGCAAAGTACTTACTCGATGCTTTGGATAGGTTGCAGCGTCGCGCGGCCCGCATCATCGGCGACGAAGAGGTGACCAAACACCTTGAGCCTCTCCAATTGCGTCGCAATGTTGCGTCATTGAGCGCCTTCTACCGTCTGTACCACGGCGAGTGCTCTGAGGAGATTTTTTCCCTAATCCCACCATCTCCTTTCCTTCTAAGGACTACGCGTGCTGGCCTACGTTGTCACCGACAAACTGTGGCTACCATTCCAACGCGTACTAAGAAATTTGGCAACTCGTTTCTTTGTCGCACAATCAACTATGTCACCTCTTACCAGCTCACTGTTCGTTGGAGGAATAAAAGCCTTGAAAATCCTCGAGATTGGCATATGACTTGTAGTACCGCGCAGGCTTCGCCACTTTTGCACTGAATTGAGAGGGTAAGTAAAAAATATTTTTCAGTTTTGTAAGGTAGTTTGACAATCTTACTTGACCAAGCGATCGACCACCGACAATCATTACGTTTAGAGGTCATTACTTGCGGGAGGACGGGAGGGATGCCAATCTCTTCGGACGAAAAGTATCGTATAATTATCATAGAACTTCACGATCGATCGAAGGAAAAATCAACTGTGCTGTGGAGGAGTTTCTCCTGAGTTCTTGTTGAAAAATTGTTTTGTAACTATAATTAAGTTTTCACTTGACATTGGCAAAATGCATAATCTTTAAGATTTGCGAATGCCATTAATTAAGAATAGAATAGAATGCAAATAAAAAAGTCATTATTGTTTACTCGTATTATGGCGTATTAAAATTTTAAAGGCGGAAACACATTATTGTGACATATTAAGAGTCTTTATAAATTACTAGCTTTTGCCCGCGACTTCGTACGCGTGAAATAGTTACTTTAGGCAGATTTTTTTTTGTTGTAGGTACTTATTATGCAAAAAATACAAATAACAACTGCCGTGCACTACCAGTAAATGGCTTTTTACAATCTACCATTTTATGTTTTTCCATCCTTTGCTAACTTACACGCAACCTTTCATCCCCACATGGGTCAATATTTCAAAAACTCTAGAACAAATATTTGCTTTTCATGGTTTATCTTCATGGTAATGAGGAATCCCATAAAAACTTTCATCTCTTACTACAACCCCTTCATTCTCTTTTTCACAAAAAAGGTAGCTTTTATTCCATTTCGAGGTTTAGTCTATTTTTGTACCAAATTTAATTAAATTCGGTTCAGGTTTAGGCGTGAAAGCGATTAAGCTAAAGAGTCGCGGCCACTATGTTGGGTCTCAAAATGGATGCTGTATTCTGAATCCTGACTCCGAATACAGCATCCATTTTGAGACCTCCGAAAACTACAAAACTGATACCCATATAAAGTTTATAATTCGCGTCCGCCATCTTGGATCTCAAAATGGATAATTCTAACTCTGTAAACCACGAAAATGATATCCATATTAATAATAAGTAGCGTCCGCCATCTTGGATCTAGAAATTGATGACGTATTTGGAATCGCGACCCCCGAAAACTACGAAATTGATACCCAAATCGCTTTTATGTTAAAAAGTCCCATCTGCCATCTTGGATCTCGACGTAGATGATGTATTTGGAATCTGGACCCCCGAAAACCTCGAAAATGATACCCATATTCCTATTAAGTTAAAGTCACGTCCGCCATCTTGGATCCCAAAATCTATGTTTCATTCGGAGTCAGAACCCCCAAAAATCACGAATATTATACCCATATCGATTTTATATCAAAAAGTCGCGACGTTTGACGCCGTCGTGGTGGAGTGGTCAGTATAGCTGGCTTCACATCAAGCGGTCCGGGTTCGAATCCTGGTAGCGGCAAATGTTTGTGTGACGAACACGAATGTTTGTTTGCGAGTCATGGTTGTTTATATATTTATTTATAAAAATATCTAAAATTATTATGTATATTACAAAAAATTGTCCGTTATCTAGTATCCGTAACACAAGTTCTTAATGATACTTACTTCGGGCTAGATAATTGGTGTGAGCGTGAAAATATATTATTATTATTATTATTTTGTCAAAAAGTTGCGTCCGCCATCTTGGATCTCGAAATAGATGTTTTATTCGGAGTCAGAACCCCCAAAAATCTCGAAAATTATACACATATCGATTTTATATCAAAAAGTCGCGACTGCCATCTTGGATCTCGAAATAGATGTCGTATTCGGAATCGGGACCCTCAAAAACCACGAAAATGATACCCATATTGTCATTTTGTCAAAAAGTCGCGTCCGCCATCATGGATCTCGAAATAGATGTTTTATTCGTAATCCAGACCCCTAAAAACCACGAAAACGATACTATTATTGACATTATGTTAAAAAGTCGCATCCACCATTATGGGTCTTTTTAAAAATTGTTGTTGTATTGGGAATTGGGACCTCCGAAAACCACGAATATTATACCCATCATATCGATTTTATATTAAAAAGTCGCAACCGCCATCTTGGATCTCGAAATAGATGTCGTATTCGAAATCAGGACCCCCGAAAACCACGAAAATGATACCCATATTGACATTTTGTCAAAAAGTCGCGTCCGCCATCTTGGATCTAGAGAAATAGATGTTTTATTTTCATCCCCAATTTCATCCCCACACGAGTCTAAATTTCAAAAATCCTAGAACTAATATTTCTTTCTTTCTTATTAAGTCCCTAATTTCAAAGTTTCATGGTTTTATCTTTAACAATGACGAACTCCCGTACAAACTTTCATCCACTATTTCACCCCCATACAGGTCAAAATTTCAAAAATCTCAGAACAAATATTTCTTTCTGTCTTTTTAAGTGCCTAAATTCAAAGTTTCATGGTTCTATCTTCAAAAATGACGAACTTCCATACAAACTTTCATCCCCTATTTCAACCCATTCAACCTTTCTTTCGCAATAAAAAGTAGCCTATGTCCTTCCCCGAGATCTAATCTATATTTGTACCAATTTTTATCAAAATCAGTTCAGTGGTTTAGACGTGAAAGCTTAACAGACAGACAGACAGAGTTACTTTCGCATTTATAATATTAGTAAGGATTAATAAAACTTTATGTTGTCATAACAAACAAACAAAGGTGCTTGCTGTAGTTCATTCTTTCAATATTTATGACTATTATGGACTGACGGTGGTTGAGAAGCTTTGTAAATCACCTTTAAAGTACTGTAAGTAATATAAAGCATATCTAATACTTAAAAATGAGTAAGTATCAGTCTTTCATGAAGTATAATTAGTGTTGCCCGCTAAAAATCTATGGTTTCCTCAATTATTTTCTTCTTTTTATTGCCAGACATAGAGTGTACAGTGTACGTATAAAAATGGGAATGCCCGATATTACCGATCAAAATTTTCAGCCATTTTAGCGAAGGGAGAGTTTTAATGTGTCGTTACGATAGGTGATACGAAGTACACTTGGTCATTTAGTCATTAATAAATTGTACTTTAGTTTTCGTCCTCGAGATTGGCATATGACTTGTAGATATTGAGAGTTGACAGGGAAGTACTACTGCAAATTTATTAAGTCCGATGGATGTTTGTATGGAAATCCGTCATTTTTTAAAGTAAAATCCATGAAAATCGGTATATGGCGCTTGGGTTAGAATAAATTATAAGATAATTTAAATGCTGCTCGAAGTAACTGTTTTGCGCGGACGAAGTCGCGGGCAAAAGCTAGTACTTTATAAAGTTGTTTCGGGGGATATAAGAGGACTTCATGTTTCCAAAGAAAATTTTATGAATGTTATTTGATTGTATATTTTTTCCTTTATATTTAGCTTCAAAACTGACGGAATTCCAAACAAACTTTTCACTCCCTTTTCACCACCTTAGAGGGTGAATTTCCAAAAATCCTTTTTTAGTGCACCCCTAGACCTCATAAGGAACCTACGTGCCAAATTTGAAATCTCTAGACACAGCGGTTTGGGCTGTGCGTTGATATGTCAGTCAGTCAGTCAGTATTCATTTTTATAGATATACTGGGTGTAAAAGACATGAACAGTCAAACGAGAACCATGTATTCTATACATCAAAATAAGACATATTTCAAAAAAATTATTGCTGGGAAATGATTTTTAAATTTTGGTGTTAAAAAAAATTGCAAATTGTACTGCGCAATGTAAAGGCCAGACGGCGACCCCGTTCGTTAGTGTCCGTGCGCATCGAGTGAACTACATTGAACGCTAACGTTTTGAAGCCATTTTTTGTTATGAAATACTAAAAAAAATGATAATGTTTCTTTGGACAATAATTAAGAAATAACGTATAGAATACGTTTTCATAAAAAAATTAAAAAAAAATTATGACTTTGACCTTCAATAAAATCGTAACTATCAATTTCCCAGGTATAGTCTAAAGGAAAAAAAATGTTATGATGGTGAGCAGAATACATGGTTCTCGTTTGACTGTTCATGTCTTTTACATCCTGTAGATAGATAGATAGATACGCCGCGACTAAAACAAATGCAGTCTACGCGCTCTGGGGGGAACAGGCAGCGTAGGTAATGTTTCTATTTCGTTCTCAGTGAAACAATGACAAGCTTCTAGGGATGAGAAATGCCTACAATAAAAAATAATTATATTAGGAACGAAAATATATCGAGTGCGGTCGACGTAGCGCGACCGCTTGAAGATTAATTTAACACGAATTACTAATTTTGGTTTGACTTTCCCTTTTTTACTTAGTCAATAAATAGCTAGGCTTAGCGTTGATTTTGACAATACCCACTTGACAAAATAAATATAACTATCGTTGAACAAAGTAGCCTATATCTGAGTGGATTATATTTTTGTTAAAACATGCCTTTGATGAAAGAAAGTCCTTTGAAAAGCTTATGAGTTCATGAGATTTCCTTTTATAGATTTGACATTAAACTAAATATTATAAAAAGATAATAGCTACTGAGCTGATTCTCGATAGTGCATATTGCTTATCACAATTTATGCACAATTCGATTAATTACCAAGCAACAATATTCGAGCAACTGAATACATATACCTACGTGTGCACATGTCATTTTTCTGTTGATACTAATTGTCTGTTAATTTTACCAATAGCACCTTATTGTGTTTAATTCTTTATAAGCAAGATTTATGGTCTCCTTATACTTTACAAGCTGTGCCCGCGCGACTTCGTCCGGGTGGATTTCCCGTTTTTGCAACATTTTTCATTGATGCTCAACTCCTATTAGTCGTAGAGTCACTCACATCACTCTACGACTAATAGGATTATGGAGGTATATAGGTCTATATCACGGTTTCCTAAACTGTGCGTCGTGACGCCCTGGAGTGCCGCGGTTCTATCCCGGGGGCGGGCGTCGTGGCTGTCTAGCTAGCTATGCGAGCTAGTCGAACGAAAATAAATGTAGACAAAGAAATGTAAGTCGCGATTTCAAAACTTCAGACCGGTTTTGAGAATCTCTGTTTTTAAAATAAGAAAAGACACTGAAAAAAATCTTCTGTCCAGCGCGGGCGAAAAAATCGAATACAGCATCTTCCGCAATCCGGGCGGCTGCGTCAACCACTACGCTACCGAGACATTGCTTTCGCCGTCGAAATTTGTCGGTGCTACTTATGTTTTTATAGTAACATTTTTTCGGTCTACTTTCTAATTTTAAAATATTTGCGCATTCGTTAACGCCTAAATAATTCCAAAAAAGCTATGTTTTTGTTTTTGTAGGTATGTACTTAACTTGGCTGTTACTATCACGGGGGGAGGGCTCGTAAAAATTGTAAAATTCCTAAGGGCGTCACTATGAAAATAAGTTTGGGAAGCCCTGGCCTATAGTGTTCCTCGATAAATAGACAATCAGCGAATTTTTCAATTTGAATCAGTAGTTCCCCTTTTAAGGGTTCTGTACCCAAAGGGTAAAACGGGATCCTATTACTAAGACTGCTGTCCGTCCGTCCGTTCGTCTGTCCATCTGTCACCAGGCTGTATATCATGAACCATGATAGTTAGACAGTTGAAATTTTCTTAGATGACGTAGTTCTGGTGCCGCTGTAACAACAAATACTAATAAATAGAATAAAATAAATATTGAAGGGGCTCCCATAAAATAAGCGTGACTTTTTTGGTCGATTTTGATAACGGCAACAGATAGACGCTTGAAATATTCACAGAATATTTAGTTATATTTATACGCTTTTAAAATAAATAATTAAATTAAAATTAAATCAATATTTAAGGGGCCTCAACAACAAACGTGATTTATTTCTCGATCTTATTAACGATACCAGGTAGAAACTTAAAATATTAACAAAATATTTAATATAAAATTCAAATAATTTTCGGAGAGTTTTGATAAATTCTATGGCACGGAACCCTTCGTTCGCGCGTCCGACTCCTTCTAGGCGGTTTTTTACTATTTTTGCAGGATGTCTCTGATGACCTTCTTGGAGTCACCAGGGCTTTTAGTAAAGGAAAGAACCTCGATGGGTCCTCAAGCATTAAGGTTAAATCACTCCAGAGAGGATTTCTGACCGGTGAGCATCTCCCTCGGAGGAGTCTCTGAACCTATTAGTACTTGATCATTATTTAGCTGCGGAGTTATGTTAAAACTATGATATCTCCGAAGACATTCATTGAAATCTAATGATGTTAAGAACAATTTTGTACAAAATGAAATACTTGTGACGAATAACGTATTAATTTTGATAAGGAATAATATTATGTTTACAAAAATACCTTCGCATCTAATGCATTATTTTAGAACAAAATTTATTAACAAAAATAGGTTATAGCGAGTCAACCTTAAGAGATAGATAAAAACTGTCTGAAACTTTTTTTTAGAACTTTTAAAGGAGAATAATTCCGTTATACATAATTTTGGCGTAACTTAACCGTTTACGCAGCGCACGCAAAGAAAACTCTGAAAATCAAAATTTATTATTTTCCGTTTGTTTCAAACTATGATATTTCTTAAGATATTCATTGAAATCAAATGAAGTCCTGAACAATTTTGTTCAAAATTAAATACTTGTGATAAATAATGCATTTATTTTGATAAGGAATAATATCATGCATACAAAAACACCATCGCAGATAATGCATTATTTTAGAACAAATTTGATTACCTGTCGCGGACTTTTCTTTAGAAAATTTAATGGAGAACAATTCCGTCATACATGATTTTTACGTAACTTTAACCGTTTATGCAGCGCAGACAGTGAAAGCTTTGAAAAGGATAATTTTTCTCCCGTTTTTGCAACATTCTTCATTGATGCTCGGCTCCTATTGGACGTACCGTGATGTTATATAGCCTATAGCCTTCCTAGATAAATGGAATATCCAACGGAAAAAGAATTTTTCAATTTGAGTCTGTAGTTGCAGTGCTGAGATCTTAGGGTTCAACCAAACTGTGTGGTTATTGTGAATTCCCGCACATATTGGGAGCAACACACGATGTGAAAATAAAGTTTCGTGTTGCAACGTCTGGGAGACTTTAGGCTAATACACCAAGGTACTCACGTTTCGGATCCAATACAACTGCCGGTCACCAGCCAATTTGGGTCAGACAGTGTCCAAACTAATCACCGGTCAGCTGACGGCACGGGTACAAACGGCACAAACACTTCCTAGTGTCTTGCTTGAAAGTTTATAATTAACAAAAAAACACAGCACATAAAATCTTGTAAAAATAATAAGTTCAGCTCAGCGCGACCGTCGGTATTTTTGCGAAGTAATTGTTCCACACCTTCACACGCAAATTCTCAATCGAAAGTGTCAAGCTGGTTTTCCGGTTTCTTCCCTAGATGGCGTGGCGCTCGACGTTTTCTTGGCCTCAACGTGAAAACATTGCAAACTATGTTTTTCCTTTGGTTTATATTAAGCAAAAGGTGTCCCAGACGTTGAGATTGAATTGAGAATATTCTAGCTAAAATAAATGATAACGAAACATTCCGCCCACCAAAATACACTTGTGTATTTTCGAAACCATATTGAACAATCACGCTAAAGCATATGAATACGAGGTTGATTATGATAATTACGAATTAGAACTAAGAACTACAGATTACATAATAATTAACGCTTAATTAGAGTTATGAGGTAGGGGACAAAGTTTAGCTAACGGTCTCGTGAGGCGAGAACCATCAACGGTACGAATAGTGGCTATACGAATTATTCCGTCTGGACTAGGATGCAATTTTTCGACGCGAGCTAAAGGCCAATGTAAAGGCATCGTATTTTCTTGTTTAAGAATAACTACAGATCCCTCATCTAAAGGCTTCGAGTGTTTGTTCCACTTTGCCCGAACGGTTAACGATTGTAAATACTCATGCTTCCAACGATTCCAAAAATCTTGTTGGAAGCGCTGGAGCAGTTGCCAACGGCCTAAACGGTTAATGTTGATATCACGATAATCCTCGTCGGGAACGGAAGTTAAAGGCTCGAGCGTGAGGAAGTGGCCGGGCGTTAAAACACTTAGATCGTTGGGATCTGAACTCAAAGGACAAAGTGGTCGCGAATTTAGCATCGACTCGATCTGGATAAAAAGAGTAGCCAACTCTTCAAATGTAAGAGATTGATCTCCGACAATTCGATAAAGATGTGACTTAACAGCTTTTATTTGAATCTCCCACACTCCACCAAAGTGAGGGCTTGCAGGAGGATTGAAGCGAAACTCGATATGTTCACACCGAGCCGCACTGTGCATGAAATTATTTAATTGATTGCTAGCGCCTACGTAATTGGTACCGCAGTCAGAGTGAATGATGTTAACCCTACCACGACGGCCAACAAACCGGCGTAGGGCAGCGATAAAAGCGTCCGACGAGAGGTCCGAAACGGCTTCCAAGTGAAGCGCCTTGGTGGTAAGACACACAAAGAGGCACAGGTAGGCTTTTCCTATCTTAGCACCTCGATGCTTTCCCAACTTGATACGAAAGGGGCCTCCGTAGTCGGTACCAACAACGGAAAACGGTTTCACCTGATTGACGCGGACGGCGGGTAAATCGCTCATGAACGGCTCAAGGGGAACAGGGTTCGTTTTGTAACACTGAACACATTTTGACAAGCAGTGACGAATGGCGCGTTTAGGTGACAAGATCCAAAACTGCTGTGTCAAAAGGTATTGCATCGTATTCACACCGGGATGGCAATTTTCACGATGAAAGGCCTCGATAATAAGGTAAGTTAATTTAGAATCGCGCGGAATCAACGCAGGGTGCTTGTGTTCAAACTCAAGCCCTGAACGAGCCAGGCGACCGCCCACCCTGAGGATTCCTTGAGAATCGAGAAACGGATTCAACTTCCTCATTTGTTTTTGAAGTAATTGGCCTTCACGTAATTGATGAATCTCCCTAACGAAATGGGATGATTGGACATGCTTAACGATAAGCATTAACGCTTTATGAAGCTCTGAACGAGTATGAAAGAGAGTGACTCGATACACACGTTTGGATCGCAGGTAGTCAAAATATTTTAACCACCAACACACGAGACGTTGAATTTTACGAATAGAAGAATAACGAATAAGAAAGGTATCGATGATTGACGCTTGGGTGTCACTCTGTGTGAATAAAACATGTGGATTTTTTCTATGCTCCTGTAATATCACTTCATCAGAAGGGTCAAATTGCTGAGGCCAGCAATCTGGAGATTGAGGCAGCCAGGAGGGTCCCGCCCACCATAAACTATTGGTAACGAGATCGGAAGGAAGCTGACCACGAGACGCAACGTCAGCCGGATTTTGATCGGATCTCACGTGACCCCAACGGACATTTGGAAGGACATCGTGAATATGCGAAACTCGATTCGCAATGAAAGTCTTCCACTGCGAAGGGTGAGAACGAAGCCAAGCGAGTACGATCGTTGAATCGGACCAAGCAAACACGTCAGTGCAATGAAACACGGGTAAGTAAAGGTCTGCTACGAATTTTAGTAGGTCCGCAAGCAAAACTGCGGCACACAATTCAAGGCGAGGAAGCGATGTTGATTTAGTTGGTGCAACGCGAGCCTTAGAACATATGAAAGAAACTTGAACCTCACCATCTGTTTTGATCACACGTAAGTATATAACTGCGCCATATCCGGTTTCCGAACTGTCGGAAAAGCCGTGCAGTTGACAAGAGACGATTTCTGTCGTGGATACAAAACGAGGAACCTTCAAAGATTCCAATAGAGGTAACTGCTCAAGATAGCGATTCCAGAAAAGAATAACGTCTTGAGGAGGTTCCTCATCCCAACCAATGCCAAGGAGCCAAAGTCGTTGCACCAACGCCTTCGCTACCAAAGTTAGTGGAGATAAAAATCCCAAAGGATCGAATATGCGTGCTAACTCACTCAAGATGTTTCTCTTTGTACATCCTTTATTTTGCGGTGTAACAGAGAAAAGAAATGTATCAGAATGCGGATCCCATCCTAAGCCTAAAACCTTAACAGTCTGGCTGTCCTCGTCATCCAGAGAAACAGGACCCGTGAGACGATGTTCAACAGGCAAGTCCGATAAAAGTTCAGGGTGATTACTTGCCCATTTTCGAAGTTCAAAGTTACCTCTTTGAAGAAGAGAAATGACTTCATTTTTTGCTTGCTGAGCTTTGGGTAGACATTCATACCCGACCACCAAATCGTCAATATAAGTATTGCTTGAAAGAACTTGACTAGCAAGGGGAAAATCATGACCTT
This sequence comes from Elophila nymphaeata, assembly GCA_955850985.1. Lineage (NCBI taxonomy): Eukaryota > Metazoa > Arthropoda > Insecta > Lepidoptera > Crambidae > Elophila > Elophila nymphaeata. The sequence continues at coordinate 25,796,807 of OY039073.1, read as the reverse complement.
CGTCAAGAATCAACTGTTTGATGGTACGACATGCGAGAAAGGGAGCCGAGGACACGCCGTACGTAACGGTATTTAATCGATACTCTTGAATAGGTTGATTGGAGGTAAAACGCCAGAAGATACGCTGATAATCTCTATCAGCTTCATGAATCAAAATACGGCGATACATCTGTCGCATGTCAGCCATAAAAACTACCGAATGAATTCTAAAATTCAAAAGAATCGCGACAATGTTGGGTTGAAGCTTGGGGCCAATAAGCAACGAATCATATAGAGAGATGCCCCGAGCATCCTTAGCAGAGGCGTTAAACACTACGCGAAGCTTTGTTGTCGTACTTTCAGGACGTACGACGCAATGATGGGGTATGAAATACCTACCGGTATTTAAATTTTCGCTTTGAACAAGTGTCATATGACCACTGTCCAAATAGTCTTGCATGAAAGCGTTGTATTGCTCATACAAAACGGGATTTCTAAGAAGTTTTCGCTCAATGGAGTGAAAACAACGCATAGCGATGTCACGTGATCCCGGAAATAGCCCTTCCTTCGCTTCATTTTTGAATGGCAAGGTTACTATATATCTTCCGGTCGAATCTCTCGAATGAGTGTTTACGAAAATTTGCTCACATCTTTCCTCATCGGAAGTTAGAGGTGGCAAATGAGAACTACTAAAATTGTGATCAAGCTCCCATAGCTTTTTAATTTCGTGATGAAGATGTTCATCGTCATTGATGAAGAATGATTGGATAGACTCTTTTTTATAACCCACATTTCCCATGAGAAGCCAACCAAAAACGGACTTGAGAGCTGAAGGTTGATTAGGTCCCCCTTCTACCCTACCAGGCAGTAAGAGGGAAGCGAAGACTTCAGCACCAAGGAGAATATCAATGGGACCGGGTTTATGACAGTCTGGGTCTGCTAATTTCAAATTATGGACATGATGCCATGAGCATTTATCGAGACGAGTAAATGGCATCAGGCCACAAATGCTAGACAACGTTAACGCGTTAATAGAAAAAAGTTTCTGATTGTTAGCACCAATTTCAAGCTGAGCTGTACCAGACACCGACGTAGAGGATTGACCTAAGCCACGAACACGATGAGTTGTCGGTGTATGTTCCAAACCCAAACATTGAAGGGCGCGCTCGGTTATGAAGTGCGCTTGACTTCCCGAGTCAATCAGAGCCCGAAATGATTTAAAGTTGCCAGCATAATCGCGAACTTGAACGTGAGCAGTAGATAGCATGACCACAGAACTGTCACCAAGACTAGTTAGTACTCGCACTTGGTTTGACGAAGGGTTACTCGAAACGTTTTGATTAGAAGAAGAAGTAACCTGCGATGAGGAGGGTTCATCCAAGTGGAGAAGCGTATGATGACGATGATGACATAAACGGCATTTGAAGATCGAATTACAATCGTGTACGGTATGAGAAGGGCGCAAACAATTAAAGCACCGACGATTAGTTTTGACAAACTCAATTCGTTCAGGGACGGATAATTGTGCAAACTTATTGCAAAGATTGACAGAGTGATTCCCTGAACAAAATAAGCATTTCACGACTGTAGAGGACGGCGCGCTTGAGGTTGATGGAGAAGGCTGTGTCTTACTGTCGGGCGATGGTTTCCTGTTGGCGTCTGAAAGAAATACTAACGGGGATTTTTTTATTGATTTATTTTGTGCAACAGTCGAATTGGATTTAGAAGAATTAATTTTATCGAGAACTCTTCCCTTATCTGAAGTACCGCGATCATGAGCCGTGAAGTGACTATCGCGAACTAGCGCCTCACATTTCGAATATAAGAATGATTTTAATGCTTGGTAACTCGGTAACTCTGTGGCGGAGTGACTTTGTTCAAATGCACAACGAGTAGAGGAGTCAAGCTTCGATAAAATTAAATAACAAAGAACGAAGTCCCATTGATCTGTGGGAAGATTAAGTCCCTTTAAAATATTTAAGTTTTCATTAAAAAGGTCCAAAACGCGACGAAATTCCAAAGGAGAACTAGGTTTAAAATTAATATTTAGTATTTCTTTCCAACAGGTAAACGCCAATTCACGTTTATCTCGATATCTGTTTGTTAATGTTTCGTATGCTTCACGATAAAAAACACCCTGTATAGGATAAGTACGAATAAGACCTAGGGCGTCGCCACTAAGACTAGAAACGAGATAATGCATACGTTCCGTGTCCGACAAAGACGTATTATTATGAACTAAAGAATTAAAAATATCGTAAAATTCGGGCCAAAATTTAATTTGACCAGAAAACGTAGGAAGCTGAAGTTTTGGTAATTTAACGTTTGGTATAGAAGTAGCATCATGAAAATTTTCTAACGAACGATTCGATTGGCTATTCGACGGGACAAGTTGTCTATGTATTGTTTCGATTTCAAAATAAATATCGTCAAACTCGGAACGAATTTCGTCTTCTTTTTCTTCTACAGAAGAATCGTCGACAACGCATAAAATATCCGAGTGAGATTCCTCAAAGCTTTCGACTATTTTCTTAAGCGTCGAATAATGCGACATAAAACGATCAAAATGCGAAACATCCGATTTTGCCAATAACGCAACATCAAAAATCTTTTTTAACCGATTAAAAGCTAGCGTACGCTTACGGCGTAATACCGGCAAATCGTGAATAGTCGGTCCGTCTTCAATAGCCAATGGCTTTGATGTACGTCTTTTCGAAGTAATTTCATGCTTAGAACGGCGCCTCGCACTAAAAGACATCGCTATTATGTTTAACTAATTACACGTAAAATCAAATAAAACGTTAAAAGTTTATTGCAAGAGAATCAATTCGGAATTACGCTTAACTCAATACGCAACAACGTTTTACACGGAAAAAAACTAAATGCATCGACAGAATACTTCGTACAAATCTAAAAATAACACAATACTAAACCAAATTAAATGTTCGAAATTATTAATTGTAAGGAGAAAGTTAGCGACCTAACTCGGCCGTATTATACGAACAATTAAAGCGTTAATTTATAAAGTAATATGTTGGAAATATAAAATATTGGTATTAGAATTTAAATCATAATAACGAGAAATTGCGAAATATTCATATGCCGCTGAAGTGATTTTCGGGTCTACACGCCCAAAGTGTGATAACAAATTTCGATACAATTTTATTGATAATGAAATTGAGGGTAACCTTCTTTGGTTAACGTTTTCTATTGAAATTATGTTATAAAACCATTGAAATGCGTTAATGTTTTAAATTAATTGTTGAAATTTAGGTTTAAGATATTTATTTCTTACAAAGAATTTACAATTCACTTAAGGTAAGAAAAATATAACATTTAAGTTAAGACTTTAGCGACTTGTTAGCAATAATTAGATATTAATTTTTTGTTAAAAAAAATAATAATAGTTTCATGTAGAAATGACTGCTCGGTTATAATAAATGTTCGACTACCCTCAGCATAGATAATTTTACCGTGCCTCAGCGCGCACGGCACCGGCACCAAGCCGGTTTGCACGGATACACCGAACTAGCAAGACTGGAAGCGTCATACATATTTGCGAAACTCGTGTAAACGTTTTCTGTTTTAATGGATAAAATATTGTAAAAAAAAAAAATGTGTTTTACTTATACTATTTTAATCGTGTACAGTAATATGAAAATACCAATTTTACTATACATACTATTAGGATTATTTTATTTCAAACTTACATTTTTACATTTTAATTATATTTTTGTTTTACGTCCTAAATTTATTTACTACGAATTATTAATTATATCTCAGCTAAAAACAAATAATTAATTTGACTATAAAATCAAAATAATAGCGATAAAAAAAATGCATAAGTGTATATTAAGATGTATAAACTGTTTATGTGCCGAATTTTTTTTTATTTATTAATTATGGATTCTAAAACTGTAGATTAGCCAGATATATTTTATTGGATTATTTATTATTATTGTTTATTAATAAGATAATATTTTAACAATCTTTTGAAAGTTCTCGTGCTTTTCGCTCCTCTAATGTCCTGTGGTAATGTATTATAAATTGAGACCCCTTCGTTTAGTATACATTTCTTTCCGTAATTTGTACGTGCGGTACGTAAACTTAATTCTCTGCCTAGTCTAGGTCGAAGTCTGGGTATTTGTTTCGATTTAGTAAATGTTATTCCTGTATGTATCTTCTTATTTATTATTTTACGTATCAACAGACAAGTGTAATATTTATATGTTTGAGAAATATTCATTAATTTAGTTTGTTTGTAGACATTTACAGTTGGAGTTAAAAAGTCATAATTAAAAAGCACCTTAATCAATTTATTTTGAGCTATTTGGAGGATTTCTACGTTTGTTTTTGCTGCGGCACCCCAGATTTCTATTAGATAATCGATGTGAGGTTTAGCCAGTGAGTTATAAATCAAATATCGTACCTTGAGTGGTAGACATTTCACTATACCTCGTAGTGCTCCTGTGAGGGATATTAATTTTAATTTAATTTTATCGATGTGCGATTTGAAAGTCATAAAAGTATCCAACAGCAAACCAAGATATTTTTCTGTATTTACTCTTGTAATAACTGTATCATTTATGGTAAGAGGTTCATAATGAGATAGTTTTTTGTTTTTGGCTGTAAATATTATGTAATGTGTTTTGGCGATATTTATAGTTAGTAAATTACTTTGAAACCACATATTCAATAACTTGAGATCATTTTGGGCATCGTTACGCAAAACATCCATCGAAAAGCCGTAGTAAAAGATACTTCTGTCATCGGCATATAGAGTTACATCGCCCTTCAATGCTATTTCTTTAATACTATTTATATATATGAGGAAAAGCAGTGGTCCCAAAATAGATCCTTGCGGCACCCCAAAAGTTATAGGTTTGAAGTCACTTTGCTTGGAGCCCAGCGTAACTACTTGGTGACGGTTAGATAGATATGATGAAAAAATAGCCAATGCAGATCCAGTTATACCAATACCACCCAGCTTGGATAAAAGAATGTCGTGACTAACTGTATCAAACGCTTTCTTAAGATCAATAAATATACCTAGAGCGATTTGTTTTTTGTCAATACTAACTTTAATTTTTGTAATTAGATCAATTGTAGCCGATAGTGTATTGGATTTCTTTCTGAAGCCGTATTGTTTTTCGTACAAATAGTTTTGAGATTCTAGATAAGTTAAGAGACGATTATATAATATACGTTCAAAAACTTTAGACATCGCTGGCAACACTGACACAGGTCGATAGTTACCAGGGTCCAATTTACTACCTGATTTATATATAGGCGTTACCTTTGCAATTTTTAAAGTGTCTGGAAATATTCCACAATCTAAACACTTGTTGATACAATTAGTAAGTTCCACGACTATTAACTCCTTTACATGTTTAAGGCACTTAGTACTTATTCCGTCCAGGCCTGTGCTAGTATTAGAATTTAAATTGTCTATGATTTTAGTGGTCTCTTCGACAGTCACGGACGGCCAGTGGAGAATAGTATTAGTTCCAGTCTTGCTAGCACTCATAATAAATGAACTTTGGTATTGTTTAGGAATTTGATTGGCTAAAATAGACCCAACATTTGCAAAAAAGTCGTTAAAGCATTCACTGATAGCCTCCTTGGTAGTAATTGTTCTTCCTTCTTGAGTTACGAGTTTATTTGGTGTAGAGTTTTCCCTGGTTTTGTTATTAGACAATTCGCTGATCAACTTCCACATTTTTGTTGGTTTGTTTTTACACTTGTCAAATGCCTTGTAGTAATATCCACTTTTCATTTTCTGTATATTATTGTTTACTTCAGTTCTTTTCCGTATGAAGTTTTGTTTATTATTTTCGTTTTCAGGGTTGGTTTTGTATTTTCGCCACAAATTGTTTCTTACATTTATTTCATTTATTATATTTTTATTTATCCAATCACTTCTTGGTAAATTTAGTATCTTTATTTTAGTATTTTTACTTTTGTTTATATTAGTTATCAGCTTATTTTCCAATTTGTTGTACATGCACTCTTCGTTATTATTTTGTTCTTTCATAATATTTTTGTATAATTTGTCGTAATTTACAGTAGTATACTCTATTCTTTTTAGATCTTTTTGTTCGTATTTTCCGATTTCCAGATAAAGTTGATTATGATCAGACATAGCAGAATTCACTATGGCCAAGTGAAATTTATGTTCTTTAAGATTAGTAGTTACATGGTCGATGATGGTCCTCGAAGTGGCGGTGACTCGAGTTGCGTAGTCTGGGTCAGTGTTATTAATTATAGTATAGCCATTTTGTTGTAATATTTCTGAATACATGGTAGTTGTTCGCTCAGACGATAGTAAGTCTATATTGTAGTCCCCAAAGACGACTGTACGTCGACGTCTTTCAAGTTGTGGTGAATAAGTTTCTAAAAACTCTTTCATATTGGAGGTGTCAGGTTTTCTATAAATAATTCCAATATCCAATGAATACATATCCACGTGAATCCATAGGTAATGATTGTTATTAATGCAACGTTCTTCAGTTAGGCTGTGTTTAATATTATTGTGTGCGAATATTGATACTCCCCCACCTCTGCAGTTCAGTCTAAAATTATAATAGTGTGTATAACCAGGTATTTGAAAGCGCTTCGCTTCCTCTTCGCTTTTAATCCAGGTTTCGGTCAGTAAAACTATATGTATAAGATTTTTCTCAAAAGATTGGATGATGCATTTCAATTCATCAAATCTACCGGGCTTTACTATGCTGCGAGCATTTAAATATAAGCACTTTAGGGACTTTTTGTTAATTTTAATATCTTCGTATCGAGATGCTATCTGATAGGACATGTTTTTTTCGTTAGAATTAGAATCGGTATCCTTTGTAATAATTAGTTTTTTGGAATATCTTCGATGATTTTTGGCACACCTTTAATATATTTAATAATTAAATTGTTCTCACCTTTCTCCACTCGACGTTTCAATTCATCTTTTAGATTTTTATAGAATGCTTGTTGCTGGGGTGTTTGATCAGAGTAGATCTTAATGGGAAGGACGGCTCCTTTATTTTTCGAACGCAATAAGGTAGAAGCTTCATCTTGAGTTTTGAAGGACACTTTCAAAGGGCGGTGTTTATCTGGAGAGTATTTACCAATACGAAATATTTTTACTGGTTCAATGATATCATTCGAGATGGTTTTCAATACATCCAGTACCTGGTGTTTGTCATAATCTTGCCGCTCTTTATAGTTTGACGTCTCTAATTCCATAATTCCAGACATAATGATGTTTTTGCCTCTAGTTAAACGTTCGTTCAGTTCAGTCATTATATTTTCACTTAAACAGTTTTTATCTATCATAGCTGCAGACCGTACCTCTGGGCTTGTAGTTTGAAGTAATTTTAAATCAGAATCTATTTTCTTAATTTGTGTGTTATTTTCTTCGTATTTAGAGATCAAAGCATCAAGATCAGACTTTATTTTATTGTTTTCGATTTCCAGTTTACTAGTTGTAGCTTTTATTTCTTGTAAATTTTCATTCACATGGATAATGTCCTGTGCCATTTTATTTATAGTTTCAGTTTGATTATTATTTATCGATGTCAGCATCAGCATCATCTCAGCCATACCTTTGCGAATCTCGCTTAATTCTTCTTTGATGTCTTCTTCATTAGTATTTTTCCTCTTACTGCGAATTGGAATTTGCGCTGCCGTGTAGTCTTCCGTAAGGGAAGCGTCTGTCGACAAATTCGGTTGAGAGCCACTGCGGCCCGCGCCTAAGCCACTTCTAGTCGGTGAGTGTAGTGCCTTCATGTTGATCCGTGGCGCGCTGATTCACCTGCGATGCCGAAGTTAAGATCGCCACCCGAGCAGGATGAAAAATAAGAGGTCGTCTTCTTTCCTCGAGGTGAATAGGAGCGGTTACGGCTGTCGTTCGTTAACAACACAAAGTCACACAACACGGGCGTATTGGATGCGAAATCACTATTTATTCCACACTAGCGTAAAGAATAAGTTCGGATGCACGAACTATTATATTTCGAGATCTAACTTTTGACACGTCCACTCTGTATGACAGTCGAACAAATAAGTAGTATAATGAAGCAATCTAACGAAATATTATGAATTTTAATGGAAATACACTATGATTCCCGGGTTTCGGCACCATAAAATATGTGTGGTTATTGTGAATTCCCGCACATATTGGGAGCAACACACGATGTGAAAATAAAGTTTCGTGTTGCAACGTCTGGGAGACTTTAGGCTAATACACCAAGGTACTCACGTTTCGGATCCAATACAACTGCCGGTCACCAGCCAATTTGGGTCAGACAGTGTCCAAACTAATCACCGGTCAGCTGACGGCACGGGTACAAACGGCACAAACACTTCCTAGTGTCTTGCTTGAAAGTTTATAATTAACAAAAAAACACAGCACATAAAATCTTGTAAAAATAATAAGTTCAGCTCAGCGCGACCGTCGGTATTTTTGCGAAGTAATTGTTCCACACCTTCACACGCAAATTCTCAATCGAAAGTGTCAAGCTGGTTTTCCGGTTTCTTCCCTAGATGGCGTGGCGCTCGACGTTTTCTTGGCCTCAACGTGAAAACATTGCAAACTATGTTTTTCCTTTGGTTTATATTAAGCAAAAGGTGTCCCAGACGTTGAGATTGAATTGAGAATATTCTAGCTAAAATAAATGATAACGAAACACAAACAAACAAACTCTTCAGCTTTATTATTAAGTATAGATGTGCTATCCCTTTACTCTCTATCAATGTTTTCTTTATTATTTAAAGTCTTACTTTATATTTATTCTTTCTTACTAAAAATGCTGTTTTATTTACGTACTTGTTTAATTTATTCTTATTATTATTGAACGCGTAGTAAGTTAGGTCGCGCTTTATCTTACTCGCGTTTTATATGTTTTAATTTCTAGGAATTACTTCTAGGAATTGCTTGTATTCATACAATATAGAAAACTTCTTATCATATTGCACCTTTCTATTTATTTGCTACTTTAAGAGGTATAAATAGTCAGGTATATAGGTACTAGGATGTTCCTTGATACTTTGTATGAATATCGATGATTTTGTATCTTTTAATGACTTTTTTAATTTGCTCAATAAAAAAAATCTATTTTTGTTGTTTGTCGTGGTGTCTCTTATGGTTACTGTTTAGATTTCACAATTAATTTTTCCCTCACATTCCATCATGTCTGATTCACTAATACTGCATTCACACACTAAAAACATAAACACGAAATAGTTTATGCTTATACATACTTCATTTGCCTTTGATTTTAACACTAGGCAGCTTGTATAAAAGTTGCTAATTTTGCGTCTAATACATGATTAAAAACACAAATTAAAATATTTTAAATATAATCTTTAAGCATGCCTTTATGTCTCGTAAATCTGGTAAGAATATTTTATACAGCTTCTAATTATTAAAATTCATAAAAGAAACAGGATAATAAACATTTCATTCCCATCAACACCTTGTTCGTGAAGATAAATAAATAAGTAAACCTTGGAATACTTTAGTGACCAGTCATAATGTACTTAAGTGTACGAGACTTATTCAAATGGCTGTGCAAATCAAACTAGATCTGTAACTGTTGGTATTTAACTGTATCTTGTATTTAACTTACCGTTTTGTATTAATATAATGAGATACATTATACCTTTGGTGTAAATGCCATAAATTGTTGCTCATAAAGTATAAGAAGAATATAAATCTTGCTTATAAAGAATTAACACAATAAGGTGCAATGGATAAAATTATCAGATAGAATCAATAGGAGAATGACACATGCATACGTAGGTATATGTATTCAGTTGCTCGAACATTGTTGCTTCGTAATTAATCGAATTGTGCATAAATTTTTATAAGTATTTAACTTACCGTTTTGTATTAAACTACCTTTTGCTCGCAAAGTCCCCGTGAGGTTAAAATTCGAAAAATCGTAGTACACATCATTCTTAATTTTTAGCCGATAAGCCATATACCAAATGTTATTTATTTTACTATAAAAATGACGGATTTCCCATACAAACTTTCATCCCCTTAGTGGTTGAATTTCGAGAAATCTATCAATTTAGCAATTTGTATGGATTTCACTACAAAAGTGATGATTTTCCACAAAAACTTTCAACCCCTATTTCATCCCCTTAGGGGTTGAATTTTGAGAAATCCTAAAATACGTCATTTTTAATTTTTAACGGAAACGCCTATACATATATAATATACCCATTTGTATGGATTTCACTATAAAAATGACGGACTTCCCATAAAAACTTTCATCTCCTTAGGGGTTGGATTTCGAGAAAATCTAAAATACCCCTTTCTTAGTTTTTAATCGAAAGGCTATATAGCAATTTTAAAAGATTTTTCTTTAAAAATGACGGATTTCTATACAAACTGTCATCCCCTATTTTACCCCCTTAGGGGTTGAATTTCGAAAAATCCGGCCTTATCTCTTGCTTACGTTATAAAAGGAACCTCTGTAAAAAATTTCAGCAATCTAGGTCCAAGGGGCCAAGGGGGTCCAAAGGCTGGGCGTTAATCAGTCAGACAGTGAGTCAGGACTTTGCCTTTTATATAATAGATGAATCAAATCTATTGTCCCTTCGGTGTTAATGCGATATTGTTGCTCATAAAGTATAAGGAGACCATAAATCTTGCTAATAAAGAATTAAACACAATAAGACGCTATTGGTAAAATTATCAGACAATTACTATCAACAGAAAAATGCAACGTGCATATATAGGTATATGTATTCAGTTGCTCGAACATTGTTGCTTGGTAATTAATCGAACTGTGCATAAATTGTGACAAGCAATATGCACAATCTGGAATCAGCTCGGTTGACGCTATTTTCTTTTTATAATATAGTAATTAGTTTAATGTCAAAACTATGAAAGGAAATTTTATAAAATCATAAGCTTTTCAAAGGACTTCATCAAAGGCATGTTTTAACAAAAATATAATCCACTTAGATATCATCTACTTTGTTAAACGATAGTATATTTATTTTGTCAAGTGGGTATTGTCAAAATCAACACCAAGCTCAGCTATTTATTGACTTAGTAAAAAAGGGAAAGTCAAACCAAAATTAGTAATTCGTCTTAAATTAACCTTCAAGCGGTCGCGCGACGTCGAATCGCACTCGATATAATTTCTTTCCTAATATAATTATTTTTGTGCATTTCTCATCCCTAGTAGCTTGTCATTGTTTCACTGAGAACGAAATAGAAACATTAACTACGCTGCCCGTTCCCCCCAGAGCGCATAGACCACATTTGTTTTAAGGCTTCTGCAAACTAAACGCAGGTCAGAAGCAGAGCAGGTCAGTAGCAGAGCGGGAGTCGTCACACTGAACGCAGCGGCGGTTTCAAAGCAGTTGCTTAAACCGCGTTCAGTGTGACGGGTTAGGCAGGCAGTAGGCTGCAAAATGTCGTACGAAACGAACTCGGATGAAGAAGAATTTATGTTGTTTTTGGCTCTAAGGCGAAAACGAATTTGAGTTCATGACATCAATACAAGAAGAGAAGAATATGGAGTATATCACAGCTAGTACTTTATAAAGTTGTTTCGGATATAAGAGGACTTCATGTTTCCAAAGAAAAAAATATGTATGTTATTTGATTATATAATTTTTCCTTTATTAATTGTATTCTAACATTCAGTAGACTAAAAAATGATTATTAATGAATTATAGTCTTTTAAATCACTGAAATATCTCAAACGTCTTTTAGGTTACGCGCGACCGCTGCCATTACTAATGACCACGCGTTCGCTTGAAGGTTAAACGTCTAATTTGTTACAAAAAACGACTTAAATAAGGTTGAATTTCGTCACTACACCAAAAACTTTCCTGTATCAGTAATTTCTGTTAATATAATCACCAGTGTCAATTTTACTGACATCAGCTAAGCTCTTGCAAATACGTCACTTTTATTAACAGCTCATACTTATCAAGTAACGTTTTTCATGTCGCTGACCTCATCACTGGTGGTAAAATCATTTGCTTATTATTGTCTCATCTACATACGCACCTCCTTGTCATTATCTGCTACAATGTTCAGGTTTGAAAGTCGTAAGATATTAAACAAATCACCCTGTCACATTTACATTTTTAAGATGTTAATAATTGTAGACGGCTAATGGAAGAAAAAGATGAAATTATTAAATAACGGTAAAATGGTGAAGAATACCTAGTAGAAAACTAAAATGTTTGCTAGTAATGAACAATTCAAATATACATTCGTTATATTTTACAGTAAATAATGGTGCGTTTAGTAAAGTCTACAAATTTAGCAAATACTACAGAAGTATTGAAATACTCGTACATAAAGCATGTATAGTACTTAGAATACTTACCTCAACTTTAAAGAATGATACTTTTAAATCTTTCGCTTCAATCACTCTTTCTATAGATGAAAAGTGCATTAAAACCAGCTGCGTAGTTTAAAAGTTAAGCGTACAGAAAGAAAAAGTGACTTTGTTTTATATAGACCACTAGCTGACCCGGCGAACTTCGTACCGCCTATTTTCTTTTCTGTTGAAATTTTTCCTGAATTTTTTTGCTATAAACCTCACGGAGCCCGAGACCTTTCCAACGAATTCAAAACCATGGAAATCGGTTCGTGCGTTCTGGAGTTATAGCGTCAGGAAGGAAAACTCGACTTATTTTTATATAGTAGATATTCTATGTATAGATTAACGAGTTCCTTTTAAAGGAAAACAATATAAGAATTATAGAAAGTTCCACAAGTTACATTATATTTTTTTACTATGTGGTAGACCCTTAATTATGTATGGTCGTCTGGGTAGGTACCACCGCCTTTCTTATTTTAGTGAAGCAGTTCGCTGTGTTTCGGATTGAAAGGAAAGGTAGCCAATGTAATTACTGGGTATGGAAGGCATATCATCTTAGTCCTCAGGATTAAGTCAGTGTTGAGTGATTTACCCTTAACATTGCAAGTGTCTATAGGCGACGGTAACCACTTAACACCTGGTGGGCCGCAAGCTTATTGCCATCTCTTAGTATAAAAAAATCAATCGGCGTTACTTGGCCTCTTAAAAATAATATCTGTAGCATTGACTCATATGTTATAGTTTTTTTGATCAGAATAGTCCTCCGAGCCAGATCTTCAATCGCAATTGACGCCCAGCGGTGATCAGCGGGATGCCCCCTATATCGTTATCGCCATCGCACCTCCTGCAGGAACTCAAATGTCAAGAGTCGCAATTTCTTGACTTGCTTTTGTTTGAAACTTTACCTATATAAATTTATTCTTATTAGAGGGCAGCTTCAAATCAAATCTTATTAAAACTAAGGTATTATTTGAGGTCACTGTAATTTTTTTGTGCTAAGGAAGTCTAAGGTAGTTTGCTCAATTTTGAACGAATGAACAGACACGATTCCAAAAAGAAATAAATGAAAACAAGCGTTGAATAAGATAGCTAAATAGTTAACATCTTTGAATTTTCATTCGTTAATACACACGCAACAACGCAATTCTTGCCTCAAATTTCTAGCTAGATGATAGTTTATCTAACTAAAAATTTGCGTGTTATGAAAACTTTATAATTTTACTCATCCAATAGGCACAACTTAATTCGTATTAGGTAATACGAATTAAGTTCATATTACTTAAATTCGTATTACTTAGGTAACTTAAATTCGTTTACTTAGGTAATACGAATTAAGTTGTAAGTACCTATTCAAAAGAAAGCTATTTCACCAGACATATGACCAACGGTTGGAAAATATCACTCCTAAAATATAAAATTGGCTTTCCCCATGCACTTTAAGAAATTACATTCTACAGCGTTAGGTATGTTTAACCCTCTGCAACTAACGTGGTAGACTTTCTGAAGAACTGTAGTGAATTTCTCTTTGAGCTCGAAGTTGGGAACCAGCTAAATTTTTCAACAACACTATAATTTTCATCTGAATCATCGTCCGTAACGTCTACACTGCAATGGTCGCATTGAAATATGTGCAAAGAATTTGGTATGGTACAGGAGAATCATTGTAATTTTCTAACTCCTCCATAATTTTATGAACCTTTAGAAATCTAATTTAGTACCTAAAAGAACAAAAAAAGAATGTTTGCCAGTCCTAAGCATATAGTAGTAGTATGCTACTGGCGTTTGTAAACAACACGTGTTCATTTTCATTATAACTTCTTACTAAAAATTTTGAACAAATAGAATTTGATATTTTTGTGTAGTATATGATACGAAAATTACGATTTAGGTACATATTATATATCATCTCTCCAAATTGTGAAAATTATCATCGATATTTATCTTGTTAAACCCATCATTGAAAACAGCTGAATTAACTTATAAATAACACACAAAACGCAATTAATCAAAAAAAGTTGCAATGCTTAATAATACTGCAAAAGCATTCACCTTTTAAGTAGCATGAATAAAAATAGTATAAAGTACCCACATCTTTTCTAATATTTTTGTTATTTTCTTGTTTTTTTTTAAAATGACGGTAGCATTTAATGGCTTAATTACCTACTTACAAATTAGTTACACAAGGAGGAGCAACAATATAGTTGAAAATTATCTTAATACTATTTATTGACATAACTGCGCTTATGTGTGTTGTAATTTGCAACCATCGTCAGTAGTAAACAGTAGTCGCTCTCGCTTTTAATTCAGGCAATTTTTCTTCTCTAATGAAGGGCCTCCCATTAACTAAGCACATGTGTCCATCCCAATAGTTGCCTGTGAATAACTTTTAACACGTCAAAAACAGTTCTGCACCCCATCATAATTAAGAACATACGTGTATGGCAATAGGGATATTTTTCGTTTGCTGAAGTAATCAACCGTGTAGGATTGAACAACCCTTAACGGTTTTGTGATTGATTGTTTAATTCAAATGAGTGTGAAATTATTATGCAACTTCACTGAAGTAAGCACGAGTACAATGTCGAAAAAATAGGGGAAAATAACCTTTGATGGATTGGCTAAATACTACTAGCTATGTATTTTCTAATATGTACAGGTCTGGTTTTAATTTCGAAAACAAAGCTTCACCAAAAATAAGAATATTTCTTTACTTATCTTCGCACACATCAATTAGGTAGAAACTGTAAATTAGGTGACGTGGATTGACATTCACTAGTGAGATCTCAGATCATATAAGTTAGATAAATGATCTGAGAGTGAGATAGAAATGACATTTAATAACATATCTGATTTATATAATATGTGCGTGTTTGTGTATGAGAAAAAGAGAGAGAGGATGAGACGGCGCGTGCGTGCCCTACAGTGGAGTGGGGTGTTTTAGGATTGCGAGGAAATGTAAAATAGTAATACGTCAATATGTAATTTGATATAAAAGTATATTTACTTAATATTAAATCCTATAATAACAACAACGAATTATTTGTTGAAACAACAAGACGGATCTCTCCATGCTTCGTAGTCAATTTTCGGCAGAAGCTCACAATCACGAATTTCGTTTCTGAAAAACCAAAATTCCTATTAGATAGCTTTTCGGCAACTTATTCTAAATTTGATCTTTATTGATGAGAAGCTACGCAGAGCAGCGTCTTTCAAATCAAAAGACTTTTTGCGGAATTTTGGCACGCACTATTCCCTACAGCCTACAGTTGATAAGAACATTGTCTAAAGTTCAGGATTTCAGATAGAGCTCGCTGCCATCTTTAGACTTTCCTCCATAAGTCTGCCATCAGCCTTACAGGCATGAATATGTGTTGGAAATTGCAAACAAAGATCGATTAACTCGACAGATATTCATAATAGATTTAGATTTCTGTGGAGTTAATCGATGTTTGTCGAGTTTTGCCAAATTTTGTTTAACGATAGTACCATGCTCGCACTGCAGATGAGATAAAGACCAGGAATATTCCTGTTATGATTTTACAACTTTTATATTAAAGCATGGCGCTATTTTATTATGATAAAAATCTTACCCTGGTCCAGGCTTAAGGAATCCAGCGGGTTGGATCTGTGTAACCTTGTCTCCTATATCACATAGCAATCGCGAAACTGTTGCTTTCCTTATCTCCAATAATTGTTCTGAAAACAATTGAACTCATGTTAAAAAATATGGTACAGTCAACAGCACATCGGGTGACCACGAACTGTCAATTGTCATGATTAAAGTTGAAATTAAATTGAAAATATTTGATAGTTTAGATAGTCCATAATCTACTGTATTTGTAACTATTAGTTTGTATTTGGTTTGTTTGGTCTTAGGACCTGTTATAAAAACCTGCATCACTAACTACCATTATCTTTCTTTTTCTTTATCTTTAAATAAATGGCGTTCGAGATACATAACGCGTTTTGCCAATGTCAAGTAAAAATATACTTATATTAACAGACAATTGTACGGTAGATTGAAGTTAAAAATGGAGTCTCTTTAAAACGTGTTTTTACAGCAAGAACTCGGGAGAAACTCCTATTATCATCTTATCGAAGTTTGTGGCTATAGCAATAATTTTAACGTCATTATTGGGTTTTGACAGTTAAGTTAAAACAAACCCTCAAATCAGCCACTTTTTTCTGGTAAAGGCTCTATATTATAGATAGAGAGACAAATACTTATAAATTCGAAATTAGAATTGGAATTAGAAATCCCTAAAAGTTCCTCAGTTTTTTACTTATCAACAACCACAGTGACGCAATTAGACCAACACCAACTAGATAGGCCCTGAAAACTGCACCACACCAACTTCAAAGGTAATCTTGTTAATTATTACTTGATACACACTAGAAATAACTCACCCAAAGTAAAAGCGTGTGGCCTGCTATCCCTTTCGTACCAATGCCTATCAGATTTGACAATTCGAAGCAGTTGTTCCTTCAACAGATGGTACAGTGTTCGTGGTAGGTAGGCGCCTTCCATTGGTCTTTCCAACCACATTCCAGAAAGGAGGTCGATGTCTTCAATGTATTTGTATCGGTCTTGTAAGATCTCTACCCTCTGTAATGAGTAGGGATTAGAAAAGTAATGAAGAATGTTAAGAAATAAGGAGGAACTCAGTGGTGGACTAGTTAAGATGGATATTGTTACTGCCTTAATTGCTACAGGTCGGAAAACCTATGATGGAAATGATTGTTGCCATATTAATTGTTTTATGATCGTCAATGGAACAATCAAAAAATTTGAACAATAATTCTCTAAGAACCGAGATAATGGACAATTTACTCAAAATGTAAGCTTATTTTATAGAAAAGAATGGCGTGGATAGCTTTGCACTGTTTCTTCGATAGTCTACATACCAATTGTTAAGAGTGCGCAATCTTATAATTAAGGGCATCACGCTAAGATGATTAAAGATACATTTAGAAAATACCAAGTCAGAGGATTTTGTAGCGTATTATGTTGTTCGTTCAGAGTGTTAAAGTCGTGTTGTCACAACAAGAACTTGGGTGGATCTCACTTCGAAAGCTTTTTTGGGAGAGTAAATTAGATTTTTTGTTACTTTTGTAGTTGTACTTTTTGTGTCAAATAAACGTTTATTCATTCAATCAACATTGCAAGTAAAGCCATTAATATGATTATCTGATAATATTTAATAAGACAAAAGGATCGAGCATTGTCTAGGGAGGCCTCTGTCCCAACAGTGGGCATCTATCAGCTGAAATGATGAAAAGAATCAAAACATTAATTACCTCAGAGTCAATATCGTCAAGAAGATCTGTAAAATATTTGTAAGGCTTGTTTAAGAAATGCTCCTTATATTTAACATATGGCGGGAAACCGAAATATCGGTTCTTTGCCAAATCATTTGCAGGTATGTCCAATGCACGTTGCAATCCACCTATACCGAGCTCACTAACCTGCAATGAATAAATATTTTCAATTGCAACTAAATAAATGTTATTAAAATGAAGATATATATTTTTTAATTTAATTGATATTCAAGCGAAGCAATTATTTATTAGCAGTCGGTTTTAGTTCATTGGATCACAAAAGTATTAGTAACATTGTCGATTTGATACTCCTTTTATTGAGGCTAGCAACCTGTCAGTATTTAGAGGCATGCATGGCCTATACCTACTTCAAAATGTAGCTTTATTTGTAACCAAATGTTACCTCAAGTTCTGCTCAACTCCTTTCTGATTACGAGCGTAATACCACAATATGATACTATGTGTGTATGTGAGTAAACTTACAAGAGGATCCACAACATAATCTATTTTAGCACAGGCTTGCCTAAATGCACCCTGAGTCAAATAAACAAAGTTTTTATCACGGGCTAAGAATCCAGTTCTCAAGGTCAAATTCACTGATGGAAACTGTTTAAGGTAATGTCCATGTTCATCGTACATTCTGAAAAAATAATATAACTTTTTAATAGTAATAAAGTTGGTAAGAAGAAAATAAATTTTAAGCCCATCAATATACCTATTACAAAATAAAATCTAATAAAAGGTAAAGATAGAAATAAGAGGTAGTCGCTGTGTTTATTAAAAACTTTTCCACGTAGAAAAGATTTTTAAGCAAATTCAGAAAAGTAAAACTATACTTTTTTAAGAGAAGGTCAGGAAATGACTCCATTCCAACTGGTGGTAAGGAGAGGTGGGCTCCAAATGCTAATGCAAAGACTGTGAGACATAAAGTCGCACTAGCTACTCTTACATTAAGTACTTACCTACTTTATGTTTGTTATATTTATGTTACTTACTTTACGTAACCCTCTTGCATTAAATGGAACCATCTTAAGGCAAATGCAAATTCTAAATGATTTTGTGGCAGCAACTCCTCATCATACAAGTCTCTGAATCCTTGAGACGGTGATAACACTTCATCTCTCATTAAGTTTTCTTCGCCTGAAAGTATTGTTTATAATTTATTACATATTAAAAGTGGGTTTCGTTCTCACTATCAAAATAAATTTTTGCAAACCCATTTCTAGAACACCAAATCATCGAAGAGCTATTTAACCGATTGTTTATTTGATCGATGGGCCATTTATAGAGGTAATATAGCGATGCAACTACTCAAAATCTAATAATACATATGTACTGAAATTTAATAAACAAGGGTACGTGAGTATTATAATGCACACATGAATAGTAAAAAAAAGAAAAATAATGAAATAAAATATAATGTATAAATGTTATAACATAAAATCTGAATATAAATGACTTATCGACGAACGATAGCATCTGCACTAGAGGTTGAGAGGATCTGCGTTATAGTTCGTCGATAAGTTCGAGCAAAAGTATACAAGAAAAAATGGCTATTGTGAGTTTGCTAAGTCTAAGAAAGTCCGTATATTTTATTGATTTCTTGAAAATCATTTCATAATGCTTGACTTTTGTAATTATCAATTGTTACAAGTAATTTAATTACTCATAGCAACCCTCTACTAACTCTCTTAAAATTTTCTAGAAAATCTTACCCATGAGTAGCTTAAATATCTCGTAATACAAAATTTGAGAGTACACAGCAATGTTGATATCCCTTGCAGTGAAAAACAGCATATCGTCATCCCAACATGGATTTACTTTTGCCAGGGCTTGAGCAATATGATTGTGATGTCTCCAGAACCAGACTACGAGGAAGTTCATGCCGAGCATAGAATTGGGGCTGATAGCAGCTGAAATAAGACAAATAAAGCAAGAATATTTAGTAACGACTTTAAAAATCCCCAATTTCCAGTTGTGGCACGGATATTCAAATTTTAGGTTGTTTTTGCTTTAAACATATTTAAAAATGTGCAGTGTTGAATAGCATGTCAGTCACGTCATTATAATTAATGAACACCAAAATCTTTAATCACTTACGAGTATTATGACAACGTGTTTCTTGGCCTTCGTTGAGCATACAAAAGTTGTGTTTACGATCACCGCTTGGTGGCCATATAGCCCCGTCTTCTACTTCATACTTCAGTAAGCCGCCTTCAAATTTTCTGCCTTTTTCGTTTAAGTCTTTCTCGTAGTCTCCATACACACTTGATATATCTAACATGGGCGTTGACGTCAGGATCTGTTATCGCAAATTTAGATTAAAAGATAAATACATAAAAAAATAATCGCTCTGATTAAAACATAAATCGGGACAATTGTCTCGAAACAATAATAGATGGTTCCCTTTCTAGATGGAGATGGTAATTAACAATTAATTTAAACAAAAGCATATGATGATGTTAAAAATAGATAAAATGGAAAGTAGGGACAATGATTTTACTTTACTTAACTTAATAAAATACTACGGCCATGACTTTTGAAGAAATGTTCGTGTTCATCACACTAACACTTACCCCTATCGGGAATCAAACAGTGATAGAAAATGAGAGTCGTAAAAACAAATTACAAAGCAAGGCCTGAAATGGCGACTTTCTAAAATTCTGACTCCTAGCTAAACCATACCACAATGCCCACAATAATGAGTCAGTTGGTGACCAGATTCTTGCAGATAATAGTAAAATAACATAATATACAAACATATTACAGTAATGTTATGATTGTGAGAGAGACTAAAGTATAAACAATTAATATTTGTTTTTTTCAAATACTCTGTCTTAAAACTTTTGAGCGAAATGTTAAATAAATCCGTACTGTCTATGAATTCTTTAATAAACATGCGTAGACAACGAGTAAAATAATTATTACATTATGTAAACATTTTAATGCGATTTAAAGTACTTGCAAACGAACTTTAGTAATAAAATTTATTTTTGATAGGAGGGTTCTCGAATCTATATGGAACCCTAAGTCAAATTGTTTCCAACGACATTATTATTTACATGTAAATTAACGTACCCTTTCCGGCGGAAGATGATCACTGATGCATCCCCTTGTTTGAAATGATATCGGTATTGTCAGGTTCAAGCATCTAACGTTAGTAAACCTGTGCACTGGATCATCGTCAGGCACTGGTTGCTGGATGCATATTGAATCTTTTTTACCTTCAGGTGAGCAACAATGCCTTCCTACGACGTAGTTTACTGAAATAAATAATGTTAGTTTCAAACTTAACGTGTTCACACTGATTTATTTTTATTTCTATATACAATACAACAATGTGCTCAGGGTGTTGTTGGGACTGCCGTAGTGCTTCAGAGATGTTTGCGGAGGTAAGAACTGATGGTTTTCATCTGGGCTTAAAAAAGAGGACTTGTTGCTGCATCGCTGCATGTTTACTAGGTGGTAGACCCATATGTAGGGTCGTCTGGGTAGGTACCACCGCCTTACTCATTTCTGCCGTGAAGCAGGTCGCTGTGTTTTGGATTGAAGGGAAAGGTAGCCAGTGTAATTACTGGTCATGGAGAGCATATCATCTTAGTCCCCAGGATGGCAAACGCACTTGCGGTGTTAAGTGATTTACACTTAATATTGCAAGTGTCTATAGGCGGCGGAGACCACTTAACATCACGTGGGCCGCAAGCTTGTTTGCCATCTCGTAACATAAAAAAAATCGTTTGCGCAGCAGAAACAACAGCATTCTGATGATTAGCGTATCTCATCTTATGATGGGGCCGTGAGTTTCCTCACGGTGCCCTTCGACCCAATGAGATCTTTTGAGTCTCCTCTTTCCTTTTACTCTTAACGCTCTTTGCATATGTTATGTAGACCATCAGCTTAACTATGTCCATGGGCTTGAAGATCCTGTAGTGGTCTGGCCTTGGATAGGTTATTCCCATTCTAATCCCGGCTATGGAATAGCAGTCACATAGTAGGTATTCTATTGATTCCCGCTCATGTCCACATGCTCTGCAATTCGATGTTGTTGAAATTTGCATTTTGTTGAGCATGTGGTTTGTGGCATTGTCTCCTGTAAGCCTACCCAAGATTAGGCGTGCCTGTTATCTGCTGCTACCGTAGGTATATGAATTTACTCCATCCTCTAGGACAGTCTCCTATGAAGGATGTGGAGTGTTTCTTACCAGGCGACAGTTTCCATTCCATACGTGTCTTTTATGGACATATTCTTTGATGATTCTGATGCTACTCGCTTCTAGGCCTGTGGTCCGATCCAGTGGCATCTGACTAAACTGTGATAAGTTTACATTGTCACAAGTTTACCCGACCCAGAGGGGCGCCCGAACTAAAGTTTAAAGAACGCCCTAGCATGATGTAGGTCAAATTATTGTTATTGACTTAAACTAACATTGTCCTGGGCGGTAATCAAATGCATTATAGCATCAAATAAATAATTATTATCTAATACAATGCTAGTGTTTCCTTTAATCTTTGATAAATAAGCTCTTGGCCTTCATCTCTTACGATGGTGGTGATAAGGACAAGTGAAGATAAGGTTGAAGATGGAAGCGAGCTTCAACCACTCAGAAGCCAGCTATCCAATCATTTAACTGACGGAACACAATAATGCTATTAACAGTATTATTATGGTGATAGACTTCGAAAATTCCTCCCACTAACGAAACCATGGAGACAGTATACTTAACTGCGCTCATCTTAGGATAGTACCGTCAGGATGAGAAGTAGATAAATACGTTAGTATATTATCATCATAATCGTTAATTCACAATGTTTCTACTTTCTTATCAACAATAAACTATTACGTTAGCGTTGATATGACATGTTAGTACCATGTCATACCAACGCTAACGTAATAGTTTATTGTGTGTGTTAATCTGCTTTTGATACTGACCGTACCATTATCTTACAGAAGACCGCCTTTATTTTACATCGGAAAAGGTTTTATATCTCAGCAATAAGCGGGGCGCCCCAAGGTTATTTAGGATTCCGCGGTCAGACCCCGGTATACCTATTAATAACTAATGTTCTCCGTAAT
The DNA here is from genome assembly GCA_955850985.1 of Elophila nymphaeata. Classification (NCBI taxonomy): domain Eukaryota; kingdom Metazoa; phylum Arthropoda; class Insecta; order Lepidoptera; family Crambidae; genus Elophila; species Elophila nymphaeata. The sequence goes on along the minus strand of OY039073.1, from coordinate 25,774,088 downwards.
GTCGTGGAAGCGATGAATACAGAGTATATTTAGTAGTCGTATTTAACAATTGTATTGACTCTGGTGTATTTCCTGACTTGATGAAACATAGTAAAATTATACCGTTATTTAAATCTGGCGAAACCTCAGATCCCACCAATTTTCGGCCTGTTTCTATTCTACCGACTTTAAGTAAGATCTTTGAAAGACTAATGCTCAATCAACTATTAAAGCATTTCAATAAATACAACATATTTCATCAAAAGCAATTCGGGTTCACTCGGGGTCGCTCCACCATTGATGCGGGAGTTGAGTTGTTAAAGGAGGTATTTGCTGCTTGGGAAGAATCACGCGACGCCCTTGGGGTTTTTTGTGATTTATCTAAAGCTTTCGACTGTGTTAATCATGATACTCTGGTCAGGAAATTACACCATTACGGCGTTAGGAATAAGGCTCTCAACCTCATGACCTCATACCTGAGCAATAGAATACAGAAAGTTGATATAAATGGTAAAAGATCTCCAGGTTCTCTAGTCACAATAGGTGTTCCGCAGGGCTCAATTCTTGGTCCATTTCTCTTTCTAGTGTACATAAATGACTTGCCTTACTACATAAGGGACAATCATGACATTGTGTTGTTTGCGGATGACACTTCTTTGATTTTCAAAATAAATAGAAAATTAGATAATTATGACGAAGTGAACAATGCACTTGCGAAAGTAGTTTATTGGTTTGATATTAATAACTTGTTGCTGAATGAAAAAAAAACCAAATTAGTTAAGTTTACTACACCGAATGTGAGATGTGTAGAAACTAATGTACAAATAAATGGAGTAGAATTGAAACCTGTAGAAACAACAACTTTCTTAGGAGTAATGTTAGACTCTAAATTGCAATGGGGTCCACATATTGTAAAACTTTCGGGTAAACTAAGTTCTGCGGCATATGCAGTTAAAACTATTAGGCGGCTAACTGATATAGATACTGCTAGAATGGTTTATTTCAGTTATTTTCACAGCATAATGTCTTATGGAATTCTTCTCTGGGGGAGTGCTGCAGATATTAATACCATCTTTGTTCTGCAAAAACGGGCTGTTAGAGCAATCTATCAACTAGGTCCGCGTGACTCCCTCAGAGAAAGGTTCAAGGAGATAAATATTCTAACTGTGTCATCACAATATATACTGGAAAACTTACTATATGTAAAGAAAAATATTATGAATTTTTCCGAGAAATGTCATACGCACAATGTAAATACTAGGAAGAAACACGATTTGGTTGTATATAAAACTCGTCTCCACAGAATAAGCAATTCCTTTATGGGCCAATGTATACGTTTTTACAATAAGCTTCCGAAGAATATTAGAGACTTACCTATTAATAAATTTAAAAAAACTGTAAAATCTAAATTATATAAAAAAGCTTATTACAAGTTAAATGATTATTTAAATGATCCAAATGCGTGGGAGTAAAATCTGCCCAAATTTACGCATTTAAAATTGTAATTTATTCATATTGATATATCTATGGACATGTAATGATGTTTTGAAATCATTACGAAATTGTAAGCTGCGGAGTTTCTTTCGCCATTTCTTCTCCGTCTCAGCATAATAATAATTATTTAAGTAAAATAATTATTTCGTCGAAATGGTGGTAGGGCTTTTGACGATTTAAAAGTACTTAGCAAAGTCCATTTAAATAAAGAGCTTTTTCATTTCATTTCATTTCAGTACTTAACGCAGTCACAGTGCCTATATCAAGCCTACTTACTGGAAGGTTGACAGCCTGCAAACTACAACCTCGCAAGCAGTGGCGACCGCTTACCTTAAGTGCGGTTTGCTTCTCTATTGCCAACAATTACGTAATGTACACCATTTAAGACAAATAAAGTATTCTGATTCATCCTGCAATATGACAAAACTGACAATGCCAAATGGTTCGATTACTCACCAGTATCCAGAACTGTAGCAACATCGGCTACTAACAAAGATAAGTAAAGAGTGGCAAGGTTAGTGAATGTTTTATCCGGAACCATTCCTTCAGCAAGAAGAGATGTACGTAAATGTCTCACTTGCGGTAGCTGTGATCCATCCCTTGATCTACGTGGTTCGCGAACTGCGGAGAAAATTAAATAATCCATAATGATGATACTATTCCATGTTTGGGCTTCGTCTCATCTGATGGTATAAGTGATGCTGAAGCCGAAGATGAAAGCTTATTAGATCACATAAATTCGGACATGTTTAATTATCAATTGAGACTTCCTCTCCATCCAGAGTAAAGCTCTCCGCTGAACTCCCAGCCCAATCAGAGCAGCTCGTCTAATACTGGTTTCCCTATTAATAATAATCTAGATGTCTCTATAATTACCTTTATCAAAAACAGGCGGTAACACTCTATAGGTTGGTGTATGAACAGCACCACGGCTAGGATGGTTTAAGTTGTTACATGAACCATCCACTCTTCGCCATTCATCAGGGTCGCAAGGCTTAACGTTGGTCACGCAATAACTGAAATAAATTGACGGTTATTTATCAAATGTTTTTCATTTCCTAATCCGTGGGACAAATATTATCTAAGGCCCTGCTAAATCTTTTAAAGTGTGATGTTTAGTTGATATACCCTTTATTGCACTTGAAAATTTAATATAATAACTTACAAAACGGTACGGTAGTTTTCAATTGCGGGCTTATCTCTAAAAGATATCGCTTCCACAGTTGAATTAAAAAAAATATCTAATTTACAATGAATATTTGTATGTTATCTAGTATCCGTAACATAATGCTCTTAATGATACTTAGCTAAGGACACATGATAGTTGAGACAGTAAAAAAATCTGAAGTTTAAATTTAAAACAGGTAATACTCACAAGGCTTTATTAGCTGCAACCCGCTCTTGATACTCTTCTTCAGTAATCGGTAATCCAGTGTAAGAATCATAATGAATAACGTCACCACTAATATTGTGTATATACAATAATAATATAATAATTCTATTCAGCATATTGCTCGCTGACGCTCTGTAGAAAGAATTTTATCATTTGTCTATATAACATTATTAACGTCACACAAAAACCGGACACATCGCCATTTGCCTGCCACATGTATTCCCAATTTTAGTTATGGTATGCGTAACAATGTTTTCTTCTTCCAATCTCCTCAATCAGTCGTCATCTCAGCATTAGCTTTGCCATCATATCTTTCAAACAGTCTATCCATCTTTCCTTAGGTCTTCCTCTCCCTCCATTTATATCCACATTCATTTTTACCACTTTTTTTGTAACATGCTGATCATCTTTACTCATTACATGCCCATCTCTTACCACTCAATCTTTCTGCCTCTGGTACTACTTTCAAACTAATGTACTCATCCCTGACTTTGTACATTCTTGTTTCTTCACTCATCCTACAAAAGCACCTTTGTGCAGTTACATCTCTATAACTGTTCCAACTGCACAAAGGTTCTGTTTATTTATTTAAAAAACCTGTCCTAACCTATTAGTTTCTTTTACTTGATATAATTATTAGGGGTGGACACAAGAGGATGCGCGGGGTATCACATCGTTTGTATAGTTGACGATTACTGCGTCGACTAGTACCATACTAGTACCAACTTCATGTACGACTATTATACACCATCATCTTTTAAGTGTACAAATGTGATTGTTGTATTGTCTACTAGCTTTTATTTGCGACTTCGGTTAACAAAATAGATTTAAACAATAAATTCACTAAAAGGTTAGTACACTATAGTATTTTTCAAGAGTCCCATTTATATTTATACCAAAATTGATCCAAATAGGATGAAAGACTAAAAAATTTATTTCGCATACATAACATAAGTCAGAATTTTTCTTTACTTAGGTTACATGATCTAATTACTTTAAGCTGGCCGAAATGATAATGCAAAATTGATAATTACAAGTTGTGGCTTAAAATTCTCTCAGACGTGTTGCGGTCAGCATACTGATTTAAATTATTTTACGTTGTGCTTTTTATTTTATTAACCGAAAAATATTACATGCTATTTTGTACTAGACACAAGCAATGCCACTGTCGTATAAGTGAAGACATTAAAGAATTAATTTAGGTCTTACTACATATTGATATCATACATTAACATCACTCTTTCATTACAACACAAAACAATGTCACTGGCTACTTAGCTCCTTCTATATTTCTTACTTCGTAATTGAAAAATACATAAAATTACACTTACAAAGTTTTTATTGAGATAAGTACCCGTAAAGCTATTGTCCTTTATACAAAATTTGCTAGTGACTTGTCAGATATTTTTCTATCTTTTAATTTTAAATAAACCCACGAATGATTTCACGTAATTTGGTTTTATCTTTGCTTGTCTGCTATTAGATTTTAGTTATACCAGCGAGCAGACTCCTTCTTTAATTTATATACGACTTAATTCTCTATATTAACTTATTTTGGTGTTAAAGTTTCAATTTCCAAAAAGATAGTATGCTTTTCCGTCAGCTTTCCTTCCAGTAATAGTTTCACAATTTGCAAGCATAAACACGTCTTGTAATACCTTCCACTTTGAGATATGTGAGTCTGAACTAACCATACTCAATTTAATTTATATAACGCAATTAATAATTTTATTTGCAGAGTGGTTTACGCAGAGAATTCACTTTAGTTTATAACTGTTTCTATTTGCACATATCGTTTAAAGAGATTTATGCATTAATTTAATAGTTCAGGTTGCAATATGTTTGATCGTGAATGGAAAAACACTTATTGATATACTTCGACTGGTAATAGGAATTAATCAAGTGCGATATTACATTAGGTAATTTTGGTGCTATGTTGCCTATTCCCAGCTCGCCGTACGTTGAAGGAATAAAAGCCTTGAAAATTTAAGACCCCATGTCATGAATAACATACCTGACGAAGTAACGGATCTCCAGGACAAAATCGATTTAATCGAACAGCAAGCGCGGCAAAGCAACATTGAGATTTGTAACGCGTGTAAAAAAAGCAAGGTGAATACTTAGGTACTCACCATAATCGAATATATAGGCAACGCGATCAAATGTTAGCTAGATAAAAAAATATATTATTCATTCACGTGACATAAGCACGCAAAGATGCAAACAGCCGCCCCAAAAATATCGTCGTTAAACTATATTAACTCATAATAAGAGACAATGTATTAAGTGCATTTCTCCTAACAAAGGGACTAAAGACTATCCAGCTTGGCCTCTCCGGGACTCCTCACAACATCTGCATCAACGAGCACCTGACATTACGCAATAAACAATTATTTCGCAGCATTCGTGAAGCAGCCAAAAAACATTCATATAAATACGTGTGGATCAAAAATCTAAGAGAATATAAATTTGATCATATGCTTTTGTATACTTTTTGTGTTTTAAATTTTTCGTAATTACTGTCGCGAGTTTGTCATCAGAAGCATGTTTTGGCTGTCTTCAAATGTTCTAATTTGGCTGTCCTAATGTAATAGAATAAAATTGTCATACCTCTCTTTCTAATCTACTTAACGAACAGTATCAATAAATAAAAAGGTTAATTCCAAACGAATTAACTCAAGTAGTTTCTTTTTATTCCGCGGACGTCGTAATTGCTCAAGAATCATTAGCATTTAAAGCGAAGTAATAAAAGTTGTTTATAAAACTGCGGCAATTTAAAGTTTCGCGAGTTTTTCCTATTGCCTCCCCTTATCCGGGTAGTGGCCGTCTTGTTACAGTTGTTTGGTCGCGGTCACACTTGGACACCTTCGAACTAGAACGAATTTTTGTAACCAATCACAACTTATCTTTGTGCTCGAGTGGTTGGTTGTAAGCCAGTGGTGTAGCTACCACCGTATCAGCGGTATCAATGACCTTCTCCTTCTTTTCTATCATGCTTCCTACTTATTTGAGGTTTGGTGCAATATATATTGTTATCGATACTGCTATAGGTTTTTGCCATAGATTTTACGGCCGTTTGCGTGCTTGACACCAAGCCTCCGTAGCAATATTCCCTGACTTGACAGGTTTACAATTACTATCTTTCAAGAGCAGCCAGGACCACCAGCTAGCGTGCCCTCCGAGTCACGGAGGTAAATCGAGTTATTAATCGATAATTTTCGATTACCCATCCGAGTACCGAACGTACATTTGGTAATTTAGCTTTTGCAACCGCTACAAAGAAGGCACGACCGCCATGCCATCGAGCTCCTCGTCATTCAGCTATATCAATAATATTTTGGGCTAAATATGGGTTACCGGGTCACAGAGGCCCCGATGTGCACAATCTTATTTAAACTTCTAGACGTACTTCACAGGAAGAATCAACTCCGTACTAAGTAGAGTTAGTAAACAGTATATATTTTTAATACAACGTCACCACCTTTCCTATTTCTGCAGTGAAGCAGTTCGCTGTGTTACAGATTGAAGGGAAAGGTAGCCAGTGTAATTACTGGGCAGGGAAGGCATGTCATCTTAGTCTCCAGGATAGCAACGCACTTGCAGTGTTAAGTGATTTACCCTTAATATTGCAAGTGTGTATAGTCGACGGTAACCACGTAACATCAGGTGGGCTGCAAGCTTGTTTGCCATCTCTTAATATATAAAAGCGTTTTTGTCACTCTTCAATTCATTACACCTAATTTTGCGACGGGTGTGTGTGTTCTGACAGTGATATGCCAGCCCTTGAGTGGTTGAGAGCTACAAATACAGACAAAAATGACGAAAAAAACTATCTTGCTACATTTTAGTATGATATTCCGGTAGTTTCCAATTTAAAACAAAATCACTTCACAAGAAAAAAAATCGGGAGTGGTCTCCCCTTGACTTTCTCGTATACCGGAGACGACTCAAAAGTTGATAGAAAAGATTTGATGTCATAGATGCATGTTAAATTTTGGTCACCAATCCGAGTACCGACCACGCACTTGATTGCTTAACTTTCGTGATCAACGACTCAAAAGTTGATAGAAACCTTATATTTTGATGTTATACATGCATGTTAAATTTGGTTGCAATAAGTTAAAGCATACTCGAGTTATCGTGCTAACGCACAGACAAACACACAGACATAATTCCAAAAAAAAAAATTTGGACTCAGGGAGGTCCAAAACGTGTAAATCCGTCAAAATCTCGAGGTCGAATTTTTTGACGATTACAAGACTTCCTCTATACTACGTATACGATAAAGTAAAAATTTAGAAAATCGCCCGCCTCTCAGTGGGATCTCCACTTCCAGACACAGAAATGCCACAATATAAGCAAACAAGTAAGTCATCTTCATAGAAACGTATCGAGCAGGATTCGTCTGTATGCGCGCTCAGTACCGACATAATTAACATAGATAACTATACGCTAACCGTAATGTGTATCGAAACTGGCCCGGCATATATTTTACGACGACAACCCTATACCAGTAGGCTATTATGGCTCGCACTATTATCCAAGTCGGCGTACTTGTTTACTTATACTATGGTTGCTTGCCGCTGGTATCCCGGTCACTTTTTAATCGCCTATCGCTTCTTAGCGGTCCGAGTTTTTGCGCCAATTTAATAATTCCTTACATGATCTTTACACCAGCTCGGTCGATAACATCTAGATGTTTCTTATTCTGGATATCCCACATAGTACTGTTGTTTGTCGGACAAAGCCATTATGATACTTATTTGTCTATAGTCTTTATACATGTCCTTCTGGGAGTGTGTCCGTCTTCAACTTGATCAGTTTTCTAAAACTTAAATTATTTTTAATGATATTAGCATATCCAATATTAAGTATCAATCAACATTTTTTTTTACAAATAAACATGACTCGTGATTAAATATTTCTGTTCATCATCACAAACCATTGGTTCGTACAAGGATTTGAACTCAGATCACTTGACGTGTCGGCAGCGTTACTACTCAATCAATACCCAGAGGGCCTAGAAAAGTGGCAAGCTCAGACCAATGATTATATCATTGGTCTGAGGTGGCAAGTGATACAAATCGTTTCTGCAAATAACAACGTCAACTCTCATTTGACATGACAGTCGCCATGAATTCTTTTCAGTATTATGTCAGTGTCATACATTATATCCTTTTTGTAAAGCGTTTAACGCAATCGATTGGCCACTTGTCTAGGCCCTCATCATCAACAGTTCATATAATGTCCTCACCGAGGGGTTTGAGCCTTACCCACATTAGGGGCGATAAGGTCTTAGTCAACCACGCTGGCCAACTGCGGGTTGTTCGACTTCAAACACAACCTAAGACTGTCTTCGTAATTATGTGCATGTAGGTTTCCTCACGATGTTTTCCTTCACCGTAAAAGCGTACATCGTACATAATATTATATGAATTCAAAATTTAAAAACACATTGGTACGACGCGGGGACACCAATTCTCCCTTATCTAGGCTTCTCTAGGCCCTCAGTATACTCAATTATTTGCCACAGTAATCAAGTCTTTACCTCGATTCGGGTTTTAAACCTTATTATATTTTTTTATCCTTGAAAGGGAAGCTCTGGCTGTTGACCTTCATCTCAGCTGATGGTAAGTGACGATAGGGCTAAAGATGGAGATGAACTTCACCTGGAGCCCTCAACCACAGAAGGGACTGATTATCTTAGCATCAATAATGCTGTTAACATTACTGTTATGGAGACAGATTTTGATATTATGGCAATACCTATACAAAAAAGTCCTACCACCAACCAAACCAACTACAAATTTATACTCCCTCCCCCTCCCCTCGTTTCCGCTGTCATTAGTGGTACGTAAATTATATTAGATACATACAATATTCCAAATTCACGCTATCGATTTAGCTTAAATCTTGATTTAAATAAACTTCCACTTTTAATTAAATCGTCGTATTAAATAAACTTCATGGTTAAAACGGCATCGTGTAAAAGTTGTTAAGTCTCGATTTCAAAGACGATGACACTTGATGACAGACTATATTATACATAAGTATATTTATTTATCTTAGTTCATATTGTGACAATGGATTTACCTTTGGTCAGTGATCATGATTTACTATAAGGTGATGATGAGAAAATTGTGCAATAGTTAGAAACTCATTTTTTGCTCTAAGGGTTTTTCTTTGGCTCTAAGGTAGCCAATTTCTACTTATTTCAGCATCCTGTTCTACCATTTTTCCAAAATTGAATGTGATAGATAACACTGCTTGTTGATGTCAGACATCAGATATTTTCCTTTAATGACTAGATGTTTGAAAATCGCTCCAAAGATCAAAGTTTTTACAATTGCCATACACTAAAGCCGCAGAAAACCTATTCATACGCCCAAAAACCACACCAATAAAGCGCCGATTCACTGACAAAATCCTTGCACAAACACTGATATTAAACGGACGTAGACTGGGATTGGGCCCGGGATGAGTCCAAATATTAAACTTGTTCCAAAGAAATATATTGCGGTAACCACTGGATTAAGTCAATGTCAACACAAGCAGACGGCTTTACAGGATACACTGGCGTGACATGCAACGGTTTGGCTGTTTCACCTCTAAATATGAGCTTACATTTATTTTTATTGCAATTCATATAGAACTAAGAATAAATCTATCCAAAACATTATTCCGTTGAAATTAATGATATTTGCTATGATTTGATTAAGCATACTACATACACACATAATTATAATCACGCTCGCAATTCCAAAAGGGGTCGAGCAGAGCTTCAGGTTACACACAAAGCCATATCTGGCAGTAAGGGTCATACAGTGCCCCAAAGAAGTTGCAGGCTGGCGCCTGTCGCCTTCACTAAAGGGGCACCAAACTTATAAAGTAACAATCCTTTAGTTAATACTAGAAAAATGCAACAATGCACATAATTTGAAAGCAACAGAAAGTGTAGATGTAGACCATAATTATATAAAACAAATATATTAATAAAAATTCATCAAATTGTTTATGTTCTTTTTTGTTAATTTATAATACAGTCTCCTCTATTTTAAGCATAGAGCTTTTTTCCATAGTTTTGTTTATTTGTTTATTTTTCTATTTTTATAGTAATTTCTTATATGCAGTGTACATCTTTCTGTGTTCTGTGGTGGATTATACGTTGTAACTCCTAGCTTATGTTTAAAAAAAAAATCTTATCCTTTTCATATTGCTATGTTATTGTTACTTTATTTACTGACTAATAAATATTTTTATTTACTATATAATATATTTATAATTATTTTATAATATAATATAGTATTCATTTCATATTGTTTTTCTTACTATTGTAAAATCTAAATTAAAATTGTAAATTTTGATTCTAAGATATTTATCTAGTGTTACATATTCTTATATTCTATTACGTTATCTATTATAAGTGTTTTACAATTTTGATTCTGAAGGTATGCTAATACATGTTTGTAATCTTTATATGCAACTACATATCTTGTTCTGCAGATATTTTGTTATTTTGACAATATATTATGCTATTTATATCTTTGTTCTTATTATCTAGTCTTTAATAATATAGTGCTGTATTGAACCCAATACAATGTTTTATTTCTGATGTGCTATCCCTTTACCCTCTACCAATGTTTTCTTTATTTTTAAAGTCGTCTTTTATATTTATACTTTCTTATTCAAAATGCTGCTTTTTGAATAAGAAAGTATAAATTATTGTTGAAATTATAAGTTTTATTATTGAAGGCGTAGTAAGTATCGCGGTATAGGTTACGCTTTATCTTAATCTCGTTTAGTATGTTTTAATTTTCTAGGACTTACTTTTATTTATTGCCTTCGTACTATATAGAAAACTTCTTATCATATTGCAGCTTTCTATTTATTTGCTATTTATAGAGGTATAACAGTCGGATAAATACTAATATTAAACGCTATTGTGTTTGATTTTTCCCTCACATTCCATCCTGTCATATGCATTCATACTGCATTTTCACAAAAAAACAAACACAAAATTGGTTATGTTTATACATACTTCATTTGCCTTTGCTTTAACATTGGGCTGCTTGTATAAAATTTGCTAATTTTGCGTCTAATACATGATTGAATGAAACAAATTAAAATATTTCAATTAAAATCTTTAAGCATGCCTAAGTTTGTCTCGTATACTTGGTTAGAATATTTTATACAGATTCGTATTAGAAAATTGATCAAATGAACAGGAAAATAAACATTTCGTTTCCATCAACATCGTGAAGATAAATAGGTAAGTAAAACTTAGAATACGTTTAGTGACCAGTTATAATGTACTTAAGTGTACGAGACTTATTCAAATGGCTGTGCAAATCAAACTAGATCTGTAACTGTTGGTATTTAACTGTATCTTGTATTTAACTTACCGTTTTGTATTAATAGAATGAGATACATTATCCCTTTGGTGTAAATGCCATAAATCGTTGCTCATAAAGTATAAGGAGAATATAAATCTTGCTTATAAAGAATTAACACAATAAGGTGCTATGGATAAAATTATCAGAGAGTATCAATAGGAGGATGACACATGCATACGTAGGTATATGTATTCAGTTGCTCGAACATTGTTGCTTGGTAATTAATCGAATTGTGCATAAATTGTGTTTCTTTTTATACTAAATAGTAATTAGTATAATGTCAAATCTATAAAGGACATTTCATAAACTCATAAGCTTTTCAAAGGAATTTCTTTCATCAATGGCATGTTTAACAAAAATATAATCCACTTAGATCTCACCTACTTTGTTTAACGATAGTTCTATTTATTTTGTCATGTGGGTATTGTCAAAATAACCACCAAGCTCAGCTATTTATTGACTTAGTATTGAAGGGAAAGCCAAACCAAAATTAGTAGTTTGTGTTAAATTAACCTTCAAGAATCGACCGCGTCGATATATTTTCGTTCCTATATCATTATTTCTTATTGTATGCATTGCCCGTGCCTAGTAGCTTGACAGTGTTTCACTGTGAACTTACCTATAGGAAGTGAACTTACCTATAGGCTATAACTTACCTACGCTGCCCGTGCCCATATACCGCATTTGTTTTAGTCGAAACAACTTTATAAAGTATACGCCGGTATACCTTAGTAAGGTGTTTCGAGGTATATAAGAGGACTTCATGTTTCCAAAGAAAATTTGATGTATGTTATTTGACTATATTTTTTTTCATAAATTGTATTCTAACCTAGTGACCTACATATACACTATATGTAGGTAGACTTTAAAAAATGTTTAATGAATTAGTCTTTTAAATCACTGAAATATCTCGTAAGTCTTTCAGGTTCTTTTGAAGGTTAAACGGCTAATTTGTTACAAAACACTACTGAAATATGGTTGAGTTTCATCTCTCCGCAAAAACATTCCTGTATCAGTAATTTCTTTGGATTAAAGAAAAAATTTCTCTTAATATAATCACAAATGTCAATTTTACTTACATCAGCTAAGCTCTTGCAAATACGTCACTTTCATTAATAGCTCATACATAACAAGTAGGTAATGTTTTTCATGTCGCTGACTTCATCACTGGTGGTAAAATCATTTGCCTATAATTGTCTCATCTACATACGCCCCTCCTTATCATTTATCTGCTACAATGTTCAGGTTTAAAGTCGTAGGTAGGAGGTAGGATAATTAAGCGCGGTAAGATATTTAACAAATCACCCTGTCACATTTACATTTTCAAGATGTTAATTGTAGACGGCTAATGGAAGAAAAAGATAGAATTATTAAATAAGGGTGTAATGGTGAAGAATGATGAAGACAAAACTAAAATGTTTGCTAGTAATGAACAATTCAAGTATACATTCGTTATACATAGTATATGATATACATTTACAGTAATAGTGCGTTAAGTAAAATGTCTACAAACTTAGGCAAATACTACAGAAGTATTCTGAAACACTCCGACATAAATTATAGTTACTACTTAATGTACTAACTTTGACTTCAACAAATGATACTTTTAAATCTTCCGCTTGAATCACTCTTTCTATTGATGAAAACTGCATTGAAACCAGCTGCGTAGTTTAAAAGTTAAGTGTATAGACAGAAAAAGCGTCTTTGTTTTATAAAGACAACTAACGCAAATATAATAGAAAAGATTTTTCTCGTTTATCACTTTGATTTATATTCAGAAAACAAAAGTGTTTATTGGTTGTTAACATTGTGCAAACGTGTGCCAAAAGACTTTCAAGCAAAAGTATAAGAAAGAAACCTTCAGAGATTTAAAGAAGTACCTCAATATACAGAACGAAGTACCCTGTATTACAAAATATTTATAGTCTGGGTAGGTATCACCGCCTTTCTTATTTCTGCCGTGAAGCAGTTCGCTGTGTTTTGGATTGAAGGGAAAGGTAGTGATTTACCCCATATTTTACAGTGTTAAGTGATTTACCCTTAACATTGCAAGTGTCTATAGGCAACGGTAACCACTTAACACCTCGTGGACCGCAAGCTTGTTTGCCATCTCTTAGGCCCGTATTACAGAATGACACTCAAAAGTCAAACATGTCTTGAGAATCGTCTGTCACTTTCTATCATGCACAAAGTGGTAGGACGCTCAAGTTGGCGTTCATTCTTGAAACTTATTCTATAATACAAACATTAGTTTAACAAAAATAATTCAATCGACGTTACTTAGCCTCTTAAAAATAATATCTGTAACATCGATTCAATATGTTCTGATCAGAATAGTCCCCAAGCCAGATCTTCAATCTCAATTGACGCCCAGCGGCGATCAGCGGGATGCCCCATATATCGTTATCGCCATCGCACCTCCTGCAGTAACTCAAATGTCAAGAGTCGCAATGTCTTGACTTGCTTTTGTTTGAAACTTTGCTTATATAAATTTATTCTTATTAGAGGACAGCTTCAAATCAAAACATATCAAAACTTAGGTATTATTTAGGGTCACTGTATTTTTTTGTGCTAAGGAAGTCTAAGCTAGTTTTCTCAAATGTTGTACGAATGAACAAACACGATTCCAAAAAGAAACTAATGAAAACAAGCGTTAGAATAAGATAGCTAGGTATTTAACATCTTTGAATTTCTATAATACGCAACAATATTGAAAGAAAACCGCAATTCTAGCCAATAAATTTCTAGCTAGATGATAGTTTATCAAGCTAGAAATTTGCGTATTATGAAATCTTTATAATTTTACTTATCTGATAGACACAACATAATTCGTATTATTAAGGTTATACGAATTAAGTTCATATAACTTAAATTAAACCGATATAAACCTTATACGAGAGCGGTTCAATATTTGTAATATGCAAATGCTATCAAATACAGAACATTTCATTTCAAATTCGTATTACTTAGGTAATACGAATTAAGTTGTAAGTACCTATTCAAAAGAAAGCTATTTCACCAGACATATTATGACTCCAAAGGTTGAAAGATACCACTCCTAAAATTTAAAGTTGGCTTTCCCCATGCACTTTAAGAAATTACATTCTACAGCGTTAGGTATGTTTAAATCACATGAACATCTTACATGCATGCGATATACTGGTGCTTTTAAGAACCGTTTAAGCCATAAGATAGCTATCCGGAAAGTCAGTGCTTGTTTATTAAAATATTCATGAAAACTTATAAATTTCAAAATGAACACCATTGCAAATAGTTCGTAATGACAAGCTCAAGTGTCGGCTTCGCACCGTGGTTGTATTAAACGCATATTCTTTCTTGTAACTTTCAACTGTTTACCAAACCGCATGTTAGTCTAAACGTTATAGATGTAGAGTTCAAACTCAATAAGCAAATACTTGAGCAACTGCACTCTACCGTTGCCAGCGAATTTTCTGTGCAGATTTTGTTTTACGTTCCAGAATTTCGCGTAACAATACGTCCTGCCTTATGGTGTTCGACTTAAGAGTCCTTTTTGATGTTCAGCCTGTGATAGATGCAGAGTTAAGTTGGTTATAAGCTTATGAATAGGCAATAACTTGTCCGGAGGCGCTTGCCGCCGTGCACTAGTTAATGACAGTTGTATAGGCGAGTTATGCAGATTAATACCAATTTCGCGATGGTTATGTAGGTGCTACGTAATGGATTATGCGGTGCTCAACTACTTTTCAATGTCAGGAGCAAGTTTGATGGTAGACGTACGATTTACCGGTGTCTTTTGAGTATGTAACATCTGATTACCTGATAATCGCCTTAGGAATCGAGATAGTTCGCGTGAAACTAGAATGGGACTCTTTGAAGTGCCTACGCAATTGCAATGGGTACTTTCATTAAAATTAGTCTTCCTGATGCAAGTAATAGCATATCTGACGTGCACTGTCTTACAGATATTGACTCCTCTGCTGAAATGTTATAATAGTATGTTTAGGTATTTATTGATAATATAGCTTAGTTAATATTTAAATTGTTTTTTAAATCTATGATAAAAAAAGAACATAGAAACAATACAAACAAAATAGGTAGTTAAACTTTAGAGTAACAAAATAAAAATAAATAAAATTATTTACAGCACGTTGCGATTACAAACATTATTTGAATTGGTTATAGTATATAGGTCTAGTCGTGGATGGGCACAGCGGGCTAGTCGCTTGAATCTGAAGCAGCCCAAACTGGGGTAGTAACCCATCTATACTATATAAAGCTACTCTATATATATAAAATTCAAAGTCCTGACTGAGATATCAACGCACAGCCCAAACGGCTGAACATAGAGACTTGAAATTTTGCACATAGATACCTTATACAGTGTAGGCATCCACTAAGAAAGGATTTCTGGAAATTCCACCCCTAAGGGGGTAAAACGTCATGTCCACGCGGACGAATTCGCGGGTGGAAACTAGTCTTACAGAAGACCACAGTCAAATAACACCACAATTTTTGTGGTGTAGTGTTTCTGTTGGAGAGTAAGGTCGCCAGAGCTCCAAGGGATAGGGAAGAGGACTAGGGTTGGCAGTCACGTCAGTGTTGCAAACGTCTATCTATAGTCTACAGTGACTGCTTACCACCAGGCAGACCGTAAGCTTGTCTGACAACCACTTGACATAAAAACGGATTATTCTACTGGGTGTAAAAGACATGAACAGTCAAACGAGAACCATGTATTCTATAGATTCTATACATCAAAATTAAAAAAAAAATTTGCTGGGAAATGATTTTTATTTTTTGGTGTTAAAAAAAATTGCAAATTGTATTATTAAATTCTTTATTGTACACACAAATATAAATACAACATAGTGCAGGAAAAAAACATGTACAAAGGTGAGCTTATCTCTAAAAGAGATCTCTTCCAGCCAACCCTAGCCTTAGTTTAAGCGTTTAAATGCGGGAGTATTGTGTACACGGCATATAAACAATATAAATAATAGTAGGTGCCTATCTAAAATTTGTAAAAAAACCACGCAATGTAAAGGGCTCAACTCGCACGCAACTCGCAAAACCGCGATAATTTTGCCAGACGGCGTTCCCGTTCGTTAGTGTCCGTGCGCATCGAGTGAGCTACATTGAACGCTAACGTTTTGAAGCCATTTTTTGTTATGAAATACTAAAAAAAATGATAATGTTTCTTTGGACAATAATTTAGAAATAACGTATAGAATACGTTTTCATAAAAAAATTGATTATTATTAAGTTTATTTTTAATAACAGTATATTTTTATTTTTACAGTAACAGTATATGTAAATTTTATATTAAAATTCTTTTTTTTCTACTTTACAATTTATTCACGTCGATTTTCTGCGTTGCTTTGTGCATTGTCCCTAATATCTACTTTCTAAACTTCAGATTATTTATTTGTTATATAATTTGCCGCGTTAGCTATCATCTAAACCTCAGACCGAATTATTGATCTGAGATCTAAACATTAACAATCTTTTTTGCATATGGCAAAGAGGGTTGATAATTTCTTTGTCGTTTTTTGTTCGTTTATCGTTTTGCTGTCGTCATCTTTCACAGAAATTATTTCAACTTTTCTCCGGTCTTACTTTTCATCTATATATCCACATTAATTCTCATCACTTTTTTTAAACTTCGGATTTGTATAAACGTGTACTTGAACGAAGTAACGTTTCTGTCTGTGTATGTTCTATGCCAAGACACGGTCATTCACGGTCGAAGTGAATCCCCATTGAAAATCACAGCCCATTTACTTCCAACGACGGTACAAACCTCTCAATTCGCGGTACCACGTTTATTTTGGCTTCGACATCCTGTCTGCTATATGCGATTTAACTTTATTAATGAGCTTTATTTTACTGTGACTTTGGTTAATTTTGGAGGTGTCTATACAGAGCTATTATTAGGGCGACTGTGGTAAATTTTTGTTGGTACAAAGTTTTTTGGGAAGTTTTGATTTCATATTATTTATTATTAGCTCAGTAATAATTAAAGTGGTAGCTAGGCTAAGTTAGACGATGATAACTATTGAGACGGACTTAAAATAATCACTACCACCATCCAAACTATTCAAATTTGCACTCCCTTGGCAATACGTTCCGTTACTTCTAGATCTTATTCTGTGAGCGAACTAGATGTTAATAGCAATTAAACTTCAACTGAAAATAGTCTGTCTTAACAAGAAGCAAATAATATTGCAAAAATTTAATGCTGGTATTCTCTTTTAATATAAGAAAATTTTAATATTGCTTTTCAAACTCGCAATTATGTTTGCCAAGTTAATGTGAGGCGCATTCTCTGTAATAAGTGTTCATAAATTATTTCGCTCGCAGGAAATTAAAATAGTGTCTTGTTTACTTATTTCGCACGCGTGATAAATGGTTTTTATTGAAGCTGGTTTAATTTATTTCATTCTTAGGGTTGTCTGAAATTTTTCTTATGCTTTGCGAGAAGTGCACTGTGGTTTATTATATGTAACTTTCATCTTTTCAGCCGAGACTACTGGATCTCGAAACCGGTCGGTCCTGCGCTGCCCGCATCCAGCGGCTTCCCGCGACTTTTACCAGATTGTCAGTCCACCTTGTGGGAGGCCTACTAAGGAGGCGTTTCCCGGTACGTGGTCGCCAATCGAGGACCTTTCCACCCCAACGGCTGTCAGTCCTTCTCGTAATGTGCCCTGCCCACTGCCACTAAAGGTTCTCAATTCTTTGGGCTATATCGGTAACCTTGGTTCTCCGGTGGATCTCATCATTTCTGATACGATTACAAAGAGAAACTCCGAGCATAGCCCTCTCCATTGCCCATTCCATTATACGTATGTAGTAGGTATATATAATATCTAACCCAAATTATTCATTTTAATTAATTTGAACGAGACAGTGTAGACCCAGTGTAGATCACGGTCACGAATAGGGCTACCCCTTCTCTTCCCATGGGTTCGTGAAAAATCTGATTGTGCAAGATTCTGAGCCAACCACTGACTTCTACTTCACTTTTGAGATCGCAAGAATGCAAGAATGCGGCGTTATCGATCTCATATTTAAGTGGAAAAGTAAGAAGTACTTAATGTGTTAATCATCCTACGTTCTTTTTTTTCGGAGAGGTGCATTTACGCCTTATCCCTGCAGTATCATGCAACTGCAGGGGTATGTGGAACTTGGAGGTAAACATCCCTTCCAGGCCTCCTGCAAAACCGACGACACCAAAGCAGGATCGCAAACTTCCACCAAATTCACCGGGATCTGTGCCCGCCCTTTCGGGCCCAACTGGTGTTTTGTCCAATGCGGCATAAATAATGAACAGCATACCACTGGACTTGAGACCGGCCTCCACCGAACACGAGGCTCCGTTGGACCTGAAAAGGGCCTTTTCCTGCGTTTCTACAGTGGTGTTGTTTCATAATGTGTAGAAATATTATTTTCGATTGGCGGTAGGCATCAACGGTGCGAGCGGACGTTTTGCGTTCGTGACGCAGACGCAGCCGATTAACAGACACGGTCGGTGTATTTCAAGAAACCGTGAGTTTGTACAATTTAGTGTTTTACGAATGTACTTTAATTCTATGTTTTTGCATTGAATATACCTATGGTGCATTTAGTCGATGAATACATATCTACCTACTGTTATCTCAGTGTTATAACTCAGCCACACAGTATGGTGATAATTATGTGTTCTCAGGTGGTTCTCAGTTTTAAGACTCAGATGAATGGTTCAGGTCCAGACAAGGACATACTCAGAATACTAGCTCAGTAATGTTGAGTGGATAGGGGTCGCTATAAGGGGAGGCGGAGGTAACTACCGGGTTGCGGCCCTTTTGACGTGTGTATCAACAGTTGATAGCTCAGAACTGTTCAGAATTTCAATATCAACTCAGTGAAGTCCGATCTCTTAACAGATGTGAGACTTTGTTTAGTTATCATCAGGTTATCATCAGGTTATCATCACATATACAACAGTATCTACAGTAATCGCCTTGCGTGGTTGAAGCAGATCTAATTTTACAGGAAACGTTTAGCGACAGGTGTCACGGGTGGCTTGGATGAGATTAAGGGCAGTTTAAGTCATCTGTCCCCTTACTTAACGGTACTCATTGAGGGAAAGTCACAATGGGTCTGGATAGAACATGTAGGCTCCAGGCACTAGTTTCGACAGGGCGGCGCTGCTTCGTGTAATACCACCACGGATAAGCAAACTAGAGGTCGCATCCATCCGCCACCTCTAAAAACAGAGCCATGTCAGTACCCATGCTCACGGTGGCCCACCAGCCTATCGGCCGGCCAACCTACGACCAAATGGACCGCTGGCCCTGAACTGACGTCAGCCATCTGTCCGGTACCAGACTTTGCCTAAGGTGCACCACGAGGTGTTCTTGGAACATAGCACCCCAATCATCCAACGTCCTAGCACTGACAACTTAAACAATAATACACTTGTATAGTCCTAAAAAAAAATCCACATCAGAAAAATCATTCTAAAAGCAGAGAAATTGAAATCGTAATAATTTCGCACCAAGTTTTCTTATTTGCAAGAAAATAAATATTCATTCACCATCGCTTACAACGCACAAGTCATCTTTATCGGAAATTAATTTAACTTGAACTGCAAAAGACAAAATATTGTGATTCTTATCTCCGAGGCTTACGGTCGAAAATAGTTCTCTTCTTTGTCGGAGGGTAATAAGGCGATCGAATTGAGATACGAGGTGACACGTGCAGGTTATTGGTTCACAAGTGTTTGTACAAACTGTGATATTGGTTATTTGGCAGAAAATCTCCCGGGCTTAGGCGACGTGGTGACTAAGCGAAATTTGATAAATACGTAGCAAGTGAGCCGTTTTATTTCATTTGGGGGTAGTTTCAACCGTCTTCTCTAAACGAAGTACATTAGTATTGATTGATCTTTCATTTATCGATTTTGGTTTGTCCCTTATGTAGTTTGTATAAAAAACGTCAGTTAGAGATCAAACACACAGCCCGCCTGGGTGTTTTTAATGCTATTTAGATAACAAACAAGCATACAGTCTCGAAAACATACAGAGTGGCGAGCAAATGAGGAGACCTTCTCATTCTCAGCAGTAGTTGATAATGGGCTAAGAACGAAGAAGAAGACACGTGATTTTCTCGTCAAACAATACAAACATTAGTGAACCTTGTATTGAAGCCAGAAGATAATAAGTAGTTTCTCATAGAAGAAAGATAGTATAATTCATCTTCCTAACTGTGATCCCAATTTATTTTGGGTCTGTGCAATATACTATACTGCTATGCCATGGCTTTTGGCATAAGTGTATAACCAGCGGCTTGTTTGGCACTAACCCTTCTTTGAAATGCTGCTATAAGTTGCTTATAAGTAACCTCTTGTTTCGATGTTCTAAATCCTCTCGGTCGGCTTTTACGACATCCAAAGGATGAGAAGTTGCAGTCATTTTTATCACCTCTGTGGTCTAGTCAAAATTTACTGTCATTAGCGTACAAATTGTACCGAAATGAATAAAGAAATTTTGAATGTGACTTTAGTGGTTTATCTACCTGAATTAGATCCAGAGGTCCCCGTTCAATCACCAGGGAGTACAAATTTGTACTCGGTTTGGTTGGTGGTAGGCACAGATATATCAATCTGTGGTGTTAGGGCTTCTACCCCATCCAACATCTTCAAAAAATATCGGCAGCTTTCATCCGACAATTAATGATATCTGGCCACTCCCTCTGCGGTTCCTCAACCTCAAAATTTCATCACCTGACTCGATTCAGTCTTATCGTCACTTCGTAACTACACCCGTAGAAAGATAGCATAACTAAAGATAGTATTAATTGTAATCTTCCAGTGACAACAGTTTTCTACATAGATAACTGTATAAGTATTGTTAATAAAAGAACTTTTGCGGATTTAACTCGGGTGCAATTAGATTTTACATTTTGTTATTATTGCTCGACGTTTCGTAACACTTTCATAACAACGCACCGTTCGTGATCACGGGATGTACAATGCGTAGTGCTCCCGCAAATCTAAGAGAACATTATGTATAAGTATTTTTACCCAAATGTCAGCAAGATCATACGATCTTTATTTGGAAACCAATACAAAGCATCTGAAGAGAGAGTCACCAGAACAATACATTCAAATGACACTTCAAAGATCCTCACATCGACGAAATTAAATGTCTCCGTGTACCGTCACACCTCATTCGTGGTTTAAAGCGCACGCGCCGCTTGCAGTCGTAACGAGCTGCGAAATCATTTCAACGTGATTCGACCAATGAGCAACGGAGCAAGCGTATGTTTACTTTCTTAGAAAATATTCAGAAAGCAGCGCTTCCGTTAACATTTTCTCATTAATCTTGTTACAATGTAAACATGAAAAATTTTGTGAACTCAATTAGAAACGCTTAACAACATCTATTTTTAAATTGTTAGGAAAATATAAGGTCATTAACTTTATGATTTTTTTTACACAAGTCAATATCTCTGTCTCGTTGTTTAACGAAGCCCTTAAAGTTATAGTTAGTACAAAAGTGGAGTAGATTTAAATCAATTATGCATTAAAAATCCCTTTAATGTACCTGATTATTTCAGCCGCCTTTACGCCCCAGACTCCTACTGTTGTACATAGTCCTCTCCAAGGATTCCCTCCTACCTGATCTGCGCTGCCGGCATCCAGCGGCTTCATACGACCTTTACCAGATCGTCAGTCTACCTTGTGGTCGGCCTACCAATGGTGCGTCTCCCGTACCTTCCATAAATCAAATCTGCGATTTCTTAACTCACATACTTTATGAAAATATGTTTTTAGAGTGTAAGTTTATTTTTGATTTATTTCATTGGAAATTATAATTTTTAATGAACATCCTTATGTGTTGCAATTCAATAAATGTAGAAGTGTGGCTTAAATTTATACAGATATTTGTTTTTCAGGAAAAACTGTCGGCTACTTGTACGGAAATATTGTATTGAAACGCTCACAGATGTGCAAACAGTTGCCAATTTGCAAATATCTCTGGAAAATAGTTTTAACCGAAAATAATTATCTTTGTATCTTAGTGGTATTTAAAATAAATTGTTATTTTTTTTTGTCTTTAACACGGAAGCTCTTGGTTTTCCACCCACCTGATGGTAACTGATGATAAGGCTGGGCTGGTGGAAGCGTGCTTTACTTGAAACCCTCAACAACTTGCTATATTATCATTAGCTGTCGCAACACAATAATGATGTTGCCACTATAATGGCGACACTTTGATCTGATGATGGTAGCTAAAGTGGACTTAACCAACAAACGTGGTTAGTGCCTTATGGTGCACCACAGGAATAAATCCGAAGGTCTCCGGTTCGATCCACAGGGGACTACTCTAATTTGTACTCGATTTCGTTGGTGGTAGGGCATATTTTAATTCAACTTTGACAACATCATCTTATCAAAGTTTGTCGCCATAATAATATTTTCAACACAGAACATAGAAAGACGTTCTGTGGTTTACAACATTATTGCGTTTCGACACTCAATGATAAGGTAGCCAGTCAGAATTAACATCATTATCAATTAACCTTACAACGAAAACACAATCATTCTTGGTGTACGTAATTATTTTTAGGTCAATGGCAAACTATTATTGCTATTATATATTTACTGGCTATCTTTTTCCTGTTCCAAATCACAGAAAGAGATCATAACTACATTAATCTCAGACGTTAATTTAATAATAATTTATTTTCTTTAAATGTCATTGACATTTTATGCCATGTGATCAAAGTCACCTAATAAGCCAAAAATGCCTGTGACAGGTGACTTCGCTCTTCCAATGCTACAAATTACATTAACTTAAATATAAGTAGGTAATACTATGTTATATAATAAGTATACTAAGATCTCAAAGAAAGACTTAAATTATATTAGATATAAAACAATCAACTATTTGAAACAAACATCAGACTACAAAATTTTCCTATATATATATATAGATACAATAAATTACATACTTGTTGTGTTGATTAATAGTGTCTGTGTATGAACCTATAGATATACGTTGCATAATATAATGTATAGTTATATTCAATGGTTAAGTAAATTTATTCATAAGCAGGAGCTCACAGCGATGAGCCCGTCTATTTTATATTTCTTGAAATATTTCTGTACCATTATATAAATTAACTAGTGGCACATCCCGGCTTCGCACGGGTGGAAAATGTCATTATATAAACATTTTGGGATAGGCGTAGAGAGAATCTTTACTAGTATAGTATTATATCATCTGTGATTTTGGTAATTGAAAAGATTTGTATGTTTGCAACGAATAAACTCAAAAATTACTGGACCAATTTTGATTAAACGTTGAGAAAGGACACAGGTTATAGCTTTTTTCGTAAAAAAAGGCTTGAAGTTGTTGAAATAAGGGATAGAAGTTTGTATGGAAGCTCGTCATTTGCGAAGATAAACCCATGAAACTTAGAATTTAGGCCATTGATAAGAAATAAATAAATATTAGTTCTAGCGTTTTTGAAGTTATGACCTGAGTGGGGATGAAAGTTAGCCCCTATCAAAATAGGCCTAGTAGTTTTTGAGTTTATTCGTTACAAACATACAAATCATTTCTCTTTATAATATTATTATAGATACCGAAAATACATGACCCGCTTACAAAACATACGCAATCCGGGTCAGTGATCACGCCAAAAGCAATTCTAAAGACGCAGATCTTTATCAAGCCAATAGCATTAAAAGCATCGCACTTTCCAATAAAATCCATATCATCTCAGCCGAGATTGATGGAGCAGCCAATAAGATGACTTGCTAACGGATCTCAACCGTGAAGTGTCATTTTTCATGTCACATTACCGATATTCGATAATACCGAACAAACTTTTATACTTAATCATTCGAAAATCATTTAAGTTTTCTCGGACCTTTATGCTTCAATGAAATGTGAAATAACTTTTGGGTGAAAATATTTCTAAAGATGAAGGGCAATGCAATAGATTACTTTAACATAGATCACTTCAACACTTAAACTTTTTTATCCGTAAAGATAATTTTTCCGGTGGCCACCGTCTGCGTGTCTCTGCAACAACTTTTTCGCTTTTATGGTTCGTTTGTAACGAAGGGCTGCAGACAAAAGTGGACAGATCAACACAGGTCTTCTTCGAGAAGCTCTAAGCTTCTAAGCTGTTCTCTTTCTCTGCTCGTTTACGATACGAGACATAGACCTAGGGGAAATTGTCATTTCCCTAGCCATGATTCTCCGGGTTTTCTCTCTGACAGCATTGATAGCTGCTGGTATCTTGGTTGTTGGAGGTCGACCTGCCAAACAAATAAACCTGGCTACCAGCACCGACTAACCACACTAACGCTTGATAGTCCGGTAAACAAATTTCTGTGTTATTCTCAATAGTTTTAGCAAGTTTAAAATATCGACTGGTGTTTTCTTACATTTGTCAACGCAATCGCTGCGATTCGATTCTCTTTGGTACCCCACTCCATGTAAAACATAAGACCTACTAAAGATAATGATTAAAGAGTACTATTGTTTTTCTAGTATATTTTCTAGTACTATCGTCAAATTATTTCTTTTAAAATACCTTCATGTTAGTTGGGACAGAATCGTCATGCTGGCCAAATATGCCTGTGTGTGCTACCCAACACATGCGATAGGCACGTGCGCAGACATGTGACGATGAATGAAATAGCAAGAATTTAATACATAATATAAACACCTTGCAAACGTCATGCAAAATCGTCCTGTCCAAGACGACTGCAGTCATTCTAAAGGTATTGAATAACTGCAGTCATGTGAAGGCACCTCTAGAGGTCAGGCGCGGATTAGCTCCTTGATCTTAAAATAAAATTTTAAAAAATCTTAAATCAAGGAGCTAATCCGCGGTCCCCTCTTGGACAAAGACATCCCATACAAACATGGTTTCAAATATTGTCTTCCAAGTTGTTATTAAATTCATATCCACCGTTGCTTGAGATACACCCTTTCTTCCTTGAGTATACACTTATAAGGGATGGCGACCGCAACTCTTTATAGGAATACATCTCTTTGATGTCTTTCACTCTTTTATTTCACGGGCAATATGAAACGCTGAATGCGAGGGTAACATAAATACGTGTGTTGTGTTCACGCTTCTGAAGGGACTGTTAGAATAAAAATTGGCATTTCATGACATGTTATTTTTAGTCAAAAGTCTGTTTACAATAATAGCTGATGAAAATAACCATTTTAGGTATAGTCATATATTGAACTAACAAATATAATAAAAATGTGAGGAACAGGTGTCTATTCTAGGCTATTGTATGTGTTTGATCACCAGACCACGGTAATGTTATTTATGACCAGACACCTATCCTCGAGAGTAAGCAGGTACATTTTAGTCAACTGACCTCACTATGAACCAATAAAGAAGAATAAAAAATAATAATTGCACAGTTAATATAATACTATACTAGAATAGTAACATATTTTTTTTTCCACGCTCACACCAATTATCTAGCCCAAAGTAAGTATCATTAATATTCATATATTTGTGAATATCTACACCCTTTGAGTATCGTGCAGCCTTCTGGAGGTCGCTGCCAAAAACGCCTGTGTGTCGGCCAGCCTCCAGAGGTCGGCCCGCCCTCACTGTTTTCTGCTGATGAAAATGATTATGATGATTATTATTATTTTAAATATAACTGTACTAATTATATTATATTCTGTTAGCTTATTTTACAACGATTTCAGTGACAAAAACTCTTATAAGTATATAGTTTTATTACAAAAATTTTAACATTTTGCATTTTTATTGACAGGCGGTGAATTCGCAACAGAAAGTCCGGAAGAAATTGACACATGCGCAAAATGTTACAAAATGGCGGCAACACCGCAGGGACAAATGTGTGACAAAGTAGTGTTTCTAGTATAGAATACCTATATATATTCTAGTATAGATATTTTGAGATATCTAAGTATATAATTATGTGGTCTTATATATTTTGTAACAATTTACCTTAGCGTTAATAATTCTGTAGTTGTCAGCTTCGTTTTTGGTTCACAAGAGACGTTACCTAACGAATTTTATGTAAGCAACAAGCTTGTCATTATTGTGAGGCACTGCATCACTTGTTGTTCTGTTGAGCTGTTCTTTCTTCTTCTTTTATTTATTTAATGGCAATTAGTCGTTTTATTACGGTAATAACCATTTCTACCAATATCAAGTTAGGAAAAAAACCTCTTCATTTGGTAATGTATTACTTCTTGATGTTTGCTTTACATATTTTAATGCATCTAGCTAGGGAGTGCTTGGAAAGAAATGCATGACAGTCACACCACAAAACCTTTATTTCGATGAATCCTCATAACTGTTTGTCAATACGGATGCATATACAACGAAACGACACCACTTTCACTGCACAAAATCCACTCTGAAGCAATTTTGAATTATCGAAATAAAGATCAACGTCCAGACGCCATGGTTTCCCGCCAAACACCCCCAGCTTTTCCTTTGGGATTATAAACGTGAAAGATGTGCCATATGACGGTAAAGAAGTTGAGTCAAAATGCGAAAATAGCTAGTGCAGGAGAGAGAAACGTTTGAATTGTATACCAACGGTCGGCGTACGACGACGGTCGGGTACGACGAGTCCCATCTCAGGGCTTACATTGACAGGATTATTCTCGTATTTCCTTTTTAACCCAATTTGGTATACAATTAAAACATTTATTTAACATTTATATTTTAAATATCTATATATAGAACTAAATCAACCGTTCTTCTGGAGGTACTTCGATAAGAAAACAACTTATATCGCAACAAAAAAGTATCTAACCAACTCGAGTCCTCAATGACACGAATATGTTGAGGGGGTTCGAGTATTTGAC
Source organism: Elophila nymphaeata (assembly GCA_955850985.1). Lineage (NCBI taxonomy): Eukaryota > Metazoa > Arthropoda > Insecta > Lepidoptera > Crambidae > Elophila > Elophila nymphaeata. The sequence continues at coordinate 25,746,969 of OY039073.1, read as the reverse complement.
GTTATTATGCGAGCACTCCACACAAGAAGGTTCTTCCTTATAGAATATGCGAAAAGCTTTTTTCGTGTATGTAATTTATATTTTGTTTGAGGGTACTTCAGTATCTGCGGATAGAGTTAATTATTAGTAAGATTTGTTTTAATATTGGGTTTTAAATTTGGCCTTTATACACTCATATACAGAGTAATAAATCCAAGTGGGTCAGTAGGGAGAAGTCAGTCAAACTAAGAGAGAAAGCGATTCTAGATTCGATTTTAGATTTAATAATGATGGCATGAGGCCGGTTATTGCCTGCAGAAGGCCGCGTGATGCCGGCCGAGTAGAATAGCATCACCCTATATCATCCAATGGGTGCCGTAGAAAGCGAGTAATGGATCAGTAAAGGGGTATTGATCACCTTATACTCCGCCCGCCAATCCGCATTGGGCAAGCGTGGTGGACTACTGCCTAAACCTCCTTCGATAGCAAGGAGAGGCCTTATGTCCAAGCTGTGGGTCGAATTATAAAGGCTGTTGTGATGATGAATAATGGCATTATTTTTTTTAACTCTCACAGATAACCGGAATTTCTTCGCCTATCCGTCACCACCACACGTCCGCGCCACGTTTCTTCTGTATAAACCATACCTAACGCTTGAAGCGCCGTGCAAACGTAGAATTCGTGTTACATGGTAATTACACCGTCTGGACTTAGCTTAAATTCAACGCAGGAATAATTGTGGCAACAAAGTAAAAGGATAAAATTGAACCAACTCAAACTTTTCAGTAGGAATAAACCAAACCGAACTTTAAATTTGTTTTAATATTAATCAGTAATATTCAAAGAAAAATGAAAACACAAAGTTAATTCTTATTTGTCTTAATATTTTTTGTCTTCTTATTGACTTGCTAATGTTTCATTCATCCCGTTTTCCTTTGACTCACTCCACATTATATTTATGCATGAAACAATTTTGTTTTTCAATCGTGCAGGTCCAAGTGGGGTGCACTTATAAAAGGTCGGAATAATGAGTACCATCTTGTAACTCCCCCAATGATCTCAAACTTTTCGAATGATTCTTGATTTCTTGGAAAGTTGGCTATATTTCAACTTGAGTTGTTTCTCGAGTTTCATTGGCTTCCTTATTGTTTGTATTCCCTTTGAGATTAAATTTGAATTTGAAAATACTTGACCGACTTTTGATATCAATATTGTTGGTCTTAATTTGTTACACGATATTTAGTTTTTTAAATTATTTCCTCTTGCAGTTCGTCTTGTATTTGTTCTAAGTAATAATAAAGCCGATTTTGAAACATTGCGTTTCTTACTTTAATTTTAAAGACAAACAAGTTTTCCATGGCTATTACCAGATTATTATATGGTATACATTTATTATTATATGGTTCTCTTAGATTTGCGCGAGCACTACACATTACAAAAAAAAAACTCTAATTTTTAAAATCGTTAACTCTACCGTCACTTTAATTTAGTGTTCAAGTGACGGTAGATTTAACTATTTCATAAAATTTGACAACCTACATCTTTAGTCATCCCGTGACCACGAACGCTGAAAAGTGTTACGAAACGTCGGGCAATAATAACAACATGTAAAATCTAATTATACGCTAAATAAATCCGTAAAAGTTGTTTTATTTATAATACCAGATTATTATTTTTTATGCTTGACAGGGAAGCTCTTGGCCTCACCTGATGGTAACTGACGATAAGGCCGAAGATGGAATCGAGGTTCACCTGGAACCATCACTCACAGAGGGACCATCTTATCATTAATTGTCGGAACACAATAATGCTGTTAACTAATTATTATGACAACAGATTTTGATAAGATGTTGGTAGCTAACCAGGCGGACTTTAAAAAAAGTCCTTCCACCAACGAAACAGAGTACACATTTGTACTCCCTGGGGATCTAGCTTGAGACCTCTGGATTTTAATTATGGCGAGAAAACCACTAGACTAGGGAAGCAGTTGAAATGAGTGAGATTATTTGACTAAAAACTTATAATTACTTTTTTTTCTACGTCGCATGCCGTGTTAAGCCTTTAATTGCTGTTAGTAATATGGGAAGAGAAACGAAGCCAAATATCTAAGAAGATAATATGGAGGAAAATGAAAGTCCTAATGGGTCGAATCTTATCATGATGTAACAAATGTAAATAAATTATATTTTAAATTTAATAATATTAAGGAATAATTTAAGTTACTTGCGGTATTATTTTGTAATTATAATTTTTTGCCAATAAATTTCTTTTCAATTTCAATCATCATCATCATCATGTCAGAGAACAGACTCCCACTGTTGGACAAAGGCCTCTCCCAAGCATCTCCAACCCAGGATCGGGTTCCAGCCATATCCAGCAAATCTCACCATAAGATTAATCATAATCCATAAAAAGACTTACGTACTATTTCAACATAAATGTTATTGCCCAATGTCAAATATTTTCCACAATTTCTTGATCTCGACAAAACGAAACAAATCGACTGCAACGGAAATCGTTCAAAGTGTACAAATTGGTTCATATATCGCGCGTTTATTTCCTCTTTGGTTAGTTGAAAAGCCAATCTTGCTGAGTTCTCGTCAAGCACGAGTCCCCTATTTTTCTTGGTGGAAAACTCGTTTCATCCATAAAATTGAGTTAGCGGCTCAGCTAATACTTTTGGCAAACAACGCTGGGTCGCCGCAATGTTTTTCTATAACCAACATAAGAGGAGGTTTTGTTAAATTTTGTTTAGTAGGCCGTAGAAGCTAATGAAGATTTGCATGAGATTTTTTGCGGACCAGTTGGACCGCGTGAGTCCTGAAATTCCCGTTTGAAACGGTATATTAATGCGACTCAGTCTAAACACGTTAGCATGACTCGTCTGTTGGGCTTGTCAGTTTACTTATTATAACACGTCAAAACTATGTATTAATGGCCAACTAAACACAGAGAGTAAGCTACAGCATTTACTTATTTTACTAGCTGCTTGACTGCGCTTCTATAACTAGGACTAGGAAACGAGTATCGTGTGAATGGCTTATAAATGACCAGAACGCTACATAAAAGTCTTTTTAAAACCACGGATAATAAATAAAGCTAATATAGTACAAGCAAAGAGTACAAAAAACTGTAGCCTATTTCATTTCAAAAACGGCACTCTATTTCAATAGAAATCGACAAACATCATATTGATATGACGGTCGTAGTTCCACTTTTGGCCATTTCACATTGCTTAGCAACTACAACGTAGATTTCGTGTACAAATTTCAGAGGAATTTAATTAAAATCGGTTACAAGGAAACGTTCTCAAACTCCTCTTCTTGTCAAAGCCGGTAAAAATTTAGCCTATACGAAACGCGTATAGTAATGAATTGATTGACACCTCATTCATGAGAATCAGATGAATAGTTTAGGCGCTAGAGTGGAACATACGAACATAGAATACAAACATACATACATACAGACTACTGAAATCATTACCCTTCGTTTTTGCTTCGCCGTGGTCGGGTAAAGACTAGACGAAATTCCTGACGTTATCAAGGAAGCTCAGTTGGAACAGACGCCATTACGGCGAAACGTCGCCCGTTCGCTCACTTTTCGAAATTTTTTCATCACGGTAGTTTCTTATAATTATTATTATATTCGTTCCCAAACTTTTGTATAAAATTTAATAGTAAGCAGGAATTTTGTGTTTAAATATAAAATAGAAATACAAATACAAATACAAATAGCCTTTATTTCTGATAATATTCTGTAGTAGATAGCATAGCTATACAAACTTTTTGGTACCTTTTTGATATTTTAAAATTACTGTCTTTATAAATTTGACTTGTCAATTTTGATGGAGGAAAATAAATATTTGAGTTGTCGAAAGCAAAAAGCATATTTTTATTTAAAATTAATAATTTATAATAACCGAGCCCAATAATTGGTGACCCGACCGATCGACCGACCGAAGTCTTAAACAGTTTCTTCATCAATCAGTGAGTAATTATATGCAATACGGCAGAAAAATAATATTTGGAGCTGACAAGTAAGTGTAAAATTAACTATTTTGGACAGACAAAACCGTAGAAATTAACCCTATCAACGAAATGTGCACCACAAACGAAGATACTAAAATTGATTTGCAAAAGATACTTTTACAAAAAATTACCAACTTGGAAAACCGAATTGCGACCATGTCTTCTTCGACGCATAGAACTCGTTCGTCAAGTCGCGAATCGAATAGTAACAAATCAAATCAGTTTTGCAGACAATTCAACCCCAATGGCAAATATTGTTACTACCACTTTCTTTTTGGCAAAAAATGCAAAATTGAAAAATGCCAATCTCCATGTACTTTTATTCATAAACAAAAACTACAATACACAACAGAATTAGCGTCAAACTCGACTGTGAAAATTAATGTATGTCGCACATCTCGCCTTTTTATAACCGAACAAAAATCTGGATTACGATTACTGGTAGACAGTGGAGCCGATGTCTCGATAATACCTGCGACATCAAAAGACAAATTGGACAATTCCATAAAATTGTTTGCAGCAAATGGAACCGAGATTGCAACATATGGCGTTAAAATCTTAACTGTCGACTTGGGACTTCGTAGACAATTTCAATGGCCATTCGTCATTGCGAAAATTAACAAAGGCATATTAGGAGCAGATTTTATAAAACATTTTGGCTTACTTATTGATTTACGCAACAAACGTTTGGTTGACACTGTTACAAAATTAACAATTTCTGGAAATATTGCACCGATCTCAGAAGGAGACGTAATTAGCACAATGCACAAAAGTCACAACTACTACGATTTACTAATAAAATTTCCTGACATTACGAAACCCAACATTTTACCCACATCTGTCAAGCATGACGTACGACATCATATTATAACAAAAGGTGAACCTGTTTATTGCAAAGCCAGACAATTAGACCCTAAAACACTGCAAGTGGTCAAAGAAGAATTCCAATTCATGCTTAACAATGGCATAATCAGACCCTCAAGTTCTCAATGGTCAAGTCCACTGCATGTTGTGAGAAAAGGAGATGGTTCACTTCGTCCATGCGGAGACTACCGAAGGTTAAATGCACAAACAGTTCCTGATAGGTACCCAATTCCACGAGTTGATGATTTTTTTACAATTTTACCTGGTAAGACTATTTTTTCTAAACTTGATCTTTTTAAGGCGTATTACCAAATTCCAATGAACGAAGAAGATAAATGCAAAACTGCCATAATAACACCTTTTGGTTTATTTGAATTTAATGTAATGAGCTTTGGACTTTGTAATGCACCAGCTACATTTCAGAGATTTATTAATTCAGTTTTTAGAGATTTTAATTTTGTATTTGCTTATTTAGATGACATTTTGATAGCGTCTAGCACACCTGATGAACATAGACAGCACCTGACATTAGTTTTTGAAAGACTTAATCAATATGGGTTAAGAATCAATGTGTCAAAATCAAAATTTGCCCTGGAAGAAGTAGAGTTTTTAGGTTTCCTTATTACTAAAGAAGGTACTAAACCTCTACCTGACAAGGTACAAGCTATATTAGACTATAAATTGCCAGATACTGTCCATGATTTACGCACATTCCTAGGTTTACTTAATTTTTATAGACGTTACCTTAAGGATGCTGCTAAAACACAAGCGATTTTACACGACTATTTGAAAGATTCAAAAAAACGTGATAAATCAAAAATAGCTTGGACAGAAAATGCTAAACAAATGTTCGAAAAATGTAAAACCGATTTAGCAAATGCAGCTTTATTAACTTTTCCTAATGATAAATTTACACTAGCATTATTTACAGACGCATCAGAGTTAGCCTTAGGTTCAGTTTTACAACAATTTGAAAATGATAGTTGGAAACCAATAGCATTTTTCTCAAAGAAACTCAACAATGCTCAAAAGTCGTATAGCACTTATGATAGAGAATTGCTGAGTATATATATGTCTATTAAACAATTTAAACATTACTTAGAAGGTCGTAATTTTATAATATTCACTGACCATAAACCTTTAACCTTTGCCTATCGTCAAAAGAACGAAAAAGCATCTCCAAGACAACTTAGACAATTACAATATATTTCGGAATTTTCTACAGATATACGGCACATTAGTGGTCATGAAAATATTATAGCAGATACACTGTCTCGAATCAACACCATAGATGTTATTGATTATAACTTGATAGCCAAAGCACAAGTAAATGACAATGAACTTCAGCAACTAAAGTTGTCAAATTCATTGAAATTCAAACCATGTGAACTTAGCACAGGTGATATTTTATGGTGTGATATTTCTACGAACAATATTCGACCCTATATTCCGCAAATTTTCCGAAAATCTATTTTTAATACAATACATAATCTTTCACATCCTGGTATTAAATCCACAATCAAACAAATAACATCAAAATTTATTTGGACAAACATTAATAAAGATGTTAAACATTGGGCTCAAACTTGCTTAGACTGCCAGAAAAATAAAATCATTCGGCATACTAAATCAGCAATAATAGCTTTTCCAGACCCAGATGAACGTTTTGAAGTGGTTCATATAGATTTAATAGGCCCTTTACCTTCTGCAGATGGTAATGTCTATTGTCTCACTTGTATCGATCGTTATACGGATTGGATGGAAGTCATTCCAATACCCAACAGTACAGCAGAAACTGTAATTAAAACATTTAATTCAAATTGGATAGCTAGGTTTGGGATTCCTCATACTATAATTTGTGATAGAGGCGCCCAATTCCAAAGTCAATTATTTAAAAATTTTGCTAAAATGTGTGGTTCTAAAATCAAATTTACTACTGCTTACCATCCACAATGTAATGGTAAAGTTGAAAGAATGCATAGGACTCTTAAAACTGCTCTTAAAGCACATAAACCTATAAAATGGACAGACGCACTACCAACAGTATTGTTAGGAATGCGTACTGCTCTTAGAGAAGACAAAAATCACACAATAAGTCAAATGGTATATGGCACTACTATCAAAGTACCCGGAGAATTTTTTGAGAAATCTCATGCTCAAACCGATACTGATACATTTGTGTCTGATCTAATGAAAATAATGGACAAGTTGAAACCACGCAAAAGAAATTTAAATTTAAGTAATGACAACATTTTTGTACATAAAGATTTATTAACTTGTTCTCATGTATTTTTAAGGACCGATAGAGTTAGAAAACCATTAGAGTCATTTTATGAAGGACCATTTTTAGTTATTAAACGTGATTGTAAATATTTTACCATTAATATTAAAAATAAAAATGTAAATATTTCTGTAGATAGATTAAAACCTGCTTATTTATTAGATTTTGATAACAGCAATTTTACACAGACTAAACCTAAAGACATTGTTAATAATGATACGCAAACCCCTAAAGAAATTAGAACTAGAATAGGAAGGAGAGTTAAGATACCCGAAAAATATTTTAAGTGATTTATATTTTGTATTTTTTTTTTTCACAATTTTATGTTTGAAAATTTACGTTTAGATTGATGTTATTGTTTGTAATTCTTGTTAACTGTAGTTTATAATAGTATCGTAACGCAGTTACTGGAAAGGGGGTAATGTAGTAGATAGCATAGCTATACAAACTTTTTGGTACCTTTTTGATATTTTAAAATTACTGTCTTTATAAATTTGACTTGTCAATTTTGATGGAGGAAAATAAATATTTGAGTTGTCGAAAGCAAAAAGCATATTTTTATTTAAAATTAATAATTTATAATAACCGAGCCCAATAATTCTATAAATACATTTTTGCCAATAAATTGTTATTATTACAATATTATGTTCATTATGCATGCTTTAATATAATTTGTTAATATTTACATGCTAAAATTTGTTAGTTATTATTATATAATTTAGTTTTAATTACATTTTATTTAATTTAGTTTTAGACTTATATAATTTCAATTACGTTTTTAACATTATTTATTCGCATACTATAATATCATTCAAGTATAATAATTATATTTATAATTTTAATTATTGTTTGGCTTCATAATATAGTATAAACTTTAATTATATTTTATGATAGCAATTTAATCTTCGACATCGGTAACGTTATTATCAGCTTGCCCTTTGGCATAGGCCTCCCCTAGGGATTTCCATATTTCTCTGCTTACAGCTTTTCTCTGCCACGTTGCTGTAGCTATTTGTTTGATATCGTCCTCCCATCTTAATTTTTGACGTCCTTTTCGTCTTTTACCATCTCTAGGGTACCATACAGTAACATCTTTTGTCCATTTTTTCCTTCTGTTTCTAATCATATGACCTGCCCATTTCCACTTAAGTTTTCTCACTGTGTATGTGACATCTGTAATTTTCGTCTTGCTTCTTATAATTGATAAATTAATTTTATCTCGTAGCTTGATATTTAGAATGCTTCTTTCCATTTTGTTTTGGCACACTCTTAGTGCTTTACTCTGCTTCTTAGTGAGGGTCCAGGTTTGTGCTCCATAGGTTAAGCATGGTAGTATGCATGAGTTGAATACTGTAGTTTTGTCTTTTATAGGAATGTGTGGGTTCTTCATAATTTCTTTGAGGGACCAGAATCTTTTCCAAGCCTTATTTATTCTGACATTTATTTCTTTCTGCATCTGATTGTGGGGTGCAATAATTTGTCCTAAATACGTATATTCGTCGACATACTCAATTTGATTAGAATTTAGAACAATGGGTGTTTTTATATGGTTTGTCATTACTTTTGTTTTGTCTAAATTCATAGTCAACCCTACAGTTTTACTTTCTCTTTCCAACTGGGTTAGCATTATTTCTAAGCCTTCTTGGTTTTCATTGAGCAAAATCAAATCATCTGCGAATCTTAAGTGGTTAAGCTTTTCGCCGTTTATATTTATTCCGAATGCATCCCAATTGATTTTTCTGAAAATGTGTTCTAATACTGCCGAAAACAGTTTAGGTGAGAGGGGGTCTCCTTGTCTCACTCCCTTTTTTATTTTGAACACCGGGCCTTTCCTCTCTGTCTGGATTTTTGATGTGGACTCTTGGTATAATTGTTTTATTGTCCTTATATACTTTGGGTGTACTCCTTGTGATTGCAGAGCTTCCCAAATGTGTATGTGTTTCAGAGAGTCGAACGCCTTATTGTAGTCCACAAATGCCAAGTAGTATATTTTCCCGTACTCATTGCATTTTTGAATAACTTGTTTTACGACATGAATATGATCCATTGTTGAGAAATCGCTTCGGAATCCCGCTTGTTCTCTTGGCTGATTTTCATCCAATACTGAGCTAATTCTGTTTAATATTACTTTTGCAAATATCTTGTAAAGGTTGGAGATGAGGCTGATTGGTCTGTAGTTATTTATTTCTGCTTTGTCGCCTTTTTTGTGAAGTAATATGATAGATGATGATGTCCACTGTTGTGGTATTATTTCTTTAGTTAAAATGTTGTTGAACAAGTTTGTAATGGCACCTGCAATGTGGTCTAGGCAACCTTTTAGGATTTCATTTGTTATTCCATCGTCACCGGGGGCTTTGTAGTTTCCTTGAGATAGTATGGCTTTTCTTACTTCGGTTTCCAGTATTGGAGGGATATCCTCTTCGTTATCTTCCTGTAGGTATTGTGTGTGTGTGTAGTCTATGTCATTATATAAGTTACTATAGAATTCTGTTGCTATATTAATAATTTCAGGTCGTTTTGTTTCTGTCTTTCCAAATTTCTTATTTTTGACGAATGGGATCCAGGAAGTGTACTCCTTCAACTCTTTTAGAGCTTTCTTTATTCCTCCCGATTTCTCAATGTGATATTGGATAGTCCTATTCCTTATTTGTTTTCTGTGTGTTCTAATTTTTTCATTTATCTGCTTGCTTAAGTGCGTTATTTGACTTCTATTCAGTTTTTTATTTCCTAAAAGAGCTGTCCTGGTTTCTATAAGGTGTCTTGCTTCCTCTCCTATTTTATCTTTCTTGTTATTTGAAGTGTAAAGTTTTGTAGATACTTCTTGTATAGTTTTTTCTAATAGATTATATTTTTCTTGAATGTTTTCGATCTCGTTACAAGCTAATGTCTTATTCTTCAGCGTTGTCAACAATCTTTCTGGGATGGAGAGAGGAATTTGATTTGATTGGATTCTTTTCATGGTGCACTGCCTCCTTTTCTTGGGCATTTTTAGATAGATACTTCCCCTTACCATTCGGTGGTTGGTGTTAAAGTTGAATTTATTAATTGTATCCACATCTTTGAAGAATTGGGGTTTATTAGAGAGTATAAAGTCTATCTCATTCTTCACCCTCCCGTCGGGAGATAACCACGTCCATTTTTTATTTGTGTTTTTCTTATAGAAGCTATTTAAAATTTTTAAGTTATGTGCCTGGGCCAGGTTCACGAGTCTTTGTCCATTATTGTTTCTCTTGCCTGTGCTAAACTGACCTAATATACCATCCTCGTTTGGTAGTCTTTCACCAATCTGTCCGTTGAAATCCCCCATTAAAACTACTGTTTTGTGTGCACTTGCAAGTGTTTTATCCAGGTCCGCATAGAATGAGTCCTTTTTGTCCTGTGGTGCCACCTCTGTAGGTGCATATATTTGGATTATCGATATTGTTTCATACCCAGGCAAGTTGATATTGAGTTGTGCAATTCGTTCGGAGATGCCAATGAAGGACTCTATGTATTCGCTGTAACATTTTTTGATAAGGAATCCGACACCATATAGGCCTGGAGTGTTTCCTATATGGTATAAAATGAAGTTATCATGTTGTTCGATTTTTTCGCCCATTCTCCTCACTTCACATAAGCCAATAATGTCCCAGTTTATAAAATTCAAGGCATATTCCAGTTCTTGTAGGGATTCATCTGTTCTTAAGGTACGAGTGTTGAGTGTTGATAGGTAAATACTGTTTCTCTTATTTGTTATGTATCCTGTTTTTTGCTCTCGAGTGTTTTTCTTTTTGGGAGGTAAACCTAGGGGGGTTTGGTCTCTTACCCCACGGTGACCAGCCGGGTTGGGGTGATATTTCTTTACGAGATGTTGTTCACTTGTCGATGTTGTTTCAGTCCGCTTACCGATGTCTTGTGATTTCTATGCATTTACTTTAGTTGTTTCTGTCAATGAGTGAGATCTAGACCTCATGTATGCGAATAGATCCGTTCTGTGTATTTGTGCTGGAGTTAGGGTGTTCTTGTTATTATTATCCTCCACTTGTTGTTTGTGTGGGGCAGGTGATACTGAGGTCTCTCTTTTTCTTTTTTCATTTCCTTTTGATTTTATTACAAGTTTGTTACCCTTAATGTACACATCTTTTCCCTTTTCCCTCTCTCTTTGAAGCTCTTGTTGTAATACTTTGCGTTTTTCTAGTGTTTCTTTGGAGAAGTCTTCCGTGATGTATGTTGGTTCAGGCATTTTCTTTTTATTTCTTAGAATCTCTATTTTTTTATTATGTGTTGTGAGAGTAATCAATACAGGTCTTATCTTTCCATTTGTTTGCCTACCAATTCTGTGTAACTTGTTTATATCGTACTCATGGATTTTGACCCCCAGTTTTCTGATTAATTCTGTGGCATTGCTGTAAAGTTCACTATATTTATCCTCCGTTTCTTTGAATCCGTGTATCACAATATTGTTACTTTTTGTCGTAAGTTCTAAGGAATTTATCTTGTTATTTAATAATTTTATTTCCGATTTCAGTTTCTCATTCTCTTGAATTAATGGTTTAATTTTGTCGTCTATGGTCATCATAATCTTTTCTGTGTTGTCTTTTATCAAAGTAGCTTGTTTTTCCATTTCAAGTTTCATCATATTGTAAAGTGTGGATATTGACATTTCTTGTGACATCGTGTATTTATTTTTGCGTTGCAATACACAGAATGTATCGAGAAAAAAATTGCTTGAATTGGAACGCAATTTTTCTTCTGTATGTTGGTTGTCTTGCAGATCTGTCAATTGGCTCTTGAACAGTAACTTTTTTTTTTTTTTTACGGCAACATTGAGTTTTTTTTTTTTTTTTTTTCTTTTTTTGTTGGTATTTTTGTATAGACACTGACAGATGATTGTGAGGTTATTCAAGATGATTGTTTTCACTATTTTCCTGTTGTAATTTTAGGATTTCACACTGCTTTTATTTCACTTGTCTTGCCTACAATGTTTTCTTGTCCGATTATTGTCACTTAAAGCTTGTTTTTGTTTCGTTCGCAACAGTTTTACTATTATTTCTATCGGAGAGCACTGACAGGCGTCTACACTTTAGGAACACCGGAACCGGAAAAAGAAGACAAAAAAATAGAAGACTGTTCTCAAATAGTGAATTAGCGATAATTGTTTGACGTGTTTCGGATTTCGTTTCGTTATTGTCGGGAGGATCCCACTATCCACTATCTTCATGGAAATACAAAATGTATATTGTGGTACAAGTGTTTTTTGTGTAGTTTTTATGGGATACCTAGTTGTATCCCATTATTTCCATGGCGACAAATCGGATATGATTAGAGCTTCACAATACACTATGGTGCGCTAAAGGTGGGATAGGCGTGCTTTATAAAATACCCATAAACAAGAAAAAACAAAGAAGTAGAAGACCACCAATGAGGTTGTAACTGTTAATACTGGCTGGCAGTAATTTTGCCAAATCACAAAACAAAACAGTCGTTTCGCACCACGAGTTATTCGACCCGCGGTGCGAATCACCCAAGAGTTCTTTTCCTAGAATGTACTCTTTGTCCCTAGTGCAATAAAACAGTGTGTCACCAATATTTAATGACCTAACAAAATTAAATTAAGGAACTAATACAGAGTTCCTGTATGAACATCAAATCTGGGCGTTAAAATCTGGCCGTGACAAAAGAATGTACTCTTTGTCCCTAGTGCAATAAAACAGTGTGTCACCAATATTTAATGACCTAACAAAATTAAATTAAGGAACTAATACAGAGTTCCTGTATGAACATCAAATCTGGGCGTTAAAATCTGGCCGTGATAAAAGAATGTACTCTTTGTCCCTTGTGCAATAAAACAGTGTGTCACCAATATTTAAGGAACTAACATAACGAACATAGTTCCTGTGTAAACATGAACTTAAAATCCGTCCGTGACAAGCGTCTCGTGAAAACGGAATGGAAATAGTGAGACAAATGATCCCGTATTTCCATCATTGGAAATACAAAATGGGAAAAGTAGGATACATCCTTATTTTTGATCTTTTATTGTATCTTCACATTACAAACCTGACCCATAGATCAAAATAGTGCTCTTCCACTAAACACTCTGATTTCTATTTAGATTCGTATAAATTAACACTTAGAAGGACGCCCTCCTAAATTACTGGACGGAGCCTAATGAAAAGCGGAGTGCGTCCACTAATGGAGACTGATCTATGAATATTCACAAGTAACACATTAAGGTGGGGAAGTTCCTGCTTAAACTGTTAGAGAGATGTTGAGGATATAGTAATTATCACTCGTGTGTGTTTGGGTGTAAAGTTATAAATCGTGTAAGAATTAGAATAGAAATGAGGTCGTGAATTAGTTCAAATAAAACTGGTCTGCTTTGGAGTTTAACAGATAATATGGTTTCTAGATAGAATTTAGTGTTATGCTACATGATTATAAAAGTAAAAGATATTATATAAATAAAAATTTTCATAATAAGAAATAAAAAGAGGATGAAAATAAATTAAATGAGATTGTGTATTTATTATATTTCAAACGTATGGGAAATGGTAATCATTAACGATTTACTTTTTACCTCATTTATTACCTATAATACAATTTTTCCGTCCAACCAAAGGTGCTTTGGATGAGATCGCTGATAACACAAGACAAAATATAAAAACTATGCTAGTCTTTATTGTGTTCAGTTTTTATAACTATTAGTAAATATTACTGATGTGCAATAAATATTATTCTATATTTATACCTACGTATATTGCATGCTTTGGCTTAATACCGAAAACAAAATACTTTCGCCAATGTCGGTCTAAAATGGTACACCAAAATCTTTCCCAGTTCAAACTATTCTGTGCTTCTATACTATAGCCACGTTAAGCTTTTGTATCCGGATTTTGATGTTAATATTTATACTTAACAATCCACATAGAATCCCTCTTATGATCTTACAGCCAACAAACTCCTCGTGCTTTCTACTGCGTGAAAAAAAAAACCTAATTACCAAAAGTTTAAAAATTAAAGGAGAATATGAGCATCACTAAGTGGTGATTAAGTGGCTTATCTCTTGGAAATAGGAGGCAGTGCATTAGCTGCATGAATTTGGAGCCTCCAAGCTGGGACAGTCTTCACCAACCTTCAAAGCTTACAGGGTTGGATTTGACTGCACGGGAGTTACAATTCAGTCTTGCAATCGTATATTGACTATAGTAACTGCTTACCCACAGGCAGAGCATGATGTAATTTCCAGTACGTGAATTGGAATAGTGTCATGTCGTTCTTTTTAATGTGCAAAATCACTGAAAGTGATTCACGTTACTAGAACAGTGGATAAATAGCAAAATTAATTATTAAACCACTTATGCTATTCCATTAACGTTCGATAGAAACCCTTAATGACTTCATTCGCACAGGCGACAAAATTAATCATCCGCTCGGAATTTACATAAAACACATCATGTCCGCCCGTGCTCATTCCAATCCAATCCGATATCACTTAATCGAATCAATAATTAGCAATGTGCTCTTACAAACAATGGGATCAAACAATCCCCTGATTAACAATCGGCAATTTCATAAATGGACTATTTACAATCAGTCTGCGATAATTTGCTTCGGGATTTTATGAGATAATCTCGTGGATTCGTTTAACATTGCTTGAGCATTTCAATCTTTTGCTTTTTAAAGTAGGAGTAAATGAAGTTCTTTTGAAAACCTCTCAATGAGAATAGACGACTAACCTACAAACAATAACATTACTACTAAAATAAATAACCGAAATAATATACTTTGTAATAACACAAATATGATAAGTAACATTACAAAAAATATACACCTACAGATAACGTCAGAAAGTAACATTCGAAATAACTTGCTTTCTCGCAAGTAGGTACTTATTTGATAGCTAATGTGTGTGTGTGTGTGTGTGTGTGTGTGTGTGTGTGTGTGTGCGTGTGCGTGTCCGAAACATAAGCAAACAGTTTGTGTTTCGAGGTTTTTGGATAGACATTAAAAAAATACTATTACTATCCTAAAAGGTTATTGAGATAGTTATTATCATGTAACAAATTTCAGTTTAAGCTTATAGTACGAGAGCCCACGACCAAAACCATGTCTCATAGCAATACGGCAAAAACCCTATAAAATCGTTAGATTGTATGATTCTGAACCCGACTAGGTGTGTAGTAACGGTCGAAAGTGTAGCAACTGCGTGGGAGGCCATTTCTGCTGTGTCAAAAAAAAAGACAGTCGGTATTATAGCAATACGTCTGATAGTGAAAATGTACATAGATTTTATAATTGTATTACGAAAAAGTTTGTTTTCAGACATTTTGCGCGTAGCATATAGCCTGAGCGCATTTTTGAAAATGTCAACAAATTTAGCCGACCTGTATCATAGCAATACGGATAATTTTTTTTTTCAACTTTTCGTATTGCTGCCATGATTACCAAAAACCTGTTTTCAGACACTTGAAGTGTAGCATATACTCCCAAAAACGAAAATTAATAACGTCGATTTAGCTCGACTCAACATTTTTTCGAAGACATAAAATTAAAAACGACGAGGCTTCGACAACTCTGAATCTCCAGTTATCCAATTACGACGCCTGCAATCTGCCACCATGCAAAACGGAATTGGAGAAACATTTATTACGAACAAAATATATTGCACAAGTCTGGAGCAACGCTCATACCAAAACGCCAACCGAACTGAACCCTGCAGATTGCGGATGGTATGAAGACAAGGGACGATTTCAGTTTTCGTGGTTCTCTGGCAACCAACTACCTGAGTTGAGCAACGTTATTTTGGACGACAAATCATCATCCACAACAGGTACAGTTTACATGGCTTTTGCTGTTAATTTCATAAATAAGTTCGTGATTTTCACTAACGATGTTTATTTTACAGAAGAGGACGTTGAAGATCTCCCGAGCGACGTCGAGAGTGATTTCGAAGACGACGATTCCGAATCCGACAGCGATTGAATACGAGAATATTTTGTAACTTTGAATAAACCGTTTTTTTTTTCAACTTCATCCCAGTTTCATTTTGTGAGATTTATTTCAGTCCTTCAACTTCAATGTTACGGTTTCGGGTAAATTCTTTGTTAATTATCATCTAATAAATTCAGGGTCGCAACGTATTCATTGGTTTGTAACAGAAAATTCAAGATGCCTCAATACGATTTTTAAATGATATCTGAGTATCGAAAAGTTGTCTGATAGAGAAGGTGCTACACTTAATTTGTCTGATATAAATTTTTTGCACATGTGGACAACTTATTTTATCATGTCCAACAATTTTCAGACATATTGCTATGATACCGATCGGTAAAATTTGTTAACATTTTCAAAACGGTCTCAAAATTTAATGCGTTCACATTTCCGTCTGAAAATTGTTTTGTTCGCATCAAATAACCAAAATTTACTAATAAAAAAGATTTTCAGACGTATTGCTATGAGACATTTTTTTTGTCTCATTTTTAATTTTTTTAAGTGATTTTACGGGTTTGCGCTACACCACTAACGTCTGAAAAATATGTTTCCGGTATCTCAGAACTATCATTCAACTACAGTCTGCAAATCAGACATATTGCTATGATGCAGTTCGGTAAAATTCTTTGACAATTTTGAAAATTCGGTCAGATCAAACGCTACGCGGAAAATGTCTGATATTGGTATTTTCGAGTTCAGGATAATCGTATCTATCGATTTGATGCGGTTTTGGCCGTATTGCTATGAGACAAAAATTTTGGTCGTGGGCTCTCTAACTATTAGTGATAATCCTTTCAAATACCAACAAAAACTATAATGAAAGTCATGCTAACATCAGATTGACAACATAGTAATCGTAGATAACAACAATTGAATTAGCAGGACGCACGCATGGTTTCCATCAAGAAGCTATCAATAACCTCGAGCATTTGCAATTACGCCGAGACTCTGAGACTTTCGGCGCCTACTCATTTTTTCTATAGTGATTGCTTTGAGAATTGAACACATTTAAGCAGAAATCATTCCTTATATCTCCAAATATAGTATTTTACACGTTGTAATTTAGAAATGCTTGGTTAGGCTAAGTTCGTATTCTTCTTCTGTCACCATACTGCTGTAGGTATTGCCATAGCTTTATGGCCGGACGCCTACCTGAGACCAATCCTTTGGCATGCTTTTGTAGGTAGTTTAACGAGCGAGTGACTCCTTGGTGCGATAGGTTCAGATCTCCCTTAGATGGCTTTTATGCCACCCTCAGAATGAAATGAGAAGAGAAGTCAGCTATTCGTAATTTAAGTACTTATAGGAAGTTTCCAAGGAAAATGACAAACACGATTCCCTCTTAGTTATATCATCATCATCCATATTGTATCCAACGCATTCGCATAAGTATCCAAGGAACCTTCCTACTCTTACCAGCCCACTTCGCGCGGTCTTCGGTATCGTCCTTGACGACTACTTTCTACTTTTTCCTCCTGAATCCTGCATTTAAAGATCTCTAAAAGCTAATAGCACGTCAGTAGAATGCTAAATAGAACAAGTTTCTCAACTAGGGTGTGACGAAAACGTAAAGTAACAAACTATCATTAAATTCCACATAATTCTTAGATTTGGTACCGAACCTTTGTAATCATTACAGGCCATTTCTCTGCGAGTCCATTAATTAGACCCTTTCGTTACACAGCGTCCTTTGTTCAACAACCGACTTAATATCGTTTACATACAGATTTTAATATCATATAGTTTCGGTCCCAGTTTGGTAGTTTGCATTGTGAAGAATTTGTCAAAGTACAAAAGCTAATAAATAACATTTTTTTTATGCTTTACAGGGAAGTTCTTGACCTTCATGTTTTTAAGTAACGATAAGGCCAAAGATGGAAGTCTCAACCACTGAAGGACTTAAATACTCTTTGAAAATAAAACATAGCTTGTGATATTAAATTGTTTGAAAACGGGATTTCTACCGCCACACCTCGGTTTTGTTTTGTACACAATTTAATGTTTGTTAGACCAAACCTTTTTCATTCATAATATAACACCCTGGCAGCTTAGTCTATGTGACAAATATTTGTATTTAATAACATAAGGTTTTTCCTGTCATATTAACATAACAATAATCATTGAATTACACCATCGTTTACTCTGGATTTATTATTTTATTTAACGGGTTATGGGCCCAGAGTGCTATAATATGGATAATTCAACCACCCCTGCCCCATCTTTGTCCGTAAGTTATCATAACAGTCAAAGCTCTATTAGTAAATTGAACGGCAGAGTCAACTACAACTCGTGGAGCTTCGCAATGCAAATGACTCTAATTGAAGCAGACTTGTGGGAGTTTGTCTCCCAACCATCTTTATGTGTTGAGAAGTTTACTCAAGAGGAATTCCATCGCCGAGATCAAAAGGCAAGATCTAAAATTTGTCTTAATGTGGTAGACAGTATTTTTCCAGTTGTGATGAACTGTGGTACAGCAGAACAAACATGGCAAGCTCTCAAGAAAGAGTACGCAGACAACAGTCTCAGCAGACGCCTCTCGTTGCTCAAGAAAATGTTTAATGCCAAATTAGATTCCTATCCCAACATAGAATCCTATATAAATGATATTCGGGAAACGCAACAAAAACTCGCAGCAATCGGGAAGGCCGTTGAAGACGAATTCGTCGGTGTAGTGATGCTCGCTGGTTTGACAGAAGAATATTTACCTCTGGTCATGGCGATTGAACATTCAGGCGCTGTCATCACATCAGATTTCATCTCCACGACTCTTCTAAAAGAAGATCAACGTCGAGAAATCTCAACAGCTGGCAATAATGCTCTTACCACTTCTTCAAATAGAGTATGTGCTTATTGTAAGAAACCTGGTCATCACATTTCTAAATGCAGGAAACGAAACTTTAACTCTAACAGGAGTAATGAGGGCATCGGTGAAAATATTGTTAATTATACGTCAGACCTAACACTTTTATCATCGTTTCATTCATTCACAGACCACCATTCCCCTTCTCTATCCCAGGATTGGTTCATTGACTCAGGAGCCACGAGCCATATGAGTTGCTATAAAGATTGGTTTGTTGACTACATACCACTTCGTAAGCCAATTACTGTCGCTAATAAAGAGGTGATATATAGTGAAGGTAAGGGTTCTGTTTATGTAAATATTTGTGAAAATTTTGTTAAGGTTTCTGATGTTCTTTATGTACCACAACTTTCTACAAATTTACTGTCTGTGAGGGATTTAGTTAATAAAGGTTTTGTAGTCGTATTTTCTCCTAAGGGAGCAACTATTATTAGGAAGGAAGGGTGTAAGGTGTCAGGTTTTATTTTGGCCACTGCATCTAACTGCAAAGGCATGTATAAGTTAGATTCCTCCACCCCCTGCCAAGCATACATAACACAAAATAACGAAACCTCGTTGTTATGGCACAGACGTCTTGGCCATTTAAATTATAATACTTTACACATACTAAAAAATAGGCATATTGGTGTTAACTATTGTGACAAGTTAAGTCAAATAATATGTGAGCCATGTCTACAAGGTAAGCTGTCAAAGAAGCCTTTCGAAAACTCAGCAAGTAGGTCCACTAATAAATTAGAATTAATTCATACTGATCTCTGTGGACCAATGAGTACGCAATCATGGGGCGGTTCTCTCTACTTACTTACCTTTACAGACAATTATACTCGTAAAACTTTTGGTTACTTATTAAAAACAAAAAGTGAAGTCTTTAATAAGTTTGTCGAGTTTAAGCATCTTGTTGAAAACCAGACAGGTTTAAAAATTAAGGCAATACGTTCAGACAATGGGACTGAATTCGTTAATTATAAGATGACTAATTTTTTAAAGGAAAATGGCATCATTCATCAGCTGACGGTACCATACAACCCACAACAAAATGGTTTGGCTGAGCGAGTCAATAGAACAATTATAGAGAAAGCACGTTCCATGCTTCAAGATAGTAAGCTCACTAAAGCCTATTGGAGTGAAGCCGTAAGTACTGCCATCTATCTTAAAAACCATTCCCCGACTCAGTCTTTAAATAATAAAATTCCTGAGGAACTTTGGTCAGACAAACCAGTAAATCTCTCACATTTAAAGGTCTTTGGATGTCTGGCACATGTTCTAATTCCCAAAGAAAAACGCTCCAAATTAGACGCAAAAACTCAACTTTGCATATTTGTTGGATATCCTAATGACTGCAAAGGATACCGCTTAGTTGATCCTAATAGACCTAGGAGTGTTATTGTAGCCAGAGATGTATTTTTCTTGGAAGACAAGAGATTTGAGGGTTATAAGTCTGAACCTACAGATCTCGCTGACCGTTCGTCAACAACCACGATAGAAGTCTCTATTCCTCCTCCTACTACTTCATCATCTGGCACTCCTGATTATCTTGCTACTGATGAATCTCAAGATTCTCAATGTGCTGATGAACCCCTATTACACGCTGACTCTCAGCTAATACCTACGGAGGAACCAAATTCGACTGATTATAGTAATGAACATCGGTACCCACGCCGGGAACATAAATCTCCAAAAAGGTACGAAGCAGGTGCCTGCCACGTGTGTCATGACATAGAGCCTGAAACCTATAAACAGGCACAAGAAAGCATTGACAAGGACGATTGGATTAACGCAATGCAAGCAGAATATGAGTCCCTTATTAAACATGGCACGTGGATTTTGGTCGACAGGCCTGAGGATAGAAAGCCAATAAAATGTAAATGGGTATATAAAATCAAAAGAAATACCAACGGCGATATCATTAAGTACAAAGCTAGACTAGTAGCAAAAGGTTTCACTCAAGTCTATGGAGTGGACTACGGTGAAACATTTTCGCCTGTCGCAAGACTGTCCTCTATCCGACTTCTTCTAGCGTACGCTGCAAAATTTAACCTTCAAATCGAGCATTTAGATGTTGAAACGGCCTTTCTCAACGGTGACCTGGAAGAAGAAATTTATATGGAACAACCCGAAGGTTTTAATACTGAAAAGAATAAAGTATGTCTATTGAAAAAATCTCTATATGGACTAAAACAAGCTCCAAGACAATGGAATAAAAAAGTGTGTGAGGCTATGGAAACGTTCTCCCTTACTCGTGCAGAAACAGAACATAGTATTTACTACAGAAGAGAAGATGATAAGCTTCTAATTGTAGCTGTTTTTGTAGATGACTTCTTCATTTTGAGTAATTCTCGTGAAATGAAAGATTTACTTAAAAATGACTTGAAGCGCTCTTTCATAATCAAAGACTTGGGACCTGTTAAAGACTGTCTTGGAATGAGAGTGCTACGTAATTCGGATGGGAGTATCAGTCTCGATCAAACAAATTATATAGAAAACCTTATTGAAAAATTTAATATGAGCAATGCCATTCCAGTAGCAACTCCGTTGGAACCTGGTATGAAATTAATGATACCAGAGAAAGACGACGAACGCTTAGAGTTACCGTATCAACAGCTCATAGGGTCTCTAATGTACATTGCCATTGGTACCAGACCTGATATAGCCCACGCCGTATCAGTTCTTAGCCAATTTAATGCCAATTACGGGGAGGTACATTGGAGAGCCGCTAAGCGAGTGTTACGCTATCTCAAAGCAACAAAAGATAAAAAACTGAAATATTTTAAAAATGACGATGATATAGTAGGATATGCGGACTCCGATTATGGCTCGAATCCTATTGATAGACGATCCTTTACTGGGTATGCATTTCTTTTAAGTGGCTCAGCCATATCCTGGGAGTCACGGAAGCAGCGAACGGTGGCTTTGTCAACGACTGAAGCAGAATATATGGCGCTTTGCGAAGCAACCAAAGAGGCCATATATTTAAAGTCGCTCGTGAAAGAAATCTTCCAATACAGTAAGAATATCACAGTGTATTGTGACAATCAAAGCGCGTTACATCTCACAAGAAATAACACACATCACTCTCGCACGAAACATATAGACGTCAGATATCATTTTATTCGTAATTCCATCACCAGTAATGAACTAATTTTAGACTATATTCCGACTGGTAATATGATCGCCGATGTCCTCACTAAATCTTTACCAAATATTAAACATGTGAGATGTGTCAAGAACTTAGGGTTAGTGTAAAAGGAAAGGTTATTGGCATCATAGATTTGTAATAAGTAGGTACTGACGTTATAATTGATTTAGTGTTTAGTTAGTGATTATGATTGATTATTTTAAGGTGTGTGTGTGTAAATATGTGTATTCCAAATTAATGTTTTATAATTTTATTTTATTGTAAAATGAAGTGTACTTATGTACCTACTTAGATAGATATGATTCAACTTTTTATTTAGTTCAACTTTGTCGTAAAGTGCATTTTATACAGGGTGCTCATATTACGGGGAGGTGTTAGACCAAACCTTTTTCATTCATAATATAACACCCTGGCAGCTTAGTCTATGTGACAAATATTTGTATTTAATAACATAAGGTTTTTCCTGTCATATTAACATAACAATAATCATTGAATTACACCATCGTTTACTCTGGATTTATTATTTTATTTAACAATGTTAGTATACGATACTTTGTGTTGTGCACAAGAGCCAAGTTGCTCAGGCAACAACGGGTATAAGGATGATGATGGTTCTGTGATACCTTGTGCAAATGGATTTGTAGCATTCTACTATTGATAGAAATTTCAAAAATCGCCCGTTTAGTTTTTCGGATCATCCATTCCAAACTTACAAATCTTTTGAAGTGTATAACTTCAAGGTGCGTTATGAAAAAAATATGAGAGTGTAATTTTAAGATGTGAGTGTATCGCTGTAATACAAAAGCCACAGGTTGAAGTCAAAGTCTAGAAATAAATATATATATGACATAATTTGTACTTAATGTTATAAGATTCTTGATTTTAAATATTTATTATTGATTATTAAAAAAAATCAAATAAAATTTCTTTGCTATGTGCAAAGAAATATAACTTCTCACGTGCGTACATAAGTACACGCACCCATTTTTTTTTTAATTAGTGTTGATCAGGAGTAAGTTAAATAGAAAACAGAATAGGAATGTTGCCTGTCAAAACAGTTAAGATAATTTTTGAGTTTCATCCGAGTTCTTGTAGTACCGCTTTGTGAGACTGCATTTTTAACTTAATCTAACGTACTATGGTATTATTACTTATAATGTTTTCACTTGACATTGACGAAATGCGTGATCCTTAAGAGTCGCTAATGCCATCGATTAAGAATAGAAAGATAATTTGTATTCGATGTCAAAATATCATTCTTTTTTAGATTGGCGAAATCGTTTGCGACGCATCACATAGCTCAAATTTTAATACATATGTTTTTGATTATTTAAACATAAACTTTAGTATTATTTAACTCGCTTATTCCGCACTCCAGATTTTGCATGGCATTAAAATCTCGTTACGTCATAAGTTCCTTAAATAAACTAAATAAATATTCAATGCTCAAAATCAAATTATAGAGATTACTTAAGGCGTAGGAAATTTTCTGGCATAAAATACCTTTTCTTTTACGCATTTAATAACTTGCAATTATTAGTGAATGGCATCAAGATCCCTATTCCAATTATAATTTTCGAATGGCAGTTATAAATTATTCCTTCTACAGTTTCACAATATCAATGTGTAGAACCCCGTGTTAAGCCCCTTTTCAGGTCATTACCTACTGACATGGATGCAAAAACCTTAATCTTTGGCCCGAAACCTTTTTGTAATGGGCGTTAATTAATTAAATGGTCCGGAATAAAACTATGGGTCCAACCCGGATTTACTCGTCACTTGGTGAGGGGGAGAGAGGTTGTAAGGTTATTATACAGCTATAAGTAGATTATGCAGGCTGTTATAAGGTAGCGTAGTCTGATTATTCTTCAGGTCTGAGACAATGATCTTCATTTTGAGAAAACTGACTTAGGTATCAATTTATTACTTTTATTTATGGATTAAAATGTTTATTTTCAAATTTGTAAAGGTAAATATAGGCAAATGCTCAGTTTTTCAAAACATTTCCAAATGTCATTCGCACGTTATTGCGAATGCTTGATGCTGAGTTCAACGTTATGCTCACGGCAAATAACTATTTACTTGTAACATTTCTTTCTATCTTGAACTCTTTGTTGAAATGTTGGACCTACCTAGGCCCACGCACCTCATGCCTTAACTTGATAAAATGTTACATCAAAACGCTCGTTGGCTTTAAAATTTAGATTAGAATTTTGGGAACGTACCACTGCCTTACTTATTTCTGCCATGAAGCAGTTGTCTGTGTTTCGGATTGAAGGGAAATGTAGCCAGTGTAATTACTGGGCAATCTGGGCATGGAAGGCATATCATGTTAGTCCCCAGGATGGCAACGCACTTGCAGTGTTAAGTGATTTAACCGCAAGTGTCTATAGGCGTCGGTTACCACTATGCTTTAATTGCGGAATCTAATAGAAATTCAGTGAACATCTTTTTCCTTGCTCGGTTCTATCGTGAATATCTTTATCATTGTTTGTGGTGTTTGCTCATGGACGTGATTTTTAATTTTTTTTTAGTAATACAAAAAAAAAGAAATGAAATAACATTTATTTTATTTTCAAATTTTGAAAATTAAAAGAAAGATAAAAGATTATTATTACCATCAGGTAAGATGAAGTATAAAAGTTTTCCATCGAACAGAAAAATAAAGTCACTTGATATTTTACTACCCAAACAAATCCTGCGATCGGAATCAGATGGAAAAGCGCTTAGATTTAAAACTAAAAAGGCAAAATAAAGAATTAATAACGAAAAAATCCCGTGCTTTTATTACGGAGAATAAAAAAGTAGTAATAAAAAAGCATTTTAATCATAGTGAATCTTTTGCGAGCCGACAGCAGTGAAATATTAAAGTAAAACAAAACCTTTTGTTTTCCGCTCACCCCAGCAGTACATTGTCATGCGAGCGTTTTGTCCTTTTCGCACAATGTGTAATTACTTGGCACTTTTTTGCTGACTACACTTTTTGCACCTACGCGTCGCTCTTTTTTGGGGACGCTACATACTCGTAAACTCGAAAAGACAGATTTTTAAGTCAACTGTTTTGTCGGAATGTCGGATTCAAAACTAGTTATATGAGACTAACTTTTCTAGATTTAACTCATGGATGCATGGAAGACCCATAGGCAAAGTAACAAATAGAAACAATGTCGAAGTTAGATAAAAACAAAGTCGGGATTGACTTTAAGCCATCGTTATCCCGTAGCCAATCGTGGCTCTAAGTAAGCTGGAAGGAAAAGCTAAGACGCTGTAGATAACCATTACTACTTGTCTAAGCAACGAGATAAGATGGATTTGCATATAAAAAGACGTACAGACTATCACGCTTATAATCCCTTAAGGGTTGAGCAGAGCTCTGAGTAACATGATGTTACAAACAAAGGATCCGTCATTATGAGTGAAGTCTATCAAAATAGTGATAGGTTGCAAACCTCTCACCTACATAAGAGGCTATTTGGTAGTACCATACACTCTACATAAAATCTTTTAAATCGGGTGACCAAGAAATATGATGCCCGTAAACGTGTAAAAAAAAACCTCCTTACAATCCTGGGGTCATTCAAATGACGTGTGAAGAAGCACCTTGTATGTCGGCAAGGCCAGGGTGACTAGCGTGGCCCTTATAATAATAGTATTTCTCGCATTAACTATCTTAACATTTGGATTTCACTTCCAATTACCAATACCTCACACTATAAATATTAATAAATACACAATAATATAGAGTTACCCATACCTGCTCCTAAGTTATGCCCATTCTTTCTATTCTATTCTTAACTAAAGACGAGCGATACATAAAGATTACACATTTTGCCAATGTCGAGTGAAAACGTATATAAAGTAACAATAAATTATACTTTTTTTTTCATAGGAAGACCAAAAAGCTGTTCACATAATAGAAACTTATAAACAACAGAAAGCCAATTAAAGGTCTACACAAGTACACGAATTCTTAAAAATTTAAGCCAGTTATCATTCCACTAAGCAACAATCGACAGTGATCTCCCCTTGACATTCTCGTATACCGGAAACGACTCAAAAGTTGATAGAAACCTTATATTTTGATTTCATACGTGGATGTTAAATTTTGGTCACCCATCCGAGTAAAGACCGCGCACTTGGTTGCTTAACTTTCATGATCAACTACTCAAAAGTTGATAGAAACCTTATATTTTGATGTTATACATGCATGTTAAATTTGGTTGCAATAAGTTAAAGCACACTCGAGTTATCGTGGTAACGCACAGACACACACAGACATAACTCCAAAACGGTTTTTTGCACTCAGGAAAGTCCAAAACGTGTAAATCCGTCAAAATTTCGAGGTCGATTTTTTTACGATTACAAGACTTCCTCTATACTACGTATACGAGAAAGTAAAAAGAGACAAAACTCACACATTGTATAAATCAATTAGTATTAAACACTATAAGAGTCCACTAACTCTCAAAATAGTTTGGCTCATAAAGCGCTTTACCGATGTTAGGCTAGTTAAATAAGTAGTACGGTAAATTGTCTTAAAAATGGAGTCTGTCAACACGTGTTATTACACCAAGAAACTCTGCCCCTTCTTTAATCCCAAAAACAAATTATAACTGTCGGTCGCAACTTCTATCCTAAGAAGAAACTAAATTGCAAAATTTAGTGACTCTATATACTCCTTTTATGTTGCCACGCAGAATAATCCTTTTAGTAGGAAAACCCAGCTGCTAAATTTGGGAGCCGGTGTAGGTAATATTGCTTACTTCCACTTACATAAGGTCCTTAGTCCTTTACCTAAGAAATTGCTGTTTTAGTATGAAAGTAAGTATAAAAAGAAAACTTATCTTCAATAAAAAAAATGATTGTTACATAAAATATTATGTAGGTTTTCTATTTTATTCTTAACTAGCTGTGCCCGCGACTTCGTCCGCGTAGAATTTACCAAAAAAAAGTAGCCTAAGATACTCTTTATTACACCAGCTACTTGCCAAAAAAGTCCCGTCAAAATCGGTTTAGCCGTTACAGAGATTAGCCGGAACAAACAGACAGACAGACAGACAAAAATTGTAAAAAATGTTATTTTGGTGTATGTACCTTATATATATTCATATGCATGTAGTAAAAAAAATGGTTGTCTGTAAAGTCGGTTTACTGACGATACTTGAACGTGACAACGTCTTAAGAAAATACTGATGGAATGGTAGCATTTTTCAAAAGAAAAATTTAATTTCATTTGTTTTGCCGGCCTTACATGGAACGCCTCAGAGCGAGGTAACGCCGCATGCGTCATGTTTTTTCGTGCGTGCAGCCGGCTCTATCGAATTATAAGACGTTGTCACGTCAAAAATTGGTTGTCTGTAAAGTCGGTTTACTGACGATAGTCGAACGTGACAACGTCTTAAGAAAATACTGATGGAATGGTAGCATTTTTCAAAAGAAAAATTTAATTTCATTTGTTTTGCCGGCCTTACATGGAACGCCTCAGAGCGAGGTAACGCCGCATGCGTCATGTTTTTTCGTGCGTGCAGCCGGCTCTATCGAATTATAAGACGTTGTCACGTCAAAACGGTTATTTCAATATTACAAACAGACACTCCAATTTTATTTATATGTATAGATGTATTAATGGCGTCGCTAAGCATTAAAACGTACGCATTTTTCGCCAATGGCAAGTGAAAATGTAACTAAAGTAACAAAATTGTACGTGTAGTTTTTTTTTCTGGTATTAAAAATTGTACGGTTGAAATTCTGAGTAGCTGGAGTTGCTCCGGTCAGTGTTGCTAAGTCAGTTTGGGGGGCAATACCAAGAGAGCAGTAGGACTCTAAAGTGTTCGAGGGTATCAGATATCCCACCTCTAACGGCGCATTCATTGAAATTTCTGATTTATATTTGAATTATTTTATTTTAATTTTTGTGTGTCAAGCATTTGAAATGGAATAAAACTCATTACCATTAATATTTTATGTGATTAATGTCTCAAATGAAGAAATGTGTAATAATCAACGCATACGCAACAAATCAGCCATGCTTTGTTTTTAATTAATAAATATGTTTAAATAAATACATTCATTTCAAAATTTTACTTAAACTTAATAATTACTATGTATTTATAATTACCTACTAAATATTTAATTTTCTCTAAAAAAAGATAATCTGCCACTTTTGCAACGTTTATATTTTGGGGTATGTCACATCCCACCTAGTATGGGACGTAACTTTTAGTCACCTGGTACAGGGAGAGTTAAGATGGTAGTTGCTAGCCATGTGTATTTTAAATAGCTCTACCTAGTGG
Source organism: Elophila nymphaeata (assembly GCA_955850985.1). Classification (NCBI taxonomy): domain Eukaryota; kingdom Metazoa; phylum Arthropoda; class Insecta; order Lepidoptera; family Crambidae; genus Elophila; species Elophila nymphaeata. The sequence goes on along the minus strand of OY039073.1, from coordinate 25,718,555 downwards.
TGGAGATGTTTTAAGCCCGCATGGATAAACCAAGCACAGAGTTTTGTTTTTTTAAAGGTCAAGCAAATTACTCCTTTTCACCTGATGGTAAGCAGAAGTGGAGTCCAAATGCGAAGATAGCTAGAGCGAAAAATAAACTGCCACGCTAGCCACCCTCGCCTTGCCGACCTGCAAGGTCCTCTGGATTTAATTCTGGCTTGTTTGCTATTTGCTATAGTAAGTTGAGAAAAGTAAAAAATATTTTAACGCCTCAAATATTATGTTACAAAATTATGACTTCAAACTATAAAATAAGAAAAAAGTTTAATCCATCCTTTTTCATGTCTTTGAAACTGGTTCATACAAAATACCATTAGAAAACCTAATTTATTTACCGTACCTCGCTTAAATTGAACATTAAGCAACCGATGGTCCTTCCGCGTTGACATTATAGAAGACTGTAACGTGAAAACCAAGTTACTTCTTTCATTAAAGTCGACCTTATTACTTAGTGCTAAAGTTTACAGTGAACGCTCTTATGCTCAAAGGGAATGTTGTCGAACTGTACAGACGTCTTTGTTAGGTACTTTTGAAACAAAGTGATGTTCCGTTCAGCTCACAAAAGACGCTTCCTTTTGATAGTGCTCGTTTAGATTTCAAAAGATATTGCGTATCTAGGAAAATTGTTCTTGGCAATATAAAGCGGAGTTAAAAAAATGTAATTGAAATAATTTCCAGACACTTCTTTGTAGTGATCCAAGTTTTATGACACTTAAGGCTCTGGAAATTGCTTGCTTTGTGTCATGATATTTATTTTTGCGTCTATTGGTGATTAATTCTAACTTTGCAATTGTTTATTGGAGATAGATGTATTTGAGGTATACCTATGACAATGAATTGAATCATTATGAACATGATAAGAATAAAATCGACCGTACTGATATCGTGCTGTCTTTTTTGTAAAAGACTCTCTATCCTACCTGGTGGTATACGTAAGTACTCATTCAATTGTCTTTAAAGTAAAATAGCCAATAAATCAGTCCCTATTTGTCCACGACATTTTGAAATAGCCATCGGGTTAAAAGTTAAACTTCGTTTCCGCACTTGAAGCCAGACGGTCGATCAGCTTACAGAGTTCTTCTGACATACTCTGTTGTCATATTTTCTTGCATATCAGGTATTGACACGTTGTTATTTATACCCCAGACGACGACTTTAGCGTGTGACGCCAGTCCGTCTGCGTGGCATTCCCCATAATTATATGCATGGCTTGGATTCCATAGTGCACGAGGTAGTGGTAGAAACAAGACATAATAAATAATAATTTTAATTTTCATACTAACTCCTTTATATTAAAAAAAAATACCTATTACCAAGTATTTTCCAAAGTAAGTCATTGTCAAAGTCATAAATTGTATCTTTGAGTCTCAGCTTTGAGTGATTAATTACTTTTATTCAAGTTTCATATACTAGTCTGTAAATACGAGCTTGTCTATAAATACGAGTTTAGAGCCCTTAACTCCGCGCAAACGAGTCGCCACCCACAGCCACCAGTGGTTGACGCGCGCCACGGCTTTTGGTACCGCGCAAACGAAGGTAGTCGGTGGCTGCCACGAGTGGTTGATACCCGCCACTATTAGGGTGACAAACCCAATAGATGAAAAACTCAGCGGATTGTCGCCTAATCTCTGAAAATGCAAGCCAATAATTAATTAGTAGTTGTATATTTGTAGAAGTACTTACTAAGTAGTCATTAACTCATTGTGTATTGATGGTTTTATGCGTTATATTCTTTACTTCTAAATTAATTCCATTCTTTTTTATGGTCATGGGGGAGTGGTTGGCAACGCTGCCTACACACCGAGTGGTCGGGTCTGAGTCCTGGTAGGAGCAAATGTATGTGTGATGAACACGATCATTATGGTTCACGAGTCATGGTTGTTTATGTTTTTATATAATTACCAATTTATTCTACTATCAATCAGTTAACTATGAAAATATACCCTTAGAAGAATACGCCCTCTTCGAAATGATAACATGCACTTAAATATTTACTTCGTCGGCTGTCATGGTTTAATTTGTAGAAATTATCAGTTCACTACCCGGGTGTGGTGAATTATTGAAAAGACAAAATACCGCTTCTAAGTATGTATTGTTTCCGATACATAATTAGAAAATAGGTTTTGATTTGACTGTGATTACCCTATTTTCTATAATTCTAATTTATAAATCAAAGTCCTTATTAAATATCGTCAATAAGGTACATATTGCGTCGGATAAATTAAGTGACTATTATATGAGAAGACTGGCAACCGGTAAAAAATACAAACCAGTCTAAAGAAGAAAATAAAAATGACTAAAAAAAAATTTTCTTATTGCTGCTTGATTGGTTATTTTTAATTGACGTGATTTCAAATGTTTGAAATTTTAATCAAATTGAATATAAAAGGTAGGTCCGTCTTAGAGAATGACACTCAGAAATCAGTCATGTCTTGAGAATCGTTTGTCACTTTCTATCAGGCACAAATAGATAGAGAGGTACGACGCTCAGTACGGCGTTGATTCTCGACACTCATACGGCCCTCGAATCTAATTCGGAAACGCCTTAGCGGAGGGAGGTTTTTGTACATAGAGGGATATGCAAGGGATGTGTTGCGAGGAAGGTAATGTGAGCGATGCGCAATTGCGCACTTTGCTCTCGCCACTCTGCACCTCACTCGCAATTTTACGTGATAAGAGCATCGTTATATGTCAGTGCCCCTAAAATAAAGATCACACAAAAATTTTAATATTGTAAAACTATAATACTAATTGTAGTTTTTAATCTCCTCCAGTAAAATGCCCCTAAAATAAAGATCACACAAGTATTTAAATTTTGTAAAACCTATGATACTAATTGTAGTTTTCAATCTCCAGTAGGTGAAACATACAATATGCATTTTCGCGTCGCACAGAAAAGTTTACATTCACAGCTTTGGTAGGCGTACCAAAGTTGTAAAACGAGGTGTCCTCACATTAGTCAATACCTCATACATCTCCGATGTAAAAGAAGCCTAATCTCTTCATCTTTATTAGAGTTACGGCAATACGATCAGCGTCAAATCTGATTAACTTTTTAGTTTCTACCTTGCCATAAAATAATTCATTAATGGTGGCAACCATGTACAAGTTGACGCCACTGACATAGTTTTAAATTGTTAATCTACTAACTGAGTGCAACTGTTCACAAGAATATTTAAAATTTCCTAAAGCATTTAAAAGATGTTCCCTTTTATTGGAACTTTGAGCAACGACTAACTCCTATTTGGAGCGAGGCTTATTCCAACTTTCAAAACACCGCTAAAACGCTATCTTTTCATATGTGCCGTTTGGTGACTAAGGTTCCACCTGGTTCCACCTAAAATAGGTCAACGTCGCACATGTGTCAAGAAAATAAATTTCCACTAAAAGGACTTACATTAGCCGATGTAAGTTCCTTTATCAAAGCCTCATCATTTGCTGAAAGGCTTCTAAAGTTTCACAAAGTGTAAGCAAGTGTAGGCATTCTATGGATCGCAGTTACAGTCAACAACGGAAAACAGACACTCATCTTAATTTATCTATTACAAGGATGCATCGAACGCCCTATAGATCCTAATCAGTAGAGAGGTTCGAGGGAGATGCTCACTGACTAGAAATCCCCAAAGGCGGATCGTTTTACGGCTAGAGGCCTAGAGGGCTTTCCCAGGTCCACGCCTACTTTAAAAACCCCGAGACACTGTAGCAAAACGCAATTATGTTGGTAAAAAAATACTAATATGCTAACAGATTTTGAGAAAAAAGAGTACAAAGTGCTTGGTTTGATTGGAGGTAAGAATTGTTTCAAGTTCAACTGGCTAGCTACCTACACCTTATGAAAATTTGTTCTGGGGGTAGAGGTCTAATGAGGTCAACTGCAGGCGGTACGTGCGGATAACTATACACTCCCGCGCAGCCGTCGACATGAGGAGTGAAGGGATACCAGAATTAGAGGTGGAGACTCCCACATAACCCTGGCGTGGCCCTATTCATGACTAGGGTACGTATAATACGTTTTCTGTCGAAAAAAAGGCGTATCGTATAACTCGTCCGTCATATTACAAAACAGCGCGGCGGATTGTAGTGTATGAGAATTGTTGACCAAATAAAACTGTTTGTTTATACCGTAGCAGATTCTAGCAATGTAAATTAGTCTCTATAATCAAATGGAGATCGCTTACCATTGGTAGGTTCAGGTAATTTTTTTATGACCAAGCGGAGTGGAATTATTGTCACTCATCACTCTCACACACTATAATCCACCGCGCCGTTTTGTAATACGGCGTGTTGTACGATTCACCTGCGACATCAACAACATGATCGTGTTTCAACCAATGACGTAATTCCTACGTCATTGGTTTCAACAGTTTATGATATTTGTCAGATACAACAAACAGTTAATTTGTATTTGAATAAATGAACAATTAATTCCTTATTACATAGAAGGGAATAATATGATGACGATGTCAATATTCTACGAAAGTTACGTGTGATGATCGCGATGAGTGTGGCGTAGCCATTATTAGCGTTCTTTTGAGTGTATGCCAATAGCCATTGGCAATAAATATGAACTCTTTAAATATTTCGACATAATTTTTTATCTTTGTTCTTTAACTTCTTTCTTTTCATTGCCCGTAACTTTGGATCGTGTAGACCCCGCGCTACTTATGATGTCAGCTTTTTAGTGCGCCTAATTGAAGGTTAAATAGAAATGGCAACTAATGTATTATAATTATAATACTACGACCGTTAACCTGCATGCCTACAGATGGAAAAATGCATAAAATTGACCTAGAGCCTTCTGCTTACATAATAGGTTGGGGAAAAAGTTTCTTCGCATTTTTAAAGAAAATTCAAAACATTTTTTAATATAGTTTATTTACATTTAACTAAAGTATGTAGGTACCATTTTGTTCGATAACTTTTTGCCATCTTGTAGGTAGGGACATGATCCCATTGCTATAGAAATTTTGGGACTTCTGGTCAAAATACCGCGACAAGTGGTTTTGGCAGTCCTCTCGTGATGTTAACCTGACACTGCCTAAAGAATTCTGAAGAGACCGAAACAGGTGGAAATCTGAAGGTGCAAGGTCAGGACTATACGGCGGATGCATTAACACCTCCCAGCCAAACTCTCTTAATTTTTGCTGAGTGGCTAAAGATGTGTGAGGTCTAGCGTTATCATGATGAAAAACCACACCCCTTCTGTTGATTAATTCCGGCCGCTTTCTCTCAACTTCTTGCTTTAATCTCATCAGTTGTTCGCAGTAGAGTTCAGAATCGATGGTCCTGCCTGGTGGTAACAGCTCATAATGAATAATGCCCTTCCAATCCCACCACACACACAGCATCACCTTGTTGCGAGTTAACCCGGGTTTCGCCACAGTCTGTGAAGCCTGACCGGCCTTTGACCACGACCTTTTTCGCACGTTCTTGTCGTACGTGATCCACTTTTCATCACCAGTTATCAGCTTCTTCAAAAATGGTTCGGTTTCATTACGTCGTAATAAAGAATCACAAATGAGTACACGGTTCATTAGGTTTCTTTCAGTGAGGTCGTGAGGTACCCAAATGTCGAGCTTTTTTGTGTACCCAGTTTTTTTCAAATGCGCCAAAACTGTTTTGTGGTCAATTCCCAGTTCTTCAGCTACGCCGTAACTACTGACATGCCGATCTTGCTCCACTTTTTCAAAAATGGCATCCATTTTATCTGTAATAGGGCGACCAGAGCGACGTGCATCTTTGACATCAAAATTTCCGGATTGAAAACTCTTAAACCAAATTTGTGCTACTCTCACAGACACTGCACTAGGTCCATAAACATCGCAAATTTTTTTCGCGGCTTGCGTTTCATTTTTACCTTTTTTGTAGTAAAATTTTAAAATGTATCGAATTTCTTCATTAGATTCACTCATCTTGGCGGTACGAAAAACAAATGAAAATCACACATTTTCCTAATTTGAATTTGGAATTATGTTCTTTAAAATTTAAACTTTCAATGATACCAAAACCAGCCAGATACAAATAGTATAGCCAAAGAGATTTTATTACAAGTTTATACATACTATAATGCGAAAAGACTTTTTCCCCAACCTAATATTTACAACAACTTACTCGTTAACCGTTCCTATACAAAGACTATTGTGTTTCGCAGACGAGCGAAATGAAAAATATAAGTACAATATTATATTGTTGCCCCTATGCGAGACTTCATTCAGTACTTTGAAAGGCTTCGAAGCCAATGAGTCTCGCAATAGGATGAGACATTCGAACTACGAGGAAAAGTAATGTAATGATTCACTATTTGTACGTCGAAGAATTGTCCCTTTATTGTGTGAGACACATGAAATATTTATAAAGGCTGTTTATTTATTGACGTAATGAAACAGGTATGATTCCATAGACTATTAAGACATTTGATGTGCGTGAATTGACTTTACGTGAAAAGAAGAAAGTTTTGGTGCTTATCAAGTAATATTATCAACGAATATATGTTCCTATTTGTTTTTCTATAGAATTGACTAGGTCAGCATAAATTATCCTACTCAATTCTTTCCATGCTTCTAAAGCATAAATTTAGCGCTTCATCCGTGTGGAAAAATGTTTTGGAAATAAAACATAGCCCATCATACTAAGTAAGATGAACTGATTGCCATTGACCCAGGTGACCATTAAAATGTCTCCTGGACTTTTAAGAAAATGGCAAGGACATGGATGGGTCCTCCTGCTTGTAAGGCAAACCTCCTATGAGGACCTCTAGTTTACCACCATCTGCCGCGGGGAGACTCCCCGATTAGAGTCTCTAAGGCATTCGAACTAGAACGGAGCAGTGTACCTGAGGGTGCCTTTAAGATTTCGGACCTTGACTCAGGTGTGCCGCTTTTAAAATTAGTCCAGTAGTTTTTCCGTCACGCCTCTGCCTACATGTACAACTTATAATGTATTGTATAACCATATCAAGCTAAAGAGTACAGTAATGAGCAATAATATGTTCTGACTGGTGACAAATCGGCACCTTTATTACTTAAGCAATAAGAGTCACGAACAGTCAAATGTGGATACTGTGTATTATAGCTCTTGACTATACCTACAACCATTTGTATCAGGTATTTCTTCAAATTATAAACAAACAACCAAAGAAATAAGCACAATGGCAAGGAGTAGGAGCTAAACCGACTTTAGTACGACCGGATAAAATTAAAAACGGCCCAAACGCTCACATGGAAACTCTCGAAGTCGCACGTGAAGCAAAAATTTTCCAACTGAGAAAGTGAAAGCGAACATCTGTTGCGGACGCAGCAACCGGGGAATTTCGTTTGGAAATTTATTCCGTCCCTGAAGGAGTAAATTACAAGGAATATTGTCAGCGACAACTGCTCGGTGAAACTTTACGAAGGGAATAAGGGAAACAAATTGGTGTTCTCCTCAAAGAAATAGATACAATTGGCACAACCACCCGTTGACGTTTCGAAAGTTTCTGGGGAGCTTTAAGAGAATTCGGTTAGTTTATACCGTGGAGACCAATATGTTATCTACATAATTCTTCGTGTAGATCAGTATCTCATCCACATAATTCTTCCGCTGTAATCTTAAGCTGGTAGGGTTCCGGCTCACATTATCACAATGAATATAAATTGTGCGTTAAGGAATGGCGATAAAAATATGCGTACGAACATTATAATCACGCTCATAATCCTATAAAGGTTTGAGTAGAGCACCAGGATAGCCATTTGATGCCGGCAGAATAGCATCACCACATATCCTCCAATGGGTGTCGTAGAAAGCGAAAAATGGATCAGCAAAGGGGTATTGATCACCTTGTACTCCGTTCACCAATCCGCATTGGGCAAGCGTGGTGGACTACTGCTTAAACCTCCACGATGACAAGGAGAGGCCTTGTGTCCCAGCAATGGGTCGAATTATAAAGGTTGTTATGATGAGAGCCTTGGGTAACATTTGGGCACACCTTCATTTGGCAGTATGGGACATGTAGTACCTTAAAATAGTGACAGGTTGTCAGCCTGTCGCCTACATAAGTGGCGTCAAACCCAAAAAATAACAAACCTTCAGTGGACAATGAAACAAAAGCCAATAACCACTACGGTTGTTGAAGTCTAAATTGTCTCACCAGTCCTGGTAAAATGTGTTGTGTAGTGTATTTTTATGTAGTAGGAATTTATTCAGCAATTTACGTACCTTTTTGCGTCAGAAAATGTTTACGCATACTTCGGGACAGGTGGGGCCACCCCAAAGTTATTTGGCACTCACCCTGCTAGACAGCATACTCACTAAAACTGACATGTTCCTCAAGGTCGTGGTCTTAGCACACTCAGGGTAGGTAGTTGGCGCAATCACTGTGTGAGAAATTTACCTTGTGCTAATTTTGTGTTTATGAATTCTGTCTTTTTTTCAAAAGACGGCCTAAAATCTTAAAGCCTTCGTAATTACCTTTAAATTTTTTCTTATTGATAATATTAAATAGATATAAGTTTTAAGAGCTACTCAGCAATCCAGTATGTCCATGTGGGTCTAGGTACTTATAGGTTAAGTTTTCAATACCATCACCTTCTGTACTTGCTCCCCATTCTGCGAAACTTTATCCGAGTTAAGGATGAGCAACCGATACTTGTGCACTGTGGCACACGTTTTCGTTAGGAGCTAAGCACTATTATTTGTAAACTTTTAAGAATAATTATAATCAAGTGCATAATAAAATTTTACTTTTTTAGAATACTATGAAAATGATTTTCGATTCATTATAGAACACGAAAATGAGACTTTCTTAATATTAAGTAAAAACTTCTACCATGACCTATTCAAATTATGGTACCTATGATGTCATTAATTTCAACCAAAAGTTATAAAAATAACAAATAAACAAATTATAATAACTACATTTTATAAAATAACAAAGACAAATAAATTAATTAAGCTGAAGAGAGCTCGGAAGCTGGACATTTGCATAGTGATGAAAAATCAACCGAGTGTAATGTCGGAGACAGAAAACTACCCTCATAAAACAGAACCTCGGTAAAGAACCAATAAACTATCCAGACTAAAGTTTAATTAAATTTTGTATTGTCTTTAAACCTGGCGATGGTGCAAGGTGTAAGAGGAAGCGGTTACTAAAGCACGGAGAACACTATCAAGAAAAAGTGAAAAATAAAGAAAAAAAAACTTCTACTTCTTTTAAATCGAATGCGATCGCGACACATAAAGACGCATTGCGCCAATATCAAGTTAAATGTACTTAAAGTAACCGACAATTGTACGGTAGATTGATTTTAAAATAGAGTCTCTCAACACGTGTTTTTGCAACACGAACTCGGGAGAAACTCCGTTTAAGTTTGAAGTAATAAAACGTCAGTATTCAACGATGTGAACTAGGCAACAGAATCGAACCAATCACAGAGCTCTATTCAATGGATTGCGTTTACTAATCCAAGAGTCGGGAAACCTCATAGCACGGTAACATGGTAACTCATAGTAATGTTTGTGAATACGGGTTTAACATTTCTACCTCTCATCACTTAAACCACGTAATGAGTTATCGCTGAGCTTTGAAAAGTTTCAACGAACTCTTTGGCTGGCTCGCCTTACCCTGCCAACTGGAAACGTTAAAATTTAAATTTAATCATTAATTATGCCACAGAATAACGTTTGTTGTTATACTATATTATTAGGAAAAATGAAGAATGAATCGTTGCGAATCATGACGTCACCACAACCGCAGCCATAAAAGCAAGCGTTAGTTCGGTCTCGCCCCTCCCTTCCGACATGGACGCCCTTGGGACGCTAGGCGGTCGAGAGACTCCCCACGGGAGAGATGCTTGGTCTCCCAGTAATCCCCTAGGAACGTTCGACCTACTTGAGGACCCCCCAAGGTCTTCGCCTTCTTAAACACCCGGTGACGCAGAAAATGTCATCAGAGCCAATCTGCAATAGATATCAAAAAAAAGTCTCGCCCCATTTGCTTGTCGACCGTTGAAGAGTGAAGTCCGTTGAAGTGGTGATCGATGTGATTTGCAGTGAGTCATTTATTTCATCCTTATTATTCGGTTATTGTGTAAAGAGATGTTTTCTGTGCAATTGCTTGTTATTTATTGTGAAAATCTAATTGAAAGTAAAATTGTTTTAAGTTACGATAATCATTCTTTATTTTTATTTTATTCCATTTCTGATTCCCAAAAATATAATATAGCTCCTTGTGAGCTATTCCTAGTTTCCACTGCAGCCAGAATCACTAGCTTAACATGCCTTCCGGAGCAAAGAGGAAAATCGAGTTCAAACATTTTCGGTCACCCATCTGAGTACCGACCGCACGCTTGGTAGTTTAACTATCATGATCGTTACTGAAAACAATCAGGCCCATGGTGCTGCGGTCTCTAACTAAAAACTTAGTATCGTAATAAATTCATTGAAAACAAAACTCCGATGGTTGTATTATTTGCTTAATATTGAGTAGGTACCTAAATGCTTTTAAAAACACAACATTATAAATCAAAGACATGTCTGTGTATCTATCAAAACAGGTAAATTACCACTGATAACATATATGAACAATTCAGTGTAATCAAATATATTTCTACAGAAAAGAATGACGGGCACAGAGAAGTTCTATTTCGTATTATTGCTGCTTACTAAAATAAACATGAGTTAATATAAACGCCACCCAGACTTAATGAGATGATTCCGGTATATCTAATATTCAACGGATTTTATTAGCCTTCAGAAAACTGTTGATATTATTTCGTATTATATGTACCTTTATAATAATATTATTACTTCGCGAAAAAAAGGAAATCGAAGACAGAAGGACATTACCGTCTTTTCATGATATAATATAATTAAGCTTGGTGCTAATGACGAAAATAGAGACAGTTTAAGATAAATATTTTAAAAAACTAAAATTAAGTAATACGTAGATAAACGTATGAACGAGTTGCAATTTTTAATTCATACATTTTTTTCTGAGAACATCCAATGAAAACGTAAATATTTCCCGATGCTTGAGGTTTTCCGTACCTCTTGATAAAAATAATAGAGCAATTTCAGTATATGTTTTTCGAGGTATTCTGCATTCGGTTTTCATTTATCTTTATTCGAACAACCATATAAATATTACACATCTCGCGTTTTTTCTCAGCGACATTATTCTGTAGGTTATAACCTACAGGAATTGTAGTTGTAAAAGCTGTTTAACTCGTTAAGCCCCGTTCGCGCTCAGGAGCGCGAGAACACAATTAAAATCAATTGTGTCTGGATATTAATAATCGTCCAGGGATTAATAAAGCTACCAATTTGTAAAAGTCATACTGCTAAATACTGCTGTTCAATAAAACTATTACAATAATACAATTAATTATGCGATCAATGAAACAGTTTTCTCTACAAATATATAAATTGTCACCTGCAAAGAGAAAATGTTTATCAAACAGAAATATGTACAACTTTGTAAATTTTCTGTCATTGTCAATTTGAATGCCTGTAATCTACAATTATAATTTGTAACGTTTATAATTAAGGGGCCTGGTCACCCTAGCCCATAAACGCTTGCAACTCTGACCTGAAACTTGCGCCTTTGCTAACCCTAGTGCCCTTCCGTACCCCGTGGCCCCACGGGCAACCTTAAACACCAACAGAAGTTCAGTAACTTTTTCAGGAGTCTGCTATCTAGGAGCACTCTGCCTCCAGTATGTGCCTATACAAATACTGAAGGCAAAGTGCTCCTGAAGGTAGATCATTACTCTATTACTCCCGTTGTCACTTAAAACGTTGACCTTGGGGCAGTAGTGTGTTTAAATTTTTGTAGTGTTATATGATTGTCGTTTTCTGTAAAGAGGAGGTACTATCCCAGTTTGGGTACTCCAAATTCGAGCGGCTATTCCACTGTACACTACCTCGACTAATGTGCTTATAGCAGTAATACTGAGCATATCACAATACTCCAAATAAGGTTTTTGTTTAGTTGGGAGAACATACAAATGGTTCAATGTTGACATTACGAGATTGTTGTTGATTTGTTTCAATTACTTCGCTTGAAAGATTCTGAAACATTATTGGAATATTTTGTTCCAGGAAATACATTTACAAACGTTAATATTAAAATCATTTAACCGCAAAACAATGAATAATGATTGTAGGTTTTTATGAGAAATAAAGTATGAAAAACCAATCTTTTTGCAGCAGAAATATTGCGAGGTGAATTCGGGATGAAACAGGGATGTTTTCTTCGAAATCCTAAAACACAAGGGCGGCGATGTTCCTTGAAAGCTGATGAAGCTGTAATATTCGAGTCACGCCTGTTATTCGGGAACATCTCCGAAATTTGTGTTAGAGGGTCGGTTTAGCTGTTTTTAGGTCAAAGTTTGACATCCTGTAGTAATTTGGTGTGTAATGTCGCTGACAATTTGCTTGTTATCTTGTTTGGGAATGGCGGAATTAGGTTTTTAAATACATATTTTTAATTTATTTAGGTATAATAAGCACTCCTAGTGGCATACAACAATAATATTTGTGTAAGCATCATTTTACATTCTACCCTGGCATTAAAATTTTAATCATGACTTTCGATAGAATCTATTTCAAAACAAGTAGGATTCATAACATTATAATTATTGTGCTAATTTATTGATATATCAAGATTACAATAAATTATTATAACTTGTTTAGGTACTGTTGCAAAAAAATTAAACTAATCCTTTGCTAGTGATTTTAGTGAAGATGTCAATAGGGTAACACCCAGTTGAGTGTTACACCTACATATTATATCCGATCCGAAAATATCGTACATTCCGTTTACTCATCTTATTTTTTTTAGAAATGACTCTGTTTCTTGACGATGCCTAATATGCATTATACAGGGACTCCCAAACAACAGCCAGCTGAAGCCTAGAGATAGAGTAGCCCGAATAACCCCTATGTATGTTCTACAATTCTTGGTAGTTTTCGAATTATGATTTTCTAAAGTTTTTTTAGTAGTTTCTGACTTTCATGACATTTTTGTGCATAATGATGTGGTAAACATAGATGCAGCCTTGATTTTTCTTCTCACATAGCTGTATACATTACTAGTCAAACAAATGTAAGTGCAGTGCAACAAAAATATTAACCCCTTAAAACAAACAAAAAAGCGTTTAAGAATAATTTTTAAAATAATAATAAAAGAAATATCAATTTTCTTTCAATCTCATTTCAAAAACATGTCCATTTTATTATCAATAAACCATAAAAAAATCATTGAGCTTGTTGCACTGTGTTTACTACTGAGGAGAACGGTGGTGATTTTGTTTGGCTAGTCAGCTTTGTAAGGAAAAATAAGTCCGTCAAAATCTCGAGGTCGAATTTTTTGACGATTACAAGACTTCCTCTATACTACGTACGAGAAAGTAAAAATTAAAGCTGTATCTATCTTTACAATCTCATAAAACACAAAAATGTGTGAAAGTCAGAAACTACTAAAAAAAACTTTAAAAAATCATAACTCGAAAACTACAAAACATTGTAGAACATACATAGGGGTTATTCGGGTTTGTCTAGGGCTACTCTATCTCTGGGCTTAAGCTTTACACTATATTTCGGGTATATAAATCAACATCTTTATAAAGCCAAACAAATTGTTTAGTTGTCGTTTTGTAATAAATTGGCAATTTTAACTAATATATTGCAAGATTTTCAGGCAATAGTATACGCTTTATTTTATTCTAATTAGATATACTCACGTTAACTAACTCTATCTGTCTGTTACCTTTTCACGTCTAAACCACTGAACCACCTTTGAAAAATACATACTTAAACTATTTTTATCGCTTATAATTTAAATAATTTGTGATTCCAAAGGAGCGCGCTATATTATACACGAACGAAATCGCTGGCGGAGAACTAGCAGACAATAAATAAATAAATTTTGCTCCGCTTTTTATGACGTAAAGCAAAATCAGCCTCCAGCGTTACCAACTTGGGGAAACTAATTCAATCGCACTAGTGTGGTATCTCTAGGGAGAACTTCGCAACTAGCTTCTTTGTCTATTTCTTAGCTTTTTCTGATATCAAATTGATACAAATTGCTTCTGGGAATTTGCTTCGATTAGGCTTGGTAAGTTTTAGATGACGATTTTATTGGTTTATATTGATGTATTGTTCTGTGCGAGTCTCAAGTGTCTTCTTTATCATGAATAGGGTTTTGTAAAGGATTTTCTTTTTCGATGTCTAGTTCTTCTGTGGCTTTGTTAGAAGGTCGGAACTTCCGATTAATCTTGCAACTCCGGTTCCGATTTCGGTTCCGATAAGTTTGAATCGGAGGTGGATATGTTTATTATTTGCTATTAAATCAGTTGTATTAGAAAAATATTAGATGTTGTGTATTGTCCTATATTTTATTGCTTCTTCTCGTTTTCCCGGTTTATTTTATTTTCTAAAGCATTTAAATCTTATATACCCAGACTACTGAGATGATTTGTAATTGAAACAATGTTAATATGGAAAATGAATTTTTATTAAAACCATTTAGGAAAAACAGCACTTTTACAAAGACCGTTTAGCAAGTAGCACTAACCTCTTAGTCTAAAACTACAATATCATAAAACTTTGCGTCAAATCTAATACAAAAAATATTAGTAATAATGATTTAAAAATTTTAAAAAATCCTCTATTTGAAATTTTTACATTAAATTGTTCCGATTTCTTCGTCTCACCACTATTCTCATTGAATCCCTATCATGGAAACAAATGAATCGTAAAGCCGGGGGTATCAGGTTTTTGCGCAAGGACGACTTTACATTCTCCATTATGTAATTTCACATTGCCAAATACTTATCGGGATCCCAAACCCTACACGACACTTTTAGATTCTCTCGTATATAATTCCGTTCGGGTAAAAATATCCGGGTCAATTGCTTGGGGCCCGGTGAGTAAATAAATTAACCGCTATCGGATATCCGTGCTTACTGGGTTACGTTTGACAATAAAAATGCGAACGACCTTATTCCGGAAGGGTTGAATTGGAGGTTGTTTATGGCTAATAAGGATGCATTATATTTTACTATACCTTACCTTACCTACTTGAACTTTCAACAGTGGATGGTATTCGCATATATGACTGTGTCCCGTCCAAAAGGCATGCTGAAGAAATCTATAATTTATGCGTTTTGGTCCATCGAGTCGGGTATAATTTTATAAATGTATTGCCCAATGCGGTTTGGTGGACGGAGGACAAGTTAAAATATTGGTGATACATTGGTCGTCTTCTACGACACCCATTGGAGGATAATTAGCACAAGGACTAATTATATAGGATGGCATTATTACTAGATAATAATTTAAACATTCTGAACTTAATTCAAGAAATCACGTCCTGCATCTGTTTTGTTTTGTCTATGTGATATTATCTTTGTCGTACACAGCCTTAAGGGCGCGCACTCGATTTACGTCAAAATTGTCACATTTTGTGGATTGTGAGACCTAATTTTGAAGCGATGTGAACAGACTTTGCAAAGAAAATATATATTATAGGAAGACTAATTCTTATTAAAACCGCTCTAGAGAAATATTTTAATTTACAAATACAGTTATTTAAAGCAAGGTGAATCCTATAGCGCAGTTTTACGAAAATGCAGTTTGGAGCTATCTTTCATATGAAATACCAGCATTTTAATGGCAAAAAATACTTTTCTAAAATTGATTTTCCAATAGAAAATATACTATTCTTAACCACTATAGAGTAAAAAATTGAGATAACATATTAAAAAGGGATACCAAATATATTTACAAATTGGTAAATTTTAATGTCGATTTTTACAATGTATTTCAAATTAAACTAATGTAATGTACTTATTTTATTAAAATACATATAATGCTAGACATAATAATGATATTATAACTTTTATGTAGTTAAATGCACTCAGATATTTTTAATAATTTAACAAAAAATGGCCTAAATCCGAGCTCGCGGGCATTTTTCAATCGTACACGTCTTCCCAGCTAGTGGACTTATCGCTCTGCGAGCAATGTCCATGTGTGTGTGGTCACATACACATGTGTATCTAACAACAATACAGCGAAAAAAATATTATTCGTACTTGCACGCTCTTAATAATAAACGTTAGAAAACTAATAACGGATACTACACGAGAACGGTCATTGTTCCACGTGTCACCAGCGAATAAGTCAAATAATATCTCCATCAGTTCTAACATATACGGGTGACATAGTAATCTTTTGTTACCAAGGAGACCCCCTATTTAAGGAGGGATAGTCGGAAACTATTCATTTCCCCCGGGACGAGGACTAGAAGAAATTCGATCAAGCATTCATTCAATTAGCTGTGTGATTGACATGACGTTACTTGCCCCGACATGGGGCGAGATGATTACAGGTTTTCTGACTCGACTTGATGTGAATTGCCGGTTTCAAAATAACGTAAATGTTTGGTAATCAATAGTTTGGGTGAATTTTAATAAAGTGTGTTTGTAAGGTTCGTAATATTTTGGTCCTAACGGATGTCATTGACGGTGTGAACAAATGTACAACGTGCCCCAAAATTGGGAGTGGAATTGCTCATTGACTACTCGTGAAAAAATGAGAAAAATAGCTCAACTCTTTTTGAAATTACTAATTGAAGTCTTTTGAATATTAACACCTACACCATGACGAGTGAAAGCGAACAAAAAGTAAAAATATTTTAAAATTTTCTAATAAAAACAAAATGGCAGAGAGAGGGGATATCTAATAATAAATAACTTATGTTACTTGCCGATACTGTAGCTATCTATTGGCGAAAGAATTTTTAAAATCTGATTAGGCGTGAAAGCGTAACAGACAAACAAATTCATTTTCGCATTTATAATATTAGTTATAATTACCAATCAATAAGCTGCCAATGCTAAACCTGCATTCTAAAGTTGATCCTATACTAAGAAATCTCTGTATGAGCGCTGAATCTCAGTGACAAGCCTGTTATTAACTTCTTTTTTACCCTTGTAAAAATACCTAATTACTCTAGGTATTTCTCCTATGTCATAGTATAGATGTCGCAGGAATATTGTCAAAGCTGTGATGTTATAATTTCACTAGTGATATTATAATTGCACAGTATATTGTCAATCGATATAATCGAATCGATTCATCAACTTCCAATAACCAAATAGAGGAGAAACAAACTTAATTGCCATAACAATACATAACAATACTCGTGACCTGGAAGAAACAGCTATCAACAGTTCTACTTGGAAAACTGCTTTTAACACCAATAAATAAGGGTGATTTAAAGTTGCAGGTGTTACTGTAGAAAAGCGATTGTCAGTACCGTTGCAATTGGAGTTGGAACAGATATTTTGTACTGAACCGCATTGCGACTATTAACAGGGTTTGTTGCGAAGTAATTACAAAATGTAGTAAGAAAAACTATTTCCCGTAGTTTTCAAAATAATGGCGGCTGACTGTGCGATACCACTATTTATCATGAAGCTATTTATACTATTTTAAAGGGGGAATTAGGAGGTACATACGTACCCAGACTGCTTAGATGATTTTGAACGTAATATCTGTCCTTTCGGTTGGCTTTAGTTGGTTAGTTTACTGAAGTATTGTTAAGGGGGTACTGTATGGCCCATAGTGCCAGATGTGGCTTTGTGTGTAACCTGAAGCTCTTCTCGACCCCTTTTGGAATTGTGAGCGTAATTATATGTATGTATGTATGTATTGACTAAGGCCTAATCGCCTCTAATGTGGGGTAGGCTCGAGCCCCTCGGTGGGGTCATTATATGAGCTGTTGATGATGATGATGAAGATGTATGTATTAAGACACGTGTAAGATTTAATATTTTATAACTCATTAAAGGAGGTCGACGGCGTGACGATCACGAAAGCTAAGCTAACAAGTGCGCGGTCGTTATTCGGATGGGTAATCGAAATTTTTTTTACTCGATTTACCTTCGTGCTTTGATTGAGTAGGTGATCCGTCTGCTGTCAAAAGATAGCAGTCATTCCCAGGGAGCGTGTCCTGAGAATCTAACGCCCAACCTATATCAGTATTGCCGATATCAAGATATACTGGACCGACCCCAAATAAATAGGGAGCAGGGTAGGTACAGAAACACTCATAATAATTTTTGGTTTCATAGCATATTCGTATTTTTATATTTTTACATTTACCTTTTTAATAACCTGTGGATTGTATTGTTTCCTTTCATTTACATTTTGTGAGCCAACTACACAACTTGTAGCGTTCATAGGTTGACTGTATCTCTTGTAAAATAGGTAGCTCTTGAAAAACATATTGTAAAATTTTGGGGTGTGATACGCAATCACGAAACTTGGAACACGAATAACTCCATCCCGAAATCACGCCACCACGAAAATAGTTTACGTGAATAATTTACCCGAATCAATGTACCACGAAATCTCATCTACGATGTGAGAAACGCCCTTAAGTCGCTTCTGGCGCTGTGTTTATGAGTACACCTAACTCGCTTGTCGCTTCGCTCCTCGCTAACCTATGTCAATGTGTTTACGTCGATCCGTTCCAGCGGCCAAGTATTTTTAACCAACTAACCGTTCGAGTACAGTGTTATATATTTGATTCCTGGTTATGTGCTTTTGTGGTACATTCATTCGGGTAAACATTATTCGTGTAAGCTGTTTTCGTGGTGGCGTGATTCCGGGATGGAGTTAGTCGTGTTCCAAGTTTCGTGATTGAGTTATAATGCCCCGCCACGAACATCTAAACACAAAGTTAAGATCGCACATAGGCACCCAATTCGTCGTTGTAGCTCATAAAAGTAAATTTGTAACACCTAAATACAGTAATTACTTTGGTAAACGTGCAAGGCAGGCTGACCCCTACATACTTGAATGAATTGCCATATAGCATACAGGCGAACTATGATAATGTGACAAGGAGTTGTCTCAAATGTATTTTGCGGAGGCACTATCTGTCTATGTGGCCATAACTCTAATAATAATTATTGTTGTCTCCTTTATTATATTTTTAATAAAATAAGGGGGGTAATAGTGATTATAAAGTATTAAAAAATCATAAGTACTTGTACATGAGTTAATACTAGAATTTTTTTTATTCACTTTTACTGAGTCTATTTTATTATTTTTATATACCTACCTAGTTTACACAATAATATACTTTGTTACTACGGGAACTCTGCTGACAAACTGTTTTACAGTTTGGCAGAAATTATAATACGACTTTGTAAACTGTAACTATTAAATAAATAAAAAAAAAACATATTATGTATGTCCATCACTGTAACTGCTATCAAATGTTTTCCAATACAAACTCAACGTAAAAGTATAATGGCTATTTATTATCTCCAGAAGTTTCTTCACAGAATCAAATAAAAGCGATCGGTATCAAACTTGTCGCTAATAAACGAAGTTGCGACCTCTGATCCCGCCGCAGCTAATTAAACGATTACCCGGCTGTACAGGGATTAACGGGACGTTGATGCCTTTGCTGGCTGTACCCTTTCTTAATAGCATTGTTCTTTTATAGCGCTGTATACAATAATAGACGGACGCGTTCCGCACACGAATTTGGTATCGGGTTTTGCGAGGCGACAGGGCTAGTCAACCTTTTTTATGTGCATGATTAAATGTAGTTACAGGGGTGGTAAACTTGTATGATTCAGATTGGCGAGTGACGACCGATTTCGAACATCTTATCTATATTGATTTATATCACGATATTAGAAATTGCAACATCTTGAAAGGCGATTCGAAAATCAAATTTGCCTGCGAGGTAGAAGTCACCAACAATCTTAAACAATTAATTAAGCGTGTTCTATCTTCTGTCACTGTGGCGCGTGTTCTGAAAACTGTTTTCCCATAATCCCACTTTCTCCTCTCATTCCAATGAGCACTCGTCAGCACGAGTGCGTACTGTCAAAAAGCATTTACATTGTCACTCATTCCAAGGTAAACAAAGAAATATGAGAACTTATTTCTACGTCGGGTGAAGAAGTCGTAAATCTCTGACTACACACTTTCTCCTCCTTCTTGCAATCCAGCGCGATTGAAAAGTGGTGTGCTAGCTATATTTGCATTGTCTGTGACTTACCACCTAGTGAGATTGCGTCAAGTCAATTTCTAGCCCTTTTATGAGCATTGTGAATAAAATTTTGAAATGAATAAACTACAAAAAAATATTTTATAGTCAAGTACTGAGTCGGGGTATTTTAACTAAAGTAGGTAACGTTTGAAAAGCTGTTGCCACGACGTCAAATTAAGATGGTGCAACACATTTTTTTACCAGTACTGTAGCAATTATTTTTAGGTAAGCAGATGCAATTTAAAGTTAATAACTAAATTATGATATTAAATTTTCACTGCTCAATCTATACAAGCTGCCATCGACTACAATATATTTGGCGAGCTATTTAAAACAAAGGAATACATTCTCAAGCCGTGTCATATTTCTATCGTCAAATTAAGGAGCTGCCACGCGCACCGAGCGTATTTCAGCAAGACGTTGACATAAAAACGCGACGTTATTTTTTTGTTTACTACTCAAGACTAGAATACCCCGAAGATTATTTTTTGGACTAAATTAAATGTCAGATGGATATTACGTCTTTTTGTCGCGACTTGAGTGACGTCAGAGAAATGTGATTTGGTTTGGATTGTTTGCGTATTTTGTAGGCGTTGATTACGGGGACGATAAGTAGTTACATGCTTTGATCCCATCACATATATTATGATCGAAAGTTGCATGCAATTTTTGCTGATTTTCGAGCGATTATCACGCGTTAAAAATAAATTTTAATAACATAATACAGGTACATATGAAACTTACATAACAAATGAGTATGAAAACCTTTCAAAAGGAGAATGCCCAATTTAGTATGGGACTTGGGCCATGATTGCGATTTGCAATGGCTTCTAGTATATACCAATGTACTTTGTGGCTATGGCGCACACATACTGTTTTATTATCTATACAGGGTGTAAAAGTCATGAACAGTCAAACGAGAACCATGTATTCTGCTCATCATCATAACATTTTTTTCCTTTAGACTATACCTGGGAAATCGATAGTTACGATTTTATTGAAGGTCAAAATCATATTTTTTTTCCATTTTTTTATGAAAACGTATTCTATACGTTATTTCTTAATTATTGTATAAAGAAACATTATCATTTTTTTTTAGTATTTCATAACAAAAAATGGCAAAAAACGTTAGCGTTCAATGTAGCTCACTCGATGCGCACGGACACTAACGAACGGGACCGCCCGCCGTCTGGCAAAATTATCGCGGTTTTGCGAGTTGCGTGTGAGTTGAGCACTTTACATTTCGCGGTACAATTTGCAATTATTTTTAACACCAAAAAATAAAAATCATTTCCCAGCAATAATTTGAAATATGTCTTATTTTGATGTATAGAATACATGGTTCTCGTTTGACTGTTCATGTCTTTTACACCCAGTATATAAAGAAATCCCTATCATTTTTTACTTATTTTTTTCATGAGTATCATTAGTAGGGTAACGTTTTTTTATGTTCAAGCGGGGAGTCAAATATTTGACTTAACAAGAAACCTACCTATAATACATATGAAAAAGTTACAATGAATGGAGTTTTCTCCCGAGTTCTTGTTGTAAAAACACTTGTTGAGGGACTCCCATTTTTAACCCAAATAAACCGTAAAATTTTTGTTACTTTAGATAAATTTTTACTTGTCATTGGCAAAATGCGTACGTTTAATGCGAATAGAAGTTACAATGAAAGTCTTGCGGGGCATACCTTAGTGAGGATTTTTGGAATAAGGAGCTTTATCACTAAGTCTCCGAACCCGATAGGGTCCTATCTGTCACATGATATCGTGTGACATATAGGCATGGACAAACATGGGTATACACAGAAGTCACGGACTGCCAACTATCTGCGGTTAGAATATTAAAACTGACCGTTTTAATATTCTAACCGCAGATAAAAGTCGGTCAATAAGTACGAAATGTTAAACCAAATTACTCGCGAGTTAAATCCTTAAAAGTTGTTTTATTTACAATATGTAGTGCTCGTGCATATCTGAGAGAACATTAGATAAAAGTTGATAAGCTCACTGAAGTTCTGTTGCCTAGTAGTTACTGTTAAATTGATTAAAATAACAGAAGTTACTTGAGAACCAAACTGTGAATTGAATATTGGAAAAAAAAAACTAAGTAGCAAATCAAATCAAATCAGATATATTTGTTGCTACATTCGAGTGTATCCCAAACTAGTTAAGCATACGGAATACGTATTCCTTAATGCCTGGTGATGGTTCAAAACTCCTCCTGTTTGAGGTTAGCGCTTAAAAACAATAACTCCACAAAACATTACTGATGCAATCGACTGTGAGTCACGTCCTCATCTTAATTCAATATTTGGAAGCGTGTTCGATTCTAACAAATTTCCTCCGAAAAATGCTGAAGCCATTTTGTATCGGATTCCACCAGGATTAACCTTCTCGGGGTATGCAAACGAGTCTGGTTTGTATTTCGTCAACATTATGGGTTAAATTCCCAGTTCTTTCAACTTAATAGTATACATTGTGCGATAGATGGAAATTAGATTGTAGAAGCGATATTACAATAGATGGATTTTTTGCGGTGGAAACGTTTTTGCTCAAATCTGCTTTGTTGTTACGAAATAAATGAATGTGCCGATAAAACAATGTCTTTGAAGATCACTTTATTTGGTATTTGTATACGACAGAGAAATAGGTAATAACAAAATTACATGTTTGAGTAGTGAAATATGTGTAATTTTCCTTGGAAAACTAATTTGTAAGAGGATTTTTAGTAAAAATATTCATACAATAAATGCTCTGGTTAGAATGGAAAGAATCTACTATCCCACAGATACTAATTATTAACATACAATTCATAAACAAATATATTTAGAGATCAAAATATTACAATAGCCAAATTATTCAAGTTATCAACAATATATTTTGTAAATCTAAATATATAATAATAATAATAATAATATATTTCCACGCTCACACCAATTATCTAGCCCAAAGTAAGTATCATGAAGAACTTGTGTTATGGATATATACTAGATAACGGACATTTTTTTTAATATACATAATATTTTTTAGGTATTTTTATAAATAAACTTAAATAAATATATAAACAACCATGACTCGTCAACAAATACTCATGTTCATCATACAAATATTTGCTGCAACCAGGACTCGAACCCGGGCCGCTTGATGTGTAGGCAGCTATACTGACCACTCCACCAAGACGGCGTCTTGGTAGAAACTGCTTGCTTGAACTAAAGAATGTTAACCTAAACCAGTGGTCGTCAAACTTATTAGCCAAAGAGATAATATGAATATTACATTAATTAAAAAAAAATGCCCCCTTCACTACTTTAGAAAAAGTATGCACACACAATCACATGCTTGTGGTACCTTTGTATCAGACCGGAGGGTAATTTTTGTGATGTAATTATTTTCTTACCAAGTTCTTTTTTATGAAAATATTATTGCGCCTTTCGTAGATATTTATGCCAGAGCCCAACTTAACGAACCACATGCGGCTCTGGAGCTGCACTTTGCCGACCACTGACCTTGACAATGTTCTAGTATTTTAACGCACGTCAGTCTAAACTGAACCCTGACACTATCGAATAAACTTCAAAAATGTAATAAATTTTGAGCTGGATGAAACACTTCGAACAATTGACTATGATGGTCAACTGATTCGAACACTTGAATAAAATCCCGAGGTTTGATTGACAGGGGAGTGCATGTACCATCATCTTAATATCAAAGTCTGAAGCCATATTGCCGGCATTATTATGTTCAAAATGTTGGTTATAAGATCTGTCGCTCAGTGGTTCTGGATGAAGCTCGCTACCAACTTCACACTGATGATGAGGATCAGTTGAGGTGAGCTGAAGACCAAGAATCCTGTCAAAGATATGTACAATTCTTTAACTCTTTCGACCTTAACGCCAAACACGCTGTCGCTATTTATATGAATAGAAAAGGAATAGAAAATACCACTGCCTAATGAAAATCGACTCTTAAATTCCAACCTATAGATTTCCAATAGTAGATTGTAATATCCCCCAAACCACTGAACCACGGCCCGTGTGAGGGTTATGAAATATTTTTATTCTTTTCGAAGTTCGCAATAAAGGGAGATTAATATTTTGTGTTAGAACCAAGATGTTAGATATTACAGGCGTACCCGATATATTGGTTACAAGGATAATAATGTTTTTCTTAGAAGATAAAGCTAAAAAATGTTGAGGAACGAGTTATTATTTTATTATTATTTATTGTAGATTGCAGTCTTGTAATAGGACTGTTTACTGAAGTAAGTCACACATAAACACCATCACACAGTGTTGCCGATTGATATTTTAATCAATCCTTTTTAATAAATTTTCTTTACTTTTTAATTGTTTTTGATACCTACTAGTTTTGTTTTTGATACTTATCATTGTTGATTGTTTTGCCTTGACGAAATACAGTCCGCTAAGATGATTTAGTAAAGTTTTGTTTAACCTTTGCCAACGATACGGCTCCGTCGTTTACACACAGACACACACGCACGTGTATATTCGACAAAAATACGGTTATTATTGAGAGCGCTCTTTAAAGGAAGAAAGAATGCTTTCTGCATTTATTGGCCAACAACAGTAATCAAATATCAGTATAAAATAAATAGAAATAGCCTTAAGAAATAAATATTACACAGGCCAACTAGGTCACTGCCTCAGCATAATGCCACAGTGACAAACGACACTGTGGCGCTGGTATTCTGGCAGGGCCTAAAGTTATCAACATATATTACATACAATTATACAACAACAAAACATATTTGATAAACAACAACAAAAAGAATACATTTTAAAATTAATATAAACTAACAAAAACAAAACAAAAAAAAAAAGATATATCATCTCTCTTTCGAACTTAAAGTCTTTTGAGTCTCGATGCACGTATCAATGTTGTCAAGGCTTACAGCACTAAGGTGCTTTCTAAGCTGAACTTTACATAGATTCAGACGAACCACGCACAACCTTAAAAACGATTTTTCACAAAAAGTGTAATTTGCTTGTAGATTATATTATTATGTATAAAGAGCAGCACGGCAGGGTACCCTTAAAAGACAAATTTCTCCAATCAATTTACAGAAAAACATACATACAAGATACCGAAAACATAACCCTTTTCATGTAGAGGGTTAAAAAGAAAATTTCAGCCTACTGTTGAATACGCTATCTTGATTTTGCCGCTCAAATACGAGAATTCTACCAGACATATAATTGAGTTTTAAAAAGAGGAATATAAGAAAAGTCGCTATAGTTTTTACGACTTTACTATAATTTCATCATAAACACGTAACCAATTTTCAGGTAATACGGCTTCCGTGTTCCATGTGAACCTCAAATGAACTCATGAAGTTGTTTAATTAACACCTGTAATTGCCAACAGTTGGCTCTGATTCATTAGATTCGACGACGCGGCAAATTCGGAGGCAGACTTACGTGGGGCGTCCTATTCTGATATGAATATTTTTAATGAATTTGTTAAAATTAAAATATGTATCCAAAATGGTGGTAGAGCTTTAAACGATTTAAATTAATTTTTAAATAAAGAAAACCGCATTCCTAATCAAAAAACGGAGAAATAAAAATTTTATGTTTAAAAAATATCAATGTTTTTTTTGAAGTGACAAAGACAATTTGACAACTTTTAATCCAAATATTGAGGTGGGCATCGTTCTCAAAAAAACGTTTGATTTATTTACACACAAAATTTTTATTTTTCCGTTTTTAGTTTCGAAGGCGTTATTTTATTCCAAAATAATTTATTTTATGCTTTTTAGTGCTTAAAGTATAGAATTTAGCAGGAAACTATATCGAGATCTTTTAGGAGTAATAAAATGATTTTATAGAGAATATTATGGATAACTCAAAAACGAAAATTTCTACGCGCGTGATAACATTTTTCTTCATACATTTTTTTTACAGTGTAAAGTTTCTTGTAGTAGTCGGACGAAAATAGTAAAGAACAAGATATGCAGTCAGGTATGCATATTTCTGCATATGACACGTAAACTATACTATATAATTTCTTTGGATCATTATCACATAAAGTTGAGGCAACAAAGTCAGGCTTCTATATTATCAGTCAGTATCTATTAAAACCGGGCACTTAAGGCATGCGATGCATAATATCGATAAAATTGCTATCCAGTCACCTATCTCCAGAATCTGACGAAGGAGTGCAGTGCGAAATGCGGCAATTACCTCAAGAGCGCCGTGTCACACATCCTGCTAGCGTGATAGTGACGTGACCACGATTCGAGGTATCGATGGTTTGAGACGACACCTGCAGAATCCGGTGGCGAACGTGTGCGAAATACGTCAATCACTTCAAGTGTCTCGTGTCAAGCGTTGTAAAGTTTTGTAGAGATGCTAATAGTAGTATCGATGAAAGTAATGTCGTTTTGTTTCCAGAATAGTAACTACTATATTTTAAAAGCGACAAGTCTCTTGTGGTTCGTCCATCGCACTAATTAGAACCAGTGGATTCAATCCCCAGGGGAGTACAAATTTGTACTCTGTTTGGTTGGTGGTACGACTTTTATCAGGTTCGCCTAGCTAGCTAATACCATCTTATCAAAATCTGTCGTCATAATAACAATGTTAACAGCATTATTGTGTTGAGACCTAAGCCCGTGGATGTAGCACCGTATACTTTCAATCGTATTTTGCCGGTCGAACAAATCACATGAAACTGCATAAGCTTATACTTTAATACTAGCACTAAGTTTTTCAAATTAATTGTGATGAATAATCAATTTAGATATTTTTTACAATACACTTAAAATCTGGAATAAAGGCAACAAATAAAACAGGAAAATGGACAAACTACTAAATGTCATTATCTGATTTTATTAATTTTATTTTTTAGGAATGTATGCTATGTTAAATACATAGCATACATTCCTAAAAAATAAAATTAAGCGTAAGTATCAAATTATACAGGGGCTCACAGAAATAACGCACATCCCGCACACCCTGATAGTGATTTGTTACTGATTTGCAAATTAATAAATTTCAGTTATTTTTGTTTTAAAATAGTTCGTTGTGTTAAATCCTTGTAGATTTTTGTTTAAATCTTGTTGGTTTTTAAAATAATCTTCATTACCATTACATAAAACTCAATATCAGTTGTAAAATTATTAATGGTTTATTTTAATTTCTCTGTAAATTGTTTTGTCCAAATTATACATTTTTTCATTGTAAAGCTCAAGAAGCCGATTCCAAGCAAATTACTTTAGATTTGCGTTATTTCTGGTACATGTTGTATAGCGCAAGGCTCATTTTTTTTAATAACTTCGTTACCTTCTTATTACCTACTGAATCTTTTTTAAAAACGAATTCTCTGTAGTTCGTTTTAGCACTAATACAAACCACACAAACGAGTTTAGCAGTGTAAATAAAGTTCACAATTAGTTTCAAAGCTATTCATAGACTAGTCGATATCGATTTGTTACCAGCACCTCACTACTTGTACTGCTAGAGTGCCTGTCGCCGGTGTAAGTCCGTTCCTACTAACACCGCAGTGGCACAAAATTTAAGTGTACAGAAGGCCCACTCGATTCACAGACGACTGCGTACTTACATGTAATCTCAGAATTTCGCTGCCTGCGTTATTCGAATGTAGTCCATGGCTGAGCTAAGCTGGACTTTAGGTGTTTCACTACAATGGCGAAAACAGAAACGACGCTATTTGTAGCAGGACTGATCTGATACACATTGTTGACGTGATAAGGGGCATGAAAATTACATTTGCGATGTTAACACCAATCACAAATAAAATACAAGGTACTAAAAGTGCATATTATATCAGAAAATCTCCTTCTAGAGATAATTTTAAATTATCTCTAGAATTTCATGCATATCAAAATCATTAATTCTATCAGTTAAATAAAGGAAAAGAATGGCGTCACGAATATTAATGTCATACAAAATCTGAGGAAAGATTATGTTTTGACAGATGATAAAATTATCTAAGTTAGCTTGACAGGCAACATCCCAATCGAAACAAATCTAGCAGCTATTTTTCTTATACTATTAAGTTTTAATGTGCAGTTTGTAATATCTCAGATGTTTGCTGTTGCATCAATCGAATCTATCGTAGATCTTGGAGTTATTATTTATGTAGGATTTCGAAGTAAGTATATAAGCGTTTTATTTAGTTGAAGTTTTGGTCTAAGTTTACGTAGAACAGGTATTGTATATAAGATATATAAATATAATGGTTACTTTATGAACTGTTTGTTGATCGTAGTTTTATATTTTTAATTAATCTTGTGCAAATGTAGAGTGCATTGTGACAATTATGGATTTCTGTTGGCCGGTAATAGTCGCTTCTCTACGGGAGAGTTTTTTATTGTAAGCTTTTCATTATGAGGATATCGGTCTGTTGAATGTCTACAAGTTTTTCGATATTGGAAGCTGCAAATTGACTGATGGTATAGCAGTTTTGGAGTAAGGAAATGCGGGACGACAACAAACTGGGGCAGGTTTCAAAATGACCACGAATAATAAATTTAGGAGCAGAATGTAATTTTTGAAAACCGATAATCGGCAACTCAAATTCACCTCTACGCATAAGCTGACCTTCTATACCTTTCTTACACTATGTTAGCGGTCTAATGACCCAAGTGCACACTCGTGTAATGCGGCCATATTGTACTGAGACACGCAGTGTACATGTAGCTTTATGACTGTGGGTCGAGAAGAAAGATTTGGTGTGACGTAAGAAGCAGTAATTAGAGCATACTCAAGCTGACGGTTTAGCAAAATTAGTTTAGAAGAATGTCAATCTGGATTCACCATATATGACCTGTCAACAAAGCTAGGTAATTTTAGAATAATATCTCGGGTTTGAAGAACCCGCGCCGGGGTAGTTTGATATAAACCAGGGTAGTTTAATACAGAGGACCGCAGTCAAATATTACTAATTCCTTTAATTTTTATGTATCTTTCAGTGATAGTTAATGAAATTTCTGCTGTTTCCAATCCCATTTCATTTCCATTCACTCCTTTACATTCTCAGATGAAATTTCGGTGACAGTGTAGTATATACTCTATCATTGTCCCGATAGCATTTGCTCACAATCGTCATTTTCACCATTATTTCAGCCAAAAGAGAAGCCCACTGTTGGACGCATGCCTCCTCCAGTTAGACATATGCATCCAGCGACATCCCGCGACCCTTAGTTGGGCAGAACGGTCAACGTAGCGTCTCCCGGTACGCGATCGTCACTCAAGGATCTTTCCGTCCCAACGATCGTCAGTCGTCCTCACAATTTGCCCTGCCCACTGCCACTTAAGGTTCGCTATTCTGGGCTATGTCACTCTTGTTCACAATTATACAATACATTATAATTATATGCAATACATTATACATGAGCAGAAAAGATGATTTTCTTGATGATGATTCAGATGGGATTGGGGTTAGTTTCTATATTTTTGATTCCATTTGAAAATTCCGAGAAGCGTCATCAGATTAAGAAATTGGCTATCTTAGCTCTTCGCTATCAGCACAAGCAGCTGAAGTACAAGAATTAGAACTGTTCCTATAGCGAACATTAAAATGTATCCTGATTTGAAGTCTCTTAAAAATCAAAAGATAGTCTGTTAAATGTACATAGTGCTCCCACAAAAAAAGAAAACAAGGAAATTCAATAAAATGTATTGGCAATTTGTAAACTGCAGTTTCGATAACGTCAAGTTGCAGTTTTAGTACATCGTCCATTACCATTAAAATTCACTATGAATAACATATGTACTGCAAACATTTGTCTTTCAGCCGGGTTTTTAACGTGACTCCTACCACTGGTTTGGCATTTCAAATTATTGTTGCTTGAATTTCGAACACAAATTGCCTTTTTTATATGACTTGTCCTCATAACTATTCATGTATCGCTAATTTTGAGAAATTTTCTTTCTTTCTTTTGATAATTTAAATAAGTTTTTTGAGATCTTGATATTCCAAGCTTCATAATTTCAAGCGTATACAACTTTGTGCTTTGTATTATTATTACTAACGCATGTTTAATTCTCCGGGATAGCACATAAGCAGTTTTCCATAACAAATTAAATAATTTTAATGA
Source organism: Elophila nymphaeata (assembly GCA_955850985.1). NCBI lineage: Eukaryota > Metazoa > Arthropoda > Insecta > Lepidoptera > Crambidae > Elophila > Elophila nymphaeata. The sequence goes on along the minus strand of OY039073.1, from coordinate 25,688,371 downwards.
ATTTTCAACCTCACTACAAAGATATAAAGGCTGTTATAGAAAGATAGCAGTCGTTCCAAGGTCGTTCTAATTCCAAAACCTATTGGAATATTGTCCATATCAAGACATACTGCACCAACCCCAACAAAACAGGGAGCAACGTAAAAAAAAGGGTAGGAGGAAGAAGACTACAGAAATATAAAGCTCTAAGTTTGTTGAGGAATTATGATAATTTGTAGTACACTGGGTCCCGATCGCGGTAATATAAAACACAAATAATTATCTTCGTTTCGTTTTTGTTCCAGCGGCATATGCGTTCCATTTGAGTTCCAGTCCATGTGAAATTCCGTATCGCGCTAAAGATTACGCGCAAGCTAAGATGAAACGCAGCTAGAACACAAGGGTATCATAAATATTAGAGATGTAACCCTAGTGTACGTTCGTTCCAACGTTTGAGATAAAGTAGCGTCCTTTGAAATGTAACATAAACGTAACTTTGACAGCGTTTGTGTTTCATCTGCGTTCGACATGCGTTCGCAGCATCTGTCAAATCAACACCGCGATACGAAAACATCGAAAAGTTGCGTTTCGTCTGTGTTCCATTTGCGCTTCATCTTGAAATGATTTACGGCGATCGGGGCCCTGATGTACAACCTGAGCCTTATTAGAGATATTTACGAACTAGAAAACAATCAGGAAAGCAAAAATAATAATTAGATGGATAAACTTGTTATCAAAGTCATAATAAAATAAAATCATTTGTCAAACAATCAATGGTAAGGGCTTCGAATAGCTGCACGAACGGGCCATGCATTTGTTTAATAAATAAATTACTTGTTGTTGATATTCTCGTCGATAGCAATCAAACAGCAGACGCATTCGTCAGTTTGAAACTACGTAACGAATGTTCGAGCTAGTGGGCGAGTTGTCAGAATGAAAATCAATTTGTGTAATAAGTAGTAGATATTACAAAAGAGGCTGATTCTATATTGAACATAACAATTACGTATTTAGACGAAACGATCGCTACTAAAATCGGAAGGATTGTCTTTATGAGTTGGAGAACTACAAGGGATATACAGAGTGCCAACGACGAACAAATTTATATATTAATTTACTGTTGCAACTTAAAGTTACTTTAAATTGTACAGTAAATTAATATATAAATATGCCATTTAAATCAGGACCAAAATACAAATCTCAATTATACGGAATACCGAATATTCGCTTTCATCCACGCTCATTTTAATTATTCTTGTCCCTCTGAAACTATTAACTCGTTAAGCCCCGTTCGCGCTCAGGAGCGCGAGAACACAATTAAAATCAATTGTGTCTGGATATTAATAATCGTCCAGGGATTATGCAAAAGGTTCAGCATTCGCAATGAATTATACAAATAGAGGAAAGTTATGATTTCCCAAGATTCTATTTCATGTTTCAAGTTTAATTATTATTCTAAAATTATAGCGGGAAAGTTTTGTTACGGATTCATTTGTTAATTTAAGCTATTTTATTTTTAACTATGTTAATAACTTTCCTCTCCCATGATTTCTTCTTGCTAACCCTGCATCGATTAAGAAATACGCAATTTTTCCATATGAATATTTTTCCATTACTCTCAGTCTGTTTTGGGAGAATTCCACATAAACTTAACTTTGTTCACAGGAGAAATGACACTAAGGAAATCTATCAATTCATAGTACATCTTATTATTTCTAAATACTTAAATAAATACTTTTGTTTGAATAATAATAATATAATATATTCCCACGCTTACAGCAATTCTAGTCCAAAGAAAATATTATTAAGAACGTGTGTTATGGATACTAGATAACGGTAAAATACATAATAATTTTAGATATTTTTATAAATAAACTTAAATCAATGTATAAACAACCATGACTCGTCAACAAATATTCGTGTTCATCACACAAATATTTGCCGTTACCAGAATTAGAACCCAGACCGTTTGATTTGTCTCTCTCTCCACCACAACGGGATCGATTGAATAGAACTGTGATTTCAAAGACGAAAATTTGGAAACTATGCAACAGGATTCAAATAAATTAGTTTTTGCTAATGAGACTAAGGACCTTATTCCAATAAACAACAAATAAGACAGGAACAATGAAAATTAAGAACCTCCTTTGCATACTTAACTGTTACATTAACAGCGGCGACGGCATTTAGATTGCTGACAATCACCACACTATTTCAGCTTATTTCATCTTTAAAGTTACTGTGTTAAGGTAGAATGTCGTTTGATTTATTGCGAGGTTTCGTTGGCGGGATTTAGCATAAATTAGCATGCGTCGACGCAGTGGCCGACAACTGGTATCAATCACGATAAAGGCCTATTTGTAGTGACACTGCCTTCGGGTTGCGCTGTTTTGTTTTGCGGAAATTCAAAACTTTTTACTGAAAACAATACTCTACTGTAGTTCCTTTTGTGAAATGTTTTGCATTGCACTTTATTTTCATTACACTCGATTGTAGAAATGGCTTGTTGAATTATTTTCGTATTTACATGCTTATTCTTCAAACTGACTTTGACAGACTTTTCATTGGCTTTATTTAGTGTGATTAAGTGGATTTTATAAAATATATTTTTTGCCTTATTTGCGTAGCATTGAGTTTAGTGACTCTTGATTTCAATTTCAAAAACAAAATACTTTTGTCGTGATTTGTACGAGCCGGGCCATCCGAAATGTATCATTTCGAGTCCGGACTTCGGAACTCCCGATACATTGCATATATCTTCCACTACATATCAATTATCAAGCCCAAATTATATACGATTAAGAACTTTATGTTATGAATAGTTAATAGATAAAGGACAAATTAACATAATTTTATTTAAAATAATTTTAAGTTAATCTAAAATTGTCGTTTATGACAATATTTCGGGAGCACTGTTCTTGTTCATCACAAATACATTTATCCCTACCGGGATAGCAAAATCATAATGTGTTATAATATTTTATTGCTAGAATTAGCAAGGAATTAGAGTTAACTTAGAAGGGGTTGTTTTATTTCACTCAGTTCTCTGTCTCCTGAACGTAAGAAAGTTACATGAAAGCATCAATTACTTAGCCATTGGACATCGTGGCCCAGTTTAGCTTAAGTCAGAGACTTATATCAAAATACAAAAAAGACATAATAATATTATTTTATTTTTAATAAAAATGTTGGATGACATTAAGCATTTGAGTGACGAGTGAGTTGTTGGTGATACAAATTGATAAATTAGCATTGCGGAAAAAAAGTTGAATATTTTAAGATATTTATTATAAATTTTCGATATCAACTCTAATAGAAGAATATAAGAAAGGTGAAAATTCAGGTCTAAAATACCTACTCACAATCACCGAGCATATAAGGAGAGTAATGAGAGTTGATGGAGCAAAAAAAACATGTAAAGATCAGAAAGTGGAAAAAGGTGATCTCTGCTTACGGAAGAAAGGCATGAATTTCTATGTGTAGGCAAGTATTTTAGATCTATTTATCTAAATTATATTGGTTCTTATTAGGGTGTGGCAATTCTGTTTCCATATTTCTATATTATTGTTCATTTGAATGACATTAACATCGTATATCTTATTCTTGTTTAATCAGTATTAAGTCACTTATCACTTGTTTCCATAAATGGGGCAGAGCCACAAATGGATGGAGTCCATTTAATCTCATGGGATTTAATTGCAGCACCTTTAGGATCGGCTGCGGAACCCGCTGGCTATTTATTGGCGAGGAGATTTATTGAAGTCGGTGTCTTGGACACGTTTCTCCGACTTTTGCTGGATTTTTTGAGATAGAAATATTTTTTAAAGATGTTGCCGCATACGTTGCTCGTGTAACGGTATTCCACACGTACTAAATATTAAATGTGCTACGCCATCCACGACATTCTGAACACAGTGCTCATGATCAAACTTGAAACTTTTCTATTCTTTCAAAGTTATTAACGAGCGCTAAAATATTTAGTTCATATTTTTGGTTACCATATTAAATTAAAATATTTTTAATAAAAGAACAGTCTTCATTTCTTCTTCTTCGGCTGTGCCTAAAATTTATGTATGTGATACTCGTATCATAATAGCTTTATAATTATAATTTGTATCTATACTGTGAATAAGGCTGCAAGCTTTCCAAATAATAACAAAAAAATAAAAAAAAATAACTTTTAAGATACAATAAAATATTTAAAATAAAATAATGTAAAGTCTCAACTAACTATAAAACAATTTGTCTCATTTTTGTATCCGAAAAACGTCAAAAATAAAATTTATGCTACCAATTATAGTTCCACAAAGTTTTCGTTAGAGATGGTATTGCTAAATAATAATAATATATTTCTAAGCTCACACCAATTGTCTAGCCCAAATTATGGATACTAGATAACGGAATTTTTATATACATAATATTTTATAGATATTTTTATAAATAAACATAAATATTTATTTATAAAAATATCATGGTTACTCGTCAACAAATATTCGTGTTCAACACAAACATTTGCCGCTACCAGGACTCGAACCCGGACCGCTTGATGTGTAGGCAGCTACAGATACAGACCACTCCACCAAGACGGCGTCAAATGTCCAATAGACAGAACGAAATGTTAATGTAGTTAAAAAAGCGTCAAAACATACATGTACCTGACGTTTATTTAGATAGTTTTATTTGATTTTAATAATACGCTTAAATTATCAAAGCTTCGATCAGAATGGTTGCTTTTAAACAAGAACAAATTTGTGTTGACTTATCCACATAAATCTTATCGTAACCAATACCGATTGTGAATAAATTCGTCGACGAGACATGGGACAAAGTATCTCATTAACGCTCTTGTCCCATCAAAAATAAAATTTTAGACAATAAATTTTATTTTATTCGATTAGATCCAAACACATAGAAATAAGCAATGTCATTTATTTATTCGTGGATTTTATTTTCAACCTCGATTCTTTCTGGCGAACTTGACGAGGGTTTCTGCGGGAAAATCAACGCAAGCTTCCGTTGTATTTATTTATTAATGGCAAGAATGAAATGTTGACTTTTTAATAGGTAGGGGAAGCGCTTTTTCCTGTTTTATGGGAGGCTAAATATTGCTATTTTGTGGCGGCATATTTTTTTTTGGGACATCAAGCAAACATTTTGGTTGGGCCCGGTATTTGTAGAAATGCAGCTGCCAATTATAAAATCATGTAATGGAATTATAAATGAAATGATGATAGCGACAATTGAAAACATTTTAGATTAATTTATACAATCTTGTTAATAATTTATTTTGTAAATTAGGATAGGCAAATAAGAAAACCTAATTGAATTCCAAAATACATCAAAGGGCTAAATCAAAATGAAAGTAAGAAAGTATATGAAAGTTAAAAAATGATAAATGCTATAAAATTAATTTTCGTTTATAAGTTAGACATTCATACTCTTATCTGTATCTATACAATCTGTTTATATTCTTTCTTCGAAGTAAGTAGCTAAGGATATATTAAACTTTGATTAAAAAACTAAACAAAAACGCATTCATGTAACAACGTGTTTCTGTTAACATCAAAAGACTCGCGAGAAAAGTACATTAAAATATTTAGGTAACTTTTTTAAAATCAACGCTGTCTGTATATCTCTTATAAACCACCCGGGTTTTTTTTTTTCAAATATTCGCAAATGGAATTGTACTAAGATAATGTGGATAGTAGGTACTACAATATCGGATATATAGGTTGAAATTAATTATCAGTTAATTAGTTTGTATAAATTGAAACATAGCGTTAAAATGATTCAATGGTGCTGATTCGTATTAAGTAAAATAAAATGTTTTTTTAAAATTTGCTTTGGTTATTTCTGTAATGAGCAGCGTGCAGGGTGGGTGTTACCTATAGATATGAATTTAGTATAAAATTGTCAACAGAGACTCCTTTGGGTTTTACGGTTCTAAACAGCCTCTGGTTCTGGCGTAAATCTACATTCCTATATTACATTAAAATATCTAAACCTGTTCAGATTACAGCGGTATTCGTTATCGCTGTGGGTAGCGAATACTGCTGCGGTATGCGGTATTCTCACTGTTTAAACCTAAGCAAATTTCGCTACCTCGATGGGTAGAGAAACATTTCGCTTAGTCCAGCGAAACTTGACCAATGACTAGACAGCAGTCACTTTCGTGTCGCCAGTGAATAAACATCAGCATATTGTGCGGGACCAGTGAAATAAAACATGTTATTTTCATAATGGATAGCGACGAATAGGCTGCTTCGCAAATCAAGCGAAACGATACCGCCTACCCAGACGATAGTAGCGCGGATTCCGTATTCGCCGTAGCTGCGAAACTTCATAGAAATTCCCGGCGAAATATCGCTTGATATTTTTCGCTACCTACGGCGGTAGCGAATTTCCCGTTTACCTGAACAGGCCTTTAAACATAATTGCAAATTCATGTTGAATTCCCAAACCCTTCAACGTATTTTTTTTTAATTAAGCCGCGCCTCATTTGATTTTTCCCCGTGTGACTTATTCATACCGCTCGTAAGCGCAGCTCGATAAAACTGTACCCAGTTAATACAAAAAAAAAACGTATAGGCAGATATTTGTTGAATTCTAATATTACGATCCAAACCTGTATTCTTATTTAAAAAACTGTGTTACCGATCACTCGGTCGTCAACCGTCAGTTTAAATTTTTTACACGTACAATTCTTTTGATGTGACTGTGATACAGTTGTTTTGATTTGTTAACTGGACTAACGTCGGGTTTTAATCTATGATTAGTAAAAGTCGTGTCAAGTCGTCTGATCGATCGTTGAATGAATTGAACAATGTTGATTAGCGGATCAAAACAACTGGTTTGTGATGTGACAGAGATATTATGCTAGTAACATCCTGTTAGAAGAGGATTTGCTGAATGAAAGACAGAGTTAGCATCAGTTTAAAACCACTACTAACTTTAGTCCATGGAGTTTCTCCCGAGTTCTTGTTGTAAAAATACGTGTTGAGAGACTCCATTTTTAACCAAAATCTACCGTAAAATTTTCACTTGACATTGGCAACATGCACAATCTTTAAGATTTGCGAATGCCATTAAATAAGAATAGAATATTCTATTCTATTCTTACTTTAGTCCATATTTTGTAATAAGGGAGTATATTTTCCTTTTAAAATTTTAATTTTTCCGAAGTTTTCTCTTTAATTGCAATAACATTGGACTGTACAATTAGTATGGATTTGCATGTCAATAAAAAAAATCGTAAATTGTAACATTAATTGTTTAGGAATTTGGGGAATACAATGAATCCAATTTGTACAATTTGAGTTCCAATAGCTAGTAGGCAATGGGCAGTCTCTTAATGGTAGAGGATTTCGGGTAAAACACGCGAAGTTAGTGCGTTGAACGTTACAGTCAAGCAACTTAAGCGCTGTTGTTATTTAGACCTCCATGCTTCCTAAGGCACATAAAGCTGGTAAAATGTAAAGATAACATAAAATGCGAGGCGTTATCGATCACATCTTCACCAACATAAAACAAGAAAAAAAGTACTTAAATTGTACTAAATTTCCCCTGCAGAGTTCTTTGAGTTTGTCACATTGATATCATTCCGATCAAGCATTAAAATGCTCGGAATATTTATTTTAAAAATAACCCTTAAATACTCTATCCCTAAGAATGTACCCGTCTTCTCACGGTCGTTAGGACCGTAGAGTAATTGGAGACAGATGCTGTGAGCGCAGTTGTCCCTAATTACAAAAGAAATATGCCCCATGAAATTATTAATTAATATATATCGTGTACACGTGTGAAACTCGGATGTAATTATGATTTATGGCCGGTGGGACGGGGCACTTTTTCTGTAAATTAGGATAGTTGAGCTCAAAATTTAGTGGCCTTCTGGTTTTTATCTATTCTTTGATATTTTTATTAGAATTGATATTTAAAATGCTGTGGGTGAACGTATATGATTTATGCTGAGTTTTCATAAAATGTGTAAAGATGTTTTTCTTTACTTAATTATAGAATACTGGTTTTCTTTTTATTACAGAAGAAGCTTTAGACCTCTTTCTCACTTTTTACTTTCTCGTATACGTAGTATAGAGGAAGTCTTGTAATCGTCAAAAAAATTAGAGCTCGAAATTTTGCCGGATTTACACGTTTTGGACCTCCCTGAGTCCAAAAATACCGTTTTTGGAATTATGTCTGCGTGTGTGTCTGTGCGTTAGCACGATAACTCGAGTATGCTTTAACTTATCGCAACCAAATTTAACATGCATGTATAACATCAAAATATAAGATTTCTATCATTTTTTGAGAAAGTCACAGTCAATCACGACTGTTAAGCAACCAAGTGCGCGGTCTTTACTCGGATGGGTGAACAAAATTTAACATGCATGTATGACATCAAAATATAAGGTTTCTATAAACTTTTTAGTCGTTTCCGGTATACGAGAAAGTCAAGGGGAGACCACTCCCGACTTTTATGTTATTTGGTTGGCAGAGAAGCATATGGCTTGCCTGGTGGTAAGCAATCACCGTAGCCTATAGACGCTTGCAACATGGACGTGATACTCGCCCACTGCCAACCCTAGTCCCCTGTCCTACCCGGTGTAGCTCTGTCAACCTTAATCACTAACAGAAATACAACAACAAAAATATTGTGTTATTTGACTATGTCTTCTGAAAGGTGGAGGGAGGCACCCCAGTTCGGGCTGGTCCAAATTTGAATGCCTTACCTCAAACAAAAACTCACTTATTAATTATTAGATTTATTGTATTAATCGCCCTTTAGACTTCCTGGTCTTCGTCTTATCCAAGAGTGCACTCCTCAGAGCCATGCTTACCAGATCTGGGGTACAAATTTCTGCACAATATGGCTTGTTGGTGACGGAGTTGCTTCAAAACCAATCGATTGTCAATTGTTCAAACTGAAGTGACAAAATCACGTTAGTACTTTTTGTCTATTCATTCGTTGATTACGGTAATTTAATGACCCGAATTAGCAACCGGACAGTCACGCTGGTTTCATGCTCAACTTTTATAACATTATTGTTATTCCATATGATTAGCTTAAATTCTTGGCCTTGAAGAGCCTGTAGCATTTTGAGCTTAAACGCCATTCCCATAAAATGCATTATTGTTTCAGCTGCAGAAGTTATGTGTATGTATACAAACAATTTTAGCACTCGCTTCCAGTCAGCACAATACGCTCGGTTGGGGTAACTAGTTAAAAATATGTCACAAAATTTTCAACAGATATTTCAATGTGCCAAAAAATCTAATTAAAAATTCAAACATACAAACCCAACATCACTGCCAGTAATTAAGGAATCCGCAACCTTCTGTGACATAGGTCGTCAGTGACAAAAAATTTATCCTTTCAGAATACGCTGTCCATAATTACGAACGGTATGAATAACTCACACGGGCATAAACGAAATGGCGCGCGGTTTATTTCGTAAAAATAGGTTGGTGAGTTTAGGAATTCAACACGAATTCGCCATTACTTGTAAAGGGTTTTGAACATTGTTTTCAGTTATTTTTAGGGATAAATTTATATAATTATGTATTGGTTGGTTGATGTACAGTAAAGTTGTATGCTATTTTATTCTTTAAAAAAAATGAATGGCTAAAAGGCTCAACTGCATTACAAGCATGGTATTTAAACGATCGACAAACGCATCTGTCCTTTTTTCTCTTTCAGATTATCTGTCAAATTAATAGATTGTTGATGACTCAGAGGAAGGATGCTTTAGTCCTTCCTCTGAGGTTGATGACTTATGCCCTATTTTACTGTCAAATTTGGTTTATCAAGATATCCGTACTCTTGGCTTTTGTCACTTTGACTTTAAGAGCGATAGAACAAGACGTACTTTAAACGCGCCGACGCCGCGCCGATGACTCTCATATACGCACTTCAACTTGCGATTAGAACGCAACTAAACTAAGCACGCGGGGCGATCGTAAGTTGTGCGTCTACTGTGCGTATACGCGCAGATACAGCGATACGAACGCGCTGTAGCCGCTCGTAGCTTCCGCGCTTTGATCAAAGACTCCTTGTCAATTGTACAACGACGTCGATTGAAACGAGACTATACTCGCGTTAGTATCATCAATACAAACGCAACAATCGGCATCTAGGCGCCGAAAACGCGCATTCCTGAAACGCGCCTCGTCTGCGCGTTTAAACTACACATTGCTAATTTATGCTCTGTTTGGTTGGTTTGTCGCCATAACAATGATGTAAACAACATCATTGCATTCTCACAGTTAGTGGTAAGATCTTAGAGATTGAGAGTTCTGGGTAAACTTCATTCACCATTACCCTTTTATTTAAATTTTATAAGGATAGCTTTGCAGCGTACAGTCCGCCTTTTGGTAAGCAGTAACAAGATAAAAATCAAGAGCTTTGCCGTAATTTTAAAAAATAGCCTTGCAACATACAAAGCCTCAACGGTTCTGAACTTACACTTGATGGAAACCAAACTTATTGCAAAATTTTGCTTTCTCGTGCAATTTACATAAATAAAGCTCTGTCACCTAAGCCCCTGGCTTAAGCTCTGGACTATCGTTGCTTTGTTTTCTTGTGGGACAGGTCTAAGTAAATCTTAACATGCATGCAGGAATTAGGGACACCGTGGGGTGAATAATTAATGGTGACGAGGCGACCTCAATATTCGTTGGCCTAATATTAGCAAAACTGACTTAGAAAGAGAGTAGTAGAGACTACGAATTAATCTAAGTTTGTTAACATAAGATGCCTCATGAAGTTATTCAGATCAGGTACAGGATAACGATATCGAATATCAGCTTAAAATCAGCCAGAACCAGAAAACAGCGATGTTATAAAATAAGAGAGAGCTACATTTTTGTTCGTAAGTTTGACTTCAAATCTGACATTTAAGGTAATAACGAATACCACATCGGTACAAATACTTAATGTTTACCAATAACACAAAATATTTCTCAAATATTAACAGTAAGCTCTTACGTTATTTATGTTATTACTCGTATTTTCCGAAAACCCAAATTTTTTAGGTTCCACTTTCTGAAAACTGTTTGCCATCAGCAACATAATATTACAATAGAATTGAGTATTCCTTGGCACTAAGTAAGTTGCTCTTAGCGTTATATTTATGTCGATGTGCAATAAAGTTCTATTAAATAAACTAAAAAAACCAAATCACAGTTCCCTCACAACCAAAACCAGATCTTATAAATAATTCACATCTAGAACTGACTTAGAACTCACGACCACGCCTCCGCTAAATTATCAGGCTGACCAGTTCCTCATCAGATACGCTATCGGGCCATCAGTTGCAGATGCCATCAAACCACCTCGGGCTCGTTCGCTTATCTGTATGTAGCCTTGCTTATCTCAAGATAAGCTAATATCCAGTTTAAATTGTTTATCGTATTAATTTCACATTTGCATAATTTAATTGATTCTGGCGGAGTTAAAATCAACATTGTTTTCCACACCAGCCTCTTTAGACTTTGTTTATTTGATGCTCATATTTTTATGCTATATGTACTTTAGTGTCAGATCAGTCTGCATTACCCTTTTTTTGACGGAGAGGTCAAATGCCTTGACGCATCGTCCCTGCGGGGTGGTGCCAACTAGGGATTGCAATGCTGGATCCGCAATCCAGCAATCCAGCTGGATGCAGTGCAATATTTAGACCTGGATCCAGCGTGGATCCGCAATTTTTGTTCAAGCTTTAAAACTTTATAATATACGGGTCAAGGCAAGTGTGAATGTATATTTACATTAAAGAATTTCAACTTCGTCATTAACAGCACCGTCAGTACTCTACTGAGCATTGTAGCTACCTCTTAATCATCTCACACACCAGACACAAAACCTCTGCTCCTTGCCTTTCCTATTTTATCAAAGTGCTTTCATTTGGTTTAGCTAGCAATATTAATAGGTACTCCAACTATTAAGCTACTGACAGGACCGTATTGTATATCAATCAATATTAATGAACCATAGTAAATTATGAACATGGAACAAACTATACTAACACAAAGCTTGAGAAACTTTGCTTCAAAAGCGCGTCGGAAAACTTTATCCTGCGCGCGCCCACTTGTCTGATTTTATTTTATCATTTATTTATTTTATCTTCAGCATTTTTTCTGGGATTCTATTTAGAATCGTTAACTCGTACTATGAGGCTATCTACGCAACTCAGTTTTGGCGCTACTTTCGACAGCGATTCAGTTCGGAGATGAATCGCGAACGCGATATCATTCATTCAATTTGTATGAAGAATTCATACCATGACCTTCATAAAGAACCTAAACTGACACGCTGAATTTGAATTTGAAAGCAGCATAATAATAATTATTTAAGTAAAATAATTATTTCGTCGAAATGGTGGTAGGGCTTTTGACGATTTAAAAGTACTTAGCAAAGTTCATTTAAATAAAGAGCTTTTCATTTCATTTAATTTCAAAGTATTCTACGCGCATTTTGAAGTGAATTTTGTTTTTAATACTAACTACAGATTAGAAAATATCTACTTGATGTTTGAAAAACCACTCCACTCCACATTTTCTTTCCTTTTTTTGCAAACTCGGATCAGTAATTTGTAGATGATAGTAGGAAATAATACGATTCAGTTTACGCACCTATACTCAACCGTGTAGAATTTAAATCGCTTTTATAAAAATGGTGGTAAGGCCCCTGTTTAGGTAGTATACCAGCACACCGAATATATTATAACCTTGAGCCGTACACAGCATTTAGTCTAATTTGCGAAAGTCAAATTTATGGAGCTACGGCCGTTGCTTTGACGTGGTTATGGCCGCCATAGCACATAGGGGTAAATTACTTGACGATAATGAACATTTGCATATTTCGCTGCCGAGCACACTTTATGGCTTTGTGAAATTTGCAATGAATTTACATATTTAGGAAATTTAGATAATTGGAAAAGAAAGTACTAAATTGGATATCCCAATTTTGTGTTTTCACGAGAAAGGATTAAGTGTTTCGTTTTAACGTATAAATATGCCTCTCAAAAATTCAAATATCGCAAATAGTACAGGAAAACAATTATTGTCCTCCTAGTTAGGAAATTAGCTTCCAATATCAATGGCTTCCTTACTCCAGTACTTACTCGTATTTTGGATTTCGCTGATTTTATAGCATGTGTTAGACGGTCTATTGAACTGAACTTAAAATATTTAAGTTAAGTTTTCATAAAATATTTAAGTTTTAAATCTGAACATAAAATATTTAACTAAAAAATATTAAATTGTTAAGTAAACTCCAACATAAAATAACTAAGAACCATGTCAATCTCGTCAGCTTTTAAACGAAAAAACCGCATCATAATCGGTACATTTATTTAGGAGTTACGATGCCACAGACACTCTGATACAAAGACAATTCAAACTTATAACTTTCCTCTTTTTACGTCGGGCCTAAAAAAGAATGAATTGGCTAATCATTATCAGATTTATTTCGAAACTTTTTACTGAAATAAAATGAAAATGATGCATAAAGATTCTTAAATTCCCATGGGAATCGATTTTATTTATGAAATCAAAACCCAATTCAAAACAGTATCGCTCAAATTTATTACAAAATAGCGATGTAATAAACAAAATTTAATTTAATTAAGCTCAAAAGGATCCTCTAAAGACTTAAATCTCTTCCAACAATAACGAACACGGAAATTCTCGATCAACTGTCAATCAAATTAATAAAGATAAAGTAACTTGATCCAAACTCACAAGGACTTCATTATTTCCCACTTAGTCCAACGGATGACGCGAAACAATTCAACGCGCTTTCGAAATCCGAAACTCGACCTCTGTATAGAAAACGCAGAATTAAATAAAAAAATGTATGCTTGGGAACGAGAATAGTCAATAGTCACTTCATATTGTGTTTGTTGAGTAAACCACATGAGGTTCCGAGGTATCACGTTACGCTACTAATATTAATAGAAATGATGGGGTTCGTTTTGATACTGACCATAACGATACACCCATTGAAGCGCAAGAACATGAGACTTTTAACGATACTGAAGCTAAAAGCGAAATGGATATCGAACAAAGAGATGTTGCGCCAGTTGGTGATGTTGGTTTAGTGGATGTGAAAGGTATTGTATATCCTACAGGAGCATGGCTGCAAGTTGAGTGAACTTTAGTAACCTAAATAGTTCCTATTGCAACCATTGTTTAGTTTTTAACGAGTTGAAAGGTCGCCATGTGTAAAGTAATAAAAAATAGTAAGAATACTACTGCAACAAAATTAAAATTTTAAGGAATAATTTTATTTTTGCGTTTACAAACGCGTAAATATAATACTAGAAAAATGCACTGAAAAAAAATCGACTTTGCCTCAGGCGGGACCCGCCTGAGGCAAGTCGATTTTTTTCAGTGCATTTTTCTAGTATTAAAATTTTAATACAATAATTAATGAGGATAGTAAATAGAAAAAAGATTTGTGAAACCTGGGAAGATGCATCGCGTGGGCAGTAAAAGGGACAAATCTGCTTCATCCAAGACTGTATATAATTGGATACTATACCATATAATTGTGGATAACAAAAAAGCCACAGTGTATACAGCTATATACAATGTAAATAACTAGAATATTTTATTTGTTCTCTGTTAAAGTTGTTCAAATTTATGGCTGTAACTGCGTTTGTCATTAAAACACGCCATGAGCGTGTTTTAGTTCTATAAATGCTCATATATGCACCCAAATATTCCCATTAATAAACGCTCTCAGCACAAATTGCGATGCATCAATAAAGACCCTTATCTGGACGCAGTTAATTAAATCTCCATCTTGGTTGCGATCTTACACGCTTTGACTTTGCCTTAGGTCACTGTGGGAGGAAGAGCGGATGACTATTATAATTATATATTTAATTTTAAAGTCTTGCTATTTCTTATCTTGTTTATTATCGAGTCGATCTCTAGCGTTTGAATGTTGGGTGACTACAGCCCGTGAAGCGACTGAGCTACATGAATAGTTAGATATTATTGGTATAGATTTCTCACATCTATACATATATCAACTTAGTATGAATTGTTTTTTGATGAGTTCTTGTTTGCAGAAAAAAGTAGTAATTTCGATAATTTATATTGGGCTTAGCATTTCCATAAACAACATTATTTTTATTAGTCATGTCAGGTTTTAGATTGTACCAGCTACAAAGGTCTTTAATAAAGTTATATTAGTACCGTCAGCCTATTTCTTTATTATAATCAAATTCTAAAGAAGCATATTTGTTTATGAATTTTTCATTATGTTATTATTTTACTTGAGTACACTTCGTACCTAAATTGAAACAAATGTATTTTAGTTTGACTTCTTGACCAAGTGTTAGTTGAACTTAAATTCACTATTAACTATATTTGTGTAATATTGAATTGTTTCGTTTCCATGACTAAACGTCAATGTTTTTGTAAATAGTCACAAAAACGCTTAACCGCATAAGTCAGACTAATTTAGCAAACACTTAGTGACTGCAAATAAAATACCAATGGAAGTGTTAGTTTAATAATCGCTTTTCACCGCACCCAATCACTGTCATCCAAGTCAATGAATATCCGATGACAAGTAATTTGTTTCATACGTATATTAAGCTTCAACTGTCTACCTGTCAATAAAATTGCAAATGACTCATAAAGTATTAAAAGCATTTTAAAATTATGACAAGGCATTATTACAAACAACAAGCACGTTAATTACTTTTTAAAAAGAAAATGTAACTTTTTTAATATCTTAAAAGGATTTGGAACAAAGGTGTATAAGACTTCGAGACTTGGATTATTGGAATACTTAAACTGAAGACAATGGGTTTATGTTTAATAATTATCATAATGAAGTAGCAACTACTCTTTAATAATATTTAAATGTATAATGTAATCTCAGCGATGAAATGCATGGTTCTTGATTTGGAAAACATAACAACTTTCGCCCAATACGTATGAACAAAAATTTCCAATTTCGAACGAATATTGAAACAATTTATACTCCTTCTTGTTTATTTGCCAACTTTCATCCACCAATCCGCCTCGGCCATCGTTGTGCTGAAACAGCCCTAAGTTTAAACTCTTTTTGCGTTATCAACATAGAGTGTCGGGTAGAGTTAATTTTTTTAAAATCAGATTTGGCAAAAGTGTATTTGTGCAGCACTCAAAATATATGAACATAAACTTTAGAAAGAAAACAATACATAACAAATAATAATAATATATGATATATTTCTACGAATTATCTAGCATAAAGTAAGTATCATTAAGAACTTGTATTATGGATACTTGATAATGGACATTTTTATAAATAAACAAATAAATATATAAACAACCTTGACTCTCAAAAAAATATTCGTGTTCATCACACAAATCTTTGCCGCTACCAGGATTCGAACCTCCTCTTGATGTGTAGGCAGCTATACTGACCACTACACCACGACGGCTTGTGTGATAAATGTTTGTTAGCATCTGATAAAAAAAAACAGCACACGAATAAACGTAAACACATAAAAAAATTATAGCAGCTTGTCAGCTACCCAATTTCATTGGTAATGTACAAACTCAATGCATCCCACTTCAGGTGAGTAAACTCGTTTTTACTTCCCATATAACATTTATGTTGTGAATACATTTCTCGTAAAAGATACCTCAGACCACAGATGCGCTCTTTATGTAATAAAAAAGGTACCCAGTGACACAGTACGTCATATGTCTGTGAGATTCCCTCGACGAAGCTGGCGAATGGCCAAAATTTGCAACTATTGTCGTGTTGTTTTTACATCCGATTTTACGGTCGCATAGATTTTTCGCTGCTATAAAATATTTTTTCAAGCCTTCCTGGGGTTCTCGCGTCACAATATCTTACTATGAGTGACGTGATTATTATTTAAGTTGTATCAAAATAAACAATTTTGGTTTCTGGCATATGAATCTAGACCAAGAAACCATCATTGTACCATTTATGCATTTTCGGAGAGTATTGAATGAAATAGAATTTCAAATAAATAAATACACAAAATTACCAAAATTTCCATACATAGATTATCATACAGTTCGAGAGAAAATAATATTAAATAGTAAAGTGATTGAATACTCAAAAGCTTTTCAATTTAGTGGTTGATTTAAATACTCCCTTCTAACTCATAGACAGACAAGCTAAACGACTTGGGTTTTGTGAGGCCACTTAACTAAGATAGAAGCGTTTGAGTACTCTGCTCATTTTTTATTTTAATAAAGTCTAATTTAATATTAAGTATCTCGGTCAGGCTAACTTTGTGTCGTTCCTGTTCATTGTCATCGCATTTCTAAATATTTGAGTAAGGAACTCACTAGATACCAACAACGATTTTAAGAAGACCGATATAAAGAAAAAGTCTAATAGTAAAAACAATCACCAAAAGTACGGATAAAATACGGAACCCAAATTACCCTCAACAGTGTCTTACGCTGAAATGACCGCATTATGCAAAACGTGTCAACGGAATGTTGGAAAGTTCGCCAGTTTTTCTTCCTCTCGATTTAACTTTTGGTCGGAGGCTGAATATATTTTTTTGACAATGTGACAATTTATTTTTTAAATTGAACAAGTTGGACCTCGTTGGTTTTACGTAATGGATTACGTTTTTTGTTCGGAATATATTAGCGGACGAGAATCACGATGTTTACTATCAGATTTATTTTTCAGAAGGCTAATATAATGACCGATTTCACAAAGTTAAAATACAGTTTACAATTTTGTACAAAAAATGAACATAATTTAAAAAAGGAACAACCTATTCCTATTAATTAAGTTGGTTAATGTTATTTTTGAAAACTGTAAAACCGAAAACTTGGTGGAACTGACTGAGAAATCTATTTTCAAAAGCAGTAGTAATTTTCTTAATTAACATGACCAAAAATTACTAGTAACTTATTAATGAATTATATATAAACGTCTATGACTAATGAATAAATGATGCGGTGCATTTTACAAACCTTTGACGCTACCAGAATTGAATCCGGACCTCTTGAGGCAGCGTTATTAACTACTTCGGTGCCAGCGTCCAAATCTTGGATAGGGACTGATTGTGGCAGTGGAATGTCACAAAAGCTATCGAGATTTAGATTGATATTTGGACGCAATAAATGAGGATTAATAAGATGCTATGTTACGGAGCATTTGTTATCCGGAGAGTAAGTAGCTTGAACTAAATCAAGATTAAGAAGTGATTTTTTGTGGCTCTTTCTGCTTGAATTTGAAACTGAGAAATAACAAACGTCGGTAATTTTATTCCATAATTAAGTTCAATATTATTTTGTGTATATAATAGGGGTTAAAGTATGAAATTGCCGATTTTTTCCTCATTATTCATTAGTGTATAATTCCTTTAATACAATAGCTGTGTCCATTATTCTTTTTTTATTTTAAACTTCATTACATGGAGTTATATTTATGTATAAAATTATATTCTTATTTATATTTTTTTCACTAGAAATACATCTTCAAAAACAGCTCGTCCTAAGAGGTGTCCGTTTCCGTTATAAAAATATGAATATTTTTTTACAGGTATCAATTCTCAAATTTTTTCTCTAAGTATCCTATAGCTTAATGTTGGCTAAATATTTCCACAAAATTACACAAAATTTAGATTTGTAGTTCCTTAAAAAATCGGAAATATATTTGTATGAAAAATAAATTTTGGTTAAATTCTCCATACAAAACGGCAATTTCATTCTTAAACCCCTAATAATAGGTTGGGGAAAAAGTTTCTTCGCATTTTTTAAGAAAATTCAAAACATTTTTTAATATAGTTTATTTACATTTAACTAAAGTATGTAGGTACCATTTTGTTCGATAACTTTTTGCCATCTTGTAGGTAGGGACATGATCCCATTGCTATAGAAATTTTGGGACTTCTGGTCAAAATACCGCGACAAGTGGTTTTGGCAGTCCTCTCGTGATGTTAACCTGACACTGCCTAAAGAATTCTGAAGAGACCGAAATAGGTGGAAATCTGAAGGTGCAAGGTCAGGACTATACGGCGGATGCATTAACACCTCCCAGCCAAACTCTCTTAATTTTTGCTGAGTGGCTAAAGATGTGTGAGGAGCTAAAGAAGCGTTATCATGATGAAAAACCACACCCCTTCTGTTGATTAATTCCGGCCGCTTTCTCTCAACTTCTTGCTTTAATCTCATCAGTTGTTCGCAGTAGAGTTCAGAATCGATGGTCCTGCCTGGTGGTAACAGCTCATAATGAATAATGCCCTTCCAATCCCACCACACACACAGCATCACCTTGTTGCGAGTTAACCCGGGTTTCGCCACAGTCTGTGAAGCCTGACCGGCCTTTGACCACGACCTTTTTCGCACGTTCTTGTCGTACGTGATCCACTTTTCATCACCAGTTATCAGCTTCTTCAAAAATGGTTCGGTTTCATTACGTCGTAATAAAGAATCACAAATGAGTACCTACACGGTTCATTAGGTTTCTTTCAGTGAGCTCGTGAGGTACCCAAATGTCGACCTTTTTTGTGTACCCCGTTTTTTTCAAATGCGCCAAAACTGTTTTGTGGTCAATTCCCAGTTCTTCAGCTACGTCGTAACTACTGACATGCCGATCTTGCTCCACTTTTTCAAAAATGGCATCCATTTTATCTGTAATAGGGCGACCAGAGCGACGTGCATCTTTGACATCAAAATTTCCGGATTGAAAACGCTTAAACCAAATTTGTGCTACTCTCACAGACACTGCACTAGGTCCATAAACATCGCAAATTTTTTTCGCGGCTTGCGTTGAATTTTTACCTTTTTTGTAGTAAAATTTTAAAATGTATCGAATTTCTTCATTAGATTCACTCATCTTGGCGGTACGAAAAACAAATGAAAATCACACATTTTCCTAATTTGAATTTGGAATTATGTTCTTTAAAATTTAAACTTTCAATGATACCAAAACCAGCCAGATACAAATAGTATAGCCAAAGAGATTTTATTACAAGTTTATACATACTATAATGCGAAAAGACTTTTTCCCCAACCTAATATATTGATAGTATATTATTATATTGAAATATTTATTATTATTGTTTCAAGTGGTTTCTCGGATCGGTAAAAGAAGCCAATATTTTAAAATAATAAAGGAATTGTATTAAAAATCTCGCAATAACAATTCAATTTTCGATTTATGTCTATCACACAATTTTGACAATATCAAACTCAAAATCTAAGCTATCACTCCAAGGAGTCAGCAACAATTATTACTGGATGTGGTTCACGAAGAGGGTTCCCCATACATACGTAATTTGCCGTATTTACCATCCCCTAATACATTCCATTAGGGGTGGTAAATACGGCAAATTACGGAAAGAATGGATAAAATACGCACTGACCTTTAGCGCTCAGAAATATACACTCCTCAAACTGGAGTAGCAGCAAACAGAAGCGGGCCTGCGACAACTCCAGATCCAGATCTTCAATTGTGACGAGAACCTCTCAATTCCACCTATTTTGTAGTACTCGCAGAAGGCACGACACATTCATCAATCAAAAAATAATACAATGTTCAGGGTTTAGAGCGGCTTAGCGAAAAAGTATTTGAACCGGAGCTCAAGATCACCGTTCGCGAAGCGGCAATAGGAATCTTGTTATATTATGTTGGCCGCACTGATGCCTGCGCGGGAGCGCGCTATTTATGTTGGTAGTACGTGCATAAAGATGCCGGGAAGGTTGGATTTTGGATTACCTATGTTATATTATTAGCGTAACCACCTCTTTCTTTTTGACTTCGCCGTAATCGGATAAAAAGAACTGAAATTTCAGAAACTCTCTAAGGACCAGACAAATTCTTTTGTTACGAAATAAAACACCGACATCAATACAATACATCGTTGTCCACGTTCCAAAACTGGTCTCAATAACTAATCCCTCGGCAGATGTGTCTCAGATTATATCAAAGAACGCCTCACGAGATCCGGAGATAACATTATTAAATTATTCCTATCGGAAATATTCGGTTCGGGATATTTCTCGTGTCCACGTAAATTAGTCGCGAGGTTTAATTAAAACAAATGACTGAAACACTCTTATTTATGCCTGGTATAGCTTTGAATAATACTCTAGAGGCCGTGAGTAACGGGTTGCTTTGGTGCAGCGTTAAAAGAGGAACAGGTGGTAATGCTACGTAACAAATGTCATGGGTTGTGTAAGAATTAGTTCCATAAAAATGTATATGGATTTTACATCAGTGACATAGCATGGAAAACATATAGGTATTAGTTTCCTAGTTAAGAAAATAGAAATATTTTATTCAGATTCAGAATCAGAATCGTTTATTTGCGTTTGAATAGGGCACACTGAAAATACAATTTATAATAATAGTTTCACCTAATCAGCAATCAAGCAAAGCATGCAAACATTAGAGCAATTATTATTTTTTTGCAATGTGAGACGTGGCAAAAACAGACGTAAGCCGTATAAGTATACATTTTATCATGTCTATATGTTATCAGTTTTGAAGGTTAAGAATTCCTGGACAGAGTAGAACCTGCGCTCAATGAGCCATTTATGCAGTGCATTTTTAAATCTATTTAAAGGCATGTCTTTTATCGCCTTGGGTATCTCATTATATATTTGGATACACATGTAAAAACATTTTTTTAAATCGAGTGCTTTTTGGAAGAACATCAATGACCAATCCATCACAATGTCTGGTATTTCTCGGAAATAAGTCATGAGCGGTTTTAAAGTAACGTAGATTTGATTTTACAAATTTGGCGACTTCGAATATGTATAGGCAGGGAAGGGGCAATATGTTTAATGTTTTGTAGAATAGTTTGCATGAAACATCAGGAGCAATTCCGCAAATGGTTCTTATACATTTTGTTTTTACATTTGCTCTTACAATTGCTCTTATACATTCTAAGGGAATCTCCTGACCTTCAGCTCACTAGTTGATAAGTGACGATACGATAAGTCTGAGAGTTTTTTTTTATACTACGAAATGGAAAACAAGCTTGCAACCTACCTGGTGTTAAGTGGTTACCGTCACCTATAGACACTTCCAATGTTGCGGGTAAATCACTTAACACTGCAAGTGCGTTGCCATCCTGGGGATTAAGATAATATGCCTTCCATGCCCAGTAATTACACTGGCTACCTTTCCCTTTAATAAGAAATACAGCGAACTTCTTTACGGCAGAAATAAGAAAGGCGGTGGTACCTACCCAGACGACCCTACATATGGGTCTATCACCTAGTAAAATACGAAGCGATGGCTGAAGCGAGATTCACCTGGAACCACTAGACTATATCCCTTCCGCGCTGAGAAGAAATTCTTAGGTTGTGTGTGAAGTCGACCAACCCGCACTTCGCCAGCGTTGTTGACTAAGGCCTAATCACCCCTAATGTGGGGTAGGCTCGAGCCCCTCGGTGGGGACATTATATGAGCTGTTGATGAGTGACGAATTACAAGCTTTCCCCGTACAGGAATTACACAAAAAGAATGTCCTATTGTCCAAGCGAGGTTTGACTATCATGAAATCTGGAACTTCGCACGTGAATCTACTATTCCTTCTTTCTACATTTTCTATTCCAGCAATGATACGTGTAGCTATATAATACTGAGAATGGTTCCGAGCAGTTTTGCTATCTTATTGTTTTTGTGCAACTTACTTCTTCTAACCTCTCCTTCGTACTTCTCCATCTGAAGTGAAATACAAATAGAAATTCTTTCTTTACTTACATTTATATTTTCATTCATAAGCACGACAACAATGTTACATAACAATGGAACAACAGACACAGACGCAATATAAACAAACTACATTGTGTTTGCGCTAAGAAATTGAATTAACGGCATCACATCATTTCTTATTGTTTTAGTTAACTCTGCAATAACAAGCCGGGACGATTCTTCAACAGCAACTGACAGGGCTATATACGTGAGTTGAGTAGTATTTTCAGCTTTAAAACCAAGGCCGTAAGAGCTACAGGAAATTGTTGTGAGAAACGTTAGCAAACAATGTAGGTGGATGCCTCACAGTAAGGAAGGAGATGTAGACATTTTATCTTTGTAATTAAGTTCTATGATTAGATTGTTTCAAATGAAAATAATATTTAATTTCAAAAGAGTGGAAAAATATTTGCGAGAAATTAGGTAATGATTAGAAATATAATCCTTCAAGAGGTCGTGTGCGGTCTGTGAGACCGCAAAGAACTTATATTACTGATTTTGCGTTAATTATAAAAACAGAAAACTCTGTTTCGTGATATCTTCGAAGGGTTTGGGTCGCGATCTCAATACCCTAGTTACATTCATCGCAATCGCATGTAAAGTTTTTTTTAATTTCCAGTTTCAGATTCCGCTCGTGACTTGTTGTGTAGGTACTTGAAAAAAAATCCTTGTATAATATAAGGAGCTGGTTGAATATTTGTATTATGTTATTTAGAACTATAGTAAATATAGTAAAAAATAACACAAAAAAAGAAAATTTTATTTTGTTTACATTGTTGTATTGATTATAACGTTTTTTGAGTCAGTTGTATAAAAATTTCATTTCATTCACAGACTATTAAACTATTTTGTGCAAAATAAAAAGTGATTGCAAATTACTTATACTGTCATATTATTTACATAATAAATATACTTATTTATTAAATGCCATATAAAATATCGTGAAATCCGCAGTCGTCTTCTGAAACCCTAAACTTGCGAAATCACAGACCGCGCATGATTTCTTATGTTTGACGCAAGGGTGCGACTAAGATAATCGTTTGACATGTTGATACATTTATTAGACAAGAGAATGACAAAGGAAAAAGAAATATCAATTTCAAAAAACAACTATAAACAATAGCAATAAAAACTAGAGTAGCCAGCACAAGTTACATGGGTATACAACCTCAACAATACAGAACAAGTGAAAAGGTTACTTCAAGTTAAACATATGTAACATCGGTAGTTCGCATCTTCACTACGAGAGGGGAAAAATGCTAGCCTAGAATTATTGAAATAGAAGTAACAGTGACTGGATTAGACTGTCGTAAGGTTGTGTAAGGTAATGAGGAAAGATGTTTTAATATACTATCATTAACGCAAAAAACATGATATGTATCACTCAAATATTATAATAATAAAATCAAAGATCTATAATGAAAAGAGATAAAGGAACACCTCAAGCCTCAGAATGAGTGACGTCCATTTTATTGGTAAGACGTGTGTTAAACAAATACTGGTACTAAATTCCAATCATGACAGACAGTGTGTGTACCGAACGCTTGTATTTGCAAACATTGAATGGAGTCTCGAGTACTAGGCAAACTTGTGAAGACGGCACTATTATAATTCTAACTCCATTAGCGTATTGGTAGATTATGTCCAAAATAGCAAACATTTGATATTCGGCCTTTATGGTCGGGGAACGGTAACTGTAACCACTAAGGATATAATTGAAAAAGTTAATTCCTAATTTGGAACCATAGTAATTGTAAAATTGTCTTTTAAAAAGAATTTTGTTATTTTACAGCATAAGGATGTTGGACATTTTGATATGCCTTTCCTACAGTGATAAGGTTATCGAACTTACAACTTTAGTCAATTGTAAGTGCACATAGAATAATCTCAATATATATACATAGACAGGTTGTTCTGAAAATTACTAGATACCTATAGGTATGGAATTAAAATCTTTGCATCTAACCATAACAACCACATTTTCAATACACTAAACATAGCTTTTGAGTCATATATTTTTTTAATGGATGTTTAAATATTTTGGTCCATAAATGGTTTTTGTACAAGCTAATACTGTAAACAAGCCTTGAAACCCATCAAAATGAACACAGGGTGATCGACTTTCCTGATTTTAAAATCAATTTCAAACGTTGATTTTCCTTCTAAATCTCTTAAGGGGTTATTCCATAAACATAACAAAATATTACCAACGATATCGGAGCCAAAAGAAAAGCAATTTCCCTGCCCGCTGAACAGTTAACTCGAAGAAGTTAACTCGACAATCAACTGACAGCAGAAATTTTCCTGCCGATAAGACGTTAAATCAAAATTTTACAAATATTAACATTTATAAATATTCCTACGGCGTTTTCTATCTAATCTTCAGGATTGTTTGGAGTAAACATTTTGATTCGAAGTTAACTGGCTGGATCCGAGTCTTAACGTTGGATCATTTACAATTCTAATTAATCCTGCGAGTGCAAGATGAGCATCTTTGGACCCGTTTTGTTGAACTAAATTGGACGAGTCGAGTTATTGTTGTCCGAGCTTTGCATTTTGATGTTACACTCCGATTTGACGACAGAATACTAATTTTGATTTATTAAATTCTTGCACAACAGCCGCGCTTTTGTCATTACGTATTCTATATGCTGTTTAAAAATTCCATTTCGGTTTTCTGGTAAATTGAGGCGATTCGTAATTTCTTGGGAAATATTGTTACTGTTTTTAGGGCAAGTGAATCGTAAAAGCAGTGTTTTGTATTTTGATAAATAATAATACATTAACAAGTTGCTAGAAGCAATTATTGCAACGATGGAGGTGTTTCACAAGAAGTAATAAAAGACTCAGTTACTTAAGAGAAGAACATATCTTTGTCTGTCTATCTTTGATGGAAGAAAGTAAACTAAGTTCTTGCCTCATAAACTCACTTATATCACATGATATTAATAATGCTTAACAAAAATTTCGCTAGAATTTTTCTTTTAAATTACACTCAATAGTTAGTTGCATTTATAATTTCAAAGCTACATTGTAATTTATCCTGCTTACAATACCTTGAAAAATTCTAACTTTTTTAGGAAATGCGGCTGTATATTAAATAAATACTTCCTTTTAACTTGATGGGATTTTGTACTAAGTAAGCGATGATAAGACCTAGGGTGGAAGCGAGCATCTAGCCGAATAAATGTCGAAACACGATATTATTTTTGCGGCCTCAGACTTCGATAACATGGTAGTTATCCAAGCTGTTGTAAAACAAGACCACCAACGAAACTAAGATAAATTTCTGATCCGATGATGCCGACAGAGTAGAATAGCATCACCCCATATCCTCCAATGAGTGTCGTAGAATGCGACTAATGGATCAGCAAAGGGGTTTGATCACCTTATATCCAACAATCCGCAATGGGCAAGTGTGGTGGACTACTGTATAAACCTCTTTCGATGACAAGGAGAGGCCTTGTGTCCCAGCAGTAGGTCGAATTATAAAGTCTGTTTTGATGATGATGGGTATCGAATCCGGTGCCTCTGGAAATAATATAGTTTGGCGAACCATTGGTCCAAATGGCGATCAAATTTGTGATGATATATTATTTTTCATTGACCAACTTTATTGACACCTATGATTTACTTTCTTTTTCTTTTTCGTTTAAAACCACAGTAAATAAGTAATTTGCATATTTTCTGCTGTTTATGTATATTATTTTCACGCCTGTTTTCCAGTGTATTGAATATCTCGGCCACATTTCGGTCATGATTCAGTGCAACGCTACCCCTGACAATACTGCCAATTAGCGCTGCATCAGCATTCAGCTGATCCATTGCTGTTACATATAAAATACGTCGTTGTTTTGTTACTTGTGATGGGAGGTTAATTTTTATTCAATCTGGGAGTAAATTTTCTCTGAGAATAAAAACCGTCGTAGATTCCTAATTTTTGATGCAATTGAGCTAAAAGCTCTGGCTATAAGTAGTTTTACTTGATCAATGCTCTAACGGTATTCACCGTAATGGTGCAGGTATACACCACTTTCTATGTAGCTTACTTCTTATAACAGATAAATATTGAAAGCTTATTTGTTGCTAAATAATATTAATAATATTTTATGTATATTGATGACTAAAATCGGGTGACAACAATTTTGAACTTTATGATTATGGAATAATGATTATGTATTGTGGTTTTCATCATTAACAGCCTTTACAATTCGACCCACTGCTGGGACACAAGGCCTCTCCTTGTCATCGAAGGAGGTTTAGGCAGTAGTCCACCACGCTTGCCCAATGCGGATTGGTAGGCGGAGCATAAAGTTAGCAAATACCGCTTTGGTGATCCATTAGTCGCCTTCTACGACAGCCATTGGAGGATATGGAATGATGCTATTCTACTCAGCCGGCATCACATGGCTACTATGGTTTTAGCTACTCTGGATTTAGGAGTCATCAGTCATATCACACATTAACGTATCTAATAATTTATTGTACTGTAGAACGTACTAGAATAATCATATTTAATATTGATGCATCACCATACCACTTTTTCGTTTTCTTTCTTTTCCTTTCCATCGATAGATTATCAGAAACAGATCGCTTCGTAATGATAAGAGCAATCATCATTGTAATCATGAAACATCATAGCAACATTTTGGGCGTATACATAGTCAAGTCAAGTCAACAGTCTGTGTCCACTGCTGAACGTAGGCCTCCGTCATGTCACGCCATCGTTTTCTGTCCTGGGCTTCCGGAAACGAGTCAAAAGTTGATAGAAAACGTATATTTTGATGTCATACATGCATGTTAAATTGTCGGTCACCCATCCGAGTACCGACCGCGCACTTATTTGCTTAACTTTCGTGATCGACGGCTCAAAATTTGATGGAAACCTTATATTTATGTGTCATACACGTATGTTAAATTTGGTTGCAAATAAGTTAAAGCATGCTCGAGTTATCGTGCTAACGCACAGACACACAGACATAATTCCAAAAAAAATATTTTTGGACTCAGGGAGGTCTAAAACGAGTAAATTCGTCAAAATCTCGAGGTCGCATTTTTTGACGATTACAAGACTTCCTCTATCTACGTATACGAGAAAGTAAAAAGAGTTCATTAGTAGTTTATAGAGACGCCTTTTACTATTCAAGAGGAATACAAAAATAAATTTTTCGTTATAGAAATAAAAGACAGTAGATAGTAAATATTGTACGAAATCGAGTTTCATTAATAATTTATTATGTACGCGTTTATGATTCAATTGTAAGTGAACATAAAAAATGTACGTCTTCTTATAAACACTGACCTACTTCTCTAAAAGCACGTCTAAATTGTTCCAAGCACACATTTGAAATGAGAAGTACCTAAGCAACAAAAAGTTATATTTTATTTATTACTGCGAAGATAAATTTGAATGACTTATTGCGAAACGTAAAGACTCAAAGACATATTGTTATCCAAATTTCTCATCACTCTAAGTGATCGTGGAAAAAGCCTTCGTCGTTATAAAAAGAATCACAATAAATTTCAATAAAACGGAGCCCTTTTGTAGGGAGAACGAAAAAATCGGTTAAGTATGTGCTTTGTCAGACCTAAGAGTTCCGTAGTAAGTGTAGGTACTTGTAAAAGTTTAGTTTTTTAAATATGTATTTTTTTATTGGAAAACAAACCGCTTTTACATTACACATAAAACTATTACACAAACATTTCACAATGGCCAAAAAAGTTTCCATCAGAGACACTTACAATTTGGTTGGGTAAACACAAGAAAACAAATCCTATTGCACATTACTTAGTTTTTAAATTTTGAAGGTTTATTCATAAAAATATCGATGTCGCTATACTTCGAGTTCTATGCTGACATAGCCCTGATGATGAATCGGTTGTGTGATGAATGTATTGCGACACCATCGTGGTGGAGTGGTCAGTAACGTCCTACGCATCGGGTGGTCCGGGTTCGAATCCTGGTAGTGGCAATTTTTGTGTGATGAACACGGCCATTTGTCCAAGAGTCATGGTTGTTTATTATGTATTTTGTCCGTTATCTAGTATCCATAGCACAAGTAATTGATGATACTTAATTTGGGCTAGATAATTAATGTGAGCGGGGAAATATATTATTATTATTGTATATGTAAATAGATAGATAGATAATAAATTTATTTGCATCATAATATACACACACATGCTAAAATGAAATTGAAAAAAAAAATACATACTTAATTTTTATAAACAAAAAAGAAGTTTCCATTATATATAAAATATTTTTAGCAAAAAAAATAGGAAAACCGACTTCAATGCGTACAAATTTAAACTAAAAAGTAAGAAATAAATAATATTTTGATGAAGTAGTTGAAAAGAGCGTCATAGAAAACCAAGGAAAGTATTGATACACATTTATAATTCTTTATTTATAATTCATACTCCGATATATTTGGAGCCGGTGCCAGCCTAAGCAAAATAAACTTACCTAATAGATACGAACTTGATTAATCCATTAACTATACATAATAATGAATGCATAATAAAGATGAGAAATAATCCGCCGCTCCGTGAAGTTCGAAAATTGCAAACACTATCCTCCTTGGCTAGCTGGCACCGGCTCCAAATATATCGGAGTATGAATTATAAATAAAGAATTATAAATGTGTATCAATACTTTTCTTGGTTTTCGATGACGCTCTTTTCAACTACTTCATAAAAATATTATTTATTTCTTACTTTTTAGTTTAAATTATTACAGTATTGTTCAAAATCTTACGGTGTAAGTGTTTTATTTATTTATTATGAAACCCAAAATAATAGACGCAGTATTTCTTTCTGATAAAAATGTTGTAAAAACGTATTTTCGGAATAATTTTATTTTTGTGTTTACAAACGCGTAAATATTAATGCACTGAAAAAAATCGACTTGCCTCAGGCGGGACTCGAACCCGCATCTTCCACAATCTGGGCGGCTGCGTTGACCCATTTTTCAGTCCATTTTTCTAGTATTAATATTTACGCGTTTGTAAACACAAAAATAAAATGATTTCATAATGTAAGGTAGTTTCATCTTAACTGGGCGTCAAATATTTGCAAAAATATTTCGTTCGGGTCTTATAAGTGCAAATTTCGAAGATGTGATGAAACAATGCTTACCATAAAAACATAAGCACCAAGCACTGACAAATTTCGACAGCGAAAAGCAGTGCCTCGGTGGCGAAATTAGTCAACGCAGCCGCCCGGATTGCGGAAGATGCGGGTTCGAGTCCCGCCTGAGAGCCTCGGTGGCATAATTGGTCAACGCAGCCGCCCGGATTGCGGAAGATGCAGGTTCGAGTCTCGCCTGAGGCAAGTCGATTTTTTTGCAATGCATTTTTCATTAATGTATTTTCGATGTTTTGAGGCTTGCATCAAATAAGTTTTCCTACGTCGAAATGTAATTACAAATTACAATTTATCTCGCGGCAGCTATTTGGCACACTCATGAATAGAACGAATTCAACGCAAGTTCGCACTTGGCTATATAAGAGACGTTATGGGTATTACCCATATTTAAAAACACGGAACCCAAAAACCATATCTGGGACGAAACGATGTAACTGGTAAGGTAGCAGGTGCGTTGTTTGAAAGGAATGTAAAAATACCGCTTTTTGTGTTATTTTCCATGTTAACTAAAATTAATAACAATAATGTATGATACATAAACTTCTTCTTCTTTTAAATTAAGGCGATAATGACACATAAAGATTACGCATTGCGCCAATACCTATCAAGTGAAAATGTAGTCAAAGTAACCGAAAATTGTACGTTGATTGAGTTTAAAATGGAGTCTCTCAACACGTATTTTTGGAACAAGAACTCATGAGAAACTCTACATAAGCTTATTTGTAGTTAATAGCGAAAGTCTAAAAATAATGTAAAGATTAAGAAGATTTCCTGTCAAAAAAAAAGGATAAATGAAAATTTATAATGCACTATATCTTGATATCGGCATACTGCTGTAGGATTTGGCATTAGATTTTTACTATTGTTAAAATTGGATAATTTTAAAACTTAAAATTTTATATTTTTATCAGCAAAAACTAACCATCGCCTTGTAATAATACAATTTGGTTTACAATTTCAAATTAAAAGTAATATTTTCATAAAGAAATCATTAAAAAATAAGCCTTAATGACTACAAATTAAGATCAAAACCAATCAGTGTTGTATACGAGTTGATTTCTTCCAACATTGATTTACTTGCTCAAACTTAAACGAGTAATTAACGGGCCGTTAGCTTTCTCCAAACGAAAAATGTTTAGTTTCGAGCAGTAAATTAGAGTAATATATGTCTCGGTCTCATTCTTAGAATCTTGAGAACGTACATTATTTTTTATTGAAAATAACTACTTACACGCTGTTTAAAGTCAGAAACTCTGTAAGAAACTAGCACTCGTGGCATTAGTTAGCCTAATTACGTATAGTTGTAAGCAATAAAATATTATATTTTAGTTTAAATGAAAATGAAAAAGCTCTTTATTTAAATGGACTTTGCTAAGTACTTTTTGGAGTTTACTCCTTAAGAATCGATTTGCATAATATGATTTGCATAAGGGGCCCGGTATGAGAAAAATGTGAGGAGTAAAATCTATCGATGAATGACCTCGTTACGTTTTTGAAAGTCAAAGTCATAATTGGTGCGCATCCTACGTCGCGCAACTTTCTAATTGTCAAAACACGGATGACAGCAGGTGCGCCATCTCACCTGTCTCGGAGTAAACTCCAATCGTGCGTCGGAGCTGCCACACACAATTTTTTTTTCCACGCTTACACCAATAATCTCTAGCCCAGATTAAGTATCAACGTAAGTAAGTTATTAACTCTTTATTGCACTTTATAAAGGTATACATAATGATTACAGAGTAAAATAGTATGCAAGGGCGAACTTATCTCTATAAGAGATCTCTTCCAGCCAACCCAGAATGAAAGTGGGAAACTATAATAATACGCGGGTGAGACAAAAGTGCAAATAAGTACATACAAAAAAACATGTAAAGCAACATAACATTAACTGCATATAATTATATAAATAAATACATAAATACTTCTTAATCAAATACATAATTATACACATACACAAATACATACAATAAAACATAAATATAATAAATATTTTTAGTAAGTTGTTGATGACTGTGATAGACACGTGAATAAGTGTTTTTTCAATTTATATTTAAAAGAATGAGCAGATGGGCATTCTTGGACGTCTGATAGCAGCCGATTCCACAATAGAGCGCGGACAGAAAATGTGTGAAAAAAGATTACTCTCTGAAGTATTACTCTTAGGAAGTTGGAGCATCCTGGTAATGCATGAGCGTTGACGACGGGACGGTGCAGGAAGTAGTTGAAATCGGGAACGTAGATAGGAGGGAGAGTTGGGGTCAATAAAGATTTATTTATTTATTTTATTTAGAATCATTGTTTCCGAAACATGCGAAATCTTCCCTTATTTTATGAAATATAAAAGGGAGATTTCGCATTAGCAAGCTGAAGTGGCAGCTCTAGTGGGTAGATCACTGAAGTTTAACATTACGGAAGTAGATCAGCGTCACCTCAACTCGAGTCGTTTAATATTCTTTGTAGGAAACTCTATACTGTAGTGTACACTAATCAGCAACGGAACGACACCTCCTCGCGTCAGGACAAGCTCGCGAAAGATCGTCAGGTGGGTGGTCAACTACCAGTCCCCACGCCGACGGCTCGTCGTCTGCCCGCTGACGGTGCGTCTTCCACGCGCTTACGTTTTTCCGTAGCCAAAGAGACGTACTTTTTGTCCACGTTCAGGTAGGATCATTAGGATGTAGCAAAATGGGTGCAGGACTTAGAAAATTTTTAATGGATTTAGTATGAAGCCAGGATTTGGAAATATTTGTTCGAGTCCTGGTAGTGGCAAATCTTAGTGTGATGAACACGAATATTTGTTCAGGAGTCATGGTTGTTTATCTATTTATTTAAGTTTATTTATGAAATATCTATATTATTATGTATATTTTGTCCGTTATCTAGTATCCATAGCACAAGTAATTTGGGCTAAATAATTGGTGTGGAAATATATTATATTACATTATTATTAATAAATTATATTTGTATGTTAGTAAGGAACAGACTTTCGAAGAGCGGTCGACGTACCGGTGGCGTGTCGAAAGGTGCGTTACGTTGATAAGTATCCTACGACCTTTATGCCGCAGAACGGATGACCGTTGAGGCATATCAGTTCTTGAAATGAAATTAAATTGTTTGCTTGGGGTGGAGAAAAAGCGTCGGTGGCGTAGTGCGTAAGAGCGTCGTCTCCTATCCGGGAGGCACTGGTTCGATCCCCGCCACGTACTAATGTATTTTCAAATTTTGAATTCATATGTACGTTTAATCGACACTTTTACGGTGAAGGAAAACATCGTGAGGAAACCTGCACTCACCTATGAAGAAATTCTTAGGTTATGTGTGAAGTCGACCAACCCGCACTTGGCCAGCGTGATTGACTAAGGCCTAACCGCCCCTAATGTGGGGTAGGCTCAAGTCTCTCGGTGGGGACATTATATGAGCTGTTGATGATGATGCTTGAGTGGGGACCGCGAGTCCGCAAACGTATATCAGGTAATAGAAGCGTGGCCTAGGGAAATTTAATCCACTATAGAAGACTGAAGTAAAGTAATATAAAAAAAAACAAAGAAACAAGAAGATATTGCAATTTTTCATGTAATATTAGTATACAATGGAACTTAGTAGTTGCATTGCAAAAAAACTGTATTGGAAACTTGATAATTTTCAATATAATTTAACTACTGCTTCATGAGAAGTTTGCCTGTACACCAACAACTCCGCGAACCTTAAAAAAACATTATACCTTATTTTAGTTACTTGCTACCGTAAACAATTAGTAATGTTTCTTTTAACGGGTCCAAAAACACTTGAAACTTTGCTCAATATAAAATCCAATTAAACGCCTGCAATATTTACCAAGTACTATACACGGAGTATTCGTCGCTTCATTATTTTGTGCATAGTACAAGAATAGCAGTATGCCAGATTATAAATGAGAAACGGAGGCTTTTACTTAATAGTTGACAAGATCGTCTTTGGTAAGCTGATAGCAAAATAGAAATAAGTAAATAAATCTTTTCTATTTGATACTACGACTGGTGTCGAAATGCTGTGACATGAAAAGCGACAGAATAAAATATTGTAAGCTAGAATTAAAACTATTTTGTCCAGTAAGTGTAATTATGATAAAAACTAGGATATGCATGCAATAGATAGATAATATAAAGTTTGATAGAGATTTTTTATTGCACACCAAAAATACATAAATAACAAACTATGGAATAATTTTATTTTGCGTTTACAAACGCGTAAATATAATACTAGAAAAATGCACTGAAAAAAATCGACTTGCCTCAGGCGGGACCCGCCTGAGGCAAGTCGATTTTTTTCAGTGCATTTTTCTAATAACAAACTAATTATAATACAAAATATTTTATTTCTGTTTATACATTTATACATAACTGTGCAATCAACAGTTTTATCAATGTATACTATATTTATTTTCTCTGAGAACTTTCTAGACTTTGCCCTTTTGACTTTGATAGTATTCGTATGATGAGTTTTTCATATTGTTTAATAAATACTTCTGTCTAATAGATAACAGGCTTTGTTCACAGCTTCTAAGTTAGTTCGCATTAGCGATTATTTTAGTCTTATCCTATTCTTAATTATTGGCTTCAAGGGATAACGTATTTAGATAATTTCAAGTGAAAATAGTAATTCCATATTTATAATAAATTTCTACGGTTGCTTGAATTAAAAATGGAGTCGTCTCATAACACGTATTATTAAAACACTAGCGACCCGCCCCGGCTTCGCACGGGTGCAATGCTTATGTAAATATGCATGTGTTATACATATAAACCTTCCTTAAGAATTACTCTAGCTATTAAAAAAACGCATCAAAATCCATTGCGTAGTTTTAAAGATCTAAGCATACATAGGGACAGACAGACGGCGGATAGAGACTTTGTTTTATACTATGTAGTGAAGAACTCGGCTGAAAACTCTGATGAATCTGTTTATTTGAAACTGACAATTTAACTGCTAGATTTCTCCTGATAAGAATATGTCAATCAGGCACTATATCTACAAAATACATCATCATCATTAATCTTACACGATAATTATTGTAGCCACGAGTTCAGTATTTTTAATTTTGCATTAAAAAGCTACCTAAGGTTACACATCATATCAGGAATCGGTGGCATCGTTTTTATGCCTCGTGATTTTCAAAAAATCTTTTATATTACAAGCTCAGACCAATAAAAAAGTCAAGACGGAGCATTCGTAAGCAACCGCGACGAAAAAAGTGAAGCCAAGAATCGGCTATGTGTGCGTGATTTACACACACATCGAGTGCTAGACGTGTGACGTAATATAAGCGTGCTAGAGAATAATATTGCCAGCATATGTCTCAAGTACCCAATATGTAAAAGTTATTTCAATATAAAACCAAGCTAGTGTACAATATTTTAATTGGTAATGACTGCTATAAAATAATCGAAATGTCAATTGTAGCTGATAATATAACGTACAACCACAGATTTATAATAATTACTGACGTTTATAGATTGGCAATGAATCGACTAGGGCGAGACCAAAAAATGCACCAATGAGTGAATAATGCATACGTGTGCGTAAAAATAGTATTGCAGTCTGACAGTTGCTGTCATTTCTACGTGACTGACAGGCCGACCTAGGCCGCCTGTAAATACTGTACTGTACTGGTCGCGGTCTATCTATCTCGCTCTAATATACGTGTTAGTATGCTCTTCTATGTTGCCGATCTACAGTATTCTATAACTATGCATATAACTGAGAGGAGTTTTATTTATGAAAAATCATAAAAATTACTTTTTGAAATAAAATTACCCCGTTTTTGAATGTGATTGAATTTTGAAGTCTTCGTGTGTCCCAGATGGAGGACGCGACTTTTTCATATAATATCAATATCGCTATCATTTTCGTGGTTTTCGGGTGTCCCGATTCTGAATAGAAAATCTAATTCGAGATCCAAGATGGCGGACGCGACTTTTTAACATAATGTCAATATGGGTATCATTTTCATAGTTTTTGGTGGTCCCGATCTCAAAACAGATTTTGTATTTGTACAACATCTGTTTTGAGATCCAAGGTGGCGGACACGACTTTTAATTAAATATAACGTCAATATGGCTATCGTTTCCGTGGTTTTCGGTTGTCCCGATTACGAATACAACATCTATTTTGAGATCCAAGATGGCTGACGCAACTTTAAAAAAAAATATCATTATGGGTATCGTGCCGATCAAACATCTATTTTTTGTTGCAAGATGGCGGACGCGACTTTTTAATAGAATATGAATATTTGTATCATTTTCGTGGTTTTCGGGGGTCTCCATTTCGAGTAGCACATCTTTTTCGAGATCTAAGATGGAGGACCCGACTTTTTATTAGAATATCATTATCGCTATCAGTGTCGTGGTTTTCGGGTATCCCGATTACGAATAGAGAATCTGTTTCGAGATCCAAGATAACGGACGCGACTTTTTAACATAATGTCAATATAGGTATCGTTTTCATGGTTTTCGGTTGTCCCGTCTACAAATGCAATATGATTTTCTGATCCAAGATGGCGGACACGACTTTAAGACAAAATGTCAATATGGGTTTCGTTCTCGTGATTTTTGGTGGTCCCGATTACGAATACATCATCTGTTTTGAGATCCAAGATGGCGGGGGCCATTTTTCAATATAATGTTATTATGGATATCGTTTTCGTGGTTTTTAGTGTTCCCAATTACGAGTACAACATCTATTTTGAGATCCAAGATGGCATTATATCCGAAATTAGTGGGGTAACAATCCTGCTTTACTAAATAGTAAATAATTAAGTTAAACAACAAGTTATTGTTTGACAGTACAATATTTATTTTACATCTACTATCTCTAAAAAAAATATTGTGAAGACAATTATTATATTAATTCACCCAATGTAACAAAACAGTGAAAAAGACAAACAAAACGTTTCAGTGATTTTTCATTTAGGGCAAATTAAGTACCATTACGATCTTGTATTCTGGATACTAAATAAAGGACTAATAACATCATAAACTAGATATTTGAAATCTAAACTTAAATTCACGTCAAAAGAAGAAGTCAGACTTAAAACTGTATAAACTAATAACGTAAGAACAATCAAAAATACTTTTTTTTGGAACAGCATTTTTTGAAGTGAAACTTCTTTATCGGCGTTGGAAAAAAATTTACCGTCACATTTTTCGGTTACGCGTCACATTTTTCCGTTACGCGCCATCTTTTTTGTATTCATGTCTATGTAAGGCCATAAAGAAGTTTCACTTCTTACGTGTGTACACTAGTACACGCACACATTTTTTTTATTCAACGCTTTCTTCGAAGTCTGCAGAGTAAATAATACTTAATTTTAAAGGGAATCGATCACCCTCATTTCTATTGTTACGAAATGCGTCAATTCAGTTTTATTTCCACGTTATTTCATTTGGGAACCTAAAGTAATATATAAAATAATTCTATCTTTTATACCCTCTGCTGAGACACAAGGCTACTGCCTAAACCTTCTTCGATGACAAGGAGAGGCCTTGTCATTTAAGGAGGTTTAGGCAGGAGTCCACCACGCTTGCCCAATGTGGATTGGTGGACGGAGTATAAGATGATCAATACCCGTTTGCTTATCCGTTAGTCGCCTTCTACGACACCTATTGGAGGAATAGGGTGATGCTATTCTACTCTGCCGGCATCACATGGCTTTATAAATAATAATTCTTCAATAGAATATAATACAAAAAAATGCGTAAGTGTCGTGGAACACTCGATCGGAACAAAGTTATGACTGGGCACAGACAATACCATACGCGGTATCTACAAACTCAACATCCGCCAAGTCCGTACTGTGCAATAAGGAACTTCGTTCCGGAATTCGCGTCCAGTATCTTGGATCTCAAAATATGTTGTATTCTTCTTCTCACTTGCTAGACTTCTTTGCTAACTCGCCGTAAACAATCCACGGACACAAAGCGCAATCCACGGACAACCTGTAAGACTTTTTATCTGCAAACTTATAAAAATAACACCTCGTTTTATAATCCTCTAACGAGAATGTGTGGGTCTTACAACGAGATATCTCTTATGAACCCTCGTATATATGTTTTCAACCCAAGACCTAATATATTTAAAAAAGTGGTTAAGCAACACTTTAGTGATTCTACCTGCGACTCCCATGTCGCTTAAAATTATTACTATAGATAGATAGATACTTATTTAATTTAGTTTATCTGTAATATTGTTAATCTATAGGTTAAGGACCTTTTTCTTTTACTGTTTGTTCTAAAAAAATATGTGTCAACATAAGAAGCATTTCGAAAACCACAAAAACTATACCCATATTGACATTATGTTCATAATGTCGCATCCACCATCTTGGATCTCAAAATAGATGTTGTAATTGACATTATGTTAAAAAGTCGTGTCCACCAACTTTGATCGCATAATAGATATTGTATTCGTAATGAGGATCACCGAAAACCACAATAACTAAAGTCGTATTTTTAATTAGACAAAGTCAAGTGACGTTTACTGGGTTGTCAGGTTTTGATAAAACAAAAATAGTGTTGTGACAAAGTGAATGAATGAAAAAATCGCAACTCGGTATAAAATTGTTCTCATAATGACTAATATTTATAACTATTAACGATTTGAATTATAATTCTATATTTTATCCTTTGCTATGCCCTAACAGGGTACATGTGTAGGTAATGTTTTGTAAAACATAGCATTAAGACATATGTATGCAATTATGCATTATGCAAATAAAGAAATAATAACATGTATGTATGTACATTTATAAGTAAAACAACTTTTACGGATTTAACTCGCGTGTAATTAGATTTTACATTTTGTTATTATTGTCGACGTTTCGTAACACTTTTCAGCGTTCGTAGTCAGGGGATGACGGTCATCCCGTGACCACGAACGCTGAAAAGTGTTACGAAACGTCGGGTAATAATTTTATTTATAATGTGTAGTGCTCGCGCAAATCTAAGAGAACATTATGTATGTACAAAGTAGCCTAGTGAGTGGTTAGAACGCCGCGCTGCCGATATCGGGTACCGGGTTCCAATCGTAGTCGTGCCATGTAAGTAGGTACGAAAGAGTTTTCGTACTTTTCGACGACTGCATATAGTAGGTACCTACATTCACCATTACCGAGTGCTCTAATGCTATATTTACACGCTTGCCGAAGCTTCGCAAGCCTCCACAAGTGCCAGGGGTGTTTGGCTGTGGTTGGCTCGGCTTGCGCCGATCTGGACTAGTGTCAGTTTCTTAACACAGACCAAAGGAAGCGTGCGGTAAGCGCTTGCGACGTGTTTACACGCTGGTGCATTTATAGCCAAAAAAACTTAACAAAAACAACAAGTAAACACCGTATGCGCAGAGAAAATATTCGAGCAGTCAGACCAGAGGTTAGAAGACGCATGACACAGACAAAATGGCAACCGACGCGTCCGAATTTGTCTTATTTTTAAGAAGGTAGTATAGCCGGCTTAACCATTATGGTGTATGGCTTAATAAAGAGAAAAAAAGTGATTATAATTAAATACCAGCAGATATCGACCTACTTTTATACAGTAAAATAGAAATAGTTTCTTTTTTTCGTATAGTAAGATAAGATTAACAATGTACTCATTCACATCATCATTCATTCCTAAGACTGAACGAAAACTGAACCCATCACTATTACATAAAAGATGGCAACATTATTTCACAAAGTGACATTAGCTGCTGTCAGTTTACTTCGTTTAATGAAAAATTCGACTTTATACCCATGTTGATATTATGTTAAAAAGTCGCATCCGCCATCTTGGATCTCAAAATAGTTGTTGTATTCGGAATGGGAACCACCGAAAACCACGAAAACGATACCCTTATTGACATTTTGTTTAAAAGTTGCGTCCGCCATCTTGGATTTTAAAACAGACGTTATATTTGAAATCGGTTCCTCCCAAAACCACAAAAATGATACCCATATTAATATTCTATTAAAAAGTCGCATCCGCGATCTTTGATCTCGAAATAGATGTTCTATTCGTAATTGGGCCCCCAGAAAACTACGAAAATGATATCCATATTGAAAACCATCTTCACTAAAGAAAGTGAAAAAGGTCGTGACGGAAAACTCTTACACTTTATTTGTTTTAAAATATATATAACATCTGTAACACTATCGAAGCTACCCAATTATTGGGTAAAAATAAATTTCTTAATTGGCAACACTGATGCAATGGCGCCCGATAATCCCCAAATGCGTTCCGTAAATTACGTAATAAATATTTTTGTGAAATAATACGAGAATCAGTTAGTTACTTGTGGAAAGTAGTCCCTGATGACTTATTTTTAATACATGAGTTGTTTTGCAGCAGTATAAGACACATGAAGGCATAATTACGCCATTTTTTAATTTCAAAATATTTGTCAACATTGTGTTACTCATGTCGTGCGTCGCGGCAGACTGACGAGCGGCCGTCTTTATATTGCCGGTTCGTCATCATATTACTTGCCTCACTTATGAGCGCGGTTAGCTACGTCTAGACTTTTTTATTGGTCTGAGATTACAAGTAAATGTACACTAACAGGCGGGGTATGTGCTTGTACGCAATTTTTGTTTGTACATTAATTTTTCATTGTTAATGTACTGCATACTCCTGCACTGTGTAACCGCTGGCTGTATTTGTCTATTGTGATATAGCAGCAGTCATTAAGCATTCAATTAAGTAAAACGCATCGTTCGTTTGCCATACACTTCTCGCGGAGCCGATGTTTGCCGACATACGGATGCTGTGGCGGTATAGACTGCTGTTTTATAATCCTCGAAGAACAGAGAATTGTTGCCAGAAAGAGAAATTTGTTAAAATATTGCTATTTCCTTGATTTTAGTTATTTTATTAGTTACCTGAGGGTACTAATGGTGGAAGACTTACGCAAACTCGCAACAATGTATTGAATGAATGAATGAATTAAATTGTTTTTATACTAACACTAAATATCGAGCACTAAATAAAAAACATACAAGTAAAAATGCACAAACTTAAATCATTAAAATCAGAAACATTCTTAAAATTAAAATGGCGTATGCGACCGCTGTTAGGTTAAAGGCACCCAGGGATAATTCCATTTTAGGATTGTACGACAAAAAAATTAGTTGTGCATGACTGAAATAAGAGTTGATTCCTTGATAGTCACAGTAAGGCATAACAAAGTAGGACGGGTGGTAATGTAGAAAGTACTATAAACAGTCAAAACACTACATTATGTCTTCTTATTCTTCTTTGTGCTCGCCATTTCCCTTTACACGGGGTCGGCTTTCTTAATCATGTAGCGCCACTTTACTCGGTCTTTAGTATCCGCCATTGTAAGGGAAAAAATCTTCATGTCCTTTTGGACAGTCGTCAACCATGTCGCCAAGAGTCTTCCTCTTTGTCGTTGTTGTGTTGCGCAGAATAAACACTTCTTAACCACGTATTCGTCAGGGCGGCGCATCACGTGTCCGTACCATCTCAGCCTAGATTCGACCATTTTATCCGCTATTGGCGCAATCTTCAAGCTTCCCCTGATGTATTCATTGCGTACTTTGTCTTTCTTTGTAACGCCCGCAGACCATTGCAATATTCGCATTTCGGTGACGTGAAGTTTCTGTGTATGGGTTCTTTTAGCTGCCCACGTCTCGCTACCGTATAGTATGGCAGGTCTGACGGCAGTCTTATATACCTTTCCTTAGATTCTCATCGGTATTCTGGCATCACACAAAACTCTAGTAAGTGAACGCCATTTGCTCCAGGCAGTTGTTACCCTATGTGTGTGTGTGTGTAAAACACTACATTATGTATATGTGCATAATTATTCTATGGATAACTAGGCTTTTTTACATATAAACATAATTATTTACAAATTAAATGTGGGTAATATTTTCTAAAACAGGTAATAGGGGTTAAAGAATGAAATTGCCGATTTTTCCACATTATTCATTAGTGTATAATTTTACAATAGTAGTAAATAAATTGGGAAGTCTGGCTCACATCATTTCATCCTCACCGCTCGCAAGCTCGCTACGTCGCACTTCGTGCGCCGTCGGATGAAACGATGTGAGCCAAACTTCCCAATTTATTATTATGAAAGTCAGTCGATATTGATTTAATCCAGACCCCTAGACAAGACCTACACCACAAATGAATTTATATCGCGAAGCTTATTTAAATGTTTTACGATGAAATATAAGATCATTTTGTTGTAACCTTCGAAACAATGCAGTCAAGTTGTAGTTTTTAAAACACTATTATGAAATTTGTTAAACAAAAACAGTCACTAAAGTTAGACTGTGTATGTCCCGCATCATCAAATGAGCCAAGGAGACATGGCAATTTATTACCTAATTCTATACGGTGTATTGTATGTGGACCGTCAAATTGTGGAAAGACCAACTTAGTTATTAGTTTATTGTTACACAAAGATGGTTTACGATTTC
The DNA here is from genome assembly GCA_955850985.1 of Elophila nymphaeata. NCBI lineage: Eukaryota > Metazoa > Arthropoda > Insecta > Lepidoptera > Crambidae > Elophila > Elophila nymphaeata. Next base: position 25,646,078 of record OY039073.1, on the reverse strand, counting down.
GTAATCTTTATGTTTATTCAAAGTCGTTATATCAACCTAAATATGTGTATTTAGAGAAGGTACTTGACTTAGTTACAGATACACAATTTAATAAATATAACCATAATAGTGAGATTTTAAGTCCACATGAAGCTTTGCCGAATTCAATTATTATATTTGATGATGTAGCCTGTGAAAATCAAAACAATATCCGAGATTATTTTGCCATGGGACGTCATAAGAATGTTGATTGCTTTTATATTAATCAGACTTATACTAAAATACCCAAACAACTAGTAAGGGACAATTCAAATCTAATTATTTTATTTAAGCAAGATGACATAAATTTGAAACACGTCTATGATGAGCATGTGGGGCCTGATATGTCATGGTCTAAATTTCGAGAGATGTGTTCAACTATATGGAATAAACCATATAGTTATTTAGTTATAAACAAAGACTGTGAACGAAATAATGGATGTTACAGAAAAGCATTTGATACATTTATAGTGGTAGACGAATAGCGGATCGATACTTAAATGCTTGTAATGTTAATAATAAACCATTCCCATTGGTGACTCCGATTAGAATAGTAACTAAAATGGAAACGGATCTCAAAGAACAAATTGTAAAATCTGCTGCAGCTATAAAAAGAAAGGTTGATATGATAAAAGAAGCTGAAAATATGAAAAATTCAACTTTAGATACAATATTTAAGCCGATAGTCGACCCCTTAAAATTGTTAGCACAAAAAAATGATGAAAAAAATGAAGAAGAACCCGAGTATACACATGTTTTTAAAAAAATAAAGGAAAATAAAACCGATACTTCGTGTTCCTCTAGTGAGGATTTCAATGAAGCTGTAAGTGAACAAGATGACGCTGATTACGATAGTCAAAACCAAACTCTCGTGAAACAAACTTCTGGTGAGCACAACATTAGCGACAGTTCATTTCAATCCTTACAATCTCCTCAATCTTTGTCATGGTCTGTTTCATCTGAAGCCATGATTGATGACATACCTTTTGGAATAAGAAAAGAACGCGGAAAACTTTGGCTCGGTAAAACCATGGTTTATGATGATGGACATACTCTCAAAATAGGAAATCGTGTTTTTAAAAAAACAATTGGATTAAAAGAACTATTGTTTAAAAAGAAACCAAACTTAGATGTAATCACCGATGTTGATTTAAACAATTATAAATCACTATTATTAGATACTAACGCTCACAGACGTGATTGTGATCCAACCAAACCAATTAAATGCAACAAAGGATTTAAATATATGAGTGTCATAAAACCATTATTCCAATTTTCTAGAAAACATATAGATAGTGGAAAGGAGATCAAACAAGGCAAAGGTATCAAACTTAATAAAACACTGAAGAAAGATACTGATTACATCTATTGGGACGATCCTAATGAATTGGTAGAACGCTTAAAATTATTAATTGCATCACGCGATGCAGGTAACACAGGCTTAGAGAATGAAATTATTGCCATAATTGAAGAATTGCATGAAGCTGGTATCATTAACAAAATATAAAGATCATTCAACGAAAAAAAAAAACCAGTACACTTAAAGTAAGCAACGCATTAACATTAACATGAATATAGATAAATTTGGTCATCACGTGCATAAAAGATTACGATTATCAGAATATATTAATACTTTGGACGATTCACTAATAAAAAATGAGTCAGGAGACTTTGATTTGAGGTCATCAAAACTAAAAGGTCTGTCTGCGCCAGACAAAGATGACGAAGCGGTAAATAAAGCATACATGGATAAAGCTATTCAAGAGCTCAGAAGTGAAATAAAGAACGTAAATACACGCGTCCAACTCTACTTAAGGAACCTTGAAACAACAACTACAAATCGTCTCATTTCTATGTTCTATTCAAAAGCGGAAATAGATAGCATGATTCAAGTAAAATCAAATAAAAATGAGTAAAAACGATATAGTCAATGAACTGCACCGAGCAGCAAGAAAGAATTTCCCTCGTCGAAGTACAGTTATAAAAGGTTTAGATGATTTGTGGCAAGCTGATCTTATGGATCTTCAGAAATATCATCGTATTAATAAAGGTTATAAATATGTTTTAGTTGTAATTGACACTTTATCAAAATATGTTTGGGTCAATCCCTTGAAGTCAAAAGACAAAATATCTGTTACAAATGCCATGCAAAATATATTATGCAGTTCAATGCGAAAACCTAAGCATTTGCAAACTGATTTAGGGAGTGAGTTTTATAATAATAATTTTAGACAATTATTAAAAGAGTTCAATATAAAACATTATTCTACCTACTCTATAAAAAAAGCATCCATTGTAGAACGAGTAATAAGGACAATAAAATGTCATCTGTACAAATTGTTTAGCATATGTGGTAAATTTCAATGGGTACAAAAAAACTTAAAAGACGTAGTAAAAAGTTATAATAGTACTATTCATCGAATAACAAAATTTAGGCCTATTGATGTTAATCAATCAAACCAGATGGTTGTTAGGAATAATATTATTGAAACATATTATTGTAATAAAGACCGGAAACCCAAGTACCATGTTGGAGATTATGTTCGCATTAGTAAATACAAAGGTGAATTTTACAAAGGTTACACGCCTAATTGGTCAACCGAAATATTTAAAGTTGTAAAGGTTAATCAAACGAATCCACCAACCTATCACTTAGAAGATAAACATAAACAAAGAATATTGGGATCTTTTTATGAGTATGAAATACAGAAAACTAAGTTTCCTGATATTTATCTCATCGAGAAAATTTTAAAAAGAAAGGGAAATAAATTATATGTAAAATGGTTAGGGCTTAGTGATAAAGAGAATAGTTGGGTTGACAAAACTTCGTTGATTTCTTAATATAAATCTAATACTTTAACATAATACAATCACTCTACGAGTATCAATGAGCAAAGGCAGTGGTATTATTAACAGCGTAATTAATAATTTGCCGTTTGAGTTACATTTACCTGGTTATCAATTTTGTGGCCCTGGTACAAAACTGCAGAAACGGTTACTGAGAGGTGATCGAGGTATAAACCAACTTGACGAAGCTTGTATGTATCACGATATTGCTTATAATAATAGTGATTTGGACGTCCGACATAAAGCTGATCTAGAACTCTTAAATATGGCTAAAAAAAGATTGAAATCAAAAGATTCTGGCAAAAATGAAAAAGTTGCCTCATGGATAGTGAAAAATGCAATGAAAGCAAAACTAAAAGCGGGAGCTGGTGTACGTTCATTTATGTCTGTAGTAAATAAAATTAAATCACAATTAAAAAAAATCAAATCCAAGGACAATAGCTCAGCTATAAAATATGCATATGCGGCAGCAAAAAAACTATTTTCTAATAAAAAAGGAGTGCGTTTCCCGCGGTGTATTCCTATTCCTAAATGTGGTGGAGTATTACCTCTAATACCAATATTTGCCGGACTGTCAGCTTTAGGCTCCTTAGCTGGAGGTGCAGCAGGTATCGCAAAAGCTGTAAATGATTCCAAGATGGCTCAAAAAAATTATCAAGAATCTCAACGGCATAACAAAATGATGGAGGCAGTTGCTCTTGGCAAAGGATTGTATCTTAAGCCTCATAAAAAAGGAGCAGGCTTATATTTAAATCCTCCAAAAAACTAATTAGACGGCTACCTAGACGAGCTCTTACCAATGTAGATATAATAGAGCATGCGTCCGATATTCCATTTTTCCGTGGTGTTTTTATGAGAGATGCATTACCTTTGAAACCTAGAGAAATAGAATGTGCTATACTAAATTTGGATAGTTCTGAAAATCCTGGAACTCATTGGGTAGCCTACGTTAAACAAAATGATTACTCTGAATACTACAATAGTTTTGGCAACTTAAAACCACCCTTAGAACTAATCAAGTATTTAAAAGAGACGCCAATAAGCTATAATTATGTGCAATATCAAACTTTTGATTCTATGAACTGTGGTCACCTCTGTTTGAAGTTTTTAAGAGATTATTGGAAAACTAATTTATAAAGAGAACGAAATAAAAAAATTCATCATTTTAAAAATGTCTTTCACTGTATCCATAACTGGGAAAGGAGCTTCGTTAATAACAAACTATTCACCCACTTTAGAATTACGTGGAGAGTATGAGTGCGGACTCTTGTATTTTTCTACATTTAATTCGATCCCTAATATAGACGAAAGAAATAATAAGTTTTATTATGGTAAAAATGAAGTCGTAGAAATTCCTGAAGGAGCATATGAACTTCAAGATATTTGTGATTTTTTAAAAAACAATGTTAAAAATACTGAATTAAAATTGACTTGTAATAATAATACACTGAAAACTAATATTTTCTGTTCCAAAGACGTTTACTTTGACAAAAATGATTCGATGGGTAAAATTTTGGGTTTTGGTATGGAAACGATAAAGGCTAACATAAATAGAGAATCTCAGTATCCTGTTAATATTTTATCAACTACCATAATACGCATAGAATGCGATGTAGTCAGTGGATCATTCGTGAATGGGAAAGCAAGTCATATAATTTATGAATTTGTTCCAAATGTGCCGCCTGGTTATCGAATTATTGAAGTACCTAAGAACCTAATTTATTTTCCGGTTAACCAAAATGCAATTAGTGCAATCAATATAAGGTTGTTAGATGCAGAAAATAGACAGATCAATTTGCGTGGTGAAGAAGTGCAGTTGTATTTACACTTCAGAAAAAAATGATAAACTTTAATAAAAACAGCTTTACACCATGCCTCCAATTCAGTTCTAAAAGAACCCTTCGAAAAGAAGCACCCCTCCACATGAAAAAGAAGCTGACAAAAAGCAACAAAGAATTCCTTAAGCTAATCGGCTTGTTAAAATGAATATTTTAAATATTTCTCAAGCGGCAGTCCACGATAACAGTATAGAAAGTTTTGAATATCATTCGTATAAACCATACGTAACAAGTTTTAACAAGAATGATGAAATACGAATACCTATCAACCAACAAGACTTGTACGTGTTGCCGTCACTCAGCACTTTATATATTGAGGGCAAAGTAAATGTGTATAACACAACAACTAAAGCAAAAGTGTCAAGTGTCAACTTTGTGAATAATCCTGCGTTGTTTTTATTTCAAGATATCCGCTATGAATTAAACGGAGTTGAAATAGACAAAGTGAAAAATGCCGGTATTACAACGACCATTAAATCTTATTTATCGTTAAATGAAAATGAGTCTAAATCTGCTAAAGTATGGGGATGGTCTGTCAATGGAACAAATAATCTTAAAGATGGATCATTTTCAACATCAATTCCGTTAAATAAAATATTGGGCTTCGCTGAAGATTACGAGAAAATCATAATTAACTGTAAACATGAGTTGATATTATTAAGATGTAACACAAATCTTAACGCTTTAAAATTAAAGCCTGGAGAGGTGGTGGACGACATTATCATCAACAAAATTGTTTGGCGAGTTCCACATGTTAAAGTGGCCGATCGCGAAAGGTTAAATTTATTGAAACACTTAGAAAAAGATCGAGCTATCACACTAACGTATCGTAATTGGGATTTGTATGAATATCCATTGATACCACAAACTCGCAAACATACATGGTCGATTAAAACTTCGTCACAAATCGAAAAACCTCGATTTGTCATTGTTGCTTTGCAGACTAATCGCAAACATAATTCTGAAATGTCAATGGCAGAATTCGATCACTGTCATGTTCGTGATGTAAGGGTCTTTTTAAACTCAACTTACTTTCCATACGAAGGACTGAATGTCAGTTTTTCAGACGATAAGTTTTCTTTATTATATGAGCAATATGCACGATTTCAACAGTGTTATTACGGACGCCGATCGGAGCCGTTGATGACTTTGAAAGAATTTAGAGACGTTGCTCCGTTATTTGTTATTGACTGTTCTCGTCAACACGAATCCTTGAAAGGATCAATAGACGTGCGAATTGAAATTGAAACAGATGTGGAAATACCAGATCAGACAGCCGCATATTGTCTGATTTTAAACGATTGTATATTTGAGTACAGACCTTTAAGTAATATTGTTAAGAAAATATCATGAACAACAAAATTATCGTAGATGTGCAAGGATTTAAAAATAAAGATAATGAATTCGTAGTAAAGGAATTAGCAATAGCCACAAAAGAGCACACACAAGTATTTTCAATAAAACCTCCTCACTCATTTTTCACTCTCACTGATACAGAAAGAAAACACGTGAAGTGGATAGAAAGAAATAGAGGCTATCGTTGGAGTGAGGGCTACATCGATTACAGAGAATTTCGTCGAATCATAAAACCATATTTAAACGATCAAAAAATTATAGTGAAAGGACTAGAAAAAATCAAGTGGGTACAGGAATTATGTGGCCATAGAAATATTGTAGATATCACAGATAATGGTATACCCAATCTAGATAGTCTTAGTGAAATGTATTGTAAAAATAATTTTATTTTCAACTGTTTTTCTCATAAAAAACATTGTGCATTAAAAAATGCGTTGTGTATAAAAAAATGGTGCTTAGACAATAATTTAATGTAATGATAATAAATCCATTTAAATAATATCTATACTTTTATTTGTACCAATCCAATTTCTCAGAATGAAACATCAATTTTAATATTTTTTATTTATTAATAACGTCATCTAAAACAACACACAGTTTGTTAAAAAGCTATTTATACTAACACATTTTCGTGAATACGTACAATCGTACATTATAGAATTAGAAGATAATAAGAACAATGATATGATGTCTCTCTGTGGTTTTCACTTAGACAAAATGTCAAAGTAAATAAATCCACTTGAGAATTTGATGTAAGAACCTAAAGAAACGTATCGACGATGATTCAATAATGGTTTAAAGATGAAATCTGTAACACAATCACAACACAATATGTTATAGCTACAGTTTTACGACAATTTTATGGATGTCCATATAATAATCTAAAAACTGTAGCTATAGCCACACATTTTTTTGGATATATTATTTACCAGTTTTTCGGTTTCATCCATTATTGTATCGTCGTCATCTTTGATCACATATTGAGCAGCTAATATTACATCTTTCTTTTTGTGGTCCATTCTAGATTCCGATATGTCTATTATTTGAATTTTGACCAGTCGCCTCCCATTTGTCGGCTCTTCTTTAATTACATATGATTGTTGACGTCGGTGGTTACGTTTGATGTAGTTGCTTTTCTTGGTTACTCTTGCCCGTGCCCGAAGCAATTTGGAAGCAAACTCTGGTTCCCTCAAAACATCTTCGTAGCACTGGGTGTCTTGGGCATCTTGATAAAATAGCGGTGGTTGTTGGTCAAAAAGTTGGAGCTCGTCCAAGTTTTCTTGATCGTGACGATTCTGGAATTAATATTGATTACTTTAGTATTTATTAAAAACAATAATAACAAGACAAATTGTGTTCAAAGCTAGAAATTACTTACCATTTGCGACGACATGATTTTCGATTACTTTTCAGTCTTTCCACCCAACGATATGATGAAATATAAATTTAAAATTTAAATGCCAACCTTTTATACCAGCACTATGCTTACGTATAAACAAAAGTATTTTTGCAAGATTTACAAATTGTGTTGGTGTCATTTGATCTACCTCGCAGTTTCTACATGCAAAGTTAAATTGCTGATTCTGTAATTGCAACATAAGTAGAGTCAGCACATAAATGATTTGATTTTGCACTACTTACATTATTGTAATTCGATCTGACGCGTGTTAACTGTTTTGAAAATTTCGTTATCAAATTACATTATGTAGGTCATTCATTACTTATAGGTAAACATTAAGCGGATATAAATTAAACGACAAAATGTAATGCAAAGTAATGTATTTATTTAAACAATTTTAAACACAATGACACGTTTTCAACATCAATATAAATTAAGTTTAGATTGTAATATTTTTTTTTTACAAAAATAAGTCATTACTCTAATATCTTTTTGAATTATTTCAAAACACAATGTTACATTATTAGCATGAACATTAATTTGATTTATTTGTAAAAATAAAATTAATATACAATAATAAGTAATGAGTTTAAACTATGGGTTTAACTATTTGATGCACTTCACAGTCTATATAGTAATAGAATAATGCCCCCATGCTATGGTTGAAATATTATCGCTGGATATAAATCGCTTGTCATCTTTTCTGGATAATGCTACTTTATTCTGTTCTCTAGTAAAAATGTGATGTTTGATTGTTTTGAAAAGAACATTTTTACCTCTGAGTTCCTTTCCAGTGGAAAGGCAGTTTGTATAGTCAGAAAACGTTAATCCTTTCGTGACAGGCTTTTTAACACCCTTTGCTTTTTTTATCTCATAATCATTAGTTCTAATGCTGTATAGTTTGGATCGTAATCCTACAAATTCTAACAAAATTTGACCGCCTAATTCATCTTTAAATAAACCGGGAATTTTGTTGTTTTTTGGAATTATGTTAAAACGATTCTTGGGAGGATAATTACTACTATCAAAATAAGAAACAAAATGATCTCTCATATCGCTATAAAAGTCATCCGTTTGTATGGAATATAACAAACTGTCAGTGTCCGTGTAGCACAATGACAAATTTTCTTTGTAAAAATTTTTCATAATGGAGTAATGGAAATCATACATGTGACTTTTTGAAAGGTCTAAAACAGTGAAGCCGATGTATATTGGTTTATTTAAAAATACTTTATCTCGTTTCAACTGAATGGCTACCAAATTTTCGTCAAACACGGCTGAACTATGGAAGTTGGGCCGGGCTATCAATTGTTCTGCAGAATAATGTTTTTTCGTAGTGTTACGATCGTCACGCCAGGTACTAACAAGTTTTACGTCAACTCTGCGTTCAGTATCTTCCAACGTTTTCCCAAAAATGCTATTATTTAAAAGCTTGAAAAAGTCTTGTTCGAAAAGAGAAACTGAGTTTTGTCTTAATTTTGTATTCAAATCAATATATTGTTTTAAATATGGACTTTGTTTAAATGCTAATACCTTATGAATTTTTTTGAGCTTTAATCCATGATCAAGACAAACTTTTAAATGTACATAGTGAATTACGTAATTATATTTGTCATATAAATTAGGAATTAATTTTTTATGTTTAGAGCCAGGTAGTATAAAATTTTGTGCACAAAATGGAAGGTCATTATGTAAGTTATGTAAACTTTCAGGATATTCAAGATCTACTTCTAGAATATAACCATAGTCATTATTGTTGGGAATGCTCATTATATTAAGTTGGTTAAATTGGTTTTCATCAAGTAATTTAAAATCAGCATATGGCAAATAACTACACATAGCATAACCGTACAGATTGTTGCAATCCAAGTATATTAAATAATTATTAGGTTTTGTCGAATCGAAATTGGGCTCATATTTATTATTACACCGAGAATATCTTTTGGAACATAAACAAATACCTCCACGAATGCCCTGTTGGATCATGCGGATTATTTCCAAGTCTGATAATAATTCTAATTTTACTCTTGTCTTTAAAAGCATCGCATCGAAACTAAGACTAGGTGCTGTAACATAGAAAGCAGGATCTAAATCATAATTTTGTTTACATGTTTTGCGGAACTTTTGAAATATATCAGCTAGTAATAGAACATCAGTTTTGACATACAAGTCAGTGTATTCTCCTAAATTTTTTATTTCAAACGTTTTCCAAACATTGACTGCATGTTCATAATCACTTAAGCTAATAGACTCATTCGTGAGACTACTATAAAATTTATCTATATCTGGTAGACTTCTTTCTTTGTAGACATCCCACGAAGACATATATTCGTATGGATATATACCTTTCCTACACAACAATGAAAACTGATCTTCACTCATACAGTTATCACGTAAATGAATAAAATCGTGTTTATTAAGAGTTTTAGCTAATTTTTCTAAGCTTGTTCCTAAAAATTTAAAAGAATCTACAAAACGTATCGCGACAAAGTCTTGTTCTGAGAGTTGGATAAATTTGGTAAATGAAATATAGTTTTCTTTGCTTTTAGGAATAACTTTAATATGCCCCGGAATAGTGCTTAGTTCACGTATAAATAAATGGCAATCGTAACCTGATAAATTGTGAAAAAAAATTGGAATGAATTTAGGAACTCGAAAATTAAGATTACAAAATGAATGGGCAGCACCTCTGTATTTGCCTGTGAAATGACAATGATCTCTTACTTTATCGAAGATTAATAAGTTAGAACATAAATGACAATACTCTGCACTTTCAAAATTTTTTGAGTCAGTTTCACTAAATAATACTGGCATGGGACTTTTGGATGCTGATTGAATAATACCGTAAATTCTCTTTACATCTAATTGTAAATAATTTACAAACTTTGAAGAGCAGTCCGGACCGCGATAAGATTTTAAACAGTTAAAAGAACTATCATAATTACAAACAATATAGTATGCAAATGAAGCGGGAATATGTTGATGCGTATGTTTTGTATGAATACCCTGATTATCAATACATGTTTCTAATAAGGTTTCAAAATCTGCATATATAACAAATGGCATATACTGTTTAAATTGAAAATTTTTAAATTGTAATATAGTGTTTTTTTCTGGTAAAATAGTTACGACTCCACCACAATCATGATTTTCATATTTTTCTCTAGTTTTGAAAAATATCAAACAATCATCACAGAAAAATATTTTACCATGATGACTAGTTACTTGACTTCTAACTAATTTTGACATATCTTTTATAAGACAGTAATGAGATTTAGAACCATTCTGTAAAAAAAGCATGTTCACATGAAATTTTTTTCGCAATTTAGTTTTATACAATGGTCCAGTTATATTTATTTTGCTATCTAATCCGTATATGTTAACACTAATATTTAGATTATTATTTTCAAATATTTTTATATCTCTGAACGAAACAGGAAATAACATGTCCCTTAGGTTTAACACAGTACTAAAATGAGGGTACGATGATACTCTTTCGCTATTTTTTTTAACTGGATATAAAGCAGCAATAACAGTCCACGCGAAGCAATAGTCATCGTTATTTTTTATGTTAACACAAGCATGTTTTGATTGTATTTTGGTTGGCAATTTCAAATAGCTTGACCCTTTCAGTGGAGTATATTTATTAATGTTAGTTTCGAGATATAAAATATTCAAAAGAGACCATCCGCTACCTTTCTCCTGAAATTCCTCAATCTTTTTAGTTATGATATCGGAAACAGTATCTACTAAATCATCAAAACTAAAGTTTTGATGTAGTGAAATATTTTCAGTAGCAAAGGACTTGATTTCCATTGTATCATCCTTGGGTAAAATTACTTTGACAAAGAGTTCAAAATTTACTTTGATATTAATGTGATTATTAATTGCCGTCTCAAGTAGCACACGTATATCCGAGGCAACACACCGCAAATATTGGTCTGCAGATGTAGCAGCTACGTTGCTACCGTCTATACGATGCTCTCGCTCAGCACTTATACGATATGAACCTATACGACCTTTGAATGCTGAAGAAATTTTTGTAATTCTCGTATTAATAAATACTGCACTATTGCTTTTATGTCTAATACTGCGCAAGTGACCTGGAAAAGCCTTACTTCGAATAGACTGATGACAAACTGAACAATAAATAGTTTCACCCATAGCAGAAGAACTAGTTATCTACCACATAGATTAGTTATTTTATGATTTTAAAAAACTACGAAATAATATTTAATTTCTCATGCCTGTTTATCAGGGTAAAAAATTGCTTCTCTTTAAATCTTTTCTTAGCTTCGCCGCACAATCTTTATCAGGCTCAACCCTTAGACGTAGCTGAGCACTCCACTTATTTGTTCTATTAATAGATTGTGTCTTCTATTTTACACGTATTGTACACCTTCACGTCAAATATAGTTATGACACCGTTATCGATTTACACTTTGTCGTTATTTTAGAAATATTTACCCATAGCAGAAGAACTATAGTTTTCTACCGCTTAGATTAATTATTTGATATTAACAGAAAATGTACCTACTGAGCAAAACCGGAAAAATATTATTTAATTTGTAATGTACTACACTACTAGATACTGCACTATATCATTACTAAATAGTCTGAACAGATAGTTTCACCCATAGCAGAAAAAGTAGTTGTCTACCAACCACCTAGATTAGTTATTATAAGATTTTTTTAAAATACGAGTTGTTATTTAATTTCTTACGCCTGTTTATCAGGATAAAAAATTGCTTCTTTTTTAAATCTTTTCTTAGCTTCGCCGCATAGTCTTTTTAATTGCTCCCAGATTGGATCATCCGGCTCAACCCTTAGACGGAGCTGAGCACTCCACTTATTTGCTCTATTAATGGGTTCAATGTCTTCTATTTCGCCCGTATTGTACACCTTCACGTCAAAAAATATGTCACCTGTATCATGCACCTCGAGATGCCGCAGCACACCGCCCGGGACACGACGCGCCAGTGACGACCACAGAGGTGTTGCTGAACGATTGGCAGCCTTTGTTTCGGCGGAGGCTCCAAACAAGGACGATGCTAGATCGTCGTTCGATTTTCTGTAACAATCAGAATTTATTAATGTGAATTCATTATTAGCTACCAATAATTATGGAATTCTAAACACAAACAATATACCATCAAGAGCTTGTGACATAATTTGATGTCTATATAAGTAGATTTAGAATATATAATTTCCCATTTACTCTATAACTTTAGAACGACTTTACCTATTTCATTTCAGATGGTTCTTAGGGAAAGAAATTGGATATTTTCAAAAACTTGAAAGACTACTTGAACTTCACACATTTGGCAGCTCGCGCGATTGATTGGTTTATTCGTAGCCTTATATTACAAACACAATGTCAGGACCACGTCTCTAAAGTCAGCTCCTTAATTATACAATAGTGGTTAAAATCAGAAATAGCACGGGTCTCCCAAAAAAAATGTTATAGCACTACCAATAAGCAATAGCACTACCATTTCAACCACTTCGCCTCTTTGTAACGAGAATGGTAAGTACCTATAACAGCTAACGTCAACCTATAATATCTACAGTTACGTGTGATGTGAAGTACCTACGATCCGTCCGATCCGTTTAACCAGATGAGATTTACATATCTGTACATTGCGATGGACGTAACGAGAGTTAACCTACAGCACTGCACATGCAACGCAATGGATGTATTGATTGTTATCCTGCTACGATTTATAGCTCCTTGCAACGCGATTGATGTAACGAGCGTGAACCTATACTGTAATTTTTACGTTCATAGAACCCGACGGATTTATTGATAGCTAACCATTTTCAGCTATTTACAAAGTGAGCAGCGTAAATGTCGAACGAGTGTAATGCGACTTACGGTTAAAAATAAAGTGCAGAGTGATACCACGCAACGCAAGCAATTACGAATCGTATAAAAAACTGTATAGTTTGTTGGATAAAATAACTAAAACTAAAAATATTTTTGATAAGTATACATACTTGGATAACTTTTTGGACGCCCTTGATTTCGATTCTTTGTAGGAGGTCTTCTTGGAACTTTTTGGTTTTTTCGGCGCTTCAACAACGTAGTCTTCTTCTACGTCCGATGTTTGCTGCTCCGAGTCGGAGTATAGAGCATGTGCGTTGCGTTTAAGCTTTGAGTCTGACCTGTAGGATAAAAAACAAAGATAAAGAATTATTTTAAGTTCATGTTGTCTCATACAATCACTAAAACCATAAGAATTATTAAATAATTCTAATGGTAAAGCGCATTGTACAAATAAAGTAAGACGACAACAAGTCAAGATATATTTCCATAGTGAAGTATGTTGCGGAAATTATCCTAATTTGTTGTAAGTAATAAAAATAAGAAAATTAGACTTACGTACATTTCGATGCAGTTGAGGCAGAATAAGTTTCAGCGAGAGAATTAAAATCACTTAACAATTCACTATTAAGTATTTAGCGAATCCTCCGATGACTGTGACTGAAATTGGTTAGAAGGAAGTTTTATACCCAATTTCGCTATAGATTTTACACACTACATGTAAATAATAACACACATGCGTATGCCACCATTCAGCAATTATTTTGTGAATAAACAGTTTTATTGAATTACAAATATTTTGCAATAACATAATATTGGAGCAACTTATAGCATATCAGTTTAGGGATCCGTAAACTAAATAAGTAGGTAACTGATTTTACCAATTATTACATTTTATAAAACTCATTTCACAAATAATTATTAGTTATCATATTGCAAATATGATCCGTGTGATGCTGGCAGAGTAAAAGAACATCAACCCATATCCTCCTAAGGGTGTCGTAGAAGGCAACCGTTGGTTTAGCAAAGGGGTATTGATCACCTTATACTCCAACGTAGGTACTGTTGACTTAAATCAACAGTGCGATAAGGGCAGAGTAGCATAGCATCGACCCATATCCTCCAATGGGTGTCGTAGAAGGCCACCGTTGGTTTAGCAAAGGGGTATTGATCACCATATCACCTCCGTCTACCAAACTGTACTGGGCAAGCATGGTGAATTACATTTCACATAAATTAACATACTACCTTCAGCAACTATCATTTAAAATAAATAAAATATTAATACTGAACCCACACTTTAATAATTTATTAAAATTGCATTCGCTTTAGATTTGCATGCGATGCATTAAATATGTTTATCAATATAATTAATAATTTATTTCGTATTTCCATCAATTGCACTAATTTTGACGATTTAGGACTTCTGACTAATATTTTGTGTACACACACATTACAATATTGATATTGTGATCAGCATATTGTTTGTATAAAACTAGCAGATTTTTCATGTTCAAACCAGTCTCTGTTTGATTTGCCTAATTGCTGCCCAACTACGGACCTGGTTTCGGCCTGCCGGTTGGCTTCAGCAAGGAAGCTCTGAGATCAGGGACTGTTGAGCTATTTCTAAACTACTCTATTTTTGAGTAGTTTAAGTTGTAAGTGGTATTCAATAACTTTTTATTAAGTAGATATCAAACTTATAAAGTCAGTGTGGAACGTGAAAAGAATTCAGGTGAGTTTTTTTTCCCCTTCAACATTAACAGTTTTCGTTCTTTTCAACAAGATTCGGTTCAGTACCTTGTTTTTTTAGTATCGTGAAAATACACAGTCTCAATAACGATTTTTTCCAACAGTTGCAACTTTATGCGTTGATACTTTCGAAATTTGTTAAAAAATTTGATGATACTTTTTTCGTCATAAAAATCATAGTCTCGAGATAGCATTCGTACAATTTTCGTAAATTAAATTTCACAACTTCTCGCGACCCCGTTGATGTGTCCATCCATAGCAAGAGCTGTCTGCACTGACCCACCTAAACGGTATAAAATCAAATCTGAACTTCATAAAAATAAATTGGGAAGGCTGGCTCACATCGTTTCATCCGACGGCGCACGAAGTGCGACGTAGCGAGCTTGCGAGCGGTGAGGATGAAATGATGTGAGCCAGACTTCCCAATTTATTTACTACTTACAATAACTATAATACAATAACTATATCCATTATTCTTTTTTTATTTTAAACTTCATTACAAGGACTTATATTTATGTATAAAATTTTATTCTTATTTTAATTTTTTTTACTAGAAATACATCTTCAAAAACAGCTCATCCTAATAGGTGCCCGTCTCCGTTATAAAAATATGAATGTTTTCTTACAGATATCAATTCACAAAATTTTTCTCTATGTATACTATAGCTTAATGTTGTCTAAATATATCCACAAAATTACGCACAATTTAGATTTGTGGTTCCTTAAAAAAATAGCAAATATATTTGTATGGAAAAATGAATTTTCGTTAAATTCTCCATACAAAACGGCAATTTTATACTAATAATGTTGAAGCTGAAATAAACGTACTTATGTAACATTGTCTTTGACATACGAGCGTTTCTATAACACAATTTGATTTCTTCCAGAAAATCCGTTTGGTCATGAAAATTCCAACACGCATTTTTACTACGAAGTATTCGTGTTATTGAATAAAAATGTGATACAGTATATCCTTTCGCTATAAAATTATCCGATGACGAGACTCATTACCGCCGTATATACATAATAATATTATACCCGTCTACAGATTTACATAAAAAGATCGATCTTTGCATGTGGCGAGTTCGCGTTGAATAGATTGTCTTTCGACGTTCTTTTGTTATTTTAAAATATAAATTCTTGTTGAAACTCACGGGATGGTTTTTGTGAAAAATAATTCGGGACAGCATTTTTTTCTTGTCAGGTAATAAACAGATAAAGAATCAACATAGTTAACATGGTCGCATTAATTGAACTTAATATTTAAAAAAAAATACTGTTCTCTGTGTTCCATCTAAAATATTCTATCGATTTTTGATGTGCAAAAATTAAATTTTACGGATTTTAATTAATATCCCTTTGTAGTCCAAGTAAACTTTATTTGAAAAATAAATAATAACTTGCACATCTTTTCTTTTGTGTCGGGTTTAATTTCTAGTTAACAGTGAACAAACAATTTTATCAAAGGAAATACAAAATGTTTAAAAGTATTCCTATCAATACAACTCTAGTTCCTACAAAGAACCTACAAAATTAATAGCTTAGTAAAATTTATATTCTAACGAAACATTAATCCATAAAACTATAACTTTTGATACCTAATGTAATTATGTATATAAAAATTTCGTGTCACGATGTTTGTGGTCGCTTTCCTCCAAAACGGCTTGACCTATTTTTATGAAATTTTTGTGTATATTTGGTAGTCTCGAGAATAGGTCGTAAAGTATGTTTAATACCGCTAAAAAGAAAAAAAAATCCAGACACCATATGCCGGGTCAGCTAGTAAAATTATATTTATTCGATATTTTAACCAATTAAGTGTACGAAAAAATCTTAATCTGAAAAGTAACCGGTGTGAGCCGCGCCTGTGATAACGACAGAGACGTCGATCCAATGTAATATTCAATGGAAGACGACGCAATCGATACTGCGTATTGCTATTTGAGCACTTGATTGCTATATTCATGACGTGTCTTGTTTCTTTGTGGGAATTATTGAGTCCCAACGATGGTAAGTGGAAGATTTAGACAATGGAAATAAGAAATTGTTACTACTTTATATGACAATAAAATTATCAGGTACACTAAGTAGAATGTAAATGGAATTTCTTTAACATCGCTGAGCATGGTACTGCTTGCCTGCGAGTGATGTCTGTGGCTTATGTCTATAGGTGTTGGGTATGGTGGATATAAATAAACGTAGAATAATAGTGCAAATGATCGAATTGAATTTAACTCCGAAAACTGTTTATCAAATTTTGACCAGTGCAGTTGAGAAAAATCTGTGCAAAAATGGTTCCCAAAAATCTTTTCCATCGATCTTTTGTTTTTGGCCAATAAAAAAATTATGTGGCTCTACAGTCTTGTTAGTCACCTAACTTGAGGCCATGGGACTTTTTCTGTTCCCAAGATTGAAAAATCACCTCAAAGGCCATCGTTGTGGGACATTGGAGATTATTCAAACAGCTGTAACCGACCATCTGAAGACTATTACAGTATCCGAGTTCCAGAACAGCTATGAGGAATGGAAGAATCGTCTCCAGCGTAGTGTGGCTTCCCAATATCGTTACTTTGAAGGAGACAATGTCAAATTGTAATTTTATTTGAATAAAACAAATTAATAAAATCTATCTCATTACTTAATTAACACGCCTCATATGTATGATTATTTTAAATATTAAATGATATGGAAATTAAAAATGAATGTTCAAAATTTCCCATTGATTATTTGTGGTGGATATTTATATTTTAAGAAAATCTCTCTATAACTTAATATCTATAACCAACAGCCCAAGCAAAGCCTCATCAATAATCCTCAGTGTTTAAACTTTATTATTCAAAGTCACATCAATAAATCTCACTTCGTTTGACACAACTTCGACTTTATTACTTAACAAATAAATTAAAATTAAACTTGCATCAGCATACACAGGTTTATTTGTCATAAAGAACTTTCTAAGTTGAAAGTTGGTCCTCTCTTAGTTAGACACTTAACACTTATTCGCGTACCTATTCCTTTTGTTTCTGCGTCCATTCGCGGTTTGAAGCTAGCGCCGTTAGGAAGTCCATATAAAATGTGGGATAAATTAGGACTTTAGTAAATTCATCTGAAACGGCAGCAGTCACGCGTAACCTAAAAGTCGTATGAGATATTTCAGTGCTTTGAAAGACTAATTCATTAAGATAAAATACAATTTATTAAAACAATAAAAATAAAAATATACATATAATCAAATAACATACATGAAATTTATTGTGTATCAGAAAGTAATTTGAAACATGAAGTCCTCTTGTATCCCTCGAAACAACTTTATTATAAAGTATGCGCCGCGACTAAAATAAGTCTATGCGCTCTGGGGAGCAAGGGCAGCGTTGGTAATTAATGCTTCTATTTCGTGCATAGTGAAACAATGACAAGCTACTAGGGATGGGAAATGCATACAACAAGAAATAATGATATTAGGAACTAAAATATATCGAGTGCGGTCAATTTAACGTTGCGCGACCACATGAGGGTTAAGAGGTCTAGCAAATGACCCGATTCCTCGCAATGATTAGCAGAAGTAGGCTCCGAATGCAAGAATACCTATTGTAAAAGACAATGTAATGACGCACTAGCCACCTTCGCCTTGCCGACCTGTAAAGTGCTTCTACACGTCTCTTTTCATTGACTATGACCGAGGATTGTAAGAAATAGAAACACGTGTGCTGACAGTGAATTATTACATTGGTATGGTGACGTAGAAATTTGTTTTTTTTTTGTCGTTATGTAAGCTAAGACTAAATAATAAAGTACAGACGGAGCGCTGCGAGGATAAAACTGAGGCCAGTTTTAAATGAAGTACATAAGCCGCTTTTTTTTAGTATAAGGCAAGACATCGCTTTGCTACATGTGTGTGCGCGTAACTGTGGACGTACATGGCTAACGGGCGAGGAGTAGTTTGATTTTACCGGCCTCAGGTTTTTCCTTGCAACGTTCCGTCTTCCGTCTACACTTTTTTACTTGCTCTGAGTATGTAAGTATAAATTATAATATTTGGTGAAAAGTGAAAGGAAGATAAATAATGCTTCTATTATTATTATTATATTTTAACTTACTACCCAACTATATTTTTTTTGCCTATAAATAATAAAAACGATTACTTATTATATTTAAATGCTTGCTTCTTTTCCTTGTCTCAGACGATCAACTTAAATCTAACAATGCAAAGGAAAGACTCATTCAAAAACTTTCATATTTTATGTTGTCAGGTATCTCTCTGCTATATCTTATTGCATGGTCGCCTCAGTTTAACTAAGGAGTGTACCACACCGTCTGTCTCATTAAGGCCGGCCAGCGTCTCGTAAACAACACCGTTTCAGTATCTACCATAAAATGTCGACCGCTACACTATGCGGTCTCAGTGTATTACGTGAAAATTAATATCCTCCTTTTGTTTAAGGACTTCGTAGAAAATGAAGGCTTTATTACTAGCTTCATATTTAAGAATTATATAGCCATATAGCGTGTAGTCGTTTTTCCATAATTCAAATAATATAACTATTAAAATAATATTTGATCTATAATAGTTGAGTTTGAGTCAACTAAATAAATATTCCATTTTATAAGCTGACATTTAAACTTTGTCTCGTTCTACGTCAGTTTGTTGTTTATTAATTAATTTATCTTCTGGAATTTGATAAATTATTGATTTTTCAAGATCTGTAAACTCTGTAAATCTCTCCTTCATTCCTTTCCATAATAGAAAGTTGTTTTTATTTATAATATAAAGAAAAGCATACGAAAGATCCATTACACTAGTTCAAAGTACGCTTTTTCTACGGGTTTAAGTTGCTACCTACATACATTTTACCTAGCTACCGATCCGTCGAGCTTATGTCATTCGAGATTTTGAATGAATCGATGTAGCAAACTGTTGAACTCATGATCATATCATGAGCTGAACATTTCGCTTCATAATAGAACAAAGAAAGTTTTCGAGTATTTAATTTTGTGACCTGACAATGAAAGTCACCTGTAGCACAGATTCCTCCCGAAACCTATTTAGGGCACGAGTCCCTCACGTATTTAGATTTCAATCTATGTCACCTATTCTTAAGTAGGTACTACAACAAAGTATCTAAATTGTGAAGGGCAAATTAATACGATAATTTAAAAATTAATAATTTTGAATTGAATATAATTGAGTATTCCAGCAACGGGCATTCGATTTCAAGTAGGAAAAGCTATACCACTGATTTTTGCTATATACTGTAATTTAGGCTATTGTGTCATTGTTTTGCCTAGACTACAAAATCCGTAATAAGGTTTTTATAAATTTAAATGACTATTTCAATTGTACATAATTACAGACCACAAACTAAGTTAAACTACAATTGCCATAGAAATTAAACAAAAACTTATTACGAACTTTGTGATCTAAGAAGATAATTACATTATGGCGAAATTTCAGGATTCTACGATATTTCTGAGGATATGCTAACGATTCCGAAATAATGGCGACCCTAGTTTCGCAAGGAGTGTGTCACACTGTCTCATTAAGGTGTGGTGGCATAAACATTACCGTTTTAGTATTGTAATTTGTTACAGTACACAATGCAGTTTTTGTTGCCTCTTGTAAAAGCTTGGCCGTGTAAACTAGCAGATGTGTCAGAGGAGTTTCTGCTCTGATTTATTGCCGCTGTGGTTCAGTTTTGATGTTCCATTAAAAGTACTTGCAAGCACTTTGATTTATATCCTTTTTAGAAACTCCATTCTTTACTGTATTTGAGTTGGATGTTACTTTGTTAATTTCTTTATGTGAACTTGTTTCAAAGGGATGAAATTACATCACGTTTTTAAATATAATGTGTTTTTATTTATATGACATTTGAACTTCTAAGTTAGAAAATTAATCACTTGGATAACTAGGGTGTGTACAATATTAGCATAATAATTGTCAAAATACTATGTACAGTCAAATCAAATAAATCATGACCCACTTGGCCGATCATTCCTTTAGCATCATAAATTGAGTTAGGTGTTCTTCGCTATCATGCGTGTTGCACTTAGTACGTTTTAAATATGAATAAAAATGCGTCATTACGGGTCAGAGATCTATGCAATTTTAATCTTTGTTGTCACTGAACTAAAGTCTCAATTGGAATTTTAAATAAGATGTCGTTCATAATCTAAACTCTTTTCACTACTGCGAAAAACGAATAACTATTATATTTTTAAAAATAAAATGACGTTATGTGTCAGATGTCAAGTAGTAGTCTGAATTTTTTTTAAAAAGCCATATTAAGATAACAGGTTCGTTACTTAAGAAATGTACGTTCATGCGAATTTCATCCTACTTTGTATAGAGTGACTGTAGGAAAATGATCTTAAGGTGGGTCATGATTCAATTTGGTCGACTGTACCTTGACTCGACGTATCGCCTGTCTTGTAGCAGCCGTGGTCACGAGCAATGTGGAAGTTTAAAATGTAACGAACTAATCGTAGGTAATATGAATTATATTGGCAATTATCTAGTCCAAATTAAGTTTTTATGACTTTCTGTGGCATTATAGGTGGTGTTTTTACTTTCTCGTACGTAGTATAGAGAAAGTCTTGTAATCGTAAAAAAATTTGACCTCGAGATTTTGACGGATTTACACGTTTTGGACCTCCCAGAGTACAATTTTTTTTTTTTGGAATTATGTCTGTGTGTGCGTTAGCACAATAACTCGATCATACTTTAACTTATTGCAACCAAATTTAACATAGGTGTATGACATCAAAATATAAGGTTTCTGTCAAATTTTGAGCCGTCGATCACGAAAGTTAAGCAACCAAGTGCACGGTTGGTACTCGGATGGGTGAAAAAAATTAACATGCATGACATCAAAATATAAAGTTTCTATCAACCTTTGAGTTGTTTCCGGTATACGAGAAAGTCAAGGGGAGACCACGCCCCATTTTTTTGTCAAATATTAATTAACGTTCAATTCCTTAACATTAGAAGGAAACGAAAACCACATTTCTTCAAAATTAATTTCTAAAACATAACAATGGAATCAATTATCTGTGTGTTTAGACGATCATACAATAATTCTCCACAATTCCACCTTTTGGTGAAAACCACCGTAAGTAGCTCAGTTTTACGTTCGTAAGCAAGTCAGTTTATACCGTTCGGTGAAAACTACACTTACAAACACACAGTTGTATATGCTACCAGCAAAAGAGTTGCACTTTTCCTACACATTTCCAATTACCTTTGATATCTTTACCTTGACGTTTATCTTTAACGATATCCAGAATAGCGGGAACATCAATTGTCAATTTTAAACTACTGCACCATAGTCTGTAGCGCAGTCCATTGAACACGGAACATATACAGAACAACTTACACAATAGGCAAAATAAACAGCAAGAAGCCGTGATGTCTTTATAGAAACACGTAAGAGTCGCTGCACATACGGTGAAGCGCAGCGTTAAAATGTCCCTACAAATTACTAGCTGAAAAACAATAATAGCACAGCGGGTGTTAATTAAAAAAAAATACGTTACGTCTATTATAGACCATGAACAATAAAATTTATACAATGTAGTGTCTTTAACAATGTCACTATCGTCAACTTGTGCCGTAATAAGAAACGATAGACTAGAGCAGTTAGAAGAGCAGACGCCTAGATCGCGAAATCTCCTGTATTCAATCTCCATGTCAGTACTTTTACCTCCACAGATGTTTTCATTTTTTCATTCATAGAGATTATAAAATATTAAAGAGATCCTACTAATATTATAAACGCGAAAGTTTTTATGGATATAAAGATATTTAGATGGATGTGTGGATGTGCGTTTGTTACTATTTCACGCAAACCCTACTGAATGGATTTTAATGAAACTTATAAAAATATAGCTCATACATTAGAATAACATATAGGCTCTAATTTATACTGATACTACGCAGACAAAGTTGCGAGAGGAAGCTAGTTATAAAATAAAAAGTGGTATGTATGCAACTGACCTATTATTGAGAAAGCTCCATGGCACCCGTCTCGTGTCAAATCTATGAGTAGTAGTAAAATTTATACATTCATTCGTTAGAAACGTTGTATCGTTTGCCACTTGTCTGGGCACTCTGTGTTGCCTACGATACGTAATGGAAATGTCAAGTAAGTATATGGATTTCATTGAGAAATAATTAAGAATAAAATAGAATAATTTATCATTTGGCAGCTGTCAAAATGTATAAAAAGGGAAAGGTTTTGGATTTTTTGAATACTCGATAAATGGCAAGATAAGGCCCTTGACTCCACCAGCTCGAGGCATTACGACTTTGTTATCATTGAGATAATAATAATATTTAAATATTTAAAAAGCTCTTAATTTTTTATTCAGATCATTTTCATACTCGTGGCATTTACTACTGCTAGCTTACTGACTTACTGCCAATAAGTAATTGTGCTTATTAAATTTAGATATAATTTCAACGATGAACAAGCAAAGTTGATTACGATTTGGCAAAGAAAATATTAAAATATAAATAATTCTGCATAATTTATGCGGACGAAGTTCAGTAGCAAATGTACTTACTTTGTGTACATTTGCTACTCTCAATAATACCTATAGGATGCTCGAAGCTTCGAAGATCTCGCATATTAAAATGAACAGTCAACATGAAACACAATAGATTTTAGATCTTTTTGTTAAATGGGAAAGGATTGTGTATATTATCCTAACATGCTTTCCTCATTTGATATAAATATCCGACGAAAATATCCGAAATATCCGAATACGACGCGATGATATAATGCTTTCGTTAATCAAAATGATATGTCTTTTTACAACATTAATGTAAAAATACAATGAGACGCATCGTCATTGTAAGTATATAGATGTTCTTAACACCAAAATTTTGCTAATTCAAATAAAAACACTGAAACATCTTCAACACAACTTTTTTGTACTTGTTTGCTTAAAAAATTAAATGAAAGTGCATGCTGTGTAAACTAAATTTGGATTATTATTTTTAAGTAATTATGTTTTAAGCTATTTTAATGAATTCATTAAACCTGTCAATTAACAAAAAAAATTACTATTTAATTGAGATAGGCACTATCTCAATTAAATAGTATTTTTTTAAATAGAAAGTCGTCCAAATATACACATTACACATACAAAACCCCTTAATTTCTCATCTACTTTTATTATCTTGCAGACGACATTATGAATTCTCTAGATTTATGGGTCCTAACTTAAATTATACGCCAACTAGACTTGGCTGGATGCTATCTTGTCCTAGACGTCTGTATTGAGATTTTGCCAAGGTTAAATAACTTTTACAACAATGTCGTACAACTATCGTATGGTCTAAATGTAAGTCTGGATTTACTTATTTTCATTTAATGTATATTTTACTCCTAAGATATAATGGAGATCTATTTCGGCTTTAAATCATAATTGTCATAGTACAGTCAAAAGTTTATTTTTAGTAGTATTAGATTCTTTTCTTTGACGAGACTAGAGAAGTTCCTAGCGTTCTCAATCAAATGATAAGGACGAAGTTGGATATGACGCTGACCTGAAAGTCTCAAAAACTGAGATAAGTATAGGGTATTTTATCACCGACAGTACTCAATAATATTGTTAACACTTTAACTAAACTGTGTTGGCGATAGATTTTGGTAAGATGGTGGACAAACTTTGATAAATTTTAGTTTTTATTAAGTAAGCACTAAAGCATATTCAATGGCAAAATGCATAAAAAGTTCTGAAGAATTTGGATCTTACTCAATGCAATAAAAACAAAAGACAATCGCAAATATATATAAAATAGCGAACGACGCTCAATACCACTCAGTACTAATATTAGTTTTATCATTGCGGAGTTCTATGCAACTTCACCTGCGCGACTTAAGACATGAACACAATATTTTTGAGATAGTAAGATGTAAATTTTATGTAAGAACGAGATCATAAATAAGACATAGGCGCATTATGCCAAAGAAACAGTTCTGAGCGGAGCAGCTTAATCTACGCACGCACAAAATCTGATTACCAGCGCTACATTGAACGGGTACGGTTTGAGTTAGAGGATGAAGCGTTTCACATAAAGATTTTAATTAAAAAGACTAGAAACTAATTAAAAAATACTAGAACAGCTCCTGTGTGCTATAAAAATGTTCGGTTATTTTTTGTTCTTTTTTCTTAGTTTGATGAGCTTTGTCGCAGATATTGAATGAATGGAAAATTACATACTTGTTATATAATTCATATTTTAATTTTTCTTTTGTTGAAACTCTTGGACAGCATTACACTTTGTTATTTTTTTTTCTTAGAAAAGCAAATATATTTTGTTCTTTTTTAAGAAAATACTACATAGTAGCGCTAAGTTGTAGGTATCAAAGTTGGAAACATAAACATTCGCAGCGTATTTAGGAATAACATTTTGGACCTTGCAGAGGGACCGACAATCCGACATATTATATGCAAGATACAGGTACTTAATATAGATAGTAGGGTTTCTGTATATTCAATCCTTAAAGCTAATGTACAAAAGAAATATAAAACTAAATGATTTGTATACTAATAATTTAAAGTACGATTTCTGTTCATTAATGAAGTTAGTAGCTACCTCAAAGTTTATTTTATCATACTTACTTGAGTTTTTATTATCACGCGTAATGTTGGTTAGGAAAAAATGTTATCCCTGGCAGTGGATTGAACTGGTCGGTCGTGTGATGCCGGCATAGTAGGATAGCATCACCACATATCCTCCAATGGATGTCGTAGAAGGATGGATCGTAATGGATCAGCAAGGGTATTGATTACCTTATACTCCGTCCACCAATCCGCATTGGGCAAGCGTTGTGTACTACT
This sequence comes from Elophila nymphaeata, assembly GCA_955850985.1. Classification (NCBI taxonomy): domain Eukaryota; kingdom Metazoa; phylum Arthropoda; class Insecta; order Lepidoptera; family Crambidae; genus Elophila; species Elophila nymphaeata. Next base: position 25,620,196 of record OY039073.1, on the reverse strand, counting down.
GCCTAAACCTCCTTCGATGACAAGGAGAGGCCTTGTGCCCCAGGAATGGGTCGTATTATAAAGGCTGTTATGATGATGGTGAAAGGATCGAATTCCCTTGGGTTGCATTTTAGGGCGTAGGGTAAGCTCGTCATAGTAAAAATAAATTCGCCCATTTCTTGGTATATTAGTAAAAACAAAAACGATACTAAAATAATCTACGCACTTATGACTTACACCACACAAAAGGGATCATTACAAACCGCCCACAAATAAGTTCCCTTGCGAGGTAGTTAAGAACGAAATGTCTTCTTTAAGGTAACAAGATACCTATAGGCTTTTATTGGTTCCCTTTATAGGTCTGTTTTGTTTGGATGCGGAAGGTCGTGGGCTGGACTTAGGACTGAGCCAGTCATACAGAAGGATCACTTTTTATCTCTTTGTATATTATACATAAAAAAACTGCTTAAAAATTTTAGTTACAAATGTGAACCAAAGGACGGTGACCAGTAAATCACCTAGAACAGTCGGTCAATGCAAAGGACGAATATTAGGTCTTTCACTCGTCTGTTGTACAAGACAGCCATCAAATCTAATACTTAGTTACTTAGGTATTAAGTATTAGATTTGAGTACTTACTCAACATTACCTAAACTAAAACTGTCCATCCTGTAAAAGACTCGTTTTAAATATCTTATAACTCTAACATCCAAAGACATTTTAGGACGAGAGGTTTAAATACAGACAAATACCATCTTTTTGGATTTTCAGATTTCATTCAGATCAGATTCAGATTTTTTGAAAATTGTCAAAAATTTTGTGAACAATGTAGTTTTAAATAAACGTTTAGATCGCCCATCTACAAAATTTAGACTTTTCAGATTTTGAGAGAGAGAGGCACCAGCCATAGCGTACCTACTTAATATTTTGAAATAGTACAAATACAAATGTTTTCGTGATGGACGATTGGTGCAAAAACTACAATCCGGATATCGTCAAAGAAGATATTGGTCTGTCAGAATATGTATTCAAATAAAAATAGCGCGCAATCCAAATTGTATGGCCTGACTAACAAAATTTCAATTGACAAAAATAATGGTGTATAACAGGCGTAATAATAATTATTGGTTCCGTATAAATCAAATCCATTCCGTGTTCGTGAAATAAATAGCCAGATTTTCCTTTATTTTCTTTAATGAATCAGACAGGACAGAAGCAATGTTTTGCTAGGTAACTTCCTTTGATGTTTACATGTCCTTCGTAATATAATTCATGATAAGATAAAATCATTAAGAGAGATTTTATCCTGAACATTGATCTTATCGATAAGAAGAATAAAATTGAGACTGTGTTACTTGTATATTATGATTTTTTTCTTGGTTCGATTCCTAGGTGAGGCAAGCGAAATTTAGAAAACCTGTAAATGTAGTTTTGTTTCTTTTTAAAAATAAAGGAATATTTCCTTTGAGTGAAATAATATATATTTTAAATTTAAAGTTGTTTGAAACTTTCCACGCTGTATATTATGACCATTGTAGTAAGAGGTATAACAGTCAAAATAAAACTTCTTTTTCATAATATGTGTGAGCTTCCCAGAATTCTAAGTGTCGCCAGCGTTGACCGCCGACATTCATGTACTTGGATGTATTAAAAAACATAAAAAAAATCGGGAGTTGTCTCCCCTTGACATCCTCGTATATACCAGAAACGACTCAAAAGTTGATAGAAACCTTATATTTTGATGTCATATATGCATGTTAAACTTTGGTCACCCATCCGAGTACTGACCGCGCACTTGGTTGCTTAACTTTCGTGATCGATGACTCAAATTTGATACAAACCTTATATTTCTGTGCCATACATACATGTTAAATTTGGTTACAATAAGTTAAAGAGTACTCGAGTTATCGTGCTAACGCACAGACATACAGACACACACACAGGTATAATTCCAAAAACGGTATTTTTGGACTCAGGGAGGTCGAGGAACGTGTAAATCCGTCAAAATCTCATGGTCGAATTTTTTGACAATTACAAGACTTCCTCTTATACTACCTATAGGTATGAGAAAGTAAAAATCGATCAAAATTTAATTACATGTACCAAGTGTATTCTCAAGAGCGTAGAATACTATCAAAATACTACTAAATACCTTTCTTCTTTTGGTCACTCGTGTGTAAAAATCCTTACTGATTATGATTGATCGCATTGTTTATGGGCTCTAGTATCTAATAATTAGACCCCAGGGTCCGATCGATTAATTAATTTAAATAGGTCATTAATTATCTCAGTACCCATATGTACAACTATATTAAAGTGTACATGACGTAACAAGGGTAATAAAGTAAGTGCAAAAGTTTTTAGTCACCCATCCGAGTACCAACTACGCACTTAGAAGCTTAACTTCTGAGATCGTCATGATGAACGCACGACCGCAGAGCTATCGACTTCCTTAGTTTTTCAATAGATATTTACGCAATTACTTCGTAAAGCCTTCACATGGAATTAAACAACCATTTTATATGCAGTCAAGTAATCTTGGTTGGTCTTAAGTGAACTCGCACAGGATTAATCACTGTTTGTTTGTCACGAGAAATAGTTTAGGGGACCGCATATTTTTTGTCTGTTTTATGTATTACAAAGACGAAAGACAATAAACACCCCACTCCATACAAAAATGACACGGAAACACAACAGTAATAAATGATTGGGTTATTTGAAAATATTAATTTGAAAAGACTGGGTAAATAATGATAATGATAGATAAGTAATATTTAAAGACAAGGGAGCAAATTTGGTGGCAAAATATTAAAAAAACCAAACATAAACATTTAATAGCAATCGGATATAAAACTAATTCATTAATTTTAAGTCTTCTACAAGTTGCACGTTCGTACTTCATCAGGATGGAACACACAATCACGCAGGGAATGTCTATATCTTAACACTAGCGATCGGAACACAACAGTGCTATTAACACTAATATATAAGAAGAAGTTAGTTCCCCATCCCTTAACACGTTGAACTAGAAATTACAGAATTTTTAAAAATTGTGTTGATAAATGTTGCAGGTATAAGTAAATTTGAAACGCTATTAATTATTTTTGAATCAAAATTATTAAAAAAATACACAATGTTTATCATAACCACCAAAAATTTTAAAAATGAAAATTACCCTCTAATCCATAAGAACAGGTATAGGCTATCCATTGGTGCCTTATTCATCGCAACAGAAAAGAAAATAGTGTGACCCGCGCGGCGCCAGCCGAAGGAAATACGGTTGGACGTCCTCACAGGCCGTGACGGACACTGGTGTTTGCCATTTGAAACCACGGAATGTAACGCGTATGTCACTGTTTCCAGCAGCCGCCTATTATTTTTAAGTTATTTCCTAACAATATTTACAATAAAACACCACGACGATTTTGGATATTTATTGATTTACTGGTGGAAAGTATGCTTGCGGCTATGCTCAGCATCTTGTAAAGTTGAATGTGAAATATTTGAAGTCCGTCTCTTGGACTATAATTTCTAATGGATCTGTGAATGTCTCTTCTCGATTACCATACCGTAGTTTTGCATTACACTATTTTATCATCTCTCTCGTTTTTATCATCAATCCTTTATGGATGTTGAATAAAATATAACGAATCATCGCGACTATCTTGCCTTTATCAAATTGTTCTCTAGACGCTCGCTGGGACGAACGGGTCCAGTAATTGGAAATTCTTTATGAGATACCACTAGTATGATAAGTATTCATGTGAAATTCTAATAAGTTTTGGGTTGTAGGGGCGCAGCATTTTTGGGACAAAAACTAATATAAGAGAAAATATTCATTTCGCTATGAAAGAAATATATCTATCAATAATAATTTTACCTTCCCTTTTTTTTATGAATAGCATTTTAATATTTTAGATTCTGATAAACTGTACCCGAACTGCTGAGATGATGATTAGAGTGTAAGTTCTGTCTTTGGTTACTTGGTTGTTATTTGTCACTTTTTTGAGTTTCATGCTCCTTTTATGTAGGCGACCTGTCGATATTTTGAAGTACTGAATGGCCCATACTACTTGATGTGACTTTATGAGTAACCGAATGTTGCCGAAGGCTGTTTTCAATCCCGTTTGGGGTTGTATTGTATCCCTATTGGGATTATATAGTATTTACATGTGTACTAAAGAGTCGTCGTTGGATTGAACAATAAAAAATATATAATTTTTACAATTATGACAATATTCAAAATTTTATTGTTGTTATAATATTACAAAGTGCGTCCTTATTGGTATAAAATATTCTCTTTTGGCATCCATGTAATATTTCAAGTAATTATTGCATGGGTGCAGATATGGAGAGCTTTCTAAACTTACAAAAATTAATAATTTAATTTTACTTATGCCCTTAACTTTTGATAGTATAAAGATTTTAAATTATAAAACAGTCCTTTACAATTTAGGTTACAATCAAAGTCCTTTTATATCTTATCCTACCGAATAACTAACATCAATAAATTCAGTAGCAATACAGATAAAACTACATTCTTGCCTAGTTATCTCAGAATTCAACAGACCGTAACAATTACAAGATATTAAAAGCGAAAACTCAGACACAGCTGATACACAAATAAATCACGAAGTATTATCGGAGTTCATAAAATACCATTAAATATCTACTGACCGCATTCCGGCTACCGATTGTAGCCAATACGATAAACGCTTAATCAATTTCAAATACCTGCGACTAAAATAACTTTTGTAGGAATTGGCAACGTTTAAATTATTTACAGTAATAATAAACGTCATCACGAAGCTGCATTAATTAGTGTTGAGAGCATTACGTATATCACAGTTCATCGCGTTAAGTATTACCGGTATTGTGTTAGTAAAATGTATCAATTATATTTCTTTCATTTCTATCTTAAGATAACTAACGGCATTACTATAAATAAACGGATATTTAAAACTAAAAGCTAACCAACCAACCAACTAACAAAACATAGGTCCAATCAAACAAACAGTAGTCCACCACGTTTGCCCAATGCGGATTAGTGGTCGGAGCATACCCATTGCAGTATATGGGGTGATGCTATTCTACTCTGCCGGCATCACATAGCTCACTACACAGGTATATATCGGAAACTAAACTTAAAGAATGAATATTTTAGTTGAAGAATTCGAATAACGCTACGCTCAAAATAATGTAGACCATCAGATCGACGTAAATGTCAGCAACTTAAATTTTTTGCCTCCGATTATCCAAAGTGATAATCTAAATAGAAAAGGGTGCGCTACACTAAGGCGTTAAGGATTCCGTTCGTACGTTTTCTTTTAAAACTTTGTACACCCTTTGGAAATCAAACATGAATTAACTGAATTTGATACAGATAGACGTATCGCTATTCCATTAAGTATTTTATTACTTATATTATTATGGTCCTTTATTTCATTTAAAATACATACAAAATTATTTTTCTAAATATTACATTTTTACAATGTATAAAATTATGACTCTTTCCAAAGCAAAACTATAAAAACTGTAAAGAGAGGATAAAACTTATTGAGTTTCTTGCCGGTTCTTCTCAGAACAAGGCCTCTTGGTAGACTCTTGAACCGATGGCATGAAAATTTACTTTCATAAGTGTACAAAATTGTACCTAAATGAATAAAGAAATGTTAACTTTGACTTTGAAACATATTTTTATACCATATTGGTGGTAAACAAGCATACGGTCCGGCTGATGGTAAGTGGTTACCGCAGACCATGGACCCTTGCAATACCAGGGGTATCACACGTGCGTTGCCGACCTACCAAAAACTTTTTCACCCCTTTCTTGAAGACGCCCATATTGTAGTCCTTAGGGAAAACCTCGATATAGTTAATTCCACAACCGAAGCGTACGCAGAAGAAATTTTCTTCTAAAACGCACAGTACGTGACCAACTCAGCTCCAGTGTGAGCGGATGTATACCCTGCCGATGGCGAGCAGTTCGGTGGTAGAAAGAAGCTGTTGGCATCATAATAATAATAATAATTATTATTATTTATTTATTTGCAAGAATATGGTACAATTAAGTTATTACAGACAAGCAATTCACCGACATATCCTGTTGAAGTATTCAACGTGCAAATAATGTACTAAATTAAATTAAAAGATACACAATTTTACTTAGGGAAAGCAATATTTCAAATAGTTAAATTGTCAAACAAATAATGTCAAATATAATAAAAGCTACAGAAATTACTAGTCAAAAATTATATGTCTAAAAAGTCATGTCAAGTAGTATTATAATTTATAATATATTAAATCACAAAAAAACAGAAGTATGTCAATTAACAATTCAATTACAAAATTCACAGTCAGATCATACTAAATTACATCATTAATTAATAAGTTTCATGTCAAGTTAAAAGAAAATAATTAAACATTTTTGAAAGTGTTATCACATAGAAATTCTTGTAGTGTATAATAATTTTTATATAATAGAATCTTATGCAACTCCCTTTTGAATTTGTGTAGAGGTAATTTATAAAACTTATCTGGTAACTTGTTGTAAATTTTGATTGCCATACAGTAAGAGTTAGTGGAGTATAATTTTAACCTTTGGTATGGTACCTGAAGTTTATTACCTCCTCTACCTCTATAATTAGTGGATTCATTCTTTGTCGTAAAAAGATAAAGATGTTTTCTTACAAAGAGACATGTTTCAAAAATATATAAAGAGGGGAGTGATAAAATATTAAGTTTTTGAAAAAGGGGTTTGCAACTTTCTAAATAACCTGCACCACATATTGCTCTTATGCACTTCTTTTGAAGTCTAAATGCCAAAATAAAGTGCACAGAATTTCCCCATAAAACGATTCCATAGCGTAAAGAAGAAGCAACATATCCGTGATAAGCTGATAAGGCCGCTTCCCTAGAAGCCACTTTCCTAATTCTACCTAACGCGTAAACAAATCTATCGAGTTTTGTTACTATTACTACTACTTATCATGTCAAATAGTTCCTCAGAACACATTCCGTTATACAACCTGTAGATAACGCAAAGGAGAGAAATTCTCTCCTAAGATATAGGGGTTCAATACCGGCTGTGAACATTGGATCATCAAATTCAATCTTCAACAATTCTCACGCTAGCTGGAATCTAGGTGCTCCAGCCCATAAATGAGAGCAGTACTCCATATGAGGCCTAACTTGCGACTTGTACAATATCAACCGTTGCCCAGGTGTGAAGCACTGCTTCGCTTTATTAAGCACTCCAAGCTCTTTTTATGAAAATTTGACCTTAAATAGTGACCAAATTAGTACTTACTAAGATTTTCATTCTCGGACAGCGGAGTAATTTAGAGTGTAATATTATCTGTCCTGGCTTTTGTTGTTGGTTGACAGACGGTTCAGTTTTTTTTTTTTGGTTTGATGTGCCTTTTGTGTAGGCATCAGGTTGGCAACCTGTTACTATTTTGAGGCATTGCAGGGCACATACTACCAGATGTGGCTTTATGTGTAACCAAATGTTACCTAAGGCTCTGCTCAACCCCTTTTAGGATTATGATCGTGATTGTATATGTTTATGTCCTACAAACGTATTGGTATAAAGCGTCCTTTGGTGTCAAAATTACCACCTACTTGGAATGCATGCATGCATGCCTAGAATGCATACCGTCATATGGGCGAAGGATAAAAACTACTATTAACTACGCCCGTGACGGTAGTGAAACGGCGAAGCTAAATATTTAGAATTTGTGAAGATAGGGCTTGTAGAGTTAGAAGCTTGGCTCTTCGTGAGATCTGATAACTTTTTGACAGTGCGACCTATATGGTCTCGTCTTGGCAACGTTTAACATGAAAATGTTTTGGTGGGATACTATTATTATAAGTTAGTTTATTACAATTTTAGAGTGAAAAATTCGGTTCACATCACTAAATCTACATCAAAACTTAAACTTAAATTGTAGGTCGAAACACTTACGAGGCACCAAACGAATTTATATCAAATTACTTTACCACCCTAGATTCTAAACTGCCCACTGGCCAATCAATTTAATTGCCAGTTAACAATGTAATTGTCAGATTAATTAATTACAAAGATTGTCAGCGAAACGTTTTACAGTCTTAATTGCGATCGCGTGAATATTACCGTTGTAATACGCCGTGCAATTAGTATGAGGCCGTAAACGTCGTAATTAATGACTTTGAAATATTTTGTCATCTAATGTGGAGTTTTTGGTGCTATTGTAATTGTTTAAATTTTGTTTATATAAAAAAAAAATTTCGCCTTTTTATAGAGTTCCGTGTGTTAAGATCAGTTCTGTCTGTTTTTATGTCTATCAAAACCTTATTTCTCCAGAATTCATGGAAAATAAGAAGTTGAAATTAATACCAACTTCTCAAGCCTCATTTGGAGCTGCGAAGAATTCAAACTACTAAATCAACGCATTTTAAATATGCGGCCGTTTATGCCGCACATTTTCTGTCTTGAGTGCTATAACACAATTAATAAGAAAAATTCTAAAATCATGCTCAACGCTTTTATTGCAACTTGCTCGTCATCTCTTCTCATTGCATATCCATACCATGGTAATCTGTAACCTTTCTGGCCCTGGTGTTACCTGGTGTGACCTGGTATGTACCGTATTCTTGGCAAATAAATTTACTAGGTGGTAAACCCATATGTAGGGTCGTCTGGGTAGGTACCACCGCCTTTCTTATTTATGCCGTGAAGCAGTTCGTTGTGTTTCTATTTGTGTTTCGATTGAGGGGAATAATAGCCAATGTAATTACTGAGCATGGAAGGCTTATCATCCTAGACCCCAGGATGGCAACGCACTTGCAGTGTTAAGTGATTTTCCCTTAATATTGCACATTGCCTATAGGCGGGGGTAACCACTTAACACCAGGTGGGCCGCAAGCTTGTTTGCCATCTCGTAGAATAAAAAAATATATACTATTTATTACTATACAAATTCCTCGAAAGTACTCATTACTCATTTTTTCCATTCTTCTTACTCCACGTACACATCTCAACGACTTTCCTACTTCTGCTATATAGCCCAATTTACTGATCCATACAAGGCAACAGCCCTTATGATAGTCTCAAATGAGACGAGACGAAGTTTCGTAGGATTCCACGTTCCTAGTTCATAGTGTTGTAGAGGGACTAGCCAGAAGCAGTGCCTGGGTCTTGAAACCCAAGTAACCTGCACTTGGATCACAAGACCCAGGCATTGCTTCTGGTCCTTAAGGGCCCTTTTGATCACCTTATATTATAACTCAATCCATAGCTATGGTTCGCCGATATACGTATGTAAAATTCATAGTTGGTTTTATCAATATAATCGAATAGAGATGGAATATAATTTGGTAGGTTTACGTTATTTTTTTTTATAAAGACTCCATTACGTCTTTATAACAGGTAAGAAACACCATAAACTGACTACGGATTTTTTGGCAAGACATTTAACGGCAAACAGTAATTTTGGGTCAAGTTATGTCAATCGGTTATCGCCCAACTCTTCGATTATCTACAATTAGTGAAACTCGAAGGTCCATATAATACGACAGGTCTTATGCTAGTCCCATAGATGTCTATTTTAATTAAAACCAGCAGATATAGAGTTACCTTAATAAACGGCGTCAGAATCGAGATTTATAAACAATGTCTTTAATAATTTGCATCTGTTTTAAATATAATATTCCCGAGGTTATGCTAATACGATTGGACGGTAACATAATAACTTGAGTGGTCTTACTCAATCAATTTTATGCACAATAAATTCAAATTGTGTGTTTGATAAATTATTTAAATTCATTGAAATTTACACTTTCATGGCGCCGTCGGGTTTAATTACATCAGTTTTATATAGATTTATATAATTGCTTGAGTAAACAAACTTAGAAGTTTGTTTATATAAAATAATAAAGGAATGGTTATCATTATTTTTGCCCCGACTTGCCTTTTAGAATAGTTTGTAGAATGGTATTTTATTATGAGAATTTGTAATTTTGTTTCAAAAATAGAACAAAAAGCTGGCATTAAATTTAAATAAAAAATTTCTTTTATTACAAACTATTCTTTATCAATTTACTGATTTAATTCGAGGAACCACCACGAATCTCGTGAAGAGTTTTTTTGTCTTTTAAAAAATTTTATATTTTTATTTTACACTCACTTTTTTTCCAAACATTTGTAAAAGAGGAATATTATAAAGTAAAATTTGTGAACAGTAACTTTTTACAACTATTTTCACTTACTTATATTTAAATAACAAAAAGTAACAACAAAGTATGAATAACTATTTTAAGATTAGCTTAGGTAACTTCCACCAGATAAATAAATCATGTGTTGCATTTACTGAAAAACATGGTTGGCAACTAGTAACAAAATTTTAAGTACCTGGTTACTAAACACTTCATTAACTTTGGTGACTACTAAACTCTGTAGCTACTGTTGCTAAACTGTTTCAGTTGATTTTATTTAGCTACTATAGCTAAATGTTAAGTAACGGTTGAAAGTAGCTAAGCTAGTTTGGTAATTCACAACCAAATATTTGGTTGAAAATAGCTAAATTAAATTTAAAGATTACCAATGACAAGCTAAACTCTTCAGTTAAAAGCTGACGGTCTAGCAGTTTAGCTAAATATTTATGTACGGGTTGCTAAATGAAATTTTGCTAAATTTCTCATGCATTATTTTTTTTTTATGAAAAGGTCAAGCAAATGACTCCATTACACCTGATGGTAAGCAGAAGTGGAGTCCAAACGCGAAGATAGCTAGTTCGAGAGATGAACCGCCGCGCTAGCCACCCTTGCCTTGCCGACCTTCAATTCAAGGTGTTTCTTCACGCCTTTTTTGAATGTCCCAAGGTTGTAGGAAGGAGGGAACAAGTGTGCCGCCAGTGAACTCCATTTCTTGATTTCGTGGCAAAGAAACGAGTTGCCAAAGTTCGCGTTAGAATGGTACAAGGTCGACCGGTCTCTTACCAGACGTCAACCCTAGGCATTCTATTGTTAGTGGATACCCCCCACCATACAGTAGCCTTGGGGTAGAATACTACCTAAAAATGCATTCAAAATTGTAATTTATTTATATTGATATATCTATTGACCTGTAATGATGTTTTAAAATCATTACGAAATTGTAAACTGTGGAGTTTATTTCGCCATTTCTTCGCCATCTCAGCACATAAATATTCGTCCCGAAATGTTGGTAGGGCTTTTGACGATTTAAAAGTACTTACCAAAGTCCATTTAAATAAAGAGATTTTCATTTCATTTTTCACCACCCCAACACTACTGATTCTTTAAGGCCGCTACCACTCATCCTACCTATAATTCACTTTTTATCGCCGTACAACTGAATTGGTTCTTACCAATTCAAGTAAATATTACGCAAAGTAACAACGATGAAAATAGCGATCTCTCTGTAGCACAAAGCCTAAATTGAAACAAAAAGAATCAATATCGTACACTCACTCTTCCTCGATGTTAAAGTGACGTCGATAGGTTTTACTATTTCATTTATACAACAATTCGTAGCGTTGTCTTTATACTGAGAGGCGTTTGGAACGAATAAATGGGACTTTGTTCCACTTGGATCTCGAATTTTTCAGTATTTCGTTTGACTCGGATATGAATGATTGGAAAAAGAAAGGGTTCAGAAGAAGTCGTAACAAATCTTTTAATTCAATTTTAAAAATTGTTTTAAAAGACAAAAATAAAATTAATAAAGGAACACATTTTATGTTTTGATTAACAAATTAATTATAAAAAAGAAATAACATTGTTAATAATTACTTAATCAACTGTGAATCGATTCTATTTAATCAATCGTTCGAATCTTTAAAAAATAAGTTTAAAGGAACGGTTATTATAATGACAGATTTTTATAGTAAAGTACTCTCGTAAATAATATAAGGAACAGTTCTTTGTAACTTGACAACATTTTAACAGGTCCTGTAACATTAATATTCCAGGAAATGTAAAACAAAAGAGTAATTCAAAACTAATGTTTGATTATTTTAAGCACTTAGCACGTATTACCACTTAAAATATAGTACTGAAAAATATTAAACATTAAAAAATAACAAAAATGGTAAATTCTAAAAAATACTAAAAAAAAAACTAAATTTTATATCAAGTACCCCCGACAAAAGAAAACTAAGATATAATTTCTATCACGTCAGTTGTCAAACAAGAACTACAATGCGTCACGGACACGTGAAACTTATAACATCCATCTTTTCGAATCGGAAATCAAAATAACAGCTCTTATCCTTACGGACCGAAGTAGAAGAGATCATACCACGCGAGTAAATTGAATACACCGGACCCGCCTCTTGCCTGTACCTTGTTATGGCGGCCTGAATATTGAATAGCTTTTAGAAAATATAGGCCTTTAACGGTGTCCTATGGACGGTCCCACTATCGAGTTAATTGGACATTTTCACCCACTTGTCTGCAAATTATTCATCAATGCTAATGAAACTGTTGCGGGGTATCAGCGTCGTGGAAGAAAAGGAGGCAGTCGAGCTGAATGAAGGCTTTGTATACAGTTTGGGTTAAAGCTGGAACCTTGATGAACTTACGTTCCCTTTGGTTTTGATTTTGGTAACAAAGCTCATTTGAGTTCTTATTCTTATACAACATGTAAATTAAATAACCAACACCCTGAATACAAGTGGGTTGGGATCGGCTTCTGAGTTGATTTAAAAAAAAATATAAAAAAAAACATTTTTTTTGAAAAAAAAAAACCAAAAAAAACGAGAAGTACCTAGAAAATATAGTACAACATTTTCTGGGTACTTTTTTTAAAAAAAAAATCGTGTTTTTTTATATTTATTTTATACAGGTGTATTCAGGGTGTAATCAGGATCTAACTAATTTAGCCTTCATGTTAGCTGATTTTGAATAAGACAGAAGGTGGACATGAGCTTCTCATAGAATCTTCAACCACAGTGGTACGGGCTATCTTAGTACTAACTACCATAACACAATAATGCTGTAACACTAACACACTGGTAGTAGCAAGTCAGGCATACTTGTTTAACAAGCTCTGCCAGCAATCAAACCAATCACAAATTTGTACTCCCCTAGGAATCCCATAAGCAGTTTAGTTTTAATACCCATGCTGGCTTGATACGAATAATTAATAGGTCGCAACAACTGCAGAATAAAAAACAATAAAACTTTACACTTGGATTTAATTTGCTTTCCATCTCACAATTAGACTCATGGCCTACCAGATATTTTATGAAATTTCATAATAAGTGCAGTATTACACAATCAGCTTTTAATCTTAATATACGCAACTAGTAACTAACGTAACAATTCTTAAGAAAAATTTACATAATTGGAACCGAAAAAGAAATAATTACTTTAACTTCTAAAACAACGTAGAGCTTATGTCGACTCGACAAACAAAAAGTTTATCGAAAATCGAACAGCGCGACTTAAAAATTCAAAACTCATAGCAAACTCTCACAATATTCGTAAAGAAAAACCAATGCTAGAGGCTACTTGGGTGGAGAGTGTAAATTTTTTATTATGTAGGGTGCTATTGCCCCTTAGAAAAACACCACCTTGCTTGCTAGGGAAAAGGCTAATAAACGTCCATTGGCATTACCGTGGATTCAATCATTTTGGATATTCCAAACTTTAATTACCTTTCCACCTTACGGTAACTGCTGTTAATAAAGTAGACGGTTCAATCATTAAGTATTACTATAGACATTTCTAATTTCAGAATCATAGTTGGACTGGAATAATAATGACATGGATCCGACTTACTTAAAGCATAATGACAAATCCACATCGGACAAAATGGACCGTCCAACATAGCAAAATATTTGCCAGCTTGTTACCTGAATAAGGGAGACAATTGCACTTAAAAAGTAACTTTACCTTCACTGACCCACCAAAATAGAAAATTATGAAAGAGTAGTGGTAGTAAATACATTTTTAGGAGTACAAAAAATACCAAAGTCAATGAGAAAACGAAAAGAAAATGATCTTGCAAAGTCGCTAAATGTTAACTTACCTTATCCGCTACCAACTAAACCTTCTTACATCATTCTGACAAACACTACAGCACCATCTGGCTGTTCTCAGGGGTCGCCAGAGTAAACGCTTCGCTAAAACAGCCTGCAATTCCACCAGTCTGTAAGTGGAGTCGGCCCTGTAATTCGAATGATATGTTTCATTATGCATGAAAACTCGGCCCTTTGTTTGGTTAGTCCAGAATTTCAGATATTCTCGAAACAATTCGAAGTATGATAGGTAAAATTAACAGCAGTAGGTGGAGTCAAAGAAATAATTACAAGCTAGGTCTCCTTGGTTTTTTCAAGTGCCTTCCAAATGGTACGTTCCCACAGTGACAATTGTCGTGATAAATAGCAGTTCAAATATCAGACTAGTTTAAAAGCCATTATAACAATTACATTTTATTAATGTAAATGGGTTGGACACAAATAGATATTATGCAGACCTTTGCAAAACGACTTAAATTTTGAAAGCCGAGAAAACGACAGAAAGAACTTATAGCATCATCTATAATGCTTCACAATCCCTTTTTCTATGTATGGGCCTAAAGGTCTGCGGAAATATTTTATCGCTAGTTTACAAAATTACTTTATTTCAGATTTTTTGGATGGAGACTTCCTTTCTAAGTACAAAGAAACATTCATATTCCAATAAAAAAGATAACAATTATGAGTTATGAACACTCAAGTGCTGAAATAGATGATCTGAACCGAAATTGTAAAAATGTTTTGGAGAAACGCGATTTAAACTACACTCATCCTAATACTTTATTGGTGTAGTACACGATTTCTATTATATTAGACTTAGTTTTAACCGTTTATATTTGCTATTGACTAGATTTCCCCAAAAAAAAGAAAATATGAGTATAGCTGCCAGTCGTCTTTTTGTGTTCGAATTTCCAATACTCTTTATAAAGTAACGTCTAGAAAATTATAAAAACTTTTACATTTTCTGTTATTCCTAAAGAAGTCTGCAAACATAATATTATGGAATGAAATGCCAGAAATACCAACGTCATGTCATTTATGTGGCTGAAAAAATTTCATTTCCTAAAAGTAAGTACCTACTTACATTTATATTACCGTACAATGTCTAGACAGAAAGGAGGAACTGTCTTTGTATTAACTGACATCCCCCACCGACCTTTGTATTTTCCTCGCTGGGACGAAAATGAAAATATCATGACGTGTCACTTACAAAAAGAAATCTCATAGCTATGGAAACACGCAATTTTTAATACACCGTACAAACGTGAATCAGTTCGTTATATCGTATTTTCTAGATCAGTCATCCTTACGGTGTCAGAATAAGAAATGGCTAAAATATTTATGTTCAATACGCCTAAAGCAAAACCATGTATAGCTGTAACTAGGCCTTGTCTGATACTCATAATATTTTACTTAACAAAATTCATAGAGGAAACCAACGCTGAGATATGTAGCAAAAAGTCAACTGAAATACCAATCTTCTGATACTCGTGTTATTGTAAAGTCAACCTTAACACTATCCACTAAGGAAGCACTAAAGTATAAAGTTACAATGGTGAAAGCTGTAATGCCTCGTGGTAATGTATGATTCATCATAAATCATGGCACATCAATACAGAAAGCAAATACTCCGTGTAACTGGTTTCAAGCAACAAATCGATTTAATCCGGATAGATTTATAGGCGAAGTAATTTATATTTAAGCAGCTACAGAACAGCCGGTCGCTGGTACTGTTATTCGTAGTACAAGTTTATTTTTTAATTTGTTTCCAATAAAATATAGACGAGCTGACAATGGTGTACATGGTTTGTGGATGGTGTCTAAACCTACTCGAATTAGTCACATAAATTTCTAGAGAAACGTTACATCATTACAATAATTTATGTATTTTAGTACTTCTATGGAGTTAAGAACGTGGGAATTCTAACTCCATTTTTTCGCTAATCGTTCTTACACATACCAATTAGATGAATCTTCCTGTTTCTACTAACAAAGTATTACCTATAGTTGTATATTAATACTTATTTTTCTATTCCATGACTAGATAATACCAAACTTAATAATATTGCTCGTGTATTTCTATCATAATCTACTTTTGATGTAATTTAATTTTCATGATTTTGCTCATAAGCACCAGAAAATTGATAATATGTTTCAAATTGTTGTACGATTATTATATGAAATCACCTATTAAATTTATTAAACGTTTCGTCTTGGTTGAAATTGCTGGTTTTAAAATATTAATTCCACCAATATCATGTAACATGTTGCGGGAGATCATTACCATCATTACTTTTTATGGTCGTCAATACATCAGGTTTTTCGCTTACATCATTGTCTTAGCTGATAAGGTCCCCTGTTCAATCTTCCTTAGCAGGCTTTAATTCCGTAAGTAGGCCGGCGTCATCGCTATAATGGCAGCTACATCAAAATTTATACAAGCCTTATTGATAGCTTCATCTCTGTCACCCGTTCTAGTTTCTTTGGGTATAAGAAAGAGAGGTATATCAACACGTGCACTGTTCCCAGATTAAAATTGATTGTCCGGACGTTGGCTTACTGCGGGACGCAGGGCGATTGATTCTTCATCAATCTTTATTCGCGGTATTAACAATACTTTTTTCTTTGGTGTTTGGGGAATTGAAGTTTTAAGCTGTCTAAGATTTTAGGAGTGTATTAGCAGGAGATTATTAGCAACTAAATTATAATGAAATAAAATGTTAGTCACGTATTATGAATTCTAGGAAACCTTTTACTAACTGAGAAGCTCTTGGTCACATAATGCTTTTAATGCTATTATTATTACGATAGACTTGGTAAGATGGTAGCTAGCCAAACTGATTTCATACAAATCGTATTGTACTCCTCTTGAGATCGAACGTGCGACCTCTGGTGGGTCAACCACGGAGGCGGTTAAATTTGTTCTTGAATGAAAAAAAATGTTCTTAATACGATCGCTAGAGCTTCACGGGGTAGGGAAGAGGATTACAGTTGGCAGTGCGAATATCCCGGCAGTGTTGCAAGCGTCTATAGGCTACCGGTAGCTGCTTACTATCAGGCAAAAACTGGAGATTAATTTTCAGATTAATTTTTATTGGCAACAGAATTATAGGTACATTAGTTTTATTGGCACAGATGAAGAAAATATTAAAAATAACATCACCATAAATTTCAGAAACTTATGCGCCTATCAGTTACCATGTTCCATAAATTAGGCTGGAACCTTTTCACATTATTATCATAAATTTTGTGAACGGTTAGCAATAAATTAAATTGCTTTAGATATGTTACGAACTGTAGAGATAGTAACACGAAGATGAAGAATATGAAGACATTCAAAATTATCAATGAAGATTGTATTTTTAATGTTTATTTGATCAAAGTTTAGATAAATTAAGAATGACCCAAATTTATTGCACTATTTTCACATGGCATCGACCTTTATAGCGATGGAAGCTGTAAAGAAGCAAAGACATTTCTGTGTCCCCTCTCATCTAATCTTGCAACACTCAGCAAGATCAACTACTAGGCTATTTACTTCTTAAACAGACTATTATCTATAGTCTGTGCTATTCCTATGAAACAATAATGATTTATTGAAGAAATTTTAGTTTTTGGTAGCGTGACCTGACTCACTGTCTGTAAAATATCAACCACTTTTTAATTTTAGAAAGAACGAAAGTTATCGCTATAAATTATGAACAAAACATTTTTTTAAAACATAGTTATTTTACACTGTTTTCAGTGTGAACTAAATCCTAACTATTATGCCAGTGTAATTACTGGGCATGGAAGGCATATCATCTTAGTCCCCAAGATGGCAATGCACTTGCAGTGATTTACCCTTGATATTGCAATTGTTTATTTGCGATGGTTTCACACCTAAACCACAAAACTGATTTTAAAAATTCTTTCACCTAAAGAAAGCTACATTATCAGGGAGTAACATAGGCTGTATTTATTTATTCTTAATTAGATATCTCTACGGAAATAACAGTAATGTAGTCATTATTTGACGTGAGTTGCCATTTTTATTTGTTAGATATAAGCTGCACTTTGTACAATCTCGTTTTATGTTGCAATGTTTTATAAAAACTCAAATATTGTGGACGTGTTATAGAACATAAGTTATATAACATGTTACTTAACCTCTAGTTACCTTGAAATAAATTTTAATACTTACATACTTTTAAAAATAAAATTACACTCAGCGCCGTCGCGTTTGTAAAATGCCTCTGCGATAACTCTTCTCTTATTTAATAGGTACGATATCGATAATTTTCGGAATGCCTTAGTCGTTGTCTCATTAACGCCGAGATTATGGACGCACTATATCAGCTGTAAACGTTAAACAGATTTAATTTGACGATTTATTTGTTTCCATCGTTAAAGTTGAGTTGGCAAAGATTAGAGAGTTGTACAGAGGTGTTAGGCTTAGTTAAGGCAGCACACAATTAGGGGTTGAATGTTTGTGTGAAAACCCGTGATTTTAAAATTAAAATTCACTTAAATTGGTATTTATTTAAAGGCACAACTACATAATACAATTTGACACATTTTCATTAGATAGTATGTTACAATTCACATTAAAATTGAATTCCGATAAATGTTGCACACGACATTTACATAAATGCAGAATTTTTAGTCATCTTTATTAATTAAATAAAGATAACTAAAAATTCTCAAAGGAAATACAAAAACAACAATTTTACCTCCAGATAACAATGAATTTTACAGAGATACAGTATGTAGCGTTTTATAATTATATTGAAGCAATATGGGTTCTGATAAAATATATCTAAGTCTTTCACATTAGAATTATAAGATCTACAAATACGAAACAAAGGATCATTACATGTTCCCTTGTTATTACAATTAGGCACAGAGAATAGTGTAATTTTTTTTGCTACCGCTCGTTTTGAGTGTTATCTGGCTCAACAAATCCACAGCATCCCACCGTCTAAATATGGACGTTCGGTTGAAAATTCAGAAAGATAATATCTGTATCTTTCTAATATATATTAAATTTAATCCTAAAATATATTATATTTTAGGATTTCTCGAAACCCTACCTTCAGGGTTTTAAAATAGGGTTTTTACTTTCGCTTTTATAATAGTACTAGGCTAGAATTTAAATTTGTAAAAGCTAAAAATATAATAAAAACAATCAATACCATATTTCTTCCGCTAGTGAAAAATGTAATAAAACCTATTCTATGGTTGGTACAGGTGGGTTGGAAGAGATTTTTTTTAGAAATAAGCCACACCTTTAATTTTGTACTATTTATAATTTGTAATCTTTTCTTATTTTTGTAATTCTCGTGTATAATAAATGATTAAATAAATAAATACAATAATGGTTATAAGTCCCAGGCACTGCCCCTGGCTCCCCTCTTTGCAAGTCTGGACCCGGCACTCGCGCGGTGAATCCATAAAATGCTAAGGGCTTTCATTCCCTCTCATAAATCATCTACAGACATGCTAACCCAAAACTATCTGTGTCTTTAATATTTGAATCTTACAACGTTTATTTTCTAGCCCTTATATTTTGTATTTTAAAGGCAATTTGATAGTCATAGCAATTGATTCTTGGAGTTCTATCAGTGAACAAGAAGGAGAAGAATACATACTGCTATAATATGCTGCCATAACAGTCACTTATACCAAATATTAGACATTTTCAGGCATTTATTTTTGGGTTTTTTTATGAAGATTTGTTTTAGTTTGTCATTTTTTGTTGTTGTATATAATCCCAGAAAAAGTTCCAGATTTTTTTTTAGTTAAATACAAATGAAAACGATATAAACATAGTTTGTTATGTTGTTTCTTAGATTTTTTTATAAAAATATTATCTAAAGTAGAGTCTTTTAAAAAAGAACGTGTTAGTAATTTTGAAAAATAAACAAGTGATTTCTGATTAAAATGTGCCTAGATTTTCCTAAATTTAATAATAAAATTGACTATTATTTTGGTTTGTTTTAATATAATGCATATTCTATGTGGGGTCATTTTTAACCCCCGATACCAGAAGTGTTGCCTTTTTTAGCCATACCAGCTAAGGGTTAAATACCAATCCATTATTAGCTATTCCGTGCCCCTCAGTGGTTGCGCCTGTCCAATGTCAATGTCCATCTCTAATAAACTCAAAACAATGCCAAGTCTGTGCCTCACATGTATACTCTATGGTATTTACGTAACTAAATCGACGGTTACGACGCTCAGTTGATTGACGTTTTTAATTAACAGGCCCTCTTTTAGACAATTCGATTTTCGAACGTAAGTGCTCAACTTCTTTTAATGTTCTCGCCGAATGATCGATCAACGAGTTCCCTAATTTTGAATTCCGAATGAGTTTTCAAATGCGTCTTTAAGCGGCTGTAAACAAGGAGCTTATACTAAGAATGGAGTCATTAGTCAGAATAACAAAGTGAGGGCAAAAATTTTGACAATACTTGACATTTCAAATTACACATTTCTCTTTCTAGAAATTGTCGTCATCTCTTTCTAAACACGACTACATAGAAACAAGATTTCCCCAGTATTTCGCCATCTTTCTAAAACAAAAGTAGAAAAGTAGCTAAAAACTTAACATATTGTATTCAATTATCAGTATTTATTATCAATGAAAGAAATAAATATAATATATTTACTTTTAATGTTTAGGTTTGTATTTTATTTTGAAAATCATCATTGTGATTCTTTCTATAACTTATGGGAAATGAAAGGATTTATATAATGGCAGCACTCTCTTCATGTGTCAATGTCCCGAAATCTCAACATGACATAAATTGTCGTAATTGACGTATTCATAAATATCGACTCGCGATTTTGGTACGGCTTTTTACATTTTAATAACTATAAATAGTGCAAAATGGTGCATCGCTGTATAGTTCGTGGTTGCAGAAGTGAGTGGTATCCAGGATGCAGTGTGAAATTCACTTGTAAGTGTCATAATTGCATATAGTATTGTTCAATCTATAAATTTAATTTTTCACCCGTAATTCCAGATTATTAGCGTTATTTTGCAAAACTCCTTAAGAGGGAGAAATTTCTGATACTCGCATTT
Organism: Elophila nymphaeata; assembly: GCA_955850985.1. Taxonomy (NCBI): domain Eukaryota; kingdom Metazoa; phylum Arthropoda; class Insecta; order Lepidoptera; family Crambidae; genus Elophila; species Elophila nymphaeata. The sequence goes on along the minus strand of OY039073.1, from coordinate 25,599,130 downwards.
AATCCTATCTTAGAATTTAATGAATTTTTGTACATAATTTACTTATTCAAATATTTGTAAACAAATGACTAGGGTGACTAGGATTTCCGGAATTATAAGGAAATAATATCCCTTTCTATCCATTCCTTTTATAAATGGCAATCAAAATTGGTAGATTATTTTATTTAATTCTTTGAAATAACTGTTACATAGATAAAATACATAAATAGTTTTACCCATTTTTAGTTCGAAATGTTTATTTACAAATAAAATATGTAATTTGTGTAATGTAAATTATTTTATTTGAGAAAAAGATAATGAGAGTATTGATTGGATTGTACTAGTGTAATAATGTTTATCATTCACATTTGCATGTACTAACATGCAACGCAGATACATTGCACACAGACAGACAGTATTAATAAAATTGTGGCTGCGCTCTTCTGCACTTCTTATCAAATAGCATATTAAAATCTATCAAATGATAGTTTTTAATATGCTATTTGATTACAAGTTAAAAGTGTACATAAATATTTATATACACTTTTTTTTTTTCCACGCTCACACCATTTATCTAGCCCGAAGTAAGTATCATTAAGAACTTGTGTTACGGATACTAGATAACGGACATTTTTTTTTTAATATACATAATAATTTTACATATTTTTATAAATAAACTTAAATAAATATATAAACAACCATGACTCGCAAACAAACATTCGTGTTCGTCACACAAACATTTGCCGCTACCAGGATTCGAACCCGGACCGCTTGATGTGTAGCCAGCTGTACTGACGACTTTTAACTTGTATACATCAAATTTTCTTTTCTTTTTAGATTTCCGAAGCGACGGACCACTATGTAGCTTCCACTTTCAAGACACCGACACTTTCAAGGCAACTGCTTATGTCAAACTTCAAGTCCTTTTTTCAATAAAACCACTACTCAATCACTTTTCAAAGGCAACCCTTGAATTGGTTAGTAAAATTTTTCTTGATAGTATACAGTTAATACAGAGAGCTAAAATGTTTGGGGAAATAATTTTAAGGGCATCAGGCATCATCAATTATTGAATATACAATGACTCAATTGAATTTTAACATTATGCATAGTCACAAAAATGGCGTATTACGCAAAAATGAGAAACCAGGATTTCCGAAGTAATTAGTCTATTGTCACCAACACTTCATTTATCGATGTTTAGAGTAGGTTAAATAAAGCGTAAGAAATATACATTCGAATTAAGTTAATATAGTATGAATAATTTCTAATCTAGTCCGTTACACTTTTATCTTGATTATGCTATGCCCAAATGGGCAACATGATGTGCTGGTGTTGTTTGTGAACATCTGTTATTTACATTCATGAATGCAATAAATTATTTGATTTGATTTGAATTATATTTACAAGTTTTGTTTGCCTAATCTTCTTTTTATATACCGATATATGTCGAATCGAAACCGACGAGTTGGGTCGATTTTATTGCACGTAAGTCTAGATAACGGTCATTTTTATCAATATAAATTAATAGCTTTAGATATTTTTATAAATAAACTTAAATAAATATGTAATAACCGTGACTCGCAAACAAATATTCGTGTTTATTAACGTAACGAAGTTCAAGTGTAACGTTACACATACATATTTTACCGACCTACATACATATTTTTTTTTTAATTAAATCAGATTACACTATTTATAAATATTACATAAATTAAGATATAAAGGAAGCTCATCTAATTGAAATATTTCTTTAGAGTTCGCCTCCTAAATTTATCAACAGGTTTTAGCGCTCCATATCAACGTTAATAAGCTACATTTTAGTGACCGTACGACTGTTGCGGGCAATCTCCGATAGATTGCACCTGCGTAGCCGGGCAGTCTCGATCATGTCAGGAATCGCATACAAAGGCTTGGTGATTCGGTCTTGCGCTTGCGTGGTTCGCTAAGTAAATTGAGCACCGACAAGATCTACCTAATACTAATTAACTAATTTGATAATCGTGTGCAATAATAGTTATTTATTTAATGTGTTTAACCCCTAATTGGGGTCCAAGATTAGGCTAAGGTAGCCGCTTTCGCCTCCGCTACTTCACTTCCGCTCAGGGCTGGACTTACAGTGAGCAGCAGTACAAGCCGCCCTAACTCGTCCCACTGAGCGACCCTCACCGAGACCATCTCCGGCTACCACCAGGGGAGTACACGCTATTGGGCATTATACCACCATTTAATAAATTGTTCTGCACGGATCTCTCGTGTCTCATTTAACTCCCTATATCTTAGGACCGTGGGAGCACGTGAGACCTTACCCGTGGCACAAGACTGTCCGTGATTAATTTATGCTACAGGCACCCTACTAGAAAGAGACAGGGCCTCTCTAGCAATGTCAAGAAATGTCATGAAATGTCAAGGGTTGTCAAAATTTTTGCCCTCACTTTTTTCATTTGACTAATGACTCCATTCTTAATTCTATCTTCATGGGCTGTAAATATTTCTCCTCATGAAATTGGTGCTTAAAAGAAATGCGTTTCTGTCTTTTACAAAGACATTTACGAAAATTATGTTCGCTTTATTAACACATCGGTTTTTTATTACGTTATAATCTACAGTTCTTTGAAGTTCGTAATGTGTGAGTACTTATTTATGTTAAAAAGATTAGAGGATTTGATGAATTACGAAAATAAATTTGCAAACTCGTGGAATGTATATCTCCACTAAAGTAATTATTACACATTTGGTTGCTATGCTTTCAGTGGGGATACCTCCATACAAAACTGTTATTAATTATGCGATTAACCATTATTCATTTTTACATTTTGTAGTTTGGGTTCGAATTTGGATCGCTTGTGTAGCCAAGAATAGTGATCATTCCAAGAGAGTTTTTTATAGATTTAATTTATAGATTACCTATATAAGCACTACTATTTATTACAAATCACCTCGTAATCAGTGCAAGCTTATAACATCAGTATAAATATATCGTATGTATTTATATATTTTGTAGTTATTTGTGTTATTATTTATATGTATTTTTTGTAGGTTTAGATCTTATTTATATACTTCAACGGTTTTATTGTTGTTTTGTATTGTTTATTACCGCTTTTTTCCATCTGCGTATTCATTTTATTACACACATTCATGAGTTGACTGGAAGAGATCTCTTTCAGAGATGAGTTCGCCCTTGCAAACTATGTAATTGACAATTTATCCTATGTATTTTTAAAATTTAAACGAAAGTTTGGTGTATGGAAGTTCGGTTAAAAACTTACAAATGAGTTAAATCTGTAAAAGATAATTTATTTCATTCAGTTTATATTTAAAGATTATAGACAATAGCCAACTAACACTAAAGTTTTATGGTGTTGTGTTTCTGTTGGTGAGTAAAGGTACACACTTATCATTTCGAAAGGGAACGCCATTTTTTGCTACGAACGCTACAGAACTTTTTCACAGTAAAAAGAGTTTCTTGTATGATAAGTGTGCCTTTAAATTGTAAGAACTCTATTGGATCGGAATGGTGACTAAACAAAATCAGTGTTGCAAGCATCTATAGGCTACATGCTGCTTACCACTAACCAGGCCGTACGCTTTTCTGCAAACCAAATATTTTTTAAAAATTTACTTTGTCCCATAGTAGGGATGAATACTTTTTTAATTCACTAAATAATTGGTGCATCTTGGTCTTGGAAGTTAGTTCAGCTAGAAAAGCATTGTCTGATTTCGAGAACTGTGATCTTTCACCTTCATAGCCAACGGTACATTTACAAAAGAAAATAATATTCAATCAGCGCTCATGTCTTTAGACACTATTTCCCGGAAGTTTTTCGACTAACAAATACTTTGGGCAACTAATGATACAAAGGTGCAGAAGGTTATTTTAGTATTGTATGCACAGAAATCTAAAATGATTATACCGTAGATATAAGAGTATTGTTCATAAAAAAACTAGAATATTGAAAAGTAAAGAATTGTTCCATAGTCTGTGGTAAAAGAAATCTAATGTCAATTGTATCCCGCCTTTTTCTCTCTCTTTGACGTTTCTGCCATTGTGTCGCCCAATAAATTCTGCATTTTATAAACCAAAAATAATTGTTTTAATGTTCGTATGAACAAGTATCTTTACTTTATTATTGTGGTTACTTTATATACGTCTGTTTACATTTTTTCAAACGGCCTTTATAGGCTCTGGGGTCAATTTGGTTCCGTTTAAATTCACAACATACTGATGATTTCTTTTCGCTTCACACAGAAACAATATATACTCAAACTCCATTTTTTTCTCACTTTTCAATAGGAATAGTTTTGATTTGAAGGTGACCAAGATTTTTCATTACTATTTTCTAATAATAATAATGATGGCTACATACTCATATATCAAGTATTTCTTGCATATTCTTTGTTTAATTATTATTTGTTCATGTGTTTACGTAATAAACAAGCAATATGAATGTACACACTAATATCGCTGATGAAATCGACCAAATTACGGTCTCGAGTTCATATATTTGTCCCCCTGAACAATGTCATACTTACTTACACAATACCATCTACTCTCTAAAAATATTCCATGTAAATATCAGAAGTATAGGCAATATAATTAATTACAATAACCTCTTAATCTTACTAGACCGTATTGATAAAAATAATATCGACATTATTGTTCTGTCTGAATGCTGGCTCAGTAAATGCCCTATTTTACCACATATACCGGATTTTAATTCCTTTCAGTCTGATTTTACTAATCAAAATGATGGTGTTGTGGTATACGTTCGACGTAATATTCAGGTTACTATGGAGGTTCCTGCTGTAACTGATGCGAACTGTCTTTTATTTAAATTTAACAATAACCTCGCCTTATTAGCAATTTATCGTCCTCCATCATATAGAAAAACTGATAACTTTATAAATAGCTTGGACCACACTCTGTACAAACTCAAAACCTTTAGTTCTATTGTGATTGTGGGGGATATAAATATTGATATCTCATCGGACAACACTGACCCAAGCTCCGATTCATACCTTGACACTTTCGCAACGCACGGTATGCTGCCAGGTCACCTATTTCCAACTCGTGGCAATAGCTGTCTTGATCATGCTATTATTAAGTCACCAAAACCTGTCATAACAATCTTGATCGACTCTTATATTACTGACCACGCCCCTATGCTTATTGCTTGCGATATTAAACTTACAACTAACAAAACCCCAAATATGTCCGTTCGCATAGACATTCCGACTTGTGTAGCAGTGTTGGAACAAACTGATTTCTCATCAGTGGTACTCACAGATAATGCTGATTTAGCTGCTACGGAGCTCGTTGACATATTGTCTGAAGTAGTTATAAATAATTCACGTAAAGTAATTACACCCAGTCGAAAAAGGATCTTAAAACCATGGGTAACACCAGGGGTATTACGATGTATTAGAAATCGGGATAATCTTTACCGTAAAACCAAAAAGAACCCCAACAATGACATTTTACTAAAAACCTACAAACGTTATAGGACATTCTGCAACAATCTATTAAAAAGATTAAAGAGAGACTATGAGAGTTCTGAATTCAAAAAACACAGCAATGACCCTAAGGCAACTTGGAATCTTATAAGAAAAATTACTAATATAAAAAATAAAACTTCCCAAGCTAATAATCTTCTTACGATTAATGACAATCCTGCGTGTTCTGTTAATACAGTAAATGAATACTTTGCATGTGTGGGAAAAGATTTGGCATCCAAAGTTGTAGCCAGTCAGAATACTGTCTCCACGTCAGAAATGGGTCTATCAAATCCCCTCTACGATTCCATGGCTATGTTCACTACTGATAATTATGAAATCGAGAGGCAAATCCGGCTTTAAAAACAGATTGTGCTGTAGGATGGGACGGTATTTCTCCAGCTGTTATTAAGGCTGCTAGGCATATTTTGACTCCCATTATTTGCCACGTTTTTAATCGGTGCATCTTGTCTGGCATCTTTCCCTCAGTTTTTAAAAGGGCCCTTGTACACCCGATCTATAAGAGTGGCGATGCTAGCAATGTTAATAACTACAGGCCTATCTCTGTGTTGTCAACTCTATCTAAGTTGCTTGAGAAAATCATAAACAGCAGACTTATGCAATTCTTAAACTTGCAAAATATTCTAGCGGATAATCAATATGGATTCAGATCTGGACGAAGTACCGAAGACGCGGTTTTGAAGCTCACCGATACCATTGCCCTTCACTTAAAAAATAAACAAAAGACTCTTGCTATCTTCCTGGATCTGTCAAAAGCATTTGACACTGTCTCCGTCCCCATCTTGCTTGGCAAATTGGAAAAAATTGGTGTCAGGGGTCTGGCACTTGATATCTTTGCAAGTTATCTGAGTGATCGTTCCCAGGTCGTCAAAATTGATACTTTCACTAGTGAAGAAGCATCCCTTACTTTCGGTGTACCACAGGGTAGTGTCTTAGGGCCTACCCTGTTTCTTATCTATATTAACGACTTATGCACGAAGTCTCTTCCAAATGCCAAAATTATTACATATGCTGATGACACCGCAATTATAGTCAATGGCTCGGATTGGTCAGAAGCATGTACTTATGCTGAGTTGGCGCTGAAGGCAACTGGAGAATGGCTATCGGCTAACCTGCTAACCTTAAATACTAACAAAACAAATTACATCACATTCGCTCCAAGTATGGCTTCACAACCACCCGCGTCCTTTGCGTTGACTGTGCACAGATGTCGGCATTCTGTTCTCAGTACATGTGATTGTGCTAATATCAAAAGGCTCAGCACCATCAAGTACCTGGGGGTGATGATTGACAGCACACTATCTTGGAAGTGTCAAATCGAATCGCTGATCCCAAGAGTCAGGAAACTAATTTTTATTTTTAAGAACTTGAGAGCTTCTGCTGATTTCGCCACCCTCAAGACTGTGTATTTTGCTCTTGCTCACTCCATTCTGACTTATTGCATTACTGCATGGGGTAACGCTGGTAAAAGCTGCTTTCTCCGCTTGGAAAGATCTCAAAGAGCTGTGCTTAAGGTTATGACCTATAAACCTATACGTTTTCCCACAGATGCCTTATATAATTTATGTTATCTACCTAGAGTTAGACACTCTTTTATACTACATACTATTCTACGTAAGCATGCCAACTTAGGATTTGTTCCAACTCTACACCAGCAAAAGCGCAGGAGTGATAAAGTATGCAGGATTGAACCTTGTAACTTTAGCGTAATTAGGCGACAGTTTCGGTTCCTAAGCCCCAGACTATATAATAAGGTAAATAGAATTCTTAACATCTACAGTCTAAATTCACATGAATGCAAGAAAAAAGTGGATATATGGCTCCATACCTTAACATATAATGAGATGGAAACTCTTGTTTCATAAAAAGGTGAGAGAAGTACTAAATTGCATCCAATATTAATTTAAAATAAAACTCCCTTCAATGATAGCAACACACCTAATATTATATACAAGACATACATGCGCGCACGCAAACACACACACACACACACACACACACACACACACACACACATACACACACACACACAAACTCACACTTAACCACATGCATGCATAGATGGAACGCTTTGTAAACAATCTTCGGATGTCCGGTAGTGGGCGCTAATGCCTGCGCCACAGTTATATACTAATGCAGACATTAACGTGCACAATATCTTGTACAATTGTTTTGTTCCAAATAAATGATTTTTGATTTTTGATTGATTTTGATTGATCAACGATAGCAGCAGAATTAACAATCATAGGTCTGGTGACGTGGTGTGAAATCCCACGGCATGTTTTAGTGAATCGACAAATTTCCGTGTCACCTAATTGGTCGGGTATGATGATGACCACGAGTGTAGGGATTGGTAATCATTTTATTTACATTTAATGAATAACATATCAAGGGTAATTAGAAAGCGTGTCCTCAGTAAGAAGGTATAAGATTCTAAAAATATTTTAAAAAATCGGGAGTGCTCTCCCCTTGACTTTCTCGTATACCGGAAACGACTCAAAGGTTGATAGAAACCTTATAATTTGATGTCATACATGCATGTTAAATTTTAGTAACCCATCCAAGTACCGACCGCGCACTTGGTTACTTAACTTTCGTAATCTAAAGCATACTCGAGTTATCGTGCTAACGCACAGACACACACACACAGACATAATTCCAAAAACGGTATCTTTGGACTCAGGGAGGTCCAAAACGTGTAAATCCGTCAAAATCTCGAGGTCGAATTTTTGACGAGTACAGGACTTCCTTTGTACTACGTTACGAGAAAGTAAAAACAGTGACATAAAATATGTTTTATTTTACATTATAATGATATACCTATCGATAAGTTATTTATATCTAAATGCACTTATTAAATGCATATTTATAAGTTATTTATTTCTAAATGCAGCCGATACGACAATCAATAAAATTAATCCATTTGATTTTGCAAATGAAAATATCACAAAAATTGTTCGTGTCTCCTTATACCATACCTAAGAATTTGTACTTTATTCTTCATCATCATCATACCAGCCGAGAGACGTCCACTGCTGGACATAGGCGTCCCCCAAGGATTTCCAACCCGAATGGTCCTGCGCTGCCCACATCCACTACGTGACCTTGACAAGGTTGTAAGTCCACCTTGTGGGGACAACACTTTATTTAAAAAAAAAATATTTTCAGTTTAATAATAATAATAATTTTTATTCTCATAAATACATATTAATACATAATGTATAAAACATAATATTCTGTTCTGCTTACACCGCGTTCATATTTACAAAGCGAACCTTCTGCCCTTCCTTTTAGTAATATCGATTTCAAAATATCATTATATAACAAGCCCCATGTTCTATGTTAATACTGGTGTCCATACAAACGGAAGGTCAGACCGTGTTATTTAAATAGCCAGACTAACCCATATTTTACTTACAATTTCCCCTTGTACGTTTTAATTCTCATACATATTTAGTGATTTTGTTACGTGAGTCACGATGTATGACGTTTTGTTATCGTTGTCGTTTTTTTATCGTTATTTTAAGGATTCTGATTTAGTTTTGTGTTAATATTTTTATTGCGTGTGATGTAAAGCAAATTTTAGCGGTCTTTTAACCTGAAAATATGGTTCGGATATGTTGAGAATTAGCATTCTAATTTTATTAATTTATTTTTATATTTTGCAATAAGGCGCTTAGTTCATTTGTAGGTCTACTATTTTTTAAAGAGGTAGGTAATTCAGCAAGATGTTGCAACATTGCTTAACCATGGTTAACCATTTTACATTGATTTTCTTGTCTTTGAATTCAGATTAAATTCAGATTGCTTCATTGCTTAGAAACTTTTGGCAATATATTGTTTCTTTATCTTTTTATTTCCTTTACCACATACACATTCAACAAACATGGTACTTTAATTTGAAAGGACGCTCTAAATTTGAACTTCTAATTAGCGTGCTCTATGCCTTATAAAAAAAAATAAACATAAATAAAAAAGCAATAAAACATTACAATCAGTAATATATCACACGTACTTTATCGTTAACAAACACTGTCTTGTTGTAATTGATTTAAAAGATCGCAAAAAGGTCTGTCTACCCCTCATTTACACACAAACTGAATTAAATTCATTGGAATCGACACAAATCCTTACAAAAGACAGTATCTCCGTAATCGATGTGGTATCTTAATAGAATCGTGTCTATTCGATTGACTCTGTTTTAAAATATCGAATACGATCGATACGTATAATAATCTAATTTGGAATTCCGAATACATTTAAGTTTTACTGCCACTATTAGTCTTCCTGTCTGTTCTAGTAAATGTAAGACGGTTAAGTTAATAGTTCGTTATTTAAAAGTTAATGTAGCAGTGGAAAAAGAACGTGTTCTTTTAGAAATACCGTTATTTTTATCAGAAAAATAATGTCTCTCAAATATAATAAAATGAATATTGAAATTGATATAAAAAGTTATAAATAATTATCCAGGTCACACGATCAATATATTCATATTACAAAAGAGAAAAGATTTTTTTTCCTAATTTTTTAAGGTTTATGAAAAGTAGATATGTCAGATTAGCGGCTCGAATGAAGGGCCTGTATGTACTGTATATTCTTAAAAGAGCACGTTCTTTTTCCATTGTCACATTAAGTTTTAAATAACTAACAAGCATCTTCACTCTTTGGGGTTCGTACGCCCTTGAAATCACTCTAATCGATAGAGAGATAAGCGAGAAACTCGCTGACTTTCTTCTTCGGATGCTCACCTGACAATTACCTTCTTAAAAACCGGGTGGTACTGTAAAAGTCAGCTCAAACTCAAACTCAAATTTCTTCATTCATTTAGGTACAATTTGTACACTTAAGAAAGTCAAGTTCTCCAAGTCAAGCTGCCGCATACAACACTATAGTCAGACACAAAAAATATTTGACTGAAAATTTTTGTTGGCGGCAAATGTTCACAAAGATTAATGGAAAGCGAGGATTTTTTGGGTTTTAGCTGATCTCTAGCCTGTAAAATCTCTAGAGGACTTTCTAGAACCTTAGAGATGGCGAGCATCGACCGCTGAAGAGTCGCCGATTAGATTCTAGGGCGTTCGAGCAGAAAGAAAAAAACGCTATCCGGTAAATGAGATTTCCAAAGTTTTATTTTTTTTTCTTATAAAGAGGTCAAGCAAATGACTCCATTCAACCTGATGGTAAACAGAATTGGAGTCCAAATGCGAAGATATCCATATACCTGTATATGGATATCTTCGCATTAAAAGACATGAACAGTCAAACGAGAACTATGTATTCTGCTCACCATCATAACATTTTTTTTTCCTTTAGACTATACCTGGGAAATTGATAGTTACGAATTATTGAAGGTCATATTTTTTTTTTCATTTTTTTATGAAAACGTATTCTATACGTTATTTCTTAATTATTGTCTAAAGAAACATTATCATTCTTTTTAGTATTTCATAACAAAAATGGCTTCAAAACGTTAGCGTTCAATGTAGCTCACTCGATGCGCACGGACACTAACGAACAGGGCCGCCGTCTGGCAAAAATATCGCGGTTTTGCGAGTTGCGTGCGAGTTGAGCCCTTTACATTGCGCGGTACAATTTGCAATTTTTTTTAACACCAAAAAATAAAAATCATTTCCCAGCAATATTTTTTTTTGAAATATGTCTTATTTTGATGTATAGAGTACATGGTTCTCGTTTGACTGTTCATGTCTTTTACACCCAGTATAGATAAACCGCTGCGCTAGCCACCCTCGCCTTGCCGACTTGCAAGGTGCTTCTTAACGCCTCTTTTGAATAACCCAGGATTGTAAGAGGACTGAACACGCATGCTGGCAGTGAGTTCCATTTCTTTATTGTGCGATACAGAAATAAATGTGAGTTCGATGTGGTATCAGGACCCTGAGCGGTTGGCAGCGCCCGATTAATGATATCCCAGTAACCCGTTTAATTATTTTCCACCTTTTTAAAACTTCCAAATTTATTTATTCAAAAACATCGGTCGGAGAAGCGTCAGTGGTGTAGTGCGTAAGAGCGTCGTCTCCCACCCGCCACGTACCAATGTGTTTTCAAATTTTGAATGCATATGTAAGTACGTTTAATCGACGCTTTTACGGTGAAGGAAAACATCGTGAGGAGACCTGCACACACCTATAAAAAAAATCTTAGGTTTAATTTTTTTTTTTTTTTTTTTTTTTTTTTCACTTGTGTTACGGATACTAGATAACGGACATTTTTTTTACATATTACATAATATTTTTTTTTTAGATATTTTTATAAATAAACTTAAATAAATATATAAACAACCATGACTCGCAAACAAATGTTCGTGTTCATCACACAAATATTTGCCGCTACCAGGATTCGAACCCGGACCGCTTGATGTGTAGGCAGCTATACTGACCACTCCACCACGACGGCGGTTGTGTGTGAAGTCGACCAACCCGCACTTGTCCAGCGTGGTTGACTAAGGCCTAATCGCCCCTAATGTGGGATAGGCTCAAGCCCCTCGGTGGGGACATTATATGAGCTGTTGATGGTGATCCAAAAACATATCTTAATATATATAAATTACGTGTCACGTTGTTTTTCCGCGATGGACTCCTAAACTGTGTATAACACCGTGTGCAGTTTGATGAAACTTGAGAGATATGATAGTTTTTATCTTGATAAGTAGTCATATTTTTTTTACTGCAGATACAATGATATAGGTCAGTAGTATGAAATTACCACAGCAACGCGTGGCCGGGACAGCTAGTATAAGTAAAATTAAAAGTTCGGCATAGACCAAATAACAGTACAGACATGCATAATGGTTTTCGCACTGTCACGCCTCCCATCCATTATCTTTGACCGTGCAGTGCTGTCTCTTCATTGTTCTTTTTTTTGCCACACCTTAAGCTGCCACATCAATCGGCCCGATCTTTTGTGCCGACAAAAACGTTTTGCGATATGTCACAGCATAATTTTGTGCAGAAGGTTTCCTCAATAATGTGTGATTTTTACTTTCTCGTATACGTAGTACAGAGAAAGTCTTGTTATCGTCAAAAAAATTGACATCGAGATTTTGACGGATTTACACGTTTTGGAACCTCCCCGAGTCCAAAAATATATTTTTTGGAATTAGGACTATGTCTGTGCATTAGCACGAAAACTCGGGTATGCTTTAACTTATTGCAACCAAACTTAACATACATGCTTTTGAGACGTCGATCACGGAAGTTAAGCAATCAAGTTCGGGGTCGGTACTCGGATGGGTGACCGAAAATTTAACATGCATGTATGACATCAAAATATAAGGTTTCTATCAACTTTTGAGTCGTTTCCGGTATACGAGAAAGTCAAGGGGTGACCACTCCCGATTTTTTGTTTGGTTTTTGGTTGTTTTTATGTCAAGTGGTGGGCAGACAAGCATACGGCCTGGTGGTAAGCAGCCACCTTAGTTTTTTGACTGTGGTTTTCTGTAAGAAAGAGGCACTACCCCAGATTGGGCTGCTTCAGATTCGAGGGGCTAGTCCGCTGTGCTTCGATTAAAAAAGGGGTTTACTATAACTGTAGACACACAAGACGAGGTTTGGATTTTCATAATCAAAATTGCCCTATATATTTATTACATCTGATCCTATACCAATATTTTTTTTTTTTTATGTTACGAGATGGCAAACACGCTTGCGGCCTACCTGATGTTAAGTGGTCACCGCCGCCTATAGACACTTGCAATATTGTGTAAATTACTTAACACCGCAAGTGCGTTTGCCATCCTGGGGACTAAGATGCCCTCCATGCCCCGTAATTACACTGGCTACCTTTCCCTTCAATCCGAAACACACCGAACTGCTTCACGGCAGAAATAAGAAAGGCGGTGGTACCTACCCAGACGACCCTTGGTCGTCTGGGTTTACCACCTAGTGACCACCTAGTGATAATACATCTTATTAGTCATATTAAAATAGCACTTTTAACTTTTCCACTCAACTCAAATTATGCATAATTGCCACGCTCACAAACATTATCTAGCCCAAATTAAATATCAATAAAAACTTTTTTTTTTTTTTTTTTTTTAAAAAATCACCAACATAATAAACATTAACAAACTCTATTGTGGTAAAAGATAAGGCTACTTATGCTTAATGCTATTACAATTATAGGTGAAGACCACATGCGATGAAGAAGCAAAGAACATTGTAAATTAAATTTAAAAATACAGGTGCAAAAAATAAAAATAAAAATACAGATACAAAAGCAAAAAATATACATAACATCTTTTCCCTAACGATACAGAAGTGAATAATAAATAATAATAAATCAGAGAAGTGAATTTCTGAAATTACGAAAGCCATCCGTGAAGAGATCCAAGTCTTTGATCTTAGACAAGCCATTGAACTCTCGGATAAAACGATTTATAGGCGCGTGGTGACCGAGATTGGATCTACTAGAGTAGTTCAACAGAAGGTTGTATCTAGAAGCGCGAGGAAGTTTTAATGGTGTTGAAAAAGACAGACTTCCTAATAATTCGGGAGCCTCAAGGATGCCATTCGCTAGCTTGTACAGAAACAATAAGTCATGAGAGCGTCTTCGATCCGAAAGGGGTAGAATCTTGAAATAATTCAGTCTTTCGTCATATTTTTGAATTGTCTTACCCAATTTGCAAGAGTATGTAAGATGCCACAAAAATCTCTTTTGGATACTTTCCAGTCTTTTTTTATATATATCGTAAAATGGATTCCAGACAACACTACAGTATTCCAATCCGCTACGTACAAATGTGTTAAATAAAATAATCTTTGTTTTAGGAGACTTAAAATCTTTGCAGTTTCGTAGCACAAACCCTAAATTTTTGAAACCTTTAGAACATATTTTGTCAATATGTGTATTTAATCTTAATTTAACATCAAGCCACACTCCAAGATCCTTAACAGTGTCAACATCAGTCAGAGTATCTCCGTTGATGCTGTAATGGTAATTTGTGTTATTTTGTTTTCTAGAAAAGTGCATACACGAGCATTTAGAAGCGTTTAGATTCATTCCGTTTTTCGCACACCATTCGATAAGTGTACATAAATCAGCTTGTAAAAGACTGGCATCAACAGCCGTATCCACAACTCTATAAAATTTCAGATCGTCTGCAAATAATATATATTTAGAGTTATTGAAACATTTACCTATATCATTAATAAAAATATTGAATAATAATGGTGCCAGGTGCGACCCCTGAGGAACACCAGAACCAACCGGGAAGGGATTCGATGAATAACCATTGACTACAACCTTAGATGTTCTGCCTAACAAATAAGACCGAAACCAACTCAGCATAGGTTCCTCGATACCTAGGGTGTTAAGTTTTCGAAGTAAAATATCGTGATTTACGCGATCAAAGGCCTTGCTAAAATCTGTATAGATCGCGTCTACTGATAAGCGATTATCAAGATTGCGGGAAACATCGTCTACAAACGAAGTAAGATTAGTGGCTGTAGATCTTCCGCTCATAAACCCGTGCTGATGAGAGTCAATCAGCTGCTTGAAGTGCCAGGACAGTATAGGATTCAGTAGCCCCTCGAAAGCCTTAGCAAAAACTGGAAGGATTGAGATTGGTCTATAGTTTTCTATAAGTTCCTTAGCGCCAGTCTTTAATAATGGAACAATCAAAGCAGTTTTCCACTCAGATGGAAATGAGCCTGTAGTAAGCGATTTGTTATAAATAATCGTTAAAGGTTTCGCCAAAGCATAAGCGCATTTAGCTACAAATATCGAAGGGATTCCATCTGAACCAGCGCCCTTATGAATATCAAGTCTTTTTAAGACTTTGAGAACTTGATCATCTTTGAATTTAATAGCGGTTAGAAAGTTGCTCGTGGGTGAAACTATATGTTCGAATGATGCATTAGGTTGTGTTAAACTATTATTACCGTAAGCAGACGAAAAGTTATCGGCGAATAGATTGCATATGTCGATGCCGTTAGTAGCAGTCCTACTGTTAAGGGTCATTTGGGCAGGGTAGTGGCTATCATTGTTCCTTTTGTGTTTGACGAAAGACCAGAATAGCTTAGGATTGTCGCGTAGGTTTTGTTCGAGATTAGTAATGTAGTTGTTGTAGCAAGTTGATATTAGATGCTCCGAACGTTTTTTTAGTAACTCAAATGACAACTGATCGAGAGGATTTTTATTAAACTTGCGAAGTTTGTTACGGTATTTAAGTTTTTCTTTAAGAAGATTTATTAAGTCACGAGAGAACCAGACTGGGTATTTATTAGACTTTGGTTTAGATTTAGGAACATGTTTTTGGATTATGTTGCGTAACGAATGGTAAAAAGCATTGATCATCTCATCCACATCAGAGCAATTTTCAAGTATATCTTCCCAGGGTACAACGTTGAGGTCTGAGATAATTTTATCGTAGTCTGCTTTATGAAAAGAGTAATGGTAGTTTTCGTTACATGATAAGGAATTTGCCGTATTGATGGTCAAGGAGAATAGAAGCGGCGGGTGTAGGGGGTCGACTGAGACAAGGGGGTCGCTACTGACGCTGAGGTCCGTAACTTGACCGTTACTAAGAATCAAGTCCAAGATTCTTCCCTTATTATTCAACTTGTTGTTGTACTGTTTCAGATCGTGGAGCGTGGCAAAATCTATTAACATTGTTGAAAATAGGCTGCTATCTGTATGACCCGGTGACTCTGATTGATTAGTAAAGTTCCATTTAATACTGCCTAAGTTGAAATCACCCACAAACATAACCCTGTTGGTGTTATTGAGCTCCAATACCCGGTCGGAGTTGCTAATGAACTCACTAAGAATGTGGCGATTAACAGGAGGTGGTAAGTATACTGCACATATAAACATTTGCTCCGCTTTGCCGGTGTCATCGTCGTGATAGTCTAATCTAATCCATAAGTCCTCGCATCTAGATTCGAAATCCTGTAGGCGTCTGGATGAAAATCGTTTAGAAACGGCAACAAGAACGCCACCGCCATTTTTTTTAGAGTGGAATCCGCTAGTTTCTCTGTCCCGTCTGTACACAATATATCGCTTGTCGAAGAGTTCCGAATCGAAGACGCTGCTGTTCAACCATGTTTCACTTAAAATAATTACGTCGTAGTTATTACAAACATTATTGTTAAATATTTCAATGGTTTTAGTTCTCAGACCTCTCACATTCTGATAGTATAATTGTATCATAAAAAATAACAAAATTGTATGTGGAAAGAACAAAGACACAGAATCTGCGGTAACTAAAAAAAAAGTAGGGATTAAATTATGATAACTTATCCAAGATTTCTAAGTCCTTAATGAGAATGTAGTTGGTGTTTTCACTTTTTCGGATAAACACTTTACCATCCCTCACCCACACAAACTTATAATTAAGCTGTTTAGCCTTTTGCCGAGCAGCGGCATGCAGCGATTTTGTTTCTGGAGTGAGATGCTCAGTTACAAATACAGCACTCTTCTTTTCATCGCCGTATCCCAGATGTGCGGTATTTAACTTATCAGATGGGTTGTTTCGGTTAAACTTTATGACACCAGCTAGGAAGGTATCTCTCAAGCGGCGGCTGCTGAACTTTACCAGAATCGAGCGCGGACGAGGACTGTTGGTGTTGTATTTAGCAATGCGGCTACAATACTGAATATCGGGGTCAGATATCGGGCATTTGATGACGTTGCCCAGTTGTTGTAGAGTGTTGTACAGGTTCTCGTTCCTATGTTCAGGAAGACACTGAAGTTCCAAGTTGTTAGCTCGTGAAAACTGGTCCAACTGTTGCAATCGATGGGACAGATCCCGTGTATTGTTTCGCAGGCTTTCGTTCTCGATCTCAAGATTCTGTATGCGTGATTTGTGCTCCTGAATTTCGCGCTTCACTTGTTCTTGCTCAGAGTTATAGAAGTCAAGGCATTCGTCTATAGTAGCTAACTTTGATTGGATATCCGAGATGACTGTGTTGAGTTTCCTGTCTAGCTCTTCTCTTATTATGTCACGGAGAAGCTCCGGAGATATGCAACTACAATCTCTGCCAGTTGTGGCGGTGCCTGCAGCGCCAGTTGCAGTTCGCGTCTTTGAGCGTAGTGTGACGTGTTCGTTTGATGAAACAATACTATCCGTATTTATGTTGGTTGATGTGGGAGCTGGGCAACGTAAAGGCGTGTTGGAATTATCTCCTCTTTTAGGCTCCTTGCATCGGCAAGACGGGCATACCCAAGCTTCCTTAAATTCTCTTGTAAAATTTGCAAAGTTGTCTTTAGTAAAATTCACACAACTATAGTGGTATTTATCGGGGCAACGGCAACAATGCATGAAATGTACACCTTTTAGAGTATTAGGGCAGCCAGCGCAATTTTGGTTCATGGCGAAGGGGAAAAAAAAAAATTTGCAAAATATTTAAATAATTATCAAGCGCAAGCCATGCAGCGGTGAAGCGCTACAGCGCTTAGTTGTAAGTAGCTAGTAGTTAGCGACGTCACAGCAGTGAGCAGCCCGCGAGTTGTCGTAGGTCATGGACACTCGCCGTTAAAAATTATTTTAAAATGTTTTTGCTAATTACTCACGAACGCGGTGGAGTCCAGAAAAGATCTTAGCACTTTTGGAAAGGTGATTTCAAGACCTTTCAAACTATATGTGACACATCACCAAACAAACACTTTTACTATTGGATTGAGAATAAAATACGGAGCACGAAAAAATACAGTGTTGCTTCGAAAGCGTTCGGACGACCCTTTTTGTTATGGATAACTTACAAATATACATAATAATCCAGATACATTATAAATAAACTTAAATAAATATTGATATGAATAAACAACCATTGACTCGTGAACATTTGTCGGTGTTCATCACACAAACATTGTCCACTACCAAGATTCGAACCAGGACCACGCGATGTGTAGGCAGTATTACTGACCTGACCACATAACCATGAATGGCGGCTTCAAATTGTGAACCATAAGTAGTGTGGGCAGGCCACAATTAGGAGAACTGATGGCTGTTGGGGAGAAAAGGTCCTCTTGTATCGATGATGCACCTGAAAAGTGATATATAAAACAGGACTACTGATTCTAATTTCCAATTCTAATCACACGTTAGAATAGTTTTAATTTATTACATTACATAATATCATCTTAGTTCCCAGGATGGCAACGCACTTGCAGTGTTAAGTGATTTACCCTTAATATTGAAGTGTCTTTAGGCGACGGTAACCACTTAACACCAGGTGGGCCGCAAGATTGTTTGCCATCGCGTAATATTGAAAAAGTAGTGGCCGAATCTATACGAAATGGACCTACTGTTTAAAATTTCTTAGTGGTCTTGCCTGCTCGTTTGTTAAGGTTTTTTTCCTCTCGCTATTGCGTCGACACGCCTAGTTATTAGTTGGCTATTACACTACGGGTGGCGTAATTTTTGGTTTTGCAATTCGGTAGAACAAAGTATTTCTCGGAATCATTATCTGTGTAATTTATAATGGCTACTGAAAGAAGCTAGACGAAAAAGTCGAAAGGAAACTCATAAGAAGTTTTATTTATCAACTCTTGAAAATTGGTAAATATTGATGGCCAATTATTTTAAAAATCGAAGTCTTATCGAAGATGTTCAATTATATATGAAATGTAATTCTTTTAATTCTCTAACTATAAAAACAAAACACACTTAACTAGGTCACTTGGCTAGGCCCTCTGTTCTCATAACTACTATCTATTCCTCTCAAAGTTACACTGCCAACTCTACTTTTATTTTTTTAATATTGCATTATACAGAGATAAAGTTTGTAAATCTGTGAGTGTTGTATGTACGAAGTAATCTCTGAAACTGCTAAACCTATTTTAAAAATTGTTTTAGAAAATTTTTTAATGGAATTTCAAGGTTGTTTACGCGGGTGAAACCTGGAAACGGGAGAAAGTAACTCTGAATGTCTGTCATCTTAGCCAGTGAACTGATTTCGATTAAATTTGGTATGTATTGATAGTTTCAGAAGTACATAGAATATCATAGATAATACTGATCGAAGCCACAGGCAACCACTAGTATTAAATAATTGTGACATTCTTAACGGCGAAAGGGTGAATACTTTTTGACGATGCCATGACACTGTCCTAACAATCTTCTTTCCCATGAGAAACTAAACATTTAATTAACTTGCAACAAAATTGCTAAGGATCTTAAATGTAGTAGGCCGTATACAGAATTTTATTTACGATCGTTTTAGTGATCATATTTTCTCCACAACAAAGAAGAAGGAACTTGTCACATTATAAACAGTACGTATAATAACCCAAGAACAGTTTTATTAAGTGACCAAGAGAACAAGAGCATTTTAATTATTTCACTACAAAATCCTCCAATTAGATACATACTATTATGTTATAGCTTACTTAAAGATATTGATTAAAAGAAACCACAGACCTTATGGCAGCGGTCTCTGCTTGGTGGGACGAACGGGAATAACCCGATTCGACGTCTGCATCGCAGCTACCAATACGTATTAAGGTTGTAGCACACTTATCAGGTCGTAAAGGGAACGCCTCTTTAACCATGAAAATTATTTTTAGATAAAAATAGAACCGCCTTCATAACTAACAACGGAGAAATAAAAATTTTGTTTATAAATATCTAAATGTTTTTTGAGGAAAGCTATTTCGCATCGAACAAAAAAAGAATCACTTAAATCGGATCAGAAATCTCGGCGTAATATGTCTGTGTGTAACTAACTTACTAATACTATTTTCAGCAGGTTGTCTTACAGCGTCACCGGAGATTTGCGAATTGAAGAAGGCGAGAATACATTCACCACCGTTTGAGTTTATCCTGTAGAGCGAACTTCCCATAAAGGATTTCTAGTCGATAGATAATCTGGATACTATAGAACGGTGAGACGCTGGTCTAGCGTGTTTGAGACGAAAGGGAGCAAACATGACGATACCTCTTATGACTCGGATCTCGGCTCGGATGTACCGTGACGTGGAAGGATCGGGGAGAAGTGCTTAGGTCACTGTCTAGTTGGAAAAGCAGACGCCTGGATAATCATCATCAACAGCTCATATAATGTCCCCACCGAGGGGCTCGAGCCTACCCCACATTAGGGGAGATTAGGCCTTAGTCAACCACGCTGGCCGAGTGCGGGTTGGTCGACTTCACACACAACCTAAGAATTTCTTCATAGGTGTGTGCAGGTTTCCTCGCGATGTTTTCCTTCACCGTAAAAGCGTCGATTAAACGTACATATGAATTCAAATTTGAAAACACATTGGTACGTGGCGGGGATCGAACCAGTGCCTCCCGGGTGGGAGACGACGCTCTTACGCACTACGCCACCGACGCTCCTCTATGTCAATTAAAAAGTCATTATTAGGGATAACTCAAAAACTACTTGTCAGATGTCGATAACATTTAAATGGGACCCCATGACAAGCACTAGCTTCCAAAGGTCAAAAGAATCTTAAAAATCGGTCCATCCAGTAACGACTTATGAGGTAATAAACATTAAAAAAAAAACATACAGTCGAATTGATAACCTCCTCCTTTTTTGAAGTCGGTTAAAAAATAAACGGAAAGAACTACACAAATGTTTACTTTCCACGCTACTGCTGTAACGTTGCAATAAAGTTGCATCGTTTCCCTTCTTCTTCCTAGTATTGTCTTATTTAAATTAAGTAATTATAGCGAACGCGTGTTAATTAAAACTTTAGTTCCACCTGTGCTTACTTTATAGTATTGTAACTTTCATACATGGGAGATCACTGGACCTGTATTTACGCTAATTGAGTCTGCAGTGGCAACCTACTTGAGGATAAATTACTAAGAAACCAATTTGTGGGTTTACGGCATCGCTCTTACCCCTACTTTATTACTGAGACCTACCTGCAATTGAGCTTCTGCTACCACTGCTCTCTGCGTGAATACTTGCTAAAGCAAGCGAGCTCTACCTGAGGATTCTACCACTTCCACAGCCAGAAGATCTAACCTACATCTACCCAGCTACGCGTATCCAGTGTTTCTCCTTATTTGCTCAGCCCCACATTTTAGGTCATCATCATCATCATATCAGCCCAAAGACGTCCACTGTTGGACATAAGCTTCCCCCAAAGATCTCCAACCCAAACGGTCCTGTGCCGCTTCCCGCGTCCTTTACCAGATCGTCGCTCCACCTTGTGGGGTCCTACCAACGCTGCGTCTCCCGGTGCGCGGCTGCCATTCAAGAACCTTTCCGCCCCAACGGCCGTAAGTCCTCCTAGCAATGTGCCCTGCCCATCGCCGCTTAAGGTTCGCAATTCTTTGGGCTATGTCGGTGACCTTGGTTCTCCTGCGGATCTCATAATTTCTGATATGATCACGCAGAGAAACTCGAGCATAGCCCTCTCCATTGCCTTTGAGTGACCTTGAGCCTTCTTATGAGGCCCATTGTAAGTGACCACGTTTCGGTTCCGTAGGTCATCACTTGCAACACACACGAATTAAAGACTTTCGTCTTGAGACGTCTTTATAATTTTATAGAAGTCTTTTATTCATAGACCCATCTAAAACTATTATGCATGCAGCTTAACTGCACAACTGCACAACTGTTACACTACCCTTCCAAATGAGCTACACACACACGCCATTAAGACAGTTCAGCGTTCAGAAGAAAACATCTTTAAATAGTTAGTTTCCTGGGTAAAATTCACAGTCTAGTCACAGACATGCTTAACAAAATCGACCCAACAGATTACTCAACTAGCCCAATCAAGCCAGGTAACCTAAGCAAATATAGGTAAGTTTAAATGACAATCAGTAAAATAATCACGTACCAACTAAAACAAACAAGTGGTAACTAAACAATGGACCTTTACTTAATAAGACGGTGAGTTTGAAGCAATTAGGTGGTGCTGTAAGATTTAACTCATTAATACATTAAACACACATCAAGATGTGATTTGGGGATGTTTGGGACAATGCAATGTGTGTCCAACCCTGTCCTGTGTAAATAGGGAATAAATTCGGTTTACTACCCACGTAGGGTTGGCGCGGGTGATTTGAGTAAATGATGACAATTGTGGAGCTTAAACTGATTATGGGAACAATTTTGGTATAAAAGACAGGAATAAACTTTATTGTATTTTGACTAAAAGGATATCCCCCTAAAATTTTATAAACGTGAAAGTTTGTATGGATGTATAGATGTCTGGATGTGTGTTTGTTACTCTTTCACGCAAAAACTACTGAACAGATTTTCACTAATATAGCTCATACATCAGAATAACATATAGACTATAATTTAACCGACATAACACGAGAGACGCCGCGGGCGACCACAAATAAAAGTTTTTTAAGTAAACTGCAAAGTAGATTAAAAAACGAAAGAGAGTAATTTACTGAGAGTAGAATAATTTCGAATTTACTCTCAATAGACGAAGCAAAAGAAATATGTAAGGAATGTAAGTGAAAAGAAAGAAATCTACATGTATGTTAAAATAAGTAGTTGTCACGGTCTAAACCGTCTTTCAATATACTTACGTTGATTTTTAATAAAAAATCCATACAAACGAAGCATCACATAACTATCAACTATAATAATTAAATATTCTAGACTAATATTAACTTTCACTTGTTTTAAATCCAAATATAAACACAGCAATTGTTATTGTGATTATACTTGTTTTCATCTGTCTACTAATGACAGTTCTCATGTCGGCTGACGCCGATACCCGCTTCTAAATTCTATTATTTAAAATAATGATTCTGACTACCCTCCATTTTAAAAATATCTTGAACTTTGTATACAAGCCTTTTGGCCCACCTAATTTGTGCCATAAATAAATTAAATAACTAATATATTTTAACTTGTATTTTCAGGGCATAGAAAATCTGATAAACAATTTAAATTATTTTTGTTTACATAATTTACTGCTACTTCAACCATAGATACAGGTACTCTGTATAAACTATGTTTTGGTTATGGTTGCATTATTCATTAAACGGAACTCCCACTACAAATTTTGGGAAGTTTCCAGAAGATTTGAAGTATTTAAGGCGTAGCTCGGAGAAACTAGGCCTCTTCTTCCATTTTCTCCAGCTATAGTTTAGTAATCCTTCTTGAAGTTATTAACTGTAGTACGCGATCCCCGAACTAGGGGATCCTATCTACGGGCAGCCGCCTACCCTGCTGCTCCGCTGCTGTGCTTCGTGCCACCCTACCGGCCGAAGCTGAACCCACGCCGACCACGCTGGTAGTCGACGTGCCTGGTTCCTGCCGCTTCCTGCGCTAACCGCTGAAGCTAAGTCTCTCTTTCTAAAGTGCGAGAACCCCAGTGCGAAAGCCCACTCACGCCCTGAGCTAATAAATAGTGTTAAATTTAACCTATCTTTTATTTCTCTCTTTTCTGCACATCTGGCCGTGCTTCCCACGGTCAGAGCGTGTCAGTGGCGCCCAACGTGGGGCCACTGACACGCTCTGACCGTGGGAAGCACAGCCAGAACACGGCCGGAGCGTGTCAGTGGCGCCCAACTCGCTCAGGGTTCTTCGCTCTGTGGTTCTCAATTATTTCTACTAAACTAAGTTAGATTGGGTAGGATTCAAAGTTGTATTAATTATTAGTTACAATTTAAAAACCGAATGAATACGATCGGTCATTAGGGTCTATTTTTTAATGATTAATAAGAAACTTCAATAATATATTTTCATGTTTTAATCTACAATCGCTTTTTGCCCAATAGGCGATTTATATATATATTATCTGTGGTATAATACGCTTAATATAATCGCATTAAATTAAAATTTAATTAATATATCTCTGTGTTTCCGAAGTGACAGCCCTAACTACGCTCCCCTCTATTCCTACTCGGTACGGTTATTGCAAGCTTCAGAGGTATTCTTATGTTTTATGTCACGGGGGAACGGGGTATTTGGGCAGGCGCACGTTTTATTTAATGGTCAGTACAATCGACCACATATCAAGTGAAACACTAATAACTTTGAAATAATCTAACGCGTTTATGTTAGTAGCGAAATTTGACAAGAATATGTTTTTGCTTAATACAAAGGTATATAAAGGCGTCTATTATTTGTGGTTTTTGTGTATCTTTAACTAGTTCGATTAATTGAGATTATATGTTGATCACCAGATAAATAGCCTACACCTCAGCTCTAAATCAACATTTTTTTTGTTACTGAAGGGATCACTTGTGTAAGTTTTTATGTGTAAGTTTTAAATATCCTTTTTTTTGTCGGGGAGGTCTAATGCATTTACGCATTGTCCCTGCGGGGTAGTGCCAACAGCAGGGGATATGTGGGACTCGAGGTAAAGGCGTTCCTTTCATACCCACTAAACATCCTCCCCGGCCTGACCTCCAGTGCGCTATTACAGGACGGCTCGGGATCTGCGCACGCGAGCGCAACTACACCGAGACCGTCCCAACGCTGCCCGTCTAGGCACTCCTTGTGCACCAATTGGTGGCCAGCAGCCCACAGGGGCTACCGACTGAAGCCGGCCTTATAGGCCGCCTCCTCGCCGACAGCTGCTCGACCTGGCGCGTCCTCCTGACGAGGACACCGGGAGCAGCCATCGGACCGCACACGGGGGACTTCGGGCGCGGTCGTGGCCCTGAAAAGGGCCGTCAAATATTTTTTATGACTAGAAAAAATGCACTGAAAAAGCATTTTTTCTAGTCATAAAAAATATTTGCGCGTTTGTAAACGCAAAAATAAAATTATTCCATACTACAAAATTAAACGAAAAAAGAAGCGTAAAAGAAAAATGTCTTGTGCATGGCCAAAAGGTATACTGCCCCAGCTTGTAAAGATTTACATTTATAGTAGCTTCATAATTAAAATGAAAGGAATTAAATCCTAATTCCTCACATCAAGTAAATCGTAAGTTAATTTCGAATAGGAAAGCGTGCCAAAAATAACTGTTGCAATGTCATAAAGTACCTGAAAATATATAAAACCCATTCTTAAATTCAAAATAAACTACTTCGCGTGCTACAAAATAGCAACTTCACAGTCAGAGCTCACAATAACTCGACTAAAATGAAGTGCCAGTAAAATCTAGGTACAAAATAGCGCGGACTCAGTGTATGAAGACGTTCTCATTGTGGCCGCATACATTATAGACGAAGTGTTTCCACAAAGCGCAACATTTCAATGAGGCGACGGCGCTTCCGTCACGTCTCTCACGCTCGCCGTGGGCGGTGGCAAACACTAAAGCACTCAGAAGGGTGTCTACTTTTTATGCTGCATTACATATTTGACTACTCTTTGGTCGTGATCAAACCGGACTTATTTATTTATTAGACTTGCCAACATTTGATTACATCCATGCAAAAAGTACTTGTACACAAAAACTAAAACAATGTCATCATCAACAGCTCATATAATGTCCCCACCGAGGAGCTCGAGCTCGAGCATGCGCCACATTTGGGGTGATTAGGCCTTAGTCAACCACGCTGGCCAAGTGCGGGTTGGTCGACTTCACACACAACCTAAGAATTTCTTTATAGGTGTGTGCAGGTTTCCTCACGATGTTTTCCTTCACCGTAAAAGCGTAGATTAAACGTACATATGAATTCAAAATTTGAAAACACATTGGTACGTGGCGGGGATCGAACCAGTCCCGGGCGGAAGACGACGCTCTTACGCACTACGCCACCGACGCTAAACATAATGTATGTAACTATGAAATAATTATAGCCAAGTACAACTTGCACCAAAAACAGTTAAACAAGGTAAACCTACAGTACAAAAGAAAAAAGAAATCATCAGTAACGTTCAATCTAGCTAGAATGTACGTCAACATAATTTTCTAATAAAAAAATAGTAACAGATTTGCGGATCTTATTCAGCGAGTCAAAATGAACATCGATGACTCGCAATATTCATTGACTACTCTACAAAACCTTGGTATCGGGGAGTTGGCACCTAAAACCGACTTATCAAAGTTTGTCGCCATAATAACAGTGTTAACGGCATGATTGTGTTCCGATAGTTCTTGACAATGGGTTGCTATGATTTACAAGACGCAAGTGCGTTCCTGCGAAGAGTATTGCTGACATCTTTGGGATGGCACCGCCATGTACTTACTCGATGCTGAGGATAGATTGCAGGAGGTGACAACCTTTTAGAGCCTCTTCAATTGCGTCGTGATGTAGCGTCATTGAGTGCCTTCTACCGTCTACCACGTCGAGTGCTCTGATGAGTTTTTTTCTGATTCCACCTTCTCCATTTCTTTTAATGATTACGCGTGCTGGCTTCCGTTATCACAGACTACCTGTGGCTACCATTACCATGTGAATTATGACTCTTTCTAAATCAATACTATGAAAACTGTGAAGGGAGCATAAAACTTGTTAAGTTTCTTGCCGGTTATTCTCAGAGCAAGGCCTCCTGATAGACTCTTGAACTGATGGCATCAAACGTGACTTTCATAAGTGTACAATTATACCTAAATGAACAAATAAATTTAAGTTTGAGTTTTAAGTTTGAATTACAATACGAACTAAGAAATTTGGCAACTCATTTCTGTCCAGCACTCGCACTATCAAGAAATTGAATTCGTTGCCAGCACACGATGTTCCCTCCTTCTAATAATCCTGGATCATTCAAAAGGGACGTGAAGTAGCGCTTTGCAGGTCGACTAGGCGAGTGTTAGCGCGGCGTTAGCATTATCTCTCGAATTATCTTTACATCTGTACTCCGCTTCTACTTATTATCTAGTGGAATGGGGTCAAAAAATTTAGCTACTTTGTTCTTTGGTTGAGATCAAACTGGACTTATCTTAGTGTTAACAGCCTAATGTTTCGACAGTTCTTCAACAGTTCAGATAATAGAGCAAGTTACTCAGTGGTTGACGGTGATGCGTGAAAGCTCGCTTTCATCTACGACTTCATCATCGCTAACCATGAAGATCAAGAGTTCCACGTCAAAAACAAAAAAAGTCACTTAAAGTTCGCTGTCATTAATTGTGAGTATTTAGTTCCTTCTATCTGAGATCTTATCAAGTGTCGCATCTGTTTCACCCGCCTTAACTATGTCATAGTAGTTGCATCGGCGGTGACGCACGCGCGGCACGTTTGATGTCGGCGCGTGCGCACCCAGACAATCCATTGCGGGCAAGTGTTCTATGACAACAAACTCGAGATCGTGTTCCTAACTTCTTTTTTTTTCTCGAAATTTCGAAAACAATGTGTCGTTAGTGTTAGCGGCATTGTTTGTTCATGAACGGTAAAAAATATTAATTAGGGAAGCGTGTAATCTTGCTGTATGTATATGTACTATCGAGGAGTCGGGAAACCTATCATTTTTTAAAAATTTTGTTTGACGCCCGTTTCGAGCCCTTTTTGTTGACCCCGCCTTCTATTACAGTTGACCTAAAGAAGACCCTATTTAATTCTGTAAGACACCTGGTTGCAATTCATATAAAAAGGTTATTGTTTGAGTAAATTACAACCAGATGTCTTTACGGAAAAGTTTGCTAAGGCGATTGTATTGCATCATACACCCCTAAAGTCTATTGGTCAATAGGCTAAGGGTAGTCGTTGACAGTGTAAATCAAAAACGACCCTTAACATGATAAGTTTACCGTCTCTTCGTTATTACATGCATACAAACGATCACGCTTGTAGTCCCAAGAGGGGTTGAGTAGAGCCTTAGGTTACATGTCGTTACACATAAGCCACATCTGGCTGTAGATATGGGTAATGCAGTGCTTCCAAGTACTGACGGGTTGGCAGCCTTTCGCCAACATAAAAGGGAACCAAACCCAAAAAGTAACAATCCTTTATTAAATAAACAAAAGCCAACTACCAGATGTTACACTCAAAATTATCTCAGCAGTCCGATAAATAACAATTTAAGTACACTCAAAGACAATTGAAGACATGAGTGGATGAAGGGTGCATGATACAAATTCCACATTTTGAGATAATGGGCTTCAAAGTTGTGACACTTAATTTGAAGATATTATGGGTTTTGATGCTGTGACTGTGAATATTATGTGTCCAAATAATGGTGTCCATGTGTCCAAATAATAATGGTAATTATATGTTTTTCCTTTTATATAGAGGGAGAAATAAAAAACTAATAAGAATATTTATTTATTTAAAAAAATGTGTACATAACTTCTTCATTCATCACTTTATGACACGAATTTGCACATCTAATTAAGAAATGAACGGGAGAAGAGTACATAACCTCTTTCATTTACTCTTGTGTAACAAGTTACAAATAAAATAGCTACAATATCGAAATTACAAATTGAAAAGTAAAAAAAATAATAATAACGTAAGTACTTAGATTAAGTTTGGTTGATAACATTTTGGTAATAGTATCAATATTCTGGTTTTATAAATATTATCTGTTCTTTAATATTATCGTTCTTTTCTTCAGAAATTGTACCGTATTTTCTGCCAATGCCTTTTTTTAAATTTATTTGTTTATAGATACACAGTTACAGTTTTAAATATTTATATCTGCATGGCGTTCAACTTCGATGTCTCCTCTTTGACCTTTCTTTTTTTTATATATCAACCTTTTTTTTATATATCAACCTTTCTAAATGTTTTCATGTCGTCGTAACATTCTTTATATAAGTAGTAACCATATTCTTCCACTCTTATCCATTTGAGTCCATCTCTGAAGGATCATCATCATCATATCAGCCGAGAGACGCCCACTGTCGGACATAGGCCTCCCCCAAGGATCTCCAAACCGATCGGTCCTGCGCTGTCCACATCCAGCGGCTTCCCGCGACCTTTACTAGATCGTCAGTCCACCTTGTGGGAGGCCTACCAACGCTGCGTTTCCCGGTACGTGGTCGCCACTTGAGGACCTTTCCGCCCCAACGGCCGTCAGTCCTCCTCGCAATGTTCTTTGGCCTATGTCGGTGACCTTGGTTCTCCTGCGGATCTCATCATTTCTGATATGATCACGCAGAGAAACTCTGAGCATAGCCCTCTCCATCGACATTATTTCGAGATGCTTTGCATAAAATCTTTCGGTATTGTTCAGGAATTACCAACTTCTGGAAATTTGTGATCAATTACCTTGAAGTAGCCCTTTTTTTCATATATTGATACATTGATACCATATTGAAATTTTTATTTTGTCCCGCGCATGAATCTGACCATATGAGTAGATGTTGTTTATTACGACATGAAAGGTCCACTTCGACAAACCTAAGTAGAGTGCTTGCTACTTCAATACTACCTCGGTCGGTTACGTCTTCTGTCCATGTGCAACAAATAGCTTTTTCCTTGCCTTGGTCAATAACGTGGATAACTAAATTATAAAACCAAATCTGGCGTAAATAGAATGCCTTGAATGTTGGTATTTTTGGCAGAGGCATGGTCTGCTGTAGGTCTATGGTTATGTACAATAAACTGGGGTAGGCTCGAGCTCCTTAGTGGGGACATTATATGAGCTGTTGATGATGATGATGATGAACAAACATACGTAAACACTAACTGTTTAAATTAAAATAAGATATAAAGGATTTACTACATGCGCGTTAAACACTTGTCGCGGTGCAAATGAATGCAATGTCTATTAACGAATGAGACAAGTATGCGACACTTAGACAAAGAATCCTATGTCTAAGTATTCGACATAACCCCTTCTTTCATTATAAAAGAGCTCGGCGATGCGTTCGTATACACTTATCTCCTTCTTCTGCTTTAAGAAACATAATAATTGGAATTATTTTAGATAAAAGAAAAAGCTAAGTCTCCATAACACTTTCATTCAAGATGCTAATAGTTTAATTTTAGCACATAATATCACCTTCATCTTTTCGTATTTTTTAAAGTAAACCCAAACTTAGTTGTTTTAAGATCTAATATCATTTGTAAGCACATAACACCTTCATTTATGGCAAAAAATAAAAATTCTTAAAAATGTAACATAGCTCCTTCATCCACTCATGTCTTCAATTATCCAAGAATAAAACAACAGACAAAAAATTGTACATAGGTAACTTTGTGTGTTAGATCACTAAAAGTTTGTTATTCGTGTTATGTGATGCCCCTTTCATGTTGGCGACAGGCTGGCAACCTGTTACTGTTTAGTGGCAAGCCCTGCACATACTGCCAGATGTGACTTTATTGTGCGATTATGAGAGTCATTGTATGTATTATTAGAATACACATCCTACTATTATTATAAACGTGAAAGTTTGTATGAATGGATGGATGTGTGTTTGTGACTCTTTCACGCAGAAACTACTGAACGGATTTTAATGAAATTTTACATTAATATAGCTCATACATCGGAATAACATAAAGGCCGATTTAACCGACATTGACACGAGCCAAGCCGCGGGCGACCACTAGTTATTAAATAATTGTTTTGGATCAAAACGCGCACTATATCAACATAGCAAGGAACGAAAACTATCCAAGTGCCTTATTTTGTCGACGTTGCGGTCGCCTTGTTGCGGTTTGCGGTTTTTGCGGGTAATATTCAAAGCAAAAGCCATATTCAAAGCAAATAAAGCAAAAATACAGCTCTAAAATGAATATGGAGGTTTTGTTAGTAATACAGAATGACCGACAGTGGAAGGTCTAAATGAATTATTTTGGATTTCTCCATTTACGGCACGAAAGAGATTTCGATCCTGCAAAGGAGACATGGTATATCACCCAAAACTAGATAGATGTATTTTGACAGCATTGTTTTTGGGGGAAGTCGATGGTGCCGTGTTCGTACATTCTCTATAACGATCACGAAAGCTAAGCTGCCAAGTACGCGGTCGGTAATCGGATGGGTGACCGAAAAATTTTCAAATTGATTTTTCTCCGTACTTCTCAAGGCACGTTAAGCTGGAGGTCTTGGCTGCTGTCGAAATATAGTATATTTTCCCTAGGAGGATTGGTTTCAGGCAGGTGATCAGCCGTAAAAATCAAATGCCAAATCCTATAGTCACGTTAGTGCTACCGGAGGTCGGTTAACATTAAGGCTACCTAATCAAAGTTTGGACACACTTGCGCGCGTGCTCAGATTATACCAAGTCTATATATTTTTGAGCCATGAGGCGTGTCTCTCAGTTGGTCGTTTAAGAAAATTGAGCACTAGGATTTGCAAGGAATACGGGAAAAGGGTACAGAAATGGGGAAAGATCGAAATTTTTATGCTGTAATATTGTCTATCTTCTGTGATTATTGTGTATCTTAGTGAAAAAAGTATCTACTCTGGAGATACTTTTTTCACTAAGCGTAGGCAACGCAGGCGGTTCAAAAATCTCGATTTTTTTTATTTCAGCCACCTCTTTGACGCCGTCGTGGTGGAGTGGTTAGTATAGCTGCCTACACATCAAGCGGTCCGGGTTCGGATCCTGGTAGCGGCAAATGTTTGTGTGACGAACACGAATGTTTGTTTGCGAGTCATGGTTGTTTATAGCATTTTCAGCCTGGGAGAATTCACAGGATGCTTTGGGAGTATTTTGTGATTTATCCAAGGCTTTCGACTGTGTAAATCATGATACTCTTGTCAGGAAATTACATCACTATGGCGTTAGGAATAAAGCTCTCAACCTTTTGACTTCTTACTTGACTAATAGAATACAAAGGGTCGATATACATGGTCAAAGATCTTCTGGAGCTGCAGTCACAATAGGGGTTCCGCAGGGTTCAATCCTTGGTCCTTTTCTATTTTTAATATATATTAATGATCTACCTTACTGTATAAAGGACAGTCATGACATAGTGTTGTTTGCAGATGATACATCTCTGATTTTTAAAATAAATAGACAAATGACTAATTATGACGAAGTAAACAATGCACTATCTAAAGTAGTAGATTGGTTTAACATTAACAATTTACTATTAAATGAAAATAAAACCAAACTAATTAAGTTTTGCACACCCAATGTCAAACGGGTTGAAACAATGGTACAAATAAATGGGATTGGATTGGAACCTGTTGAATCTACTATTTTCTTGGGCATAGTGTTGGATGCTAAATTGCAATGGGGTCCACACATTGAGAGAATATCTGGTAAGTTAAGTTCAGCTGCATATGCAGTTAAAACTATCAGACGACTTACCGATGTAGACACAGCCAGAATTGTGTACTTTAGCTATTTCCATAGTATTATGTCTTATGGAATTCTTCTCTGGGGTAATGCTGCGGATATTAACACCATATTTGTTTTGCAAAAACGAGCAGTACGAGCTATTTACCAATTAGGTCCTCGGGTTTCACTTAGGGAAAAGTTCAAAGAAATAAATATTCTAACAGTGGCATCACAATATATATTTGAAAATTTAATGTACGTACGAAAAAACATAACAAATTTTTCTGAAAAGTGTGACATTCATAATGTTAATACGAGGAACAAACATAATCTTGTGGTACATGCTACTCGTCTCCACAGAATAAGCAATTCTTTTATGGGACAATGTATACGCTTCTATAACAAACTCCCAAATAATATTCGAAGCCTACCTATTAATAAATTCAAAACTGCTATTAAAAATAAACTGTATACTAAAGCATACTATAAGGTGTCTGATTACATAAATGATTCTAACGCATGGGGGTGAATTTGCTCGAGGTCCATGCATTTTAAATATGTTTATTAATTATGCATATAATCTGTAATGTGTCTTATAGTTGACTCGGAAGCATAACTTTAGTTTCAATTTGTTTTAGTTAATAATCAAGAAGCATGTGTATGTCATTCTCACTAAAAAGGTCTTGTGGCGGTGTCGTCTTGCGTCGGGTCGTTACGTTCCCTAAAATATGGTTGAGCGAAGCGATGGCTGATTCTTGCGTCATGCCTGTGAACAGGTGCCGCCAGCGGGGCCTGGTCATCTCATGTTTTCTTGATTGATGTAAACGTAGGTCTTATAATTAGTTGTTATCTTTAGATGGACAATTGTATGACACATGCAATAATAATATGTAATAATTGTTTTTTTATGTATACCACACATTGTATTGTTAACCGGAGGATCTTAAATGTATGCTTACCACTTATATTGAAAGGAATATCTGTAAGTACCTAACTAACAATAACATAAAATGGTGGTGGGTATCAAAATTTAAATTGCTTAGTTCAATAATATGATTAATTAAATTATGTATATAGAAAAGCTTTTCACAAGATAAATAATCCAAATGCGTGGGAGTAATAACTACCCAAACTTTACGCATGTTAAAATGTAACTTAAATTATATTGATAATTATTTATTGACTTGTATTGATGTTTTGAAATCATTACGAAATTGTAAGCTGTGGAGTTTCTTTCGCCATTTCTTCTCCATCTCAGCATATTAATAATTATTCGTCCCGAAATGGTGGTAGGGTTTTGACGATTTAAAAGTACTTAGCAAAGTCCATTTAAATAAAGAGCTTTTTCATTTCATTTCATTTCATTTTCATTTCATTTCATTTCATATATATTTATTTAAGTTTATATATTATTATGTATATAAAAAAAATGTCCGTTATCTAGTATCCGTACCACAAGTTTTTAATGATACTTACTCCGGGCTAGATAAATGGTGTGAGCGTGATAAAAAACAAAAAAAAAGCTCTAATATGCCTACTATAAGTTAGGAGCCTTTTTTGTCTAATCGTGTTTTTTTAAAATGTATTTAATACATTCTTAATTTATAAATACATAAGGGAAGGGTGTTATATACGAGTACTTTTATCTTATTTAATACTATCTTATATCATTCAAGATCTTATTTATTACACATTCTTCACTCCCACTCCACTGTGCTGGTCGTTGACTTTAGTTGGTTTGTTCACTGAAGGATTGTATATGGCAATCTCACCATTTTGAGGTACTCTATGGCCCATAGTGCCATATGTGGCCTTGTATATAAGCGGATGTTAACTGACGCTCAGCTCGACCCCCTATAGGATTATGAGCGTAATTGTATGTATCTATATCTTTCCCTATTCTGTAATCTTGCTGATTGCTGCTAAAGCAGTAATAGTGGTCTTGTCTGTCGAGTCAGTTGAAATATTTTTTATTACCTGTCGAAACATAATTTCTCCATACATTTTCTTCTTCTTCTTTTAAATGAATGGCGATCGCAACACAAAGATTACGCATTGCGCCAATATCAAGTGAAAATTTTATTAAAGTAACCGACAATTGTACGGTAGATTGAGTTTAAAATGGACTCTCTCAACACGTGTTTTTGCAACAAGAACTCCGGAGAAACTCCTGTATATTTTCTATGGCATTACAAATTTGTGACGTCATAAATACTTATAGTCAACTGACAGATACGCTTAAAAAACAAATTCTAGAGATAATTTGAAACTATGGAGTTTTTCTGTGCCGTCACCTTTTACAATTTAAACACCTTGTAATTATTTGTGAATTTCGCCATCGTCCCTATACTAAGTGAAACTCGTATAAGGAATTGAGGACCAACCTTGTCCCTTAATAGAAACCAAAGTACCCTAAAATAAAACCGCTTTCTCCTTAATTAACGCTAAATTGAATACTTTCCCATCGTTTCAACACGCCCCTCTCATACAAGATCATCTTGATAATTGTCGACGCTAATAGTTGATGACAATGAGCGACCCCATGCGGGCCGTAAACAGGGTTGATACCATACAAAAAATGTTACAGTTTGTGTAACTTTTTAAACAGAATCGTACACAAAATAGTAGCAGTTAGTTGTTCATTAATCAGTTCTGATGCTAAATCCTCTATTAAAAATATTCTGTTGTAGTTACAAGGGTAAATAATTTTCTCTTATTATTTATGGTTGGCCTAACTTGTCATAATTTGAAAAGGAAATTTTATTATAGGTAGCTACTACCTATATTATTCACCTTTCTTGATTTTTTTTTTTGTTATTTCAAATTAAATATTTTATCAATTCAGCAGAAATATTGCTATCGGATATAATGAAAATATGCTGTGATAGGATACACGCTAAGAGACGTGGATGTCGCGTGTCTAATAAAGAAATATACCTTAAATAAATAAAAATACTCTACTAGATATTCGAATATTTACAAATATAACGATTATATACAAATAAAT